>JARHVA010000011.1:8362500-9810000 GCA_037957365.1 Torreya grandis
CACACACACACACACACACACATATATATGTATGTATATGTATATGTATATATATACATATACATACATATGTGTGTGTGTGTGTGTGCCCCTTTTGAGGTGAAGGATTGGTACATGTTCTTTCAATCACTTATATCAAAATAAAGAGTTGTGTGCATCATGTTTTACCATATAAAAATATAACCAAATTTTTTAGAACCTTTGTAAAAATCTTTGCAAACACATGTATGTGTCTATAAAAAATATTATTATGTGAAACTTGATTATAAAATGTAACCTATTATGAGGATTAGATAGGTGTTGGTCAATGTTTTGACAAGAAGATAGTGTATACATCCAATTCCTAACACCATTTGTGTTGAAATTGTCAATCTTAGTCAATTTGCACTTAAATGCATAATTTAGGCCAAAATCACTTAAACGTGCTAAATGGTCCAAGCTTGTCGTATACAAGTGATAATTTAGGCTAATGTATCCCTAAATGGGGAAATTAATTTTTTGTGTTTCCTAACTTTGATTAGATCATTTCAAGTTAAAATGATGTTTTTTCATTTTGGTGCTTTAGATCACTTTTTTCTTCTAATTCATATGCACACATCACACCTTCATTATTTTGTGTCAACAACATCCTAAATGGTATAACGGTCTATACACAACTATTATTTCCTTCCAATTCCTCTCTAATAAAATTACGACCTAGTAATATGACATTCTAACCATTTTGATTAATTGTGTACTAATTTCCAAAGAATTACACTAAAATTGATTAACCTTGTTTAGGAAAATTAAGTCAAATTAAGAGCTTGAGTAAGAATTGCATGAAATTTATTGAATATTTATTTATTAGAAATTGATTTTGAATATTTGAATCACCTAATGACATCATCTATTGGGTGGCATCCATAAACTATAAATGCAATAAATATCAGATTATGGGCTACCATGCCTAATTAATGCCTCTCTATCCCTTTTATTTATGAGAATATTTATGGATTTTAATTACATAATTGGATTAATTCTTGGCCAAACATCTTGATCTTGAGATGGATGATCATGGTTGATCCTATTTTTTTTTAAAAATCTATAAATAGAAGGGCATAAAACATCATTTTTAAGCTTAAATTGTGTAAACCTATAATGCACGATTCTCTCCACAAGTCATTTGTGTTTTGATAAAAAATTTATTACAATAGATTAACTTCAATTGATAGGCATATTAGTGATTTCATATCATGATCCAAGGTTATGCATAGTGATCTTGAGATGATGGAGGAGCTTGGCATCCATTGTTGATAAAGATAAGAAGACTAGATCAAGGGGAAAAACATGCTTGGAGCTACTTGTGGATGGTGGGAAGCTCTTGGGAAGGTAATTATGTTTGCTTTCTTTCAATTATTCTTTTTTATCATTTGCATACCCTGTTAAAATAGGCTGGCCTAGTTTGTTAGTTCTTTATGCATTTTTCTTAGATTTCTTGACTAATGTTTGACTAACCAACTTTGTAATCCATCTCTACATCTTGGCACACTTGGTGGGATCATTGAGTCCATTAAAGCAAGAAAGACATTGTGGAAATTTTACATTTCCATTTTATTATTAAAAAGTACTTTAACAATAATTTTTATGCTCATTTTCTTATGTTTCTAACATTTTTTGTGCACACACAGGTTACACAGTGACCGTTGATGATTCTTAGTGACTGGCATCAATTAGGGCTATCCATAGTTGGTTGGGTTTCAGGGGAAAATACGGATAAAAATTTCAATTTTTTGAGATCTATTCAAGTTTGTTTTTAATAATTTGAGTTTTACAAGTCTCTGGCTTGAACATAATATTGATCCAAAATATTATCTTTTGGAGATTTTATCCTAACAGGATTTTTGCAAAAAAAAATTTCATGCCTTTGTGTTCACAGGTGATTGTTAGTAGTTGTTTTCCATCAGCCATGGATGGGTTTTAACCAGTGATGATCTTACAAGAATTGACACCAATCAATAGAGACCCATGTTGGTCTCTATGTTTTTAAAAAACACAAACTCGAGATCATGTTTTCCAAAGTTTCTTATCTCAAAGTCAAAAGTGATTCAAAGCTAAACAAAGTTATCTAATTTTTCTTATAGGACCTACAAGGAAAAGTGATAATTTAAGCATAACTAAGTCTTTTTAACTTCCTTTTGGTGTCTTAAAAATAACTAGGAACCTTCCCTTTGGTGTTTAAAATGAAAATTACATGGTTTATTTGAATTTTTTATGATTATTTTTATAGGTTATTGCAAACTAAGGCCAAGGGGCCAAGAACATCACTAAATAGTTCAATTCGATGCTTAAATCCAAAATCACTTCAAATTTATAATCTTTTCAAAAGAGTTTTGTTTTGTATAAGTCATCTATCACTTGCTTCATTATATTATTTGAGAAAAAAGGAATTGAATGTGTATACTCTCCCCTCATCCCATTTAGGTAACTTGGATGATCAAAAATGCCTTTCTCATTGTGATTGTGCCTTTATCCAAGGTGTAAAAAGGATGTTTAATAATCTCTCCCCAAAACCTGCAAGGTTTGGGTGATCTCAAAACAACCTATAAAGACTTTTACTTATATTTTATTTCATGAAATTTAGCTTGTGAGGGGGACTTAATTACCTCCCATGGGTTATTTAGGGAAAAGTTTAACCTAGGGATTCATCTCCCATAATTTTCTTCAACCCCTCTCCATAGAGGGGTATACAAATTGGGATCTCTTTGTTGGGATGGTGGTTTGATCGGTTAAATCATCTATGTTAATGGTAATTTGGCCCAACAATTGATGGATGTAGTGGTTGTGAAAAGGACTAAACCTTTTCACAATAAGTCATTTGACATGGATCCTATTCAAGTGTTGCATTCATTATGTTAACCACACTTGGAACCATCTAGATGATCGTAACTCATAGAGTTTTAGACAAACCCTACTTGTCATGAAGTATTATTGATGCAAGGTACACCCAAATGTCTATGCCATTGTATTGTCACTATAGAGAAGAAGGTGTAAAATACCTTACCATATAATGCACTTTTATTTTGGATAAACACTTAATTTCCTCTCAAGTGCATGCATAAAGATGAAATTCAAAAATACAAAGCAAACCTTGTTAATTTAGGGCTTAAGATGATTACTTAGTTGCATTTGTCTTTTTTGGTCTTAAATTACTTGGTCTTGATTTTAATCAAAAACTTGCTTGTAAACAAACACCATAACCAAAACACATTGTCTACCATTTCTTGAACAAGGAGGCATTACGTTATGCAAGTGAAAATCATCTTTTCCTTGTTAAAATTTGTCATCTTAAACATTGTGTCATATCATCTATTTGGCACATTTATGTTTCCCATTTGAGTCTAGACCATTTGCCCAAAATCTTTAAGTCCTTTATTGATAGTTCAAATTTGAAATTTCACCTTTCTAATTTCTAAAGGTTGATGTGTTAAATTGGGTTTGCCATTTGCACTTGACTTGTTTTAACTTGGGTTAAATTTTCCATTTGAATTGGAGGCCATTTATAGACTCATAATCAAATTATCATCATTGGTGAACTTAGATTATCTTGTGCATTAATCACACTCTAAGTTAAAGAACATATTTTATACTACCATTCCTATTACCACATGATGGTGTTGTGTTGCCCATTTGGTTCTAGTTTTATACTTAGTAATTATCACATGTTTCCATATCTTGAGTTTCTTGGTTCCTATTGTCTCCTTCCTAATACGAAAGGATTTCTTTTAGTTTCCTAATAGAAACTCATTGAAGTTGAACTAGCTTTTATGGTAGTGATGTATCACAAAAATCTAGGCTTTAGTGTACTAGTTTTCACCTTGGATTTTTGAGTTATCATACCCTTTTATAATTTATATAATTTCAACCCTACTTAAGGTTGAGTAAATTTATTAACACATTCTTCTAATTATGTGTGGTTCTACACCACCCTCCTTTTATAGTCTCTTTGGTACCATGTCACTTTTTTATAAAAGGATCAAAATCCATACCTTATTTAAAACATTTGCACAACATTGATCCAAATATAGTTAAATGTAGAGAACAACCCCTTTTAGACATGAATCAAAGGTTCACTCATAGTAGGGTATCTTATGACCCTAACTATGAGGAAAAACATTTTTATGATGGTCAAGACAATTCCATTATATTTGAGGATATTCCCATAATATTAGGATCTGAGGAAGAGTTTATTGAACACCAAGATAACTAAGATGAAGCTCTTCTTAGGTTAATTGAATCTAGTGCTAGACTACCCTCAAATTTTCCTATAGCATAATTACACACCTTAGTTAGAGAAGGAGAACAATAGAAACAACAATTTTTTTTTAAGCATTATAACAACAAACATACCTTATTATTATAACAAGGGTAAGGGAATACTTATAGAGTCAAAACCAACTGATCAAGATCTTATGACAAAACTTTAAAAAATAAGTTAATGGTATGCCAATAAAATTATCATGAACTTAAATAACTCTCTAATTGCTACTTATATCCATAATAATGCTTCCAAAGAACAAGGAAATGTGGTTGAAACTATGAAACAAATATTAATTGAGAACCCAACAACTATTGATCAAAGTGTCTCAAATGAACAGAACAAGACACAAGAGGTTGTGAAAAATGTTTTGCTAGACGTAAAACACACATTCTTTAATCATCAATAGCCTCTTTTTACTTTAAAAATATAGAGACATAAATATTTAATTCGCATTGAGGATATCCCTCTAGATAATTTGTCTAGGTCATCTCAACTAATGCACAAATTAGTAAATAGATCAAGGACTCTCCAAAATCAATAGATCACATATAGTTCAAGGTAGTATATTTTGAGGAATTAATGGCCTATTTAATTGACTCTAGGAGTAAATCAAAACCAAGTCATAGAGCATAGGGTGTATATCCATCACAAATCCATGCAACAATAGGGGCACATACCATCCCATTAGTAATAACAGGGGCACATACCACCCTAATAGTAATAATAGGGGCACATACCACCCCAACATTAATAACAAGGTCACATTCCACCCTAGCAACAATAATAGGGGCACATTTCACCCCAACAATAACAACAAGGGCACATTCTACCCCAACAAAAATAGCAGGGGCACATTTCACCCCAACAAAAATAGGGGCACATACCACCCCAATAACATTATGTTCAACTTATGAACACACCAAACATGCAAGAGTCAAACTCCATGAAAGAGATTGTGACATGATTGGAGACAAATAACATGGTTAATAAATACAAATTTGATGAGATATATCCATATCCATTTGATTTAAGCATACTCCAAATTCATTTTCTCTCATTTTGAGGCACCAAAGTTTGATAAATATAAAGGAAAGGGAGACCCACATGAACACATTCTGGCATTTTTGTATTATGCTAATATGTTGCTTATAATAGCATTTACTTCAATTATTTTCATGAATTTTATCATGAAAAACTTTAGATTGGCTACTTAAGTTTCCAAAAGGATTGGATTCAAATTGGAATGACTTATCTAAAAAATTCATCAACCACTTCTCATACAACATAGAACATGAATTGACCATTGTTGACTTGTGCAAAACCAAACAACATGACAAAGAAATCTTCATGGCATATATATAGAGGTGGAGAGCATTAGTGGTTCACTTTCAACATAACTTGACAAACAAATAGTTGGTGGATATATTTGTATATAACTTACATCCTGAGGTCATGCATAATCTATGACTAGCTTGTGCTAACTCATTTTAGGAAATTATCAACAAAGGAGTATAAATTGAGAAGGATCTTGTTGGTAAGGGCCTTGTCAATATTTTCCTATAGGTTCAAACTTCAAATCAGACCCAATCACTAGTTCTAATGGTTTCACAAGAGAAACCTAAGGGTTTCAACAAGAACAAAAACATGGTTGGAAATGGAGTGACTAAAACAAGACACATACAAATGGTGCAAGCTCTACCAGCCCCAAACTTAAAATTAGCTTCCCCTAATCCACCACCTAATTTGTAAATACAACCTCCATGGAGGAAAAATCATAGCAATTTTAGATTCTTCAACAAATTGGGATAACTTATTGAGATGGTACTTCAAAATCTTTTAGCAACTAACCTGATTGTATGGATAATACCAAGGCCATTTCCTATAAATCAATCGAAACTAGATTGGTACAAAGAGAATTAATGGTGAAAATTCCATCGTGTTTTTGGTCATGGTGTGTATCATTACATCTAATTTCAACACATTATTTAATATCTCATTGAGAGTGGTGAAGTTGAGATTATACTATCCCCTAATTAAGACATAAATCAAGATATCAGAATCTACAAGGACCCCTTTCCTTGAAATAATCAATCACCACCAAATAACAACCAAAACTAAGAAAAAAATCAAGGATAGTGGTAGAATCAAAACCATAATTAGGGTCAAAATCATAACCAACATGAGCATAATCATGATCATAATACCCATAATGTGGGTTACAATAACATGCCTTATGACTATAACAACACTGTGGGATGCATTTCTATGAGACACATTGCCATTGTTATTATCAAATCCTGTGAACTGTCTCATGCTCCTCAAAGTGCAAGACCTATTATTATAGGGTCAATACCCTCTCTTTTTAGTAATACCACATTGAATTTGTGTAACTATATTATGAATTCATTGGCATGAGTTACTATTTATTCATAACACCCTTCCTCTAATTATGATGATTAGCTACCAACTCAAAAATATAACAATATAGCTAGACACCTGTGAGTTACCCTCCAATCCTCTTCACTTTTGTTTTCTAATTATAATGACTCCTTACCACCTCTAGGTTATGCATTCACAACTAGACACTTGCAGGTCACTCTTCATGACCCATCACCCACTTCTTCCAATATAAAACCCAATGAGAATATTATACTAATGGATCCAAAATAGATTATGATGCTAGCCAAAGCCAACTTGTCTTTCCCTAATGTTAAAAAACCTTATAGTCTATTAAACCAATTGAGTAAAATCCATGCATAGATTTCCATCTTAGATCTCTTGCAGACATCTAAAGTCCATAGAACTATTCTGAATAACCTTTTACAATAGTCCACTATTCTAAATGATATAAATCTTGAATAGTTCTAAAACTTTGTGGAACATTTCATTTTTCCAAGTGACATTTGATCAAAAAGACATGTCTACACTTGGACCAAGCCATAATAACCCATCATACATTGAGGTAATCATTGAAAATCATAAGATCAAGTAGGTTCTTATAGATAATGGTTTAGGTCTAAACATCATATCTCTTAATCTGGTATAAATATTGGGCTATACTATGAAGGATATCTAGCTTGAGATGATCACCATCAAAGCTTATGACAATATTGAGATGGAATCTATTGGTACTATTTGGTTACCAATCATTATTGGGTCCATTTCCCACCACACATTTCTTCATATTATGAACATCAAATTGCCTTATAACATACTTCTTGATCATCCTTAGATCTAAGAGATACAAGTTGTTCCTTTTACCTTACATTAGTTCCTTAAGTTTCCCCATGATGGGATCAAGGTTACTATCCCTATCAATCAATATCCTTATCAATATTTTAAACATCTTGAGGATGGGTTCCGTAATTATAAGTATTATCCAAGTTTTGAATTCATTTTGAATAAGAACAAGGTTATAGTTTCACACACACCTCTATCTAATTATGTCAACCCTAGTGATCTTGATTCTACTTCAACTGATCCATTTCTTGTAGCTCTTATGAAATAGGTTGTTATAGAATACATGGAAATTTTCACATACAGGATTAAGGACACCTTTCATGTTGTAAATTTGCCAAAATATCCAAAAATATTTGGTAAGCCTAAACCTTCAAAGAATCCTAATGGCCCCACTATGATTTGTCAACCAAAGAAGAAACAATGCAAACCACCTCTAGTATTTGTACCTACTACTTTACCAAAGAAACATTGAGAGACTTTTACTAAAGGAGATTGGTTATATTCTGAAGGTCTTGTTTATTGTTTTTAGAATCCAAAGTATCATATCCCTAATCAAATCATGGATCATCTTGATTATACAAGAAAATGCCTTGGCCCATGAGTATAAGGAATCTTGTAACACTTATCAATTGGGGTAATTAATTGAAATCATGGTCTCAGATTTATACCATCTAGGGGCAACCTCATGAATTTATATAGTGATTCTTCCAAATTAACTAGCGACAAGACTCATAGTAGTAACATAACATCCCATTATAGTCTTTTCAATGAGCTTGCTAACTTAGATTTATTTGAATCCAATGCCATTTTAACCTTAACACCTATTGGAGCTTCCTATCCTAAATCAAGAACCCACATTAGAGCTTCCCTTAATAAAGTAAAAACCCTTATTAAATATTCCCTTACTAAAGCATAACACCATATTTTTACCAATGGAGCTTCCTATCGTGAAGCAAACCCTCATTGTTCCCTATGCCTTTGCCATCCTGAACTCAATGATTAGGACCAATAAAATTTGGTCATATGCCTCGATGAGTTTTAGAATTAAGAATCAATTGTAGAATACATGGTCCTAAGAGATGGATTACCCATTGGAGATAAAAATAAGGCTTTGATTTTTCATTGGATCCTTTTACCTACTTTGGAGATTAGGCAAACTTTATTGGTCATAATAAAGATAAAACATCGATATTTTTAGGTGAAAACCTCTTTGAGGCACTCGTTGATCAGGGAAATAGTAAATAAAAAGATGAGCCTTTAAGTGAAAACCTATTTCAAGCACTTTTAGGTGAGAAATTTTTCTCATCCCCTCAAGACATAGAAGGTCCACCAATCCCAGGTTATATATCTAGTACAAGTATCTCTTCAAAACAATAACAAATTTTTGAGCATCTTGTTCTTGAAAATTCTAAAAGTATTTGATACTTGGCCATTACCTGAGATGGCAGATTCTGATTCATCACACTACCTAAAAATTTGGGAGATATAGAAAGAATTTGTAGTATAAGATGATGATGAAGATCACACCTTGCATGAAATTTTAGAAGAAGGATCCACACTCCTAGTGGAAAACATAATAGAAGTGAACTTGGGAACCTATGAGGATCCCAAAATTGTTTATCTTAGATATTTCCTTACTAAAGCAGAATGTGAACACATTATATCCATATTAAACTATTATATTGACATCTTTGCATGGGCATACTCTAACATACCAGGCTTAGAACCTAATTTAGCTGTGCATCACCTTGTTGTCCATCTTGATGCCAAGCCAGTCAAGTAGAAATTGAGGAAGATGCATCCATACATCACCCTATTAGTTAAAGAAGAACTAGAAAAGTTACTAGGAGTAGATTTCATTAGACCACTAGAATATTCTAAACTGATTTCAAACATAGTTATATTGAGTAAAAATACCTTGGGTATACGTATTTGTTCTAATTTTATAGATATGAACAAAACATGCCCCAAAGATGATTTTCCTCTACCCAACATCGACATGATCATCGACCCAACTGTTGGGTACAAGATGTTGTCCTTAATGGATGTATTTTTTGGATACAACCAAATCAAGATTGCCCAAGGAGATCAACATAAAACTACATTCACCACTTTGTGGGGAACATTCTATTACCAAATCATGCCATTTGGCTTGAAGAAAACTAGAGCCACATAGTAGTGTGAAATGACTATCATTTTCCATGACATGATGCATGATATTATTGAAGACTCTGTTGATGATATACAAGCAAAATCAAGAAGAGTTGGACATCCTGACCTATTATGAAGAATCTTTAAGAGGCTTTATGAATATAAAGTCCACCTAAATCTTAAGAAGTGTGTATTTAGAATCACTTCAAGGAAATTACTAGGGTTTATTGTATCACGATGTTGGGAAAATAAAATGGATAAGTAAATTTGTGCAGGATATTCTTCAAACATTTGTGCATTATGTATGAAATTATCAACTACATGTATTTTGTCCTATCCTCCATGAGTTGTAAAAGGATAGAAGATGAACATTTCCGTCTTTTGGAACCAATCCATGAGAATAATATGAATAGTCAGGAACTATAGCAACAATAAATGTGTATGATTATATGTAGAAGATGATGAACCTTTGTTGAGATCAATATAGACTCTCTTTTTATGGTTACATGTCGTATTTCTTATGTTATTCCTTAATTTTTTAACATGTGTAATTTTTTATTTAATCCTTAATAAATTAATCCAAATGCTTTTCAAACCTTAATAAACTTTGGTTAATCTTAATTTCTTTCCTATTTCATGATAACTCATCTCTAGCATGATTTTGATAAATATGAATTCTATGCACTATCCTATGCAATATAATAAAACTTAGCTATCCTCATCCTTATCATGTTCTATTGTATCAGGAACCTATGATAACAATGGTGTGGTGAGAATGGAAACACTCCTTCTAGAGGAAACTATGTTAAGATGGTTATCTGGATAACGAGACATTAAAACATGGTTAGACCAAAAAGTATGGCACTTTATGGAAGAAGAATCTAAACGGACTGGTCTTACCACAAGTGAAATCATTCAAGAGCATATATAAGGAGAAATATATGAATTTTTTTGGTGCAAGCTACCCAAAATACCAACTAATTGGTTGACAAGATTGGAATACTATTGCTTTAATCCTAGAATGAAATACACTATTACCTAGACCAAAGAGAATATAGACTAGTTCTTGAAACTAGAAATTGATTGGATGAGAGCAATAGAGTATTAGGTCACCACTACCATGGATAAATACATCACAATATTTATGGTGCAATGGTATATAGCATTCAAATCTACACTGGACCATTTTGTCCAAGGAATTAGAGGAAAATTTTTGTAGTGACTACCTCTCTTATTAAAGATGTTGGTTATGGATAAGGTCATTGTGCCTACTCCAGCTAATATGGAGTAATCACTTTGAGCATATGGGGATGTGTGTGCATGATGGTGAATGATGGATAGATGAGTAAGTAGAGCTTGAACCTAAATCTAGAATGGAGATGTGAGCAAAGAAGAGTCAAAAAAAAACTTAGGATTCGGAATGAGAACTGTAACAATAGAATAAATGGAATAAATAGAAAAATACCCAAGTAGTTGTGAGTAGTAGTAGAGTAGATGATGAATGAGTGTGAAAATGTGATGAAAAAGATGATGAGTGAAGGATAAATAAAAAAGATGATGATGGATGTTAGTAGATGGAGTGAAGTGATGAAGAATGAGATGAAGATGAGATGTATGAAGAGGAAGGTGAGAATAGCTTATAATTAATGCTAATAGATGGTAGATGTAGTGCATAACTACAAGAAATGGTATTACCAGAAGAAGAAGAATTACATAGATAAATAGAACTTAGTTGCAAGTTAATTTCAAGTTCAAGCATAATAAAAGAATTTATAGATAAGAACCATTAACTGGAATATCACACATCCCTACATCCCAATCCTTTATATTCTAGTACAAATTTATAGCTAGGTGAGCAGAAGTATAATAGTTGGGAGAGACAATTTTCAAAACACGTGAATTTTTGGGGTACCAAAATTCACACAAGGTCAATTAGGAAGGATTTTAAGACCTTATATTTAGTTGAAATAGAGCAAAAAAATGAAGTATAGGCAAACAAAGTGCACACATAAATTCTCTTGGTGTGCATAGTAGTACATAGGTAGGATCACTCAAAATGTAGCTACCTCTAGGAACAAATATGTAAAAGACTTCATCCATAATAGTCAACATGATGGCCTATCTAGGAGGATTCCTAAATCTAGCCATTTATTATGGGTCCATGGATCCTGAACAATAGTTTCTCACTTGAAAAATGAAATGGCAAGCTAAGGGAATCACTAATGAAACTTTTCAAAAGTGTGAATTAGTAGGGGCCCTAGGTGGGAGAGAACTAGAGTTTGTATACAAAAGAGACCTTCAGTAGGAAAGTCTAAAATATGTTTAGAATTGGCTCATCATAGAATTTAAGATTAATAAATGCACTAGCTAGGCTATACAAGACTTGAAGGAGATAAGACAAAAGCTTAGAGAATCAATTTTCAGCTATGACTATAGATTTTTTGATGTAATTAATAAGGTAGAATTTACTTTACTAGATAAGGATAAATCAACATGGTTCATTGAAAGACTATGAAATAGTATTTAGTTTACCACTGCACAAACTCAATATGATATAAAAGTAGATGTTAGAGCTACTCCACTACATGTAGAATAGATTGAAGATTATGGAAAGCCCTTGTTGCTAGTTCTAAAATTGAAAACACTCTACAGGGTTTCATGAAAAAATGGAGCAATTTCATGAAGAAGATAAGCCCAAATTGAATTTTTAGTGTACAAAATGAGGAAAATAGGGACACCTAGAAATGATTACCCTAAAGTCAAGACATAATTATTTGAACTCAACTAAGTAGTAGGGAATTCCACAATGTAATGCCATCTTCTACATAAATATATCAAGAATCCATAGAATCTATACTATAATTTTTATAAATCAACTAACCATGATGAAAAGAATTGTAGAGTTTTGAAAGAACTTAAATGAGGCATTTCTAAAAATATAATTGCCATTAATATGTAGAAAATATCCTTGATGAAATAAGCAAGCTGAGGCTCAGAGGTTGATAAGAGTTGTGCAACCCAAATAGGTCCACAATGGATTTTGAGCTCACCATAGTATTAACCTCATGGTCTAGCTGGATGGACTCCTTCATCGAGTTGGACACCTCTATCTCCTCAGTACTAGTATTCAACACCTTGAACCTCACCCATAATACAACAATAATAAATGAATTAGACACCTCCAACTATACAAAAAAAATTCAAAATGGGACATAAAAATCATCAGTACCAACATTGGAACTCTATGTAGCAATAAGGAGGATATCGAGAGGGATATCAATCTAATAGAGGAGGAGGTAAAGGTGGTTACAAAGGATGATACCAAGGCAGTAGAGGCAATAAATATATATAGCCTCCTCTATAATGCTATCTATTAGGGAATACAATCATGTCTAATGTAATTATTTGATGAACCCACAACAACAGTCATATTGTGCATATTGTATAATCTCTAATCAACATGACACAAAATATTACCCTATTCTGTAAAAGCAAAGAAAATACAAAACTATCTAAAATGTGAATATGGTAAGTATAGAGCCTAATGATAATACATTTTTGAATGTTGTTACATGCCAATAACATGCATAATAAGGGTTGCATCCACTATATATGCCTAAAGATCAAGGCATCAGAAAATTTATACAAGATAAATATCCAGATCTAACCATAGAAAAGAGCCTCATACACGAAGTTGAATAGATGTTGAAAAATATTCAACATTAGGATACCATTGAGGGAAATGTTACAACAATAAATGTGCATATGTATAGTCAGATCATGTTCATTATGTGCCAAGATGGAGTGTTCATTACACTTACATATCTCCTAAAACTTTTGAGTACATTATGAAATAAAGATATATCATAGAACATCATGAACCTACTACATAATCTATTGGAATGTGTACAACATGGCTAACAAAAAACAAAAAAGCTAGATTGGTACATCAAGATGAAGAAGCCTTGGGATGTTGATGTAGGGATTGATATTTAGGTTAATGGTTATGAGATATTGAATTCTATCTTTGACTTTGGTAGCATAGTTAATATGACTCCTTGGTCTACATGGAAAGCTATTCAATGATCAACTCTAAGCTACATCCTAGTACCTCTGAGCTTAGCTAATTATGGAAAAGTTAAGCCTATAGGTAGATTAGAGGATGTCAAGATCAAAGTCATATACTTATCTCTATGTAGTGACTTTGAGGTCATCATCATGAAGACTTTAGCAACACCTACCCTATGCTGATAGGTAAAAAGTGGGCATATGATTATCAAATGACTATCAATATAATGCATAATCAGCTCAAGGCACATCAAGGGGATAAAGTTGTGGTCATTCCTCTCAACAGAGCACACAAGCCTTACATAATTCTAGCTAAACTAGACTCCCCATATGTTTTGTAAGACACTAGTTGGATGAAGGTAAATTCTAAGGAAAATCCAAAATATGTGCACATAGTTGAATGTAACTTTCCATACTAGCATACCAAACCCTAGGTACAATCATTGCTCACTCAGTAATTCAAAACATTAGAATAATGGAGGCCCAAACCAGTAGTTACATAGCCAATGGTAAATCCATTTGTCATTAAATAATGCACCTCTATGTCTACAAAATCTCCTTCTTGATCAAAAGTTGACTTCTTATATCAATCTGCTGATCACATGTAGGATTACATAGATCCAACAAGGGAAGGCACTTTATCATGGGAAATAACTTCATTTATTAGCAATGACTCAGATGCCCACCTCCTCAACTGGGCTTGAGGTGATCATGAACTTTAGTTGATGTGAATGGTCTTTATGCATGAGTGATAATTACCTATGTATTATATAATGGAAGACATCAATGATTTCATTTTGTGATTTCAAGTCTATATTATGACCATCAATCAATAGTTCAATGCTTTAAATTATTCTCTAAAAGTAGTTGCTATGACATGGTGGGCAACTCATCGAGATAACCAACTTGAGTGGGATGATGCTTGCAATCTCATGATCAATAGGTTATAGCTGCCACAGTTCATCTACACCAATTGGCCATTCTTCCAAGAAGGAGAGTGCCCTAAAATTCATATGCGTAAATATGTTAAATTTTATAATGAGGAACGTGTGGCACCAAAGTATTGGGTTCACATTTTATACTATACACTTGATCCACTACCATCATCATGGTACATGCACCAAGAGCATAGAAGGGAGAATAAGAATTGGGCACAAATGTAGAGTGATTTCATAAAAAACTTTATCTTTGACCATGAAAATCCTCTAGTTTATAATGCACTATAGAAAATCAAGTACTTTATATGTCATGGGTACGTAGAATAGTTAAACATCACAATAAAATTTACTACATAGAAGAATATAACTTTTGATCTTAATGAGGCATTACAAAGGAACCAAACTACTAAGAATGAAGAACAAGCTTTGATGCAACCTTGTCACTACATATAAGATGAGGTAGAAGACATTGAATATTTATATTATGATGGTGACCTATATTTGAATGATTTATTTGAGCTAGAACGACATGTAGAACCATTCAAGGACATTGATGTAACATTAACTAAAGAAGATAAGCTACACATCATCTAAATTCCCAAACACTATGGGAAAAGAAGGATACAAGAATTTGTTGTTGAATAAAAATGAAATATTTATCAACAACCTATCAAGAAGCATGTCATAAATATCAAAACAAAGGAGGTTCTAAAACTGGCAAGCATAGGTGACTATTAGACAAAAACTAAAATTTTAGAAGCTCTACAACTTCTAATGGACTACCAAGATGTCTTTACCACCAAATTATCAAAGGTTTAAGGAGTTGACCCATCTCTTGGTGAGATGCACATTAAATTAAAGGATTGCATAGGCTTATCATAAAGTGGCCATATAAGCTAAATCTGAATATGAAGCTAAAAGTAAAGGCATAATTAGATAGAATGTAGGATGTAGGGATAATCTATATAATAGACAAAGCTAATTGGGTAAGTCCCATGGTAGTTTATCCTGATAAAATAAGAGAAATTTGAGTATGTGAGGACTACCACATTTTTAATGATGCCTATATAAATGATCCATTTCCAATACCATTCATAGATGAAGTTTTATAGTCTTTCATAAGACATGATGTATATTCTTTCACATATGGTTTTAATGGATATCATCAGATCTTGATCATAAAAGAAGAGCAAGATAAAATAATTTTTACAATAGATTGGGGTTCTTGTATGTACAAGGTCATGCCTTTTGTCCTTAATAATGTACCTATGGTATTCTCTCACATAGTGGTTACATCATTCAAGGATTCTATTCATGACTTCTTGGAAGTTTATCTAGATGATTGGGTAATATTTTCCTTGTTCAAAGAAAATTTGTCTAATCTACATTAATGTTAGAATGATGCCAAGCTCTGTGCATTACTTTTAATATGAATAAATGTTTATTTTTTACACCATTTGGTGTTTTACTTAGACACGTAGTATGTAGAAAAATTATTTTGGTAGATCAGGGAAAAATCATAGTAATACTAAGTATGCATCCACATGTTAGTTCTATTGAAGTGCACTCTTTTCTTGGACATATAGGATACTATCAAAAGTTTATCAAAGGTTACATATCTATTTCATATCCAATAAAAACTTTATTACACAAAAATGCAAAGTTTCTTTGGACTTCAAAATGCCAAAAAATAGAGATTAGTTACTATGTTCATACTTATTTTTCTAAACTAGTGTAAGCCTCTTCATTTACATGTAGATGCTTTAGGCATCATAGTTGGTGTTGTAATTACATATCTAGGAGATGGTGCCCTTGACCATCCTATCCATTTTGCTAGCCAAAAACTATCTAATGTAGATAAAAAATACACAACCATTGAGCAAGAAGCATTGGCCATTATGTTCAAACTTTAGAAATTTTGGCATTATCTAATTGCAACACCATTTGAAGGCTTCACTGATCATCAAGCCCTATGATATATGGTCAAGAATCCAATGCTAAGAGGACACATCTCTCGCTAGTTGATGTTGTTTTAGGAATTTAAATTCCATATAAATGTAAAACTAAGAAAAGAGAACGTGGGACCAAACCATCTCAGCCGCATACCAAATGGGGAAGTGCTAGAAGAATTATAAGAAGACTCACCTAATGCTTATCTTTTTCATGCCTCTATGATTACTAAAAACTTTGAATCCATTACTAACTTCCTTCAGTAAGGAGTCTTCCTTGTGCACTATCAGGAGCATGATAAGAAGTAGTTTTTTACTAGAGCCCTATCATATACCATTGTTAATGGGATTATATATCACTTGGGTAAGGATGAATTTCTATGCAAGGTTGTTCTAGAACATGAAAAACCTCAAATATTACAGGAATCACATCAAGGAGTCACAAGAGGAAATTTCACAAGAGAGGCTATGGCTAGAAATATTTTGCAAAGTGGATATGGTGGCCAAATTTGTTTCAAGATGCACATAGAGTTGCAAAGCATTGTGATGTTTGCCAATGCATGGGTAAACCATTGTAGAAAGATGAAATTCCTTTAAAACCTTTGTTAGTTGAGCATACCTTTGAATAATATGGCATTGAATTTATTTGACCTATCAACCCACCGAGCAAGTGGAGCAAAGCCAGGTACATCATTATTGTGACAGACTATTTTGCTAAGTGGGTTGAAATTGCTACCACACCTAGCTATGGTGTGAAGGATGCTGTAAATTTTCTATATGAAAATATCATTACCAAGTTTGGATGCCCTATAAATTTAGTCAATGATAGAGGAAAGCACTTTCTAAATAACACTATCAAGGCCATGTGATGCAGAGCTGAACCAAGTCTATCACACTTATCCTTATTTCTTAACCCACAATCTTTGACAATGACTTCTATGGTCAAATTTCTTGCTATGGTTTACAAATTAACCTTGTTATTGTACTTTCAAATGCTTTGATCTGGTTTATCAAGTTCTTTAATATCTCATGGATCTCTCAGTTTATTATTAACATCTCTTCTAACACTTTACAAACTTCATTTCACCCCTTTGAAAAATTTTGTCAATATTATCAACAATAGACATACTCTTTATTTTATGATCATGCAATGATACTAAGGTCCTCTTATCTACATTCAGGTTCTAGTAGTATTCAACATGCTTAGGTGGTTTTCATCAAGCCTCTCTGACCTCTCACACACTCATAAACACTATTCAACTTTCAACTCCCTCCTTAACACAATTATGTCCTCTCTTTAGAAACAATCCTTCTAGCCCTTTTATGGGCATTAAATGCTTAGTATGAAAAATTAAACATACCTTTGAATAACCAAATCTTATTTCTTATTTTTCACATCAAATGACACTTTCATGTCAATTTTGGTGCCTTAACTCTCTCATTAGGCCCACTTTTTCCTTTTGACCTATTCCACTAGCCCTTTTCCTAGGCATAATACACTTTAAACTCCTAGAATCCATACCTACAATTCTGTACTCATAATGAAGAATTGAAGATTAGTTATTTCATATTTAAAATAGGTTGAATATAAATTTTTGGGGATTTCATACAATATGCACCAAACCCTAGAATCAAGGTTTTTAGGCCACTATCAAGGCTGAGAGCCTTCTAAAAGGCATAACTCTTAATGTATGAAGTTTCAAAGACCCTTTACACCTTGTCTATGTCTATATTCATGAAATAATTCTCTATAAATAGGTTAGACATCTCATCTTGTTCATTCCTTAATGAAAAACATCAATTCTCAGTCACTTAGCACTGTGTTTTATTAAACTAAATAGGGGTGTAGGAGGATTTCATGGTTATTTCATCTCCAAAGGACACCAATACCTATATTGAGGTTTTTAATAACCTGAATGATTAAACCAAACCCTTCTCAAACACATTTAAATCAAAACAAAATACAATACCAAGAATGTAATACACAAATTTTTTTGAGTTGTAAGAACTGTTTGTTTCAAAGAGAAATGTCCAAGACCCACTTGGGTTTAGCAACTTAGATAGATTTCATAATAACCAAGATTTTTATAACATGTATTAATTCACTTACACTCTACATAACTCAAGAAATAAATATTCAAACACTCTTTCCATTATTTGATAGGACTATAGATATACATACCCCCTAATAGCAGACCTGTCTATCTTACCAAGAATAATTCCTTCTACCTCAACCTGCGTTCTCTACAGTAGATTATAAAATGTTAAATAGTATCATAACAAATACTCACTATATTAAGCATTCAACTCATCACGTGTTCCTATCATACTAATTGATGACTCACAAAATGTCAATATCTAAAACCTTCTTGATACACTTCAAATTACATGTTTATAATAAGAACATATAAATAACCATATAAACTTAAAAAATAACATTGATCATGATATACTTTATTAAAAATATTAATCTTTATTACTATTCATTCACACATAAATTGGACTCAAATAGTCCTCTATGCAGCTTGGCAGACCTTCTTCCATAATCTAACCTATCTGCCCATGTTTCCTTCATCCTGTGCTCTCGCCCTAAGCCACACATAACATATAAACTTATTACGAGTTCAAATAATTTTAGACAAGACTCATAATAGTTTTTTGGATGAAGAAACTCCAAACTAACACAAGACCCACGTAGGGTGATGGCTTTATGATTTCCACCTTACACTTTCAATAAGACATAATGACTCAACATCAACTTAGGATTCTTAAAAGACATTATAGGTATATTTACAACATTAGTTCACCATGAAATATCATTTCCACTTACCTAGACCAATTGAAACACTCTCAATTCCTCATTTCAAGTTTAAAAATTCAAATTTGAAAAGGTTAGGGAAACATCTAAAAGACTCCAATTCAAATTTCACTCATGGTCATGACTACTATTCCAATTATTGGGTATTTTTAAGATGCCCCTACATCACCATAATTGAAGATTTTATGATCTCTCATCATAAAAGCACTACCTATCATCCCCAAGCTAATGGCCAAGATGAATCTTCCAATAAGGTACTAGGGAAAATTCTTACAAAAATATGTGATCTCAAGTAGGATCACTAGGAAGATCACATTCTTGTGATCTTGTGGGCAGATCACATTCTTGTGATCTTGTGGGCAGATCACATTCTTGTGATCTACACATTACAAAAGGGATATAGGATTTACACCATTCCATTTAGTTTATGGTCTGGAAGCGATCATGTAGATGGAATATTTAGTACCCATCCTACACATTGCCATAGTCATGTGGCTTGGAGATTGGGAGTCTCTTACTAACTAGCTCTTGAAAATAAATTAGATGGATGAGTTTAGATGTAGATTAGTGTGAATATAGGAAGTGCACAATCAAAGCCATAAAGTGTGACATGATAAGAACTTTTTTTTCAAAAATAATTTCATAAGGATTAACTAGTTTTATTCTATGATAGTCATTTTAGAGCATTCCCAGGCAAACTATAGATATCAAAGAAAGGGTCTTACATTATACATGACCTAACATAACAAGGAACCATGGTTTTAAGGGATCTTCAGGGAACCATGTTACCAGGGTGGGTAAATGGATGTAAGCTTAAGCCCTACCACCAATAGTCTATTTATCTCATTCTATAAGTTGAGTGGGTACTAAGTAGTACCATGTAGATTAGGATTTCCTTATTTTTACATGTTTTGTGTGTGTGTTTATTTTTTATTTTATTTTATTTTAGATGATCTAAATAAAAAAATTATGAATTAAAAATACCAAGCATTGTGTGCACTAGACGTGCACAGGAGGATCCACGTGTGTTTCCAAAAAAGTGAAAGAGGAGCGATAGAAAAACTTTAATTCTAGAAAAGATGTTGAAACATCCCATAAGCAAGATATCCATTAGATAATGGTAATCCACTAGAATTAAATTCATGATCTAAGGGTTTATTTTCATGACCTTCAATAAATCAGTGGATCATCAACATTAGTTGGTTGTACTCCTCATATGGACACCAAAGACCATAACAATGTAACTCCACACATTCGCTAATGACTAACTACTTTAATGGCTAGATTAGATATTGATTTTCCACATCCACCATTGCATTCAAGATGAGTAGAAAACTAAGCATGGGTTTTACATGGACCCCAATAGGTGAAAATTCTATAAAAGTTGAGTTTGAACACTAAGTTGACATTTCATCCTTGAGCATTTTCATGAATTGTAACTAACAAGAGACGAGCCATTTTATTTGCATAGAGCATATAGAGCATTGGAAATTCATTATTTTAACTAGCTATGGATACCATGCATCTAATCTAAACCCTTACTAATGCATAAAAGGAAGTCATGGGTGTCTATATGGTGCTTTAACAAACCAAGTACAATGATCAAGAGCCATTCCAATACCTCTATGAAGCCAAACAAAAACTCTTCCAACTTGATCCTATTGATGATGCATAACCACTCACCCTCATAGCTCCCCACTAATCCCAGAACATAAATATTGACCATTTATTATGTATGCTAACATTTGGTGACCTAGGATGTTAGCATAATTATGTATTTACCTTGGGTTATTAAATAAGGTAATAGGTCTTTGGTTAGTTACCTTAACCACTTGGGTTAAAAGGTTGGTTTTTTTAAATCAGACTTAGTTATTTCATGCTAGCCAACATTGGATATTTCACCCACCCTTTCCATGTTTCTTGGGTGGTTTATTTCTTTGTATATTTAATAGGCCTTCTTGTATTACCTATGAAATGTGAGTTGAGTAATGCAATCTAGTTCTCTTCTCAATCTTTATGTTCAATCTAATATGGTATTCAGAGCCCATGATTTTTAGAGCTTGAGTGGAGGTCGAAATCTAGAGAGGTTTGTGTCTTGTCATGGATGAGCTTCATGCACCTAGTGGAGAGTTATAGGAGAGAAATTTCTATAAGCTTAACCTGAAGACCAAAAAACTACCTGGGAAGATCAAAAGACCAAATAAGATTAAAAGAAGGTCAGAAGAAGTAGTTTCAAGCTATTTGAAGCCTCTATTTATTTTATCTAGGTAGGTTGTATGGTGTATAGTGTCATACAGTTTAGGGGAGAGGAGAAAAATTCAAATCTTGATCATTTTCAGTGAAATAAAAGTCTAAATTATGAGTTAAGTCATAACTTGAACAGTGGTGTAGATAGTTTGTGATTTGGTTGAGAAATGAGCTTAGAATCTATGCCTAAAGTTTCACAGGTAGGCCAATTTTTTGATTGGCTAATTTTTTTCATGAAAATTTTAACCTAAAGTTTTATTACTTCAATTATTTTTAATTTTTTAATTGAAATAAATCAAAACTTTAGCCAATAGGGGTTATTGGGGACTTACCGCTGATCAATTATCATAAAAGCATTTAGAAAGTTAAAAATTTCACCATTTTTTGGGTTTTTTATCTGGATGTGGATGGAGAAAAAAATTTAAATCAGATTTTTAGGTTTCCCAATTTAATTATTTTAGTGGTATAAAATTTGAGATCTTACAAATGGTATTGAGTTTGTTGCTAAAAATTGGAATAATTATTCAACATCAATATAAAATCTGTGTATAGAATGATTTTTTATAAAATTCATTATATATTTTTCTGATTTAATTATTTTTTGTGAAAAACTAGGTCAAATGGCCAGTATTCAACATTGATTACTACCATATTCTCAGAAATTGATAGGTAAAAAATTTAGGTTGTGGAGTCACAAGGTTTTGATAATATGTGAAGATTAGAATCTTGATCAAATAGTGCTTGATAAAGAGCAAAGGCCTACCACTGATACCAATGACTATGATAAACTTCATCATGAGGATCTTATGTTGTTAAAATTATTAGTAGTAGATAATTTAATCTTAGAGGTCATACATATGACCACTGCATTAGCTTTATGGACTAATCTTACTTCTAAATATCAGGATTCTAAATTTGATAGGGTATTATTGTATTTGAAGAATTTGTTATTTTCTACTAAGATGTTGGAAGGTGGCTCTATTTCTACTTTTTTTTGCAAATCAAAGACATCAGTGAATAGTTGAAAGCTATGCAAAAGCCTATTGATGAGCAAGATTTGATTGCTTTGGTTATGCAAAATCTTCCACCTTCATTTGAGTCATTTATGGAGTCCTTACACATTATTGCTAAGACACAGACTTTGGACTTTGAAAAGTTGTTCACATTACTATTACCAAAGGAAAAATGGCAAGAACAAGTAGTGTTCTCTATATCTAATTCTATAGAGAGTGTAATTTTCATCAAGGTAAAGGGTAAGTAGTTTGGTAAAATTACTAGTTATCTGACAAAAACTTCACAAGTAAGTGGTTCTAATAAGAGATCTAAGTGGAAATGTTTTTATTGTAAGCAACCTAGTTACCTTAAGAAAGATTGTAGGAAAAGACAACAAGATGTGGCTAACCCTAGAAAGAAAGATGATCATGTGAATGTAGATAAAGGTGATGGTGAGGAATAATATTCTAATTTTGCTTTCATGGATTTTCATGGTAATTCTATAGTGGATTGATCTTGGTACTTTGATTTAAGGGCATCTTGCCATTATACATGCCATAAGGACTGGTATGTGGATTTTGTTGAAAATGATAGTAATAATGAATTTGTATCTTTGGGAGATGGTAGAACTAATTTTGTGAAAGGATATGATAATGTTTAGATTAGTTTTAATGGTGCAATTTGGTATACATTTAATAATGTTAGGTAAGTGCCTCATATGAACAAACATTTACTTTTAATTAGTGAGATCACTTCAAAATCTATTTTTTTTTATCAAGTTTCAAGGTCAATAATGTTTAGTCACTACTATAGATAACAATATTATTATTGTTAGGATTGGTGACAAAGGCTTGTATATGCTTGCAGATCCATAGAGCACAAAGGAAAGTACACTTGTTATGATTGATAACACAAGTTCACTATGGCATGAAAGGTATTGGTATTTGAATTTCTAGTATTTGACTACATTGAACAAGACTAAGATGGTTAGGTGGATTCCTTATATTCAAGATAATCATCATGTATGTGCTAGATAATAGTTGGGGAAGTAAGTTAGACATTCATTTGATTTTGGTAAAGCTTCAAGAGCTAAGGGAGTATTAGATCTGGTACATGCATATTTGCATGGTCCAATGCAGACACCTACCTCTTCTAGAATCCATTATTTTCTATTGATGGTCTATGATATCTCTAGGAAAAAGTGGGTATACTTTCTAGTGAATAAATTTGATTATTTTTATAACTTCCTTAGAAATCTATGGTTAAAAAATAGGTAGGACAGTCAGTGAAATATCTTAGAATGGATAATGGAGGTAAGTTCATCTCAAAATAGTTTAATTATTTTTGTGCCACTAAAGGCATATATATATATATATATATATATATATATATATATATATATATATATATAGTATACTACCCCTTGTACTCCATAGAAAAATGAAGTTGTAGAAAGGTGAAATAGGATGATGATGGGCATGGATCACTGTATGGTCCAAAGTAGAAACATCCCATATAGATATTGTGCAGAATTAGTGAGTACGATAGTGTACATCCTCAACAGAAGTCTTATAAAAGCATTAAAGAATATGACTCTAGGGGAGGTTTGGTTAGGTTGAACTCTAGATGTAAGTCCTTTTTTAATTTTTGGTTGTGTATCTTTTGTAGTTATTCCTAGTCAAAAGAGAAGTAAATTGGATGAAAAAAGAAAAACATACATGTTTTTTGGGTACAATAAGAAGTCAAAGGCCTATAGATTACTTGATGTTTCTAATAACAAAGTTATGGTAAACAGAGATGTCATAGTAAATGAACAAATGCCATACTTCACAAAAACTGGTATAGTTTCAGATTTTAAGTCATTATTTTCTTATAATGATTCTATTATAAGTTGTGGTGTGAAAGTTGAGTAGGATTCTAGTTCATTAGTGGAATCACATTATAAGGAGGGATTTGATGTAGGTCATTGTGAGGTTCTAATAGAAAAACCTAAGAATCCAAAGTGGTATTCTACCATAATAGAATCAATAAATAAAAGAGACTTACCACAAGCTATGGATGGAAGAAGATTGAGATCAAGAAAGTAGTTGGTAATAAAGGTGAGCATGATAATTTTGCTCTAATAACTATTATTTCAATATATTTGAGCCTAATTATTTTTTAAAGTCCAAAGGGAAGCATGAGTGGGAATCAACCATGCAATTGGAATATGATCGTTTTATGAAAAATAATACTTGGGAGCTCATGGAGCTACCACTAAGAAAGAAATCCATTGGTTGTAAAAGGATTTACAAGGTAGAATGCATAGCAAATGGTTCCTTAGAAAAACACAAAGACAGAATTATTACAAAAGGTTGTGCACAAGAAGAAGGGGTTGATTATGAGGATACTTTTGCTTCTACTAAGAATATGGTAACTTTTCATTTTATTATTGCTATTACTACTCAATTTGGATGCCAGGTACACCAAATGGATGTCAAGAGTGATTTATTGAATGGAGATCTAGAGGAGGAAGTATACATGGTTCAACCACAAGGGTTTTGGGTTATTGGTAAGGAACATCTTGTTTTTAGGTTGATCAAGTCCTTGTATGGGCTTAAGCAGGCTCCTCGAGCCTGGTATATGAATATAGATACATGGGAGTCTGGTTTTAAAAGGTGTAACTCTGAACTAACTCTCTATGTAAAAGTGGATGATGATGATATCTTGATTCTCATTGTATATGTTGATCATATATCCATCACTAGTAGTATTATTAGTCTCACTTAATAGATGAAGGCTGATATTTGTTGTACTTTTGACATGATAGACTTATGACTACTAAAATATTGTTTAGGTGTTGAGTTTTGGCAAGGTGATTGTGTTGTCTCCATGTCACAAAATAAATATGCCAAATCATTGCTAGAAAGGTTTAGAATGATGGATTGTAATCCAAATCACACACATATGGAAGTTGGAGCTAAAATTTTAATTGACACTACTTCACCTCTGGCAATGAAATAATGTATCAGTAACTAGTGGGTAGTCTCATTTACCTCACTACTACTAGATCAAATATTTGTTTTACAGTGAGTTTTCTATATTGCTTCATGTTTAAACCATAGGAAGTACATTATTTAGCTACAAAATGGGTATTAATATGTGTCAAAGGTAATATTGACTTTGGCATACTATATGAGAAGTCTATAGATTTTAAGCTTTTAGGATATTCTGACTCTGATTGGGTAGGATCAATAGATTCAAGAAAATATACAATAGGCTATGTATTCACTCTTGGTTTAGGAGTTTTATCATGGTAGAGAAAATTGAAAAATATAGTGGCATTATCTTAAATAAAAGTAGTGTATAAAGCTATGGTCAGTGCAGGTTGTGAAACTATGTGGTTAAAGAAAATATTGGAGGATCTTTAGCTTGAGTTATCAAAGCCTACTCCAATTTTTTGTGACAACTAAAGTGTTCTGAAGATGGTGAAAAATATAGTATTCTATGCCAATAATAAACACATTGAGGTTCACCATCAATACAACTTATATTTGGTTATAAATGAAGACTTTAGTCTCTTCTACTACCCCACTTCAGAGTAGCCAATTGATATAATGACCAAACCACTTGGTGTAGATAAGTTTATAAAATTTAGAGATAAACTTGGTCTTGTTTATGTTTTTTTCATTAAGGGAGGGTGTTAGCATAATTATGTATTTACATTGGGTTATTGACTAAGGTAATAGGTCTTTGGTTAGTTACCTTAACCACTTGGGTTAAGAGGTTAGTTTGTTTTAATTGGACTTAGCTATTTCATACTAGCTGACATTGGTTGTTTCACCCACCTTTTCCATGTTTCTCAAGTGGTTTATTTCTTTACCTATTTAAAGGCCTTCTTGTATTTTTCATAAAATGTCTGCTGAGTAATGAAATCTAGTTCTCTTCTCAATCTCTATGTTCAATCTAATATGGGAGAGATTGTTCAAGTATTGCTTGGGTGATATAATGAGGGCACAATCTATTTGGGCCTAGATGAGACTATGGTAATCAACACACAAGTAATGACATAAGCTTTGGAATGCCTTAACATGGAGATTCCATTCTACCTTACAAGACCAAAATTCCTCCCATCTTACAAGAATTTTGGGACTTATATGTGCAAGGCAATTGAGGGGTCCTCATTGATGAAATTCTAAAAAAACTCATGTGCATTCTCATTCAATCAAGTAAGAGACTTCACTTGATGTTTCTCAGTTGCCTTTGAATAAATATTTGGAGGGTGATACAACTTTTCAAGAGTCAATTATAAAAAATGATGCCTCTCTGAAGCAAGAGTTGGTATGCTACTTAGTTGAAAACCCTAAGGGGTAGCTAAGTAGTGCGCAAGAGGTGAAAACTAATAATGGCACCTTGAGTGATTACTGTGACTCTTGTTAGTTTACCCAATTTTTCAACTTATACCCTTAGTGCATAGTCAAATGATCCTATAACATTTTTTTGGGATGATACAATATTTTAAGTTTGAGAAAGTGATGGGAGAATAAAATGGATAAGTAAATCTATGTAGGATATTCTTCAAATGTTCATGTGTTATGTATGAAATTATCAACTACATGTATTTTGTCCTATCCTCCACAAGTTATAAAAAGATAGAAGGTGAATAGTTCCTTCTTTTAGAACCAATATACAAGAATAATATGAATAGTTAGGAACTCTAGTGACTATAAATACATATGCTTGTATGAAGAAGATGATGAACCTTTGTTGAGATCAATATAGACTTTCTGGTTATGGTTACCTATCATATTTCTTATGTTATTACTTGATTTTATTAACATGTGTAACGTTTGATTTAATCCTAACTAAAGTAATCCAAATTCTCTATAAACCTTAAAAAACTCTGGTTAATCTTAATTTCCTTCCTATCACATGATAACTCATCTTTAACATGCTTCTACTAAATATGAATTCTCTGCACTATCTTGTGCAGTATAATAAAACTTAGATATCCTCATCCTTAGCATGTTTTATTGTATCAAGAACCTCTGATAACACATAATGAGGGATAAAATTCAACCATGAAAAATTCAAGGCTATTATTGAAATGCCTCCACCAAATAATCTAAAATAGATGTGAAGCCTGCAAAGAAAGATTCAATCTATACGCAGGTTCATTTCTCAGTTGGCAGATGATTTCCACCCATTTACCCATATCTTAAATAAGGGGTTTACATTTCAATGGGATGAATATTATTAGATAGCATTCATGAAGCTCAAGAGATATTTGGCTAACCTACCAATCTTAAGACTGTCAATACCTGGAAGACCACTGCTTTTTTACATATCAACAATAGAGCATGCACTAGAAGCAATTTTGGCCCAACATGATGATCAAGGTAAAGAACATGTAATATATTATTTAAGCCACACATTAGTGGATTATGAACATAATTATACACCTATTGAGAATGCATGTTTAGCTATGGTGATTTCTACCCAAAAATAATGACATTATTTGCTGAACAATAAAACCATTGTTATCACCAAGGTAGATACCCTCAAATTTTTGTTATCTAAAGCAACTCTCTAAAGATGCATGGATAGGTGGGTCATGATCCTAAGTGAATTTTACATTGAGTATAAGAATCAAAAAGCAATCAATGGGTAGGTTATTACTAACCAACTTGTAGAAGTTCCTATTAAAGATACTCAACCTCTCAAATTTGACTTCCTAGATGATTTTATTATGGAAATAGATTAAGAATCATAGGAACTAAATAGTGGAAGTTATATTTTAATAGCTTATTTACATCTTGTGGATCTAGATCTGACATATTATTGATTACACCACAAGGGGATCTGAATCTAAAATAGTTTCATATACAATTTCATTGTATGAATAATATGGCCAAGTATGAGGCATTAATTATAGGGCTTCACCTTGACATATAATGGGATATTCAAAACTTAAAGGTTTATGATGATTCACAGTTAATCATCAATCAAACCACTAATCAATATCAAACTAGTGATGATAATCTTGTTCCTTATAAGCAAATCATGTATAATCTCAAGGTTTATTTTAAATATTTGTAGTTTGAACAATTTCTAAGAGCAAACAATAGATCCACCGATGTAATGGTGATGAGTGGTTCCATGATTCATATTGATGTCAGTGCTAAAGAGTATTAGTTCCTAATTTATAATATTCTATAGCCAACACATATTATACCAAATTTAAAAAGGGTATGCGCTATTATTGGTTCCAATACCCCACCTGAACTACCATGGTTCCAATATTTTTATAATTACTTTCATGATCACATCTTCCCAGCTGACCTATCCAATAAAAGATAGAAACTATTCCTTCACCATTTATCATGTTATACCCTCTTTGGAAACACACTCTATAATAAAGGCTATGATGGAACACTTCTTTGCTTTTTATCTTCAAAAGAATCTAAACTAGCACTGAGAGAGGTTCATGAAGGAATGTGTGGGATCCACACCAATGGTGTAGTATTAGCAAAGAATCTCCTTAGAACATAATATTATTAACCAAAAATGGAGACTGATGCTTTAAATTATGTAAGGAAGTGCATCATGTGTCAAAAACATGGAAATTTGATACACATACCTTCTTTACCTATACAACCAATCACAACACCATGGTTGTTCTCAACTTCGGGCCTCAATCTCATTAAGAAAATAAACCCAACATCTTCAGATGGCCATAAACACATTTTAACTACTACTGAGTACTTAACTAAGTGGATTGAGTCCATTCCTTTCAATTATGTCACTGAGAAGTACATAGCCAAATTATTTCATTATCATATCATTAGTTGATATGGCATCCCAACTCACATTATATCTGATAATGGAGGATCTTTTATAAATAGATATGTAATATACCTTTGTGCAAAATTTAAGATCAAGCACAGTAAATCAACTTCATATAACCCACAAGGCAATAAACAAGTTGAGGCATCAAATAAGACCATTATATCCATTTTAAAGAAGATTTTCAATGATATTAGATGTAATTAGCACTTGTAAATCTTTTCTGCCCTCTGGGCTTATAAAACCAGTCACCAAACCACAACAGGAGCCACCCCTTACTCGCTTGTCTATGACACTGAAGCTATTATCCTGATCAAGATCGAGCTACCATCATTTGAGTATTGATAGAGCATATTGAATATGATGAGGAATACAAAGTCTCAAGGTTTCAATAACTATAAATTCTTGATGGTAAGCATTTGGTTTCCCTTAAAAACTTGCAAGCCTATCAGAAAAAATTACAAAGAAACTACAACAAGCACATTCTCCCTCAAGATTTTGAGATTGGTGATTTGGTCTTGAAAGAGAACCAAAAGAACACAAATTTTGAATGCAAGAAAAAAGGTAAGTTTCAACTTGATTATTTGGGACCATATGTTATTATAGAGAACTATGGATTAGGGGCATATCGACTGACTACTTTGAATGGTGTTAAGATAAATTAAAACCTAGATCTATCCCCAAATCACATACAAGAGAAACTATGAAATATATTAATCAAACATTCTAAAAATAAACATAAACATGCACCTAATAGGAGATGTCAGATTTAACGTGGTTCACCCAAGATAGGCTACATCCACCAAACTTGTCTAGTATATTATTTATAATAATACAAGGGAGAAACAAAATCTTATAACAAACCCTGTTACACCTTTCTACCTTTTCCACCTCCTCTCTATGTACAATATTTATCTATTCATCATAATCATACATCTCAGCCATATAACAATACATTTTAGGGTGAAAAACACTTAAATATAACCTCTACCACCAGATCTAGAAACCTTTAATTAATGGCCCATATTGACTATGAAATTATAATTTAATAAGGCAATTTTAATAACATCATAATTTTAACCTCTAATCCTACAAGACAATCAAAGAATGGGATCCAAACCTAGCTAAAATAACATCAGAATTTTAACCTCTAATCTTGGAAGAAAATTAGGATCCACACCTAACAAAGGGTGAAGAACTTCCATAGCTGATGAATATCATGCATCTTAAGAGGTTTTACGCATGAATAGCTTTGAACCATTGTCTACAAGACCCCTTACTTGGGGGAAACTTGTGTTGAAGTAATTTTATCCTACCCTGAACACATTTTATACTATCCTAGATCATACTTTCATGGGTCATATTCTTATAAATGCTTTTATGAGATCCATATTATTTTATTATGCTGGACAATTAAAACTTTGGATTTTTGGCACTCTGAACCATTCTCATTGAGAACCACATTCTTTATACCACCCTAAACCATCCATTTGTTGGACCATATTCTTTCTGGACCATTCCTTTGAGAACCATATTATTTTATATGTATTGGGCTTGTTGTAACTTGAAATTTTTTATCATTTGACAAATTATGATCTTGATTATGACTTATAGGAACTATGAGCACATTTAATGCTAGTTCTACAAAGTAGTTCAGCCAAATTAGTATTTTGCAGCTTCTTATATAGACAAGTGAACACAGACACCTCTTTAGATCAAAATCTTTGCCTACTAGGTGGTTCATCAAATTTATTACATACTACACATTATTCTATCATTATTTGTTACTCTTTGGTAGACATTGTTTCCTTTTTTAGGATCCTTTCTCTCATCAATTTGTGAGCATGGACCATTATAGCTAGCTTAACTATTTATTAGAAATTCTACTCTTGGATGAGTATCTCCTTGGCTATTTAGTCCTCCTTTGTACATCTTTTATCCCAAAAACACTAGAAAATTATCAAAAATAATGAAAACATTGTCTTAACATGTTTGTATATTCTCATCCCATCACACTCTTACCATTTTGTAAGTAATCTTATCCCACCAACTTGTCATTTGTAAGACCATTCTCATTTATCACATCTTCCATTTTTTTTACAACATTAATCATATGTTTTTTATTCATCATATTATATTTTATCCCACTTCCTAGGAGAACTACATTTGGCTTGAAGTTCAAGTTAGAACATGAGTCCATGGAACTATGTAGGTGACATCCACTTGTCTTATACATTTTGAGTTAGCTCGGCTAACCCCTTCCTTTTCTTCTCTTCCCACATTTCTTTTACATTACTTCCCTATCACTTGGAAGCAACTTTGTGTCCTTATTATTTGTTACTTTTTTATATAATTAATTCTTCCACTACACGTGCATAAATAATTATTTTTAAACCGCACCAAAATTTGCGACTTACTCAATTTTGTGTGTGTTTATTTGAGTTTTATTGGTGTTTTATTGTGCTTTCATTTCTCTTCTTTTTGTTACTTATTATCTCACCTTAGTCTTTTATTTTGTTTTTTGGTCTTGCTTCTTTATTTCCTTTCTCAAGTACATCTTCATGGTCCACATAGATCTTGATTATTTATATCTTTATCTCATGTTATCAAGATGTTCTTGCTTTATTTTAAACATTCTTGTTCCTACTTGAATCTTGATGGTTTATATCTTGATTATAAGTTAGTCCATTTATGTTTATTTTTTTTATCTTTGTTTTTTTGTTTAAATGTAAATAAGTTGTAACTATATTTTTGGTCATTTATTTACCATTATTCTTAGTTATAATTATTCACATTTGAACCAGCTCCATGCAATTTAAATACAATGTCATTATATGTTACTCATACTTATGATGCATAATTTCATTTTGCTATAGCAAGCACTTTGTGCTCTAGATTCAAGTCTTAATGTCAATATGGATCTGATGAACATATCTTAAGATCACTATGCATAAACTATGATCAATAGGTTTAACACTCAACTCTATGCAAGATGTACATCTCTTGGCATACATCATGAGTCTAATAGAACTTTGGTCATTTTTCTTCATCCCTCATTCCATTCTCTCCCATTTTTGGGTGAACTACATTGGCTTGAGGTCCATTTGGATTATGTAAGTATTTTTTGGATCCATGACATATCTCAAGTCAAATCAACCAATTTTCATTCTTCTTTTCATCTCTTTCATCACTTAGTACATCCTTGTATGCTTTGTTTTTTGTGGCTTTCTAAGCCATTCCACTATCGTATCTATGTTTTTGCCTACTCATTTTAATCTATTTATTAGTTTATCTCCTTGATCTATTACCTTCCAATTTTCTCATGCTGGGGCACAACATTTGAATCAAGTCACAAATCTAAATCAGCCCTATAGGGGCAAGACCATTATTTATTCTCTATCAGTGATCAGAATTATCCTTACTAGGGCAAACTATCTTATCACGATCAAATTTGCTCTACTGGGGCACCTATTATTATCCTCTATTTAGAGGCTATGTTCTCATTTTATTCTAATTCTAACATCTCCACACTTTTACCCATAATGGCATTGTTTTAGTGTGTAACTTATCTTGGGATCGATCAATGTTGTAAGTGTGCAGTTTGCATTTTCAAATTGGGTGTGTTCCAAGTGTGTGGCTTATATTTTTAGATTGTATCCTTCCCATCCCCCTTATTATTAGGGCCCATATAACTCTCATCATATTTTTTATCATTGATAAAAAATATGTGAAATAATTATCTCATTTGGATGTGATCTATTCCATGGGTTAATCTCACTTTCTCTCTCTTTTTAAGAGTATATCCATCTCTTTTATCCTCATATGTCCTCTCAAGGGGGCATCATGGGTAATTTACAATTTATTATTGATAAATATTTTCTTTGAAAATACATTTCATTTGAATGTCTCATTACGCCTTCTTAAATAGGGGGAAAATATAGACATCTAATTCCAAACACCATTTATGTTAAAATTGTCAATCTTACTCAATTTACACTCAAATGCATAATTTAGGCCAAAATCACTTAAACACTCTAAATGGTTTGAGCTTGTTGTATATGAGTGCCAATTTAGGCTAATGTGTCCCTAAATGGGGTAATGCATTTTATGTGTTTCCTAACTTTGATAAGATCATTTTGAGTCAAAATGACATTTTTGCATTTTGATACTTTGGATCACTCTTTTATTCTAATATATATGCACACATCACGTGCCTTTGTTATTTTACGTCAATAACATCCTAAATGGGTTCACATTCTATACACAATTAACATCTCCTTCTAATTTCTCTCTAGTCAAATTATGACCTAGTAATATGGCATTCTAACCATTTTGATTAATTGTGCACCAATTTCCAAAGAATTGCACTAAAATTGATTAATCTTGTTTAGGTAAATTAACTCAAATTAAGAGCTTAAGTAAAAATTACAAGGAAGTTATTGAATATTTATTTATTGGAAATTGATTCTAAATATCTACATCACCTAATGACATCATCTATGGGGTGGCATCCATAAGCCATAAATGTAACAAATATCAGATTATGGGCTACCATGCCTAAATAATGCTTCTCTATCCCAAATATTTATGAGACTATTTATGTATTTTAATTACATAATTACATTAATTCATGGCCACACATCTTGATCTTGAGATAGATGATCAAGATTGATCTAAACAATTTGAAGAATCTATAAATAGAAGGGCATAAAACATCATTTTAAAGCTTAAATTATGTAAACTTATAATGCAATATTCTCTCAAGTCATTTTTTTTTTGATAAATGCTTTATTTTCAATAGGTTAGCTTCAATTGATAGGCATATTAGTGATTTCATATCATGAGCCTAGGTTATACATAGTGATATTAAGATGATTGAGGATCTTGACATCCATTTTTGACAAAGAAAAGAACACGAGATCAAGAGGAAAACATGCTTAGAGCCTCTTATGGATGGTGGGAAGATTTTAGGAAGGTAATCATGTTTGATTTATTTCAATTTTTCTTTATTATCATTTGCATACCCCATTGTAATAGGTTGGTCTAGTTTGTTAGTTCTTTATACATTTTTCTTGGATTTCTTGACTAATGTTTGACTAACCCACTTTATAAATCATCTCTACACATATTTTATTAAGGGGTTGGATGGAAAACCCTCCTATTTTAAGATTTATTTAAAAAAGACCATTGTATAGGTTACCTTAGCCTCAAAAGAGACACATAAAAATCTAAGTCAATAACTACCTATCATGTAATTATTAAATTACCTCTAATATTTACAACTTAATCTTAGTTGTTTAAGAAAAATAAAATAAAATTATCTTCAATTTTATGTTGACAAATTTCAACTCTTTTGTGCTCACTATAAACCAATGTTTTAAGATCACACTTCTATAAAAAAAATATAAATGATTTGTATAAATCCTAAATGTGTTCTAGCAACTTTGAAACTTCCTTAAAAATAATCTAATTTTTAATAATCCTAGCAATAGCTCAAGATTATAAACATCAACATTATTTAAAATTGTGAACATTGTCAGTTAAATAACATTGGTATATATAACTTATACAAAGTCACAAATGTTCAATGTTTTATTAACTCATAATCAAATAAAATAGTTCAAATGATTCTTGGCCAATAGAATGAAATTCACTTGTCCATATCTAGTCATTCATCAATAAAAAATAACATATCTCAAATTTGATATAATATAATGAAATAGATATTAAAATAAACTTTTAAAAACAATAAGATATACCAAATATCAAATCATAAATACCATTTTGGAGTAACAACTTGTATTCTTCTATTTATTTATATTCAAACATTATTTTAAAAGAAAATAAATAAAAATCTCATAGAGATTTTACAGATTGTAATTTTCTTAACTTTAAAATAATGAAATCTAAGAAATTATTAGCTATATTTGATATCTACACAATATATTAAATTTAAAAAAAAAAAATTAGGCCTTTTTTACCAAAGAGTTTTAATCATTTCACATATTCACTACTCCTGAATGACACTTAGTTAATTATACCATTAAAATTGAAATCCTAATATCCTCATGCTAATAAACTACTAATTGATAAATTGCCACATTTTTTAGAACAATCATTAATATAAGCTACATCAACTAATAAGTGTTTCCTAAGTCCTCTACCTAATTATTAAATGCCCCTTTTGATCTCTAAGAATGTTTGTCAAGCATCTCCTATTTGTACATGTGCAAGTTCCACTTTTTGAGCTATAAAAAATACATAACCTTCAATTTGGTAATATTGGATGTGATACCAAATAGTGAATTTGGGTAAGACATTATTTAACATCTTGTTGATCTTGCCTTTGAATATTTCCTAGGATATCCACTTTCCTTCTTTATCCTGTAAATCATGGATCAGAAACAAACAAATTAACTCTCAAGTTTTAACTACAAAGGACTTAAGTGTATCAATTATTTCCCAAAATCTTAATTTTATTCTTTCCAATCCCTCTAAATAATGACTTACATCTCTGAGAACCATACCTAATTTAATTTTTTTGAATTCCACTAAAGTGCTCCTAGTCTAGTTGCATCGACAACCTCAATCATTTTTCCAAATTTTAATAGTTTGTTCTTATTTCCTTCTAATATTTTTTGTACTAACCTAACATGGGATAAATGATCTTGAAAAATTAATAAAATTTAAAATAATTTAACTAGGGTAATCTTTGTGTCAAAAAATACTTTCCAAGTGGCTCTTTTCACAATAATCAAGTCCTTTGAGATACCCTTGATTTATCTTAATTCTTCCTCTAGATCTAAAATTTTATTTTTGTACTCATCATGGTCCTCAATAACTCTGTCAATAACCAAATCATTAAAATTTTTGAGCATGAAGATGATATTTGTCTTCTTGAGTTTAGTCAATTCTTCCAAGCATTATGTTTTTGTAGTTACAATTTCATCATCTCCTCTCTTTATCTTACTCCTTATGATGAAATTTACTTTCTTGTTTTCATACATGACTTCTAAATCATGTTATTTAGTAATAAACATGTCTACATTATATATTTTCCTTCATTTAAATTCAAATTCTTGTCTATATTTTTGATAATAAGGTATATGAAGACCCTTCTTTGCTTAAACATCAACTAGACTTCTAACCATACCCTTGGTTTCAATAACTGATGGGGAAAACTCATGGGATATGTTGGATGGACTAGGAGAAACATTAATATCTATAACATCAAAATAATGGGATGGAACATAATAAATTGAATCAATCAAATCAATTGGATTATTTACATGATCTAAGGTTGAATAAATGGGGCTTGAATTAATAAGGATAACATCAAACAAAGTAGGGGAAACAAATTCATCAACAATATCAATGACTTTTTTAGAAGTCATGTGATACCAAAACTTAATTTAATACATTACCTAAGAGGTAATTATCATCAACATGCATAAACACTTAAGATATTAGATACGAAATAAAAGGCACAATATTTATCTTATAATTAGCTCTATACTTAAAGCACTCTACCCTATCTATGATTTTAGAGATAGGAAATAAAAGGCACAATATTTATCTTTTAATTAGCTCCAGACTTAGAGCACTCTGCCCTATCTATGATTTTAGATATTAGGGCAACCTGAATTTCCTTTAGCTTCAATTTCTCTATTTCCCTCAATCCTTTTGATAACTTTATTTTCCAACCTCAACCAACCTAATTATGGATTTTTGGTTAACAGATACATCCATGAAATCATCATGATCCAAGAGGGGTTAATGTTTTTATCTAATTTTAGCCTTGTGTCTAATTGAATCTAAATAATTCTAAATTTTTTTGAGAGGATCCCAAGGAAAATATTTAATTAATTAAAACCATAGGGTTTTAATTATTCCTTTCTTATTTTCCACATAGTGAAATTTTGAAATGCATCTTCACCTAATGACATAGGAAATTTGGGTATCATAGCCTAGTTATTCAAATTCAAGAGCAAGGAAACTCTTATATACAATTGGTAATAAATTTACCTTAAAAGATTAAATATTACATTAACATGGGCAAGATATGAGGGGGATGTATGGATCCTTCTATTCTCATCACCATGTTATCTTAGAAACAAAACTAGTTTCCATACCTAGAAATTATTTCCCTTGTGACTAGAGAAATTATAGGGCATTTAGTGTTGTGGATGGATTCAAGAATAATGGGGAGGAATTAATAGAAAATTTTGAAATAAATAGGTCAATTTGGATGGCTAATATATAATGTTATAGCTAACATGAATTTATTTATTTTCAAATGGAGACCAAGGACTTCTTAAACTTAGACTAAATGGAAATATATAGCAAATATAGTTTATCATATATGAGGCCATATGGAAATTATTTCATTGTTTTCATTTATTGAATGAATTTTAGTTAAAACAAATTCAAATCACCCAAAATGGTGAGTTTCCCTTCTTTTAACAAATTGTGGACCAGGAGCACCCAAACAATATCAGCATGACTCATCCAAGCTCTCCCAAATAATATATTAAATAGGACCATGGCCTCCATAATAGGTACTTTGAATAAACTCATAAAATAATACAAATCTTTTTTGGTTTTATAGGATCCATGGTTAGATATTCATTTCATAAAAATGTCATAAGTTTTGTAAATACTCTGTTAGTTTAAAATTCACTCTTTTAAATATAACAGTATAGGTTTGGGTAACCTCAACATATACCTTATTAAAATTCTTAGAATATCTACAACAATAACCATAATTAGGGAATAAATTTTACTATCCTTAACCTCATAGTAATTGCATACATCCTTGATTAGTTCCCTACAGGGGAACATTTAAAGGTTATGTGGCCACTCTATATAGATCAATACTTCTGATCTTCAAATTTTGATCTTCCTTTTCATCTATGTCATCATCATTCTTGTAAATTTTTTTAAAAAAGTTTAAATCATTTTATTTTCATCTATTACACATGTCAATTACAAAAATAATATCCCTTGGTTCTCTTCCTTAAATGAAAGTGATTTTTCTAGTTGCCATTATCAAACTAGGGGCTTAGCTTCACAATGCAATCTATAGGCTTCTATATCAACTTCTATTAGTTCATCGATGTTGTTTTATTACCTTTATACACTAATTTATTATAAAAAAAAACTTTACTTCCAATGCTTATTCATTTTATACCATTTTTAAAATTTTGAAATAGTTACATCATGGCTTTTCTGTTATATTCACCTTTTATTTCATCCAAGCAAACTAATCAATCAATAAAATAATAAATGACTAGTCACAAATCACTTAGAATAAATAAAAATAAAAATGTTTTTTAGTTAATATAGCATTGAACACACATGGATTGTGCATGGTTTACACGAGAGAAATGATAGTAATAATTTTAAAATATGATGGCCCTCTTAGGTTTCAGGTGAATAGATTGAGACACATGTTTATCATCTAACAAGTACTTGAGGTTTTATTTTTTAGTTGAGACATTAAAAATTTATATGGTGAAATAAGGATGTGGGAAGTCACCGTGTGTCTTCCTCCCATTTCATGGAGGAAAATAGAGACACAATCTGAGATTAATTGAATATAAACATTACATCATGGTTCATGACATGAAAAAAATAAGAACATAAAGAGTATAAAATCCATCAATCCTGATAATGTAAAAATAAACCTAATATTAATTTTCATGTAAATATAAACCTTGAGACTCATTTAAATTATTCATAGGTCTCATTATTTTATTTTATTTAATCACAAATACATGGGAGCTAGAATATAACTGAAACTCGATATCTGTAGTATAGATAACTTATAATTTCAAATAAAATGTGAGTTTACAACTATATTATGCATTTAATACCTTAATATAATATTTATTATTTTTATGGATCAAAATTAGTGGTCCCAAGTTCTTTAGGAAAAACTTGGGTTAGTTGATGATAAGAATTGTCAACTCACTGGGGAAATGCTCTTGAGTATTTCTCTAATTTATAATCATTGATTTTGTACTCAAATTAAGACAAATCTAATATAAAAAAGGAATAAAAAAATATTAGATTAATAAAATGTTATATATTATAAACTTATAACTTATTCCTTGAAATGGTGTTTTTGGAAAGATGAATTTCTTAAAGTTTAAATTTCAATTTCTAATCCAAATCAAGTCCCCTGTTTGGCTTGGGTTAGAGGAATAAGTATATTATTTAAGTAAAATAGGTATATTTATTTTATTAAATAGACATGATACCCATTTTCTTGGGCATTACTATGCTACAAACTAGGTGTCCATAGCCCCAATGGAGATACCTCTAATCCAATCTAGGCATTGCTTTGCTATTGGTTGAGAGTCTATAGCCCTAATAGAGCTTACCTAAATCACCTCTATTTTAATAATAATAACATTTAGTTTTGAACCAATGAACATTATAATAGGTTTTGAACCACTATTTCAAACTTGGGCCAAATATATCCTTTAGATTTTCGTTAGCCAATTGTACTACTTAATTTGATTATTACCTTTGACTTACATAATATATATATATACACACACACACACATATTTATATATATATATACATATATATATATATATATATATATATATATATATATATATATATATATATACACATATATATATATACATATATATATACATATATTTATATATATATATATATACATATATACATATATACATGTATATACACACACACACACATACATATATATACATATATACACACACACACACACACACACACACACACACACACACATATATATATATATATATATATATACATATATATATATATATACATATATATATATATATACATATATATATATATATATTATATACATACATACATACATACATACATACATACATACATACATACATACATACATACATATATATATATATATATATATATATATATATATATATATATATATATATATAATGTAATATTTATGAAAGTTCATGTAATGTTTTAAGTAATAAATGAACTTTCATAAATATTACATAATCTAGCCTCATTTCCTCTATTCACCTAGATCAGTTCTAAATTAGGTATCCAACATTAATTCTGGTTCTAGAATTATATAAGAATATTTTTTAAAGTGAATTTCCATGTGTTATCTAGAATTATATATTTTTATTTGAAAGGGTAAAAAACTAGGGTTTATAAGGATCCTGGAACCACCAAAGTGTAGTACATAAATTTTAAACAAGGTGAGCACAAGTTGTCTAGCCAAAACATCAAAAAACTATTATACTAAACCGAAAGCAAGGAAATTAGAATATAGAAACCAATATTAGGAGGGATGCCCCTCTAATGAATCTTCAGCATCTTTGGGATTATATGGTAGTTGATTTTTTATTTATTTACTTAATAACTACATGTGGAATAAATACCACTTATTGAAGGGAAAACCTAAACTAATACACTCACTACTAACCCAAGATAAATGAAAACAAAGAAACAAAATAATAGAAACACATAATGAATTAAAAAATTACTAAGTGAAACTAGGTGTTTAACTGGAGTGACCTAAAAATAATGTTTTATATGCCTTCCATTCTTCAACGATGCCAAGATTTTCCCTTCAAGTTAGTTAGTATGAATGTGTTTTATTTAGTTTGAATTTGTTCTCCCCTAGTATGTTTGAAATATGATATGGCCCCAACACAAGGGTGGAACTTATCAAGTTGTCTCTCATTTTCATTGGATTTATCCCACATTAATAATAGGTGTGTAATTATGAAATACTTATTGGTGGCCCTATTTTCAAACCATATTTTGATTACATATTGATGTCTAGTGAAATTATATATTGATTTCTCCCTTATCTCTTATATCTCGAGAACATTATCCATTTTTTCTTTAATTTCCTCTAAATGTCCTTCATACTCTTAAATGAATCAATATGTGGGGATAAGGAGGTTGAATGGAAATATTATATATTTTTCAGACACAAGCATATAGGGATGTGTCTTCATGTACTTCTTACTTCTTGTCTTGTCTGCCGACATAGCATATTTCAATAAAGTTTGTCATCTTCTTGGATTTTTATTTTAAGTTTTATTGATCACGTCTATCAGGTTCTTGTTTGTGGACTGTGATACTTGTTGGGGATCAACCAACAATATGATTACACTTATGAAAGCAATAAACTGTGGAATTAAATCAGATAGATAAGTAACTAGAATGATAAATAAAAACGAACAAGAGATACAAAAAACCACCCTGAAAACTTGTATTAAACTCTTTACAGAAGGAATACAATTGAAGAAACTTCTTTCTTCCACACCTCTCTTAGATGTACATATCTCTCTCTAGATCTCTTTCCCTCAAGAGCTCTCTCTCAAGTACAATCAACTCCAACAACCTGGAATGATTCACCTATACAATTATGTACTATTCTTCAACATTCACATACAATGAACTACTACAATAAGCTAAGAAGATCTTTCCTACATATAGAATTAGGAAACTTGAGCATGCACTTACAACCAATATTTAAGCCTCTTGAACAAGGGCTCTAAAAATAGTCTTACTAATAATAGAGATGCAGACTTAAGACTACAACTTAATCTCATCATGCAAACACTCGATTCTATCCTCGAAAATAGCTTTCTGGATGCACAGGTAACCGACGTCGATTCCTTCCTGCTTGCCTATGACCGATCTCTATCGATGCCGACATCTCTTCAACTGCTCCTGACTGACACCAATCGCTCCTAACCGACGCTGGTGACTGTGTAAACTTGCAATTTTGGTAATGTGCTCCTTGGTGAAGCTTTTAGGCTCCACACCTTAACAATATCCCACTTGGAGATAAATAGCTACACTAGTACCTGTACAACAACATATTCTAGCTCCTCCATCTTCAACTCAATCATGAAGACCAACAGAAGTTGAATGAAGATTCAACTTCTCCTTTGTAACCGGCTTGGTTAACATATCAGCAAGATTCCTATCTGTATGGATCTTCTCCAGCTTCAACTCACCATCCTCCAATACCTGTCTTATGAAGTGGTACCTAAGTTGTATATGCTTTGTTCTTGAATGAAAGGCTGAATTCTTAGCCAAATGAATGGCACTCTGACTATCACTGTATAGTCTGCAACTCTCTTTCTCCTTTCCAAGCTCTTCCATGAATCGTGTCATCCATATCATCTCTTTGCTAGCCTCCGTGGCTGCAATAGACCCTGCTTTTGTAGTTGACAAGGCAACAACCTTTTACAACTTTGATATCCAGCTAACCGCCGTTCCACCAACAGTAAAAACATATCCTGTGGTACTCCTCCTGCCATCCAAATCACCTACCATATCTGAATCTACATAGCCATGTAGAGAAGTATCTAAACCTACATAGCACAAGTGCCTACTGTTGGTTCCTCTCAGATATCTAAGGATCCACTGAACTGCTTTCCAGTGTTCCTTTCCTGGATTGGCCATATACTTACAACTCCCACTGCTTGGGCAATATCCGGTCTAGTACACACCATTGCATACATTAAACTCCCTACTGTGGAAGAATATGGAACTTTACTCATGTACTCTACCTCATCATGTGAATTAGGACATTGTTCTTTACTTAACTTAAAATGTCCAGCCAAAGGTGTGCTTACCGGTTTTGCATCCTGCATATTGAATCATTTCAACACCTTGTTCACATAATCCTCTTGAGACAAAATCAACCTGTGATTTTTCCTGTCTCTCTTAATGCTCATGCCAAGGATTTTATTTGCTGCTCCCAAATCCTTCATGGCAAATGTTTGAGCTAATTTCACCTTAAGCTCAGAGATATCTTGTGTGATCCTGTAACTAGCATATCATCTATGTACAACAACAGAATAATATATCTACCATTATCCAATCTCTTAAAATACACACAATGGTCAGATTGACACCTACTGTAGCCATGCTCAGTCATAAACCTGCCAAATTTCAAATACCACTGTCTAGGAGCTTGATTGAGGCCATACAAGCTTTTCTTCAATCTGCACACTAACTTCTCCTTACCTTTGACCTCAAATCCTTCTGGCTGTTCCATGTATATTTCCTCATCCAAATCTCCATGAAGAAACGATGTCTTAACATCTAGCTGCTCAAGATGCAAATCCTCAATAGCAACTAAAGACAATACAACCCGTATAGAAGTCATTTTAACAACAGGAGAAAAAATCTCACCAAAATCAATACCTGGCTTTTGTGCAAATCCTTTCACTACCAACCTGGCCTTATATCTCATATGTCCATTCTCACCTTCCTTCAACCTGTAGGTCCATCTGTTCTTCAGTGTCCTCTTACCAGCTGGTAACTCAACCAAATCCCATGTTTGGTTCTCTCTCAAGGACTCCATTTCCTTAACCATGCCACGCTCCCACTGACTCTTGGACTCCACCTGTAATGCTTCTTCAAAACTCTCTAGTTCTCCACCATCAATTAGCAATAAATAAAATAATGAAGGAGAATATCTAATTGGAGGCTTACTTACCCTTTTTGACCTCCTGATGGGTGTCTGAGACTCATTCACAACACACTGTCTGCCCAAATTCTCTGACAGTGACCAACCTCGGTCATCTCCAGACCTGTTCTTGGCTGACGCCGATTCTTCCTGACCGACATCGGTGCCTTTCCTACTGACGTTGGTCCCTTTATTGCCGACATCAGTTTCTGTTCTGCCGACGTCGGTTCCTTCCCTATCGACGTCAGTCTCTGTGTTTTCCTGTGAGTGATTATTTTTTTTTCCCACAAGCTCATTTTGGAACGTCACCTCATCCAATTCTCCATTGCTCTGCCCAGATTGATTCAGCTTTTTCAGCTGATCACTATACATCACTTTTTCATCGAAAACAACATCACGGCTCCTAATTACCTTGTTAGTTCCTAGATTCCAAAATCTGAAACCAAAATCATCTGAGCCATAGCCAATAAACGTGCACCTCATAGACTTAGCATCCAGCTTCTTTCTATTTTCCTTATCTACGTGCACAAAGGCTTCACAACCAAAAACTTTGAGATATGAGAGATCTACCTTTTTACCTGTCCATGCCTCTTCTGGAATTCCACCATCCAGTGCTGTAGAGGGTCCTCTGTTAATCAGGTACACTGTAGTGTCAATAGCTTCTGCTCAAAACTCTAAAGGCAAACCAACATGCAATCTCATACACCTTACACGCTCCATTATTGTTCTGTTCATCCTTTTAGCAATTCCATTCTGCTGAGGTGTCCTTGGAACTATCCTTTGCCTGCAGATTCCATGCATATAACAATAATCTCTAAACTTATAGCTGTAGAACTCACCACCATTGTCAAATCTCAGGCACTTCAATCTTCTGCCTATTTCATTCTCAACCATAGCTTTCCAAATCTTAAAAGTCTCAAATACATCAAATTTATTCTTAATACAATAGATCCATACCTTTCTTATAGCATCATCTATGAACGTAACATAGTACTGTGATCCTCCAATAGAAGCTACCTGAGCCAGTCCCCACACGTCTATGTGAACAAGCTACAACTTATGCCTCTTCTTTGTTGACCCAGTCTTAAGAAAACTCACTCTCTTCTATTTTCCAAACACACAATGCTCACAAAATTCCAAATCTATGTTTTTCAAATTTGAAAGCTTACCTTTAGACTTAAGAATTGACATCCCCTTCTCACTCATGTGGCCAAGCCTTGAGTGCCACAATTTAGCATCCACATTTGAAGTAGATAATACAGAAGGAGAAATATTAGTAACACAATTACATAAATAGAGAGTACCTACTCTCTTACCTCTGGCCATAACAAGTGCACCCTTGGTCACCTTCCAAGATTCAGCTATGAGAGTTACTGTACAACCCTCATCCCCTAACTTTCCTACAGAAATCAAATTCCTCTTCAAGCTAGGAACATGCATAACATCTCTCAACACCCATGTGTTGCCATTCTACATTTTCAACTGCACTTTTCCTTTGCCAATTATTTTACAAGGCTCATCATCCCGTAAATACACTATTCCAAAATCTCCATGGATATAGTCACTGAAATATTCTCTATTGGGGGTAGCATGAAAAGATGCACCAGAATCTAATACCCAAGATTCTATATTATTATGCAAAGAGAATATTAAAGCATCTTGTGCAATATCTGCAACCTTTGCTTCTTCTTTTCCTTCATGCTGATTGTCCTCCTTAGGCTTTGACCAGCAATCTCTACTTATGTGCCCCATCTTTCCACAATTCCAGCATTGTGGCCTCCTGCCATTTCTGGATTTGGATCTACCTCTCACTTTAGACTTAGATCTTGATCTCCTCTTGCTCTTCTCTTTTTGCCTTCCCCTACTCTCAAAACTTAAAGTGTTCCCTAATGTTTCCTCTGTGCTTTTCCTACGAATTTCCTCATTCAAGATAACACTAACACCATCCTCTACTTTTAAAATATTCGAAGTAGATGCAGTATTACTAACTGCCATTACTAAGCTATGCCAGCTTTCAGGCAAAGAACATAATATTAAAAGAACTTTTATTTCATCATCAAACACAATATTGACTGAACTTAATTGATTTACAATACCATGGAAATCATTCAGGTGATTAGATATAGATCCACCTTCTTGCATACGCAAATTAAATAACTGCTTCATAAGATATACCTTATTAGAAGCTGAGGGTTTTTCATACAAATTTGCTAAAGTAGTCATCAACTCTACCGTTGTCTTTGCTTGTGATAAATTAGATATCACAATAGATGCCAGACTTAGTCTTATAGACCCTAGAGCCTTTCTATCAAGAACTTCCCATTCTTCATCATCCATGTCTGTGGGCTTCTTTGCAATCCCACCTAACGGTAAGTATAGATCTTTCTGATACAGATAGTCCTCTATCTGCATTCTCCAATGTTGATAATTTTTGCCATTGAACTTCTCCATTCTCAGTTTACTTTCTTCTACCATTGCTTCTCCCACTCAAATAGAAATCCCTACAGAAACCCCTGTGAGTAACCTGTAATCAGTACACACTACACAGATCTGAACCACCTGTTAGTGAACCTGAGCTCTGATACTACTTATGGATATCAAGCTCTAAACCTGAAACCAAGCTCTGATACCACTTGTTGGGGATCAACCAACAATATGATTACACTTATGAAAGCAATAAACTGTGGAATTAAATCAGATAGATAAGTAACTAGAATGATAAATAGCAAAGAAAAAGAGATAAAAGAAACCACCCTGAAAACTTGTATTAAACTCTTTACAAAAGGAATACAATTGAATAAACTTCTTTCTTCCACACCTCTCTCAGATGTACAGATCTCTCTCTAGATCTCTTTCCCTCAAGAGCTCTCTCTCTCAAGTACAATCAACTCCAACAACCTGGAATGATTCACCTATACAATTATGTACTGTTCTTCAACATTCACATACAATGAACTACTACAATAAGCTAAGAAGATCTTTTCTACATATAGAATTAGGAAAATTGAGCATGCACTTACAACCAATAGTTAAGCCTCTTGAACAAGGGCTCTAAAAATAGTCTTACTAATAATAGAGACGCGGACTTAAGACTACAATTTAATCTCATCATGCAAACACTCAGTTTTGTCCTCAAAAATAGCTTTCTGGATGCACAGGTAATCGACGCCGGTTCCTTCCTGCTTCCCTGTGATCGACGTCAGCCGATCCCTGCCGACGCCAGCGTCTCTTCAACTGCTCCTGACCGATGTCGGTCGCTCCTGACTGATGCCGGTGACTGTGTAAACCTGCAACTTTGGTAATGCGCTCCTTGGTGAAGCTTTTAGGCTCCACACCTTAATAATACTTTTTTCCCTTATGGGTATTACTTAGATTTAAAGTTCAATATAATTTCATGGTCATATTCTTATTCAGTGAATTTTTCCAATCTAAAAGTTGGTCTATTGTCACAAACTAATGACATAAGAGCATCAAACCTTATGATAATTTTTTCCTCCAAAATATTTACTAATTCATTTTTAATGAAATGTTTTATGGATTTTGATTTTATCCACCCAATACAATAATCTGTAGTTTTTAAAAGTGACTTTTGACCAAATGATGAATTGGGATTTATTACCCCAAAAATTGTAGTCCCCATTGCATAAATGATACTTATTTATCACTAGCTAGAGGGGCATTACAAAATCATTTCATCTTCCAATAAATACTTGGCATAAATGGAATATTCTTAAATGTTTGTGGACATACTTAAAAATATTGGGATAGTAGTATCATGCTCTAATAATTTTGTGTGTAGTGGTGTTCCCTAAGGAATAACCATCTCCCAAACCTTTATGAAGTTGTTTCATGATTAACTATGTTTGTTCTTTTCTAGGCATCTAAGATATATGACTTCATGATTCTACCAATACAAAAATCCATTATAAACTGAATAATGAGTTGATTTCAAATTCAAATCCCTTCCCTAAGTTTAATTTCAATTCTTAATAAAATTTCCTTGGAGAAGTTATTGGATACTATCTGTGCACCATTCATTATTTACTTCCTTGGGTTGAGTTGTGAAAATTATGTCATAATAATTGATATACAAAACTTATTATTTTGTATTCTTCACAAATTTTCCCTTTATAATCAATTGATATATTCATTTTCTACAAACTATATTTGTTGGATTAATTTCTAGGTCAAACACTTGGATGGTGGACACCCATTTTCCTCTCTTCTCACCCTAATTCAATCTGACTCAATATGATTCAATGTCAGTACAATAGAAATTGAATGTTATAAAATGAAGGAATATAGGTTGATATCAAACTAGTAATTTAGGATTTTCATCACTAGTGCTGAGATGACCACTTATTTAATTTATTTTAAATCTTGTTTTGACTTTTTTTTCCACTCTATTTTTTTTTTATCATGTTTTAACATCAAAATTAGAGGTGTCAAAATCTCTATAAATCTTAGAATAAACCTTATTAAAAAAATTATCTTTCCAAATAAATATCTTATCTCCTTTTTATTATCAAGAAGTGGTATGTCAAAAATTGATTTAACTCTTTTTGGTCAATGAATATCCCATCTTTAGTAACTAATGTCCAATAATCTTACATTTTTCAACACAAAAAATGTTATTTTTTAAATTCAAAGATATGCCATACCATCTATACATTTTAAAAAATTCGTGTACATGTTAAATATATTGATTATTATTCTTACAAAATACAATGATATCATCCATGTAAATAATTATACACTTACACACCAATCCTTTAAAGGCGAAGTTAATTGCTCACTAAAAAGTTATAATTGCATTAATAAGACCAAAAGGAATTCATTTGTAATTAAATGTTCCCCACTTGGCAGTGAAGGACCTTTTATATCCATCTTTTTCATATAATAAAACCTAGGTGACATCATTTCTTTTTTGTGTACTATTTACATAACTTCATCTAGAGAGAGAAAAAGATAATTATATTTTTCTAAATATTTATTCAAGTTTCTTAAATCAATGCATAACCTTATTTCTCCAATTTTATTTTATATAATAACTAGATTATCCACCCATATATAATTTTATATGGGGTAAATGATCTTAGCTAATATAAGCTTATATATTTCTTTGTAATGAGGGGTTACATAATTAGGTTGACTAGTCATTGATTATGTTTAAATAATCAAACATATGGCTTAATTGTGATGATATGGGTCATGATTTTTAGTTTGAAAACTTTCATACCTTCATATGAACAAGCCAATAATTATTTAAACTCAAGTAATAACTAAATAAATCCCATTTTTTCCCTATATTTATCATTTTTAGTTCTTCTAGGGTGCCCAAATTAATCTAGATGTGATCTTTCTCATTCAAATCATGAGTTTTTTAGGATTCCTAATGTTTGTGTTAAACATTTTATATATTTAAATAATTCCTTTACCTTTAATTCGAAATATGGCCTTCAAATGAGCCTAATTTACTAAGAAATTGGATGATTTTCTCATCCTTACTTAAAATTTTGGAAATTTTTAACATTATCAAGAGTGGATGGAGTAATTACTATTTCTATTAAAAACTCTTTTAATGTTGTTTTGGCTAGGGGTGACAAATTTGTTGTAATTATGGCTAGAACATTAGTTATTTCATTGTTCTCTCTTAGAATGGCAAAGATGTTAAAATATGCAAAATTTTCATTGATATCCCAAGCCCTATATAGTTTATAAAGTTGGAATTTCATTTAAAATGCTTCTAATTTGTTTAACAATTAATTCATACTGGCCATATAATTTTAGCTTCTTTACTCCATGGCTTGTGGAAAATTTCAAACCAAGGATCAAATCTTCATATTTTACCATGTTGTTAATACATGGGATTTATAATATGGAAGCACCAAAGTGTTCTAAACCCATATGATCAACTAAAACTACCCCAATTCCTTAGCCTTATTTATAATAGGCTCCATCAATGATTTTAAAAGTTTATGCTTAGGTTAGGGCTAGAGTTTTCAACAGAAATCTCTTTAGTGTTTTAAGTGAACACATTAATGTCTGCAACTAGTACCTAAAATTTTTCATTCTTCTGATGATATTTCATAATTATATACTTCATCTTAGGCTTTATTTTATTTTTAATTTGATTTTCCACTCCTTTCTATGGTAACCACAGATGTGAAAAATTCATGGCTATATATATATATATATATAAAACTTGAGACTAGTCTCTTCTTAATAACAACCCAAAGGATTTGAGGATTGAGGATTTATACTACCTCTCTCTCTCTCTCTCTCTCTCTCTCTCTCTCTCTCTCTGTGTGTGTGTGTGTGTGTGTGTGTGTGTGTGTGTGTGTGTGTGTGTGTGTGTGTGTGTGTGTGTGTGTGTGTGTGTGTGTGTGTGTGTGTGTGTGTGTGTGTGTGTGTGTGTGTGTGTGTGTGTGTGTGTGTGTGTGTGTGTGTGTGTGTGTGTGTGTGTGTATGTGTCTTTAGTTAATTTCTTGGATTTGTGACTAGTTTCATATGGAGTTTGGTCAGCTCTCCCATTGAATTCACATTCATTTTGTCTAATTTTACTCTTGTATAGTGTATCTTGTAATATTTAGTCCACATTTTTTTACAAATAATATGTGGTATGACATTAGTAAATGCTCTTGAATCTACCAAATAATTACATAAGTTTTTCCCGAAAAAATTATTAGAAGTAGAAATGGGGGATTCTCTATTTTACCTTTATATGTGACCACATTGGTGTGAGTTTCCTTATATTTTCATTTGTTAGAGAGAGATTTAAGGAGTATATCTCTTTGTTCAATTAAATGATCTAATTTATGTAGTGTGATTTTATCCTTGGTCTTCTTCATATCTTCCACTATATTTTATCCCAACTAGTTTATATGAATACCTTATGTTTAAGTGGGTTGATTACAACTAGTACTTCCTTTCCATGGAGGTGGATTGTTATTGGCTTTAGGGTTTGGTGGTTTGTTCTTATTATTGGTGGATTGAATGTAGTTTTGTGTGCCTTATTTTTACTCCTTAATTCATACCTTTTATATTTATATTTTTGGAAGGCATGAAATTTATCTACATTGTCCTTAAGTGTGTCATCATCTTCAGATGGAAATTTATAGGTTTAAACCATTAGAATGGGGGAAACACTTGATGACCCACCAACCTGAGGTCTTTTTTTCTATATTAGTTTGAGTTCGTTATTATTCATTTCCTTCATGATAATTTCAAAAGTGTTAAAAATATGAAAAATCTAATTCTCCATGAGAAACAGTGTGATGGACTCAACACCAATGGGGTGAGGCTATTTATATGTAATTTATGACAAGGGATGGACTCAAATAATTAGCATTATAGTTATTTCTTATTTAATTATAGTGTTTAACCTTTTTTAATTAAGATTAAAGGGGGAATAGCCTAATCAACTATGGATTAAGGTATTATACTGTAGGCCAATTAAATGAATTTAAATATATAATATTATGATAAATATGTTGAAATTGAGAGTATGCTAAATATAGGCAAGTAAAATGCCAAATAATATTATGAAAATTTTAATACAAATGAGAAACAATAATTAGATTATTTAATTATGTGTAAGTAGATATGACATGTACAAGTGCAGAAGAAGATAGACTAATGTTTTACCTTGATTTGTTAGATTCTAGAAATTAGCTCTTTGTCAACCTAGACACTATAGTTGACACTTAAGTCCAAGTTTTGATGTTTCTATTTGGATTAAGATACAAATGATTTTATATAATATCCCCATGTGTTCCTATTAGGTTACATTGTCACCTTATAGGTTTTTATTTTAGATAATGTGTATAGGTTCTTAAAATTAGTCTTTTTCCCAAAACCTTAGGTCCTCCAACTTGGCATGTCACCTTTGTAAAATAGGGGTTGTTGGGATAAAATGAAGTATATATGACCTAAAATATCCCTCTATCAATGAAAATTTCATATATATATATATATATATATATATATATATATATATATATATATATATATATATATATATGAAGAGGGCCTCAGACCGATATATTTATCCCCCTTATGTGGGCTTGAGTGTGAATAATTTATGCAATATACTATATGCAAGTGCATGTAATGTTATAACTTGTAACTTCAAATATATTATTCATGGGATGTTTTTTGAATGATTCAAACCTATAATAATACTTCTCAAATGACTAATTTTGAAATAGGTAAGAATAGGGAATTATAGCTCTATTGTGAAAATGATTTTCATTAGTATAGTGTGAGTTTGGTTGGAGATTGATAGATATATTAATGAATGGTATTTTAATTTTATTTATACCACACCTTTTGAAATTATCTCACCAAATAGTTAAATTAATACCATAGACCAACCCATATGTGTTAAAATATTTCTAAATTTAATCATTTGTAAGGTAGGTATACCAGAGTTAGATTTGGGACACTAGCATTGATGCTCATGTCCTAATTTAGATGGTAGTGTCCTACATAATAGAAATTTTTTGAGGATATTTAACTTCTAAAGTAGGATATAAATAATATTTTATATATAATATGAGTTATAGGTGATCTAGGTCATTAGAATATTAGGGTTGGACTATATGATAAGTAGTTAGGCATGGTGAGATGGTGAACGTGAGCTTTTTGGCAGTGGGAAGGTCTTAAATTGAAGAGTTGAGATATCATTAGCATTTTTCAAGTGTAAAATACTAGATTATAATTTGAAATTAGATTTGAGTATCTACAATTCCCCCTTGCCTTTAATCTAGTAATGCATAAAGATGAAATTATTAGGTTTAAAGGAAATAAATGTGTACCTTGGTGTATAAAATATAGTTTACTTTGACTTGAGCCCCATTTTAATTTATTTTTTATGTATTATCTGAAACCAAGAGCATGTTATAGTGTAATTAGTTAATATAATCTAAAAGTGTATAAGTGAAGAGATTGAAAGTAAAAATAGCAAGGAATGATTACACATGTGTGTTGATGTAACCATGTTTCCCATTGGTACTTTGCTTTGGTGATGATGCTTCATTGATGAAGCATTTGAGAGAGAGGTTCACAACTAAACCTTGGATATTTTAATATGGAATTAGAGGGAAATAATTTTCCCAATCTAGTGTAAGGGTGAGTATTTCCAAGGACATTGATAACACTGAGTCTTAATCGCATAACTCAAATGTAAGCATAATCTAGCTAATCTACCCAATCTAGCCAAGTTCAAGTGGTGTAATCATTTGAACCTAAAAAGGGGATTAGTGCCAAGGTCATACAGGACACTAAATCTCAATCATAATACTCAAAGGATCTAACTATTTTAGATAAATAAATACTTAATTGGTGTATCTTGGAAAGGTTAGTGCATCAATGGGTGGTGAGAAAGGAATGAACTTTGTTCATGTCCCCTCATAAAATATATTTTAAGTGATTTATAATATTAATATGCATATGTGCTTTGGTGCATTTACATGGAATATACACCTCTATTATGTCTCAAGCTAAAATATCTATCAAAATATAACCTATACTCTATAAATTGTGTATAATATTTGTCACAAATATAAAGAAGTGTATCTTAAATCTATTAAAATTAGTGCCAAATACATAATATTTTGTCCCAAGTTTATATCCAAATCATGTAAATTGTATCAAATTATACCAATTATACTAGATGTATGTGTTTGGACTCATATGTCTATGACATTCCCCCATTGATATTCCCCCCTTTTGAGGTGAGGGGAGTGAAATTTGGTAGTCACCATCTAAAAATGATAAGATAACCATGTCACACACACACACACACACACACACACACACACACACACACACACACACACACACACACACACACACACACACACACACACACACACACACACACACACCTTTTGAGGTGAGGGGAGTGAAATTTGGTAGTCACCATCTCAAAAGGATAAGATAACCATGTCACACACACCCACACACACACACACACATCATGTTCTAAATAATCATATAATTTTATCATTTATAATTAAATGTATCAATGAATCTCACTATATCCAATCATAACAAGCCATAATATGCATGATATGGATTATGACAATGCCTAAAACTAACAAACACAAGCTCAACAAATAATAAATCACACACACATAAGATCACTTGATTTCATGAAAAATGGGTCTAAGGAGACTAAAAACAAGGGGTATGTTTGAATTTCATACATTCAAGTGGAATGAATGATCACATTTACACACATCAAATAAATAACACTCAATGGCATTGTGTCAAAAAAAAGGAACATGTTTAAATGTTCCATAGTCAAAACAAGGTAGCAATAAATAATTACACTCAAGTAAGCCATGTGAAAAGTTGAATGAGTGAATTATAAGAAACCAAAATAAGAATATTGCTGTATAGGCATGGGTAGGAGTATCCAATAGCATCATTATTTGGTTCTTAATCCAACTGGTCACATGTACTTGATGGTTTGATCTTCATCATATTCCATGTCTAGTTCACTCTTTCCATTAGCTCCTTAGGATTAAGGTTCTCTTTGACACAAGTCAATATTTAATTGTAACTCTCAAAACATATCTTTCAAATGGTAAATCTCCTTAATCACACTCACATTCATTATCTATCCTATTAAACTCTTTTCTTCCTCCATCTTGCTTTGTGCCTTACTAGGCAATCACCCCTTAGGTTTCAAGAGTCAATTATTGATATAGGTATCAAGGACTTAAATTTTTATCCTATATGGTATTATATAACCTCATCTCAATTTCATTAATCCCTTTGAAGGGCTCATTTTCTCTATTCCACTCCTTTTATATCTCAAGGTCACAATGCTCTAACAAGGCTTGTAGCCCTTTTTATTATTTTTCCCTTGGTTTGAAAAATATGTCATATATAATAGAGAAATAAAAACACTTTGGACCACCATATATTCTCCTTCAACTTACCATGAATTTTTAGGACACAAATCCTTACCTATCTGACACTTAAGCAATTACCCCTCTTTTAGGCCTATTTAGCCCTCTTTTCTTGACTCAGTCCTAAAAGTCCATACCATTAGTACCATACAAGATTGAAACCTTATTAATATCTTAAATCACCTTAATTTTGAAAATATTACAAAATTTCATCTATTTTTGATGATTTCAACTCATTTAATCACTCAAGCCCTAACCCTAGGATTTTATGCATGCACATAGGCCTGAGAGCCTACAAAATTCTATAAATTGAGTTGTATTACGTTTAAAAGTGTAAAATAACATTATAAAAAACCTATTTTAATTTCTCCTTACATATATAATAGATGGTAACCCTTATCTTAGCTTATTCCATGTTTAAAATAATAAAAACTTAGTTAACTATGAGCATTTGTTGACTATGCACAACCTATATCATACTAGTTCCTACATACATGTGTTAGTAAAATTTATTATAGGATATAATATATATCACACTATGTAATATGTAAACATAATTATATATATGTTTAATCATTAGTGTATAAACACAACATGATAATGTAAATTGACCATAAAATAATTTAAATTATATCAATCATGATCAATGAGACAGATGCCCCCAATGTAATGTGTCACATGGGTGGATCAAAGGTCCAAAATGTGTATGCTCATATGTCATGTAACTATTTTATGTATGTATCACACTCAATAAATTTTGAAACATATGTGTTTATATAAATGAAATGATATGTTATCTATTAACATATAGGCAAAATCTAGTAAACATGTGAATGTTGAATATTTTTATATTTTTGATTTATTTGAATGTTTTTTTATATTTTATTGATTTTTTTAGGAATGATAATGATATATAATTATCTCATATAATGGATTCTCATATGGTGTTATAGGCTCAAGAAAGGGTATTTAAAACTATTCATGTTGCTAAGGATCATGTATATGTATAAAATTGAGGACTATAGAATATGTGATACTCTATCTATGCCTCATAGGACTTTGTGGATATGAAGTAGTATTATAAATTATTTTGGTTGATATAACCCATTTCTTATTTATTTGTGGCTTCTTTAGTGCAACTATAAATTTGGGTATTTGTACCCTCTTTAAAACATGGTGATATTCTCTTAACAATTGGATGGGCTATGTAGATGAGGGCTCTTTTGATTCCACTATATATATTTGATGTAATGGAATATAAATTATTGGTTGCATTATAGATCCTAAATTTATATTTTACATGATAAAATATTATTGTACACTTGGAAAATATCACTCATGGCTCAACCCTTTAGTTCAAGACCTTTTCGTTAACAAAAAGCTCATGTTTGCCATCTCACTATGCCTATATGATTATGTTATAGTATAACAATAATATTATGATTAAAGTGATTACCTATATCACCAATAACCCACCTATATCCTCCAATACATTACCATGTATACTAGGAGACTAGCATTGATGTTAGTGTCACAGGTTTGACACTAGTGCATGTACCTTACAAACACTAAAATTTTAAAAAAATTCAACATGTATAGGTCCACATATTTATCTTAATTAAACATCCTGTGAGATAATTTCAAAATTTGTGGTATAATTACAAAATAAAATCCCACTCATTATTATCATCTATTAACTACCAATAAAGCAACTATTAAGCTCACTAGATCATCTACACAAATGAGTTCTACTACCTTATTATTTCTTATTTCCAAATCAATCACAAGATTAATATTATTAAAAATCTAAAACATTCAAATATCAGCCCATGAGAAATTTTTTTCAAGTTAAAATGTATATCACTGCATGCACTCATATATATAAACTTGCATAATTATTCACACACAAGCCCACATATGGGGGAGAAATGCATCAGTATAAGGCCCTCTTCCAAGTACTGGCTATGTAGGTAGTGCTCACTGATAAAGGGGTCACTGAGGTCATCTTAACTTAACTTGATCTCACTAACCCCTATTTTTCAAGGTGAAATGCCCTAATTGGAGGACCTAGGGTTTTGAGCTACACATTGATATCTAAAACTTATGTGAATGATTTGAATGGATAATCTATAAGGTGATAATGAACCCTAATAGGTGTAGGTGGAATTTATAGAAAATTATTTGTATTCTATATAAGATAAAAGCATTAGTTTCTAGACTATTTCTACAACTACATTTCCTAGATTTGCCTACACATTACTGAATATGATAAGTATTATTCATTCTCCATGTTTAATCAATCAAATTACTTTTTGGCATATTAATTTCTATATTTATCATATTTACATAACTCAACACTGTATCTGAATATATTTTGAATCTAAATTATTTAATTGGCTTGCTTCTAAAATAAGATATTCCTTAGTTGGTTATGCTATTCTCCTTACCCTTATTGCTAAAAATGGTTAAACATTTTCTAAACCTAACCTTTGAGTCTTATTATGACAATCCTAGCTTTCCTTATGGTTTTCAACCTTCTAGAGTTTTAGATTGTAGTACTTATTCATATTTTTATTTTATTCAAGTGTATGAAACCTAAGTATATTGGTAACATATGTGGTGTACCTATTGAACATCTTGAGATTCATCTTTTACCACTTGAAATGTGTCAAGTTAATACCTTGTCAAATTATAACAATAATGAGAATGCCAATAATATAAATGAGAAAAATACTGACAAAACTCATTGATGATGAATGTGATCATGAAGACAATCAAACACATGTGAAAAATATATATGAGCAAGTAGATCAAGAACAAGTTAAATTTATTGCAATGTTTTGAGAGTGTATTCATGAAATTCGTAAAGATCTTCATAAAATCCTCAATACTATACTATAAACTAAAAAATACAAAAGCATTGGTGAATAAACATTAGTCTCTATTAATACAAATATTTGGGCTATTAGATATGACTATCAAACATCAATCCCATTATCCCTCCCCTTGAGTACATCACTAATTCATACATCTAGTGTGGGCATGGGATATGTCTTCAACCCATTGTTCACCCAAGATAAAATAAATATTTCCACATACTCCATGGGAAAAATAAATATTTTAACTCAATTACCATTTTTCAATGCCTACATCAACATAAGTAATTTTGCATCCCCTTTAGTGACTTCTCAAATATCAAATATTAATCCCAAAGGGTCTACTATGTAAACGCTTCTCTAAGTTATTCAAGCTTTATGACCCAAGGTTACAAATATTGAGAAAAATAATTCAAAATAAATGTTATATCTCAAAATTTCACTCTTGAGAGGGTGATTAAATCCCTCTCAATTGAGCTATATAATGGGATTAGTCCTAGGTTATGGGTGACCTCTAAGTGGACTAAACCTCTAGATTATAGGGAGAGCTCCCCTTGATGTATAAATTAGGCTCACAACTCTACACTAATATATTGTAAGGAAAATGGAGGAAGATACCATGAAATAAACCTAACTATGGAGGTGATACACCAAAGTAATTGACCACTACCAACCAATTACTTGTGCACATCAACCATGAGACTAGTTTGAACATACTGTACTCCTAATCTAAATCTCTTACATCAACATTTAAATATAGAGGTTATGATAGATGCTTGGGATAGAAGGAATAATAAAGAGGTCTATAATGACACTAATTAATATTAAAACTCACTCAACCCTCACTCTTCATTTCAACACTTGACATGACCTACAAAAGAAGCTTGCAAACTACATATAGGTGTTAGAATAGGACAACATGTCAAGGAATACCAAGTAAATAACTTAACAAGATAAAATATCCATGCATACACACTATGTAAAGTCAAAGGAGGAGGTAAAACAAGTAGAATTCATTGATCAAAGGCATACAAATGAGTAGGGTTTCACCATACTCAATTGAAGGATAATTACAAATCCAAATAAGGCTTTATATATAAGAGAATGAGAGAGAGTGAGAAATAAAACATTAGGGAGACTTATGACAAGTATCATCTCAAAAATAAAAAGTTAAAAACAAGAGTAATCTGAAATTAGGTAGTTATAAAGTGTTCTATCAACATGTGCATACTCGATATAATTTTCCTTTCATCAAGGATGGCATAGAGTAACTCCTGGTCTTTCTTGGATGACTTCTCAACCTCACTATGCAATTGAATATTATTTATTTAGGAGGATTTATAATTTTTATCTTGACACTTATCCTCATTTATCATTCCTCTTTAGTTATTTCACATTACCTTGTATATAACCTTCTTGATCATCTTGACACCTGATTCATACCCTTTGAGAGACATCTAGTGGAACCAATCTCTTAGACTGCTCTCTTTACTAAGGTGTAATTTCTTGCTTGAGAACCATGATGAATCACCATAATTTCCTTGTGAAATAATTTTAGAGACTCAAAAAACTTTTTATATACTTAGGTAACCTTCCAAAATGATAAAAGGTCTTGCATACATATTTATACTTCAAAATAAGAATGCAATCTATAAATTTAGGCCATTTTAGGCCCATTTCCAAACTACTTTGTTCTCACACGTGCCATTAAGACATCTTTAAAGTACCCATGGTTCCTATATATGTTACCAAATTCATTTCAAATCTAAACCATTTCACTTGATGGCATTTGAGGACCAAATTCTTCCATCGAGTCTTTGTGAGGGTTTTGATAGTGTTTTAGGCTTGTTTCCTTCTTATGGATTGTTTCATAAAGAAAAAAATACCAAGTTACCTATAAATAACATAATATTTGAGGGTATATATCTCTCCATCATCCATAAATACCATTTGAGACCATGCATATCCTCATTCACATTTCAGGCAAAATAGTGTGTTATCTCCAGCTCCTCTTGCGGCTAAAACAAGGTTTGGAGTGACCTTCTATCTTAATGATTGATTATAAAGATATGGGGGTGTATAAATGAAAAAAATTCAGGTGTTTGGATTATGATTCCTTCCTCAACACCTAAAATATCCATTATTTTCTATGCAAATTCTCCAAGGAGTACTGAGCATAAAACCATACGTCTTTGAGTTCTTCATAAGGTAAAAGAAAAGGTTTTGAGTGGTCAGTCCTTTTAGTAATTTTTCATACTACATAGGCTAATTTAGAAACTATAATTAATACAAGGTTAGAGTATTATACCCCATTTAACACCTCCAAACACAATTTCCACCCATGCATTTTCTCAATGAATCTCTAATCCTCCAAAAGTAGCTTCTTGGATGACATGTCTGTCTATGAAGACAGAAGAAGGTTTTTTAGACCTAGAAACCTCCAAAATTAATTTTTATGATTTTAAGTGAATTATAAAGATATAAAAAAACCTCTTATAATGTTATTCAGCACTTATCCAATCATTTTTTCCTTTTAAATATCCTAAAACATGTTTTGTCCCCTCATGAGGGTTTGTAAATAACCTCTTAGTTATAACCCCTTTTGAACTATTTTGAGGTCTAAATTTTCATTTAAATTACTTATAATTGATATATAAATACTCTTTATTCCTTTATATACTAAAAAAGTCTTATATAAATGTAAATAATGCATCCTTTTCACATTTTTTCCTCTAACAAGCCTATAGGTATCTTATTAGGACTATAGCCCCTTCAAACCTGAGAGAGCTCTACCAGAGTATTTCATCCTCATCCTCAAGAGTATAATTTTTTTTACCATCTTAAATATAAATTAATTTCAAAACTCAAAACATCTTTCCATCTCATGTCCACAACACATGGTACATTCTCATATGGGCAAAACTGTAGGTGATGATTTGAGTCTCCTAAATGTTGGGTCTTGAAGCTAGATTCTTGAGTAAGCCCTAGTATTCATGTTGTTATTATTAAATCTAAAATACATAATCATAATATATTTACTCTTTTAAATAAATTTTAATGTACCTTTAACACTACAAAGTTAGTGTTTTCTTCATTTTGCAGACATGGGCCTATGTATGCATATTAGGTCTCTTGAGCCTAATTCTTGATAGACTGCTTATCTTAGATTATTTAATCCTTATAAATAATAAATATTTTCCTTAAATAAATATTTCATGATCATAATTATATTTATTATCCCATTTTAGTACTCCATTATTATTTCAATTATATCTTTTCTCAAATCTACCTAAGACATGACTTTAGGTACTTATATTAGGCCTAGTTCATGACAAGCTTTGATATGGGACTCCCTTTAACCCAAAACTTAGTGAATGCACAAGATAAATTGGATTAAATTGACATGTATATACCAATATGGATATTATAAATAAATCCCATAATATTTTCTCTAATTTGGAAGACCTAGTCACCATTGTTCTCATAGACTTCAAAAGCCTATAATGCTCTTTCATCAAAATGTAATGTACTCAAGTTGCTATGTCAATAAATTATTTTCAAATTCAGATAAAAATAATTACACGTGATCTTCATCATTTTTAAACTTCACACATTTAGGTTTCATCTAGAATTTATGCATTCTTTGTCCATGTTTTGACATAGGCCTGTAGATGATCATTGTAAACCTCAAGCACCTCCCTCTTCTAGTTCATAATTGAGTTTGTCTCCTTGGATGGTAAATGAAAATTGAAATAGGAGTGAGATACTTAGATAATACCACATTATATATTTCATCTTAGATAATACCACATTATATATTTCATTATATTTAAAACCTTTATTTTATCTCCATGGACTCAATAGGGTTTGCCTTAGATGGTCACCTACAATAGCCCTTTAGAAACATGATTTCTTCTCTCACTTCACTATTTTGATTCATCTAGTGTTTGAAATTGATTTGAGGAGGTTTTCAAGAGTATTTATGGATTGATTTATATTGTTCACATCCTTATTGAAGTTATAACACACTCAATCTATCAAAAAATTAGTCTATAACCTCATTTTTTTTGCTTACAACTCATCATAAATAGAGGTTTCTCTCTCTCTCTCTCTCTCTCTCTATCTCTCTCTCTCTCTCTCTCTCTCTCTCTCTCTCTCTCTCTCTCTCTCTCTCTCTCTCTCTCTCTCTCTCTCTCTCTCTCTCTCTCTCTCTCTCTCTCTCTCTCACTTTATTCACACATGCCAACTAGGTGATATAAATTATGTGAGAGAGATAATTTCATGTTTTATGATCTCATGAAATCATTTATTCTCATATACGAGTTCACAACTACTCTGGAATTTTTTAAAACTGACCTTATGTGAATGAAGGGTGTATTATGAGTGCTTTAAATTCTTAATGATTACTCATATAGGAGTATCCATAAATATGTGAACTATTACCATGGATTTTTATTTTATAAGTACCCCTATCAAAACCAAGTTCATTCCATCCAACTCTCTCTCTCTACTAGGCACACCAAGTGAAAATCGATGACCCTCTTAGGGTTGCTAAGGAAGATAATATGAAAGATGTATAGGTTTTATTCATTTTTTGACTTGTAAATCTCTCCAAAGCATGGATTTTGGCTTTTATGGATATGGATGAGTGCCTATAAATTAATCTCACTCTGAAAACCTTCAATAACCCTTTGGACAACATATGTTTTGCCATGAAAATTGTCATGTTCTTACTTGGAGACCCTATTATAACATCATCAATGGGGTTTCTAATACATGTATGGATGAATTAAAAGTACCAAAATAACTATCCAACAATTTACATGCCATACCTTACCATATTCCTTCTTTTAACATTACAAAATGGACAAGAAAACATTTCAAATAGGTTATAATGTTAGAAGTAGATATTTGACCTTATTTAAGGAAATTGTATGGAATAAGGAAGTATAAGGTGTTATTTGACACATATCAAATGAAATATCAAGACTTCATAAACCTTGAAAATATTTTAAACCAACTTGACCAAGACATGACATAACTAGACAAGCATAAACCAATATGAGCCATTACCTTAAACTTGTCAAATTTACCTTAAACTATGCTAATCATGCATTACAAAAGGTTACCTATGAAGCTATAAATAACATTAATTCTTGATAGAAAAAGGTTTTTATAATTATATCCTATGGTATTAAAACTTGGCTAACATATTTGGTGACCTCCTGGGGTTGCATGCTTGTTATGCACCTTAGACTAGTTTCCTAGTACATCCATTGGGTATGGAGTCATATCTCACTCAATAAAAATCATGGATTAACCTTGAAACTTGACTCTAAACCTCTTTAAAAAACTAAAATATATTATTACCTTACCAAAATATCAAAACAAAAACAAACACCAAAGCCACATAATAAGCAATAAGACAAAACAAACCAATACATTTGTGCTAACAAGCACTTATGCAAAACAAGATAAACAACTACTGTGTAAAACTAACCTATATATACTCCTCCTTCAAGGTCAAATGGAAATATTATTATATTATTTACTTCATGATATGGGTCATATTGTTTAACAATCTTCCTTTTGACTGTAGCATTTGATGGACCATGCTTCTTGCTTGTCAACATGATTATCATGCTCTCAAGTGGATCATCAACAAACATGTCTCCAACGTCGACATACTCATCTTGTGGTTCAAGTCATACCTCATGTTTTGGACCAAATTTTATAATGTTAGTGAGATCAAGTATGATCATACCTTGATTTATAAAATTAGTATCAGCCTCAGCTTCTATTAGATTTTCAAAATTTATCTCATGTTCATCTTAAAGAGACTCATATTCATCATACTTGGCTACACCATGGACTTGAACTTATTGGTGATGGCTAATCAGAATTTTTGGCTTGCTAAGAGCTTTGAACTCTTCATCAAAAACTTCTTCTTGAGGTGTTAGCCTACCAATCTCTTCAAAACCATTTAACATTTCCAAATAATACTTTGACATGTCTTCAAGGCCTTCTTGAACTTGCTTATAAGACTCAACAAGGTCATAAAATATGGTGTTCTCTTCAAGATATTTCTCATGTATCTATTGATCATTCTCATTATACAAGATAACATTATTATCACTCTCCTCATGGGTTATATATTCACCATCCAAATTAGAGAAAAAAATATCTAGATCATCCCAAATGGCATCTTCTTCTTTAGCACTTGAAAGCATGTCAAGTTTAACTTCACTCTTTCCATTCACTTAAGGGACAAAGGGTTGGTCAAATGCTTTGCATTCTTGAAAATATTCATGACAAGGCTATACACTATCTTCTTATTCATCAAGGCTTAATCCATAAGTGCTATATTGGTCTTCATCTTCCTCCATGAATAATTTAAGTTCATATGCCCATTCAAGACTCAACTCATCTTAGCTCTCTTTTGCCAAACCTAATCCATCCTCTTCTAAGAGGTTTCCAACTTAACAAATTCCATGTTGACATTCATCTTCATGCTCTAGAGGGGTCATATACCTACCAATAGATTTCATTTCTTCCATAAAATTGTTGTACATCTACTGCCATGCCTAATCAATATCTTTTTCTTCATTCTTTTCAATGGAATCACTTTGACAAGGAATTTCTGTCATTCTAGCTTGATTTTCTTCCTTCATGACAATCTCTCTCATCATCCTTGAAGGTTGATTTTCTTCCTTCATGAAAAAGAGGAGTACCAAGAAATATTTCCTCATCATAGGCTTCTTAAGTCTCACTTAAAGTTGATTGATCTTAAATTTCAAGAGTTTCCACCTCATCACCTTACTTTGATAAAATATCCTTAAGAGCTGAACATCCATCTTCTACCCTCAATGCAATTGATTCTCCTTCACAAAGGGAGAGGGTGGGAGGGAAAGAGACTTCATTAGCTTGTTTAAAACCTACTAGAGTTTCATTCTAACTTAGAACCTTAGAAGTACTAGGATGATCATGTTTTTCTTGAAGAGATGAAAAAGAGGATTGAATCTAAGATGTATTATTATCTTTCCATTCTTTGATTTCTTTGTTAAACTTGGGGGTGTCTTGAAATTCATAGATGTCTACAACCTCATGTTGGAGTGTAAGTAAAGAGTTTGAAGGACTTGGTAGATCTTTTGTATTGACTTCTATGCACTTATCCTTTTTTGAACTTTGGATAGGCATGGGAGAAGGTTCTTTCTTAAGATTAGGCATGACATAATTAGGAGTCTTGGTTCAAGAAGGTCTCCATGAAGGGATGGTTTGAGGCTCTGAAGGGAGAGTAAGAGTTTGATAAATAGGGGTAATATCTTCTTGAGGAATGAAGGTTTGAAACTTGGGTTTAGAATAGACATAATAAGGTTTTTGATTGTATTGTAGATGTTCTCCTTCCAACCTCATTATCCTATCTTCCACTAAGTATATCAACCCCTTAATCTCTAACCTTTCATTGGCTAGATGATCTTCCTTATCAACACATGCCCAAACTTTACAAAATCCTTGAAATATCTATTTAATCTCTTGAATGGGATAGATAGGAGAAGCTACACCATGCTCTACTTCTCTATCAGTACTTGCCATCATCCTTACAAAGTCTAGTATGGTTTTTTTAAATCTAGATAAGAATAAATAAGGAGTAACATAGATTTTACAAGGTTGATTAGAAGGATAGATGGTTTTTTTTTTAAATTTGTAGGAAGCTATTTGATAACTATTTGAGAAGAATCCATGAACAAAATTATCTTGACAAGACTAATATGAAAGTACACATGAAGAATTTTTATTGTATGAGTAACAATACATACCAATTTTTTGATTTCTAAGCACCTAGGCTGCTTAAACTAGTTGAGATTCATTTGGAGTCACCATTGATATTTTTTGAAATACCTCTCAAGTCTCATATGTTGAATTATAACACCAATAATCCTTCAACCACTTTGGAGTGAGTCCCACTGGGCATGCCAAAATTATTATAGCTCAAATTTGCACCTTTGAGAGGGCGATTCAAGCCCTCTTAATTAAATTATATAATGGGATTAGTCTTAAGTTTTGGGTGACCTCTAAGGGGAATAAACCTCTATATTATAGGTCTATCTCCTCTTGATGTATTAATTAGGCTCACAACTCTACACTACTAGCTTTTAAGGAAAATAGGGGAAGATAACATGAAAGAAACCTAATTAGGGAGGTGATACACAAAACTAATTGACCACTACTGATGAGCTTAGAATATGGCTCATCATTGACATGTTATTTCCCTCAATTCATCTCTCTAAGGATATTATATTATGCAAATAATAGATTGTTAGATAGCTATTACATGGAAAGTAGATATTTGTCTTGTTTATATTAAACCAAAGACTAAACCTTTACTTTGTCATTAATGTCTAATACATAGCATGTTTTAGTGATTTTTGTTGTGAAAAATTCTCAAGAAGAATACACAAATGATGTATAGTGAAAGTTCAATTTTTATCTCCATCCAGTAGAACTATGAACTCATACAGAATGTTTCTACGGACTCCAAAAGCTTGTTTCTATGGACTCCACAGGCTTGTTTCTATGGACTCCACATGCTTGTTTCTATAGACTCTATAGGGTTGTTTCTACGGACTCTATAGGCTTGTTTCTATGGACTCCGCAGGCTCATTCTTACCGACTCTACAAGGTCAATTCTATGGATTTTGTAAAGATAAAGCTACAAATAGGGAAGCTAACAGCTATATAAGATGAGAGAGAATCATTCTAGCTGGAGTCAAATGAGGAAAATACCTACCTGCCCTTTTGTAGGATTTGATTTTGATAAATTTGTATATATTTGGATCTTAGGACTATTTTAGGATAGTATGTCTATTTCATCAGAATAATTAGATCTCTTAGAAATCCAATCTCCTATCTTTGGATGAGTGGATTGACCAAGGAATCATATTTCTTTGCATCTTATTTTGAGTTGATTGTATTATATAAAAGGTAAGACTTTTGTCATTAAAAATTATTAGAGAATAGAAAAAAGATACGTACAAGCATATTACAGGATCTAACTAGATTTTAATCATTTCAGTTTTATGAATTATCACTTCAGTTTCCAGCATTGATTAATCTTTGTTCGTGAGTCTAAGAGGAGCAAGGGCCCACTCTCCTTGGAACCAATAATTATGTATGGTACTTATGTTATGTTCTATTATATCTTTGTTATAACTAATTAGAATCTTGTTAATTTTTGCATTCATTTATAAAAACATCAAAACAAATTCATAGTTTAAAAGGCATTTCCTTATTCCAAAGTCATTTTATTTCTAAGCAAAGTGTGTTTCCTTTTATAACAAACATGTGAAGCAAATTTATTTTTTAAGTTAGGAGTGTGATTTTACTTTCCACACAAGTGTAAATAGGAGTGTGTTTTTACTTTTCATGCAAGCATAAATAGGAGTGTGTTTTTACTTCAAATCAAAGGAGTGGATTTATTTGATTAAATAGTTACATCTTTTCCTTTTTAGCACAAGAGTGAATCAAGTAGTTTAGGACACATTTATTTCATTATTCAAAGTTAGAATAAGACCATTAAACAACCCCACAAGTAGACTTCTAGATCTACCATCCTACACCTTATTGTAGATAGCTTTGGACACCAGCCCTAGTTGATAATACATCAATTAAATATTGATTAAATGAAGAGTTAAATGACACTCATCATTTTTGGTGCCATTGCTGGAGAAAATCTGGTGTTAGTAAGGTAATAATTATCAGTCTAGAGTGAAAAACAAAAAAATTGTAAAAACCATAATAGTTTAGTAAATTGATATATCATCCTAGAGACTCTAAAGGATGACTCATCCCAAAATTTCCACCAAGAACAAAAGCTAAAACTTCTTCAACATCTCTAAGTAGTGAACCAAAAGTTATCAGTGAAACCTATATGCAAGAATCTTCAGAAACTTAGATAGAAACTAGGTCATTGCCATAAGCAAGCCCCATACGACAAATTCCTTAGGATCAATCTCTTGCAGGAAGACATTATTTAGAAATTGCCAAGGACTTAGAAGAAGCATTTCAAAAATCCATAGCTGAAGAAAATTTTGAGAACTTTGAATAACCCATAACTGATACCATGAATATTTAGTGGGAAGATCATCCCAGCTTTGAAACATCATCATCAGAAGAAAATATGGCTCTCCAACAAAATCACCAACTTGCACAAATAGGAAGGACTTTTTCCTTTCCTATTATTACAGATCCTAATGATCAAACCCCCATGAAAAATATTTCACCAGCTAATCTGCAAAATTTCTAGGGAAGATCTACATAAGATCCTAATCAATTCTTGTTTGAGTTTAAGGTGCTATTTCAAACCTATGATTACATAACCAATAGCCAAAAATTAAAACTATTTCCCTCTACACTAAAAGATGCATCTATGAGATGGTCCATGGGTTTACCTGGTGAATCTATTAGAACATGGGATGACATGGAAATAGAATTCTTAAATAAGTATCAAGATTATTATCGAGTACAAGAAAGAAAAGATGATTTCTTCAAAATCAAATAGAATGAGGATGAATCTTTAGAGGATTATTTGGATAGATTCATGTTCACTCATAAAAGAAGCAATTATCCACTCACTGAAGAAGTTTAGAAATTGGTTTTCTTAAAATGGTTGGATGAAGATACTAGATATGCCTTAAATTTGATGGAAGGTGGAAATATAAATAAGTTGGCTTTCGATCAGATTTCTAAACTTTGTACTAACTACTCTTGAACAAAATTGAGAATTAGAAGAGGAAGGTTTGGGAAATCTAATGAAGTGGGTAAGCTGATGAAATAATTTTACAATCTAAAGATAGATATTTTTGGTTACATTAAATAGTACTTTGGATGGTCTTCAAGCTAAGTCAAATGCAATAGAACCTTTAGCAATATACTATCTTAAGTGTAGATAGAAACATGCCCTTAGAGACTTCCCCTAGATAAAACCAATGTTTCATCATGTGGGATCTATGATGCATTAGATCATGATAACAAACATTGCACCCTTCTGCCTATTTTAAAAAATCAAATAAAAACACAACTTTAGTCCACTAAAGAAGTAAATTATATCCATAGACAAAAATTTGCCCCACAAAACTAGGCTTAAGGAAAATATAATGCAAGAAACCTAGTTAATCCATGGATGGCACCATAGAATGTTTCAGTTCCTTCACCTTTTTGGAATCAACCCCAAATTCCCTCAATCTAAAATCCATGGGTAGGATAAGAGTGGATGCCAACACCCCCATGGATGGTGCCACAGCCACAACAATAATGGATGCCACAATAGTATCAACAATGGAATCCACAGTGGAACCCACAACAATAATTCACCCAACCAAGAAGACCACTTCAATAGCAAACTATAATACCACCCCCAATTTTTCAACAACAAAGACAAATCAACCCTCAATGCCTACACAACCAATAGAAAATCCAAAAAAAAAACAACCAGCACATGTTTATGTTAATGAACAGGAAGAGACAATGAATGTTGGATCTATTGATTGTTTAGACATACATTTAATATCAAGGGAAACTATAAAAAAAGATCTATTTCTCATTTTTGAGATACTTGATTAAAAATAAAAAATAAAATCATCTCAATTAAACACTAGAGAAGCTAAAATCAAAATGAGCCCTGAAGCAAACAAAGAAAAAACTACTACACCAATAGTTCCTTTTCCTGAAAGATTAAGAGAAATTAATATTAAACCAGAATAAAAATTGGTCCATGAGTTGCAAAAGCTAAATATTAGGGTGCCCCTGCTACAAGCTATTAGGGATATACCTAAATTGAACAAGATCATCAAAAACCTTTGTATCAAGACACCTGGTAGGAAAGAAAAATATCCAAGGACCATTCATGTTGATGGAAAAGTTATTGATTTATTAGTAAAAAAACTATTAGTTCTAAAATATGTAGATCCAGAAAGCCTAGTGATCACAGTCACAATTGGAGCTAAAGAAATTTCTAACATCTTGGTAGATTTGGGAGTAGCAATTAATGTTATGGAAACTAATACTCTCCATACATTCTCTTATGATAATGTAACCCAAAACTACCATTCTTCAAATGGCAGACCAATCTATAACTAAACTAGAAGGGACTATAGAAAATGCTAAAGTACTAATAGAGTCTTGGGAATATCCAGTAGATTTCATAGTCTTGTAACCTAAAACAAAGAATCTAGGATATCCTATAATCCTAGGTAGACCATAGCTAGCTACTGTAGCAACATTAATTGATTGCAGGTCAGGAGACATGACCATTTCTAATGGGTTAAATCCAAATGCATCTCTTTGTATTCTCTTGCAAAACCATCAACAAATCACATACAAGAACTTTGGGTGGATGAATCAGACAACACATCAAACACCATTTTCTCTCTAGCCATGATCACAGTTAAAAAACACTTATAAGAATTGAATGGAGACATATACCTAGAATCTATGGACTCTGCCAGTTGAAAAGCTATGAATTATGCTAGTCCAAAAGCTACAGACTCTGCCAGTCTGAAAGCTACAAACTCTACTAGTCTGGAATATATGGAGTCTGTCAGTCTAGAAACTATGGACTACCTCAGTGTAGAATTCTTGGGTCAGATGCAATATCATGAAACCTCCACTTCTACTTATTTTATTGTTTCCTCACTATATGATCATGGATTGATTCACGAAAGTGTGTGTAAATTGGCAGAACAACAAAAAACTCATTTCTTAGATGCATTCCATTATTCTTTAGCAAGACTGATTCCTCTTAGAAAATATTTTGTTGATAATATAGCAATGTTTCATAAGCTACTTCATCATCCATGTCCTCTAAACTCATTGATTAGTGAATTTAAAAAAATAGAATCTAACTACCTAGACACAAAACCAATCATGGTATTACCTAGAAAGATTTTGAACATCAATAGTTGGTTAATAAATGAAGAGGAAGATCAACTCTTTGAAGTACTAGAAAGACATACCAAGGCTTTTGCTTGAGATTATACCGATATGAATGGAATCCACTCTAGCATATGTGCTTATCACATTTACACAGAATCTGTCAAACCGGTCAGATAACCACAAAGAAGAATAAACCCAACATTAAAGGAGATAGTCAAAATAGAGATCCAAAAATTGTTGGAAGTTGAGTTTATTTACCCCATCTCAGATAGCTAGTGGGTTTCACCCCTAGTAATTGTGCCCAAGAAAAATGGAAAATTAAGGGTATGTGTAGATTATAGAGAACTAAACAAAACAACACTAAGAGATTATTTTCCTCTACCTTTCATTGATCAAGTTCTTGATAACTTAGTAGGAAAAAAATATTTTTCTTTCCTGGATGGGTTTAGTAGGTATAATCAGATAATGATGGTAGTTGAAGATCAAGATAAAACCACATTTACCTACCCTTGGGAAACTTTTGCTTATCGAGTACTCCTATTTGGACTCTCTAATACTCCAACAACCTTCTATAGAGCAGTTCTAGCAATATTCTTTGACTTTACAAATGATTGTGTTGAAGTATATATGGATGATTTCACCATTAATGGTGGAACTTATGAAGAGGCTCTTACCAACTTAGAAAGAGTATTGATCAGATGTGAAGAACATCAATTATATTTGAGCCATTAGAAATGTTTGTTGATTATGGATGAAGAAATAGTGCTAAGACACCATATTTTTATAAAGGGCATTCAAGTAGATCCAAATAAGGTTGAAATAATATCCAACTTACCCATCCCACAAACACAAACTAAAATTAAGAGTTTTTGGGACATGTTGGTTATTACAGATGCTTTATAGATAATTTTAGCCAAATAACTGCCCCTATATTTTCCTTGCTTACAAAAGATAGTACATTTGAATGGAGTGATAGTTTCCAGTAGGCCTTTGAGACCATCAAAGATAAAATCATTATTGCTCCAGTATTGAGAGGATTAGATTGGATTCAACCATTCCATCTATACACAGATGCTTTCAATACAACAATAGGAGCAGTCCTTGGATAAAAAGATGAAAAGGATAACATGTATGATATATATTATATTATCAAAAATATGACACTTGTTGAAAGAAATTACACCACAACTGAGAGGGAATTCATAGTTGTAGTCTATGCAATTAACAAATTTAGACACTACATAACAGGCTACAAGGTATTTATCTATATAGACCATTTAGCTATTAGATATCTTACCAACAAACCATTGTGGGAGGTAGGATTATTAGATGGTTGTTACTCTTATAATAATTTTATATTATTATTATAGATAAACTAGGGAAGTCTAATGTGGTTTCTGATTTCTTTTCAAGAATGAATACTACAGGTGAGGAATAACTAGTAGAAGATGACTTTTCAGACGAAAAACTATTTGCTATTTCATCAAAATCTCTATGGTTTGTTGATATAACCAATTATCTCACCATAGGGAAGTTTCCTCTACAATTTTCACAAAAAAAATAAATGTTTAATCAAAGAAAGTTCTTTTTTTAAATGGATTAACGGAATGTTATTCAAACTTAGACCTGACCATGTGTTTTGTAGGTGTGTGACAAATGTTGAAGCTTATGATATCATTAGAGCTTATCATGATGAACTAGAATGAGGTCATTACTTAGCTCAAATAACCATACACAAAATCCTAGGAGCAGGATACTATTGGCCTCACCTTCATCAGCAAGTAAAAAGATATGTCAGACACTGTGATGCTTGTCAGAGAATTGGATAGCCTACTCTTTCAATAGAGATGCCTCTACACCCTTATCCCCAATTGGTTCTAGAACCATTTGAGAAATGGGGAATTGATTTTATAGGTCTTGTGGATCCTCCTTCCAGAGGAAAAGAATATCTCCTAGTATGTATAGACTATGTGACCAAGTGGGCAGAAGTGGAAGTATTAATTCATGTAAGAGAAGAGATGGTAGCTGATTTCTTATATTTCAAAATCATGCAAAGATTTGGTGCTCCAAAGGAGATAGTCTCAGATCAAGGATTATAGTTCATGTCAAACATGATAAAACACTTCATGCAAGTATATCAAACTCAACATAGAAAAACATCTCCATAGCATCCACAAGCTAATGGACAAGTTGAAGTCACCAACAGAGAACTAGAAACTATTTTAAGGTTGTTAATTTCAGCATAAAAGATTAGGTAGATAAGGTACTAGAATCTATTTGGGCCTATAATACTACTTGGAAAACAACAACTAGATTTTCACCTTATGAATTAGTTTATGGTAAGAATCCCTTATTCTCTGTTGAATTTGAATTACAAACTTTAAAAATAACTGTAAAAGTAGGGATTGAATTAGAAGAAATACAAAAAGTAAGACTCTTACAGCTTAATCAACTTGATGAGATAAGGAGGGAAGCATTACAAAGAACTAAATTGGTACAACATCAAAGAAAAGTTTGCCATGATTCTTAGATTAAACAATAGAAGTTTTAGAAAGGAGATTGGGCACTATTGTTTGATTCCAAATTTCAATAGTTTAAAGGAAAAATACAAATGAGGTGGTTGGGACCTTATCAAATTGATGAGGTCTTTTAAAACGGTTCTATTAAGCTAATACCTATTGATGACAGTAGAAGAGCTCTGCTAGTCAATGGACATAGAATGAAGTTTTATCATAAACCTCTTAATAAAGAAGAATTTGTTCAAAAGGTAAAAGATCAAGTAGCCTTTTTGAAGGAATCTGCTTCTTCTAAAGAACTTGTTTCTTGATCATCTAGTGTGTGTGTGTGTGTGTGTGTGTGTGTGTGTGTGTGTGTGTGTGTGTGTGTGTGTGTGTGTGTGTATGTATATCAATAGTTAAAATCTTTCTAGGAACACTATTGATAATGCATGCCCAAAAAACTAGCTTGCTAGCTGGTTATGCATTGCAAAAGGGCTTTGGCTAGAAAACCAGCAATGGTTGGCCAAAGGGCAAAAACAAAATATATATATATATATATATATATATATATATATATATATATATATATATATATATATATATATATATCAATAGTGAAAATATTTCTAGGAACACTATTGACAATGCATGCCCAAAAAACTAGCTTGCTAGCTGGTTATGCATTGCAAAAGGGCTTTGGCTAAAAAACCAGCAATGGTTGGCCAAAGGGAAAAAACAAAATATATATATATATAAGAGAGAGAGATTCTCATCATGTCACTATGATTGGTCTTCTCCATGTAATAAAATTTGTTCTTTCAACACCTTTTGACTAATCCATGCAAACTTATTTGTGCAAGATAAATGGAGAGCAAAGGATAAATTTAAGGTCAAAAGTAAGTGAGACATATATTATATTTATATATGTTTATTTAACTAATTATCTTTGATTTAATTAAGACTTATTCTATGGAGATGACCCAAATTTGAGCCTTCTGAAATGGAATGACATGACACATACCATAATGAAGAAGCATGCAAATGAGCCACCAAAGGTATATGGATAAGTGTGCATCTTTGGTACAATCAATTACATCATCAATAATGATAATGTTGGGATGTCATAAAAGGGGTTTTAAATGAAGTGATAAATCATTTTCACCATTAAAGTGTCATGTTATCATTTCACCTAATTTGTAATAATTTGACAAAATTGATGGCACACTCTATAGAAACATGCGACACTAAATTGTATCAAGTAATCATATTAAACTATAGACTCATGCAGTTGTAGAGTTTCACATAAACCATTTCAATTCTACCAATTTAAATAGAAGTTGGTCTACAGATCCTCAGTGATTATTGCCTACAAATCCTCAGTGATTATTACCTATAGATTTCAATAGAAGCTGGTTTAAACCCTAATTTGAGTTAAAGAAATAGAGTTGTCTAAAAAACTAAGTAAAAATGGGACAAGAAATAAGATCAGAGTCAAAGAATGTAGCAAAGACAAAGCTTTTATGGTAGTGTTTAGAGCAAATGGCTGGCTATCTTTCATTAAAAAGTTCTAGGGTTTCCATGAAACAATGGTAAGAGAATTCATCACTAATCTCACCCCTAAATTTTTAGTTATTAAAGGTATTGTTATCCTATTTCAACTCAAATTATAAGTCAAATCATACAAGTTCCAGAAGAAGGAATGAGAGCTATAAGTAGAATTCCATTTAGTGATTTAATTATTTAGTTTAATGGTAATAAGTAGATTGGGATTTTGTGTCTAATAGATTTCAAAGAAAAATCAAAATGGATTAGTAGAAATTCACTTCCTAAACCTTAAAAATATGTAGCCAATTGGGTACTCAAATATATCATTTATGAGGGGCAACATAGTCTTTTAAGAGGAGACGCCATGAAAATGTGAATACACCTTAAGCATGGGAGATAAAACCCTCATTACAAGATTAACCTCCCATCCTTATTATATGGTGCCCTTAAAATTATGACTACAACTCATAATGTTGCTCTTAAGCATCATGGACTTATTTACCTAATTATCCAACTTCACTTCCTTCAGCAAGGACAAGAGGTCTGGGAGGAATTTCAGTACAATGTAACACAACCAATTCTAAATTTGCCTACATAAGAAACCCAAAATTTACCATAGGAACATTCATCTCCACTTGCTGCATCAATTGAGAAAATAACTCCACAGAAGAAATCACAAACTTTAGTATCAATAGAAATCTCTTCTTCTTCTTCAAGAATAATCACAAGGTCTCAAATCCCTATAGTTTCAAGGTCCCCAAAAAAACCTCAGCAATTTATAGTGCAACCAATTCCCTTATCAGGAAGAAAAAAATTAAAACAAAAGGTTGTTATAGAACCTAAGAAGATTGAGGGTTTGATGATTGAAAATGAAAGACAACCGAGTGTAGCTCAGAGAGTGACCAAGAGAAGGAGAAGGTTAATTCTGATAGATGAAGATGAACAAGAGGCTGCAGACATTCTAGATAGTCTTAAAAAGGTATCTCATTCCCCCATACATCAACATATCCCTGTAACTATAGATTTTGAAGAAAATCCTTTCGAAAGGAAATCTCCAATCATAATGGAGGATCTAATTCTAGAAGAAGAGCCAATCATGGAAGAGGAATCAAATATGGCCGGACAACCACATGTTTCAATTGAAATTGCAATAAATAAAATAAAAACTATATGCACAAATGAGAAAGGTAAGTCCTCTAATATAAATTATCATGTTATGTAGTTAACCTTGAAACTTTCTCAAGCTCAAGCTCTAGAACAACAACAAATAACTGGCATTGCTAACTTGATCACTCAATTACAGAATAAGGATCATCTCAACTCATTATTGGTGCAAAAATTGGACACAACTTCTACCAATCATGCATAAGAAGTTCATAGATTAGAAGAAACAATAAATAAAAATGAAAGTGAATCAATAGACCTTCGAATATATGTATAAAATTTGAATAAGGAGAATAAGAGATTACAGAGTTTGGTACACACTTCCAAATCACCTTCTCATGTTGCACCTTCTCCTCCTCAGGTATTTGTTGACTGAAGTTATCATATAAGTTGTCTAGGTATTCCTACCTTGCAAATGTTAAATCAAATTGAATAAGAATATTCCATACTTAAATATAAAAACAAAGTTGCAAATTCTTTAAACAAAATATTATAAAATAAAAAGAAATAATTAGAAGCTAAGGTCCAAGATTTAGAAGAAAATTTGCAGGATGCATGCAAATTAGGGGAATCTTTTTTGGCATGTAGGAATCCTTCTCTTACATATAGTTTTTTTTTATTTGAACAATTTTACAAATGGTAGCTTCTGAGGATCTCTTGTCATCTTCCTTAAAATATTTCAAAGCCAACAATATTTTTGGAAATTTTCTATAGTGTTGAACCTGATCAACAGGATTTTGTTTATGAGTTTTATTTGCATAATTTGATCATAGGAAACCATGAGTGTAATAATTTCTTGATAAACCTTCATGTAGGAGAATTTTAACTAAGGGCATTGTATTCTACATTCAAAAATCAATAAGCATGGAAAAATAGATTTGAGAAGTATACAAATCATGCTAAGACTACATGATTATGTATAAGACCAACCTTTCCTATCCCCAAATTGATCAGATAGAATTTTAACTATGCTTGTCTAAGTGATGAAGTTAAAACTCATTATTTACAAGTTTTATATGATTGTGTTGTTTCTTTTGACTTGTTTTCAAGATAGAGTTTTGATTCGGTGGTGACTACAAGTGTGCAAAGTTGGGACCAACTTTCAGTACCTCTTAAAAGATGAGAGGTCATATCTCAAAATAACTTAAGATGGAGTATGATGAGAGCTACCTCAATTTTGGAAATATTAATAGAGGTAATAAAATCTACAAGAGAAAATAAATAGATTGGCATGAGATATAGACCCCCTTTGTTGATCATACCTACTCCAGGATGGAAGAGTTGGGCTCCACAATCAGAGGAGAAATTCAATATATGGAGACAAATGATTCAAGAACATCAAGGATTTACAAGTAATTTAGACAAGCATATAATAGATGAATTTGATGACTATGATTTGATTCAAAGTGTGGAAAGTAGATGTTAGAGCTAAAAATGCCAATGAATGTTTGTAATGAGACCTAAAAAAGGTAAAGCCTGGGGGAGATGATGAGATTAGAATATGGTTAATTATTGACATATTATTTCCCTCAATTCATCTCTCTAAGGATATTATCTTATTTAAATCATACATTGTTAGATAGCTATTACATGAAAAGTAGATATTTGTCTTATTTATATTGGAGCAAAGACTAAACCTTTACTTTTTCATTAATGTCTAATACATAGCATGTTTTAGTGATTTTTTTTTGTGAAGAATGCTTAGGAAGAAGACACAGGCGATGTATATTGAAAGTTCAATTTTGATCTCCATCTAGTAGAACTAGAAACTCACACAGAATATTTCTACGAACTCCGTAGGCTTGTTTCTATGGACTCCATAAGCTTGTTTCTATGGACTCTATAGGCTTGTTTCTATGGACTCTATGGGCTTATTTATATGGACTCCATAGTCTCATTCCTAATGACTCTACAAGGTCAATTATGTGGATCTGTAAATATAAAGCTACAAATAGGGAAGCTGGTGGTAAGATAAAATGAGAGAGAATCATTGTAGCTGGAGTCAAATGAGGAAAATATCGGCCTATTATTTTGTAATATTTTCTTTTTATAAATTTGTATATATTTGGATCTTAGGAATATTTTAGGATAGTATATCTATTTCATCAGAATAATTAGATCTCTTGAAAATCCAATCTCCTATCTTTGGATGAGTGGATCAACCAAGGAATCCTATTTCTTGGCATCCTATTTTGAGTTTATTGTATTAGTATAAAAGGTAAGACTGATGTCATTTAAAATTATTAGAGAATATATGAAATATATGTACAAGTATATTATATGTTTGAGCCAAAATGTAATCATTTTAGTTATATGAATTATCACTTCAGTTTTCAACATTGATTAATCTTTATTCTTGAGTCTGAGAGGAGCAAGGGCCCACTCTCCTTGGAAATAGGAATTGTGTATGGTACTTATGTTATGTTCTATTAACTCTTTATTATAACTAATTAGAATATTTTTAATGTTTGCATTCATTCATAAATAATCAAAACAAATTCATAGTTTAAAAGGCATTTCCTTATTCCAAAGTCATTTCCTTTCTAAGCAAAGTGTGGTTCCTTTTACAACAAACGTGTGAAGCAAATTTCCTTTTTAAGTTAGGAGTGTGGTTTTACTTTCCATGCAAGCATAAATAGGAGTGTGATTTTACTTTCCACGCAAATGTAAATAGGAGTTTGATTTTACTTTAAAGTAAAAGAGTGGATTTATTAGATTAAATAGTTACATCTTTTCCTTTTTAGCACAAGAGTGAATCAAGTAGTTTAGGACACATTTCTTTTATTAGTCAAAGTGAGAATAAGACCATTAAATAACCCCACAAGCAAAATTATAGATCTACCATCCTACACCTTACTATAGATAGCTTTGGACACTAGCCTTAGTTGATAAGACATCAATTAAACATTGATTAAATGAAGAGTTAAATGACACTCATCAACTACCAACCAGTTACATGTGCACATCAACCATGAGACTAGTTTGAACATACACTACTCCTAATCTGAATATCTTACATCATTATTTCAATATGGAGGCTGTGATAGATGATTAGGCTAGGAGGACTAATTAATAGGTCTATAATGACACTAATGAATAAACAAACTCACTCAACCCTCACTCTTCATTTTAACACTTCACATGACTTACAACATAAGCTTTCAAACTGCATATAGGTGTTAGAATAGGACAAACTATTAAGGAAGACCAAGTAAATCACTTAACAAGATCAATTATCCATGAATACACACTAATTATAGTCAAAAAAGGATGTAAAACTAGTAGTCTTCATCTATCAAAGGCATACAAATGAGCAATGATTCATAAATTCTGAGGTGGAGGATCATTACAAATCTAAATAAGGTTGTATATATAGAAGAGAATGAGAGAGTGTGAGAAATAAAATGTTGTAGATACTTATGACAAGTCTCATATCAGAAGGAATAAGTTAAAATCAAGAGGAATCTACAATTAGGTAGTTATGAAGTGTTATATCAACATGTGCATACTTGATATAATCTTACTTTCATCAAAGATGGCATAGAGTAACTCTTGGTCCTTATTAGATGGTTGATCAACCTTATTATGAACATCTATTATCACTTTAGGAGGAGTTATAATTTTTGTCTTGACACTTATCCTCCTTGATCATGCCTCTTTAGGTCTACCATGTTACCTTATATAGAACCTTCTTGATCATGTTGACATTTGCTCCATACCCTTTGAGAGACATCTAGTGTAACCGATCTCTTAGACTACTATCTTCACTAAAGCCTAATTTATTACTTAATAACCATGATGGGTCACAATAATCACCTTTTTAAATACTTTTATAGACTCAAAAACCTTTGTACATGCTTAAAAAACCTTCTAAAATGATAAAATGGCTTGCATACATCTTTGTACTTCAAAACAAGCCTACAATTTGTAAACTTAGGCCAATTTTCATACTACTTTATTCTCACACATTCAGCCAAGACCTTGTTCATGTGCCCATGGGTCCTATAGATGTCACTAAATTCATTGCAAGACTAACCTATTTCATTTGATGGTATTTGTGGACCAAACTCTTCCATCAGTTTTTTGTGAGGGTTTTAGTAGTGTTTTAGGCTTGTTTTCTTATTAGGGATTGTTCATAAAGAATAAATCCCCAAGTTACCTCTAAATACCATAATATTGGAGGGTATAGACCTCTCCATCATCAATAAATACAATTTGAGACCATTCATATACTCATTCACATTCCATGAAAAATAACATGTTATCTTGAGCTACTCTTGAGGCTAAAACAAGGTTTGAAGTGACCTATCTTAATGATTGTTTATAAAGTTGTGGGGGTGTATCAATGAACCAATGTTAGGGGTTTAGAGTGGGATGCCTTACCACATCTAATAACCATTAGTGTATGTCAAAATTATCCAATGAGTACTGAGCATAAAACCATACCTCTTTGAGTTCTTCACAAAGTAAAAGAAAAGATTTTGAGTGGTCAGTCCTTTTAGCAATTGTTCATACTGCATAGGCTTATTGAGAAACTCTCAATACCACAAGGTTAAATTATGATACCCCATTGAGGGTTATCTATAAATAAGAGTATAATGGTTTTAAGTGCCTTATAAATATCTAAAACACCTCCTATAAGAGTATCTATCACTTTTCCAAGCATTGTGGCCTTTCAGATAGCCTAAAACATGTTTTGTCCCCTCATGAGGGTTTGTAAGTAGCTTCTTGGTTATAACCCATTTTAACCTATTTTGAGGTCTACTTATTCATTATAATTATGTATAATTAATATATAAATATTATTTATTTCTTCTATAATAACAAGTCTTATACTAATGTAAATAATGCATCCTTTTCACATTTTACATATAATAGGCCTGTAGGTATGTTATTAGGACTATAGCCCCTTCAAACCTAAGAGATATATACCTAAGTGTTTCATAATAATACTCAATATTATAAACATTTATACCATTTTATCAAATATCATGTATAAGAAAAACCTTGAAATATAAGGAAAATAACCTCCTTAAATAACCCTGCCTTTGACTTGGAAGTAACAAAAATATTTTTACGATTTATGAAATAGTACATATTATTTGGAAGAAACTATATCAAATATTTAAGTTTAAATTATATAATATATTATCATAATATTTTTTTTATATTAAATTTTCACAACTCAAAACATATTTCCATCTCATATCCACAACACATGGTACATTCTCATATGAACAAGCATGTAGGTGATGATTTAAGTCTCTTAAGTGTTGGGTCTTGAAGTTAGGTTCTTGAGTAAGTCCTAGTATTATTGTTGTTTTTATTAAAGTTAAAATACTTACTCATATTATTTATTACCATTTTAATACCTCTGAACATCCCTTGAATACTACATAGTCAATGTTTTCTCCATTTTGTAGACACGGGATTATATAACCATGTTAGGTCTCTTGAGCCTAATTCTTGATAGATTGCATATATTAGATGATTAATCCTTATGAATCATGAATATTTTAATTAAATAAATATATCATGATCATTATTATATTTCTTCACCCAATTTATTACTACATTATCATTTAAAGTATATCTTTTCTCAAATCTACCCAACACAGGACTGTAGGTGCTTATATTAGGCCTAGTTCTTGAAAAACTTGAGATGGGACTCTCTTTAATCAAAAAATTAGTGAATGAATGAGATTAATTGAATGAAATGTAAAATTATATACCAATATGTAAATGATAAACCAATCCCAAATTATTTTCTCCAAGTTGGAAGACCTAGTCACCATTGTTCTCATAGACTTCAAAAGCTTAGAATGTTCTTTCATCAAAATGTAATGTGCTCAAATTCCTCTATCAATAAAGGATTTTAAAATTCCCCTAAAACTCATTAAACACATATTTGAAACACAATTAATGAGATGGGGAGTGAATCAGTCTCTTAAAACTTTATTTGACATGTACTTTAATAACATTCTTTGAACTATCAAAGCAATAGACATATATAACAATGCATAAAGAATCATTCACATGAGCATAACACAAGAAACACAAATATGAGTGGGAAACCCTAAAGGAGAAGAAAAACAAATAATATTTTCAAATGGAATATATTCTTATAAGAAAAAAATCAATATTTAGTGAAGCACAAACTTCACATGGAGCACCAACCCCAAGTATCCATTCACTAACTTGATTATGATTTAGCAAACACCCACTTGCAAGGAGGCACCAACCCCTTATATGACTCAGAACCAACTCATGAACCTAATTAATTTTATCACTTTAACATCACATTTTTTCTCAATAAATTTATGATGACCACCTCTTATGCTCTTCACATTCTTATCCCTCTTTGACTGCCTTCAAGGCCTCTCTCGCTCAACTAGGTCTGTTCAAGATAGATTAGGTCATTTGACCTTGATAATAATATAGAGTAACCATATAACATATTAATAAAAGTATTTTTACACCCTTATAAATTTATAAAATACCTCCTCATCTCTTTAAAGTTCTATCTTATTCACTTCAACTCCCTCTATCTCTAACTAGACAATTAAGCCTATTAGGCCTTACTCTTTTACTAGGATTTTGGTCATACACCTCTTGGTCAGAAATACACACTTTACCACTTATATTTTTAATAAAATTGGCCTTAGGACATACAAAAAACATTAATCAAACATTAAAATAGTTTTTCATAGCATATATAGCTAAAACCCCTTTTAGATCTTAAAGAGACCTAATTCAATTAGGCCTTCATTAGCACATGTTACACTTTAAATGCCTTGGAACATTTTAAAACTTATGAAAAAGGAGGAACATATAATATGTAACTAAAATATACCATTAATAATCCCATGTTAGGTACATGCCACCTTTTATCTCCAACCACCACTTGAAGCATGCCATTAACACTGTTCACAATTAGGCATGTGCATACTTAGAAAGTCTATCTTGAAAAAATAAAGCATAAAAACAATTTTTATAAACAAAAATTAAAAAAAATAACATATACAAAAGACAAATTACTTTATGGTCATCATAATGTGCTTTATACTTCACGAATTAGGGCAAAAAGACTCAAACCCTTCTCTACAAGTAGCCCACTTAGAATTGCCAACTAGCCTCAAAACATAGTCATAAAAACTTGAACTTTTGACACTTGAAGGAACACACTAAGCAAATTTAAATACATGAACATGATATTAAAAACTTATTATAATAACCTCCAATAAAATTATCATAATCTCTAATAGTAATATTGGTCTTGCAGACCAATCTCATGACCTCACTATACATAGACCTCACTGAGTTAGACAAGTCAACTTATGAGTAACTTTTTTATATATACAATGATCCTCAAAAAATTTATACAATATGAAAATGCATTAAAAATATTTAAAAATGTCTCCATTCACATATTTTCATCCCTAATCCATGATAAAACCTCCCTAATCACCTTCTCATTTATATTTGGGTTTCTCACTATTTTCACCATTAGGCATGTTAGTGATAGGTGTTTTAGAGTAATTTCATTTTATATTTAAAGAAAGGAAGAAGAAACTAAATATGAATATGGTTAAAAAACCTATTTGATTATGTGTGTATTGAATCAAATTATTTTGAAGAACTCCTCTTTGACTTGGGAGGATGACCTACAAATAAGACAACACTAAATCCAATGGTTGGTTAGATAGATAGCTAGGTGGATTGCCTAGCTCTAGCTAGATCCCAAAAGCACGAGCTTCCTTAGGGGCTGTCAATATATAGATTTTAAATAATTAATTTTATAAAATATAATATAAGGTACTTGCATCAATAATCAAAATCCATTGAAATCAAATATAAGAAATGCTTGATAAATAAATTGACTAATTATAACAATAAGTGTGTCAATACTAATGCTAAATAGGTCAAGTATGCTTTAGAAAATAGGTTGGGGGTCTATGAATAGGTAGAAGAAGAGAAAACTAGATTTGGTTGAGGGTAAGTGGGTGAAAATATCTTTTTGTTACTTTCTACCATAGTGATCATCAGTGGTTGAGGTGACTGTCAGTGGTTGAGGTGACCATTGACAGTTGAAGCAACCATCGACAGTTGGATAGACCATCGTTGGTCAAGCTGACCATCAATGATTATTGTGTGTTGGGTTTAGGTTGATAAAAGTCAGATTGATGGGATCATACAAGGTTATTCTGAGAGATTGGTTTGTGTTGGGTTGATTGTGAAATACAAGTAAAGTAATTAAATAATGGAAAACAAATACTTAGCTTGTAGAAGTTTGGTCAAATGAACGATTGAGTTGGTTGACTCTTTGGTAGAGTCTAACATGATTATAATAGAGTAATGACACTTGGTTATCAATAGAAGGGTGGTGGCAAGTTGTCTCTCTAGTGTGATGGCTAGATCATTGGATTGCTAGAAGAACATTTGTAAAAGAAGTTTTGAATGTAAAAGCTCTTGATAGTTTTGGATCCATCTTCACCTCTTGCTCCTCTATTCCTATAGACAAGGAAGGAGAGGTGCAATAAGATGTTGACTAGGATTTCTAATTATAACTCATGCATGCAATGGATCATACATGAATTTATATGAGCTAATTATAAATAAATAAGGTAGAGTTAAGGGTGAGTTGAGTTAGTTTAGATGGTATAACCTAACCATCAATGGTCAAGGTAACTATCGATAGTTACCCTAATTGTTGGTAGTTAGGATTCAAATGCAAGGTTGGTAAAAAGGTGTATTTTATCTAAAATGTCAACTAACTTATGTTAGACCTAGTTGTTAGTCAAAAATACAATGGTTGGGCCTAAGGGGGTCCTAAGGTGGTCTAGGGGAATTGTGACATTTAGAAACATCATGTGCAGATTTTTGGTGTCTAAATTTTGCCCCTTTTTGTTATGTAATTTTTATCAACAAGATACAAAATAAAAATAGATTATGGGTCAAAGGTCAAGTTACCCCAAATATGGGAGGAGGTGTTCCTCCTTAAAGTAGGAGTCAATGAGGTGAAAGTATAATCAGGTGCAGGTTTGATGAGGTAGATGAAGGTAGATGTCATGAAGGTGGGTGAGAGGTTGGGCACTAAAGCATAAATGTGCATATAGATTATGATAAATGGTGTGATAGCCAAGATCATGCATAGACTAGGTTGCCATGGTAAAAATAAAGTTTGGTACTAGAAGGGTAAGTTACAAGTGGACCACATGACCATATTTAGGTGTGGTGGCTAGGTACACTCACAAATGCAAGTCCCCTAGGCAATGTCTATGGTTCTATGTGTATTCAAGGAAAGAAGTGATCCTAGGGAAAATACAAATAGGTCAAGTGAAGTTATGGATATTTGAGGTAGGAAGTACACCCAAAAGACACCAATTGGGTCTAGTATACATGAGGTGGTGCAATTTCAAAAAGGGGTCAACATGGAAATTGTTGTCATTATGATGAAAGGACCAAGTAAAAGTCATCACAAAATGTGCATTATTTGGGTTAAAGTGGACCAAGGTGAGCTAAGGAGGTGGTTGGGGCAGGTAGAGAAGGTAGTCTTTATGGGTGGGTGTGTGATTATGTTGGGTTTGAAAGGTTCTTACTCAAGGCAAAAGGAAAAAGTGGTATAACTTGACTATCAATGATCAAGGGGTCAAAAGATGATCGTCGATGGTCACCCTAACCATTGACAGTCAGGGTGTAAACCCTAAAACCACAGTGGTCAAAAATCAAAAAGTGAATCATTTTATCTCATTTTCTAATTATAAATTTTTGACTTTTAAGCTCTAGAATTTGGCATTGTGGGTAAATTTGATTGACAATGACTACTAAGGAGTTGACTGATTTCTTAGGTGAACAAGTGGATAGAGGTGACCAATGAGGATGTAAGGTGTGCATGGATGCAGATGAGGATAGACAAGGGGTCCCTAGATTCCTCCTCAATGATAGTCAAGGAATGGCATAGGTGGTATCTTTATATTAATAGATTTACTTGTGGTTTAGTATATGTAGTAGTTAGAATTAGACTATATGGGCATTGATTTGGTAGGTGTGGGTTTCTTATGTTATTGAAATTGATGGGTAATATTGGTATTTGGTCATGGGTAAATGAGGTAGGGGTGGGTAGGGTTTAAAAATGATATAAATTTGGATGGATGGAGGTGTTTAACTTGTTTTTTAGGGTAGGGTAGGGTTTTGAAAGTCCATTGATGATCACACACAGTAACCATCGATGGTCGATGACCATTGATGAGTCATTACCTAACCATCGATGGTCACTATGACCATCAACAATCGAGTCGATTGGTGAATGATTTAAGGTTAAGTTTAAGTAATTTGATAAGTTATAATAGGTTAATATTTGGTTTGAGTTGCAAGTAGTGTTGGTAAGGGTTGGGTGGGTAATATTTAATGAGGTAAGATGTTAAGTTTAAAATTTGATTGTTTTAGATGTTAGGTTTAGTAAGTAGGAGTCAAATAAATGGTCAAATGGGTAAGGTTATGTAGGTTGAAAGCACTTAGTTCATAGGCAATAATAGTATATGTGGATAATATTATTGTTATTAATCATTTATAGGCACAAGAGAAGACTCAGATGCATAATTGAGTAACACGTATCTTTGTAGAGGTCCACCAGGGGATGGCCCCAATAGATTGGGCTCATATGGAGGAAGTTGGTCTAGGAGTATTGTGACACTACTAGCATGTGCTACGTGATGTGTCTGTGATTGTGGCCCTCATCGAGAGATGGGATCTAGCAATGAATACCTTCTTTTTTCTAACTAGTGAGATGACTATCTTACCAAAGGACATGCATAGGATCACTTAGTTGCCCTTATAGGGTGATCTGATAGATCACATTGAGAAAGAGGAGTGAGATGATTTATTGGAACTAATATATGGAGATGATCATGATCATGATCATGTTATATAGAATATTAGGGGTTTTAACTACTCCATACTATATCAGAGGGTGATAAGTGAGAGGAGACTAATAATGATGATGATGATGATGATGATGGTAGTGTGATGCTTTTTCCTTCTTAACTCAAGTAGTGGGAGGTTTTCATACTTGTTGTTGGGGGTGTTGGTTGAGATGCTATTGGGGAGGATAGTGTTTAGATGGGTACTTATGTTTTTGATGTAGATATATATAGATTTGTGGGGTTTTAGAGCTCATAGGAGGTATAACATCAGTGTTATTCTTGTTCTACACTGTTGGTCTTACAAGCACACCCAAGTGTTAAGGCCGATGGGGTTATGGTAGATGGGATATGTTCAAATAGATTTCCCAATTAGTTTCATATGGTAGACAGATGACTTTTACACTTCAAGTGTAGGAGGAGTGCATGATGTAGATTGGTTCAAGGGTACACTAGATGCTTTGGTCATTGGTGATATTATCTAGAGGCCATATGTTTAATTTCTAGTATGTGTTGATTATAGGAAGTAGAATCTATCATTATAGAGTTACAAGTGGATATTTGATAAGAGGGATGGGGAGGTAGATATTATCCCATTCAATAAGGTTTGAATATAATTTGGTCAGGTTCAGGTTATCCTAGGCCCATTCACTAGGTACAAGCATGAGGATGCAGAGATTGTCTTACCTAAGCCACATCTATTACCAATGCTACTTGATCATAAGGAGATGTTAATGAGGCCAGTGATTGATGATGTAGGTTTTATTTATGGGTACCTTGTGATGGGCTACTAACCATCTTCCTTAAACAAATAGGTGAACAGGTGCCTTCAATAAATATAGCTCTTGCCAAATAGACGCATTACTGGAAAGGACTAACCTTTTACAATCTCAAAAGATCAACAAAAGCATTAAATACCAAAGAATCTTTAGAAAATGATCTCAAGCCCCACTCAACAGGCATACAAACCAATTGGCCTAGTTTTGACTACATTTAAATATTATCTACTCTCAGATATAAAATGTGCCTGCACCTTTCAATACTCTGGGTTACATCTATTACCAGTAGAAAAAAAATAAAAGGAATTCAGCAAAGTCAATGGTACCATTTCCATCTGCATTAAGATCATTTATCATGTCTTGAAGCTCTGCTTCAGTTGGGTTTTGGCCAAGAGAGCTCATAACCGATCCAAGCTCCTTTGTTGTGATACATCCGTCTCCATCCTTATCAAATAAAATGAAAGCCTCCTTCAATGCGGAGATCTGACAATCCTTTATATTCTATTCAAACATTTCTCTTACAATCTGCAGGAAATCTTAATCTCTGGCAGTCCACAATTTTATAGTTGAGAACAAACATGGCCCTGTACTAAGTAACATACTTTTCATGTCTTTGACAGTCAATGCAGAGAGTTGTAAAGCAAGCTGGACAGGTTAGCAATGCATTAGATTTCCTGCCCTTCCTTCTACGCTCCAACCAAGCTTCATCTCTGTCATCGCTACATGGATCATAAAACTCTGGTTTCACACTGTAGTCTATTTCATCATCATCTAACACTTCACACAAGATGGATCATTTGTTACTCTTACTGGTGGCTCTGGTTATGCTTAATGAAGTATAATGCATCTTCTGTCTACTGAACTAGTGCTGATCCTTCTGCAATTACGTGTTGCTTAAAATTATGTGTAATTGGATCCAAAATAACAGATCCTTCAATTTTCCTTCATGGTCGTAGGTTGACTAATGCCTTTTATCTGATACAAAATAGGCATCGACCTTTGTCAAGGTCTTTCAGCATATGTGAAGATGCTTACATTATAGGCTTGGTCTCCATTTCATTCATCCACTTTGCCTCATGAACAGCACGCATAAAAACCATTCGGTCACTAAAAATACTTCTCTCCATAAGCCTTAGTGGCTTTAAGCCACTTGCAGATTCCCACTCTTGCATTACACAGGTGACAAACACATAGTTTTGAAATGTGTAAGCATATCTTTGAGGTTCGGCATAGAAAGCATCCAGTATATTAAAATGCTCGGGACAATGTCTTGCCACTTAGAAATAGGTTTAGGAACAATCTCCACAACATCACATAGTTCAAGTGTCTCATTTATCCTTTGAAGAAATGTTGATTTTCCAACACTAATGTTACCTTCAACACAGAATGTCAATCTCTTTTTCTTTTGAATTCCCTTATCATTATTGTGTTTGTCACAGCGTTATTCCTCGATCTCTCCCAAGGCTCGACTTTCTCAATATCCAACAACCCAAGACTTGCTTTCTGTTACCATGGTCAAACAAGATAATACAGGCCGAATGGCCTTCTTGACTCTTTCTCTCCCTAAGGAGATCCTCCCTATTTTTCCTCCTACGTCCCCTGTCCTCTTGAATGAATTTTCTTTTCTATTCTCTTCTCTAACCTCTACGCCCAACTTGGGCTTAAGGAAAAACAAAAAATAGTTTTTAATTTGTAACAACATACCAAGGTTGAAATATTTTCAACCACTCCATTATTCCCTCAACAACCCCAACAATTTACTTTTTACCTTTATTTTTTTTACAATTACTTCTTCATAATAGCATATTAGAGGAAAAATACAAATTATTGAATTTGAATTTAATCATGACTTGTAACCATGTCTTGCCAAGAAAATTAATGTAGATGCTCCTGCATCATACTCTCCCTGTAGAAAAGATTTGAACCTTAATTCAAATGTCATGCTTCCTCCATGCACTAGTCTTCATTATATTCCTGGATCCCAAGGTCTTGTTGCCAATACCAATGCTAGTCTTTGTTTGAAATAGTCTTTGTCCTTCATCTTGTTGTTCTTCCTCTTCTGGTATGTTCTTCTCATCTCTTTCTTAGCTGCCATCTTCCATATTCGTGTTTGATCTTCATATGTGTCTTCAAGATCTTCTTGTTGTTCTTCTTGTTTCATGAGCTTCTTCAATGAATCCTGTATGTCATTCACTTTAGCTACCTTCATACCTACATACAAAACATTCAAAGCCACCTTAGAATCAAAATCTTTAGGCCATGAAGCCTCTTGGCTGTCTTCACATTCTTGTTCCTTGATCACAATTGTCTTGACCTCTTTGCCTTGCTCTTGTCTTGTTTCACTCTTCCCAATGGTGTCTTCACCATGGCTTGTACCTTCATTTATTTCTCTTGAATAACCAAACATCTCCTCCAACATTCTCAACTCTTCCTTTAGTGAGATCTCATCTATCTCACCATCCTCTTCATCAAACTTGGGTCCTTCAATCACAAGGATTACTCATCCTTCGCTAGCCTCACTCTTCATCTCATCCTTTCTCGAGCTGTCTTTATGAAAACCAACTTTTTTCAATATACTCATCAAATACAATTGAAGCATCATTACCTTATGTCTCCTTGCTCTCTTCAATCTCTGCCTGAAGCCATCTTGTTTGTTCTTTGCATTCAATGGGACATTGCTTTGCTGCATACTTTACCCTTTCCTTATCATCCATCCATTTGGAAGTCTCTCCTTGCTGCATATTAGTCCACACAGCCACTTTCCATCTTTCATTTCTCATGAAAATATCATTGAAGGATTCAAAAACATCATCACAAACAATTTGTTTACCTTTCATCTTTGCATCCTCATGCTCTACCTCATTATTCTTTGAGAAGTTTTATTTCTCATCTTCATTCTCTTGGCTGCTTGAATCACCTTCAATCCTCTCTTTTCTCTTTGCCTTCTTAGGCACCCACATTTGATTCTTCTTCTTATCATTTGACTTCACAAGCCATTTAGGCATCCTGTAACCATGCTCTTGTACCAGCACTTCCTGTTGCTTGGGAGTTTGCTTCTTCCACCATTTAGGCATCACATACCCATGCTTAAATTATCTTTTTAAGGGCTCTATCATCTTCCTTAACTCTTGCACCTGTACATTAGTATCTTCATGCTCATAATAACAATCAAAATCAGGTCTTAACACTTCATTCACCTCTTTGATAGCTTGGTCTATGGAGCAATCTTTCTCTTCCTTTGTGCTTAGCTGTTTTCTTTCCTCTTCTTGGCATTCAATGGCATCATGGAATTTAGCTTCATCTTCTACCTCTTCTCTTACTTGTATGGGTTCTTCAACACCTTCCTCATGCATTAACCAATGCATCTCTTCTTCTTCCCTATCAACAATAGCAAACTTTTTCTTTTGTCTTACACATTCACTTCTGCACTTGGTGTCTTCTCTTGCACCAATCTCTTCACTCTCTAAGGCCCTTCTCTTGACCTTCATAAGGCTGCTCATACCTACAATTACCCATGCAAAGACAACATCAGATATAAAAACAAGAGACCACAAGGTCCCTATGAGTGCTCTCTTCATCAACACTCTCATCTTTTCAAGTGCTCTTCCTGGCACTTTATCTTTTCTTTCTTCTTTTCTCTTGTTCTCTATAATGAGAACCTTCTTCTCAACTTCTTCCTCTTGCTGCTCACTTGGCAACCTTCTTATCTTCTTCAAGTCTCTATGGGCTTCTCTCTTCTTGGCAATCTCATTATGCCTTCTTCTCCTCTTCACTAGGAGATCTATTGGCCACTTCAACCTCCTCTTCATTGGCCACACCCATGCTTGCTTGTCCATCTGCATCCAAGACTCATATTCATCTTTAATCTTAGCTAACTCTCTCTTCAAATTAGCAATCTCTTTATCAATTACAAAACTGTTCATACCTTTGATGCTTGCTTTCTTCTTGGTGCCCTCATGTACCTTGCTACTCTGAAATGCCTTCAACATTACTTCCATCTTTGAGATCTTCACCCAAGTATTTTCCACCTTGGTCTCTTGATCTCTTGTCTCACCCAAGCCTTTCTCCTTGACTGGTCTTTTGACAATCTTCTTGATCTCACCTAGGCCTTTTGCATCCTAGTCTTTTGATCCTTTTCTCAATCCTGCAGCAACTCTTTATACAACACTTCATCAAACACAAATCAAAAATCCAAGCTTACCTTGCTTTGGATATTCCTCTTGAGCATTCACTTGCTCCCTTACTTTTGAGATCTCCAATCTTCTCTTCTCAATTCTTCAAACTCCATCCTTTATCTCACCTAAGTCTATTTCACCTTAGTCTTTTGGCAAACTATCCAAGCTTCTTCTTGGATCTTCACTAAGCCTTCCTTGGCTTCTTCTCTTCTTAAGCCTTAATGGTTTTAAACCTTCCTTTTCACCTGTTTGCTTCTTAAACAAAATAAACTCAAATCAAATATCACAAATTACTCATACCTTTTCTTCAGCAGATCCCAAGAGCTTTAAGCTCTGATACCAAATGATGGGATACTGACCATCTTCCTTAAACAAATAGGTGAACAGGTGCCTTTAATAAATATAGCTCTTGCCAAATAGACACATTACTGGAAAGGACTAACCTTTTACAATCTCAAAAGATCAGCAAAAGCATTAAATACCAAAGAATCTTCAGCAAATGATCTCAAGCCCCACTCAACAGGCATACAAACCAATTGGCCTAGTTTTGACTACATTTAAATATTACCTACTCTCAGATATAAAATGCACCTACACCTTTCAACACTCTAGGTAGCATCTATTACCAGTAGAAAAAAATAAAAGGAATTCAACAAAGTCAATGGTACCATTTCCATCTGCATCAAGCTCATTTATCATGTCTTAAAGCTTTACTTCAGTTGGGTTTTGGCCAAGAGAGCGCATAACCTTTCCAAGCTCCTTTGTTGTGATACATCCATCTCCATCCTTATAAAATAAACTAAAAGCCTCCTTGAATATAGAGATATGACAATCCTTTATATTCTATTCAAACATTTCTCTTACAATCTATAGGCAATCTTAATCTCTGGCGGTCCACAATTTTATAGTTGAGAACAAAAATGGCCCTGTACTGAGTAACATACTTTTCATGTCTTTGACAGTCAACACAGAGAGTTGTAAAGCAAGCTAGACAGGTCAGCAATGCATCAGATTTCCTGCCCTTCCTTCTATGCTCCAACCAGGCTTCATCTCTGTCATCGCTACATAGATCATAAACTCTGGTTTCACATTGTAGTCTATTTCATCATCATCTGACACTTCACACAAGATGGATCATTTGTTACTCTTACTGGTGGCTCTGGTTATGCTCAATGAAGTACAATGCATCTTCTACCTACTAAACTAGTGCTGAACCTTCTGCAATTACGTGCTGCTTAAAATTATGTGCAATTGGATCCAAGATAATAGATCCTTCGATTTTCCTTCATGGTCATAGGTTGACTAACACCTTTTATCTGATACAAAATAGGCATCGACCTTCATCAAGGTCTTTTAGCATATGTGAATATGCTTACATTATAGGCTTGGTCTCCATTTCGTTCATCCACTTTGCCTCATGAACAACACGCACAAAAACCATTCGGTCACTAAAAATACTTCTCTCCATAAGCCTTAGTGGCTTTAAGCCACTTGCAGATTCCCACTCTTACATTACATGGGTGACAAACACATAGTTTTGAAATGTGTAAGCATATCTTTGAGGTTTGGCATAGAAAGCATCCAATATATTAAAATGCTCGGGACAATGTCTTGCCACTTAGAAACAGGTTTAGGAACAATCTCCACAACATCACATAGTTCAAGTGTCTCATTTATCCTTTGAAGAAATGTTGATTTTCCAACACTAATGTTACCTTCAACGCAAAATGTCAATCTCTTTTTCTTCTAAATTCCCTTGTCATTATTGGGTTTGTCACAGCGTTATTCCTCGATCTCTCCCAAGGCTCGGCTTTCTCAATATCCAGCAACCCAAGACTTGCTTTCTGTTACCATGGTCAAACAAGATAATACAGGCCAAATGGCCTTCTTGACTCTTTCTCTCCCTAAGGAGATCCTCCCTATTTTTCCTTCTACATCCCCTGTCCTCTTGAATGAATTTTCTTTTCTATTCTCTTCTCTAACCTCTACGCCCAACTTGGGCTTAAGGCAAAACAAAAAAATAGTTTTTAATTTGTAACAACATACCCAGGTTGAAATATTTTCAACCACTCCTCCGTTATTCCCTCAACAGCCCCAACAATTTACTTTTTACCTTTATTTTTTTACAATTACTTCTTCATAACAGCATATTAGAGGGAAAATACAAATGATTGAATTTGAATTTAATCATGACTTGTAACCATGTCTTGCCAAGAAAATGAATGTAGATGCTCCCGCATCACCTTGCATGGTACCAAGATCTATATATGGTAATAGAATTTGGTGGAGATGATGATGGCAAGATATAGATGGATGTGGACCCAACTAATAGAGGTTAGTAGGCATAAGTTCAGGGAGGTGTCCTAGATATGCAAATAGGAGTGGTGATAGCCACTGTATAGGTTACAACATTATAGGGTTAGGTGGTAACCTTATAGGGTTAGGTGGCCATACTTACAGGTGATAGGGACCAGATGAGAGCTTCATTAGCCTTGGTCACCTAGGAGAGAGACTCCTTGAGATAAGATATAAGAAGAGCCACAACATCTACAATAACATTGAGTACCATCCCTATGGCATGATACCTAACCACTGTGGATGAGTTATGATACTATGAGGCTATAGTCTTGAGGCACTATCCATATGAGATCTGATGGTGACAATATAGATCTAGTTTGGTAGGTGGTGCCAGTGTGATGACACTAGGTTAGTGGGTTGTTTCTATAGGTCGACTGGTAGGTATTGTAGGGGGAGAGGCACTAGGACCTAGTGGTGCTCTAGGAGATAGTGGTGCCAGAGGGGCATGTACATGACATGGTTTATGACATATTATATATTGTTATATATCATTTTGATACTAGCTTGTGAGTTGATGTGGTGAGATGAACATTTTGACAGAAACATGTATATTATTATAAATTATGATGTTATGGACTCATAATTTATACATATGATCCTTGTTTATTACTCATGGTTTATGATGCACTTTGATGTATATGTAGATTATGATGTCTATATTGATAATTGATTATGTTATATTAATTATGGTTGTGTTTATGCTTATATTATGGATATCAGATACTTATGTAGGCTCACCTGGCTAGGCATATAATGGATTTTATTTATGCTGATGATGATGCTCATGTTAGTTATGGTTATGATGATGATGGTTATGCTAAAATTTAATAATTATATTCTTCTTTATTTAGATTTAGACATATGGTGAAAATGATTGATTGACTTTGACATGATGATCGATATACTAATGACGTTTGTTTTTTATTATGATATATGTGGATGCATGGTGTTTATGATTATGGTTATTGTTACTTTTATTGAGGTAGAGCACATAAAATAAGTCAATGTGAAAACATATAATATAATCAAGAGATAAATATCTTAGTGAATATATCAACTAGTCATGATAGGATATGAAGAGTACATGATGTTTTTTCTTTGACAAGGACTAAAACAAAACCAAAGTTGTACTAGCTTAAGGAACTTAAGCCCTTTGCATGCTTTGTATTAGCATTCGTTAATTGGCTAAAAAGGTGTCTTGATCACACAATGTCAAGTGAGATCAAAATCCCTTGCTTATAGTTTAAAAAGGGGAGATGGATGAGAGATGGAACCTTCTTGTGAGACTAGCATGATTCTTCTATAGGTTTCTAAAGAGTTAGTATAAACAATTCTATGTCATATAAAATGTAGACTAATCGATGTGGAAAGTCTATTCATGAGAGCCACTTGTGGATCTCAAGATTATTTTACTTATGAGATATAATTGGGATTTCAAAATTATTTTGATTTTGCTATTGCTTGATAATGGGTCTTTTGCTTCTATTTGTTGTTGCTTGGGGGTTGGAGAAGTTGATCGATGTGGGAAGCTTCCATGAAATTGCTTGTTTTGAAAAATGATTTATTTAACCATTCTTTAAGGAATTGGTCTAATTTTGTATGCTTTGTTCAATACTTTTGATAGTTGTCCTTCAATAGGGTAGTCTACCATAATTTGAACAATTTTAAATAGATTTTCAATAGTTATCCTTCAAAGAAGCAGTATGTGAATGCTAGGAACATCCCATGATTGCTATTGTTTTAGATTTTGTTTTTTTGCTTTGTTTGATTTTTCTTGGCATAGACTTGATTATATAGGCTTGATGGTTCACCTTTATGAAGGTAAAAAAAAATCACAAGAAGTTTGATTAGCTGTAAAGGGTTTTAGGTGACACCGATCATGGGAATCCATCACAAGAAAAGGGGTGAAAAGTACCATGAGAATCATGCCATGGGTAGAGCCATGGTACACATTGTTTAAGATTAGGCTATGATTGTGATGGATAATCACATGATTCAAATTTAATCAGTTACCCCTAATATAGGGAGATGAATATGGTGTGAAATCAAGGGATGAACTTAAGTTAGACAAAAGGTGAGCTTGATCCTTCTTAACAAAAGAAAGGACAAAGATGTGAAGCATTAAGGGGATCAAGTTCTAGGTTTCTTTCAAGAGGGGGTAATTAGTAAGCTTTTGATCCATACTTGTGGGTTATGATATAAGGTCCAAGCCAATTAAAAGAAAACTTTCCCTAATTATTTTTCTCCATGTTGGTGACACATTGGTTTTCCTTTAAGATGAGGTCTTCAATATTAAATTCTCACACTTTAAGGTGTTTTTTATAGGAACTTTTGATGTTCTCCTAGTAAATATGAAGATGGGAAAGGGTAGATAAGAAAATTTCATCAAATAGCTCAAGTTGGGTTAAATGGTGTTGATAATAATCATCCTTAGAAATGAGATCCTGCATAGATATGCAAAGAGATGAAATTTAGACTTCAAGAGGAAAGACAACCTCTACTCTAAACACAAGAGAAAAATGTGTAGTACCTATAGGGATTTGAATGATAGTATGATATTCCCATAAGGCAAAAGGGATGTGCACATGCCAAACTTGACCAAATACATTGACCATTTTAGTGAGATGTTGTTAAGATTTTTTTTAAAGTCTTCTGCTTGTCCATTCGCTTGAGGGTGATAGGGTGACGAAAAACTTAAATTAATATAGAATGCATCACAAAGACCCTAGACTTTCTTATTTTTAAATGATTTTCCATTGTCGATGATAATTTTTTTAGGAACACCAAAATGATAAATGATGTGATGGTTGACAAAGTCGATAATATTTTCTACTTTGGTCGAGACTAAAGGAATAAACTCTACCCATTTGGTAAAATACTCAGTTGAAGTGATGATAGAATGGTGTCACTATAAATAATGGGGGTTAATTTCACTAATAAGGTCTAGACCGCATTATGAGAAAGGCTAAAAATTAGTGGATACATGAAGAATATGTCTAGGTATGTGATGTAAATTGGAATGTTGTTGACACTTAACACACTTTTTCACATAATCACAACAATCTTGGTTAAGGGTAGCTAGTAATATCCAAGGTAAAGGATGTATTTAGCTACAATGAGGCCACTAAAGTGTCCCCCATAGATTCCATCATGCATTTCCTTGATAGCATGAGAGGCTTCATGACTGCATAGGCAACAAAAAAGGAGACCATCAAAGTCACATTTATAAATAATCTCTCCCATAATGGTGTAACATGAGGTAATCTGGATAAAGTCTCTTTAAACATTGTGGGAAAGACTAGAAGGAATAATGGAAAGGTTGAGGTAGTAGAAGGTCCACTGATACCAAAGTTTGGGTTGGGTTTATTCCACATTAAAAATGGTGGGAGAATGTAGTTTGATATAGGAAGGCTGGGTAAATCTATGGATAACAACTTATATCTTAAATTCAAAGGGTACAGATGGGATCTGAGAGATGAGGGAAACCATGATGTTGGTAAACTTGTTGGTAGATTGGATATGGTAGTGTTTGAATGATGTTAAGAGTTTGTCAACTAGTTCTTTATACTATTGAAAGAAATCATTTTTACACTAGTAAGAGCCATTGATTTTATTGACCACAATCTAGGAGTCATCAAAGAAGTTGATCATTTTGACTCCCAAAGCTAAGGCATTTTAAAGGTCTATCACTAGGGCTTCATACTTAGCCATATTATTGGTAAATTAAAAGTAAATTTTGAAAGATAAAGGAATAGGTTCAACATCAAAGGGAATAAGGATAATTCCATCTCCCCCACTATGTTGAAACTTTGATTCATCAAAGAACATAGTGGCTTGACAGGTGAAGTCCACCTGAGAGAGGGTCATGATGGACTCATCAAAGAACTCAAGAAAAAGAGGTTAGTTGTCTACTAATGGTGCTTTATCTAATTGGTCAGTAATGAATTGACCTTTAATTGACTTTTGTTTAAGGAAATTAAGATCAAACTCTGCTAAAAGCATGAGCCACTTGGCCATACATTGGTTTTGGTATGGCTTGGAGTGAATATACTTGAGTGGGCCAGTATTGGTTATGACAGATTTTTTAGTTAAGAAGGTAGTGGTAAACTTTGGTGGCCACAAATACTAAATCTAAGAAAATATTATTGATATGGGTGTACCAAGTCTCATACTCTGCAAGTATGCAGCTAATGTAGTAGATGGATTTCTCTTTGTGTTGTTCATCCTGATGAGCAAGCATTTCCCCTAGGGAGTGGTTGGTAGTGACGATATAAAGGTATAAAGGTTGGTCATCCTTAAGAGGGATGAGGATAGGTAGAGACAAGTGGTACTCTTTGAGTGAATCAAAGGATTTTTGACAATCCTCACTCCACTTAAAAGATACATCCTTCTTTAGAAGGTGATGGAATGGTTGGCATTGGTTTGAAAGCTAGGAGATAAAGTGATGAATGGATTGAAGCTTCCCCTATAGTTTGAAAAGCTACTTAAGGTGGATGGGGGAGGCATGTCAAGGATCACTTTGATTTTGGTAGGATAAACTTTGATCCCTCAAAGACAGACAATAAAACCAAAGAGCTTTCCTGATAAGACCCCAAAAATTTACTTTTTAGGGTTGAGGTAGACATGGTAATGGATGAGGTGCTCAAAGATAATATTTAGAATGGCCAAATGGTGATTTCAAAGCTTAGATTTTCCAAAAAGGTCATCAACATAGTCCTCTATGATTTTATGGATAAGGTCATGGAAGATATAGTTCATGACACATTGGTAAGTTGCACTAGCATTCTTTAGTCTGAAAGGCATGACCCTATAGCAGAAGGTTCCCCATCAGGTGATAAAAGTAGTTTTGGGATGATCTTTAGGGGTGATAGGATCTGATTGTAACCTAAGAATCCATCCATAAGAGATAACATCTCATGGTTAGTTGTAAGATCAACTAGTTGGTTGATGCTTGGTAGAGGAAAGTCATCTTTGGGGCAAGCAAGGTTGAGGTCAAAAAATTCCACACAGATGTGTAGTCCCCCTATGGATTTGATGATAGGCATGACATTCAAGACCCATTAGAGATAGTCAATCGATTGAATGAAATTCATATATAAGAAACATTGAACCTCTTCTTTGACAAGAAGGGCTATGTGGGGGTACATTCATATAAGTTTCTACCTGACAGATTTGGCATTGTAGTGGGTGACTATGTTATGGGTGGCAATGGTGGGGTTAACTCCTAGCATGTTGCTATAAGACCAAACAAATGTTATGTTTTAGTCTTGGAGGAAAGAGCGGAAGTCCTGAAGTTCCTCAAAATTTAGTGATTGGCCAATTTTGACAATGTGGGGGTTATCCAAAGTGCCCAAGTTGATATCATGGTAGATTCATTCAACATGGTTGAAATCTCAAGAGGTAGGGATTTGTGGATGGAAGAATATAGGGCACCAAGATAGGTGAGAATGGAATCATCATCCTGACACTAAACAATATTAATGGTAGGAGAGTCATCTCCTATCATCTTAGGATGGGTCAAAGGGATGGTTATGCTTGCCTCTTCCTTTTGATAAGTTAGGGGTCTGAGGATGATCATGTTGATGAAAAAGTGTTATGTGGGATGATGTTAAAATAATCTTGGTTTGATGATGAGGGAGTCAGTGAGGATGGGATATCCTCATCAATTTTGGTGGGGAGAGGTGAGTCAACATGTTGGTCTGGTGGAGAGAAACTAAGGCCATGTTTATCATGGGGTTTTTAGATCTCAATGGGAAGTAGCTCATGTGGCTCCTATTCATATTTTCCAAGGCGAAATCCATTCTAATTACACTAATGAAGGTATGTCTTAGAAAAATTTCTTTTATCGAGGTAGGAAAAGCTAGCAGTGAATGGTCAAGGTGAAAGAGAGGTGGTGGAATCACTAAGGTTTTTGTTGAGTCCCCCATAGATGAAATAGATTTAATAATTTAGAGGTCCAAAGGGAATAATGTCTCCAATATTGGGGTCATAATTGGGTTGGATGTTAAGTTTCTCTTACTCATGGGGATTAGGGAAAGTGTCAAGGGCCATGATATTCCCCAAGTGAAAGGTGATGGAATTTTGATTCCAAAGGGTTTTTGGTGGTTCTGAGGGAATGGATGAGCTAGTAGATGCTTTGTTGGTAGAAGAAGATATGGGTTCATCCTTCATGGTTTAGGGTTTGTCTTTGATCTATGAGGGTGTGTTAGATGGATGTAAGAGGACATTTTTGGGTTGATAAGTCATGTTGTATGATGAGAAGGGACTTGGGTTAGCTTATATGGTGATAAATTGACCTTCATGCTTAAATTTGATGCAATGATGAAGGGTAGAGGAGACACAACCCATGGATTGGATCCAAGGTCATCCCAGATAAACACTGTATTAGAATTTGCCTTCCACTACATAGAAGATATCTGGGAGTGTGTGAGGTCCTAAATAGATATGAAAGACAATAGTTGCCAAAGTAGTAGCCATGGTATCATTGAAGGAGTAAAATATGGCTGAGGTTTTGGATGTGATATTGTTGGGTAGTTTAAGTTGATCATTGGCTTGGGAGGAGATGATGTTAATATTGGCTCCCCCATCAATCATAACCTATTTGACATGGGTTTGCTTGATGTAGGTATTTATGAAAAGAGGGGGATCTGGGTCGTCAGGATGGGTGAAGGTATTTCCAAATCCTCGAAGGTGACAAGGTTGGAAATTCAGAGAGTGTTAACAAAGGCTTATAGGGGTTGAGGATCTTTAGGTTGGACCTCTATTGATTGTAATTCCTCTATCATAGCTTAGTGATGATAAGGTGAGGTAGAAATGAACTCATATAATCTTATCTTTTCTAGGGTTTGGTGAAGTTGTTTGAGAACCACTCTTTTGATGGATTTGAAGGGGTTGGATTGGGAGGTACCCAAGATAGATACCTTGGGTTTGGATGAAGGTGAAGGCACTTGATTTTTACTTGGTTAGGAGGTGGAAGATGAGTATGTCCATGGGATAGACACTTTGGCCTTCCCTTTATCATGTTTTTGAGGTTATGGTCATGTGAGAACATGGATAGTATGAATAGAGGGAAGAGTTGGGGTAGTAAATGGATTTCGCTCTCCCTCATTCTAAAGTGATAGTGGGGGAGTAAGTACGCATTGGGTATTGGGTTTTGGTTGTTGGGTAGTTAACAGGCTAGTGGGAGTGTCATATGTTAATATATCATCCTCATCATAGAGCCAATGGATTATGGTTTGGAGAGTTTTGTAGTTTTCCATGTCATGCCCTGGTGTCCTATGGTAGGAACACACTTGGCAGTCATTATACTAGATGGGTTTTAAATTGAGAGGGTTGAATAGTTTAATAGGAAGTAAGGTCAAATAATAATCTTGAAATAATCTTTGTAAAATAGCTGAGTAAGATTCAACTAAAGGTGTAAAGGGTTTAGAGGTTTTGGCCTTAGTTGGTGAGGTAGAAGTTATTTTAGAAATGGGCTTGGTGGTAGAAGGTCTAGGTAGGGTAGTGTTCTTAGTTGATGTTTTGGTTTGGGTAAGGTAGAAATTAATAAATTAGAGGTAGGAAGACTGGTGAAGATGGGTGTGTCAAAAAACAAGTGTGTTGGTGTAACCAACAATGATGGTGGGGTTTTGGGTGAGACGATCAACTTCCTAACTAAAGTAGAGGGATGAGGTCCTAAGATAGAGGGTAAAGTTGAGGGAAGTAGAAGTTTGGCTTTCCTAACTTTTGGTGGATTTACATCCTTGTTTAACTTGATTTGGTGCTTGGTTGGTGTGTTTGGTGAGGTTATCTCCACTCTCATAGATGGATGATTAAATCTCTATGTAGGGAAGATACCAAGGTTTTTGGTTCGTTTGGTGGGTTTGGTTGGAGAGAGTGATTTGGTTATTTGGGACTTGGTTGCTTTGGATAGTTGAGAAAAGGTTGTGTTGGTAGAGGTATTGATTGGTTGGGTTGATATGTTAGGGGGCTAGATAATGGAAGTGGTGGGTTGGTTTATCAATGAGGTGGTTGAATGTTCATGTCTGGTGATGTAAGGGATCCCCTAGTTGCTACCAAAAGGTGGCATGATCCATGTCAGGGTTGGAGACAAATTCAAATCTTTGAACTAGTCTAGAGAAGGTTTTGTATATTGGTTTCATTCCCAAGGTAGTAGACTTGATAGATAAGCCCATAGGTTAAGATAGAGGGATGGTAACTTCATCCTGTTCCTCAATCAAAGGATGCAAGATTTGGATAAGTGATTCCTCTATGGGGTGTGTAGGTGTGGTGGTTTATTTCTTGGGAATGCTCTCCAAAGGGGAAGTAAATTTATTGGTAGTTGAAGGAGAAGGTTATTTGGTGATGATTATTTGCTCTGGTATGTCAGTTGGAGGGATTGGTGACTCCACTACCTCACAAAGTGGAGGAGTAGAAAGGGGTGCTTCCTCAGTTTGAGTCTCTAAAAGAAGTCTTTAGAAGAGGAAAAGGTAACTCCACTACCTCAATAAGTGGAGAGGGTGAAGAACAAGTAGATTTGGAGGTAGGTTCTTCAATAATGAGTGTGTTAAGAACCATATTGATAGTATGGGCATCATGAGAAGACTTAGCTTTGTTGTTCTCATTCTTGGTAAGTGCATGATTAGGAAAAGGTTGTCTAGAAATGTTAATGGATTGGTTTGAAGGTGTGGTGGGGTTGTCTAATGTAAGCTCCCCCTTGTTAATGAGGGTTTTGACAATGTTTTTGAAGGTATTACACCTACTAATGTCATGCCCAACTACTTAATGAAAAGCACATAGGTCATTCTCATTGTATTAGATAGTTGTAGGATGAGAAGAATAAAATTTTTGAGGGGGTTTGATAGGAGGAAGTTGTATGATATTATCTTTCAAAAACTTATCTAGGACTGAAGCATAAGATTCCTTAAGTGAAGTAAATTTCTTCTAATTATTTTGGTTTTGGTTTCTCGTGTTTTGATTTGAGGAGTTAGAAGAATTTGATTGTTTGATAGATGGTGGAGGAGAATTCTTGAGGACAACCACATTTTTAGCTCCCTTATTCTTAGCATTAGTATTGGTTTGGTTGCTTGGTTTAAAGGAGGATGCCTCATTGGTTTTGTAGGTAGATTTTTTATTTTTCAACTTTAGCTTTCCTTCATCAATGGCTTTATTCTGTAGTTTATATGACATGGTAAAATCTTTGTCAAAGGTTCTAAATATTTGAACACACAATAAGAAGAGATATTTTTGGAACATGCTCAAGATTTTTTTTTTATTAGTTCAGGTTGGGGTAAAGAGAAGGAAAGTTGATTGATTAGGCTTCTCCAATGGGCTATAAAATCAGTAATAGATTCATCATCAAATTATCAAATAGAGTAAAAGTCAATGATGAAAACTTTCTTGGAGATTGATGAGGCCACAAATTGCTTATTTTTATAGCCTCATCCATGCTTAGTCTATATCTTTTTCTATATAAATCCTATAACTATTTGTCACTAATGCAAATGAATGAATGAAGTTATGATTTTGTGTGTTCATTAATGTGTGTGTGTGTGTGTGTGTGTGTGTGCGCGCGCATGTGCGTGTGCGTGTTATGTTATGAATTATTAATGTTTTCCCTTGATTGAATTATATTGTATGACTTTATCTAACAAACATTTGAAGGGTCATGTAAAGCTATAGAATCTTGATAAGTCATAGCTATTAAAGGCTGCCTGTAGTAACTATAGGCTTCACCTACAGGTTACACATAGCCACTATAGAGTACCCATAATAACTATAGGCTTCACTACAAGTTTCTCGTAGTCACTGCATAGTGCTCACATCAACTGTAGGCTTCACCTACAAATTGCCTACAGCCATTATAAAATACTCACAACAACTATAAACTTCACCTATAGGTTTCCCATAGCCATTATAGAATGCCTGTAGCAACTAAAGGTTTTACCTACAGGTTGCCTGTAGTTACTATAGAGTGCCTGCAGCCACTATGCAAAGTAGAGACATTATTAAGGAGATCTTGTAGACACATCCAATTATTTTGGGAAACCAAATGAATGATTAGGAAGAATCATAGTTGTTGTATAGATTCCTTACATACAAGGAGACATTGAATGTACTACTAAAGATAGTAAAGATAAGGATAATGAGAAAAGACAAAAGTAAATAAAATCAAAAAATAGTATGTCTTGTCTCTAACTCAGTCAAACCTAAAACAAGTAACTTTAGTTACTAACTACTTGAAGGTTAACTGGGGTAGTTTCTAAGTAGTTTTATTTTTTTTAGTTTGGTGTTTTTGGTTAAGAGTCAATAAACTGCCTTTTGTATTTAAAGGTAGAACCTAGATCAAACTAGGAGTGGGATAATTTTGATGAAATAATAGCAAATTTTTTTGAACTATAGCCTTTGTATTCAGAATTGAGTAATAAGAAAGTTGAATTTGTAATAATTTTGTGAATTCTCTCAGAGAGGAATTGGAGCTCAGTTCTAAATGAGAAAGACCCCCCTTGGAATAAGTTATTGTGAATATCTTGAGCCTTTTTAATTATGAGTGTGTTGTGTAAGTTGATTTTACTATTTAGTTTGATTATATAAGTGTGATGCATGTATAATACATAAGTGTGGAATAGTTTTGTAATTCTATCACAATAGCTTCATAATAAATATATTTGTTTGGTAAATTTAACATAAATTCATTATAGTAAAACTAGTAAAGTAAGTTGATTTCTAAATCAGTAATGCATATATAGTGTTGACACTCTTGAAAATATTATGCACCCAGGGTTGGATATTAATGTTTAATTAGACTGGTGAATTTGGTAATCACTAAGTAATTATTTTGCATAACATTTTGGTACCATTGTCGCAAAGGGTGTCAATTATTGTTTCTAAAATCAATCATTAAATTATTTTTTTGGTTAATGTACTATTTTACATAGTCAGGCAAGTCGAGTGAGGACACTGTGGTGTCTTATGACAAATGTCTAAGTTCTTGGACATATAGTTCCAGCCAGGCAAGTTGAGTGAAGGCACTACAGTGTCTTATGCCAACTGTCTAAGTTTCTGAAACTAAATAGTGCATAAGTTAATTAATTCTTGTTTCTAGAATTTATTTTCTATAAAAATGATTTATTTTCAGCAAAGTGTGCTTTTAAATTTTTCTTGATTTTTAAAATAATTTTTTCCTACTTTCTAAAATAAAATTTTCCTACTTTCTATAATAAATTTTCCTACTTTCAGTAGTTAATTTTTATTGCTTTATATAATTAGAATTTCAATTCCTGTTGTTTTGATTTTAGCATTATTTTATTTCTATATTTTAAAAAAAGAATGGTCTGAAACAACCCCCTTGAAACACACAAAAATGAAAAGAAAACTAACTTTGTGCTGGAAGGGATAGGACAACTGAAGGAGTGGCATAACATTTATGTAGAGATAAAGAGATTCTCAGGGGAGATTAATCCCAAATAAGCTACAAGTTGCTATTGGGAAAGAACCATAAATACCTGCAACAACTAAGAATCCTATTGAAGAATATACCATAAGCCAAAAGGCTCTTGAAGAAGAGAACATTACAAACCAAAGCAAGAAACTTGCAAAAGAAACACTATTGGCTTTGAAAAATAAAATAGAAGTAGAAGAAGCATTAGTTGAGCTAGTAAGAAGAAATGGAGAGGAAATACACAAATTAGACGCTTCAAAGAGTAACATATTTACAATATTTTAACAAGGCTTTGTTGATCAAATCAAAGGAAGCTTAGGAGAATATTTAGACCCTTCATCCAATAAAAAAGATTGAGGATCAGTAGATAAACATTTATTATCATGATGACCAAGGGACTAACATAGAGTTTGAGGATGAGATCCTGAGTACCTTTGGTATCCATATCACAAGAAGAGCCATCATGAGTAGAGAAGGAGACTTTGTGGAGGATAATGGGACTCCAGACATAGTTACTTTTGAATTTCCTATTCCAGATGCAATGGATGTAACACAAATGAAAAACATCCCACCCTCAGCCTTGACCAATGTTAGAGGTACATTATCAAAAGACCTAGACACATTCTTGTTCAAATTTGATATCCTCTATAGAGGATATGACTATAGGTAGGATGCATAAAAATTGAAACTTTTTCGAGCTCCTCTCAAAGACTCAGTACGCCACTGGTTTATGGGACTGGGTAGTAATTTAATCTGCACTTGGGAGGACATGAAAAAATATTTTTTGGCCAAGTATCAAGAATAAGGAAGAGGAAGAAGTTATAGAAGAAATTACATCTTTATAATGACTCAGGAGGGGGATGAATCCTTAGAGGATTATGTTGAACGATTCATGTTCAATGTACAAAAATTCAAGCAAAGTGCCCTTAGAGAAGAAATTTTGAAACTTATCTTTCTGAAAGGAGTTAGAGAAGATTATCTAGAAGCCTTGGAACTAATGAGTGGAAGAGATATTTCTCACCTACCATTCTTAGATATCAAAGAGCTGAGTAAGAATTATTTTAGATCTACCATAAGCAAAGTTAGGAGTAGTAAATTTCCATTGGTAGCTTCAAATGGTCTATCAAAAACTGAGGTTAGGAACCTAGTACAGGACATGAAACATGATATCATTAACCATTTGGCAACCCAATTAGACAGTCTGCACTCAAGATAAAAGCAAGTAGCTTTGGATCAAGTTTTGACCATTTACCATCTAGACTATAAGAAGAAAAATGTTGATTTTAGATGTCATGAGGTTCAGGATAAAATAGCTCACATCACACCCGAGGAACCATAAATAGTAGAGCTACATGTTGTAGTAGGAGATATTGACCAATTTTTCTATGTTTCAAAAAGAAATCCATGGGTTCAAGGACTAATTTATCAAGGTATGGGACAAAATATACCTTTTTCAAATTCTACCTCCTTTAATTCACAATTTACAAATGTTAATCCCAATTAGACTATTCCTTGGATGAACATTCCACCTCCTAATTCTAGCTGGAAACCACCTCAAGCAAGCTACCCCACCACCTCTTAGTAGCCTCCATAAAATGTATCCCCATCTTGCATGCAAGCTTGGCAACCACCCCAAGGCCCACCCTTCACAAACTAGTGGCAACAGCCCTGGAGACCTAACCAGCCATGGGATATCTCTCTAAGAGGATGTCCTCCATAATAACAAAAATAACCTCCTACTCTTATTCCCAATACACAAGTTACACCCAAGCCTAACCAACTACATACCTAATGCATATAGTTTCTTGTAAATAAGTTGTTGTAATCCACATTTAATACTGAGCCTATTTAGTACCCAACATACACAGTGAACATCAATGAAGTTCACCTCCATTAAAGGAAGGCTCTACTACCCCCAATACCAACCATAATAAGGAAATCAGATGATGAAACCCTAGAGAACATGCTAATCCGCATCTATCACCTCAAGAGCTATCTGAACTAGTAAATAAAGATGTTGATGAAATAGCCCCCCCATTTCCAAAATATCTCATCCTTTAACACCAAATAATTAAACTTGAGTTTGATTTCATGGGATAGCTTAGGAACCTTTGCATCAAAATCCCTATATTCCAAGCATCAAAGATGTACCCATTTATTTCAAAGTTGTTAGAGACCTCTATCTATGGAAATTAGGAAGAAAGAAAAAATATCCCAATACTGTGCATGTGATTGGCCAACTAGCAGACATTGCTGGGGAGCACCCTACCAAAGAAGTATTTAGATCCTAGATGCTCAGTAGTAATAGTCCATATCCATGACCAGTAGTTATCCAACACATTGATTGATTTAGGGGATACAATAATGTAATGACAATTAAAACTATGCACAAACTATAGTTGAATAATAGTCATCCCACATCTACACTACTACAAATGGTTGACAAGTCTATAGTCAGACCAAAGGGAATCATTGAAGATCTTGTCATCACTATAAATTCTTGGGAGTATCTTATAGAATTCATTGTGCTACATCCTAAGCCTAATTTGGGTGGATACCTACTTATCTTAGGATGACCTTGGCTTGCCACATTTGATGCCTTCATCAGTTGTAGAATAGGTAACATGATGATATCCAACAAATACCACACTAGGCAGTTGGTTATTTATCCCCTAACATAGTCATTTTTTACATCAAAGCCTACATTATGGATTGAAGAAGATGAGGTAGATCAGCCTTCCTTGATTCCTATATTTACCATAGACCTTTCATGTACATTGGCTTATCAAGAGGAAGATACCATTCTCTCCAATGTTCTTCAGCATAATTACCAAACTCCTACATATCTCAACAACTTGTAATGTGTTGAGTGCACCTTTTTCAGCTTCTAGGAATCGGATAATTCTAATGCATCTATAAAAAAAACATTCCACCAACTACTATCTCATAGTTACAGCCAAATTAGATCCATTAACAATATGAAAATAATGAAAGCACTCTCACAGAAAATTGAAATCTCTCCAAGGAAAACATTGCTTATTAATAACAAGTTGGAGTTAAATGAGGAAAAATGTCTAGTCAACATGTTGCATGCCAACTAACATGATTTTACATGAGATTATGAGGATATGTAAGGAATTATCCTAGAAACATGCACACATCATATTTACATCAAATAAGAGTGCCGACCAATCAGACAGCCATAACAAAGGATGAATCTAGCTCTTCAAGAAATAGTTAAAATGGAATTACAAAAACTTTTGACTATTGGATTTATATATCCTATTTTTGATAGTGAATGGGTGTCACCTTTGGTAATTATATTAAATAAAAATAGACAATGGTGTGTATACATATATTACAAGGAAATCAACACAGTAACTAGGAAGGATCACTTTCCTCTAACCTTCATTGACCCAGTGTTGGACACACTAGTAGGCAAGAAATATTTTGCCTTTTTGGATGGATTTAGTGGTTACAACCAGGTTATAATTTCTCATGAGAACTAGGAAAAGACCACTTTAATTGTCCATGGGGTACTTATGCTTATGGTGTATTACCCTTTGGGCTATGTAATGTTTTGACCACATTCTCGATGGTTGTCCTGAGTATCTTTGCAGATATGGCCAATGAATGTGTAGAAATATATATGGATGACTTCACTATCTATGGAGAGACATTTGATGAATGCCTCAAAAATATATAAAAAGTGTTGCAACATTGTCAAGAGCACCATATATCTCTTAGCCACAAGAAATGCTACATGCTTATGATAGAAGGTATTGTCTTAGTCACCATGTATTTACTGCAAGAATTAATGATGACCCTGAAAAAATTAGCATCATCAAAAAATTGCATGTTTCTCAAAAATAAAAAGATGTTAGGATTTTTAACCATGCTAGTTACTACAGGAGATTCATCAACAATTTTAGTAAAGTAGCAGCATCATTATTTACCTTTTTGGCTAAAGATTCTAAATTTTTTTTGACTCTTACTTATGATACGACCTTCAAATAATTGAAAGAATTATTGACCACCACCCCTATTTTGCATGGTCTTGATTGGAAGCTTCCCTTCCACATTCACACAGATGCTTCAAATACCACTCTCAGAGCTATGCTTGGACAAAAATAGGAAGCACTTAATCATGTCATCTATTTTATAATCAAAATATTATAGGTATCACAATTAAATTACATTCTTACTAAAAAAGATTTCTTGGTAGTAGTCTATGCTATCAATAAGTTTTATCACTACATCACAAGGTATCAGGCCTTTGTTCATATAGATCATGTGGCCATTTGGTACCTTATGAACAAACTAGTTGTTCCAATTAGAGTGATAAGATGGTTACTCTTGTTATAATAATTTGATATCACCATTGTAGACAAGCCTAGAAAGGACAATGTAGTGGCTGAATTTTTTATCATGCCTACAAACCCCTAAAGAGGATACCATAGTGGATGACTCATTTTTAGATGAGCACCTATTTTCTCTCTCTCTTACCACACCTTGGTATGCTAATATTGCTAACTACCTTGTAATAGGGTTACTTATATAACACTTCCTCCCCAAATAAAGGGAGCATTGATTCACAAAAGCGTAAGATATTCATGGTTGTTTGGATTCCTTTTCTATATTGGGCCTAACTCTATCATTAGAATATGTCTTAGAGAAGATGAAGTTCTAAATATGCTCAAAGCCTACCATGATGAACCCTATGTAGGACACTTTGTAGCCAAGCATATGATAGTCAAAATTTTGAATACAAGATACTATTGGCCCTCACTCCATAAAAATGAAATAAGATATACTACACATTGTGACAAATATCAGTGTATGGGGAGACCCTCACATTTAGATGAAATGCCTTTATAGCCTCAGATGGTACTCGAACCATTTGAAAAGTGGGGCCTAGACTTTCTAGGACTTTTTGATCTAAAATCCAATAATAAAGAGTACATCCTTGTTTGTAATATGTCACTAAATGGGTGGAAGTCAAGGCTCTTACACATGACAAGGATGAGGTGGCATCTTTCCTCTATGAAGAAATATTTACTCGATACGGTGTGTTACGTGAAATAGTCACTGATTAGGGACCCCAATTCACTACTAATTTAATTATTTCCTTAGTACAACAATATGAGATTAGGCATAAGAAATAAACTCCATATCATCCACAGTCTAATGGACAAGTGGAAGTCACCAACAAGGAGTTAGAAAAATATTCTGACAAAGACTATTAGTCTATCTCATAAGGATTGGGAGGTTAGGCTTCTTAAATCTATGTGAACTTATATAATCACATGAAATACCACTACAAGCTTCACTCCATATGAGTTTGTCTATGGAAATAAACCTATCTCGCCCATTGAATTTGAGCATAAGACCTTATGGATAACACTAGAACTTGGGATGGATATATATGAAGCCCAAAAAGAAAGGCTTCTAAAATTGAATGCCTTAAATGAATATAGAAAATAGGCATTACATAACATATAACTTGTATAGTAGCGACAGATTGGATGGCATGACAGGCACATTAAGACTAGGTAATTCCATACCAGAGATTAAGCCCTTCTTTTTTACTCTAAATACAAGGACCACAAGGGTAAAATTTAGACCAGGTGGCTTGGTTCTTTTGAGATTGAGCATGTTTTACAAAAACCATTTATCTAGTGAGATTTCATCTACTGGTCAATGGTCATAGACTCAAGTTGTATAAAAAGCCACTCAGGAAAAATTTACCAATAACATATGCCAGTAGTTACAAGATGGATACAATGATGTCTTGGATAGGAATTTTACCCCACCAAACAATGAGAGCACTAGTCCATACTTAGTTGAAGAAGGAAAGGATGACATCCTTTCCCTCCTCTGGGATGATGAATGAGACCTTCCATGGGTCCTTAACAAGTCACATTTCTAGGTGACTTGGCCAAGACCCTAAATAAACATTCTAATATAAATAGAAGTCAGAGTAAAAAAAATTCAATAATGAAAACCCATTTTTGGGCATTGTTAGCAACTTTTAGGTAGAAAACCAGCCTGCTAGCTACCTAGATCTGTAAAAAAGATCTAAGTAGAAAAAAAATCCTATTGGATATTTAGGGGTAAAAACAAAAATAAATAAATAAATAAATAAATAAGAGAACATGAAGAAATAAGTAGAGAGAAGGCAATCCCTTAAATCCCAACTGTTCACACAAGTTTTCTCTAGTTGCTATGAGCATTTCTAAAGTTGTTACAGACACCTTCTATATAGTTGGCCATCACTTTGTAGATTTCTATGAGTACTTATGTAGCTACTGTAGGTAATCTCTCATGTTTATTCTCACCTTTATATAGAGCATGTAAGATATATCCTCTTATAGCTCTCATCGATGGCTTAGTTATTGGCTTTTGGGCATTACATGAAAGTCATCATACAACCTCATGGAAGAATGAAGAAATATTGGGGCAAAAAATGTCATAGCTATTACCTAAAACTACCCTTGAATAGAAAGCTATAGATACACAACAAAGAATATAACTTCCTTTTCCATGTGGAAATGTTGTAGACTAGAATTTTTGCCTACAAGGACACTAATGATTCATTTTTAGTTGTAGTCATTTTATAAATATAATCTCACTATATTGACTAGTGAGATCTCAGCTTTATTTGGCACACATGTTCCATGTTGAAGACCTTACTGATTACTACAACCAATCCCTAGGCACAAAACATCTAGGGCATAATCATCATCCAAAATCCTATCAACTGATTCATCTAGATGAAGGTCACTAGGCAGTAATGCCTCAACTACCTAGTCAAGATCTTCCATTCTATCACTTAGATCACTCAAATTTTCAATTTACACCTTATGGTATGACAAAAATCATTTATCTTCCAAGTCTTAGACCCTTTTTCCATGTAGACTTCCCTACATCACATGCACATGAGCTATAGGCATCATCAATGCCTAACCATTGGTGATTTCCCAATCATTTCACAAAGGGTCCACTTCAATCTAGTTCTAACTACCAACCCAATAATTTCACATGTTAATCATTCACATATAAATATTTTCATATCAACACATGTGCAACTTCCTAGGCATCACATCCAAAACATTGTTATTAAAAGGTATGTCATATCTTTCATCATTGAAAATGTCATTCATTATTCTAATATAGCATGTATGGTATTAATAAAGCATATATAATTATGTCTTTAATCATTCATTTAAAATTATATCACATCACCACTATACCCACACTTATATCCCTCATAATGACCCCTCTTATCATATACTTTCTACTTAGTCCACATCACCTGAGGACGTGTGACAGCTCAAGTAGGGGAGAATGCTATGGGTTAAACCTCACACACCATAGGAACCCTTGAGATGACATAATTTTTAACTTGTAACCTCATATCTACCATTATTTATCCATACCCTACAACCTGTAACCTCACATTCACCATTTATGAACTAAACCCTATAACCTACAAACCCCATATTTGCCATTTTAGACAAAACCTATTGTAGGCATATTTCCATAAGTCCAAAGAGTGTGAAGTTGACTATTGGTTGAAGAGACTGACAAAAAATTTAAAATGGGAGGGTTATTCATGTTGAGAGATCCCTCAAACCTTAAGCACTTATGGGGAGACCAAGCCAGTTGAGGTGTCTTACACAGAGCTGGTTGGACAACCTATTTTGAATGATTATAACATTTTTCAGAGCTTCTTACCAGGGCATTTGTAGATTCTTTTGATGGAAACCAAGCCATTATATGTGACATCATATTTCCTATTACTAAGACCTTGGTGAGCCAAGCAACTGAGCTACCAAGCATGGCAAAAAATTGGCAAGATAGAATCAATGGCCAAGAGGCTAGGCAACAGTTTTTCTAGGCAAATGAAAGATTGGTATTAAAGAAAGGAGGTGTGCAAAGACTTAGTATACTATAGAATGGAGAGATATATCATCATATATTATCAAGTACATGACCTGTGAGGAAGGTATTCCCTCTTTTACACTCTTAAGTTCAAATTTTTAAATCATTTAAGACATAATAGAGTCATTTATGTACCCAATTTTTTTATGGAATATCTTGAAAAGAATGTCCAAAGAATATCATAAGGGCACTAAAATATCCCTATCTCACCACTACCTCATATGGCTCATAATTAAACAAGGAATAGCTTTTATTAGACTTGACCTCGCTTGGGAGTAATTTTTGGCCCTAAAAAATATTGCACCCTAATAAGAAGGCACTAATGAGAGGGAATCCCCTAAAGAGAAGCCCCAAAAAAATATTCAAGATTATGTTGAGGGCACTAGTGCTGCTAGTCAACCCATAGCTAATGAAGGTCCATGTGAGACTGCTATGGGAAATAATAAGAAAAGAAGACTAGTCTTATATCCTTTTGATATAGAGGAGGAAAGCCCACAATAACATGTCTCTTCTCTCATTATGTCCTCACCTCAGGTTGATTCCTCCACACTATCTCCTGTTGAACAAAATAAAGTTCCCCTATTAATTGATGCATAAGAAACACAAACTCCATCAGTCACCCCTCCTACAAGGAAAATGGAAACCAAGGGGAAGAAACCCATAGTATCAAAAAGGAGACCTCATCTTAGGATATCTCAAAGGATGAAGAAAAAAAATACCACTACAACCTCGTTAACCATAGCCATCATTGTTGATGAAGAACTAAAGAAAGAGCCTAAGCTTAAGAAAACTCTTGATAGATTTGAAATAGAAGAATGGTCTAATGATGAAAGATATATTAAGGTATATGAAGAAGAATTGTCACCTCTCCCATCTAGATTCATTGAGGAAGACATTGATCTCCTCAGAAACATAAGATACACAATGGTAGAATTGAGAGAGTTAGAGAAGCATGCAAGAGAAGAAGAATTAGTTAAAGAAGAGGTTATGGAAAAAGGAAAAGAAAAATAAAATTTTTCTCATGATCAAGAGTTCCAAACATTGGAAAAATCTATGGAGGAAATATATATACTCAAAAATGAGATAATAGAACTGAAAGGAAAATAAGGAATTAAAATGCTTCTGGGAGCAGCATGTAGAACCCTCTAAGGACAAAGAGAAAGAAGTGGAGGAACCTGTAGAATCATCATCACCTTGGCCATATAAGCCCCTACAATATAATATGATTTAGATTTGGTATCCTTCTATCAAGAATTTCCTCCTCCATTGCCCACTACACCAACACCCACTACAGAAGAAGTTATTGATGTGGATTTCTCAACCACCACTCTAGTAGATGCTAATGATCTTTTGATTTTCTTCAAGGAAAAATTTAGTAATAATGAATCCTACCATAAAGAATTGGTGTAGATATTCAAGGAATATGTTTAATCAAAATAATAACATGATGAATTACAATAAAAATTAGAATTTGCTGAAAATAGGATCTAATATCTGAAAGAAAAGATTGGCAAATTGCATGAAACTATTGAGCTATTAATGGAATGTATACCCCCTTCTAGAGTATATGTTTTATACTTGAAAGAAAAATGGTTTAAATTTAGGTATGATAGGATTTATAATGTTTAATATTATATGGTCTGTGACCTAAAATATTTCTTTAATGAGTATAGACATGTTGATTCTAATCTTCAAGCCCAACTAAGTGAATTCTACATTCCCCAATATGTTATTCCCAGTGATACATAATGGAATCCAAACATCTATTTGGGGGATGTCCTACTAAATGCATTTTCTTAATATGTTTTGAATGAAATTGAAAGAAGAAAACAAATGAAATAATATCAAGGAAAGGAGAAATAAGTGACCCTGGTGATCAGGAGTGAATCCAAATATTTAGATGTTTTAGTAAAAGAATGGATATCATTTATGAACATAAATGCTCCATAGGAATGGGTTGTCAGAAAATAGGTGGAAGTCTAGAACCATTATTTGAGTCTTATGGAAGGAGATAGAAGACAAATTTTTGTTTCTTGCTCTCACAAATGGGAAGAACTCTCAGATGCCTTGAAAAATAAGGAACCATACTCCCCTCAAAACCTTAGGGAGTCCATCCATAGATTATACTTATATATTGAACTTTTAAGGAAATGGAGAGTATAATGGTTAGGATTGATGTTTCAACCCCCTATATTTTGGTTCCCAATCCTTGACTGGGAAGGAAATGTTCTAGATGGTAGAGAAGTAGAGAAGAAAAGATGAAAACACATTGAGAATGTTAAATTTTTTAATATCTTGGAAGGATCAGGCTATCTTGAACCCTTAGACTTTAGAAATTTTTGTGGTTTTATAATGCAACCAAGGCTTGATTGAGTTCAAGCAAGAGGTTAAGTAAGGGGGAGTGATGAGGCCAGCAATTGCTTATTTTTATACCCTCATCCATGCTAAGTCTATGTCTTTGTCTATGTAAATCCCATAGCTATCCATCACTAATGCAAATGAATAAATGAAGTTATGGTTTTGTATGTTAATTAATATATACATGTGTGTGTCTCTCTCTCTCTCTCTGTGTGTGTCTGTGTTTGTGTGTGTGTGTGTGTGTGTGTGTGTGTGTGTGTGTGTGTGTGTGTGTGTGTGTGTGTGTGTGTGTGTGTGTGTGTGTGTGTGTGTGTGTGTGTGTGTGTGTGTGTGTGTGTTATGTTATGAATTATTGATGATTTTCCTTGATTGAATTATATTGGTGTGACTTTATCTAAAACGCATTTGAAGGGTCATGTAAAGCTATAGAATATTACTAAGCCATAACTACTACAAGCTTTATGTAACAACTGTAGGCTTCACCTACAACTTGCCCATAGCCACTGCAAAGTGCCCATAACAACTTTAGGCTTCACCTACAAGTCGCCCATAACCACTACAAAGTATCCATAGTAACTGTAAGCTTCACTATAAGTTTACTATAACCACTATAGAATACCCACAATAACTATAGGTTTCACCTACATGTTTCCCATAGCCACTACAAAATGCCCATAGCAATTGAAGGTTTCACCTACAGGTTGCCTGTAGCTACTATATAGTGCATGCAGCCACTATGTAAAGTAGAGTCATTATTGATGAGATCTTGTAGACACATACAACTATTTTGGGAAAACAAATAAATGATTGAGAGGAATCATAGTTGTATGGATTCCCTACATGAAAGGAGATGTTGGATGTGTTCTCAAAGATGGTAAAGACAATGAGAATGAGAAAAGACAAAAGGAAATAAAATAGTAAAATAGTATGCCTTATCTCTAACCCAGTCAAACCTAAAACAAGTAAATTCAATTACTAACTACTTGAAGTTTGACTAGGGTAGTTTCTAAGTATTTGTATTTTTTCCTACTTTGGTGTTTTTGGTTAAGAGTTAATAAACTATCTTTTGTATTTAAAGGGAGAACCTAGATCAGACTGAAGTGGGATAATTTTGAGGAAATAATAGCAATTTTTTTTGAACTATAGCCTTTGTATTTAGATTTAAGTAATGAGAAAGTTGAATTTGTCATAAGTTTGTGAATTATCTCAGAGAGGGATTGGAGCTCAGTTTTGAATGAGGAAGGGCCCCCTTGGAATGAGTTATTGTGAAGATCCTAGCCCTCTTTAATTATTAGTGTGCTGTGTAAGTTGATTTTACTATTAAGTTTGATTATATAAGTGTGATGCATGTATGATACATAATTGTGGAATAGTTCTATAGTTTTGTCATAGTAGTTTCATTATATATATATATATATATATATATATATATATATATATATATATATATATATATATATGGTAAATTCATCATGAATTCATTGTACTAAAACTCTAAAAGCAAGTTGATTTTTGAATTAGTAATGCATATATAGTGCTGACACTCTTGAAAAGCTTACACACCCAGGGTTGAAAATTAATGTTTAATCAGACTAGTGAATCTGGTAATAACTAGGTGATTAGTCTACATAATAGAGATGTTTATCAAAAAGTAATCCAAGAAGATTTGGGCTAGTTGGGTGAAAGAGAAAAGGGAATGTTTGGTTATAACACTATACCAATATAATGTTAGACTAAATAGGGACATGGGAAGGTATGAAGAAGGAAGGCATCATCATAGGTAATCAAATAATAGGCATGCCTAAATGTCTTGAGGTGCTATTAGGGATCCTTCTTACTCTAAAACTTAGAAAGATTGAGGAGTTCCCACTGAAGAGGATATGGTTTGATAGGGATAAATGGGTGAATGGGTTCATTACAAATCTGGTCATATTATAAGATGTTGTGGGCCCCAAAAATGGATGATTCTAGAGTGGTCATTTTATCCATTAGCATTTTCATTAGATCCATTTAGGGTTGGGTACCCAAAAGTTTGTAAGGTCCATATTATTGTGGTGGTTGGGTGACATACTGATAATTGGTAGGAGGTTGAGGGGATGTCACATATTGGTACGTGGACACTGTGGTTGGGTGGAAGCTATGTAGGGGTAGGTAGATGTAGGTGGTTGGGTAGTAGGTATAGGTACATGCCCTTGTGGGTTAGGGATGTAACCTAGGTTTGGTGTAATGGGAACTTGTTGGGTAGGATTTATGGTTGGGTTGGTAATAAAAGAAAGGGTAGTGACCTTTGTACTAATTGGTGGTAGGGTAGAAGGTATAGACACCACAAGATTTTGAAGTGAGGTAGTGGTTATTGATTTGGGGGTGACCAAAGGAAGGTTGGTACTATTAGTTGTAGGTATTCCCATGATGATGGGAATATAGGTGGCTAGTGGTTGGGTTGCTCCTAAGGTAGAGGAGTTGTTGGTGGGGTAGATAGGTATAAGGGTGTTTGTAGGTTGGGTTGGTTGGTTTTCCATAGTTATATCAAAGGGATTATTGGTAGATGAGGAATCTTGGGTATTCAATGATTAGGTGGTGACTATGGCAATAGAAGTGTTTCCTATAATGTGGGAAGGCATGCCATAATTTAGGTCCACAAGTGGAACTTAGGTAGGGGTATGGTGAGGCATGGTGTTAAGATAATGCTAAAGAGCCACAATATTGTTATCTAAGAAGGTGGCAAAGTATATATCCCCTTGGGCAACTTCATAATGGAAAGAAGGATTTACCAAAGGATGAGGAGAGTTTTTTTTAAAAACATATTCCATGGATGAGGAGGTAGAATAGGTTGATTAGTTTGGTGATGGATTCTATTCTGTTAGGTTACTTCACTATTGGTGAGTTAGAACCATATAAGATAGGGGAGAGAGAATACACAAACAATCTCACCACTCAAAAAAAGAGAAGACAAGAAATGATCAAGGAAATCAAACACACACTAAAAGAATGTTAAGTCTTAAAGTACATTTTAGTCTCTCTTTTAGATTATTCCTTAAGCTTTTTAAGAAATTATGTGATTGAATTTGGCTTGTAGAGTGGGTGGTAGAAAAGAAGTATATGGTTGGTTTTAGGTTATGTTTAGGCTCTCAAAAGGATCTATATTGGAAATAAATATGTGGCTTGGTATTAGGGCCTACCCCCTCACTTGACACACCATAGTGATAAGGGTATTGGGTGCTTAGCCAATATATATCAACTTCCTAATTTTATACTCAACTAGAGAGCTAAGTTGGTTCTCCCCTTGATAATGACCTCTAAGTAGGATCATCAGGGAAGGGTAAGGTAACCGTTAGGTGATGAAATCCTAGTTGGGCCTTGTCTTAAGTATGTTTGATGTTTGAATGATATAGGTGGTTTGGTTTAGTGTGTGAAACAAAAGTGATGCTACGATTGAATTACTTTACTTTACTTTACTTTAGACTATGTGAGCTATACTTGCAAGGAATCAATGTATGCAATTCATTTTAAGCCCAAAATAAATTTTAATTTCATTTATGAGCACATAATATGGAGAAGAGCATATAGATGCAAACAAACAATAATATAAATCCAAGTAGAGACTCAAGGTCTCATAGGGCATGCTAGAATGTTTTAGAGTAATTTCAGCTTATATTTTAAGAAAAGAAGAAGAAATTAAATATGAGTATGGTTGAAAAACCTATTTGATTATGCACACATTAAATCAGATGATTTTGAATAACTCCTCTTTGGCTTGGGAGGATGACCTAAAAATAAGATAACACTAAAGCCAATAGTTGGTTAGATAGATAGCTAGGTTAATTGCCTAGTGTTAGCTAGATCCCAAATGCATGAGCTTCCTCAGGGGCTATCAATCCACATGTTTAAAAAAATTAAGTTTATAAAATATAATATAAGTTACTTGCATAAATAATCAAAATCCACTGAAATTGAATACAATAAATGCTTGATAAATAAGTTGATTAATTATAACAATCAACAAGTCAATACTAATGCTAAACAAGTCAAGTGTACTTTAGAAAATAGGTTAGGGGTCTATGAATAGGCAGATGAAGATAAAATTGGATTTAGTTGAGGGTAAGTGGGTGAAAATAACTTGTTATTTCCTATCATAGTGACCATCGATGGTTGAGGTGACCATCAATAGTTGAGGTGACTATCTGTAGTTGAGGCAACCATCAATGGTTGGACAGACTGTCAGTGGTCAAGCTGACCATTGATGGTTACTATGTGTTGGGTCTAGGTTGATAAAATTCAAATTGATGTGATCATAGAAGGCAATTATAAGAGATTATTTTGTGTTGGGTTGATTATGAAATACAAGTAAAGTAATTGAATAATGGAAAATAAATACTTAGCTGGCATAAGGTTGGTTAGATGAATGGTTGAGGTGGTTAACTCATTGGTAGAGTCTAGCATGATTCTAGCAGAGTAATCTTACTTAGATATTGATAGAATTTTAGTGGTAATTCATCTCTCTAATGTGATGGTTGGATTTTTGGATCGCTGGAAGAACATCTACAGAAGAAGTTCTAGATGAAAAAGCTCTTGATAGTTATGGATCCATCTTCACCTCCTACTCCTCTTTTCTTATAAGCAAGGAAGGAGAGGTGCAAAAAGATGTTAAATGGGATTTATAATTATAACTCATGCATGTAATGGATCACACATATATTTAGATGAGCTAATTATAAAAATCAAGGCAAAGTTAAGGGTGAGTTGAGTTGGTTTAGATGGTGTAACCTAATTTTTGGCAGTCAAGGTGACTGTCAATAGTCATCCTGATAGCTGATGATTAGGGACCAAAGGCAAAGTTGGTAAAAAGGTGGATTTATCTATAAGGTTAATTGACTTAAGTTAGGCTTGGTTATCAATCAAAAGGACAAGGTTGGGCCCAAAGGGGTCCTAAGGTAGTCTAGGGGAATTGTGACATTTGGAACCGTTGTGTGTGGATTTTTGGCATCTAAAATAGGTTATATTGGATAACCAATTTAGCACACCTAGGTATTATAAAAAATTCATAAACCACCATGGTCATCAAATTCAAGTCTCGATCTTTATCCTCCATTCATTTATCAACTTTGACTTGGTCAACTCTTCTAAGAAACAAGGTCTTTCTTGTAGGGTCCACTAACTCACTTGAAGACTCAATCACACCTGGAGGTGCTTGAGAGAGTTGGTTACAACCTCCAATCACTTTTATATCCATACCAATCCATTTTAAGCAATTTTGATTAAAATGTTTCACATTAGGTCATTGTTAGGGTTTTAAAGAGGTTTAACACTATTTTTGGTGTTAATGATTATTCATAAAAGATTGTCCATCATTTATAAAACTAATGCTTATATATATATATATATATATATATATATATATATATATATATATATATATATTACCACTCCCCATATCTCCTCAATATATTATGTTCCCATGTAGAGATTACATGCTAATGAATACTTGAAAGTCCTTCTTGAGTTGAGAACCCTTCATTTTATGCACAATAGAGACCTCAAAACCACTTTTCATGCCTTTTATTGCAAATCATGACCTAAAAATTCATAAATATGCTTAAAAAAATTAATTAAATTTTATAATTCTCACCTATTCACACATGCCTTGGAAACTAATCTTGATACCTCATTAGGCCATGCTCTTACCATCTGGATTTACTACACCTGAGAATTCACACCTCATTAGGTCTTGAAATGACCTTCAAACCTATTTTCATGTGCTCTCCACCTCACTTAAATTCTCAAACAACATATCACATGATAAAACAATGTCAAACATCCTTCATATGCCTTGAAAACACCTCATGACACTTCATTAGGTCAAGCAGGGTCTAGAACTAGTCTAGTTACATACTTGGGCTTAAGGTCTCACCCTTGTATGCTCACCTTGAAACTCTCCTAAGTGATAAAATGAATTATATTCATGTCAAGTAACCTTATATAACCTCTTATTCCTATTTTAATCCACATCACCAGGCCACCATGCTCAAATATTCTCACTAAGAATTTACAAGCTATGACTAGTGTCATGACTAGGCTTTTCAAGCACTTGAGACTTGACAACTGACCTTGAAACACTTATTGATGTTATTATACCTTGATCACATGCATCATATGATTATAAAACAATGTCATACCTCTTAATGATTCTATTAGACAAAGACATTTTTCAATGACCTCATGAACACCTTTCTTGAAGAACATTTGACATCAATAACAAAATCAATGCCAAATCTCAACTATGGTAAAAATGCTCAACAATATCCCCCTTGGTAATTGATGAAAAATTAACTATAAAACTAATCATTATTATCTCCCCATCCTATTCTTTCTCCCCCTTTTAAATAAATGACAAAGTGATGTCTTCAACTCCTTGTATTACACTCCTTGCAACCAAAATACTCAACATAAAAAACTATGAGTTTATGAGACATAACACAAACATGTTCTCCATGCATACCTTCTTGGAAAAACTCACCTATTCTTGGAGATAATGATCATGATTATCTCCCCCTAATTATATTGTCTTCTTCAATGATTTCTAGGGGCAAAAATTACACCTAATTCATATCTTAGGTGTTTGAAAATTACCTTTGAAAGTGGTTTGGTCAAGATGTCTGCAATCCGATCCTATGTAAAAACATACTCAAGACTGAAACTTTATTCACTTAAATACTCTCTTAGAAAATGATACCTGATGGGAATGTGCTTGGTCTTTGAGTGCATGATAGGGTTCTTTGAGATGCTTATATCACTTATATTGTCATAATAGATAAGGCTAAGACCATCATACTCCACCTTGTAGTCTTTTAGGGTCTGTCTCATCCATAGGACCTGAGTACAACATGAAGTTATTTCAATGTATTTATACTCACAAGTAGATAATTCTATTAATGGTTTCTTTTTGCTTATCCATGAAACTATGCATCCACCTAAGAAAAAAGCTCCTCCATTGGTACTCTTCCTATCATCTATACTTCTTGCCCAAACTGCATCTATGTAGGCTATCAAGTTGAACTCCTTGCATATTGGATACCATAATCCATATTCCATAGTCCCCTTGAGATACCTAAGTATCCTTTTGACTAATTATAAATGAGTCTCATTATATCTACTTTAAACCTTCCCATAAGACCTACTATACATCATGAGGCTCTGGTGTATAACAATCTTCTAATCATTGACCTATATGATGTCTAATTAACCTTTTAGGACTCATCTTACTTACTCAACTTACACCCTATGATTATGTGTGTACTAAATTCTTTGCAATCTTCCATCTTAAATTTTTTCAACATATCTCTTATGTACTTGGCTTGTGAGATGAATATACCTTTTTTAGATTGATTGATTTACAATCCAAGAAATAATGATAGTTCTCCTAGCATGGACATCTCAAACTCTTTCTTCATCACCTTTACAAAAGCTTTGGTCATGTTCTCATTGTTTCCACCAAAGATGATGTCATCCACATAGAAAACTACTATCAACTAATGGTCATCTTTTGTCTTGATGTATAGATTACTATCTACAACTCCTCTTTTGAATCCTTGATCCAACAGATACCTATCCAACCTAGCATACCAAGCTCTATGAGATTATTTTTAACCATAAAGAGCCTTTTTAAATATAAAAACATAACCTTTATCATCTGATAGTGAGAACCCCTTAAGTTTCTCAATGTACACTTCCTCTTCCAAATTCTCATTCAAAAAGGTGTATTTGACATCCATCTGGTATACCTTGAATCCTACACATGCTATAAATAATCTGATAGCCTCCAATTTTGATACTAATGAAAAGGTATCCTCAAAGTCTACCCCTTCAAATTTTGAATATCCATTGCCTATCAATATAACATTGTTCCTAGTGACTACTCCATATTCATTTAACTTGTTTCTAAACACCCATTTTATGCTAATGACATTCTTATCTTTAGGCCTAGGAACTAGTTCCCAAATCTCATTCTTCTCTATTTTCTCTAGCTCCTCATTCATAGTACCTATCCAAAATTTGTCTTGGATTGATTCTATAAGACTCTTAGGTTCAATATTGGATAATAGAGCAATATTCTATTGATTTAGATTACTTACCAGTCTTCTCCTTGTTTGTATACTTATATTCTTACTATTAATGATTTGAGATTTAAGGTGATCTCTTTGAATCTATCTTGAGGGTAATTTTAATACTATATCTCTTCAACTTATTCATCTTCCTCATCAACCTCTATAGTATCCTCTTTATTCTTTAAGTCCAGATTCTCTAAAGTGTCCTTTAATTGTGAGTGTAATTTCTTTGTCTCATCAATATTCACATTGGTGATTTTTGATATCTTTTATAGCCTCTTGTTATAACATATATAATTTAAGATCATTGATGAGTACCCTAAGAATATTCCTTCATTAGGTCTGAAATCAAACTTTCCCAAGTTTTCATCATCTCTTTTGATGAAATATTTGCTCCCAAGCACTCTAAAGTGTTCCACATTGGTAGGTCTACCCTTTCATAGTTCATAAGGAATCTTATTGCCATTATTCCTTATATGTCCTCTATTAAAAATGTAGACTATAGTGATTACTACCTCTCTCCATTATAAATCAGATAGTATAGACTCATTTAGTATAATTTTAGCCATCTCTTGAATTGTCCTATTCTTCCTTTACATTACCCCATTCTGCTGAGGTGTCTTAGCTAGTGAGAATTGTCTCCTTATTCCATGAACCTCATATTAGTCATAAAACTCATTATACCAAAACTATCCTCCTATATTAGATCTTAGGCACTTGATCTTCTCATTCTTCTCATTCTCAACAAAAGCCTTTAATACCTTGAACTTGTCAAGAGCTTCTAAATTTTCTTTCAAGAATGCAACCCAAGTTGTTCTTATGTAATCATCTATGAGTAACATGAAGTAGTTATATCTTTGAATGCTTTGAATTATTTTAGGCCCATATAGATTAGTGTGTATTAACTCCAAGGGTATTATAGTAAGTACTCGTTGGATGTGAACCTTCTTCTAATCTGCTTACCATGTTGGCATGCCTTGCAAAGTATGTTTATAGATTTACTTATCTTAGGCATGTTATTCATATACTTATTAGTGCTAATATTGACCATATTGTCAAAGTGTAGGTGACATAACCTTTTATTTCATAGCAAAATTTTATCTATCTTACTCATGAAGCATCTCTCTTTCGTGATATCATTAAAGACATAGATTATTCTCAGTCCTCTTAGTATTGGCAATTATTCTTCTTGATTTGGCTCTCCTTATCTCACACCATACATCATGAAAGGTTAGTATATGTCCTTGATTTCACATTAGACTTACACTAAGTAGGTTATGTTTCAAACCTTCTACATACAACATATTTTGTGTCTTGGTCCAAACTCAGAACACCCTTGCTAATTATATTGGTAGTTATGTTGTCTCCAAACCTCTCTATTCTTAAAACATTATTCTTAAATGAGATTAACTTATTTATGTCTCCTATCATGTGGCTCTAGTAAACACTATCTATATACCATTTCATGCCTTCATCTTAAATTTGAAAGCCAGTTTGAGCTAGTATAGAACCCTCTTTGGTCTTTTGTTCCTCTTTGTAAAAGAGACCGTCTTAACCCTTGAGCTCAATCTAATCCATCCTAACTTGCTTTGGATTTCATAACAATGTTTTATACTTCTCATTCATTCTAGGAGATTCATATGTCTTGTTGAATCTTGAGGGCCTTCTAACTCTATTAGAGTAGAATATTACAATGTGTCCTATATTATGATATATGTATCAAACAACATTTATGTACTTACTTTTTGAAAAATTACTCCTTTTCCCATGGTCTCATGATGTCTTGTCCTTTATTGCATTGAGTTACCTAATTTGTATTTTTGTGTTGGTACTTTTCACTTGTTTTGACTTCTCACACTCTCTCTCAACCTTGGTTATTTCATCTATGAGCTGCACATGCTCAACCTTCAAGGAATCTAGATCTATCTTCAATTGATCATACTTAACTTCCTTTAACTTAAACCTTGTGTTGACACTTTCTAACTAACTACTGAGATCATTGATAGTATTATTTTGATGTTTTAAATCATCAAGGACTCTTATGAGCTTAGCTTCAAGATCTACTTCAGCTTCTCCTTCTTCATTTTCATAGTAGACTTATTCATCATACATGTATTATTCCTATTGATCAAAATGCATCTTATGATTTTTAGGATCACCTTCAAGGTATTAGACTTATCTTTAAATGAACAATTTATGATACCAATTGTTAAAAAAAAAATGACTAATAGGGGGTGAATCAGTCTCTTTTAATTTTTTTGACATGTACTTTAACATTCTTTGAACCATCAAAGCAATATACAGATATAGTAATGCATAAAGAGTCATTCACATAAGCATAACAGAAGAAATACAAATATGAGTGAGAAACCCTCAAGGGGAAGAAAAACCATTGATATTTTCAAATGGAATACAATAATATAATACAAACATCAATATTTAGTGATTGACCAACTTCACATGGAGCACCAACCCCAACTATCTAAACACCAACTTGATTAGGCTTTAGCAAGCACCCACTTACAAGGAAGAACCAACCCCCTATATGACTCAACATTAACTTAGCCACATAATTAATTTTATCACCTTCACATCACATTGTTTCTTATCCAAATAATGATGACCGCCTCGTCATCTCTTCACACTCTTATCCCTCTTTAACTACCTTCTAGGCCTCTCTCGCTCAACTAGGTCTCTTGAAGACAGATTAGGTTATTTGACCTTGATAATCATATATAGTATCCCTATTAGATATTAATGAAAATTTAATTACACCCTTTGTATGGTATAAAATACCTCTTTCATCTCTTCAAATTTCCATCTCATTCACTTCAACTCCCTCTATCTTTAACTAAATAATTAGGTCTATTAGGCCTTGTTCTCATACTAGGCTCTTGTTCATACACCTCTTGGTCAGCCATACACACTTTTTAAATTATATTTTAAATATAATGATCCTTAATAAATTTTAAATACATGAATAAAACACTAAAATATGTCAGTAATAGCATATAGGACCAAAACTCTTTTTAGGCCTTAAAGAGACCTAATTTAATTAGGTCTTCATTAGAACATGTTACCCTTTGAACTCTTTAAAACATTTTAAAAATTCTTACACGATAGTAAAATATCACATGTCACTCAAATATACCCATAATAATTCAAAATTAGGTTCATGACACCTTTTATCTCCAACCACCATTTGAAGTATGCCATTAGCATTATTCACAATTAGGCATGTGCATACTTAAAAATCATGTCTTGAGCAACTGAAGCATAAACACAATTTTTACAAATAACCATGGAAAAAAATTACATATAAAAAATATTCATGACCTTAGGTTCATGATCATGTGCTTTATACTTCACAACTCAGGGCAAAAGGACTCAAACCCTTCTCTTTAAGTAGCCCACTCAGAACTACAAACTAGCCTCAAAACATAGTAATAGAAACTTGAAATTATGACACCTAAAGGAGCACACTGAAGAACTTAAAATGAATTAAAATGATATTAAAATATTATAAAAACAAATTCTAATAAAAATATCATAATCTCTAATGGTAATATTGGTCTTGCAGACCAATCTCATGACCTCATAATACACATACCTCATTGAGTTAGACAAGTCAACTTGTGAGCAACAATTTTCTATATATAATGATATTTAAAAATTATATATAACATTAACATGTGTTAAAATTATTTAAAAATTTCTCCATGTACTTGGATTCATATCTAATCCATGACAACACATCCCTACTCACCTTTTCACTTTTGCCTAGGTTTTTCACTATTTGCACCATTAGGCTTGTTAGCGATATGTTGTCTTCGATGACCGGTTTAGCACACTTGGGTTATATAAAATACTCATAAACCACCATGGTTATAAAATAAAATTCTCAATCTTTGTCCTCCATTTATTTATCAACTTTGACTTGGTCAACTCTGATTGCTACAGTAATTTTTTAAGAAATAAGGTCTTTCCTGTAGGGTCCACTCACTCACTTGAAGAATAAATCACACATAAAAGTTCTTGAGAGAATTTTATATAACATCCAATCAATTTTATATCCATTCCAATCCATTCTTATCACTTTTGATCAAAATATTTCACCTCAGGTCATTGTTAGAGTTTTAGAGAGGGTTAACACTATTTCTAGTGTTAACGATTGTTCATAAAGTACTAACCCTCATTTACAAAAATAAATCTTAGATATATTATCTAGGGACCTTACCCATATATCCTCAATATATTATGTTCCCATTCATTGGTTACACATGCCAATGAACACTTGAAAGTCCTTCTTGAGTTAAGAACCCTTAATTCTATGCACATGAGACCTCAAAACCACTTTTCATGCCTTTTATTGCAAATCATGACTTGAAAATTCATGAATATTATTAAAAAAAATTTAATTACCTTTTTTAAATTCCCACATATTCACACATGCCTTGTAAATTGATTTTGATACCTCATTAGGCCATGTTCTCACTATCTTACCTTACTACACCTGAGTCTTCACACATCATTAGGTCTTGAGCTGACCTTCAAACCTCTTTCCATGTGATTTCCACATAAATTAAATTTTCATACAATATATCACATGATCAAAAAATTTCAAACATCCTTCATATGCCTTGACAACACCCCATGACACCTCATTAGGTTAGATAGGGTCTAAAACTAATCTAGTTACATACGTGGGCTTAAGGTCTTACCCCTATATGTTCATCTTAAAACTCTCCTAAGTGATTAAATACCTCATATTCATTATAAATAAACCTTATACAACCTCTTATCCTTCTGTGCATCCATCTCACCAGGCCACCATGCTCAAATCTTCTTATTATGACTTTACGAGCTATGACTAATGTCATGACCAGGCTTCTCAAGAATTTGAGACTTGACAACTGAAATTGAAACACTTTTTGATGCTCTTATACCTTGATCACATTTCTCACATGTTTCTCAAACAATGCCATACCTCTCAATGATGTTGTTAAACAAAGACATTCTTCAATGACCTCATGAACACCTTTCTTCAAGAACCTTTAAAATCAATGACAACATCAATGCCAAACCTAAAATATAGTAAAAATTCTCAAAAACACCCTTTTTACCCTTTTTGAACTTCACACATTCAGGTTTCATGTATAATTCATGTATTCTCGGCCCATATTTTGACACAGGCCTATAGATGATCATTGTAAACCTCAAGCACTTCCCTCTTCCAACTCATTATTGAGTTTATCTCCTTGGATGATAAAGGAAAATTGAAATAGGAGTGAGATAATTAAATAAAACCATATTAGAACTTTCATTATATTAAAAACCTTTGTTTTATCTCTATGACCTCAACAGGGACTACCTTGGATGGTGTTGATGATTGAAATTATTATGTCAATGAATCATCCCATTTTCCTATCATAAAGGTTAAATTAGAATTGTTCCAGTCTAATATTAAAGGTCTAATAGGTCACAAAAGGATTTAAAAGATGTGTAAGAGGTTTTAAATGTTATGGTAAATAATAAGTATGCCAAATACTTAACCATACTTCATTATATTTTAGAAATCAATATTCTCTTTAAATCTAAAGGAAACAAATATAAATATGTAATTGATCATATCCAATAGAGAAGATCTATGAATAATATAATCTCCTGAGAGAAATATTTATGTTTCTTATAAATATTTTTGTTTCGCTTAAATGCTTTAAACTTTATGAAATACTTCAAAAAAGATCAAAAGAAAAGAAATACAAAAGCCTGAAAGATACAAAAAATATTAAAATGAAATCCAAAGAAATAAATTGCAATAACAACTAACATAATCACACTAGGAAAAAAAACTATAAAATATTAAACAAATAAGTTAGAAATTAAATAAACCAAAGTCTAAACATAAACTAAACAACTTCAACAACTTAATACTTAAATAAATCTAAAATAGATACTAATTATATGTTAACAATTAATCTAAGCTTAAATAAAAATTAGAAATAAATGAATATCTTATAAAATAAAAATAAGATCTAAACTAAACAAATAAACTTATCAAATAAATTAATTATTTAACAAAGATTAAGAAATATAAGAAACACATAAACTTAGATTAAACAAAGACTAAAACTTAAAAAGGGAAACCAATTAATCTAATTTTAAATAATTACTAAATTAACAAGAAGTAAAATAAATAAGTAAAATGAAAATAAAATATAAGATTGTGAGTCTACAAGAGAGTCATCATAGTAAATATGAAATGAAATTTTATTGAGAAATAAAATGTTTAGTACAAAAATCTTTGATTTAACAACCAAACAATCTGAATGAATAAACATGTCACATCAAGTGAAGTATTCATCAGTGTTCGGTCTAAGTAGTTTGGATTTCATTCATATGATTGTAATTATGTAATAATCATAAGATATTAAACCTAACAACTTTCAGATAATTCGTTTATAAATTAAACAATGAAACTTGGATATAGTTGTGCTAATTAAGCATCATACTTAACCATCAAAGAACGTGTCCTTGATCTATCTGCAAAAAATACTTTATATCAGAGATGTTACATAGAAAGAATTATTAGGATGAACTTTGAATCAAATTAGAGTCTTCAAAAATACTTGTGTAATGTTCCTCCTTTTGAAATGTTACTTTGATCTTCTTATATAATCCTCTTTTCAAGAGATAGTTGAACAGTAAGTTATAACTAACCTTAGTTGTTAGTTAAGTCTTAATTGACTTTAATTAAGTCAATTAAATTTCATTTATGACTTAACTTGATGTAAAAAATTATAAGAATAATTGTAAAGATCAAAATAAATATTTATAGACCAAGGGGACAGACTCTAATTGGGTGGGGCCCCGTAGACAAGGAAACATCTAAATAAACCTGTTATGCAAAAATATTTAAAAATAACCTAAGTTATTTAAATAAAATTAATACATCTAACATTATCCATATGCATTATATATAAGTTCATATACATTTCACATCAAAATTATCTAAAAGTTTGCAAAAACTATCAAAATACTACAGAACCATGGACAAATCAAGTTTAAATAGTATAAAAACATTATAAAATATATCAAAATAGCAAAATTAAACAACTCTAAACCTCACATTCCTCACATAAATCCAAAATAGTTCCTATTAGTGGATAACCCTTATCTATCAAATACTCTGTGTAGCTCATGGTGGTGGCTGGAAACTTAATTAACTTAACAACATCCTCATTGTATTCATCATCTACTTCCAGCTTAACCTCATTTACCACCCTGGTGATGGTTGGTGATGTTGAAGGACTAGTTTTTTATCTTTTACAATTGAGTGGAACTATTCTTTTTTTTCAAGTAAGTGATGAATAAAATCCAAAAGGTTTAATCATGAACAAGTTTCCATAAAATACACTGGTTCAGGTGAAGGAATTTTATAATTTAAAGTCACTAGAGCATGAGAATGTAACTTAGCAACTTGGTGTAATTTATTTTTAGGTAGTTGGTTATTGAGGTGAATGATGAAAAATTAAGTAGTACTCTGATTGTAAGGCTATCTACATTCATTGTGTTGAGCCACTTAGATTCCTACATCCATAGGGATGGGTTCTCTAATATGACATCCTCAGATATTGATTTTCTTTATTTACAGGGTTAAATGACAAGACATCTAAAACATCCCAAAAACTAGTGTCTGAAGCATCAAAGTGAATAGACATCTTAGTTCCTCTATTAAAAGGTCTATGAAAATTTCCACCAGGCCTTCTACCACTAGAAACTGGTCTCTAGAAGGAAAACTATGAGAATATGAATCTTCTATGTTCCAAGCTTGGTCAGTTCTCCACACATTACCATGAGAATTATTTGAATTAGGAGGTGTCCACCTAGACATTTTTGAAACCAATGAAATAAATCAAACCCTAGTTTTCTTCTTAAAAAAATATTTTCAACATATATAAATTCGTATAAATTTTAATAAATACATTGAAATCTGAAACACTATTTCATCAATAGAGTCTAAAAAAATGGTCAATAATTTCCTTATGAAATCAAAGTAAATTAAATCTATCTAAAACTTTCCTGAGTAAATAGAATTATTCTAATAAGTGGCCAATTATTCATTCAAAATAAATTAATAATGCTCAAAACTAACTCATATACAAATCTACTTAAACCACTAATCTTATTTTTGAAATCAATAACAAATAATTCTGCCAACTACTTAAATGAAAAATCTATATCTCATTTTGAAAATGACTATGAATAAAAAACTTACCAAAATTTCAACATTACTAACTGAAGAACAAAATTTCCTCTTCAATTTTGATAACTAGATTACTTTTTCAATTATTACAACCAAAAATGTAAACCCTATAAGATATCAAGTCTAAATCTCAAAATAAAACCGACTTATTCACAATCCTTTCACATTGATTTTGCCATCAAAAATTTACAACCATACCAAACAAAATTACCATAGATTTAAAACTGTAAACCCAAATATTAACATAAAGCTTCAAAGTATCATATTCATTTGTTGTATATATCTTCTAATAAATAATAGAACAAATATATCGAAACTAAATATCTGAATAACTCTTCAAAACCATCTAACATGTAGAACCCAAAAGATCATATTCATCTATCATAGAAGTTTTCAAATTTATAACAAAACTGCCATGGCATCATCATTATTTTCCATTATCAAAATAAAACAATTTATATCTTTCAAAAATCGAGTTTCCCACAAACTCTATTTTATCCAACCTAAGCCGAACAAGCATTCCAAGTTTGTGAAGCAAAAAATAACGAACCGCATGGATTTTTGACTTGATAGAGAAAACCCTAATAATAATCACACAAGTCAATAAAGATTTTTCTATCAAAAGACCATAAATATTCTCAATCAAAACCAAAGAAAATACCAAATATGAGAGGCAGACAAACATATGGTATGTCTTTTATAAAAAATAACCAGTCAGACACTAAATCTCAACATTGTCCAAACCAAAATAACATAAAAATTTAAAATAGCACAATTATCATCATTCTAAAACAATATAGACAAATAACATCTTTGTAATGAAAACCCATCAAAACTGTTATATTGACTTTGCCCACAATCCAATATCAACAAAAACCAACCTATATTTTCTAAATATATTTTCATATTTATTGTCAATCAACTAAAACCAAAAAGATACCAAGCTCAAATGACTATAACTAAAACTCATCGAATCTTTACTAACTCAAATACCATTGCATATATATACATCATTTTAAAAAGAAACAAACAAATAATATGCTGCTAAAGTTTATATTTTTTTAAATTTGCATCAAAAAATGTTTCTATGAAAACATAAAAAAACTTTGTAACATGATTTAGAGATGTATCATTTATGGGCCTTTCAAATTATCAGTTACCCACCATACCAAATAATTTGTTGAAAAACCCTAATATCAATAAAACAAATGTTTGGCATGCATGCATTCATAATATTTATCTTATATTTTCCACCCAAAAACTAAAATTCACACTTTTGAACTGAAACTCAAACCAAAAATATGATTCAAATGTGAATATCAAACTCAAACTGCATGCCTAAAATATTATCAAATAATCTACACCATTTGAGACATCTACTGAAGATGATAAGCAACATAAAACTTACCTAATAATACAAATATCATTGCAAGTTTCTAAAATTTCTCATCACTTCAAGAATTCCACTACCAAAATTTTATTTCCACTCCAAGCTTGTTGAGAATGAGAATAGATTAAATGAAAAATCCTTTTGTATTATTTCATACTATATTTATTGCATATGCTATGTGCCACAATCATATTGGATGATAAGCTTGTCAGATTCTATCGCCAACTAAATTAGCATTTTGATAAATTTAAGCATAACCAAAACCTCCACTAAAATATTTGATAAATTCCTTTTGGTAGTGCACATACTTCTAAATTTTAGTGCCTTAAATTCCATAGGCTTTGAATAAATTACAATCTATTTGCCATATCTTTGAACATTAAATTCACACCACTTATTATCTAGAAAGTAATCAAACCAAAGATTCAAACCCATAGTTAATATTAAACACTTAGTCACCTAGGTTAAATTCAACCACCCTAAGTTCATTTACACTTCACATAGGTTGACTAACATTTAATCCCTTAGTATTATCACCTTTAGGTCTAATGATATTTGACCCTCAATATGTAACATTGTTTACAAAATGCATTCATGGGTCCTTAACACTTAACCTTAGATCTTAGGTTAGAATCATTTAAATTTTAAAACAAATAAAACCTTAAATCATTACAACCTAATTCAATATAAATAATGTTAACTTATATTAAACTTTAACAATATTTAAAATAGATTTTGATGATCAACAATATCACTTATCAATCAAACTATACATCAATCAAGATTGATCACAATCCTAATCACAAATTTGTTCAGTAACATATACTCATATGGTTTATATGATCAAATAACTTTTTCCATTCTACGTATATTATATGCTTATTTTTTCATTAAATCCATTAAATGCTTTTGAAACCACTTTAAAATGTAGAGTAATACTTTCATAAAATGTAAAGATCATAATAAATATTTACAAAAATAATACATATTGAAATGTTGTAATGAAAGAGGACCACTATTTAGTAATTTTAAATGTTACAACAAAATCATCAATATGATAAAATCATTTCAAAACTCTTAGATTTAAAAATTAAAAATAGGGGGTGTCAAAAATAGTCTCAACACTAGTGAACTTGCTAGCTAATTTCAAAATCAAATGATGTAGCAAAAAAAATTAAAAACTTGTCGATTAAATACAAAGTACTTGAGAGTGAAATTTAGGTAAATCATTTCTCAAGCAGCTAAACATGAACCCTTTTATTAATAAAATAATTTAAGGTATTAAGTGTTCGGTTAGCATGGCATGAAGAAAATGATTGAATAGATAAAGAATTTCAGTCTGGAAAAGCAATCAAATGTAAATATCTTAAACACAAATTATAAAAATAAGTACTATTTAAGGCACCTTAATACCAACTCAAGTTCATTTATAAATCAAAATCTGAACTATGTCATGTAAACCATCTTACCACAATCATGTACTTACAAAAATATAACAGTCTCCATGTACTTTTCTTTCATATTGATGAATATCTTGTTGATGTAACTAGAATTGATCTAATCAAATAAAATAACAAATGAAAAAGAAAAACACAAACCAAAACAAAGAAAAGAAAATAAACAAAAACAAAACAAATAAAAGAATAAAGAACTCTTGATGAAATAATTTAAAATGATGCCTATTGATTGAATAATGTAGCCAACTTCCTTCCATATCTTGTAAGTGAAAATAATTTTTCTCAAGTATAGCAACAATCTTATATGGTCTCAACCAAAGTGAATCAAACTTATGATGCTTACCTAGATCTTCAAGGGCCTTGTCCCAATAAAGTACAAGATCTCCAACTTTAAATGTTTTCCTAGAAACCCTTTTATAAAAAAAAATCTTTAACTTCCTTTTAGCTTCTTCCAACTTTTGTAATGCAGTAATATTACTTTCATCTAAAGCAATTAAATCATTAAGTCTTCAATCAATTAAATTCATATGTTCTAATAAATATTGCAAGGTAGTATGAGCAGATGAGATTTGTAGCTCATAGGTAAAGTGGCTTCAAAACCATAAGTAAGCATGAAGGGTCAACTTCTTGTAGCTTCCTTAATGATTGTACGATCATCCCATAATGCCTTAAAATTTTTAATATGCCAATTTATTTTATTTTCACATACTATTTTCTTTATAATAAAAATCATACTTTTATTCATAAATTCAGCTTGTCCATTTCTTTGAGGTTAATATTTAGATGAATGACTAAAATAATATAATATTTTTCTAAAAATTATAAATATTCATTTGAAAAAAATTGAGGACAATTATCTGAAACAATATCATAAGGTATACTAAATCTAGAAAAAATCTAATTTTCAAGGAATGAAATAATTTCTGATGTAACAAAACTTTTTATTGCTTTTGCTTCAGGCCATTTTGTAAAGTAATTAGTCACAGTAAGTATTTATCTATGGCCAACAAAAGGAGGATGAATGTCTAACATAAATTTAATTCCTCATCTAGTGAATGTATTTTCAAATATTATGAGATTCAAAGGCATTACTAGTAATTATCTCTACCAACAAATAATTGACATGGCATGCAAGAACGTACCAACTTATAAGTGTCTTGAAACAATGTGGGTCAATAATAACCTGCACATAAAATTTTATAAACTGTAATTTTTTCAGCATAATAAACATCATAAATACCTTCATGACATCCCCTAATTACATTTTATATTTGATCGTGAGTAAGACATACTTACAAAACTCTATCATGTTTTCAATAAAACAAAAAAAATTCAAGCAAGTAGAATTTTAAAGCTTGCATTTCTAATGATCTCATTTATCTTTTATCTAAAGTTTTAGGACAAGCCTGATTTTGAAAATAATATACAAGATCATGGTACCAATCATCTTCAGATATTAAATAGTCTCAATCTTTCATTTCAATCCCAAACTTAAATGTTTTTAAAAAATCAGCAACCTTCATTAACTAAAAATAAGGTTTGGTATTCAATGAATCATCAACAGATTAAAAAAAAAATTATAAGTAGCATTTTCAAAAAAATATTTCATTAATTCATTTCCTTTGATTATTTTAGAAATATCAAATTTAAGGTCAAACGTTTGGATTCTTAAAATCTACTTTGCCAACCTTTCTTGAATAGTAGGTTGTTTTAAAATATAATATAGAGCAGGTACATTAGTTATTAAAATAACTTTATTTCCCATCAAGAGATGATGAAATTTAAATAATGAAGAAAATAAAGACAACAAATTTCTCAATAAGAAGATATCTAATTTTTGTATCTTTCAAAATTTAACTCATATATCCGATTCATTTTTCATCATTATTTTTATCTCGTTGTGTTATTACAGTGCCTATGGATTTTTATATTGTGCTAACATAAATAATAAGACTTTAACAAATTAATTTTGGCAAGCACTAGTGAATTTACAATAGCATTTTTCACATTATTAAAAGTAGACTCAGCTTCTGCATCTCACATATATGACTAGCTTTTCTTGAGTAAAATTTGTTAAGAATTTGATTTATCAGCAAAATCTAATATAAATTTATACACAAAAATAATTTTTCTAAATAAATACTGAAGACTTGACTGATCTTTAGGTGGCTACAGTTCTTTGATCATTTTAACATATTCAAGATCTATTTAAATGCCATCTTTAGAGATAATATGTCTTAATAACTTGCCTTCATTAAAACTAAAAATAGATTTCTTAGGATTAAGAGAAATACCATATTTCAAATACTTCATGTAAATGATCTAAATATTTCTTTCTCTTTTTTGAATGAACTATAAGATCATCTAAATAGACCTACATGATAATGCCAATTAAGTAATCAAATGCTACATGCATTATTTTTTGAAAGGTTACACCTGCATTCATGAGTCCAAAAGGCATTCTATTAAAATCAAAAGTTTCTCTTCAATTTATGAAGGTTTTTTTATGTCTATCATCTAGATTGACAAATATTTGGTTATAACCATAAAATCTATCAAGCAAAGACATCATTCTAGAACTTGAAATTTATTGCAAAAATTAATCGATGCTTGCAAGAGGGAAATTATCTTTTACATTAGCCTTATTAAGATCTCTAAAGTCTACACAAAGTCTAATATCTCCATTATTTTTATGCACAAGTACTAGATTAGCTACCCATTCGGAATATGTTATATAAAAAATGACACCACCATCAAATATTTTATCAATCTCTTTATTGATGGTGTCTTCCAGCAAAGAGCTTATTCTTCGTATTTTTTGCCTAACTGGTTTAATGCCTAGTTTAAAAGGAATATCATGTCTTATATAATTAGTATCATACCCTTTTAAATATTTATAAGACCAAGAAAAAATACCAATAAATTCTTTAAAAAATTTAATAAATTTTACCTTTTCATCAAGAGTACATTGTATTCCCAAATAAAAAAATTTGGGTTCTTCTTCAATTCTTAGATTTATTGGGACAGTCTCTCCAATAATTCTTCTAGAAGGTTCTTTAGTACGTGAGATCATAGGCAGATCTTGTGGAGTAAACATAGATTCTAAACTCACCAAACTAATTGGTAACTTATTAGTATTCAGCTACAAATAATCTCTATTATTAAGAACATAATCATCACTATTGAAATAATTGCTTTTAATAAAAGCATAAATATGTTCATCACAATAAAAAATAGGCTATTTTTCATTAAAATCAAGAATTTTAGGTCTAAAAATTTCTAGAAATGAAAACTCAACAACATATTATATATCACTCATGGTAGGGTTAGAATAAAAAACAAGTTTATTTGCTCGTATATTAAATTCTCTAAGAATATGGGTAATTTAAAAAGTTTTCAAAACTTTCAAGCAAGAACCAAAACTTTTAATTATATCGGTGTAGAAGCATTTGGTTTGTCTTATTAAATTTTTTTACATGTTTAATAACTAATTCAAAATCTTCAAAAACCTATAATTATTTTACATTCAATTTTATATATTTTTCTAAACTAAGACATAAGGCTTTAAATTCTATTATATTATTTATAGTATCAAAAGACAATTTGTAGGCTTAACAACAAATCTTACATATAGGATAAATGAGACAAATTCCAACACCAATTCCAACTTACGAATAAGCACCATCAAAATATAAAGTTCATAAATCATTCTTGAAAAATACATATTGTTGTTTTTCGGATTCATCAAGGGTTAGTAACTTGTATGTACTAATTCCAATTTCAATATAAGCAACCGTTGATGGTATAGAATCAATAGGATTACTAGACCAATTTTCTCTTTGAATGAAGGTAATTTTATTCCTAATTAGAACCCAAGTCGTGTCTTTTATAATAAATACCTCAGTTACTTTAGACCAATCTCTGTCCAATAGCATTGAATAATTACTTGAAATATCTAAGCTTTGAACATTAGTCATACATCTTATTCTTTCATCTTGTGTAATTTTAATCACAATATCAAAAAATTTAAAACTTTTTGTTTGACATGAATCAAAACCTATGAGTTTTCTATTATTAGTTTCATAAGAAATACCTAATTGATCAGTGATAAATTTTGACATAATATTTTTAGATGCACCTATATCTAAAATGTAGTTATGTATGAATTTATCAATAATTTTAATAGATATATAGAAAGGTAGTATGTAATTTGTAGGAGGATCATATATTTGAGAAAAACCTATTGACTGAGTTTGTTCATTATTTTGTTTTTCCTCCTTGAATTCTAGAACATCTTTAGCATTTGGATTTTTAATGGCTTCATTAATTTTTTCAAGTTATTTATGCAATAGCCTATAATAATGAAAAACCTACTTTTATGGAAGACAAATCATCAATGATATTATAATCCCCTACATCTAAATTAAGAATATTTATATAATTTTTAGGCTTATATGAAGTTTATTGTGAATTATTAAAACCTGTTGATAAAGGATCATTATGTTTAGAATTTTCAGAAGTATTATCTAATGAATTATTTTACATATTCTTACTTTTATCTTGATTTTCAGCAAAATTTTGATTATTTTTAGTTGTATTAGAATAATCCTTTTGTCTAGTATTAACAACATAAGCATTTGTAGTTGTGATGTCATCTAAAGATTCACCAATCCTACACATATTTATATTATTAGCTAAATCAATTGAAATACTCTCATTTTCTTGAATATATCTTTTGAATTTTTGAACAACTATACAAATATTTGGATCATGATCTAGTTCACAAACATTTCAATTAAAAACCTTTTCTTCAATTTTATTTTTCTAATCAAATGAAAACTTGCCTGATGAATGTGGATTATCATTAATTGTCAATTGATGTTGACCAGCTCATTATTAATATTATGAATGGATTTTTAAAAATTTGCATTATCTAAATTTTCACCTATTACAATTACATCATTAAAACTAACACATTCTAATTTATTTTCATAATCTATGTATAAAGTTATAGTTTCATCATAATCTATAATATCTTTATCCTTTATATCCATTTTGTATTTTAAATTTAAAGAATTAAAAAAATATAATCTTGATAATTTTTTAGATGGTCTAATGTTAGGCATAATTTTTTGATGCAATTTAGTAAATCTACTTATGAACCCATACATGGTTTCACCAAAATCTATTAAAATATTTACCAATTCATTTACTAGATCTAAAAACTTTTTAGGTTTACCAAAACACAACTCTAACCAATCCTCAATATCTTTCTAAGTGATGATAACATGTGTTGGAAGACTAATAATGCTTGGTATGATTTACCTTCTAAAGTCTATGAAAAAACTCTAAGAGAAATATTTTCATTATTAAAAATACCAAGGGTAGAACAAACTAATTTAAAAGCATCTAAATTATCTTCCCATGACTCATTAGGACTTCCTAAAAACATAGAAACATTGAGTCCCTTTAATGAGGGCAACTTAACTGGATGAGCAATAATATTAATTGAATTTCCATGAATCCAAAGATAGAATAAAGGTTTTGAAATGTATTCATCTAAATCATTTTATTCATCAGTTGTTTCAACTTGATCTCTATTGTTTTGAAGGCCTATAATCAAATCTTGAACCCTCTATTGATTTACTTGTTCATCCTCCATCTGGATTTTCAACTATTTTAATCACTTGATCAGAATGATCAGTAAGATAATCTTTAGGATGAAAGGAGTCTAAAAGAAAATGAATTCTAGATTGAGGATTAGCATATTTATTTATCAGTTTTATTAAAAAGATGTCATATGCACAAATTTTTAAGGTCAAACAAGGAACTAATGAGCCCATCAAGGATTATGTTTTGAGGTACAATACAATATGGCCAAAATTAAAAATCCAATGAAAAACAAAAAGATTCAATATATATTCATGCAAAGTTTATTTGGCCCAATTCATGAGTCTATTATATTTAAAAAGTTTAAATATTTTGATGAATTATGTCATATTATTTGAGATATAAAAATGAAATTTATTTTTTCAAACAATCTTAAGTATGTAGCCAACACACTGACTACATAAAATATAAATTTTAATATCAAACCAAGATATAACATAAAAACTTAAAAAGCTGGAAGAAAAAAATGGTGAATATGGTATCACAACAATCTAATCATCTCATATTATCCATTACACATAAGATATAATGTACATGATTATTGAATCTCCATCTTCACTCCTTAAGAATGTGCTAGAGTGACATCTCATATTTCTCCCTCCTCCTTTAGAGGTTGATATGAGTCAACCTCTACCAAAACTCTATGATGCATATGATTATTATGACTATCAGTAATGTTTTATTCATTCCAAAAATAGATGTTTTAAGTTGAAGCACAATATATAAGAGCTCACTGATAGTGATAAGATCACATTTGATGATTTACCAAAGGATGCAGGATCACAACATGGTGACCATCAAAACTAAAATATATTCATTAATCCATTATAGGATCATTCTAAAAAAACATCAAAAGTGAAAATGGTATATAATATACACACTCCACCACATTATGAGAACCCATTAGATGGGATTATTGTAACACGTACACGTGAGATACGTATTATAGTTTATAAGCCTTATATTACATTTGATGATAGTGAAATTATGGATGATGATTCATACCTTCACTTTTTGTTTATTATAGCACATATTGGTCATTAGCCTACACATAGTGTTATGGTTGATAATGGTTCTATTGAGAATGTGTACCATGACAATAATCACACATTTAGGATATACACATGATGGCTTATACCCTTAGACCAAGATGTTTAGAGTATTCAATGGGAAAACACAAGAAGTTTTTGGTGAGATTGATTTACCTTTATAAGTTTGTCCAGTACGTGTGACCAAAAAAATTAGTTATAACACATACAATATTCTTATATATGTTATTGAGATGACCTTGTACTCATAAACTCCACATATTTCCCTCTATAGTGCATAGTTGTCCCAAGTATATTCATTCCAACAGGGTAATCACAATTTTAAGAATTCAATATGAACATCCATTATAATAAGAGAAGTTTATTCCAAGACAACTAATCATATAGCTTACTAATGTTAATCATGAGTGAAGTGGTAAGTATAATGCAATCCCCTTTCATAGGTTAGTGATATTTGAGAGGTCATTGCATCAGAGATCCATAGTGGACTCTATAGATCCCTCATTAATACCTGCATAGTGTAGCCAATTGTTGATAATAGATCAACATGTTTTAGAGAGGGTATAAAGACCCATATTTATAGTTACATTAAAGAAGTCACAAATCACTAAACAATGGGTTTAACAAACCACTTAAACTTCTACTACTACTTCACAACCATAAATTCTTATGAGGCAAAGTATTACAAATTTTTCAGTTCTAGATCTGACACATATACATGATCCTTGGTAGCATGATCAATTTGTTACACCCCATCTTGAGCCTAGATAATTATATAAGAACACCTTATATGGGATTATTGGCTAGCCTTCTCATTCCTAAATCCAAAAAAATGAAAAATTTGAAAAATAAATAAAATGTAAAAAAATTAAATAAATAAAAAATAGAAAAATATTTAACATTTACATGTTTACCAGCCTTTGCATATGTTGTTTACTTTATGTTAGTATATATCATATCATTTTTTATATACACATATGTTTCATGATCACTTGAGTGTGATACAAGCATACACTATATATATGATACATGAGTATGCATATGTTGGAGCATTACTCTTCTCATATGACACACTACATTGAGGGCATCTTGATTTTACTTAATAATAATTGATACATGTTATATTGTTTTATGATCATTTCACATTATCATGTTGATATTATATATTAATGCTTAAATGTGATTATACTCATGTTTATATCTTACATAGTGTGTTAGATATGTTATACTATAGAACATTTTGCTAATACATGTATGTAGGAGCTAGTATTATATGGTTATGCTAGTTTATTATACTTCACTTATTCATTTGATCAAATGGTTTACTTAAGTGTACTTATTTTCTCCTACCTTGTCTTAATTGTGGAACATTTGAACATGTACCTTATTTTTTGGCCCCAGAGCTATTGAGTGTTGTTTCTTTGGTGTGTGGACATTTGAACATATCCTCTCATTTGAGTATGAAACATTTAAATATGCCCCTTATTTTCATTCTCCTTAGACCCCTTTTGTGTGGCATTGAGATATCTTATGTGTGTGCTTTATTATTTGTTGAGCTTATGTTTATTATTTATCAATGTTACCATGATCCATATCATGCATCTTAGGGTTTGTTATGTTTAGATACTATGAGATTCATTGGTACATATACTTATACATGATTTCATTATAAACTTCTTTAATACATGATTGATATAAATATAGAATGGTTATCTTATCCTTTTGAGATAAGGTGACTATTAGATAGCATTCCCCTTGTTTCTCTAAAATTTGTCTATTTCAAGTCTAAAGAAAAATAGAGAAGAAGGATAGGGATAAGTGATTAGAATAAACTTGAATTGGTTTCTGTGTCATATCCAAATGTTGTGAGAACTCCTCTTTGGCTGGAGAGGACTACCTGTAAGTAAGAAAGCACTACCATAAAATATTTGTTAGTAGATATATAAGTGGGTTGCCTTCTAGGAAGTGTCAAACTTCCTTAGAGATGACAATCCACTTTTGAGAGACAAAAGAGTAATAAATAACCAAGAAAGAGGAAAAGAGAGAGTAAAAGAGAGATAATGTTACCGTTATTCATAACCTAAGTATAATAGAAAGTAACAAAATGTCGTTGGTATATTCAGTTTGTGTTTTGGAAGTTGTTTAGGCAAGTCTTAGAAGGGTTAAGAAATCCATAGTTGTCAATGTCAGTTAATCTAACAAGGTTTCTAAGGAAGTAACCAATATCAATTAGGCTACTAAGGTCAGTGAGGAAATGTGACTGATATCAGTTAGGTTGTCGATGTCGGTAAGGGTAATAATTGCCTAAGTGTTTGTAGAAGGCTTTTTTAGGTTTGAGAAATGGTTTTGGTCAGGTCTGGAAGGTTAGGGTAGAGTTTTGAGAGAGTAATGTTTGGATGGATTTGGTCAGAGGTTTGAGTGTGTTGGGATAAGGGGAAACAAGTAGGGAAGCTTTATAACTCCTTCACGGGGTTCAGTCAAGAATGTTTACAAGCAATAAATAGTAGATACAAAGGATTTGTAAAGTAACTGCTTAAAGACTTACATAATAAGTGATGTACATAGCTACAGTGGTGACTGAATGATAAGTACTAGATAGATGGTTCTTATCAGGTAGTTTGAACTGATGCCTTGAATAGAGACAACAAGCGGGTGTTGCTAGTTCTCAAGAGCTTAGTTCTAGATCTAGATTGACTTATACAAGATAATAGTAAGCCAAGATGTCAAAAGATGAGTACAAAAAGCTTTTATGCAAATAAGAATGAGTTTTCTTGATTTTTTTTAATTTGAACATTAGCTTAGAGTTTGGATTATATAACCGACATTGATGATTCTACCAACATTGATCATGGGATGACAAACATTAGTGGCATAAGAATAGGTAAAAATACTATTTTTAGCCTATTTTATATTGTTCCTCATGCCAAGTGTGATATCCATTAAGAAACGGTAGAAATAAGAGGTTAAGAAGGACGTAGTTGGTTAGAAACTCATTTTTGAGGTGAGAATTATTAGTGTAAATTTTTATTTTTCCCTATTTTTTAATTAAGAAAATTATATTTGTGCATACTTGGAGTTTTCTTACATTTGTGGGATAGGCTAGCTTATGTGGAGGTGTGTGTCATAGATGTGTCATAGGTGTCATAAGAATGTCATAAGTAACTCTCTTGATGGAAGTTACTTCTCTATTCTTAGCACCTTGTCACCACTTTTCATGGAGGAGTTACAGTCTATTCTTGGGGTGCCTTGACCACATTTTGTGGAGGATTTATTTACACACTCTCCTATATGTATTCCTCACTTTGGCCATCTCATGTTAATCAAATTTTGGTTTTCTCCATTTTGTCTTGTGCAATTTATCTTCTTGTGTAATTTCAAATTGCTTTAGCATCTATGTGGTGTGCACTTGCTTCATCTCGTGTGACCACGTCTCCATTGCATTCGCATTATCCAGATTATGGAAACAACTCCGTTATAGTATCAGAGTAAACCTGGTAATCGTGTGTCTGGTTATGCTTTTAGTTTATTTTGAAATCAAGAGGAGTGGAGTTCTCTTTATTTTTATTTCTAGATCTGATCTAAAATAAAAAAAACTTTCAATATCATTTTTGGGATCTTTTCCTTGGGATCCTTGGCCTTTGGGTGTCTTAGATGTCTTCTCTTCAGTCTTTACAGGCACAGCAGTAACTGCAGGTGCTGGTTTTGCTTTAGCTCAGGTGCCATTGTTGTGTGTAGGGAGCAGAGGGAGGAGCAACATCAACCATGCCATCAGAACTGCACATTCTTTCCTTGTTGAGTTCAGTCCTTTTGGTTTCCTTGTTGTCTTCCCTTGTCTATGCCAAGCTTTTGTAACTCCATGCAGTCAGCACTCCAAGTAGTCAGCTCTTCTGGTCAGCAACACCTTTAGCACTCCATGTAGTAGTCCACACAACAGTCTAGGCACAGTCAGTCTAGGCGCAACCTGATCCTTCTGCTGTTATCCTTCTGCCATGCCAAGTCCTTCTAGTTGACCTTTCTCTATTTGCAAGGCACCAAGTAGGCTATACGGTGTCCAGCATGCAGGTCTGCATATTTTTATTTTGTCTTTTCTACAAGCAAATCTGGACTGTGTTTTTTTTGGCACCTCTTCCTTGCTTGGCGTCCCATGTGGGCCCTTGGACACTTGGCATCCGTTCATTCTATCTTTGCTTTATTTTTTTCAGTTAAAAATTGACTTGTAAAATAAAAATCAATTAATTTGATTCAATATTTAGTTTTTTAGACAGTTTGATAATTTGGGGTTTTTCATTTAAAACTTGTATCTTTGCCTGTCGAAGACGAAGGGTGAGGCCTGGGTTGGTGGAGGGCCAATTCACCCTCACACAAACCTCCTTTGGATTCCTCATTCCATGTTGAATCCAACGAGTGGTTGGAATGCCACTTTCTCTCTCAAAATAGGCATTTTCTAATATTTTAATACTTTTTTTTGCAAAAACACTAGTTTACGGGAAAATTGAACCTTTAATATCTTGCAAATAGTAGCTCGGATTTGGGAGCCATTTTTTTCAAAAGTATTTTTAATTCAATTATCCATAGCATAGGCTTGTTATTTGTAAAAAATGTACTAGTTTATAAAGTGCCTAAAATTTGGGTCTCTCAAGACGCATTTTCGGCTGAGTCTGACATCCTGTTTGCTTATAGTCTTGCACTGATTGCTCTAAGATGCATTCTTAGTTGAGCTCAATGTATTTTGAGCATACACTTGCATATTTAGGGGAGCTCAACATTTTATGGGGGTGTGATTGCTTTTCACAACTTGCAAATCTTTGCTTTCATTTTCCTTTTTGCATAATTTCACAACTTGCAATCAACACAACTTCACCTAAATTCAGCTTAAAATAGATTTTTTTTAGCTTAAACCCCTAACACCCTTCAACTATCATGAATGTAAGGTTAAAATGTCAATCATTCTTAGAAGCAAAGGGTTGTATAGGATCACCATGGGTACTGAAGTAGAACCCAACACTAACACTGAAAAGGTCAAGTGGTACAACTGTAGTAATGAAGCCTATGGACTACTGAGCTTGTCTGTGTCTCCAAAATTTCTCTTCCATTTAGGAAACTCTAAAACTCCCAAAGAAATATGGGACACCTTAGAAAATTTATTTGGGAAGCTTGATGAGATGAGAGGTCATGAGCTCAAAAATGAATTCATAGGTCTAAGTCCTAGCAACTTTGACACCCTACAGGACTTCTTCACTAAGTTTAAGGCCCTTATATTATAATTGAAAGAATGCATGATAGATAAGAAAGATGATCAGCGCATCCTTTCTATTCTCACAAAGTTAGGTCCAAGCTATTCAGTCTTTGTCTCCACTTTTCATGCCACAAAAAGTGCCCTTGGCACTACATGGAAAATGCCTTCTTTGGATTCATTCATTGTCGACTTGACTAAGGAGCAAGATAAGCTAATTCAAATGGGTACAATGAAGTCTACTCAACCCCAAGCTTTGATATCTGGAAATGGTAAGGATAAGACTTCAACAAAGGAAAAAAAAAGAACAAGGACCAAGAGAAGAAGAAAGAAAACAACAATCCTGCCAAAAACAACACTGAGTCTTCATCCTCTAATGCTAAACCTAAGAAGGAGAAGGTTAAGTGTGCCTATTGTAAAAATATAGGGCATGATGAACACAAATTCATAAAGAAACAAATAGATCACCTAACTCATCTTCTAGAGAAGCACAACATAGGTGTTCTTGAGTCCATCAAGCAAAATTCATCTACCCAGGATTCTACCAAGGCAAAAGGCAAGGGTAAGGAGAAAGAAAAAGGCAAGGCACTTGTAGCTACAACTACTTCTTCATCTTTATGGGTCATTGAATCGGGTGCTTCTCACCACATGGGCTCTTCACTAGTTGGGTTTTCATCTTTAGAGCCTTGTAGCATGACTTCAATTAGTTTGGGTGATGACACATCAGTTTTTGTTGTAGGGAGAGGGTCAGTTGAAATGGAAGGAGGAACATTCAATAATGTTCTAAGTGTTCCTTCTCTTTCAACCAATCTCCTATTAGTGTACTAAATCACTCACATTGGTTAGGGCATGAGATTTGAGTTTTCACCAAATTCAGTGGCTATCAGGGAGTTACATAGTGATACTACAGTGGCAGTGGGTAGGGCAGATCACCAAGCAAGGTTATACACCTTCTCACACTTTACATTACATTCTTCTCCAATATCATTGCTGACTCATTCAGATGGAGTTAGAAAATTGTGGCATGAGCGGTTTGGCCACCTTAACTACCGCTACCTTGAGCAACTTTGCAAAAATAACATGGTCATTGGCTTGCCTCGTGTCCAATTCTTAAAAGGACTTTGTGAAGGGTGCTCCCTTGGAAAGCATCCTGAAGCAAAATTTGACAAAGGCAAAGCTTGGAGGGCTTCACAACCTTTGGATTTAGTCCACAGTGATGTATCGAGACCCTTTCCAAAACCATCTTTCACAAGGGCCAAGTACATCTTCACTTTCTTTGATGATTTCTCTAGGTACACTTGGATATATTTTCTCAAACAAAATTCCGAAGTGTTTGAAAAATTTCTAGACTTTAAGGCTCTTGTTGAGAAACAGAGTGAGAAATATATCAAGGTTATTCAAACTGATAATGGAGGGGAGTATGTCAGCAACAGGTTTGAGCAGTTTTGCACCACATAGGGGATTGATTTGCAGTGCACAGTCACTTATAGTCCTTCACAAAATGAGGTTGTTGAATGCAAAAATAGGTTCTTGAAAGAGATGGGTAGCTGTATGATTCACTCCAAATCCTTAGCACCATAGTATTAGGCCAAAGCCATCAATTGTGCTTGCTACATTCAAAACAGGGTTCCTCACAAAGCTTTGAAAGGGATAACACCCTTTGAAGCTTGGCATAAAAGGAAACATGATGTTGAACACCTTAGGGTTTTTGGTTCCCCAGCCATGGCCCACATTCTGAAGAAGAAACACAAATCTATGAAACGTTAGTCCAATCCTTGCATCTTTGTAGGATATATGGATGGTATTAAGGGGTATCACCTTCTAGATCCAGTCACTCATGAGTTTTTCATCGAGAGAAGTGTCCATTTTCAGGAGAGTCCTAGAGACTCAACACTTGACACTTCCTCCCCCTCATTAGATCTACTTCTTTATGATGATTCCTCATCAGATTTAGATCAACCACAATAGGTTCTTGAGCCAGAGACATCTTCTTCTTCTTTGAGTTTAGATAGTGAGGATAGTGATGCAGTGTCATCCACCTCTACTCAGTCAAAGGATGAGGAATTAGCACCTGACTCGCCCACTTCTGGGCCACTTTGGGCCAGACAGACACTTGAGGGTGTTGGCACTTGCGTAGGAGATCCCGCAGATGACAGACATACTAGGGGGATTTTCAGAGAGATCCACATGCCTTCTTCACTTCAGTTTTAGATCCACAGACTTTTTGAGAGGCATCAGGGGTACCTGAGTGGGATAGTGCTATGGAGGAAGAATATTCTTCCTTAATAAAAAATCACACTTGGGATTTGAATTTGCTTCCTAAGGGAAGAAAGATGGTTTAATGTAGGTGGATATATTGGACCAAGTTTGCAGTAGATGGGTCAGTTGATAAGTACAAGGCACGATTGGTCACCAAGGGTTTCTCACAGGTGGCAGGCATTGACTACTCAGAGACCTTTGCACCCGTTGCAAAGATGACTTATATCTGACTCACCTTGGCTATTGCTGCAACACTTGGTTGGGATGTGCATCAGATGGATGTGAAGAGTGCCTTTCTTCACATAGACCTAAAAGAGGAGATCTACATGGAGCAGCCACCAAGATTTGTTCAGGATTCTTCCTTAGTATGTAGACTTATAAAATCTATCTATGGCTTCAAACAGGCCCCTCAGGTTTGGTATGCCAAGATGGATTCCTTCCTTCTCACAGTGGGTTTCACTAGGTGCCATTCTGATCTCAATGTCTACTTCTTGCGACAGAATGATTTGCTCTTGATTTTGGTTTTATATGTTGATGACCTTTTGATCACCGGGAGTTCTTCATCGGCTATTGCAGTGGTGAAGGCATCTCTCCAGGATAGATTTGAAATGACAGACTTGGATTTGTTGCACTACTTCTTTGGCATCGAGATCTCATAATTAGATTCAGGAATTTCTCTTACACAGCCTAAGTATGCTCTTGACTTATTGGCTCAGTTTCACATGGCTGATTGCAAGCCATCTCTGACTCCCTTTCTATCAAGAGTCAAGCTTGAGGCTGATTATTCTTCACCATTGGTTGATGCCACTCGGTATCGACAACTTGTTGGTAGTCTCATCTACTTGACTCACACCAGGGTCAACATATCATATACAGTGGGACTTGTCTCTAGATTCATGCAGGAACCTCATGAGCTGCATTGGAAAGCAACTAAGAGGATCTTGCATTACATACAGGGTTCACATAGATACGGGATTCATTACAGATTTGGCATAGAGGTTGACTTGGTTGGATATACAGATTCAGACTGGGCTGACAATTCATAGACTCACAATTCCACTTGTGGTTATAGTTTCTCTCTAGGTTCTAGTCTTATCAATTGGTCTAGCAAGAAGCAGAATGCTATTGCTATATCATCCATAGAGGCAAAGTATAGGGGAGCTGTTAATGCATCTACTGAGGCTATATGGCTTTAGGGGATTCTTTCTGAGTTTGGCATTCCTATCAGGCAACCCACCATCATTTATTGTGACAACCAGAGTACCATTCAGATTTACAAGAATCCAGTTCAGCACCAGTGGATCAAGCACATAGAGATTCACATGAATTTCATTCGGGAGCTTATTTATAGTTACGTCATTGACTTGATATTTTGCCAGTCTTCAGAGCAGGTTGCAGACATCTTCACCAAACCTTTCACCGAGAGCAAGTTCATTCATCTATGAGCTCTTCTTGGGGTCCGGTCTACATCTGTAGCAACATCATCTTCAGGGGGGGCCTTCTATCCTCTTCATTTCTTTTATGTCTCTCTTTTGGGGGAGAGTTTTTTCCTACGGGTTTTTGCCTTTTCTCTGTCTTATGGGAGATTGCATTTTTACATGGGTACCTCATCAGGTCTAGTTGTCGGGACCCATTTTATATTTCCACACTGCCCATCTAAGCTGCACTTATGGGGGGTATTAGTGTAGGTTTTTATTTTTCCTTATTTTTTAATTAGGGAAATTATATTTGTGCATACTTGGAGTTTTCTTACATTTGTGGGATAGGCTAGCTTACGTGGAGGTGTGTGTCATGGATGTGTCATAGGTGTCATAAGTAACTCCCTTGATGGGAGTTACTTCTCTATTCTTAGCACCTTGTCACCACCTTTCATGAAGGAGTTACAGTCTATTATTAAGGTGCCTTGACCACTTTTTGTGGAGGAGTTACGTGCTCTCCTATATGTATTCCTCACTTTGGCCATCTCATGTTAATCAAATTTTGGTTTTCTCCATTTTGTCTTGTGCAATTTATCTTCTTGTGTAATTTCAAATTGCTTTAGCATCTATGTGGTGTGCACTTGCTTCATCTTGTGTGATCACGTCTCCATTGCATTCGCATTATCTAGATTCTGGCAACAACTCTGATATGGTATCAGAGCAAATCCGGGTGTGTCTGGTTATGCTTTTAGTTTATTTTGAAATCAAGAGGAGTGGAGTTCTTTTTTATTTTTTTATTTCTAGATCTGATCTAAAATAAATAAATAAAACTTTCAATATCATTTCTCGTATCTTTTCCTTGGGATCCTTGGCCTTTAGGTGTCTTGGTTGTCTTCTCTTCAGTTTTTACAGGTGTAGCAGCAATTTCAGGTGCTGGTTTTGCTTTAGCTCGGGTGCCATTGTTGTGTGCAGGCAGTAGAGGGAGGAGCAGCATCAGAGATGCCATCAGAACTACGCATTTTTTTCTTGCTGAGTTCAGTCCTTTTGGTTTCCTTGTTGTCTGCCCTTGTCTGTGCCAAGCTTCTGCAACTCCATGCAGTCAGCATTCCACACATTCAGCTCTTCTGGTCAGCAACACCTTCAGCACTCCATGCAGCAGTCTAGGTGCAGTCAGTCTAGGTGTAGCCAGATCCTTCTGCTGTTATCCTTCTGCCATGCCAAGTCCTTCCAGCTAACCTTTCTCTATTTTCAAGGCGCCAAGTAGGCCATATAGTGTCCAGCGTGCAGGCTGCATATTTTTCTTTTGTCTTTTCTGCAAGCAAATCTAGACTGTGTTTTTTTTGGCGCCCCTTCCTTGCTTCGCGTCCCATGTGGGCCTTGGATACTTGGCATCCGTTCATTCTATCTTTGCTTTATTTTTTTCAGTTAAAAATTGACTTGTAAAACAAAAATCAGCCAATTTGATTGAATATTTAGTTTTTTAGACAATTTGATAATTTGGGGGTTTTCATTTAAAACTTGTATCTTTACCTGTCGAAGACGAAGGGTGAGGCCCAGGTTGGCGAAAGGTCAATTTCCCCTCACACAAACCTCATTTTGATTCCTCATTCCATGATGAATCTAACGAGTGGTTGGAATGCCACTTTCTCTCTCAAAATAGGCATTTTTTTAATGTTTTAGTGCTTTTTTTACCAAAAACACTAGTTTACGAGAAAATTGAACCTTTAATATCTTGCAAATGATAGCTCAGATTTGGGTGCCATTTTTTTCAAAAGTGTTTGTAATTCAATTCTCCACAGTTTAGGCTTGTTATTTATCAAAAATGCACTAATTTATAAAGGGCCTGAAATTTGGGTCTCTTGAAACGCATTTTCGACTGAGTCCGACATCCTGTTTGCTTATAGTCTTGCACTGATTGCTCTAAGATGCATTCTCGACTGAGCCCGACATATTTTGAGCATGCACTTGCATATTTTTGGGGGCTCAAAATTTTGGGGGGTGTGATTGCTTTTCACAACTTGCAAATCTTTGCTTTCATTTTTCTTTTTGCATAATTTCACAACTTGCAATCAAAACAACTTCACCTAAATTCAGCTTAAAATGGATTCTTTTCAACTTAAACCCATAACACCCTTCAACTATCATGAATGGAAGGTTAAAATATCAATCATTCTTAGAAGTAAAGAGTTGTATAGGATCACCATGGGTACTGAAGTAGAACCCAACACTGATGCTGAAAAGGTCAAGTGGTACAACCGTAGTGATGAAGCCTATGGACTACTGAGCTTATCTATGTCTCTAAAACTTCTCTTCTAGTTATAAAACTCTAAAACTCCCAAATAAATATGAGACACCTTAAAAAACCTATTTGGGAAGCTTGATGAGATGAGAGGTCATGAGCTCGAAAACGAACTCATAAGTCTAAGTCCTAGCAACTTTGACACCCTATAGGACTTTTTCACTAAGTTTAAGGCCCTTATATTGCAATTGAAAGAATGCAGGATAGAGAAGAAAGATGATCAGTTCATCCTTTCTATTCTCACAAAGTTAGGTCCAAGCTATTCAGTCTTTGTCTCCACTTTTCATGCCACAAAAAGTGCCCTTGGCACTACATGGAAAATGTCTTCTTTGGATTCATTCATTGTCGACTTGACTAGGGAGCAAGATAAGCTAATTCAAATGGGCATAATGAAGTCTACTCAACCCCAAGCTTTTATAGCTGGAAATGGTAAGGATAAGACTTCAACAAAGGAGAAAAAAGAACAAGGACCAAGAGAAGAAGAAAGAAAACAACAATCCTACCAAAAATAAAACACTGAGTCTTCATCTTCTAATGCTAAACCTAAGAAGGAGAAGGTTAAGTGTGCCTATTGTAAAAAGATAGGGCATGATGAACACAAATGCATGAAGAAACAAATAGATCACCTAACTCATCTTCTAGAGAAGCACAACATAGGTGTTCCTGAGTCCATCAAGCAGAATTCATCTACCCAAGATTCTACCAAGGCAAAAGGCAAGGGTAAGGAGAAATAAAATGGCAAGGCACTTGTAGCTACAACTACTTCTTCATCTTCATGGGTCATTGACTCAGGTGCTTCTCACCACATGGGCTCTTCACTAGTTGAGTTTTCATCTTTAGCGCCTTGTAGCATGACTTCAATTAGTTTGGGTGATGACACATCAGTTTTTGTTGCAGGGAGAGAGTCAGTTGAAATGGAAGGAGGAACATTCAATAATGTTCTAAGTGTTCCTTCTCTTTTAACCAATCTCCTATCAGTGTACCAAATCACTCACATTGGTCAGGGCATGAGAGTTGAGTTTTTGCCAGATTCAGTGGCTATCAGGGGGTTGCATAGTGATACTACAGTGGTAGTGGGTAGGGCAGATCACCAAGCAAGGTTATACACCTTCTCACACTTTGCATCAGATTCTTCTCCAATAGCATTGTTGACTCATTTAGATGGAGTTAGCAAATTGTGGCATGAGCGGTTTAGCCACCTTAACTACTGCTACCTTGAGAAACTTTGCAAAAATGACATGGTCATTGGCTTGCCTCGTGTCCAATTCTCAAAAGGACTTTGTGAGGGGTGCTCCCTTGGGAAGCATCCTGAAGCAAAATTTGACAAAGGCAAAGCTTGGAGGGCTTCACAACCTTTGGAGTTAGTCCACAGTGATGTATCGGGACCCTTTCCAAAACCATCTTTCACAAGGGCCAAGTACATCCTCACTTTCATTGATGATTTCTCTAGGTACACTTGGATATATTTTCTCAAACAAAAGTCTGGAGTGTTTGAAATTTTTTTGGACTTCAAGACTCTTATTGAGAAATAGAGTGAGAAATCCATCAAGGTTTTTCAAACTGATAATGGAGGGGAGTATGTCAGCAACAAGTTTGAGTAGTTTTGCACCACATAGGGGATTGATTTGCAATGCACAGTCACTTACAGTCCTTCACAAAATGGGGTTGCTGAATGCAAAAATAGATTCTTGAAAGAGATGGGTAGTTGTATGATTCACTCTAAATCCTTAGCACCACAATACTGGGCCGAAGCCATCAATTGTGCTTGCTACATTCAAAATAGGGTTCCTCACAAAACTTTGAAAGGGATAACACCTTTTGAAGCTTGGCATAAAAGGAAACCTGATGTTGAGCACCTTATGATTTTTGGTTCCCCAGCCATGGCCCACATTCTGAAGAAGAAATGTAAAGCTATGGAATGTCAGTCCAAGCCTTGCATCTTTGTAGGATATTTGGATGGTATTAAGGGGTATCACCTTCTAGATCCAGTCACTCATGAGTTGTTCATCGAGAGAAGTGTCCATTTTCAGGAGAGTCCTAGAGACTCAACACTTGACACTTCTTCTCCCTCATTGGATCTACTTCTTCATGATGATTCTTCATCAGATTCAGATTAGCCAAAACAAGTTCTTGAGCCAGAGACATCTTCTTCTTCTTCGAGTTCAGATAGCAAGGACAGTGATGCAGTGTCATCCACCTCTAGTCAGTCAAAGGATGAGGATTTAGCACCTGATTCACCCATTTTTGGGCCACTTTGGGCTAGACAGACACTTGAGAGTGCTAGCACTTGGGCAGGAGATCCCGCAGATGACAAACGTACTAGGGGGGACTTTCAGAGAGATCCACATGCCTTATTTGCTTCAGTTTTGGATCCCTAAACTTTTTGAGAGACATCAGGGGTACCTGAGTGGGATAGTGCTATGGACGAAAAATATTCTTCCTTAATCAAAAATCACACTTGGGATTTGACTTTGCTTCCTAAGGGAAGAAAGATGGTTTGATGTAGGTGGATATATCAGACCAAGTTTGCAGCAGATGGGTCAGTTGATAAGTACAAGGCACGATTGGTCGCTAAGGGTTTCTCACAGGTGGCAAGCATTGACTACTCAGAGACCTTTGCACCCATTACAAAGATGAGTTCTATCTGATTCACCTTGGCTATTACCATAGCACATGGTTGGGATGTGCATCAAATGGATGTGAAGAGTGCCTTTCTTCACAGAGACCTAGAGGAGGAGATCTACATGGAGTGGCCACTAGGATTTGTTCAAGATTCTTCCTTAGTATGCAGACTTAAGAAATCTATCTATAGCCTCAAACAGGCCCCTCAAGATTGGTATGCCAAGATGGATTCCTTCCTTCTCACAATGGGTTTCACTAGGTGCCATTCTGATCCCAATGTCTACTTCTTGCGGTAGGATGAATCGCTCTTGATTTTGGTTTTATATGTTGATGATCTTTTGATCACCGGTAGTTCTTCATCAGCTATTACAGTGGTGAAGGCATCTCTCCAAGATAGATTTGACATGACAGACTTGGGTTTGTTGCACTACTTCCTTGGCATTGAGATCTCATAGTTAGATTCAGGGATTTCTCTTGCATAGCCTAAGTATGCTCTTGACTTATTGGCTCAGTTTCACATGGCTGATTGCAAGCCATCTCTGACTCCCTTTCTATCAGGAGTCAAGCTTGAGGCTAATTGTTCTTCACCATTGGTTGATGCCACTCGATATCGACAACTTATTGGTAGTTTCATCTACTTGACTCACACCAGGCCTGACATGTCATATACAGTGGGACTTGTCTCAAAATTCATGTAGGAACCTCATGAGCTGCATTGGAAAGCAACTAAGAGGATCTTGCATTACATACAGGGTTCACATAAATATGGGATTCATTACAGATTTGGCATAGAGGTTGAATTGGTTAGATATACAGATTCAGACTAGACTAGCGATTCATAAGACTCGCAAGTCCACTTCTGGTTATAGTTTCTCTCTAGGTTATAGTCCTATCAGTTGGTCTAGCAAGAAGCAAAATGCTATTGCTATATCATCCATAGAGGCAGAGTACATGGGAGCTGTTAATGCAGCTACTGGGGCTATTTGGCTTTAGGGGATTCTTTCTGAGTTTGGCATTCCTATCAGGCATCCCACCATCATTTATTGTGACAACTAGAGTACCATTCAGATTTGCAAGAATTTGGTTCAGCACCACGGACCAAGCACATAGAGATTCACATGCATTTCATTTGGGAGCTTATTCATAGTCAGGTCATTGAATTGATATTTTGCCAGTCTTCAGAGCAGGTTGTAGACATCTTCACCAAACCTTTCATTGAGAGCAAGTTCATTCATCTATGAGCTCTTCTTGGGGTGCGTTATACATCAACATCAACATCATCTTCAGCGGGGGCCTTCTAGCCTCTTCATTTCTTTTATGTCTCTCTTTTGGGGGGAGTTTTTTCCTATGGGTTTTCTCCTTTTCTCTATCTTATGGGAGATTGCATTTGTACATGGGTACCTCATCAGGTCTAGTTTCTGGGACCCATTTTATATTTCCACACTGCCCATCTAAGCTATGCTTATGGGGGGGTATTAGTGTAGGTTTTTATTTTTCCTTATTTTTTAATTATGGAAATTATATTTGTACATACTTGGAGTTTTCCTACATTTGTGGGATATGTTAGCTTATGTGGAAGTGTGTGTCATAGATGTGTCATAAGAATGTCATAACCTTGTCACCACCTTTCATGGAGGAGTTACAGTCTATTCTTGGGGTGCCTTGACCACCTTTTGTGGAGGAGTTATCTACGCGCTCTCCTATATGTATTCCTCACTTTGGCAATCTCATGTTAATCAGATTTTAGTTTTCTCCATTTTGTCTTGTGGAATTTATCTTCTTGTGTAATTTCAAATTGCTTTAGCATCTATGTGGTGTGCACTTGCTTCATCTTGTGTGATCACGTCTCCATTGCATTCGCATTATCTGAATTCTGGCAACAACTCTGATAAGAATAAGTCATTAGTAGTTAGGATAAGTGGACTAAGTCCTGAGGTGACTCATCAGATGAGAATTAGTCTTAGGAAGAGGTGGGTAGGTAAGGTGGCAAAAAGGGTTTTTAATTAACTAAATTATGTATATTAAATTAATTAAATATGTGAGGGTTAAAAGCATGGGTGAGAGAGGTAATCATTATTATTGAAATAAGGCTCAAAGGGGAGTTTTGACATAAGGAGTTACGCATGTGTGTGACTCAATTTTAATGTCTACATTTGCCCCTTTTTGTCTTATAATTTGCACTTGATAAGTTACAAGACAAAAATAGGAGTTAAATGTTTGAGATATTGGATGAGGTATCCCCCCTTCAAAATGAGAATCAATGGAGGAGAAACCAAAATTGGGTACCAATTTGATAAGAAGTGAATTATGTGAGTGGGGTAGAATGTGGTATCATTGTTTGTGCATATACTACTATGAGTTATAGTAAAAAAAAGTAAGAATAGGTAAGGTTGAGGAGGACTCAGATAGAAATAACCAAAGCATAGCTTTTAAGTGATAGTTGATAAAGTCAAAACAATCAAAGTTGTAGCTCTAATTGTTCCATGTGTCCCAGGTATCTGAGGTAGGAAGTGCCCCTAAGAAATAAAAAAAGGTTGCAGGTGACAGGATGAACTTGGCTGCTATCTAAAACACCTAATATTCATGTGTGTGTATAATAGCCAACTATAGCAGAATAACATAAGCATTTAAGACAATCAATGCAAGGTTGGTGTATTAGGGTCAATGAGCGAGGAGATATTTAGGATCTCCAGTCAAGGCATCATGGGGGAGATATAAATGATCTCTAAGGGAGGTTTTCATGGTTGGGGAGATATATGTGATCTCCAAATTGCCTTAGTTATGGGTAGAGTCTAAAGAGTTATGATTGGTGGAAATTCTAATGCAATGGTGTCAACATTAGTGATGTCACTGATCTTAGTAGGAAATATTATCAACATCGATGGCTTAGGGCAAGTTTGCTAACATCGATGAGAAAAAGTGTCGATGTCAATACATTAGGTCAAGTATGTTGACATCAGTGGGTGATCAAACCTGACAAAAAGGGGTTTAGCAGCCCACCAAACTCAATTACAACATTTGATTGGAGAGAAAAAGAGCTCTAAGAGTTTAAGATGGTAGAGCTAGGAGCGGACCCAACAGGAGGTGCACCAACACAAGAGCCAGTTGTGCTAGCCTGGAGGAGATAGAGAGATGAGGTAAGATCCACTATGATTAGATTTAAAACTTGAATTGGTTATTTTGATTTTATAGTCTAAATTTAAAGGTTGGGTGATATAAATGTATTGAGGGTGGGTAGGCAATGGGGTGGGGTAGGTTTAGGGGAATTTAGGAGGGATTTGGGGTAGGTTTTAGGTTAAACCTAGGGCCAAACTAGTCATCAATGTCGGTAGGGTCCAATGATGTTAACCAACATGGTGTTGATGTTGGTAGTTATACTAATGTCAACCGACACCAAACACAAATGTCAGCATTAAAAACTGATGTTGGTGACTGTTAAGAACCCAAAAATAGGAGAAAAGGTCAATTTGGATCCCTAATTGAAGTAGTCCACTAACCTAATGGTCGAGCTAGCCTTATAAGACCTTGTGTCGATTGAGTATTGCCTACATAGCTCGATTGAGGGCCTCAATCTAATGTAGTTATCCTAGAGCCTAGGGAACAAGATCTAAGGTATGGTTAAAAGTGTGTTAGGGAAAATGGGTAAAAAAGTAGTTTGAGATAGGTCAGGAGACCTAGGGATTAAAAGATAGGTTATAGGGTTGAAGGTTAAGGATATAAGCCATGAGGCCTAGAGTTATGATAGGCAATTAGGCTTAGGTGGAGAGAGAAAGGCAGTGAAGCCTAGGGTAGAGAAGGGAGAGTATGTAAGATAGTTAGGTTTGTATATGGTTGAGTTAACCTTAGAAGACCTCGTGTTGACTGAGTGCTACCTACATAGCCTAGTGGAGGGCCTCAAAATAATGTAGTTCTCCCAAAGATAAGGGGAAAAGGTGGTGAGAGATTATGTTAGAAATTATGTGACTTGAGTTATGTGTGTATGAATGCAAGTGAGGCTAGAGTTGACATTACAGGATCACCTATCGAGATTGCTAACATGCATGAGGAGGGATGTCACCTTGGATAAGTGGGAGCACATGGTAGCTATAAGGTTAGGTGGAGTGTGATGATATTGTAGAGTTGCACGAGATGTGAGTCTAATGATAGCATTGATCGAGAGGTAGGATCATACCACCAACACCTTCCATCTATTGACTAGAGAGTTGATAGTGACTTAGGAGGATGCATATAAAATTTTATGATTGCACTCCAAGGTGAGGATATCTTCTCATGTTTGAGAGAGGATCATGATATTCACATGGTGGCAATATTTGGAGATCATGTTAGTGAGGTGACCTATCACTCAGTGAGCTTTACCTATGAGCCCCTATACATTGCTGATGAGGAACAACATCGATTAAGCATCCTCATGATGATAGGGATTACCATGTATGCATTACTAGATGTAGATGGTGAGATACTTCATATTGCATTGGTAGGTGTTTTGTCATATATGGTTGAGTAGTGGACTGTATTTATATGGGGACTAGTGTTTATGGCATAGTTATATAAAGAGTTGTGGGGGTTAAGACTATGATGGAAATATAGTTTGTGTGTCAAGCATTTACTTCAGTACTGGGCATATGAGCATATAGTGGTGGCATAGCCATTGGGGCTACTTAGCACAATTCTATCCAACTTCAAGGTGGGTTTCAAATGGTGGTGAGATGGAATGGCCCAGACCTGAGTAGATGGCATAGTGCACGATATTGATTATTATAGGTACATGATAGAGGGTTTAATCCCTATAGATATTATGTGGAGACCCTACTTGACATACCCTTCATTTAGAGGATAGGTAAAGTAGCTTATTGGTTTATAGAGCTTATTATGGGTTAGAGGGAGATGAGTTGGTGAGCTAGAGATGGTACTTATGGCATGGGTCAAGAGGTAGTTCAACTTGCTATAGGATGTATGAATTTCCTTCCCTCAATATAAGAATGATGATATTGAGGCACCCCTACCCTTACCATAGGAGACATATGGGCTAGATTTTGAGGAGCTTCTAGTAGGGCTGGGTGTAGTTGAGCTAGGGTGTACAATAGCATATATGGCTTGGTGGGCAATTTTACATCCTATGGTGGAGGTCAAGAGGTCACTATCAGATTTGAAAGGGTTGATGAGAGAGAGAGAGAGAGATAGTTGTACAAGCATGGGATGTAGCAATATAGGCTTGAGATGCGATAGTTTGGGCTCATGATACAACTCAAGCATAGGTATTGGCTTTATAGGGATATGTGGTGACATTATAGGGCCTTGTTGGGGAACTATAGGGATAGGTCATGGAACTAATAGCAAAGAGGGATATTTTGAGAGAAACATGTTAAGATACTCCTCCTCCTCCACCACAAGGACCAATACAGGCTAGACCTTTAGTAGGTGTGATGGGACCAACATAAAATGTATCTCTGATGAGGTATACTACTACTCTAGATGATATTGAATATTATGAGAGGGACATCAAGGAGTTCCCATAGATTTAGAGGTACTCTAAGTTTAGAGAGCAAGAGAGATCTGTGTTACGTGCCATAGCTTCTAGCTCGCACAGATGTAGATAGGTGAAGAGTGGTGATGACACTTCTTCTTCATGACCACACAAAGATCCTCGAGGACTCTGAGTGCCAAAGTTTTTTTTGTTATACATGCTATATGCACATCAACCTATGAACCGAAGATGAGAGATGTATATTTTGAGGGAGAGATGATATTGTGATGATGTATTGATGTACATGTATTTTAAACGTATATATATATATATATATATGTATATATACATATATATATATATTATGTATATATATATGTGTGTGTGTATATATATATATATATGTATATATATATATATATGTATATATGTATGTATGTATGTGTATATATATATATACATACATATATATATACATATATAGATATATATACATATATATATATACATATACATATATACATATACATATATATATACATATATATATATACATATATATATACATATATATATATACATATATATATACATATATATATATATATATATATATATGAGATGTATATTTATTATGATTTTTAGATGCATTTATTGTGATTCTAATGATGTTGATGTGGATGATTACTTTATTTAATTTTATGTTAATTTGATCATGTTAGTTGAGTTATACTAGCATTTCCCATATGTGTGATGGTATCTGCATAATTGATTTGTTGATTTCATCTTAATATTTTTCCATATTTTTGATGGTGTATGCTTAAAATAAATAGGTTTGTTATGTTATTTTATTTCATAATTTTTCCATCTTTATGATGGTGTATGCTTAAATTTAGGATTGATAGTGCTTGTATGATATTTTCATCTCAGTAAAGAAATTGGCAGGTGGTTTGGATCAAAAAATAAAGAGGCAAGATGTTCATGTATTGGTAAAGACCATAATCATAACATAAATAGGCTCGATGAGCCTTTTTCATGCTTTGCATCATTGGACCATTCTATTTGTTATAGAAATGTTGTGTTCACCTTGTGTTAAGCGAGTTCAAAGGCCTTTGAAAGAGTGTGAGGGAAAAAAGGGTAAATGAGTGAAAGTGTTTGGGTAGCATAACCTTATAATTGGGGATGATATGTCCCTACTGTGGGTGACTCAAGAGTGACTATAGGCAAGTCCATGACTTAAATTTTTTTTTTGTGTGTGTAAGCTGATCAATATGAGAAGACTACAATGGGATTTTGTATGTGTTGAGGTCATATGAAGCTAATTAATACAAGAAGATTTTTATTTGTATTCCTCTTTGAGAACAAATCTTAGCCTAGCCATCCTTTAAGGGAGTAGTCTAAGCATTTATTTTTGAGTTTAAATAGCTATCCTTCAAGGGAGCAGTCTATTCATAGGATTAAAGAGAAGTTACATAGCTATCCTTCAAGGGAGTAGTCTACATTGAGAAACATGACCTTAGAGATTAGAACTTGTCTACATATCCCATTTTTTTTAGTCATGGATAAGTCTATAGAGGCTTAAGATTTTTCCACTTTGAGGGTAAAACCATAGCACCTCATAAGTTAACTAAGTGTGTAGGAGTAAGGATTAAGAGGAAGGGAGATGAATGTAATGGGGTGCTCAAGGGATGAGCTTAAGTTAATTACGAGGTGAAGCGATGCTCATTTAATAAAATAATGGTCATAGGTATAAGACATTTAAAGGCTCGAGTTTTGGCCTTCCTTTGAGAGAAGATAAGTGATAAGTTCCTAAGCCATACTAGTGAGTTATGATGTAGGGTTCAAGCTAATTAGGAGTAAACTTACCTCATTTTTTTTCCATCTTCATCACATGTTGATTTTCTTTTAAGATGAGATCTCCAATATTGAAATCCCACTCTTTGAGGTTTTTATTATAAGCATGTTTGATACACTCTTGATAGATTTGGAGGTGGTTGAGGGCTATGAGATGGTGCTCATCAATCAATTCAAGTTGAGCCAAACATTCTTGGTGAAAGTCATCATTAGTAAGTATGTCTTTTATAGAAATGTGAAGAGAAGTAATCTGAACCTTAAGAGGCAAAATAGCCTATGTCCCATAGATCAAGGAAAAAAGTGTAGCACCCATAGGGGTTTGAATGCTAGTGTGGTAAGCCTATAAAGCAAAAGGAATGTGTGTGTACCAATCCTTACCCGTATCATTGACTACCTTCATGAGAATTTTGGTCAATGTTATTTTAGAATCTTCTACTTGTCCATTTGCTTGTGGATAGTATGATGATGAGAAGCTTAATTTGATTCTGAATGTATCACAAAGACTTTGGACAATCTTGTTTTTGAAAGATTTATCATTTTCTATTATAATTTTATGAGGGACACCAAAATTATAGATGATGTGATGGTTGATAAAATCAATAATTTTATTAGCCTTAGTGGAGATGAGAGGAATGGATTTGACCCACTTGGTGAAGTATTCAGTGGCAATAATGATAGAACAATGATAGAGGGAGGAGTGAGGGTTAATCTCCCCAATTAGATCTAAGCCCCATTGGGATAAGGGCCAAAAGTCTTTGGAAACTTGTAATGCATGAATTAGAATGTGAAGGAGGTTAACATGTTGAAATTTGACATAATGCCAAACATAATCACTATAGTCTTGAATAGAGTGTTAGCCAATAATAACCAAGTCAAAGGATACGTTTAGCAACTACGTGACCATTGAAATCTCCACCATAAATCCCATCATGGACTTCCTTAATAGTGAAGGGAGTCTTAGTACTAGTGAGGCATCTAAGGAGGAGACCATCAAAACCTCATTTGTAGAGAATTCCCCCTAGCATAGTGTAACGAGTGACATGTTTTATGAAGGCACATCTCCCATTATTGGAGAGATCATAAGGGGTAATAGAAAAGGAAAGATAATCCGTGAGTTGATTATACCATAAGTTATGTGGGTTGGAAGTTACATTTTTTATAAAGAGGATGTTGGTTGATTCATAGGAGGGTAATGTTAAGCGATGCATGGTGACATAGATCTTTGAGAAAGAGGATAAAGAGGGTATGTGTGAAGCAAGTGAAGCCATTATGTCAACAAACTTGTTTGTAGATAGAGGAATAGTTTGTAAGAGATAAGAGTCAAATGATCCCAATAGCATATCTAAATGATGTTTATACCATTATAGAATTTTATTTTTGCATAGGTAGGAACCATTAACTTGGTTAACCACTAGCTGAGAATCATAAAAAATGCTTATGGATTTGATACCAAAGAAGAGATCTATTTGAAACCCTAAGATCAAAGCCTCATATTCAGCCAAGTTGTTAGTACATTCAAAATCTAGTTTAAATGACAAAGGCATAGGCTCACCATCTAGAGGATTAATAATGGCCCCCACACCCCCACCATATTGACATTTAGATCCATTGAAGAACATCATCATTTGATAGGAGATGTCATCAGTTGAGAGTGTTGTGATGGATTCATCAAGAAATTTGAGGTTTAAAGGTTGGTTATCAAGTAAAGGGGTGGTAGCTAACTGGTTAGAAATTGTTTGCCCCTTAATATACTTTTGTTGAATAAACTCTAAGTCAAATTTAGTAAGGAGCATGAGCCACTGAGCTATGCGTTGGTTATGATATGGTTTGAAATGCATGTATTTAAGAGGATCAATATGGGTGACCACATAGGTTTTATGATTTATAAGATAATGGCAGAGCTTAGAAGCTAAAAAGACCAATGTGAGGCAAAGTTTTTTGGTATAGGTATATTGAGTCTCATAATCAATAAGTGTGTGGATTATGTAGTAAACCACTTGTTCTCAATGGTTATTGACTCGATGTGTAATCATAGCACCCAGTGAATGGTCTATGACAGAGATGTATAAATAGAAAGGCTAATTTTCCTTAGGTAGAATAAGAATTGGTAGGGAAAGGACATATTGTTTGACTGCATCAAAATATTCTTAGCAATCTATATTCTAATGGAAAGAGACATCCTTTTTGAGGAGATGGTGAAAGGGTTGGAAATGATTTGACAACTAGGAGATGAATTAGTGGATTGACTAAAGTTTGCCTTGCAGGTTATAGATTTATTTGATATTAGTAGATGGAGGCATCTCTATTATTGCTCTAACCTTAGTAAATTCAACCTCAATACCATGGAGATAAATGATAAAACCTAAGAGCTTACTAGAAATAACACCAAAGACACATTTCTTTGGGTTTAGTCAAACTTTATATTAGAGGAGATGAGTAAATATGATTTTGAGAATCATCAAGTGATCTTGGCAAAGTTTAGACTTCCTAAGTAAGTCATCCATGTAATCTTCCATAATTTTGTGTAAGAGATCATGGAAGATGTAAGTCATAGCACATTGGTAGGTGGCACCAGCATTCTTCAAACTAAAAGGCATGATCTGATAATAGAAATTCCCCTATGGGGTAATAAAGGTTATTTTGTGTTGATCCTTAGGAGCAACCAAGATTTGATTATATCTAGAGAACCCATCCATAAGTCATATCATCTCATGGCTAGCTGTTAGATCAACAAATCGGTCGATACTTGGCAATGGGAAGTTGTCTTTTGAACAAGCAAGGTTTAAGTCACAATAGTTAGTACAAATGTGGATTCCATTGATCACTTTTGTGATAGGAATAATATTGGAAAGCCATTGTGCATAGTCGATGGGTTGGATAAAGTTAATAGAAAGGAGGTATTGGAGCTCTTCTTTGACAAGGAGAGCAATACGAGGATGCATCTTGCAAATATTATGCTTAATAGGTTTAGCATATTTATTGGTGACAATGTTATGGGTGATGATAGAGGGGTCAATACCAAGCATGTCATTATAAGACCAAGCAAAGACTTTGCTATGGTTATTAATAAATGTGGCATAATCAGCTTGCTCAAAGGAATCTAAAGATTGGCCAATCTTGAGGATGCGGGGGTTATCATGAGAGGGCAAATTGATGTCAATGGTTGATTCATTTAACATAGCTTGTGTTTTGGATGGGAATGATTGTTGGATATAGGAATCATCTACACCCATGTATGTGAGAATATAATCATCATCTTGACATTGGATAGTGTTAATAATGGGAGATTCTTCATCAATTATTTCAAGATGAATGAGAGGAAGGGACTATGTTTCCTTACCCTGGCGAGAGGTGAGAGGCCCCAAATGGATGGCATTTATTGAAAAAAAAATTTAGGTGGTATAGATACCTTTGATTTAGTAGGTGATGGTGGAGAAAAAGGTGGATAAGGAAAGATTGGCTCTTCAATAATTGGTACATGGGAAGTTTTAGTGAGTTTAGTTGGTTCATCATAACGCACTCCATGTCTATTTTTGGCATTTTCAATGGTTTGGCTAGTGGGATATTCAATAGACATATAGACACCTTGGTCATAATGACCCAAACCAAATCCTTTCTAGGCACATCGATAGAGATAGGTGTGTATGAAACTAGGCTTGCTCAAGAAAGAGAAGTCATAGGTAAATGGTTATGGTGAAGATGATGGATTGTCAATAGTGGGAGCCTAATCAATTCCCCCGAACGTGAAATTAGTTCAAAGGTTAGGGGGGCCATAAGGGATGACCATCCTAATGTGGGGATCATAATTTGGGTGAATGTGAAGCTTTCCATACTCTTATGGAGTATAGAACATGTCGAGCATCAACAAATGATATTCTTCAAGTGACAAACATTTAAAAGTTTCCTCCATGGGATTCATGTCAGGAATTTGTGTTGTCAGTATATGTGTAACCAGGGTAGTGGAGCTTGTGGAAGCTTCAAAAGTATCATGTAGAGAAGATGATGTCTTTAATGGAATAAGAACATCATTGGGACTATAAGTCATGTTGTATGTTTTAAATAGAGGTGGGTTAGTGGGTATAACATGCACTTGCCCATCATGTTCAAACTTGACACAACAGTGTAAAGTTGAGGGTACACATGCCATAACACGTATCTAAGGTAATCTAAGATGGATGTTATATTGTAACTATCCTTCCACAACATAGAAAATCTTAGGAATTGTGTGGAGACCTACATGAACATGTAAGACAATAGTACCCACCATAGTAGTTATGGTATCATTAAAGGAGTGGAGTACCGCATTGGTTTAAGACATATAATTCTCAAGAAGAGCTAGTTGTTTGTAGGCATGGGTAGAAATAATATTAATACTAGCTCCCTCATTGATCATGACTCTCTTAACATGATTTTGGTCAATATATGTGGTAATAAGAAAGGCAAAATCATAATCTTCAAGATGTTGAAGTGAAATTTCTAAATTACTAAAGGAAATAAGGGAAATGGAATTAAGAGAGTTGACCAAAGTTGTAAGAGGTTTGGGATCATCAGGTTGTACCTCAACTACTTGAAAAGAACTAATCAAAGCTTGATGGTGTTTGGATGAGTTTTTTATTAACTCATACAAGGACGTTTTCATAGGAGTTTGGTAAAGCTATTTCACCATCGAGATTTGAATAACGTTTGAAGATGTTAGTTTTGGGACCACTAAGATGGAAATCTTAGGATTCAAAGGGGGAGTGTCTTTGGAAAAGGGATAAGCCCAAGGAGTAATTGTCAGGATCTTGATCCTCAATTAGAGCACATATGATTACTTCTTGTATTAGCAACTAAACATGGAATTATACCAGAATCAATAAGTAACTAGAAATATGAAACAACACAGGATTTGAGAGACAATACACAATTGTATTAAATACTTATAAGAAAATACAATAAAGAAGATGCCACTTCTTCTTCCACCTCAAAGGTTTGCCACGCCTCAAGACCTTCTTCCCTCTCTCTCTCGGTCCCAACAATCAACTCAAATATAGAATTGATGTTCACCTCTCCAACCAGTCAGTAACACACTGCCAGTACACCAAGTACACAACCCTACTCCAAGTAGATCTCCTGCTCTCTGCTGCTACCTGCAAATCACTAGACCTTACTCACCAATGTAGATATCCAATAGAAGCCATGCTCACTTGTTGACTAAGATCATACAAACATGAAGAACCCCTCTGATTTTCCAAACCAGTACCCACTCTTGGTACTGTGGCACTAGGAGGAACACACCATTGCTCACCTCTCTCAGAAGGAGCTTATATGCTCTCTTACTCTCTAGCTACAAGTTTACAATACAGCCCATGAGTCTATTATATAGATCTCATGCTTACAATAATTAGACTATCTTAATTACAATAATTAGATGCACAACTCAAGACTACAGCTAGCCTTTAACATGCAAACTAATAGTCCAAAAATAGACTCTCCGGAATCAACATGCAAACTGCATGTTCACGTACAAGCTGCCGACGTCGACTCCTCCATGACCGATGTCGGCCGATTGGTAACCAACATCGGTTGCATCCTCACTACCATATGACTGATGTTGGTTGATCAGACTGACGTCGGTTTCCCTGCAATGCATTCAAAAACTCTCTGCAACCTTCGTAACTTCTCCTGTTTGCATCCTGGTGAAGCTTTTAGCTCCACAACCTAACAATCTCCTACTTGGAGATAAACAGCTACACCTGTACCTATCCCTGTACACCATCTAAATTATTCCTTGGCTTGTATCCCTCTTCAAGATCAATCCTAAAGACCAACCACCACATAATTTGTGATGCTACACCTGTCATTCAAGTAATGTGCCATATCTGAACCTACAACCCATGTAGTGAAGACCTTGACCCTGCATAACATGTTAACCTGCTACTGATCCCTCTTAGGTACCTAAGAATCTACCTTCCCCGAATTGGCTTCAAACTCTCTGAAAACTCCCACTGATTGGGAAAACATAGGTCTACACTAGACCTCATGTGATTTTGAACCCTGTTCTAAGCTCCGCTTGAACTGTCCAGCCCTTGGTGTGCTTGCCGATTTTGCATCCTGCATATCAAACCCTGCCAACACTGTCTTCACATCAGCTCCCACTGGAGATAAAATCTCCATGTCTCTTATGCCAAAGAATTTTGCTGCTCTAAATTCTTTATGACACACCTCTAAACTAACCTTACCTTTAGCTCAGCAAAACCTCGTATGTATGAACCTGCTCCAAGCTCATCCTCCACATACAGTAACAAGATAATGTTGCGACCATCATCCACTTGGTAAGAACAAACACAATAGTTACAATGACCTTGACCAAAGCCATGCTTTGTCATACACCTGTCAAACCCTGTACCACTATCCTGTAGCTTCCTCAAGACCTTATACCTTGGCCTTTCATCTCACGTATCCGTCCACTCTCTTCTTTAACTATGGGAATCCATCCGTCTCTTAGTGCTTTCTTCCAGCTGACAACTCCACCAATGAATACCTATTTGGTTCTTCTCCAAGGACTCACACTCGTCATCCATGCCAAGCTCCCACTGTATCTGGATTCTACCTGCATTGCCTCTTCACATCTTCCTGGTCCTCGACCATCAGTAAGCAATATAAAGAAGGTGAACAGCGAATATGAGGTTCACTTACCCTTATTGACCTCCATATGGGTGTTTGAGACTTGTTGACAACGTGTTGTCCGCCCACCATCCATACCAGTGACTGATCTTGGCCATCTCCCAATTTGCTTTCGACCGACGTCAGTTCTCTGCGACTGACCCTGTCTACTGACGTCGGTCCCATTATAGATGCCGGTATACCTGTTGCCGACATCGGTCACTGTATGACCGGTGTCAGTTCCTACTTCTTGACACCACTGACTCTGCTGATCTGCACATGACCGATGTCGGTGCCTATCTGTTCGACGTCAGTTCCTGATGATCGATGCCGGTATCTGTGTTTGCCTGTGAGTGATAAATTTTTACCCGTGAGCTCTCCATGGATCAAAATCCTATTCAAATTAGCACAGCCCTGCTCAGAATAATTCAGTCCACTCCACTCATCTTTGTCCGTCATCTCCTCCATGAACACCAAGGCTTTCCAGTTCTTTAGCTTGTCAAAAACATCTGTCTTCCACTTCAGAACATGCATTCCCCTCCTACATATGTAACCAAGTCTACAAAGCCACATCTCTGTAACAAAAGGTGAATCAATAATATAAGTAGATAGATAAAGGATACCTACTTTCTTACCACCATCTAATTCAAGTGCATCCACTGTGAGAGTTATTGTGCATCTCCCATCACCTAACTTTCTTGAAGAAATTAGACTCATCTCCAAGACTGGTACCTGCATAACCTCATTCAACACCTGTGTGTTATCCATCTGCAATTTTAGCTTCACTTCCCCTTTGCCAATCATTTGACAAGGCTCTCTAGCTCCTAAATAAATCTCTCCAAAGACATACCCATGAAAAGATGCTCTATTTCAAACTACATGGAAAGAGGCAAAATAATTTTTGAACCAAGATTCCACTTTATCCAGAACATCCTGTGCAACATCCCCTGCAACATCTGCTCCTCCTTGTTGATCTGCTACCAACCAACAATCTTTATTTTCTTGCTCTTTCTTTCCATCAATCGGACCATTCATGCTATTCAGTTTCTCCATTTTTAGCTTACTTCCTTTTGCCATTGCTATACTCCCACTCAATCAAAAACCCTGTGAATAACCTGTAATCAACACACACTATCCAGATCTAAAACCACCTGTTAGTAACCCAACCAAAAGCTCTGATACCAACTTGTTAGGATCTTGCTCCTCAATTAGAGCACATATGATTACTTCTTGTATTAGCAACTAAACACAGAATTATACCAGAATCAATAAGTAACTAGAAATATGAAACAACATAGGATTTGAGAGACAATACACAATTGTATTAAATACTTAGAAGAAAATACAATAAAGAAGATGCCACTTCTTCTTCCACCTCAAAGGTTTGCCACGCCTCAAGACCTTCTTCCCTCTCTCTCTCGGTCCCAACAATCAACTCAAATATAGAATTGATGTTCATCTCTCCAACCAGTTAGTAACACGCTGCTAGTACACCAAGTACACAACCATACTCCAAGTAGATCTCCTGCTCTCTACTGCTACCTACAAATCACTAGACCTTACTCACCAACGTAGATCTCCAATAGAAGCCATGCTCACCTGCTGACTAAGATCATACAAACATGAAGAACCCCTTTGATTCTCCAAACTAGTACCCACTCTTGGTACTGTGGCACTAGGAGGAACACACCATTGCTCACCTCTCTCAGAAGGAGCTTATATGCTCTCTTACTCTCTAGCTACAAGTTTAAAATACAGCCCATGAGTCTATTATATAGATCTCATGCTTACAATAATTAGACTATCTTAATTACAATAATTAGATGCGCAACTCAAGACTAGAGCTAGCCTTTAACATGCAAACTAACAGTCCAAAAATAGACTCTCTGGAATCAACATGCAAACTGCATGTTCACGTATAGGCTGTCGACGTTGGCTCCTCCATGACTGATGTCGGTCGACTGGTAACCAATGCCGGTTGCATCCTCACTACCATATGACCGATGTCAGTTGATCAAACTGACGCTGGTTTCCCTGCAATGCTTTTAGTAACTCTCCGCAACCTCCATAACCTCTGTAACTTCTCCTGTTTGCATCCTGGTGAAGCTTTTAACTCCACAACCTAACAATCTCCCACTTGGAGATAAACAGTTGCACCTATACCTGTCCCTGTACACCATCTAAATTATTCCCTGGCTTGTATCCCTCTTCAAGATCAATCTTGAAGACCAACCACCACACAATCTGTGATGCTACACCTATCATTCAAGTAACGTGCCATATCCAAACCTACAACCCATGTAGTGAAGACCTTGACCCTGCATAACATGTTAACCTACTGCTGATCCCTCTCAGATACCTGAGAATCTACCTTCCCTGAATTGGCTTCAAACTCTCTGACAACTCCCACTGATTGGGAAAACTCAGGTCTACACTAGACTTCATGTGATTTCAAACCCTGTTCTAAGCTCCGCTTGAACTGTCCAGCCCTTGGTGTGCTTATCGATTCTGCATCTTGCATATCAAACCCCATCAAAACCGTCTTCACATCAGCTCCCACTGGAGATAAAATCTCCATGTCTCTTATGCCAAAGAATTTTGCTGCTCCAAATTCATTATGACACACCTCTGAACTAACCTTACCTTTAGCTCAACAAAACCCTGTATGTACGAACCTGCTCCAAGCTCATCCTCCACATACAGTAACAAGATAATGTTACGACCATCATCTACCTAGTAAGAACAAACACAATAGTTACAATGACCTTAACCAAAGCCATGCTTTGTCATACACCTGTCAAACCCTGTACCACTATCCTGCAGCTTCCTCAAGACCTTATACCTTGGCCTTCCGTCTCACGTATCCATCCACTCTCTTCTTTAACTATGGGAATCCATCCATCTCTCAGTGCTTTTTTCTAGCTGACAACTCCACCAACGAATACCTGTTTGGTTCTTCTCCAAGGACTCACACTCCTCATCCATGCCAAGCTCCCACTGTATCTGGATTCTACCTGCATTGCCTCTTCACATCTTCCCAGTCCTCGACCATCATTAAGCAATATAAAGAAGGTGAACAACGAATATGAGGTTCACTTACCCTTATTGACCTCCATATGGGTGTTTGAGACTTGTTGATAGTGTGTTGTCCACCCACCATCTGTACCAGTGATCAATCTCAGCTATCTCCCAATCTGCTTTCGATCGACGTCGGTTCTCTATGACTGACCCTGTCTGTCAACATTAGTCCCATTACCGACACCGGTATACCTGTTGCTGACGTCAGTCACTGTATGACCGATGTCAGTTCCTGCTTCCCGACACCACTGACTCTATTGATCTGCACATGACCGACATCGGTGCCTGTCTGTTCGACGTCGGTTCCTGATGATTGACGTTGGTATCTATGTTCGCCTGTGAGTGATAACTTTTTACCCACAAGCTCTCCATGGATCAAAATCCTATTCAAATTAGCATAGCCCTACTTAGAATAATTTATTCCACTCCACTGATCTCTGTCTATCATCTCCTCCATGAACACCAAGGCTTTCCAGTTCTTTAGCTTGTCAAAAACATCTATCTTCTGCTTCAGAACATGCATTCCCCTCCTACATATGTAACCAAGCCTACAAAGCCACATCTATGTAACAGAAGGTGAATCAATAATATAAGTAGATAGATAAAGGATACTTACTTTCTTACCACCGTCTAATTCAAGTGCATCCGCTGTGAGAGTTATTGTGCATCTCCCATCACCTAACTTTCCTGAAGAAATTAGACTCATCTCCAAGACTGGTACCTGCATAACCTCATTCAACACCTATGTGTTATCCATCTATAATTTTAGCTTCACTTCCCCTTTGCCAATCATTTGACAAGGCTGTCCAGCTCCTAAATAAATCTCTCCAAAGACATACCCATGAAAAGATGCTCTATTTCGAACTGCATGGAAAGAGGCAAGAGAATATTTGAACCAAGATTTCACTTTATCCAGAACATCCTGTGCAACATCTGCTCCTCCTTGCTGATCTGCTACCAACCAACAATCTTTATTTTCCTGCTCTTTCTTTCCATCAATCGGACCATTCATGCTATTCAGTTTCTCCATTTGTAGCTTACTTCCTTCTGCCATTGCTATACTCCCACTCAATCAAAAACCCCTGTGAGTAACCTATAATCAACACACACTATCCAGATCTGAAACCACCTGTTAGTAACCCAACCAAAAGCTCTGATACCAACTTGTCAGGATCTTGCTCCTCAATTAGAGCACATATGATTACTTCTTGTATTAGCAACTAAACACAAAATTATACCAGAATCAATAAGTAACTAGAAATATGAAACAACACAGGATTTGAGAGACAATACACAATTGTATTAAATACTTAGAAGAAAATACAATAAAGAAAATGCCACTTCTTCTTCCACCTCAAAGGTTCGCCATGCCTCAAGACCTTCTTCCCTCTCTCTCTCAGTCCCAACAATCAACTCAAATATAGAATTGATGTTCACCTCTCCAACCAGTCAGTAACACGCTGCCAGTACACCAAGTACACAACCGTACTCCAAGTAGATCTCCTGCTCTCTGCTGCTACCTGCAAATCACTAGACCTTACTCACCAATGTAGATCTCCAATAGAAGCCATGCTCACCTGCTGACTAAGATCATACAAACATGAAGAACCCCTCTAATTCTCCAAACCAGTACCCACTCTTGGTACTGTGGCACTAGGAGGAACACACCATTGCTCACCTCTCTCAGAAGTAGCTTATATGCTCTCTTACTCTCTAGCTACAAGTTTACAATACAGCCCATGAGTCTATTATATAGATCTCATGATTACAATAATTAGACTATCTTAATTACAATAATTAGATGCGCAACTCAAGACTACAGCTAGCCTTTAACATGCAAACTAACAATCCAAAAATAGACTCTCTGGAATCAACATGCAAACTGCATGTTCATGTACAGGCTGCCGACGTCGGCTCCTCCATGACCGATGTCGGTCGACTGGTAACCAACGCCGGTTGCATCCTCACTGCCATATGACCGACGTCGATTGATCAAACCGATGCCAGTTTCCCTGCAACGCATTCAGCAACTCTCTACAACCTTCGTAACTTCTCCTGTTTACATCCTGGTGAAGCTTTTAGCTCCACAACCTAACAGTAATGACCTTTTCCTCACCTTTATCCTTTTGGTTTTGTGTCCGTGTAGCCACATTAACTATGTTGATTTGAAAAATAGGTGAAGGAGGTGGCAAAAAGGGTACGATGACATCTTTAGGTTTGAATTTAGGTGGAATAGTAGGAGGCATTGTGGATGTCAAAGGTGGAATAATATGAAGGTTAATAAGAGTATCAATAAAGAGAGCATTAACATCAAAGTATTGTTGAATGATTGCTGTGAGAGCTTTACAACTCTCAGTATCATGTCTAGGTGAATAATGATATAAACACACTTTTATATCATTAAACCAAGATGGATTCATTCCAAGAGGACTATAAGGCTTAATGGGAGGAAGAGTTATTATGGAATATTGTAAAAATTGACATAGGAAAAAGGTTTGAGAGCATATGAGTGGGCTCAAACTTGTTATGGTAATAGGAGTGGACACCTTCTTTTGTTTATAATTCATAGGGGTGATTTTGTGTGGCACTTTGTTTGGTGGTGGTGGATTTACATGTTTTATTGACATTTTCTTGGTGTTAAGTCTCATGGTGTCATATGTGAAAGGCCTAATAGGTGGAAAAGGTAGTAGTGGAGGTAACTTAGCTTTTTGTTTTGCTTGGATCAGTGATAATCCAACTAAAGTAGAGGGATGAGGTCCCAAAATTGATGGTAAAGTTGAGGGTTGAAGAGGGAAAGATCAATGAGATCTAAGAAGCTTAACATTTTTTTGTAGTTTAGGCCATTAATCTCTAATTTAGGGTTGGAGAGTTAGATCTAATTTCATCTATGGATGAATTAGATTAGAGATAGGGTGTACACTTAAAGGCCTAATTTGATTTAATGTGGTAGATGTCTGTGAGGGTGAGGGTTTTGACATAGATGGATGAAATTCTAGTGATTTTGGTGAAGAAGTTATGGATTTATCAAAGACCTTAGGGTAAAGGGTGGTGAGAGGGTTTTTAGTAAAGGTTGACACTCATTGTGTTGGATAAGGAGTTTTAAGTTAGTCCCAAAATGTTGCATGATCTAGCTTTGTGGAGTCAATAAATTCTAGAGTTTTCACCAACTATGAGAAGGGTTTGGATGAAGTTGACGTAGGTCTTACAGTTGCATCTTTAAAAGGTTGAAGTATTTGAGAAAGAGTGAAATTTTTGGTCTCTAATACTTCAGGCCAAAGATGAGAAAGAGCCGCAACATGGTCTTCTTTGACAGAGACATGAGAAGAGGCATGGTCTTCCATGGGCAAAGGAGAGGTAGGTGAAGAGGGTTCTTAAAGGGGGTAAATCATAGGTATTATTGTTCATTCAATATGTGCATGAAAAATATGTAAATTATGATCCTCCATAGGTAAAATAAGTGGTAAAAGTGGTGAAATTAGAGTAGACACAATAGTTCTCTCATCTAATGTAGGAGTGGATAACATTGACTCTTCAAGGTGAAAAGGTGGAGTGGATGGGGGATTACTCTCTATTAGTGGAGGAGAGGCAGACAAGGAGGGTTATTCAAGAGATTATAACATAATAATGATGTTCCCCTCAACATGTGGTTGTGTAATGGGTAAGGCATAGTCTTTCATAGGTAATATTGGTATAAAAAGAACTGGAAATATTGGCTCCTTTGGTGGAAAAAGAAGTAGTAAAGGATACTCTTCCTCACATGAGAGTGGAATGGGTGAAATAGGATCTTCTACTTGGGTAAAAATAATGGGAAAAATAAATGCCACTAACTATGGAGGAGGAGTCGATAAGATGGCCTTTAACTCGATGGTAGTCACAAAAATCATCTTCCTTGTACCAAGTTGGAATAGGATAGGAGGGGTAAAACTATATAAGAGGTTTGATTTGAGGAAGGTTTATGACACCTTATTGCAATAGTTTTTCCAAAATGGATGTATATGACTCCCTAATAGGAGTGTATTGTCTTTGTTCATACCATTGTTAGAATTGCTTGGTCAGATTTTGGGAAGTTAAAGAATTATATTGGTTTGTGGTTGTGGAATAAGTTGATTTAATGACCACCACATTGGTAAAGCCTTTATATTTTTTGTTAAAAGGAGAATTTTCAGAAGAGGAGTCATTCAACTTGGAATTGGCATTCTTACTATGCAACTTGACTCTACCTTGGTCTATAGCTTGAATCTTGAGTTTTCAAGCCATTGTAAAGGCCTCATCAAATGTGTAGAAAGTTTGTACTTGGAATGTGGATGAAATGTGTTTAGCACATGCCCTTGATAAGATCTCAATAATCTCAAGTTAGGGTAAGGAGAAGGAGAGTTGATTGATCAAGCCTCTCTAACGAGTGAGAAAATCTGTGATAGACTCATCATCAAATTATCTAATAGAGTAAAGGTCTATAATAGAAACCTTTTTAGAAATGTTAATATAGAAATGGTCTAGGAATATTTGTGTGAGTTGGATAAATGAGAAAAGGGAGTGCTGATGTATATAGCTATACCAATCCAAGGTAGCACCTGAAAGAGACTTAGGGAAAGCGTGAAGTAGTAATGCATCATCATGCCCTATTAAATAACAAGCATGTCTAAATGTTCAAAAATGTTATTGTGGGTCCTCTTTACTCTAGAAATGAGTAAATTTTGGGAGTTCCCATTGGCTTGGATAAGGGCAAATAGGCACAGAAGGATGGATGGGTTCATTACATATCTGATCATAAGATAACACATTCTTTGAACCAGAAATGAATGTCTCTAGATTAGACATCTTGTCCATCAACATTTTAATGAGGTCTAGAAGGGGATTAGTTTGGGAGATACCTCCTAAGTTATAGGGAACTTCATAGGAAGTAGAGGGAGCATATGACACAGCCTGTTGAGGTTGTGTTGACATAACATAAAGATAATGCGTCATAGGTTGGGGGCTAGAAAGAAAAGGGGCTTGTCTTATTGGGTTAGAGACTTTGCTTTGGTTGGATGTTGTTATTATAGGTTGGGTTATTGGCATGGTTAGACTAGACGAAGGGTGCATCATAACTTAGGTAATTATAGGTGTGAGATTAAATGGAATAGGTGCCACAAAATTCTAAAATGGGGTGTGACTTGACTAAACTACTTGTGGTTGTGAAAGTATGGAAGTCATGCCAGAGTTTAGGTGGAATTGGGTAGTTGGCAATGCTAAACTTTGGACATTGTTTATGGTTGGGTTACTTGTCGAGGTGGTGGTTTGAGTAACCATGGGGAAAATAGTGGAGATAGTTAAAACTAAAGTTCTCCATTAGAGAGGTTGGCATACCATAGACTGGGTCACCTAAAGAATTCTGGGTTCAGCTCATGGCAAGGTAATGATGAAGGGCTGCCACATTGTGAACAAGAAATTTAGAAAAATCTTGATCTCCTTTAGTCACAATGGGAATTTGGATGGGGCTTGGAGTATGTTCTATATCTAAAGTATGCTCCATGATAGAATCAAATACAAGAGGGGAAGGTGGAAGTGGTTGTTGGCTTGTATAATTGACAAGAATTTTGGCTTGAGCTCGTGTCAATACCATACAAAAAGAAGTAAGAATAGTCTTAATACTCTATATTAGTGACAAATTAAGGAAAAACTAGGTTTGGGTGTAGGTAAGGTGGTTATTTTAGATCGCTATTTTGATCAAATAAAAATTACACAGTCATCGAAGACGGTCACTTGACCAATGTTGGTAGTAAATTTTTTTTGATATCGATGGGATTAAATGATGTCGGTAGCTAAAGTCTACTGATGTTGGTATAGTTAATTGATGTCGATCACTGTGATAACCTGGGAGATAGAAAATCCAACATTTTAGTAATCTAGAGGTAGAATCTAGGTAAAATAGAGGATGGAAGAGGCCTATGTAAGAAGGAAGAACACTCAAAAAACTTGATATAATAGGTTACACAAACTAAGTATTAGAAATAGTGTTGATTTTGTGAATCAATAAAAAAACATCCTTACTAACTCCAAAATATAGAAGGCAATAAAAAATTAGAAAAAGAACATATAGCCACTAATTATTAATTTTTAGAGATTAATTTTAGTCTCATGTTGGCTTATGCCTTAATCAGATAGTGAGAAGAAAATTTGGTTATCAAAGGTACTAGAAAGCAATCTAGAGCTAGTTTCAGGTTAGTTTTAGTGCTCAAGAGGAAATTTATGTTAGACCAGGTACATGGCTTGTTATAGGAGCTTGTTCCCCACACATCATGGACCTAAATCCAAGCCAGGCCACTTAGCCAAAATATACCTTCTATCTAGAGTTTATACTCTACTAGAGAACATAGTGGGTTCTCCCCTTGGTGGTGAAATCCAAGTAGGATAGTCAGGTAGGGTAAGGTGATCCACCAGCTGATGAAATTTTGATGGGTATTCTCTCAAGTGAGTTTAGATTATTTTTTGTGTGAGTGTGATCTAGTTGTGTAGCATAGGTGCACTACAATTCATTCATCATGCTTATAATTAACTAGGTGAGCTAATATGCAGCAAGCAAATAATGAAGTGTACTAAGTTTTAAACCCAAATCTAAAATATTTAAATTTAAATGAAAATAAAGATGAAATAGGAGTAGAGAATTAAATTAACTATCCTAATGTGCATGCAAGAAATAAAATAAAAAATATATTATTTCAACTTGTAATAAAAATGATAAATTTCTTTTAAAGGCAAAGGGAAAAGAAGAGTGGCAAGGAAGAAGAAATTTTAGTTTATTATCCTAAAACAAAAAATAAAATGTTGAATTTTTAGTTTTGAGAGAGAAAATAAGGATAAAGTGTAAAAAATGAAGTTTTCACTATAATTCACCTACATGAATGCTTAAAACAAGCAATGAACCCAAAGAAAACTCCAAGGTCCCACCAGGCATGCCAGAAATGTTTCGCTAAAATTTGTCTATTTCAAGTCTAAAGAAAATTAGAGAAGAAGGATAGGGATAAGTAATTAAAATGAACTTGGATTGGTTTGCACACCATATCTAGATGTTGTGAACACTCTTCTTTGGCTGGGGAGGACTACCTACAAGTAAGAAAACACCACCATAAAATGTTTGTTAGTAGATATATAAGTGGGCTACCAAGCTACGAGCTTGTTCTAGGAAGTGTCAAACTTCCATAGAGATGATAATCCAATTTTGAGAGATAAAAGAGTAATAAATAACTAAGAGAGAGGAAAAGAGAGATCAAAAGAGAGATAATTTTATCATTATTTTAAACTTGAGTGTAGTAGAAAGTAATAGAGTGCAGGTGGTATATTCAGTTTATGTTTTGGAAGTTATTTAGATAGGTTTTAAAAGGGTTAGGAAATCCATAGTTGCTAATGTTAGTTAATTTTCCAAGGTTGGTAAGGAAGTAACTGATATCATTTAGGTTGCTAAGGTCAGTGAGGAAATATGACCAATATCGATTAGGTTACCGATGTTAGTAGGGGTAATAATTATCGAAGAGTTTACAGAAGGCTTTTCTAGGTCTGGGAAATGGTTTTGGTCAAGTCTATAAGGTTGGGGGAGAGTTTTGTGTGTGTGAGAGAGTAATGTTTGGATGGATCTAGTCAGAGGTTTGGGTGTGTTGGGATAAGGTAAAACAAGCACGGGCTTTATAACTCCTTCACAGGGTTCGATCAAGAATGTGTATAAGCAAAAAATAGTAGATATAAAGGAGTTACAAATTAATTGCTTAAAGACTTAAAAAATAAGTGATGTACTTAGTTTTAGTGGTGATTGAATGATAAGTACCAGACGGATGGCTCCTATCAAGCAGTCCAAATTGATGCCTTGAATAGAGATAACATATGGGTGTTACTAGTTCTCAAGAGCTTGATTCTAGATCTAGATTGACTTATGCAAGATAGCAATAAGCCAAGATGTCTAAATTTGAGTGAAAAAAGCATATATGCAAATAAGAATGAGTTTTATTGATTTTATACTAACCTAGACATTAATTTAGAGTTTGGCTTATATAACTGACATTGGTGATCTCATTGACGTCAACCATTGGCTGATCGATGTCGATAGCATAAGAATAGGTAAAACTACTATTTTTAGCCTATTTTATATTATTCCTCATGCCAAGTGTGATATCCATTAATAAATAGTATAAATGGGAGGTTAAGAAGGATTTAGTTGGTTAGGAACTCATTTTTGAGGTGAGAATAAGTCATGGGTAGTTAGGATAAGGGGACAAAGTCTTAAGGTGACTCATCAGGTGAGAATTAGTCTTAGGAAAAGGTGGCTAGGTAAGGTGGCAAAAGAGGTTTTTAATTAACTTAATTATATATATTAAATTAATTAAATATGTGAGGGGTAAAAGCATGTGTTAGGGATGCTAATCATTATTATTGAAATAGGGTTCAAAGGGGGGTTTTGACAGAGGAAGTTACGCATGTGTGTGACTCAATTTTAGTGCCCACACCCCTCACCTGAAAATGAGGGTACATCATAGAGACATGAATACACATACATGTAATTGGTAGATTTAACATAATTTGATGCAATTTATATGATTTAGGGATACACTTGGGTCATAATATTATGTACTTGGCATCAATTTCCACATATTTTGGACAAAGTTTTTTAGATTTGTGACATATATTATATATAGTTTATAGAGTAGAAGTTACATTTTGATATATAATTTAGCTTGAGACATATAGGTGCATATGCCATGAAAATGCACCAAATTATACACACACACACACATTCATGCACTTACCTTGCTAATATGCACCATTTGAGCCTTTATTTAGTTGCATGAGTTGGCTCCCTTCAGTATTGTGATTGAGAATTAGTGACCTCAATGGCCTTGGCACTACTCCCTTTTTTTAGGTTTATATATTTATATAATTTAACCTAGGAAATATTGGCTAGATTATCTCAAATATGTATACATTGGAGTTGTGTGATCAAGATTTAGTGACCTCGATGCCTTGGCAAAACTCACCTTTTGCCACCATATTAGTGGCATGATTAACATATAATTATCATCTTCACATATCCAAAGTTTAGTTGTGAACCTGTATCCAATGCTTCATTAAGGAAGCATCATTACCAAATCAAAATTATCAAGGGTCAAAAAGATTTCATTCACACACAAGTGTACTCCTTCCTTGCTCTCTTTTGTTTCAAGTATTTCAATTATTCAATTTTGAGATTATATACACTAATTACACTATAATATGTTCTTTTTTATAGGTAATACACAAACAGTAAATTCAAACAAAGCTCAAGTCAGATCAAGGTATGTTATACACACCATGATATGCATTTATTTCCATTAATCTTGTAATTTCATCCTTATGCATTACTCTATTAAAGGTAGGGGGTGTAGATGTTAAATCTAGATTTAATATGATACACTAGTCTTGTACACTTATAAAATATCATTCATGTCTAAACCCTTTAGTTAAGGACCTTTATGATGCTAAAAGACTTGTGTTCTCCATCTCTTTATGCATAAATGTTTATCTTATAGTCTGAACCTAATATTATAATTACCCAAATCACCTATATCCCATGGTATGCTTAAAACCTAATATATATACCTGACACTATCAATTATAGATCTTTGACAATTCTCTATCCTCTAGGACACTACCATCTAGACTAGGACACTAACATTGATACTAGTGTCCCAAGTGTTATACTAGTGTTTGTACCTTAAAAACACTTTAATTTGTAAATATTTCAACATGTGCAGGTCAGCGTATTTATATTAATTAACCCTAGAGTTAGATAATTTCAAAAAAAATGGTATAAATACAAAACAAATCCCACTCATTATGATCATCTAGAAATTACCAATCAATAACCTATCAAGCTCACTAGATCATCTAAGCAACTAAGTTCTACTACCCTGTTCTTTCTTATTTCTAAATTAGTCATAGAATCATTACTTTTATAGGTCTGAAGCATTCAAATTTTAGCCCATGATAATTATTTTCCAAGTTACCAACTAGATCACTACATACACTTGCATATAACATATTACATAATTATTCACACACAAACCCATATAAGGGGAGAACTACATCAGTCTGAGGCCTTCTTCAAAGTATTTTCCATATAGGCAATGTTTGTAGACATCTAATTCCTAACACCATTTGTTTTGAAATTATCAATCTTACTTAAATTTCACTCAAATGCACATTTTAGGTCAAAATCATTAAAACACCTTAAATGGTTCAAACATCTCATTTACAAGTGCTGATTTATGTCAAAGTATCCCTAAATAGGGCAATGACTTTTATGTGATACCTAAATTTGATCAATTTATTTCGAGTCAAAATAATGATTTTGCCTTTTTGTGCTTTGGATCATTCTTTTCTTATAATTCATTGGTACACGTCATGTACCTTTGTTAATTTATGTTGGTAGAATCCTAAATGGGAATATAGTTCTAACACATCTAACATTGAATTCTAATTCCAATCCAGTCAAATTTTGAGTTGATAATACAACATTTTGACTAATTTGATTAGTTTGTGCACAAATTACCATGGTTTTTCATCAAAGTTGACTAATCATGTTTAAGGCTAATTAAACCAAATCAAGAGCTTAAGTTAATTTTCTATGGAACTTTTTGAATATTTATTTTTGAAAATTGATTGTCATTAACTACATCATCAAATGACATCATGCTATGGGGTGGCATCCATAAATGAATAAAATATCAATATTATGGGTCTCCCCTGCCTCATTAAGACCCTCCATGCCTCTTAAATGTCCCTCTATCCCAAATATTTATGAGGGATATTTATAGATTTAATTATATAATTGGATTAATTCATGGCCACACATATCAATCTTGAGATGGACAGTCACGGTTGATCCTGATCAATCTCAAAAATCTATAAATAGAGAGGCCATGAAAATCATTTTAAATCTTGATTTGTGCAAAGCTATAATGTAATATTGTTTCCACAATCCTTTTCAATTGATTATTGATTTTAGTTTCAATCTTCATTGGTAGGCAAATCAGATAGTTATATATCACGAGCCTAGGTTTTATGGAGTGTTCTTGAGACATTGGAGGAGTTTGCCACCATTGTTGATGAAGAGAAGGATGCTTAATCAAGGGAGAACATGTTTTTTAGCCACTCTTGGAGGATGGATTCACTTGGGAAGGTATATGTTTATTGATTTCTTTCATTTGTCTTTCATTATCATTAGCAATTTCCACATGAATAAATAGGCTTAATTCAGTTTACTCTTATGCATTTTTCCTTTGATTTATTAGACTAATGTTTGAATAATCATGTTATTTAATCCTCTCTACATTTTGGCATGTCCAATGGGACCGAGCCTCAAAAATTTGGTCAAATTACACCTACAATCAACCTACTAACCATTGTCACGTAGGATCTTGGAGTATGGAGGCAAACAAGATAAAGATTTGAGCAAAAATCCATTTTTTTGTAAGCCATGATTTTATTTTTAGGACTATGTAACCTAGCTCGATTGTGTGCCAAACTCATCTTGACTCACCCCAACTCGGCACTGACTCAGCCTAATTCAGCCCAACTCAACCCTAACTCAACCCCGACTCATCCTGACTCACCCTGACTTGGCCTAACTCAGTCCCAACTCACCTTGACTCACTCTGACTCACCTATGTAGCCCAACTCATCTGTCAAACTAGCTCACTTATTAACCCAAATCACCTATCAAACTAACTCAACTATCAACCCAACTCCCTTGCCAACCCAACTCAACTATCAACCCAAATTTCTTGTCAACTTGAGAGCTAAATTCTTAATGTCATTTACTCAAACTCTTAAGTGCTTCAAAGTAAGCCCTTGTAATTGTATTTCTACAGGTTGAGGGGGTAGTTTAGAACTTGGTTTGAATGCTTTTGAATAACTAAACACACTTTCATTTGGGTTTAAAATGAACATACTTGATTTCACACATTTGAATTAGTCCTTATAAAAAACCTAAGATTTGGCTAAGTCTTATGTACATTTCATTTAGTGCTTAAAACATATCATAAATATTGCAACATTTTAAATCTGGTGTTTTAATCATGAATCTAGGCTAAGTCTTGAATCTTCAGTTTAGGCTTAAAATGAACTTAGGTCTTTATTGCTTCATGTGGCCTTTTTTGTGTAATATTTTACCATTTTAGCAATTAAGGCCAAGGGCCAAAAAGAACATCACCTAATCTCTTATTTGGTGCTTAAAATTGAACTCATTTTTCTAGTTTGTATGCAATAGGTGATTAATTAATTGATTGGAAATAAAAGTGACATTGTGTGTATGTTATTCCATTTGTCCCCTTTAGGGAAATTTTAGAATAAAAAACACCATCCCTATTGCAAGCATGACTAGTCCAAGGCATAGAAAGAATATCACTTAAAGCGTTCCCCAAAAAATCACAATAGTTTTGGGTGATCTTGAGGTGACCATAAATTCTTTCTATTATATCTTTTATTTTATGCAAACTTGGGCTAAATCACCAAGATGTATCTTCACTTTAGACATTGCACTACATTGAGCAAGCAATATATGTAGTGGTTGTAAAAAGGGCAAGATTTTTTTGTAACAAGCCAAGTGCCACAAATACCTAATTAAAATTAATTTATTTTGCATCATTTGGCATGAAATTCATTATGCAATTGATCTATTTATAATGATAAAAAACTTACTAGTTTTAGTCAACCCCACATTTCCATACCCTTTCTAGGATTTGGACGATTATACTTAGTGTATTTTGGTCATTTTTGTATGGTATGTTTTGAGACTAAAACTTATTTGTTTGTTTATAAACCATGTCAAAATAAATTTGTTTATATGCCACTCTTTTGTTTAAAGAGGTGTTATGATATCCATTTTACACCACACTTATGCCTTGAATTTTTTCCTAAACATATTTGTGTGTGTGTTATTTGGACCTCATTTATGTGTCGTCATGTTATCCGCTTTTGTCTAGATTATTTAGTCCAATCCTAGTATTCAATGTTGTGTTTTGAATAAAACTTGTCAAGTTTGGATCCAAACATTGATTGATTTATGTTTAGGCCTCAATTTTTGGGCTGATACATAGATCTTTCTCTTTTAGGTTCCATAACTTCGATTAAATGATTACCCTAAATTGAAGACTATTCATTATTTGTTTGATTAAGCATCTATCCTCATCATTATTTGTGCCTTTATTTGGGATAACACAAACTTTATCCAAAATCCTTTGACATTAGGTTGTTTTATACCAAATCTTGGGACAAACCATTTTTAGATATAACTCTACCTTTTCGACCAAGGTTAAACCTTTTTTCTTTTGGGCATCACTTTTCAGAGTTTGCAAAACTCTAAGCCTTTTATTTTCAAAGATTTCTTCATTAAATGTAGATATGTCTAGTTACACTTATGGTGGAGTCATGAATAATCCAACTTATGATATAATGGCCACACAAAATGACTTTTATGACTTAGTCAAGACCCTAATGGTGATAATATGGTTTGTGAGATAGATTTCTATCCACCTCACAAAAATCAATCATGGGAACACAATCAAGATCCAACCTATGATCCAACTTGAGATTGGGATGATTGGGTTTATTAGGAAAACATGGATGCTTTGGCTTATGTGAGAATCCAAACTAAGATGCATTCAGTCATTACTATTTTAGGACCTCCTCCTTTGATTTGCACAAACAACCAAACTAAGAAGCATCCAGTCATTACCATTTTAGGACCTCCTCTTTTGGTTTGCACAAACAACCAAACTAAGAAGCATCCAGTTATTACCATTCTTGACCCATCACCAATTTTTAATGAAATTATTATTGAAGAACCTTCATTTGATGAACTAGTTGTGTTTGATCCTTTCTTTAATAGTCTAATTTTTGGAGAGTCCATTATTGAACCACAAAACATTATTTTCATTAAACCGAACATTCCCCACTTTAAAAAATTTGTGCCAATCTTCAAGCCAAAACAAGAACCATTACCTCTTCAAGAGCCATTTTATGAGTATCAAAATGTGTTCAAAACTGATTTTTTGTAACCACTTGTGAACCAAAACCAAAATGCTATTGTTCAAACACCCATTTGTGACAAGTCAAACTATGCTAAGTTACTTATTCATATTTTATCTAATTTTAAAGAGCCTCATCTCCTTGACAATCTAATCTTGGTAGAATCATCTCTTGATCTTTTCCCACTCATTGAAGAGTCTCATGTTGATAGACATGATTTTGTTGAGATGTCCCTTGAGGGGTACCCTCTATCTAAGGGGATTCACTTAAATGAAATAGTCTATGTTGAACCCTTCCAAGATGAATCAGTTTTTATTGAGCCCATTATGCCATCATAGGCCATTACTTGTCAAACATTCAGCATTCAATAGAACATTATCAAAACAACCATATCAGATGAAGAATCAAAATTAAATTCAAGTTCTATTTTTGAATCGATTTTGGATTTAGCATCAAAAATAGAATCAACATTGGTTGACATTGGATTCAGAGTCCCTTACTTTGGAATCAGATTTAGAAATATATTATAGTCATGGTTGTTAAAACATTGGTTAAAATTTCCTTACAAATCAATTTGAATATATTTTTGATCCTTCTACAGGTTTTGAGGATGATTATTTCAGCATCAAAACAAGTTCTCCTAATATTTTATATGAGGCATGTGTTGCCTTTCATCATCCCACCATTATTCCCACTCAATATAGCCATTATATTGGCATTCCACCCCCCAACAAATGTTGATTGGGACCAATAGAATCACACTTTATTGAACTACATCCATGGCGACATATCATTTGTAGAATGTCAATGGGTTCAAGACCAAATTCATGTAGAAGAAGAACAATATCCTCATGAAATCTTTTCAAAGGCACTAGGAGATAATCAAAGTTCAAACTTAGCATCTTTTAGTGAAACCTTTTCACATGCACTAGAAGATAATCAAAGTCAAATATTAGCATCTCTTTTTGAAACCTTCTTGGAGGCACTATGGGATGATCAGACCAAATTCATTGGTAAAAACCTCATCGAGGAAGCAATAGTTGAGCACAAAAGTTCTTCAATATTTATTGAAGATATTATTCAAGATAAAATCAAAATAACTTCCAATTTATAACATAATTAGATGGTAGTTACTCTCAAGATCAAGCAATAGAATAATTTGGTGGTCCTATCGAGAGCATCTTCAGAGGTCTTTAGCCCTGTCACAACCAAAATTATGTTAAATCTGGCATTAAAAACATTATGTGTGACTAAACATCTTTATATTCATTTTTTCCCATTCATTATACATTATATTATCACCCACCTATTTATTACCCACTTATGTCATTTATCCTAACATTATTTACCATCACTGGTAGCACTTTCTGTTGACGCAGTGGATTGCACCCAGGGCAAGGAGGCCGAGCTCCTGCCTTCCACACGCAACAATGGAAACTCCCCTCTCACTTGTGGGACTGGCAAAGCTAGAGGGGACAGTCTCTAGGTAAGGGCTAGCTCCCTTTGATGTATCATATTCATTCTAGCAAGTGCTAACACACACACACACACACACACACACACACACACACACATAGATATATAATGTGTTAACACTTGCTGGAATGAATATGATGCATCAAAGGGAGCTAGCCCTTACCTAGAGACTCTCCCCTCTAGCTTCACCAGTCTCATAGGCAAGAGGGGAGTTTCCATTATTGTGTGTGGAAGGCAGGAGCTCGGCCTCCTTACTCTAGGTGCAATCCACTGCATCAACAATTTTTGGCATGCTTGATGGGACCTAGTTTTACAATTCAGTAAGGTTTCAGGATTGATGCTGGTCCTGTTACAACAAATCAAGTATTTCTAGCATCTGGTGACTCCACTGGTAAGAGCTTCAGTTCTCTAATCAAAGACTAGTTTTAACTTCTTATGCCTAAGGTCACCACACGGTCTGCTTTCAAGGGTATCCCATTTGATTTTGTTGAGTTGCCTTTAAACTCAGCAAAAAGATTGAGGTTTGAGAAGACCCTTCTTTATTCAACAAAATGCCCTCCCAAACCTGTTCTAAGGGATGCATACACAGTAGAGTCACAGTTACATCCCATCCCAGCTATGGCATTACCCTTTGCGGCTTTTCGTGGTGGAAGCCCCTTGAATCTCCCATAATATGACCCAATCCCAGGAGTAACCCTAAAAAATGTGCCTTTTTTTGATGGAGAGGGGCCCATTACAGTTATCGAGCACATTAGGAACATGTCTAACCTCTGCACTATTCATAATGTCACAGAGGAAAATGTCGTAATCAGATTGTTGGCATTGTCTCTCAAGGGCAAAGCTCTTGATTGGTACGAGACTTTGCCTATAAATTTAATCCATTCCTGGAATGAATTGGGTATTTAGTTGATAGACTGTTTTGGGGAAAAGAGTGATGACCTCTCACTTGCTAAGCAGGTGACAACCATACAAAGAGCCCCACATGAATATATGCAGGATTTCAACACGTGGTTTCAAAAGACTTGGGATAGAATCCCCATTCTGGTAAGACCGACCCCCGGCTATGCTTTCCTATATTATTTGAAGGCATTGAATAGTGATATTGTAGTGATGATACAATCCATGGGAGGGCATGTGATGCTTGTTGCCTATGACATAGCCATAGCAGCTAAAAATTGCTTAATACAGGTGGGAAAAATAGCCCCTAAACCCCACATGCCACTTTTTCCAAAAATGTCACCTCCAATTTAGGTTGTTACTCCCACATTAGCTCCTTTGCCTAGCATAGAGAAACCAACTGTTGCTCCATCCAATGAGCGTCATGAAGTTAAGAGTCTATTGCAGAGTATGTCAAATGAACTTGTAGCTATTAAAAGATAGCAAGATCAAAGCAACAGACTGAATCAGGGATACCAGCATTATGGTCAAGCCCCTAGACCCCCTTTCCAAAACTACAATCAAGGATAGGGTTAGCTTGTTCGAACCAGACTTTTTCAGGGATACAACCCAGGCCCCCCTTCAACATCTAAGGCCATGGTGCCCATTTAGAACAACCTGGTACAGGAACAGCCAAGTTGTTTGACCATGGGATATGGTCATGAACAGGCTATTTACACAAATGAGATGATGGGTTATTACCCAAATGCATACAATCAGGAAACCGCTCATTCCCAAGTCTTTGAGGCTCCAATGCAACCCAACACAAGTAACAATCAGGCCCAGCTTGATTCTACCCTCATGAATCATTTGGAAGGGGAATTTTATTCAGTGAACTATGTGGGTGCTGCAAAAAATTAGGCTGACTGTGTTGCAGCCAACACAAGATTCAAGAGGAGAGCAATGGGAGAAGCCCAGACTACTACCCAGTCGACAGTTGCACCTTCTCCATCACACTCAAATCAAAAGGCCCCAAACTTTAGACCACCATTTGTACCCTCAGCCTGCACCTCAGGTTGGAATTAGCCCCAAAGAAATCTTAAAGAGAGGCAGTCCTCAAGTCAATATAGTGGACAAGATGAAGAAGCTACATATGAACATCTCTTTATGGGATTCATTGTCTCTACCAGGATAAAAGGACATGCTACAAAGGGAATTGCATGAGCTGGACTGACAAGCTATCCCAACAAGGACTGATAATGTCTTGATGATGAATAGGCAACCTTCCACCTTAGGCCAGGTCAAGAAAGAAGAGAAAATTCCCCCTTTCTATGTGTCCTTGATTATAGGAGATTTCTTGGTGCACAATTGCATCATTGACAGTGGGGCTAGTACCTCAGTGATGCCCGAGTGCATAGCTGACAAGATGGGACTAAAATATGAGGAGATGAATAAGGGAATCTTGCAGCTAGATGGGACACCTACAAATATAGTTGGGATAATGAAGGGTTTAAGCTTGACATTGCATGCTTGCCCAACCTTCTCAATTCCCCATGATATAGTAGTGGCAGATGTTCCTCCTTATTTTGCAATTTTCTTATCTAGGGACTTCACATCAAAGATAGGTGGCTATCTAGTAGCAAATTGGTCCTATCTAGTTTTTAGAACCAAGTATGGGACCAAGGTAAAGATCAAATTTGAGCCATTCTACGAGGACCATTTAGAACCATATTCACTCAAATTAGCAAACATCAGCTACACTATTACCAACCCAGAAGAGTCCCAGACATACCAATCTTCATCCTCTGCTCTTGAAGGAGTTGCAGACCTACTCTTGGATGAGTGGGGAAGTGATAACTTCGAGCATGACCCTTAAAAGTTCATAGAGGAGGCAAGCCCTGGAGTCTATTGCATGCATGAAGAGGGTGCCTTCATACCAAATATAATGAAGGCAAGCCAAGAAGACATGGGCCTATGGTGGCTATACTTTGATAGTTTCAGAAGTAGGTTAGGATCTGGTGGTGGAGTGATGTTAGTCTCCCCTTTAAAGGAGAGATACTTTTCAGCTTTTCATTTCCAATTTTCTTGTATAAGTAATGTTGTAGAGTACGAGTCCCTTATCTATGGTTTGGAATGGGCAAGAAAAAGAGGGATCAAGGAATTGCAAGTTTTGGGAGACAGTGAGCTGATTGTAAATTAGGTGAAAGGCTAGAATTTGACCAAAAATTCCTTGTTGAAGTCTTAAAAGCATAGGGTCTAGGACTTAGTGGAAGATTTCCTCACTTTTAATATCACCTCCATTCCCAAAGAGCAGAACAAATAAACAGATAGGCTAGCAGCAATTGGTGCTCAATTTGATGTTTCTAGGGAGATAAGCCGAGACTATGGTTCACGTTACTTAAAGGTGGTAGTCCAGCCCTCTGTCTCTGACAACATTACAAATTGGCAAGTTTTCAAAAATGACCAGCAAATAGCTTTCTTCTTGTAAGAAGAGGCCGAGTTCACAGCTAAGAACTAGGCAAAACTGCAACAACAATATGGCAACCAAATTGTTCAATTGAAGAATAATAAGCTCCCTAAAGGTTTGGTCACTCTTGAGAGAATCTTCAATGGAGATGACCAATTGAGAGATGACAAGGCATGCATCACAACTAAGGAGGAGAATTATGAAAGGGTTGAGATCTTCAAGGACAAGCTGCTTGTGCTTGGAAAAGTCTGCACGGTTCAAGAAAGGTGGGCTTTCATTTTTTTGTGTCAAGAGTTTGTTGATGTTTTTACATGGGACTACAGTGATTTGAAGGGCTTTGACCCAAGACTCACCCAACACACCATTGAATTAGAAGAAGGCACTAGGCTAGTCATACAGAAGCAGAGACTTGTCAACTTGATGATTGAGCCTCTCATGCAGAAGGAACTAGCCAAGTTGATTGAGTTCGGGATTATATTTCCAATCAAACATTCCTCCTGGTTGGCCAATCTTATTCCTATTAGAAAGAAAAATGGGGAGATTAGGATATGTGTCAATTTTAGAGACCTTAATAAATTCTCTTTAAAAGACCATTATCCCCTCTTGAGCATGGAGTGGATCCCTCAGAAGGTAACACGTAGTGAGCGTTTCTCCCTCCTAGATGGATATTCAGGGTATAATCAGATTCTGGTGTAAGGCTGTGACCAGCACAAAACAACCTTCACTACTAAATGGGGAACATTCACCTATAAAAAGATGCCATTTGGGCTAGCTAATGCTGGTGCTACCTTTCAGCAAGCCATGGACATGGCTTTTGGAGGCTTGATAAACAATAATGTGCCGGTATACTTTGATGATGTGATGGTATTCTCTAAGGAAGCGAGCAAACACATGAAACACCTCAGGCAGATTTTTGAAAGGTGTAGGGAGTTCGGCATCTCTCTTAACCCGAAGAAGTGCATGTTTGCTATTCACGAGGGGAAACTCTTTGGCCACATCATGCCCAAGGAGGGCTTATATATTAACCCTGAGAGAGTTTGTTCTATCCTAGAGATGTCTCTACCTAGTCACAAGAAAGGCCTGCAGAGTTTCTTTGGTAGGATAAATTTCATTCAGAGATTCATTTAAAATTTTGCAAGGATTGTCAAGCCACTGACCTTTATGCTGAGGAAGGGTGAGGAGTTTAAGTGGACAACACAAAGGTAGGATAGCTTTGAAGTCATCAAGTAGGCCATAACCTAAGCTCCTACTTTGATCAACCTCGACTTCAATAAAGACTTCAACCTCTACACTTTTGGCAATGAAGAGGTAATCTTTGCCATGCTTACTCAAGAAAATGGTGATGACCTTGAGCAACCACTTGCATTTTTAGCCAGGGGTTAGAGGATTTTGAATTTAGATACATGTATGTAGAGAAGTAAGTCTTGGCAGTAGTGAAAAGCTTGCAGAAATTTAGGCATATGCTATCCAAATGTAGGATTCACCTCATGGTTCCACATCCTGGCGTCAAGGATTTCCTGACCAATCAAGACCTAAATGAGAAAAGAGTGGGGTGGATCACTAGGTTAATGGAGTATGACATAGACATCATGATCACCAAGCTGGTGAGGGGAAGATGCCTGTGTGAACACCTTGCTGTGAACTTCAAGCAGAAAGGGGAAGACAACTTACTAATTCATGATGCAACTACAGTAGAGGAACCATCTATCATAAGGGACTGGACATCGGACTTGAGGCATTTCCTTCTCACTGGTGAGTGCCCGCAGAGTCTTGATAAGACCAAAAGAAGATATTTTAGGCTCTAGTCTCTCCCTTATGTTCTGGTTGATGGAGTATTGTTTAGGAAGGATCTCTTTGGGGTCCTTCTAAGATGCATAGACTCGAATCAGGCTGACAAGGTGTTGTCTGAGTTCCATGATGGGCCAACAGGTGGTCATTTCGCTCCTAGGGCTACTGCAACAAGGATAATGAGAGCTAGCTATTTTTGGCCCACTCTTTTTAGGGACACCCATGCCTGGGTAAGAAAGTACCAAAAGTGTGCACTTTTTGAGGGGAAGTAATGGTTGGTTACCATGCCTCTATAGACTATTTAGGTGGAGCAACCATTCATGCAATGGGGCCTAGACTTCATAGGGATGATTAATCCTCCCTCTAATGCTAGACACAAGTGGGTCTTAACTGCCATGGACTATTTCACAAGGTGGGTGGAGGCTGTTTCTCTGAAGGAGGCAAATGAAAGCACGATCCTGGAGTTTTATGAAGACCTAGTGATGAGGTTCGGGGTTCCAGCAACCATAATCTTAGATAATGCGTTGGCTTTCTTGGGAACCAAAACAAGTGAATGGGCACTGAAATATGGTATATATCTCAGCACTTCATCCAATTATTACTCATAGGGGAATGGGCTGATTGAGTCCACCAACAAGAACTTGATCAGGATCATCAAGAGGACCATGAAAGAAAATCAGAGGACTTGGCATGCCAAGCTGAAAATAGCTCTGTGGGCCAATCAAATCACTCCAAAGAGAGCAATAAAAAATTCCCCATATATGCTTGTATATGGAAGGGAAGCTAGGCTTCCCATCTCCCTTGAATTGCCAGCATTGGACCTCGCTCACTAGCTGCAATTAGAAGAAGGAACCAGCATGGAGGTTAGATTATGCGAGCTGATGGAACTCCAAGAGGCAAGGGACCAGGCTATGGCTTCCATGACCAATTATCAACAGCAAGTAAAGAGATAATTTGATAAGAAATCTTTGTCAAAAGGTTTCTCTGAAGGAGATATTGTCTTGAAATGGGATGAAGATCAAGCTAAGCCTAGAAAACATGCAAAGTTTGATGCCCTATAGAGTGGCCCGTACATAATCACTCAATGCAAGCAACATAATGCATTCCAACTCTCTAGGTTGGATGGTGAAGAACTACATATCTAGTTAATGGGATACATCTGAAGCACTGCCACTGAGTCTCCTTTTATCTATATATATTTTCCCTTGTTTTCCTTCCCTATTTTCCCTAAGTGTTGTTGCACAAGTAGTTTTCTTAGCTTTGTGTGTGTTTTTATTTTCCTCTTGGAGTGAATCTGCGTGATTGATTCTAGAATTTATTGGGGCTGTTATTAATTTTAAAGTTATAATCTGACTCTGTGCCTAATGGAATTTTAAGGCAATTGGCTTCTAAGCATAGCAGGCATGCTTCCCCTGGGAGGCACCAATCTATTGACCATTTTTGCCCAACAGGGCAAAAAAAATGGTCCCCTTCTTCCCCTGCTATTTAAGGCCAATTCATTTTTTGATTTTTCACAAGTCTAGGAGTTTCTACAGACTCTACAAGTGAAATCCTTGGCAGATGAGAAATTAGCCTAGAAAGTGCTAGGGTTTACAAGGCTCGTTTGGGCCTTCGTCTGAAGAAAATTTGCAAGGAAGGTTGGCATCTTTGAACCATTGAACCATCACTTCAGTTCATAGCCTCAATTTAATCATCAGTTCAATTGGCAAAGTTCAAAGGCTCGATTCCATCATGCTCAGTGCACAGTGTTGAACCGTTGAACCGATTCAATGTTTTGGTTCAACGCGATTGGTTCAAAGGGTCAGTTCAACAAGCAAAAAATCCCAAAGGAAATTGCCAAGGATGATGATGTCCTGAAAGCCATCAAATTTAAGGAAGCAAATTAGCCATTGGTTTTCAAATCAATGATTTTCGCATGAACGTCAAAATTAACATAGTGAAATAGCTATTTCCTTTCGAACTAAAAGATGCCAACCATGGAAAAGGCCCAAAAATGTAGTGACCCACCAAAAGATCACTCCCAAGGGCTGAAGGAGCTAGAAGAGATAAGATAGGGAAAATAAAAAGTGCCAAGTGTAGGAGCAGTAGATAGTCTAAGTGGTGAATGGAGGTGCCAATTCAAGAAGTTACTCCAACAGATGACACAGTGCCTACAAATTAACCATTAGAAGGTGCGAACGGCCAACCATGTGACCCTTTTTCTTCATTTCATATTTATGAGCAGACAAACTATGCAAGTGCCTTTAAGAAGTAGTCTCAGTTAATGAGGAAATAATGCAGCCATGTCAAAAAATGCCTGAAGTCAAAGCCAGGGCCGACACAACATTTATGTTTAAGCAGCCTGCTCTTCCCAATGCTCATAAGGCACATGGGTCACTTGTAAAAGGGGCACCAAAAGGCCTCCTTTCTTCTCTTATATATTGAGGACTTGTCATTTTAGAAAGCATCTTCCACATTTGTAAGGCATAGCCCTAGCAAAATTTCACCTGAATCAATAAATGTATTTTTTACCTCTATCTTGGATAGATATTTCTGTGTATGTCTTGAGTGTTAGTTTGTGTTTAGTCATTGTTTCTTGATGCTTTCACAGGTCCAACACCAACATATCTGTTGTCTACAAGGTGCCATTTCTACAGCTGACAAGGAGAGCTGTATTTGGAAGTACAAAAATAGAAGAAATTGTTATATAGTGTGCATTTCACAACACCTTTGGTGAATCTCTATTTTCTATATTTTCCATTAAAGTCTCCCTACCAAGTTTCTTGTAGCCTGGTCCTTCTGCCAAGTCTAAAGTGTATGTATGTGTTTGTTTGATTTTAAGTGTGAATGTGAAAAGGTCATTTTATTTTGGTGCATCACCTCTTTATAGTAGATTTGTTTTCCTGCAATCTTTCTCCCTTTTCATCCCCCCCCATTATATATCTATATGTGTGTGTGTGTGTGTGTGTGTGTGTGTGTTAACACTTGCTATAATGAATATGATGCATCAAAGAGAGCTAGCCCTTACCTAGAGACTCTCCCCTCTAGCTTCACTGGTCCCATAGGCGAGAGGGGAGTTTCCATTGTTGCGTGTGGAAGGCAGGAGCTTGGCCTCCTTGCCTCGGGTGTAATCCACTGTGTCAACACTTTCCTTTGTTGAGGGTATAAGGATATCTTGTCTCAATGTTTGAAAGAAGAATAATCAATGATCTACAAAGATCATAAACATATTATTGAGATCCAGATCAGTAGTAAGTTCTTGATAGAGAAACTTTTCCAAAAGGGAATTAGATAACAACTTTTATAACTGATCATCTCTATTATCTCACATATTGACGAGGACATGCATCTCCCTGTTAGCAAGAGCAACAAAACCATTTTTCACTTTTATAATTACCATTTTCCATTACCATGCCTCATTTCTTGGGGGAAACCCTATAGACCCTTTTTAGGCATTATTATACCATTGTAATCCATAAACCATACCATTTGAACTACACTGACTTGAGGTCCTTTGGGACTATTTAGGCAATGCTCAAGTTTTATTAAGGTTATCTTGGTCACCTTCTTTATGCTCTCACTATTTTGTGAGCAATTCTTCTAAGTTTGAATGCTCTCACCATTTTTCAAGCAACCTAAGACTCACTCTCACTAATTTGTGAGCATGGGTCCTTGTATCTAGCCTAGTTATTTTATTGGAACCTCTACTCTCAGAAGTGCATTTACTTAACTAGATGGTCCCTCATTATGCATGTTTTATCCCAAAAATACCAAAAACATTAGAAATACCAAAAACATCAGAACATGATCCATAAAAGAACAAAAACATTGTCTCATGATTTTGTACATTTGTACATTCCCATCCCACCATGATACACTCTTGCCATTTTGCAAGCAAGGAAACCCCTGTTCATCTTATCCCATGCACTTACCATTTTGCAAGATCATTCTTTCTCATCCCATCAGCTTGTTATTTTCAAGACCATTCTCATTTATTTGTCATATCTTCCATTTCTTCTATAAAATCAATCATGCTAGTTTGATCATCATTTTTATTCTATCTCATATCCTGGGAGAACTACATTTGGCCTAAAGTTCATGTTGAAACATGCATCCATAGAACTATGTAGGTAGCATCCACTTGTCTTATACATCTAGCGTTAGCTTGACCAACCCCTTCCTTTTCTTCTCTTCTCCCATTTCTTCTATCATTGTTCCTCTTTAATTAGGGAATAATTATTTTGTCATTATTCTTTGTTATGTTTTGATGGAAAGTAATGATCTATCACACATGCATGAACATTTGTATTTAAACCGCACTAACTTAGTTTTTTATTTGTGTTTTTTGGTGTTTTATTGTGCTTTCACACCTCTCCTTTTATTTTTTCTTATTTTCTCTCTTTATTACTTCTTATTTCATCTTGGTATTGTGTTTCCCTATATGTTTTTGCTTATCTCTTTTGTGTTTTAGAACATCTTGATGATTCGCATGGATCTTGATTATTCATATCTTGACCCTATGTTATTAAGTTGTTCTTAGACCATTTTATTTATTTGATTATTGTTAGTGTCTTTTTTTTTTTTTTCTCTTTCATGTTCAAGAATGTCTTAATGGCGCACATGGATCTTGATTATTCATATCTTGGTCTCATGTCATTCAGATGTTTTTGCTTTTTGTTTTTAAACATTTTTGTTCCTACTTAAGTCTTGATTGATCATATCTTGATTTCAAGTTAGGTTCATTTATGTTTATCTTTATCTTTGTCTTTGTTTTTTAGAATAAATGTAAATAGTTGTAATTCTGGTTTTGATCATTATTTTACCATTATCCTTAGTTATAGGTATTCACATTTGAATCGACTTAGCACAATTATAATATTATGTCATTCTAAGATATTAATACTTATGATGCATAATTTATTTTGCTATAGCAAGCAATTTGTGCTTAGGTTTAAATGTCTTAAATGTCAACATAGCTTTGATGAATGATTCTCAAGAACACATTGCATAATCTAGGCTCATGATATGAAATTAGGCATCGAGGTATCATGCATTTTATCAGCTTCAACTCTATACTTAGACATGCATCTCTTTACATAAATTATGAGTCTAATCAATTCTTGGTCAGTTTTCATCATTCCTCATTCCATTTTCTCCCAAACTTGGGTAAACTATATTGGTTTGAAGTTTAGGTTGGAACATGAGTCCATGAAACTATGTAGGAAATGCTCAATTTCTATTAAATTCAGCTCAGTTATCTTTCATTATTCTTTTCATATATTTAATTACTTTGTGAATTCTTAAATGCTTGGTTTCTTGTGGCTTTCTAAGCCATTACACCATCTCATGTATGTTTGTGCCTACTCACTTTAACCTATTTTTTGGGTTATATCTTTGAGTTATTTTACTTGCCAATTGCCCACATTAGGGTATAGAATTTGAATAATGTTAGAATAGCATAAGCCCTACAAGGGTAAAGACATTATTTATTATTTATCAAGTGATCAAAATTCACCCTATTAGAGTAAAAACTATTTTATCATGATCACATTTGCTCTACTATGACACTTCTTATTATCTTCTCTTTGGAGACCCCATTATAGTGGTGCTTCCCTTCTTGAAGTAGAATGTTCTCTCTTTTCTTCTAATCCAATCTCTCCAGACTACTACCCATGATGGAAATATTTAGTGTGAAACTTATCTCATGATTGATCAATGTCATAAGCATGCAGCTTGTACTCTCAAATTGGGTACATTTAAAGTGTGTCCCTTACATTTATGGATTGTATCTTTCCCATTCCCCCCATCTACTGGGGCCTATTATACCTCTAATTATATTTTTATCATTGATGGTAATTATGCATGAAAGCATTAGTTCATCTGGATGTGATCTATTCCATGAGTTAATTTCTCACTTTCTCTCTCTTTTTGAGAGTCCATCCTTTTCTTCCATCCTAATATGTCCTATCGAGGGGGCATCATGAGGTCTATTCCAATTTCTTCTTGACAACTCTTTTCTTTGAAAAGACATTGCTTCACCTGAATGTCTTGTTATGCACTCTCAAATAAGGGAAAAATGTAGACATCTAATTCCTAACACCATTTGTGTTGAAATTGTCAATCTTACTCGAATTGCACTCAAATGTACATTTTAGGTCAAAATCATTAAAAAACCCTAAATGGTTCAAACTTGTCATTTACAAGTGTTAATTTAAGTCAAATTATCCATAAATAGAGCAATACAATTTATGTGATACCTAACTTTGATCAATTCATTTTGAGTTAAAATGATGATATTGCCTTTTTGTGCTCTAGATCACTCTTTTCTTCTAATTCATTGGTACACATCATGTACTTTTGTTATTTTGTGTTGTAAGCATCCTAAATGGGGATAAAATTTCAATGCATCTAAAATTGACTTATAATTCTAATCTAGTCAAATTTCAAGCCAATAATATGACATTTTGACCAATTTGATTAATTGGTCCACAAATTGTGAAGGTTTTGCATCAAAGTTAACTAATCATGTTTAAGGTTAATTAAACCAAATCAAGATCTTAATTTAAATTTCCATGGAAATTTTTTAATATTTATTTTTAGAACTTGATTGTCATTAACTACATCATCAAATGACATCATCTAATGGGGTGGCATCCATAAGCCATAAATGCATAAAATATCAAGATTATGGGTCTCCCATGCCTCTCAAATACCCCTCTATCCCAAATATTTATGAGGGATATTTATGGATTTAATTATATAATTGGATTAATTCATGGCCACACATATTAATCTTGAGATGGATGGTCATGGTTGATCCTGATCAATCTCAAAAATCTATAAATAGAGAGGCCATGAACAATATTTTTAATCTTGATTTGTGAAAAGTTATAATGCAAAATTGTTTCCAGAATCCTTTTCATATGATTATTTATTTTAGTTTCAAGCTTCATTGATAGGCGAATTAGATAGTTACATATCATGAGCCTAGGTTTTATGGAGTGTTCTTGAGACATTAGAGGAGTTTGCCACCATTGTTGATGAAGACAAGTATGCTTGATCAAGGGAGAACATGTTTTAGAGCTGTTGTTAGAGGATGGATTCACTTGATAAGGTCTAGGTTTCCTGATTTATTTCATTTATCTTTCATTATCATTATCAATTCTTGCATGAATAGATAAGCTTATTTTATTTACTCTTATACATTTTTCTTTTGATTTATTTGACTAATGTTTGACTAATCATGTTATGTAATCATCTCTATAATGTTCACTAGTAGAGGGTTAATTGAAGTCATCTCAACTTAACTTGATCCCACTAACCCATATTTTTCAAGGTGGCATTCCCTAATTAGAAGACCTAAAATTTTGAGCTACACATTAGTATCCAAAACTTACGTACACAATTCGAATAGACAATCTATAAGGAAATAATGAACCCTAACATGCACAAGTGGAATTTATAGAAAATGTCATGTATTCCATATAATATAAAATCATCATTTTTGGATAAAATCATTGACACTATTGTCCCTATTTTGACAGTTGTGTTTGGGATGATAGAGAGCTAATTTTTAGAATCTGATGAATCACAATTGAGTATCACCCTAACTATTTCTACACCTGCATTTCCCAGATATACCTATGCATTGGTGAATAAGTTAAGTATTATTATTTATTCATGTTTAAATAATAAAATTACTATTTTGCATTATACTTTAGCACTGTATCAAAATATATTATGAATCTAAATTATTAAATTTGTGTAATTTTAAAATAGTCTATTCCTTATTTGATTATGCTATTATCCTTACCCTTATTTCTAGAAAGGATTAAACATGTCAAGGAAATGGGATTATCTTTTGCTTACCCTTTTGCTCATGATTAACCTTAATAAGTTATATATTTAGTTGTCTCAGAGTAAGTTTATCTTGTTGTAGTGGATGTTGCTCATACTAAAATCCTGGAACTATGATTACCTTGTTAGCATGAATATACTTAAGACATCTATGTATTGTGGAGGGTATTGTACGTAAATTTCATCATAGTAACATATCAAACACTCCTTATGTGGTATAACTAATTTTTTTTGGTCACATGTGCTAGACCAACCTATAAAGGTAAATTGATCTCACCAAAAACCTATTGTGATTTTCCATCAAATGATTTGACCATCTCAGTTGAAGGGTATAAATTATCATGTATATATCCTAAATGTGTAAGTAATGTCATGGTACTTACATGCTTACTATATACATTATAAACTATAACATTATGTATAGGTTAATGATCAACATGTTCTCTAATACAAAATGAGTGAATATCTGAGTCATCATCCACAATTTTATTGTCATCAAATGTAATAGAATGCTCTGAATAATAGGAGGTATTATATGTGTAAGTGCTCCAATAATCCCATCTCATGGGTACACATAATGTGGTGGAAGATCATGTGCATGATATGCCATTTTTAATTTCAATGTTTCCTTAGAATGGTCCTATAATGGATTATTGAATATCTTATGGTTTTAATGGTCACTAGGTTGTGACTTTGAATCCTTTGGAAAATCATCAAAGGTTATGTGTTTGATATTGATGAGGTCTTTTATCTTTTGATTTAAATTTTAGTATTTTTTTATAGAATGTCTAATACATTAGTGATAATCAAAATAAATGTTTGCATCATATACTTTTCATAGAGGCAACTCATATCAACCTCTAAGGGAGGAGAGAGAGAGATGAGGTGACACTCTACAAGCTTCTTAAGGAGTGAAGCTAGAGACTTGGGTAATTTTTTAAATTTTATCTTAAGTGCATTAGATAATATGAGATGATTAGGTTATTGTGATATTGTATTAACCATTGTTATTGCTTCATTTTTATATTTTGTAGGTTTAACCTTATAGCTTAGTTTGATAGTAAACTTGGTAGTAGATGTAGTCGGTGTGTTTTCTACATACTTAAGCTTGTCCAATGCACTAATTTTTATTTCTTGATCTAATAAAATATGACATAGGTCATCAAAAGATTTAAACTTCTTGAAGATAATAGACTTATGTAGTGGAGCAAGCAAACTCTACTTTAAAATATCTTTAAGCTCTTTATTCACCATTGGATTTGTCATTTTAGCCAACATTATCTTGTACCTTAAAACATATTAATTGATAGGCTCATTTCATCCTTGATTGATCATGGAAATTTGTGCATATGACACATTTTTAATGATGTTGATTAAAAAATGTGATACGAAGTTATCCTTTAGAGGTTTGAATGCTTTCACTAATCATATTGGTAGTTCATAAAACCATCTCATATCATAGTCCTTTGGGCTTCTTAGAAATAATTTTGTCAAAATACTATCATTAGAATCATAATCAAGGCATGTTGCATAGAAATATTGGATATGTTGCTGAAGATCACCCTTATCATCATAATGTGTAAACTTGGGTGCTAAAAAACTAGTTTAGAAAGGTTGAAAATATATCTCAAGTGTAAGAGGGTTGTGTAATACATCCTCTGAATCAATAGCATGAGTTGATTTTAAATCATTTTTAAAAATATTTGTAACCTTATCTTCCAAAGTTTGAATAACTTGGAGAAGATTTTGCATAGTAGACCCATTGGGACTAAGATTTGATATTTGAAAAGCTATCAAAGGGGATGAAAACATTTTTTGTGTTGATGTAGTAATTGAAATTGGTAATTGAGATGAAGTATTGATTGTTCTCATGGAATATGGAGAAGTATGTGTTTAATCCTCGTGGAATAATGGATTGAAAACATATCATGTGCCCTCACTAGTTGTAGGAATCAATGGTGTGCTCAATGGGAAGGATAATGAGACTGAATATGTAGTAGTACCACCTAAATATTCACCATTACTAGATGTGGATGAAATTTCCTTAGCATGTTTTCTAATTTAATCTCATGTAACATACAAAAATGCATCAATTAATTATTGATTTGTATTTAAATGATTAATTAATTCCTCTGTATCTTCAATTTCAAAATATTTTTTATTACTAACGTTTTCCTTTTTAAATGAAAATTAAAATTCCAATAATAATGGGGCAAAAATAGATCCAAAAAATAATCAAAGTAATGTGAAACCCTAGAAGGCTAAAAAGCTAAGGCAAGTTGGGGTTGTGCAATAAAACTTAGATGTCAGGTTCACAAAATGTTTAACCCTTTTTTAAAGTAAGGGTAAGAGGGTAATATGTTAATCAACCATATAGTAATATACTATAGATAAGGCCAATTAAATGAATTTTATTTATAATATTTTGATAAATATGTTGAATTAAGGAATATGTTAAATATAGACAAGGATAGTGCCGAAAAATATTCTTAAAGTTACAATATTAAGGATAAAAATACTTAGCTTATTCAGTGATGTATAGGTAAATCTAACATCTATAAGTGTAGAAGAAGACAAAATAATTTTTTCCCTTGATTTTTCATATTCAATAAATTAACTATTTGCCAACCTAAACACTACCATCATAATTTGAACACTACTATCAATGTTTTTGTCATATTTTAAACACTTCTATCTATCTCAATATATATATATATATATATATATATATATATATATATATATATATATATATATATATATATATATATATATATATATATATATATACTCTTTTACGTAATAACCACCTATTCCTGTTAGGGTTCATTTTTCCCTAACAGGTTGTTAGTTTGAATCATGCGCATAGGTTCCTAGAATCAATATTTTGCTCAAAACCTTAAGTCCTTTAACTTAGCATGCCACCTTTACAAAATAGGGGTTAGTGGGCTCAAGTGAAGTCAATTTTACCTCAAACACCCCTTTTTCAATGAGTGCTACCTACATATCCATATACTCTGAAGAGGGCCTTAGACCGATGCAGTTATCCCCCTTATATGTTCTTACATGTGATCAATTTGTGTAATATGTTATATGTGAGTAAATTTAATGATCTTTCTCTAAACTTGACATATACTATTTCATGGGCTACTCTTTGAATGTTACAAACTTTTAATAAGATTACTCCTATGACTAATTTATAAATAGACAAATATAGATCAGTTGTGTAAATAATTTTTAGTAGTGTAATGTGAGCTTACTTGATGATTGAAAGATATATTTATGAATGCTATTTTAATTATATTTATACTAAATATTTTTTAATTATCTCATTGTGGTTTAAATTAATACCATAAGCCAACCCATATATGTCAAAATATTTTCAAATAATTATTTGTAAGGTAGGGACACTAGCATCAAATTTGGAACACTTGCATCAATGTTAGTGTCCTAATATGGATGGTAGTGTCTTGTAGAATATAATTTTTTTGAGGATATGTAACTATTAGAGTAGGATATATATAATTTATTAGATAAATTATGAGCTACAAGTGATCTAGGTAATCATAATTCTAGGGTCAAACTATAAGATAAGTAATTAGGCATGGTAAGATGGAAAACGTGAGCCTTTTATCAATAGGAAGGTTCTAAATTAAAGAGTTGAGCTATGATTTACATTTGAATTTTATAATACTATAATATCATTTAAAATCATATTTGAGTATCTAAATCTAGATATTACTCTAGTTGTTATTCTACCAATTATGATTGTTACTTATTTAGAAATAATAATATATTCCTATTGGTTGTATCTATCTAGAATTAATTTTACTCTAAAGGTTGGTGAAATTATTTTCAAACTTTTATATCATTTTGGTAAGAGCTTCTAGTTTAGTTAAATTATTACTAGACATTAGAGTTTTTACCTACATAGATTATGTTATGGGAACTAAATCTAATTCTCTCATTGTTGTTAGATTAGGTATAACTCTAATGACTTATGGTATTTTTGGATTTGTTACCATCCTTATTTTATATATAATGTGTTAAATTGATCCTTGTGGCATCAATTTTATTTCCATTATAATTACATCAATATAGGTCTATACTAAATTGGTTGCAACATATTTCCTTATAAATATTAAAGGACTAAGTCTAATGCATCTAGATATATATGGAAGTACTTGGAGGCAAGGTGTCTACAATTATGAGGGATAAAACTTTACATATGTTTAAAATGTGTGTTTAAATATCTCTTAGTTTCATTAACCCCTTCCTAATCATGTAAAATTATTTAATCCTCACACAAGGATCTAGTTCTTCTTCAAATGGCCTTATGAAGGATTCCTCAAATTATATCTTACTAGTGATAAAACATAGTGTTAAGTTTAGAAACCAGTCATAATTAGGTCCTTAAAAAGTGAAAGATAATATCCTATAGTAAACATATTTTTGTAAACATATAGAAGTCTTAAAGAGACCTTGAAATCAAAGATATTTTCTTCTACAATTTTCCCATCATTTGAGAACCTAGGAAGGTATTTCTTGGAATTTTTGGGTAATTCAAGTGTGAATCTGAGAATATTTAGAGTAGTTCCCATTAACCAATAAACCATTGGTCTAGTAATATGTTATAATTATTTTTGGACATTGGCTACAAATATATCAAAGAAAGGTCCTATGGATGTAGATCTCCTAAGAATACCTTTATCTATCCTTGTGTTTATATGGCTCTCTAAAGGTGATAATCATTCATCTTTGATTAATCTTTATCTAGTTAACCCAAGTGGAATTCCAATGTGGTAGCCTTAGACCTCCTAGAACCAATATTAACCTATTAGTTATTATTTTGACATGGATATAGGTTATTAATGAGTTCACTAGAAAACCTACTCGTTTTAGACCTTATATAGGAAATACTAGTGTATGAGTTACTTTATCAAGGAAAGAGACACATGAAAAATATAATCTAGTAACTACCTATCCTATAATAAATAAATTACCTCTAATACTTACAACTTAATCATGGTTGTTTAAAAAAATAAAATAAAATGATCATCATTTTTATGTTGAAAATTTTCAATTCTCTTATGTTCGCTATAAACCAATACTTCAAGATCACACTTTTATTAAAAAATGTAATAGATTCCGACCAATCCCACCTATTTTTTTATATCTTATAAGATTCATAAAAAATAAAACAATTTTTAATAATCCTAACAATAGTTCAAGCTTATAAAAATATATGTTATTTCAAATTGTGAATATTGTTAGTTATATATTACTTACACAGATAACATATACAACGTCAAAATTTTGTATTTTTTTATCAACCCATAATCAAATAACAATATTTAAAATGGACAATGATATGTAGAAGGATTGGTGAAGTGGTTTGGTTATGCACATCCCCACCCAAGTTTGAATCTCATAGGGCATTTATAGGTCGGATGTGGCTGTGTGATTTCAAAAAGTGATCAAAGTGATAGTCATTTATATTGGTTCTATAGTTCTCTTAGGGACTAGGCCCCCAATTGGTGCTGTATAACCAATTATATCTCTAATAAAAAGATATTATCAAGCAAAAAAAAAATAGTTAAAATGATTATTGGCCAATAGAATGCAATTCACTTGTATGTATCTATTCATTCATTAATAAAAAATAGTGTAGCTCAAATTTGATGTAAACCAATGAAATGGGTTTTAAGATAAACTTTTAATAGGAAGACATTACCAAATCTCAACTTATGAATACCATTTAGAGAAAAATTTGGTATTCTTCTATTTATTTCTCTTCAAAAAAAATCATTACAAGAACATAAAATAAAATAAAATTTCACATATTTTTTACAGATTGAAATTGTCTCAACATGAAAATAATGACATATAATAAATTATGAGCTGAATTTTATATCTATCCAATATATTTAAAAAAACATAATCAAAGCCTTGTCTAACCAAAAAAATTAATCCTTTCACATCTTCAGTAGTCCCAAATGATACTTGGTTACTTAGGCCATTGATTTATAGCATTTGAAATAGTAGTATCCCCCTACCAATAAATTACTAACTAATAAATTTTCACATTTATGAGATCACTCTTGAACATAAGTTATATCAACCAATCAATGCTTCCTAAGTCCTTTAGAAACATCCTAAAGGCCCTTTTGATCTCCAATAATTTTTTTGCAACATCTCTTATTGGCATGCATGCATGTTTCACTTTATAAGCTAGATAAATGACATAACCTTCAATTTGGTAATCTTGGATATATTTCCAACTAGTGACTTCATCTTTCACTGTATTTAGTATCTTATCAATCATGCCCTTGAATATTTTTTGAGATATCTACTTTCCTTATTTATCTCAAAAATTAGGGATTATAAGAAATTAACTCCTAGGTTTTAACTACAAAGGACTTGAGTGTCTCAATCATTTCCTTGTATATTATTATTATTATTTGCAAGCCCTTTAAATAATGACTCACATAACTAAGAACCATATCTAATTCAAAAAAAAAATTATTCCACTGAAGTGCTTTTGGTCTGGGCTACATTGATGACCTCAATCATTTTGCTAACTTCCAACATTTTTTTCTTGTTTCCTTCTAATATTTTATATACTTACTTGACATAGTACAAATAATCTTGTGAATTTAATAAAATATTAAATAATAAACCAATTTTATCTTTGTTTCAAAAAATAATTTCCATATGTCTCTTTTCAAAGTAATCAAGTCCTTCAAGATTCCCTTGATTTGTCTCAATTATTCATCTAGATCTATAATTTTCTTTTTTTACTACTCATAGTCCTCTACAACTCTGTCAACAACCACATCATCAAAAGTTTTGAGCATGGAGAGGGTAGTTTCCTTATTGGTTTTATTCAATTCCACCAAAACCTATGTTGATGTCATTATAATTACTTCTCTTCTTTTGATGGAATTTATCTTCTTGTTTTCATACTTGAGTTCTAACTAAGGTTCTTTAATGATAACCATGTCTAAATTTTCTCTTATCATTGATTCCAAATCAAACTTTTGTCTCCATATTTTATAATAAGGTCTATGAAAACCCTTATCTACATCGTGAAAATCAATTAGACTTTCAACTACACCCTTAGGAATAGTAGCCAATGCAACAAACTATGGGGATAGATTGGATAGACTAGGAGAAACATTAAGAGTTGTAGAATCAATATAGTGGAATGGGGCACAATAAACTAAATCAATCAAGTAAATTTCATAATGTATAGGAATTGAGGTTGAAGCAATGGGGTTAAACTAACAAGAAAAACATCAAACAAAGTTGGGGAAATAACTTCGTCAACAATATCAATGACTTCTTTTGGAAAATCTTGTGATACCATAAATTTACTTAACACATTACCCATGGGGTTAGTGTCATCAACTCTCTCTGGGAATAATATTTATCTTTGAATCAGCTCTAAACTTAGTGCACTATACCTTATATATGATTTTAGGTGTTGGAGCATCCTAAATTTCCTTTAGCTTCAATTTATCTATTTCCTTTAATTATTTTCCATAACTTGATTTACAAACCTCATCTAGCATTATTATGGCATCTTTTTTATCAAATACATCTATGAGTGATCATGCTTTAGGTGGGGATAATTTTTATATCTAATGTTACCTTTGTGTCTAATTAAATCTAAATAATTCTTAACTCTTTTGAAAATATCGCAAGGTCAATATTCAACTTTTTTAAAACCATAGAAATTTATTTATTTCCATCTTACCTTCTATTTAATGAAATTATGAAACACATATTCACCTAATAAAATAGGTAATTTAGGTATCATATTCTAGTTCTTCTTCAAGATCAAGGTAACTTCTATGGACAACTGCTAAGAAATTTCCATTACAATGAGATATTATAAAAAATATATGGGAAATATATGAGGCTATTATATGTATCCTTATGTTCTCAACACCATGCAATATTTGAAATAAAACTAGTTCCATACTTATAAATTTTTTCCCTCATGATTGCATAAATTCTAAGGCATTTAGTGTTGTGGATGGCTTCATGAATAGCAGGGAGGAATCCATTGAAAATTTTGACATAACTAGGGAAATGTAGGTGAATATACATGATTCTACAAGTGTCATGAGTTGGTTTATTTTCAATGGGGACCAAAACCTAAATTAACTTATACTAAATGATAATGTATAACAAATAAAATCTATCAGATATGAGGCCATATGAAAATTCTTGCTTTTTTTTTACATTCATTGAATGATTTAATGAGGTAAAATGAAATTGACTCACCCTAATTAGTAAGTTTATCATCTTTGAGAATATTTTAGAGTAAGGGTACCACAAAAACATTGATATGACTCATTTGAGCTCTTCTAAATAATATTTTAATAAAAACTATGGCTTTCCTAACAAGTACTTTGAATAGCCTCACAAAATAAGACATATCTTGTTTGTTTTTTAAGATCCAGGTTTATCACTATATTTATTCAAAATATTATATATTTCATGTCTACTCTTCTAGTTTGAAATTCATTTTTTTGAATATAATAGTACAATTTCAAGTAATCTCAAAATCCTCCTTATGTAAAAACATGTAATATTTACAATAATCCTTCCACTTGGGAAATAAATTCTACCATCCTTTATGTCATAGTAAGGGCATACATCCCTGATTATTTCCTTTTAGGGAAACACTTTAGATTTTGTGGCTGCTCTATGTAAATACATGCTTCTGATCTTCTATTTTTTCTCTTCCTCTTCATTTTTATCTTCAATATTCTTATATATTTTTAATAAAAGTATAAATTATTATAGTTTCCTCTAATACACATGTTTGGTCCAATAACAATAGCCCTTGATTATAGCTCTAAAATGGAATAAATTTTGGCAGCTACCATTATCAAACTAGGGGCTTAACTTCACAATGTAATCTAGAGGATCCCATATAAACTTTTATTTGTGCCTTGGTTTTGTTTTTCTTCTTGGCTCACAATGATTTCTTACAAAAACACCAGTGATTTGCTTCAAATGTTCATTTAATTTAGACCACCTTTTTAAATTTGAAAATGTTAAATCATGTTTTCTCCACTTTTAATCACCTTTTATTTCATCTGAGGAAAACAATCAACTAATCAAATATTATATGACTAGTCATAAATCATTGAGAGGAAATAAAAATAGAAAAGTTTACAATAATTAATACGGTATTGAATACACAACACACATGCATAGTTTCCCATATATGAATGATAGTATTAATGTTGATATATGATGACCCTATTGGGTTATGATTGAACGGGATAAATATATACTTCTATTGTCTGATAGGTGTTCAAGGTTTTATTACTTAACTGAGACCTTATAAATTTATACAAGAAAATGATGAGATATGAGGTCGCCACATGGCTTCCTCCCATTTCACAAAGTAAAAAATAGAGACACAACCCATGGCATATTCAATAGAGACAATCCTTTGGTATCCATGACAAGAAAAATAATAAATACATAAAGAGTATAAAATTCACCAATCTTGGTAATATAAAAATAAATCCAATATTAAAGTGTGCATAAATATAAACCTTGATACTTATTCAAATTATTTATAAGTTTCATTATTTTAATTAATTAAATTGAAAAAAACATGAGAGTTATAATATAAATGAAACTTGAAATATAGTAAAAATAACTTATGTGTTCATTAAAAAGGTGGTTTTATAATTTAAATTCATATATCAAACCTTAATAAAATTATTATTATTATTGTGGCCCAATATTAGTGGCCCAAAGTTCTTTGGTGAGAATTTGGGTTAGTTGGTGACAACAATAGGGAAGGGAAAGAAAAATGTCTGATTTGATAAGATATGGAAGTGTGTGTGTGTATATATAATACCCATGTGACAAGGTATATGTAGCATAATGTATGTCGTAATATAAAATCAATGTAATCTCATTAATAGTAATAGGTGCATGGGTGTAGTAAGCATTTTATACAAAATTTATGAATGATAAACTTGAATAAATAGGTAAGGGTACATTTCCTCAATAACATGATAAAGTAGAGACAAAGGATATTTCCCAATGTAGTGGCATTCCCTTATGAGTAAATATATGAAAATGAATCACACACAATAGTAGTAGTATGCCCCAATATATGCATGGTAAAGACCATGGAAACATGGGAAACAAGTATAGTATATTGCAAGTACTAAAAGGTGTGATATGGATCATAGCACCAAATATAGTATATGAAATCATCAAGCAAGACATATGACCCACAAGTATTCAATATTGAACATGAAAAATATAATCTTCTCTGTGGACACACTATATAACACATTGATAAGTAACATGTACAAACACACACAAGAACAAGAAAGCACATGCAGGTAATTGAACAATCATGGGGATACAAGAGAACATAAAATGTATCAATGTAACACGTAAGATACAGGAAATATCAGCATAAGTATCTATATATGATATATGTAAATTAGAAAGTATATCACTTGAGACCCTTTGTAATATTTTCCCCAATAATAAGGCATGCCACCAATATGATAATTCCCCCAAGTGTGGACAAACATGTAGTTACATAGTATATGTAAGTCCATGATCATATGTAACATGTATTTATTGCATCTCATCCACTCAAATAATACCATTAAAATCACATGTATATAGAACAAATTGAGAAGTAAAATTTACTATAAGAACAAGAACAAAAGATAAGTTATAAAAACAAAATAAAGATAATAAATAAAGCATCCTCAAAAAAGGGTTTCTCAAAAATTAAAATCAAAGGCATGAAATACCAAATAAGGCTAATGTAGTTCCAAAGGATGCAACCAAAAATCAAACTTCATATCTAGAGCCTTGGATTCTTAGTCTTCACATTGAAGGCAATAAATTTACCAAGGTTTATATTGCCTCTTTTTATGAATCCAATATATGTAGCATGATACTTTTCCAATATCTTGGGTATGACAAAAAAAAATTGGGTAAGATTACTAATACTCAATGTTGCATTTGATCCATTGAGGTACTAGTAACACTTGGACTAAAAATTGTTAAGTTATATTTCACATTGATCCTACCTTGGATCAATGTAATGCAAAACTAGGAAAATCATGGTTGAGAGTGATGGGGGCAATAATGGCTAAATATCACGACTACATCACATTTGAGCATGAAAATACAATACTTACCATTTCAATAATGGATGAATATATAGAGCAAGATTAAACAAAGTAAAATATTTCTTCAACTTACATTCCAATAAATATAACTAATTTAATCATAGTAGAGGCACATGATACAACACGTATGGTAAAGTAACCAAAGTCAAAAAATATAATACCATAGTATGGTGTAATTGGTTTTACATATACAAATGCAAATAATGATAATATTGGCATACAATAATTTTAGGACCAATAATATGATTATTATCATAATTATGATTATGTAAAAGATTGGTATGACACTCTCAAAGACATAGGACCTACACATTTGCATCTTATCTCAATTAGTGGATTAACACATAATTTATATGATGATTACATATGTTATGCAAGAACTCTATGAGAAAATCCTATTGAAAATTCCATTGGTAAAACTTCAATACTTTCCACTATACATAGCTTCTTCATATCTACTCATCCTCTTTATTATTCTAATTGTGTGTTTATTTCCTTTTTATTATTCTAACTGGGTGTTCAATGGTTATTTAATTTACTAATAAAATGTTATAAACCACTAAACTATTGAAATGTTTATTTATATTATAGAATATACATGACCTAAATAGAAAATACATAATTTTAAATGATTATAAATAGTAACTTCCAAAATAATATGCAAACCTAGCTTAGATCTAATTTATGTTGACTATGTAGGGTGACTATTGATGGGAAACTAATAAGAAAGATATTTAGACTATGTTACACCTAAAATCATAATTCTATAATGAAATGGGATATGAACACACTATATTCATAGGCTAAGATTATCCTACAATTATTAGATCTCAATAGATTTGAAATTGAAAAAGGTTAATTAGATAAATCTTGTGATACTTAATGTTCAAGCAATGACTGATGGATCTGTAAATCTACAAGAGGGTTGCCTATGTTTCAAATACAAAAAGGAAATGGGTAAAAATCCTAAGCCTATGGCACAATGAAATGGATCTAACTATACCTCTATAAAAGTAATTTATTTAAAATAGGCAATGTAAGTAGTTATGAAAATAAAGTAAATTAAGTAAAGTGGGGAATGTTAGAATGATCAAAATGGGTAAGGTGTCATGGTAAAAAACTGGGGGTCTTGGAAACCTAAAATGGAATATGTAAATTATAACAAATCCTATAGCCACACTAGTATTATGTATATAGATAATTTAAATAATAATACACAAATGTTCATTCACTAAGAAACAAACAAAATCTAACTAATAAGTAAATAAAGGAAAGAGTATAGGGTTAAAAATATTTATCTTGAAATGGACCCATCGAGCATCAATAGCTCCCTTGGCCAATGGTGGTTTTCAAGAGATTATTATGGTTTTTAATACCTAAAAGTATATACAAAAAGGATCTAAACCAAAAATGGTCCTCCTAATAAATCTCCAAGACTTCCATAAGATAAACTTCTTCAAGACAAGATTCTACACCTAAATCCTCTGAATGTAACTTAGGGCACAAGTGCAAGCTAAAATTGAGTGAATAGAGTGTATATGATATGTTAGTAAGTATTATATTATATTAATATAGTGTCACTTGATGGCATCAGCCATGCTAATATAGTAAGAATGTCACTAAACATGCTCAAAACTACATCGGACTAGTAAATGTAGTATACAAAGGGAAAAGGTGCAAAATAGATGTTATTGGCTTGGCCAATGCCATAGGATATAGAGAAACTAGCATAATTAAATTATTTATAATGGAGAGATTTAATTATTAATATAAATATTAATAATTTGAATTGGTAGTATGAATATTATGATCATGACATAAGTAGCAACATCTCTCACAAATCACCACGAGCCTACCCACCCCTTTCGTGGTGTACCCTTTAAGATGTGAACTTAGGGAGATCAATGATCAACAATTAATTTAAAAAATAAATATTTAGGAAATTATATAGTGAAATATATTACATGTATGCATATGTCCCACCCAATTATCATCACATGTCACAGTAGTGTAACATGGGATGGTGTTTTGGTAAATTATATAGAAACATAATAACTGAGCTAACTGAAATGAAATACAAAAATAACTAAAATTAAATAAAATTAAAATATTTACCTTCACTTAACTTTTTGAATGTATGAAATTCTATATATGTAGTAGATGAAGAAAGGTGCCCAATATGCAAAACAAGAGGTGGGCCTGAAAAATGAGGCAAATGTCTAAATTTTTTAAAGATATTTTATTAGCAACTAAAAATTCTATATCTTTGTAAGATTCTAAGTATACTTTCAGTTCATGAAAATGACATAAAAAAACAAAGATATAGGTGAAAAACTGAAGGTAATATCATGGTGACTAACTAAAAACTGACGGTATGATAATGTATGTTTTGTTTTTGTCTTTGAAATGTGAGAAAATGCATGGTCAAAAAGGAAAAAATATAAGTGATATAGTATGACATCTTAAGTAAGTAGATAAAAAGATGTAAAAAATTATCAAGTAAATGATAAAAATGAATGTAAAACACACCACAAAAGATGAGGAACATAAAACATTATAAGTGGAATATCAATGTAAGAAAAATCAAATAAATATATGTAAAAATATGAAATGTGATATCATGTAAGATAAACATGTCTAATCAAACATGATAAAGCATAAAATAATTTAGAATGAAATGTAATTCAAAACATAAGACAATCATGTCAAGTAAAACATAGATAAAAACATGAAAGTGTGAAAATGGTCCTATGTAAGTATATGCACCTAAATCCATTCACTTCATTTAATGTCACTAATATCAATACTAGTCGACACTAATTCTATTTATCCCTTTTAATCCCACTTCATAGACATTTATCTAGCATCCCCTTTCATTATTCTTCATTTACTAACCTTATTCTATCCCACTTCATCATTAATTCCTCCAATCATTTCTTAATCCTATCCTAATCTATCTTATCTATTATTTGGGAATTTTAAATTCCCATGACCCACCTACCCACCTACTAAGCCTATTCCTAGGATTTCTTACACCCCTAGTCCCTAATCACCCACTTAATCCCTATCTAATCCCTTACCTAATCCTAATTAACCCCTAAAAGGATTATATAATGTTCCAATTATAGAATCCTCTTTATTCTCACCCTTCCTCTCTAAAAGCCTCTAAATCTAAAGGCTTCCAAAGAATTTTAAATTCCTTTTAATTCTCCACCCTAGATCTCCATGATCCAAATTTGAATTTAAACCCTTGATTTCTCCCTCCACATTCTATTTAAACAACTCCCTTATTGGTGCATTTATTTGCTTTATTGCATTTACTTATATTTATTATTTATTTTGGTGCACCAATTACTTATTGTAATTAGTTTATTATGTTTATTAATAATTTGCACTAGATAGGATAAGCTTGCTTAGCTAGTAGTCAACTTGGACATCTATCTTGTTATAGTGGAGTTCCACTCTACTATTCATGGTAAGATAGGATAAGATTATTTAATTAGTCGTCAACTTGTGTTGATCATTTACACAAGTTGGACACTATCTTGTTAGTGTGGAGTTGTACTGCACTATTATTATAGTCAGATATCAATTGAACTACATGTATTGTCTGAGTTCCATAATCTTTATCATGCATGCTTTGATCTATATAAGCAATGGCTATTTGTGTATTTTATATTAGATTAATATTGAATTATCAGAGTAATTCATCATATTTGAGTTATTTATTCATTTCAATTATTATCTTGGATATGTAGTTATTGTTTATTACTATTATTAATTTATCTCTTGTTTATTATTTCTATTAGATTCATTAGATCATGTAGCTAATTAAAACATGGTACCAGAGCTATCATGAATCTATAGATTACTAAATATTCAAGAGAAAAATATCCAGATATAAGATCAATTTTTTAATTTTGTATACAGCCACAAGATCACCATTGAGTTTAGAGTGATCAAGATAGTCAAAATTATCTACAATTTTAGCCAAATTAGGTACAAGAGTTAAAATTAGTAAGGGTTTGATCTAAAAGCACCATGCCTAAATCTAGTAGGTGCCTAAAAATTGAAGCATTTTTGAGAAAAATAGACCTCATGATTGCATTTAGAAGGTGTCAAAACCTACATATCCATATAAAATTTGTCCAATTTGGACATAGCACCTAGATGGAAATTTTTTTTCTACCAAGTACGACCGTACGAACTGTGCAAACCAAAAAAAATTGGTAGGCCTCACAGATCAGTAAGCAAAGCAACTTCAAGAGCCCGCCATTTGAACACCAAGAGATATTTTTAAACAATTTTTTTTGAAATAGCTTAAAATTTTGTGCTCTTCACTTTTTTACTTTCAGTTTTTTCTAGATTTGTCCAAATTTTTCCATAATTCAAATTTTTTTACAGCAGCTCTTACCATTTTTGTAACTTTAGAGGCTCATAACTTTCACATACAACCTCATATTGAGATCTTATTTTTTTTAAAGTTAATATTTTTGTGAGAAAAAAACATTAGTGTAAAAAAATTTATAATAAAGTGCATATTTTTTGTACTTTTAGACTAGAGGACCTAATTAAGCTTTTTGTAAACTAGAAAAATTAGAATTTAGCCTTGTAATTTCACTCTATTATAAATTCCCAACAAATACTTGATGGGTGGGATAAAATTAAGTAATTCAAGGGGGTTTTATGGTGTGTTCTATACTTTGATTTCTGCTTTTTGATTGTTTATTTTTAAAGGCATCATAGAGAATCCTAAGTTCTCACTATTAGCAACATATAACTACAACACATGGAAACATAATGCTTGGAATGCATTAATGATGTTAGGATATATGCCTTACATAAAAACTCTTCTTACTCCACCTACTAATGCAAAAGAGTTACAATAGTTTCTCTTTGAAATTACTAAAGGTAATTAGATGCATTTGGTCTTACATGTCTTTAGATTTGACTTTTCATCTTGACAAATGTACAACTCTAACAGAGGATTTGGATAAATTAGCATCATTATTTGGAAAAATAGATGAGGTTTGTGGTTACCAAATTGACAACAAACTCATTAGTTTAGATCTTAAAAATTATGCTACAATACAAGACTACATCACTAAAGTCATAGATATTAGATCACAACTTTTTGAATATAAAATTGATAAAAAAAGATATTCAATTGATTTTCAGTGCCTTACACAAATTAGGTCTTGAATATTAATCCTTTGTCTCTAGTTTTCAAACTCATAGGCTCACATTGGGAACATCATATCAAATGCCCACCTTTGAGGTATTCTCAAAGATTCTAATGGCTGAAGAAGAAAAGTTAATAGCTATGGGTCTAATCAAGTCATCCAAATCTCAAGCTCTAATTACAAGTCAATCTTAGCATAAGCAAGTTTCAACATTAGCATCAAATACAGGTTCAAGTAAAAAGAATTAGAATAATCAGAATAAGTCACACAAAGATAAGAAAAAAGGGAAAAAATCTTCCTCACAAGGATATTATAAATCCACTAATAAGAAAGAGGATTCACAAAAAAAGACTGGCACTCTTTGCCCTTATTTCAAAAAGGTGTTTCATAGTGAACAAGATTGTTGGAAGAAAGAGATTGATGAACTTAAGGGTCTTCTCAAAAATAATAACATCAATCAATCCAAGGATTCTTCCACTCCTTCAAAATTAGGGAAAGGGGAAGCTACAACACTAGTTGCACTAGTAAATTCTCCCAAGTCATGGGTAATTGACTCAGGTGCCTCGCACCATATGGGTTTTGATTAAGAATAATTTTGTGGATTAGAACCAAGTTCCTTGCCTCATATTCTCATAGGTGATGATTATAAGGTAGATGTTATAGGAAAGGGTATAGTTGATGTTGATAGTGGTGTATTTGAGGATGTCCTCTATATGCCAAAGTTATCAACTAACCTTCTCTTTATCTACCAAATCACTCAATTTGATACTAGTAGAAAAGTTGAGTTCACACCTGATTTTGTATCAATCAAAAAATTGAAGAATAATGCTTTAGTTGCAGTGGGAAAAGTTAACAATAATACTTGGCTTTATTCATTCTCCCACTTTATGCCTTAGTCTTCCTCTACAACTTTGCTCTCACACATTGATTTAGTGAGCAAGCTATGGCATGAGCAGTTTGGTCATCTAAACTATCACTATTTACTATAGCTTAGTCAGTAGGAAATGGTTATAGAACTTCCACAAATTTAGTTTTTAGGGGGTGTATGTCATGGTTATGCCTTAATCAAATATCTAGATGAAAATTTTGATAAAGAGAAGGCTTGGAGGGATACACAAGTCTTCAAACTTGTTCATAGTGATTTAGTGATTCCATTACCTACTTTATCTTTTAGTAAAACCCACTATGTTCTCACATTTATTGATTACTATTCTAGATATACTTGGCTTTATTTTTTGAAACTCAAGAGTGAAGTATTTGATAGATTTCTCGAGTTCAAAGCTCTAGTAGATAAATAATTTGGGAAGCAAGTCAAGATTCTCCACACAAATAATGAGAGGGAATATGTGAACAAAAAGTTTGAACAATTTTATGCTCTTGAAGGAATTGATCTTCAACATTTAGCTGCATACATACCTCAATAGAATGGTGTAGCAAAGAGGAAAAATAGATTCTTAAAAGAGATGACAAGTTGTATGATTCATGCAAAATCATTAGTACCTGAGCACTAGGTGGAAGTAATTAACTATGATGCATAAATACACAATAGAGTTCCTCAAAAAGCTTTAAAGGGGATAACATCTCTTAAATCTTGGTGCAATAGGAAGCTAGATGTGCATCATTTTAGAGCCTTCGGTAGTCCAGCATGGGCTCACATACCTTTAGGCAAACACCATGATTTAGAACAACAAAACTGAACTTGCATATTTTTGGGATATATTGATGGTGTTAAGGGATATCAACTCATTGATCTAGATTCACATGAGATTATTATAGCGAGAAGTGTTTACTTTGAAGAAAGTCCTTTAGACTTGTCTTCTAACATTTCTTATTCTTCTTCCTTAGAAGAATTAGATAACAGTGATGATGATACTCCTACTTATTCTACTCATAGAGATGATGAGGTAATACCTCCTCAGTATGGTTTAGCAAGTCATGTTCCTCCTCCTCCATATACTCACCCATTTATGCCTTTGTGGGCTAGATAGACTTTGTTAGATGCAGACCCTCTTTTTAGGGATCCATCAGATAGAAGGAGAACACAAGTCACAACATGATCTTCCATATTCCTACATTGCCACAGCTTCTGATCCATAATATTTTTAGGAAGCCACAGGGACAATTGAGTGGGATTTAACAATGGAAGAAGAACATGACTCATTTATTAGGAACAACACTTGGGATCTTTTTCCTCTTCTTAAGGGAATAAAATTAGTATGATGTAGGTGGATATATTAGATTAAGTTTTCAGTAGATGGAAATATTGATAAGTATAAAGTATGCTTAGTGGCCAAAGGTTTTTCCCAAGTGGAAGGCATTGACTATATATTAACCTTTGCACCTATTGCTAAGATGAATTCCATTCACTTTATACTAGTTATTGGTGCAGTTCATGGTTGGGCTATACATCAGATGAATGTGAAGAGCACATTTTTCATGGGGATCTTTATGAGGAGATATATATGGAGCAGCCACAAGGTTTCATTCAGGATTCTTCATTGGTGTGCCACTTTTAGAAGTCTCTCTATGGTCTAAAAAAAGCCTCCAAGGTTCGGTATTCCAAGATGGACACATTTATTCTCTCAGTTGGGTTCTCAAGATATCACTCAGATCTAAATGTCTACATTCTACGGTAGGAGGATTCACTATTGTACTTATTTCTCTATTTTGATGATCTCATTGCTATAAGTAACACACCACCCATCATCAGTAGTGTTAAGACTACACTTCATGATAGGTTTTATATGATAGATATGGGCCTATTGCAATATTTTCTTAGGATTTAGATAGGATAGTCTTTTTTGGGGATTACACTTTCACAGCCCAAGTATGCCAGGGACTTGTTAGCTTAATTTCACATGGTTGATTATAGGCCTACACTGACTCCTTTATTATTTAGAGTTAGACTTGAGGTTCATTATTCCACTCCCTTGGTTGATGCCATATTGTATCACTATCTTGTAGGTAGCCTCATCTATTTGACTCATACACGGCCTGACATTTCATATGTAGTTGGCATGGTTTCACACTTTATGCAGATACCACATGAACTTCATTATATAGCTACCAAGCACAATTTGAGTTACATTCAGGGCACTATCAGATACAAGATTAACTATATAGAAGGTACAAGTTTAGACTTGGTGGAATACATATATTATGATTAGGGTAGTGATTATGATGATCATAAGTCCACTTTTGGTTACAACTTTCACTTTGGATTGAACCTCATTTATTGGCAGAGTAAAAAGCAAAATGTTATTTCTCTTTCATCTACAAAGGTTGAGTATTGTGGCACTATTAATGCCACTACTGAGGCTATTTGGATTCAAAATATTCTCACTAATCTTGGTATTCCATTTTAGAATCCATCAGTCATCTACTGCAACAACCAAAGCACTATCTAAATCTTGAAGAATCTAGTTCATCATCAAAGAACTAAACACATAGAGATCCATATGTACTTTATCAGGGTGTTGATTTAGGTAGAGATCATTGATCTACAATATTGTCTTATGGAGGAGTAGATTATAGATATTTTCACCAAACCTTTCATTGAGATCAAGTATATTCACTTATGATTTCTTTTAGGGGTGTGGGGCATCAGTTCTTTAGGGGTTCTCCTAGACCTTCATTTTGAGGATTTTTTTTCATTCAGGTTTTCTCCTTTCCTCATTTATTTATATAGAGTACCTAATATGGCTACACATTGCTAAGATTATTATCTACATAACCCTACCTAAGCTTCACTTATGGGGGAGTGTTAGTGAATTTATTTGATTTATTGCATTTACTTATATTTATTATTTATTTTGGTGCACTAATTACTTATTGTAATTAATTTGTTATTTATATTAATAATTTGTACCAAATAGGATAAGGTTTATTAGCTAGTAGTCAAATTGGACACCTATCTTGCTACAGTGGATTTCCACTCCACTATTCATGGTAAGATAGGATAAGATTGTTTAAATAGTAGTCAACTTGTGTTGATCATTTACACAAGTTGGACACCTATCTTGTTAGTGTGGATTTTCACTCCACTATTATTATAATCAGATATCAATTGAACTACATGTGTTGTGTGAGTTCCCTAATTTTTATCATGCACACCTTGCTCTATATAATCAATGGATATTTGTGTATTATATATCAGATTAATAATGAATTATTAGATTAATTCATCATATTTGAGTTATTTATTTATTTCAATTACTATCTTGGATATACAGTTATTATTTATTACTCTTACTATTTTATCTCTTGTTCATGCTTTCTATTAGATTCATTAGATCATGTAGCTAATTCTAAGATCCCTTTCTCCATGGAAGCTAACTACATGCTAATTTGAAGTCTTCATGCCAAAACAATCCTTCAATCACAAGCATCCATCATCCTTGATCAAGAAATCACCATGTCCAAATTTTGAGTCTAAGGTAATCAAACCAATCCTTTTGTTTTTATATTTTATTTAATCATGGTTTAGATCATTTAGCTTTAGGATCATAATGCCAATTTTAATTGTGAATTCATCTATTACATTTGATCTTAATGGTTTTAGATCTTACCTAGGTAGTTTGAAGTTTGGGTAGATTTTAGATTAGTTTTATAATATTAAATCCATATTTCTCAATTTCCTACTGCATTTTAGCAACCACAATGAGACATCCCTCTCAATTTGATCATTTTACTTGTTAGAAGTGTTTTTGGTAGCTTGCAAGATTGACTAGTGAAAGAAAAGTGTTGGATTTTTAAAATTTTGCGTACACAGGTGAAACTTGATATATTGCACTGGTATTCATGACTTTGTAGTCACACTTTTGCCTAAAAAGTTGTGACTTTACGTTAACTATCTAACTTGACCACTAACCATTTTCTTCTCTTTGCAGGTTGTCACACATGTGCAAAACCATGATTTCACAAATCACAATATTACTTATGTAGTCATGATTTTGTCTAACTACTAATAATTTTTTTTTTTGCATATTTTATCCTCGTATAAAATCACTACTTCACAAGTAGTGATATTACACTGTAGCTAGATATTATTGCACACCTAAGTCATGATTTTATCTAACTGATAATGGTATTATCTTGGTAGGTTTTGGTCTTTAAGTAAAATCACAACTTCAAAAGTAGTGGGTTTTCCCTAGTAATTGTAGTTTTGCATTCGCTAATTATAATTTTGTAGGTTCTGGAAACAAGCAAAGTATCACTTGTTTTATCTATTGACTATCATTTTTCACCCCTTGTGTTCTTGCAGTGAACATTTTATGTTACAAAACCTAGTTTTGTGTCCTCTATGTGTAGGATCTTTACCAAAAAAAAAGAAACTGGTCTGAAATCTAACAAGCAAACCTTTAGCAATAATATCACAACTCGTAGATCTATGATTTTACCCTGATATTAGTGGTTTTGTAGTATAAGTAGTGATTTTGTGTTTTGGCAAAAAATAGGGTGTAATTTTAGTCATTTGCCTAATCTTTTAGATAACCATTAGACTGAATATTTTAATCATTATATTTGTTAAGATATATTATTATCTAAGTAAATCTTTTTGAACATTCTAGTATAATCCAAAAAATCTATAATCTGTCATAGTTAAAACATATTAGCTGCACTTGTGTGATTTTGAAACATTCTAAAAGCTAATCAATCTCACTAGTATTTATAGAAATCACTTATAGTGAATAAAATTTAAAATTTTATAATTTTCCATCTCAATGCAAAAACACTAATAACAAAATTTAGAGAATTGTGATTTTGCCATAGCAATTACGTTTTTGCTCAACAATCATAATTTTGTAGTCTAATGGTAATGTTAACTACCTATTGTAAAATTGTAACTCATGAATTGTGATATTACACTAGTAGTTATGATATTGCATTCTAAAGTTGTGAATTTTCACTATTTTTTCCTTCAAAATTGTTCTTTTTGAGTGCATTTTTTAGAGTCATTTTTAGTGATTTTTGAGTCATTCCAAGCCTCTCTCAAGGCCCAGATTGTCTTTGGCATCAGGGGCTCCACCCCTTGACCCCACCCTATAATGTGATAGGGAATGAAACTGGGGAGATTCCCCTGGACCATGTGATAGGGAATGCACCCAGACCCCTATGTCTTGGCCTGATCACCCAAAAAAGTTATAGAGACAAATAGTGATTTTTTAGGTTGTTTTGATTAAGGCATATTAAACTAACATATTATTTCTTATAGGGGTGAATCTAGAGGCTAACATCTTCTTTTATAGGTCACATTTTGGTATAACATTTTATCTTCTAGGTTACCCCTCAATATTTTTAATTGAAACTACCAATCATTGTCTTACAAGTTGCCTCTTTAAAACTACCACTTAAAACTACTAATCATTTTTTTGCAAACCACCTATCAAAGACTCCTTTTTAGCATTTTAAAAAAATCACTTTTTAATTACTTTAATCATTTTGTCTTACATCTTGTGTGTGTGTGTGTGTGTGTGTGTGTGTGTATATGTATATGTATATATATATATATATATATATATATATATATATATATATATATATATATATATATATTTAATCATTTTAATCATTTTATCTTGTATATTCTTGTATCTTGTATAAATATCACATCTTAATTAAATTGGGTAATTAATCATCTTTTTATCTGCCTATTTGTCACCTAAGGGATATAGTGGTTTATGCTCTCCTCCTTGCATCCTTGAGGTGATTCTTAGAAGATCAAAAACCACCTATAAATCCTCTCCATCTTTATTTTCTATGGGTTGGTGGCACAAATTTCACAACCATGTACTAAACCAAACTCTATGTTCTGGTGGAGTCTAAATATCAGGAGAGTTATCATTAGGTGCTAAAACAAAATTCCCCATAAATGGTTTCATGTACTGAGGGGTTTTTAATCTCCAATATGAAAAGTGGTTAGATAGCATCCTATATGGACTTGGGCCCTACTGTACCTTCATGTATATTGGGGACGTACCTAGAAACCTTATGCAAACCTAGCATAGGACCTTTTGACTATAATAGGCATTTCATTTCCAGAGTCAAAATCAACTCCTAAGAATCCATTAAAGTTTAAATAGGGTTGAGAGGGTTTGATCAATTATATAATGGGTCACCAACCTACAACCTCACCTACGAAGTTGTTAAACAGTGTGAGCATTGGGTTACACACCATTGAGTTTATTAATCATAAGTTGTGGTCTACTTGTATGGGTGCATGTCATGCTAGACCAGTACTATTTGTGTGCCTAGTTAGTGTTTTACCCAAACCTATACACACCTATATAAGTCTTTTGTAAAAATCATCTTGTATATCCTTTCCTCATCATTTTATCATATTGTACATCCTTGTCATCCTCCCATTGTACATATTGTCCTTTTTTACATCCTTTTACACATATCATACTATCTCCCATCACCACATTATTTTAATCTCCTCCTATTCTAACCATATCCACTCATCATTGGTCATCACCCTATCACTCACATATCCTAATAATTATCTTGCATATCTTTATCTTACCCTCTTGTACATATCTTTTTTCTTTTTTACATCCTTCTAGGCACATCCTATCATTAGACCCACCCATCATTAGTCATCTCCCCATCACCCACATAATATAATCATGTCTTGTCTTATTATTTGAATCTTATCCTAATTCCACCCTATTTGTGACCAATCATTTGTCTTGACCTTACCTTCATCACCCATATAGTCTAACCTCATCTTATCTTATCCTAGTTGGCTCTTTAAGTCATATATGGGTCCAAACCATCCTCATCTCATTTATAGTACCCCTATTCATTTCATCATCACCTATCTATACTTGTCCTTATCCCATCATCCTATCACCTTCATCACATAATCCTATCCCACCCATCCTAAACAAATTAGTCCAAGGCTTGAGCTAGTCCTTTCACCTTTTCATATCATGTTATCACTTTAATCAACTATCACTCATCACTTGGTTAGATCTCATACGTAGTTGTATTATGATAGCATCTTATCACTTTGTTGATTTCAATCTAGTAAACTCATCATCATCAATCTATTCTCTATCATCTAATCATCTTACCTATTCATAACTAGCACCCATCCAATCATCATCTTACTAGTTTGAATCTAGGCACCCATCAAATCCCCAATCCTTCTACTAGATTGAAAACTAGGCATTATTGTTAGAACACTATCACTTATATTACTATCGATGTGAGGTCTAATCATAGTCTTTAATCCACTAGTCTAGCTTATCATCACCTATCATACTAGTTCTATCATTCAGACCTATTTTTCACAAGACCAACACCTCCCCCTTCATCATCCATATTTTATCATCCATCACCATGAAGTTAGAGCCCATTATCATATACCAATACATATTTTCCAAAAATGATGATATCTTCTTGTATTCCTTAAGATGGGTGTCCCACTTCCTGAAGGCATTGATCCCATTCAACTCATTTCACCTTGATCCCAAACCAATTCATGTGAGTCTCATTCAAATCCTCTATCTACTAGGCATAGCCCATTTTCTACCCCTTCCTCTACTAGCAAATGGAATCCAATCTTGGCCATTAAAAATCCATCCACCTAGTCACATCAATAAGCATCTGATATAAATTCCAATGCTTTCACATCGAAGTCACAAAGTGAAGAGGGTCCTTATACTCCCTTCCTATGTCCTTGGAAGCCCTTTTCAAATAACTAGTCATCACTAACATGATGGTTTATCCACTCATACAACATCTTGATCCCACCAAGCCAAATCCATCTTGGTATAAAGCTAATCAATATTGTCCATATCACTAAACTTGGGGGCATGCCATTAATCAATGTCATAATTTCCAAGCCTATGTCCAATACCTCATCAACCATGGTGACATAGTAATCAAGGAAAAATTAGATGCATTTATATCATTGGGTAAACAAGAAAAATAATGCCAAGATTCCATCCCAATAAAGCCCTTCTCCTTCCAAGATAAAGTCAAGACACCACATCCATCCTCCATGATCCTCCCATTTTTGAAAAATCCTCCATCTAACACAAGTTTATTCCACATGAGCCTAGTCTCCCAATCTCTCATAAATCCTTATATGGCCCTCTCTTTGTCAATTCCATCATCCCTTCATCATCTTCCTCTCACCCATCATATCATAGACCCTTTCAGAGTTCAATCATGGACAATGAATCTTACACTAGAAGCATTGCATTTTATACATCAGAGTTAGCAATAGAGACAACACAAGTCCTATCTACATCAGGGTCATGTTCAACACCAACATCTAAATTGGATTCGTCATCATAAACATCATCCCTCGTTGATATTATAATAGATACTGATAATGACTATCTTTTTAAGGATGCTTCTAATCTAAATACCTCAAATCAATCACCAAGCATAATTTTGGATCCCAATAGAGATGATGAAGTCATAATAAAGTTCTTACAAACTCTATCTATTAAAGATTGTCAAAGTAAATTTGATCCTACTTGGAATGCGTATACTACAATCGATTATCCTAAGAACCCCTATTAGGATCATGATTCCCCATCACCACTAATTAACCTCATCATACCATCTTCACTACCTTTATTTGTGATAAATCCTTTCCTTCCGATTAATGATCATTTAATCACCTCCCTCCATAAGGATGAACAAGAACATGCATCATTAGACTCTTCCTTGAGCAACATAATAAGTGCCATAAATGTAAAGGTCCAAGATCATATTCAAGAAGACATAAATGATCAAGAAAATTCAAATCATCAACCTAATCAAAAAGTATCTTCTCATAGTGAAGCCTAAAATTAGGCACTAGGGGACTGTCAAAGTTAAAATAATCCCAATCTATCAAGTCAAAAATTAATTTCCTCTAGTAAAACCCATAATTAGGTACCAAGGGGCAATAAAAATCAAAAAAATAACTATCAATATGGCTAATTATCTTTAAAATAATAGAATAAAATATAAATCACAAAGTCAAAGTGTCTTGGATCTCCTACAGTCCTTTATCAATTGGCACCAATCAAATTTGAAATGTCCAATGTATCCAATGATGTGTGTGATTGTTAGTCCTAATCCTCCATCACCCATCACACCATCCTATCATGATCCTATCATCCATTCAAGTCTCATACATCCCCATAAATATCTAATTGAACCCATACCTCATATTACCTTCTTGGGAAACATTGTCTCTCCTAGGGGTGACGAAGACACCTAATCTAGATATTTAGAGAGGTAAAAATCAAGAATCATCAAAGGTCATGAGGACATTAATACATGTAGTAAATACAACATGAGTCTAGCATCACATATCCCCAAAAAATGTGTTGGTTAAAGATCCATATAGCATCGATAATCCTACATCTCACCCTTCTTTAATAAATCAAAATTCCCATTAAAATTTAAAAAAAAAATTAAAAAAATGAAAAAATAAAATAACAAAATAATCATTCATCCAATGGTGAAAACCATTCTTTTGGTGCCTTGGGAAAGTACAATGATGAAAACTATTTTCTAGTGTCATGGTAAAATAACCTATTGTCCACATTGTACCTCAACACTTGGGGATAAAATCCATCCTTTCAAGCTATCACATTCATCACTAGTTGTCAATACCAATCATATCATATCCCTCCATCTACCCATCCTTGTCTCATTCCTCATCAACATTGTATATATCACCCATCCATGTCTATCTTATTGCATTCCTTCCTTGCCTTGACCTTTGTAAGGAAATGGAAGGTGTCTTGAGACATGTTCTTAAATCATCTTGGGATATCCTCCAATGAAAACTCAAGAAACCAACCATCTAATTCATTCATGATGTGGTCATTGGCAATCCCTAGTCCATTCTTCTTTGGTCATCCCCTTTCTACATCACCCTCATCAATTTTTCATCCATCCATCATTCCATCCATCTTACCTTGGTTACTAAGATTGGTATTCCCTTTGCTAGTAACCCCATATGTATAGTGTACATATATATTCCAAAAAGCACTAAAAAGTGAAATATGTCAAAAACCCTATAAATCATAAAATTTAAAAAAACTAAACAATAGTCCATCATGTCTTGTCTCATGCATAACTACCCATATTATATCTTTCATCATCCATCCATCTCATAATCTCCCATCCATCATTATTGGATACTATATTTAGTCTTGAAACCCAATCCTAGTGATCACCCATCTCTTTAATATCATCCTTTCAACTAGGTATTATCAATATACATAACCTTGTATCTAGCACCCATCAACTCCTTATCAATTAATTTTCACACCTAACACCTTCCAATCACTACTTTACTAGTGTGAAAGGTATTTGATCCCATCATCTCCTTATCTTATTTTTATATTAGACTTTTTCAAGGTTTTGTCTTTTATTGATTCTTGTCACAATTACCACATTTATAAATCGTCCTCCTTTGACCACTTCTAGATTTGATTTATGAATTAAACTAAAACCTTATCCCCAATCATCACACCTCATTCGAGTCTTAATCCTAATCATGATCATCCTATCTAAATATAAGTCTATCCTAAATCCATATTTACATCATCATCAACTTAGTCTAACCCATCACCTAATCCCTCATCCCATCATTAGACAATGAATAATGACATTGCATGTAAGTATCTGTGAGTGTTAATTATCTATTATGTTTGCCTTGTTTGCATGTCTTTTATCATGTAAATATTTGATTGTTTTTGTGTCTCTGTTATAATGTGTCTATTTTTTTATATTAAGAAATAAATAAGGATGCTATAAGGTCACTATAATAATGCTTTTAAGTTCCCTCAATGATGTAGAGTTCACTATTTACCCATACACTTTGGCATAATGTCCTCTTGGTCTTACTTATATCATGGGGCATACTTCCAAGTGATACATTTCTTGGATTGCTTAGACTGTGATGAGCCTTATGACATATGTGATGGCTTGATCATCTACACCCTCATCATTAATTTAATCATCTCACATCCTTATCCCCATCACTAATATAATCTTCTCAACCCATCCCAATTTCTATCCTTATCACCCTCTAATCACTAATCATCATCTCCTAATGAGAACTACATTGACTTGAGGTCTTTTTAGACTATATAGGTAGCACTTGGTCACTTTTTAGTTCCCAAAGATAACTTTATGACACTATCACCTCTTCCCTCCTCCTCCTCATCATCTCCTAGTCTTGCATCAGTCAAATCATTGAGATATAATATTAATCAGTCTATTGATCAATCACCATCCTCATCATCATTTCCCTAATATTTTCATCAATCGCCTATACCTATCAATTAGACCTAACATATCACAACATCCATCAATCACTGATTGTTTAATTTATCATTTATCATTCCCTTTTATGTGTCCTTGATATGGGTATCATCATTATTAATCACATTATGGCTCATTGATTTGATGCAATGTAGTTTTATCTTTTGGTCACTTGATCATATCATTTCTTCTTTATCATCACATACATCATATTGATCTATTTAGCTTTGAGATACACCCATCATTAATCTTATGAAATCATCATCTTATCATGGCCAACATCTCTCCCTTGTATGCATCATTTTTTGGGATACATCTAAAGCTTATGACCTTTTAATCATATCATCATCATGTTATGGTTGATTCCCTTTTGGGATGTGTTGATAACCATGACACCCATCATCTCTACTCCCTATGAATGTATCTTTATTAGGGGCATCATTATCAATTTATATATATTTTTTTCAACTTGAATTCATCTTCTTCACCTATCTCAACATATAGCATCCCATCCACTCATTTATCCAACACATCCCACTCCTCATTTTTTCTTTTGAGTGGTCATCCATATCATTCTTCCCCATATGTCCCCTCGAGGGGACATCATATCCAATAACATCATATACTAACATTAATTTATGACATTATTTTTCTTTGAAATACCATTACTCCTTTCATCTTGTCCACTCACAATGCCCTTTTAAAGAGGGTCAAAATGTATGCACCTAAATCTTCTCACTTCATTTAACGTCACTAATAATTTTATTTATCCCCTTTAATTCCATTTTCTAGTCATTTATCTAACATCCCCTTTCATTATTATTCATTTACTAACTTTATTCTATCCCACTTCATCATTAATTACTCTAATCATTTATTAATCCTATCCTAACCTATCTTATCTATTATTTGGTAATTTTAAATTCCCATGACCCATCTACCCACCTACTAAGGCTATTCCTAGGCTCTCCTACACCCCTAGTCCCTAATCACCCACCTAATTCCTATCTAATCTTCTACCTAATCCTAATTAACCCATAAATGTATTCTAAAATTCTCTATTTATAGAATCCTTTCTATTCTCACCCATCCTCTCTAGAAGCCTCTAAATCTAGAGGCTTCCAAGGAATTTTAAATTTCTTTTAATTCTCCACCCTAGATCTTCAAGATCTAACTTTGAATTTCAACCCTTCATTTCTCCTACCACATTATATTTAAATAAATCCCTTCCTCCATGGAATCTAACCACAAGATAACTTGAAGTCTTCATGTCAAAACAATCTTTCAATCACAAGCATCCATCATCCTTGATCAAATAATCACCATGTCCAAATTCTGAGTCTAAGGTAATCAATCCAATACATTTGTTTTCATATTATATTTAATCATAGTTTGTATCATTTATCTTTAGTATCATAATTCTGATTTAAATTATGAACTCATCTATTACATTTGGTCTTAATGGCTATAGATCTTACCTAGGTAGTTTGAGGTTTGGGTAGATTTTATATTGCTTGCATAATCTTAAATCCATATTTCTCTAATTTCCTACTATAGTAAAATAAGTGAATTACACAAAAATTCCCATAAGAACATAATTAAACACAAAAATATTTAATCAATGATAACTCAAAACTTAGTGTTTTTTCTAAAAATGTAATGTAGGAATGTACAACCATCTATTGACATGAGTAGGATGATAATGATATGGTGTGGGAAGAAATTGTGAAAGGTGTTTGTGAGGATGGACTAGTACTATCTTAGGTCTTAAAATTTAACTCATTAACTAAATCAAGTGGTGTAATTAGGATAATAATTTTATGTAGTGGATGTTTGTGAGGAGGGCCCAAAGGTCTTAGACTACAACTCATGAACTAAAATCCAAATGCATAAGTAGGAAGATACAATCAAGTATGTGATTAGCTAAAAGTGATATTTAGGGATGTCAAGAAAAATATGGTGTAAATAAGTTAGGTTCCACATGAGTGATGTGTAAATTCTTAGTGGGAATGAGACACATTGAACAAGTGGACAAGGTAAATAAATATCAACATCAAGGACGTAGGAGACTCAAACTAGTGAACACAAACCTTAGGATAACAATTAAGGTACATAAATTATCCTATGAAGGATATATGCATGAAATTAGAATGGTCCTACCTTCCCAAAAAAAATTCCCCTCTCCTCAGGACCCCTTAAAATTTTATTAATCTACTACGAAGATTGGGTACTTGGGTGAGAAGATAGGTGGGACTAAAATGTAGGAAGATATAATGATATGATGATATAATTAGACCTTTTACCCTAGTATACTAGCCTAACAAACCCCAATGTACCTCAGATATATCATGATTTCAATTGTGGAGATTGAGCTTTGATTAAGATACGACATGTGTTAAACAAGATCATCTCTTTTGGTCTGATCTAAATTTTTATATAATTTTAATTTTAACATTATCTTTTCTTATGATATGGATTTTAAATATTTTGGATTTTTATATTTTTACTCATCCATATGGATTCAAAAAACCAAACATGACTAAAATAGGTAGCTAACACAAGAGAACTTAAGCTTGGCCACTAGAAATGAGAAATTAAATGTCATGGTGTCTAAAGACTCCTAGACTTGACCACGTGCAAGTGTGAAATATAAAAACCAACCTATGTGTGCCTAAAATAGAAGGAAATAAGGTAAATATAGGTATTTTAGAATATTCATCCATGTAATAAATGTTATATAATGATGAATATGCTTATAGTTGATCACAAGGAGAGGTAATAATGCTTTAAAAGGGATAGGGCTATTCTTTGATAGTCATATCACTATGAAATTTATACTAACCTATATGGGATCTATAACAAGCACTAATGAAAGTATTAGCCATCATAAAAGAGGAGAAGGTAAATATTCATCCTAAAAAGAGATGTAAATTAAATAGAGGCCAAATAATTAGAAGGAAACTAATGCAAAATGATAAAAATGTTAGAGTAATTAAAAACTTGAAGGTGCTAGCTAAGATCTACAAGATAAAAAAATGATGAAATTAAAAATAGAAAATAAAAAAAGGAATAAATGGTTCAATAAAAATGATATAAAACCTAAAATGTGATACCCAAGAACCACAAGGGAATCTAAGGCCGAAAGTAAAAATACCAAATAACAAAAAAGGAAATGAAGGTGCAAGAAAAATGATATAAAACCCAAAGGTGATACCTAAGATCCATAAGGGAATCTAAGGTTAAATTTAAAAATACCAAAGAACCAAAAATGAATAAATGGTGAAATAAAAATTATACGTAATATCCTCTATGGAAGTAAAGGCCAAAAATAAAATGAAATAAAACCTGAAGGTGATACCTAAAATACACAAAGGAAACAAAGGCCGAAAGCAAAAATACCAAAGAACTGGAAAAAAAAAATGGTGTAATAAATCATACTAAAATGGGAGTAAAATAAATAAAATTTATAAAATGAAAGAAACATGAGACAAAATGACAAGAAAAATTATATGTGACTACTATTTAGTATGATTTATCTTGTGCATTTTAGGATGAATGTGCAAATAACAAAAAAGGAAATGAAGGTGCAAGAAAAATGATATAAAACCCAAAGGTGATACATAAGATCCATAAGGGAATCTTAGGTTGAATTTAAAAATACCAAAGAAATAAAAATGAATAAATGGTGAAAGAAAAATTATACCTAATATCCTCTATGGAAGTAAAGGCCAAAAATAAAATGAAATAAAACTTGAAGGTGATACCTAAAATACACAAAGGAAACAAAGGCCAAAAGAAAAAATACCAAAGAACCAAAAAAACATAATGGTTTAATAAATCATACTAAAATAGGATTAAAATAAATAAAATTTATAAAATGAAAGAAACATGAGACAAAATGACAAGAAAAATCTATGCTAAAGACTATGTCAAAGAAGAGCATTTGAAGTAAAAGTATATGTGTCTCATAAAGTTTCTTGAAGATGAATTTGTTAGGTTGTAATATGATAAATGTTCTTGATTACTACCTCATGGTAAGTATGATAAATAAATAATACAAGAGAATGATTATGGGTGTCATAAAATATCCCAAAATCAGGTATAAATTTAAGGATGGGCATCGCAAGATGCCCCAAAGGTTGATGTATGGGTAGTGCAAGGTGACCCAATATGTGTAGTAAGAAAAGGATGGGCATCATAATATTTTTTTAAACGTGTGATAATAAGTGTAAGAGCATTGTAAGATTCCCCAACCTATGGGATATAGGTGAATAGGAGTTAACCTCAAGACTGACAAGCCTAGGAGTGATGTCAAAATCTATATAAATCAGTGTTCCATTAAAAAATGTGGCATCTATACAAATGTCCGCATATTTGTGAAGTGATATAAATTTTTAATGTATGGTATATTATATAATGATAGTGTCTCAAAAATAGGAGTAAAAGGAACTGTATCATCTAGGTCAATACAGTCTATTGATGATATAGGGTTGAAATGGATTGTATTGACCATATCGATATAGTCAGCTAAAGGAGGACTAAAATGAACTATATCAACCTAGATGATGCAATCCAATAAAATAGAATAATTTGGTGAGATATAATTAAAATCAACTCTATCGATCTAGTCAATGTAGTCTAATGAAATAAATTAAACTATATCGGCACTTTTTTAGACATGGCCAATGTAGTTGGTTGTAGAAAAAATAACTATATTGGCATATTTTGGATCATGGTTGATGTAGTTGACTGTAGGTGAAATAAATATATCAACACATTTTGGGTCATGGTTGATGTAGTTGATTATAGGTGAAATAATTGTATCAGCACATTCTAGGTCATGACTAATGTAATTATATATAGGTGGTTGAAAGTGAACAGTATTGAATTGGTTGAACCATTGGAAATAAGTGGTTTGAGAAATTATTTAGGTAGATAATAAAGTATTAAGGCTAAAACATGATATTTATGAATATTCATATAGGCTTGAGGATCATAATCACCTATAATGCTTGAGTTGGTAGGCATTTAGATTAGTTGTTCTTCATAAATTGATGAATCAAAAATTGATTAAATGTGAGCGAAGGTTTGATTGCTTAGCCTTCTAAGGCCTTCCAAGGGAAAGGTAGATAGAGGGTAGACATCAAGATAATCATGATCAATATTACCTTATTTTTTGGAAATTGTGGGAAAATCATAATAAGGATTACCAATGGGAACATCCAATATCATGTTAGGATCTTCAACTTCAACAGAATTGTCATCATAGATGGAAAAATTGTGAGAATTATTTTAAACCATGTGAGAAGTAGTGAATGTGGGATAAGAAGGATCCTCATAATTATAAGTGGAATTATCATCAGGATCATAATAAGGATCACTGGAGTCATCACCCTAGTAGTAAGGATCATCAAAGTCATAAAGAGGAAGATTGTGATGGATACATTTGCCAATCTTTGAGTTGTTAAAGGTGATATCATTGGGATGCTCATAGGGATGGTCATCAGCATGAGGACCATATTCACTCACACTATAAGTATCATCATAAGATGGAAGAGTATGATAAGGGTCCTCAGCCATGAGAAATGGTATGGGATAATTTCACCATGACGAGTTTCTTGCAATGGTGGCCATGAAAATTTGTTGAAAAGTTTGGATACAAAAAACAAATAATAATGGATATATTGATACAATCAGTTACTAATATGGAAAAATATATTATGTCATCCATGTTAATGTAATTAGATGTAATAAGTCAGCGCTAGTGGTAACTAATAAAAATAAACTATATCAACCTAGTTGGTTCAATTAGAAAAACACATAGAACTATATCAAGTCGGTTGATACAGTCTATAAACACATAGAATGGCAATGGTTTGGTTGATACCATTCACAAAAATATAGATAAAGGTATCAATTTGGATGATATAATTATCTTATAAAATATATATTATTTTGAATAAAAATTATGGAGATAACCAATAAAAAATGGAAATGTGAAGACAATCCAACTAGCGGTGGGATGTATGCATGGGATAAGATTAGCTTAGAACTATCCTATCTCAATATATCCAAACTCAAAGAATGTTAATCAAATTAATCTTGTGATACTTGATGTTTGGGTAGTGACCAACGGATCCACAGATCTAGAACAAGGTTTCTTATGTTATGAATGTCAAGAGGAAATGGGTCCAAAGCTTATGCCTGTGCCACAAGGAAATAGATATAACTAGACCTCCATGAAATTAATTGATTACAAATATGTAATGTAATTAGTTATGAAAATAAATTAAAGTAAATTAAAGAGGGTAAGGTTAAAATGATCAAAATGGGTAATTTCCATGCTCAACAAATGGGGGTCTAGGCAACCTAAAATGACGTACAAAAAATCTAAGCAATCCTACAACCACATGATTATTAATTGTATATAAAACTTAGAAAATAATACACACACATTCATTCACTAATAAATAATCAACATCTAAATACTAAGTAAATAAAGGAAAGAGTATAAGGCTAAAAATACTTACCTTGAAATGGACCCGTTGAGCATCAATCTCCCCCTTGGCCAATGGTTCTTTTTAAGATATTTTTGTGGTTGTGAATACCTAAAAGTTTGGAAAAAAGGTTCTAGACCAAAAAAGGTCCTCCTAGTGAATCTCCAAGGCTTCCACTAGACAAGCTTCTTTAAGATAAGATTCTAGACCTAACTCATCCAAATGTGACTTAGGACAGAAGTGTAAGTGAAAGAATAAAAAATAGAGTGTATATGATATGTTTGGAATTAAATATGACCCCTGTATATATTTTTGTTTTACCTAAAACCAACCCTAATCACTAAGCCAAAAGCATTGAGTAGATCGATAAAATTAAGAGATATCGGCTAACACTGAATGGCATCAGTCAAGCTAATATGATAAGATTCTCAATAAATAGGCTCAAAACTACATCAAACAAGTTGATGTAATACATGAAGGGAAAACATGCAAAATAGATGATATCATCTTGAAAGATGTCATAAGATAGGGAAACTGACATAACTAAATGAGATAGGATAGAAGGAGATAAGTAATAATATAATTCTAAATAAGTTGAACTAGTAGTATGAATGATATAATCATGACACTAGTAGCAACATCTTTCACAATGCACCACAATCATACCCACCCCTTTCTTGGTACACCCTTTAATGTGTACACTTAGGGAGATTGGTGTTTGATAAGTCACTACAAGATAAAGTGTCAATAAATGATAAAACAAAAAATATTATGTGTATACAAAAACTAGGGTAGATAGGACCACATTGTAACCCTATCTTTTGACTATGATAGTGTTTAGGTTGACCATACAAGTGATTTTTCTATTTAGGTTCCTAAAACTATCAACTATGGTTGATTTATTAAATACAAGAGCTAATTTGATGTGTAGAGGACCTAAAATATTAAAACCCTAGTTCATGTACATACTAATAGAGTTCAAATACAAAAGGGGAAATTAAATAAGGGGAATAGTTGAGATATCCTTATAAAACCCCATGTAATTTGAGTTCTACCTACATATCCCAAAAGGGCCTAAGGCCAATGTAGTTATCCCTCCTAGAGTGAGTGTAAAATCTTGATATTTTAATTATATGGATGCAACTAGTATATTGACTTGAATTCTTGACAATGAATTCCTTTGACATGTAATAAAAAACTTTAGACTTGGCATATGACTATCGTAATAAATGGTGAATAGTCTAAATAAGGTAAGGATGTCAAGATTAAATATATTCAATCACTTAATGATTAAATTTGAGTTTCTACATTCCCCCCTTATTCTATTGATGCAATAAAATGAAATTAATAGAGTAAAGTATATGCAACCTAAGTGTGTATACACACTTTGTATTTTAATTTGAAGCTAGATTTGAAAGATGCCTCAATGCAAAACCTATAGAAATGCCACTGAAAGTAGTTACTATCCATATGTAAAAATTAAAAAAATTAAACTTAAGAATTTTAAATTTGAAAAGAGAGTAAGGATACATCAAAAATAGTATGTAATATTATTACCATGTAACTTTGAAAGTGTATAAGTATGTATTCCCCATCATTGAAACATTTGTAATAAATTAACTTGTGGTTAATTGAGAGTGATAAAGTCTCAATTTGAAAACCAATGAAATCTCTTGAGTTGGAAAGATTATATGCTCCTACTCTCATAAAATACTCTTTTATAATAATTTAAGGATGGAACCATTAAATGTGGCTCAATATTGTGCAACCATAAACATTTGAGTGTCAATAGACTCAAATGTGGTATAAGGGTGGAACCACCAAATGTGACTAGCTAAAGTGTAACCATATATGTTGAGTGTCACTAGACTCTAACATGGCCCACTTGAAAAATTATATGAATCATACCACTATAAATGAATCTAAATTATTTTTGAAACTTTTGAACTTTTAAAAAATGAAATTTGAAATTTTTCAAAGCAGTAACATGAACATGAATTAATATCATACCCCATATATTGTACTCTATTGATATCAAATGCCAATTAAACTTGTAACTCATTGAAACTTGTAACTTGTAAATTGTAACTGTAATTGTTTTTACACATTCCCATGTATATGCATCAAGTGATGTGAATATGTATTCAAGTAAATGTAGGAAGGAGTTCACATGCATGTCATATTCCCCATAATCTAAAATTCTAAACCATATTATAAATCTGAAAAAATATATTTTATCATAAATTTGATGTTTATTATTCATGAGAGATTGAATTTTTAAGGCAAGCCCATTATGATTCCCCCTTTTGAGATGAGAGACATGGCCTACATTTCACTAATCTCAAAATATAATTGTATAATATGCATAAATTTAATCATATAGTAAAATATGAGCATTTGAAATGTATTGCATCATAGTATTTAATATAGCATTACATTTCATATGATCATGTGCTATATATATATATATATATATATATATATATATATATATATATATATATCATTGAAGCACATAATCATCATGTGCATGATTTTAAAATGGCATAAGATTAAAAATATAAATAATGCATGATATTAATCATGGAACGATATTAAAAAGTAATTAATATACTAGTAATGTCACACAATGTCACATATTTTTTATAAAATGTCACACATAAGGCCCAAATTCCGCATATTATATATATTTTAATGTCGCATAAATAATAAATTTCAATGGTCATACTCAAAAGGCATGATGATGCCATATAAATAATAGCATGCATATATTGCATAGGCAAGGCTAAAGTCCACACATAATAATCAAGCAATTCCTAACTTATCATGTAGTAAAGCAAGAATATTTTTAATAATCATAGAGTAAATGAGAATGTTTTGCATCAACCATATGTATGAATGTCATTGTTATCAAATAACATATCCATGTAACACAATTTAAAGTATGAGTGGTTATCAAAACTTTTGTATGATATATAGGTCAACATGGTAGAGATGTTGTGGTTAGATACAACTTGTTGAAGTGTTCATGGAGAATGAAGATATTTATCCATATTACCAATGTTATTGGGTAAAAATGGAAACCCAACATAAAAAAACCATGTAATGGTATGTATTGTATCATACTCACATACCTTGTGAAAAGCATTATGTATTGAAAAATTGAAATATGTTATTTGCTTGACATAAATGAACTATAAATATAATAAAATGATTTTGAGGTCCTGTTTTTCAATTTTTTAAAATATTTGAATTTTATCAAAATTAAAATTTTTAAAATATTTGAAAAATGCTAAGAAACAAGGCTTCGAAAATAGAATAATTGAGAAGGATTCAAACAATCTGTAACAAGTTGCTAAAGAATGGTGTGGATAGAAAGGAAGACAATCAATATGTGTATTTGAATCATAATCATGTATAAAACATTATGTATATAATAATTTACATGGCCCTAATGGGCAAGAATCTATGTATGCTCATCTAGTGTGTCAAAGTAGAGAGATGTGATCATGTAATCAAAATGTAAGTCATAGTGATAGATATGCCATAGTAAGCAAATTGAATTCTATAAATAATGTGTATTTAAATCATTATAATATAGGTGTTTTGGATTGTTCAAATCAGTTTTAAAAGCAATAGGGAAAGTTCTCAAAGTGAAAATAAACCCAAGGGCTAGAAGAATGCTTAGAATTTTTAATATATATTTGATAATCTCATTGATGTGTATGTTTGGATTGTGTTATGTTAGTATGAATTGATAAAATAAGAACTAGTTCATGTTATCCTTTTCTTGGAATTTGAGCATTAAAATTAAGTAAATTTCCAACTTGATGGGAAAATAAATGTAAAATAATCAGTCATTATTTTATTGCTTGTACGTGTAATAGTTGGTTCATTATGCATATTTGTTTCATTATGCACAATTTTCGATGGATTTAACTTAGGATTCCATACTTGTGTAGGTAACTTAGTTGGCACTTTTTAATTTGAAAAAAAAAAAACCTTAGAAACCTCTTATGTTGATACTTTTTTTATTATATTGTTAATTTGAGAACTATCAATGGTGTCTTTAGCTTGACATTTTCCATTAATAAAAGCATTTTAAACCATTTTATATTATATTGGATATTTTTGGTAATTTTTTGTTTAAAATTTGGATATTTATAAGATAAATATGAAGACTTGGGTAGCTTATTATTGAATTTTTGAAATGAGATAATTCGTTTATTTGTAATTTCTTTTAGCTTTTCTTGTAATGCATAACAATCATTATCATGATTTTCATTGATGCCATGATAAGTATCTAATATTTAGCCCTTAATTTTTTCCAATCGGTGAGGAGAGTGGTAGTAATTAGGGAGTTGTTTAATTAAATTTTTATCTAGTAATGTTTTTAAAATATCATGTGCTTGATCATTGAAAGCATATTTGAGTGGTTGTGCCTTCCATGATGTAAAGTAATAAGTATGATTAGTAACTTTAAGAATGGATTCATTTACTTTATGTATGCATGACTTTAAATTTATCCAATGTATATTCAACATTATGAATTTGGTTATTAAAATCAAGGTGTGTCTTTATATTAACGAGTTTTGTAGCACTTGCATTTTTAAAATAATTTTTAATTTAACTATTTCACCATATTAGGAATATGTGCATCAACTTTACATGATTGTATTTCATTATGTGGATATTATTTATGTAACTCATTGTCCTCATGAATATTGTTTAATACTTTAATGATACGTAACTCTTCTTCTAACACTAAGGTATCATAACAAAGAGCTAAAAATGACACACAAGTATGATAAAGCAACTTCACTTTCAATGGATAAATAATACATCTACAAAAAATATATTTGACTTCCTAATTGGTTGGTTAATAAATTAATAGATGTATAAAAGTCATAAATATTAAAATTTAACCACAAAATTTATTGAATTTTCTTTGATGTAAGAAAGGTAACCTTTCATAAGTGATTCTAGGCCCCGTATTTTGAATATATTGTATCAATAAAGCTTCCTCTAGTTTAAAATAGATATTTAAGGATCCACTAGGAATGAAATGAAATTAATCAAGTGCACACCCCATGATACTCTTAGGAAATAGTTACAATAACATTTTACTACCATTATATCCATTCATGGCTTCTAAAAAATTAGTAAGATGTAGGTAAGGGTCCCCACTTCCATCATATGCATAAAATCTAAGTATTTGGAAGTTAAGAGGGAGAGGTACTTATAAAATTTTGTACATAATAGGATTACCATATACTGCATTAAATTTAACCCAAGTGTGTTATGCTTTATTATTTAAGTATAATTAATGTACTTTATATTTCAAACCTCCCATAGCATTCATTAAGGATATGAATTCTGGTGAAGGTGTGTTGAGGTTACGAATATGTCCATTTAATGGTTGATTTATATTGTTAATTTTAGCTATTGTAACACTATTTATAATAGGAATAAAAGGTGTAAAGATAGGCTCTTATTTTTCTTTATGATATACATTGGACATATATGAGTCACTTACTTATTGTTGGTTGATAGAATTGAAATAAACATCACTGACAAGAGATGTATTTTCATCATGTGGTAACTCTATGCTAAGATTATGACACTATGGCACAAGAGTAACATCATGTGGATACAAACATGAGATTAAAGTGGAACCAAAATCACAATATGTGTAAAAATAAATGTCATTTATTTCAATTATAGCTTATGATGTTATAAGGGAAGAGGAATTGAGTCCATCCTCCTTGGTTGACAAGGGGAAAAAACTATGGCATGTAGGATCAATATCTAGTAATTGGAAATAAGAATGGATGACATCACTACTATTATTATTATTTTACACTTCACAAGAAGGAGAAACATGAATTTTTTCATGAACATCATCCTCATTTAAACATATTTTATGTGTATTTATTTTATAAGTGAGAGGTGGAAATCAAAGTTATATGTGCGAGGATAATGTTCTTAATGTGGGATGATAGGTGAAAATTTAAGAGAGAGTAAATATTCATTTTTAGAATGCTTTTTTTTCTCTAATTCATGAGTTAAGGAAGAAGGTAAAGAGGATCCCAAGTAGAATATAAAGTTAAATACATAGTGGAAGCTAATGAATCCAAAGAGGAATCTAGAGGTGAAACCAAAGAAGAGTCTAAAGATGAAACCAAAGAGAAATCTAGAGGTGATTTCACTTCTATGGACTCATGTTCCCAAGTTTCATCAAAATAAAAAAAAAATCATTTTTATATCATTGAAATCATAATCAACCATATATTTTTATTCCATAAGTTTTTCTTATTAATATTTTTGCATTCATCATCATAACTAAAAGGCATAGCCTGAGTAGAGAATAACTTATCTAGATGATGAACATCATTAGCATATTAATTTGACTATCCATGATATATACAAATAATTTGAATATACTAAATATAAAAAATAAAACACTTAGTGATATTAAGTAATTTTTCATGTACAAAGGAGCTATTAATTATGAATACAATACAAGAAAAAATTAAGGTATAAAGTGTGATCTAGGAAAGGGTTTGAATGATTATGTGGGATATCAATTATACTTATTGGTTTGTAGATTATTTTCAGCCCAATATCTCATATCACTAATTGTAGAGGCTAAAATATTAATGTAACCCACCATCCTATCTCTAAGGGTATGGTCAGAGGAACATCCTTAGGTGATACACTCCTCTCAAGTGTACCATAAATCAAATAGGTAAATAGGATTCATGTGGCATAAATAAAGAAACCCTAAGAATTTATATTATATCATGAGGTACAGAGAAACTAAACTCCATGTATTATCAATGTCTAGGGCATGAGTATTGATATTATATCCCTCACTTCATGGTGTTGGTAAAATAGGTCATTGCTAAGCCAAATTATAGCTCTCTATGTGGTTTTAAACTAATAGAATATAGTTGATAAAAACAATTATACATTAATATAAAATAAATAGAAAATAAAAGTTTAAATATTTTCATGTATAGAGATCAAAAAAATTGAACCCAAAGTCGAAATAAAATGCTTTAGTGTCAGATTTTATACAAGGTGACAAGATAATTTATTCAATGTTGGATTAAGATCCAATGTCAAAGAAGATTGACTCATGATGTCAAAATTATGTCCAAGGTTTAAAATTATTTTCTATAAATGTCAATAATTTATATAATTTTGTATAAAATCCTAGGATAAAAATCAAGCAAATAGCAAGCAGTGTTCTAAAAAAATAATGAATTCACGAGAATGTTTAATGGTTATTTGATTTACTAATAAAATACTATGAACCACTAAATTATTGAAATGATTATTAATATTATATAATATGTATAACCTAAATCTAAAATATAATTAAATATATGATTTTAAATTATCTATAAATAATAACTTCCAAAATAATATGTAAACCTAGCTTGGATCTGAATTATGTTGACTATGCAAGGTGACATCTGACTAGGAAACTAACTAAAATTGTCTTTTCACTTTATCACACATAAAATCATAATTATATAATGAATTAGGATAGAAGTGTACTAGTGTGTACAAGGCCACACTATGACTTTGTCCTTTGATTGTAATAGTTTCTAGGTTGATTGTGTAGGTGATTTTATGTCTAAGTGCTAGATGTTTTTAGAAATGGTTGATTGATTAATTAAGGGAGTTGATTTGACGTGTGAAGACCTAAAATAACAAAACCCTAGTTATTTCACATGAACCAAAGAGAGATAAAATATAAATTGAGAAATCGAGCAAGGGGAATAGTTGAGTTATCCTCAAAAAACCCTATGGAATCTAAGTGTTACTTACATAACCCAAAAGGGCCTCAGTTCAATAGAGTTCTCCCTCTTAGAGTGAGTGTGTGAAATATTGATATTTTCACTATATATATGCAACTAGTATATTGACTTGAATTCTTGATAATTAATTCCCTTGTCTTGTAATAAAAATCTATAGACTTGGCCTATGATTGCTATAATAAATTAGAACTTGAATTGGAAAGATTAATGTTTTTTTCTCAATGTGCAATGTTCTTTAAAAGATTAAAAATTGGTATATTCAGTGACTTTGATGTGCATAGATAGTGGTAAAATCAAAATATTTTTATTAATCAAATTTTCTAAAATCATGGGAGGGCTAACATAGAATGATTCAAATTTAAAAAGTGATTTTTAGAGTACTAGGGACAAGGGCACACTAATGGACAAGGTTGGATTGTAGTTTTGTCCCATAAGGACATAAACTATTGAAACTTGTTTGACAAGATTATAAAATAAAAATAGGGATTTTTGAATGATATTTTCAAAATAGTGAATAGAATAGTGAGGGATCTTATAGAGATTTCAAGTTAATAAAATGGTGAATAGACTAAATAAGGTAAGGATTGTCAATATTAAACTTTTCAAGTAATTAATGATTAAATTTAAGTGTCTTCACTAGACACACATGTGTACAAATACTCTTACATAATCCATTATTATAGCCCTTGAATTTTTTTATTTGGACCTAGCATTTTTATTAACTATCACAATCCAAACATCTGTGACACTCATCATATAGAGACTTTAATACACATATTTTATGGCATGTTACTTTACCATTCTTGCATACTTACTATCTACGCATACTTTGGGTTCTTTTTGGGCTTACATCATTGAATAATCTTACTTATTCATACTACATGAGTGGACATTTATTTTTTTCCCATTGGGGTCATGTATATTCATATCTCCACATATAATATTGAGTTACATTATTGCAATACACAAATACACTAGAATGTCTTGCTTTTACTCTCTCCACATTTTCATGTTATCACATATAGTGCAAATTATGACTTGAAACATGTTTAAAATTATTTGGGTCCATCCCTTTCTTATATGTTTTAATACTTGTTACTTTTCCTTACACATATTTCAAAAACATTCAAATATTATTAAAAAATAAAAAATCATAACCAGTGCATGGCATGAGTTGCTAGTTTACTTATTTAAATATGTTATTTATCACATGTTTGGTACATATCATATTCTTTTTCATACCATATGCATTTCATGAGGTATATGAGTGTGATATAGGACATACATCTTATACATGGATTCCTAGATGTTGGATTCCCTTCTACCTAGTGGCCATGCCTATGTTGGGGGCATCTTATTATACATGTTATATCTATCTAATACCTATCTACCATGTTGAGGTATGTATCTTACAAGTATTTTTCTAATTACTCATATTTTACATTATGTTACATGATTATGTTTCTTTTTTATGATGTGATATTGATACATATGGATAGTGTAGACTAGTTTTCACTTGTTCTATGCTCATTCAATATTTTTTACTTCCTTACATGATAGGCTAGACATTTATTGCTTATTTTGTGTGGCCTTTATCCCTATATGTGCAATATTTATTTATGTGACATTTTAACATGTCCATTATTTTTGGCCTTTGGTCCTATGTGTGTAATACTTATTTTACCATATTTAAACATATCAATTGCTTGTGACACTTGGCTCCATGTGTGCAATGTTTGATTGTATGCACTACATTTGAATATGTCCCTTATATGTGCCCCTTTACATTTGAATATGTCACTTATGTGTGACATTTCATGACATTATGTTTTGTTCTTATTATTATTATTGGCCTTGATTAGTGGTGGCATGATTCATATCATGTACTTTTACTATGTAATCTAATTCAAAATTGGTTACCATATTACATGTCTCATTTTTATATCTATCTAGACATGACACTTGTATGCATCACATTCAATATGTTATATACATGTTTCAATGACAATTACATTATTATGATGACATAATCTTGACCTAATGACATGACACTAAAATATTATATCTTCATCATATGGTATAATTAACTCTTTTTTTAAATGAGTAACTTAAGGCTACATACCTCATCTCAAAAGGGGAGAATTACAGATGACTTGTCTTAGAGATATAAGCCTCCATGAATAGAGATCAATATTTGGGATATAATACAAGTTTCAAAGATTTAAAAAATAGGTTTTTAAATATTTAAAGTAATGAAAAATCAAATTATATGATAGAGTACGAGTTTTAAATATTCAAATTAATTCATAAATTAAACACAATGACATATATTGGCACTTTAATATAGATTATAGGGGCATATCACATGCTTATGCACTCATTTTAAAAATACTTGAGAACATAATCATACACACTTGAATTCATATACATGTTTATATGAAAAAACATTACAAGATCAAAAGTTACATGTTTCACATACAATTACAATTGAACATATATATGTAAGGCATTATATATCATTTGGCATAGATTTAAGGGGCATGATACTAATTCATGCTTACACATGTATTTTTAAAAGTTAAAAAGTAATGATATTTTTTCATGCATGTCAAATATAATATAGTTTACAAATTCAAAGATAAATATTTATTTTAATTCAAATCTATGGGCACTATATTTGTGATGGGGGCATGAATGTTTTGCATTCTATTTTTTCATGAATCATTCGTGTAAATAGAATATATATCCATCTATAGTTATTTGATTCATCATACTATGTCTCATGTACACTAGATTATAGTGACATTAAATGGCCTTGGTATTACTTCTAGAAAATCCATTGTGTGGTTTCATATTCTATTATAGGTGATGTATATTCAAGTCTAGTGACACTCAACAACCTAGACATCACTTTTATCAAACCCCTTGGTTCCACATTATTTTGTAGTAGTAAATTTGGTACCTTCCCCCATTTATGAGATTTGGAGCATGCATATTTCCAACTCAAGGGATTGATTATTTATTTAAAATTGGGACTTGATTAATCTCAATTCACCATTGATTCAACATAAAGGAACATCACTCTAAATGATCCAAATGGGGGTATTTTATCTAATTTTATTCTTTTACATGTTACAAGGTAGTTTGGTGTCATATCCTTAGAAGTGTACTCCTTCCTTTCTCTATTTTCAAATTTCAAATTTTAAAGTTTAAAATTTTCAAATCTTTAAATATGAAAAAATTACTATTTCATATGTCATTGTAGGGTTTGCATAAAAGAGTGAACTACGTAATTAGAGTATCCTATCAAATACAAAGTGTGTTGTACACACTCAAGTTTAATTATTTATATTTTACTCTAAAAATTTCATTATTAGAATAAAGGGGGAAATGTAGTAACATAAATTTGGTCATAGGTACTTATAGTGATTATTCTTAACACATCTTAAACTACTTAACTTGTGCCCAAATACATGACTCTTATTCACCATGATTATAATATACTTATTTATATGTGTGCTTGATCCTTTGTTCACCATTACTAGTACACATAAATCTATAATTTAATGCTCAAACCTCTATTACATCACTCTCAAACTACCTCAAATTAAGGATAGTGGTACTTGATTCTCTAGGATAAGTCCACTACCATGGACCTATTCACCTAGATTGCCCTTGTCCCCATGCCATTTAAAGACTAGTTTCCCAATTTAAAATGTTTAATTGGGTCTTCCTACACATTTTGTAAGGTCAGCTAAAGGAAATTGTCAAAAGGTTTCAATAGAAATACAAATCAAATGTCATTAATTATTTCTAGCTTAGCACTATATATTGATTAGTTATTCACTATTTCACATTGAAAAAATTATCCTATTCTTCCTAAATTCAAGATCAATCACTAGTATCACTCATAATCCAAGTCTAAATTATCTCAAATCAATCCAAGAGTTACATTCCCAAGTATTAAATACATATATGTAGCTTCATACATATAGTCAAGGAACATAATTATATAATCACTCTAGGTGGGAGAACTAAATGCAGCTTGATTCCATAATTAGATTATATGGATACGTAGGTAGTGATCAATCATAAAGGGGTTGATTGGGGTTATCTCAACCCATTACACTACCACTCTCTTTTTTTAATTTTCTAGATCTTATAGAGACTGCTAGAGTTTCCAAAGGAAAGAGAAGAAAATCATGAACTTCACAAAACATAAAAAGAATCAAAACATCTCAACCTAATCATTATATTTATTCATAGAATGTGGAACAGTCATTTTTTTGTCATAGTTAATGTAGATAAGTATGTAATCTAATGATATGGCTAGTATGTGTTATTATCTAGGGAGCACAGTCATGTCCAAGAATATTCACAAACTCTATCTTTGATCTTGGATTGTCATAGTCCCACCCTATTCTGATTTTCACCATCAGATGTTAGTTGCAATTAACCAATGAACTAGATTTGAGCTAATTTACTTTATTCCTAGTGTTTTCCAAAATTAGCATGTTTCTATACTTAGCAAGTTATAATCATAATTATATATATATTTAGCATTGTAATCTTTCAAAGTTTTATATCTATTTAAAAAATTACATTATTAAATCAAAAATAGGGTAAAATAATAACATGTATAATTAAACATATAGCATATGAATATTAACATGATATATGTATCCATCAACAAAAAAAGGCAAAGATATTTTTTGAGTTTTTATGTTTTCCAATGTTTTTTTTTTTTTTTTTTTTTTTTAATGTTTTTCTATAAGAAGGAGATCATGAAAAGAGGGAAACTACATGTAGAAAATAGAAGAAGCAAACAGAGGTTAGTCAAGAAATAATTAAGGTCAAGAATCAAAATCAAGAGAATACAAGGAAAGAAAACATGCAAGCCAAGGGGTGAAGATTTAGAAGAAATAAAAAGAGGAGATTCCAAAAAACCTAAAACGTCCCTCACAAATCAATTTTTACTAGGACAAAAGGTCTTAACATGTATTTCATCATCAATTGGAAGGTCTAGAAATGTTTGGAATGCAATCAATAATCAAGGGACAAAGGCTAGTGCAACATAGAAAGAAACATAAACCAAGGATCTAAAATAATCTCAATGCAAACAAAGGCAAAAACATATATGTCAAATCTATAATAATATGAGTAAAGGCACAAACTCAATGAAAGAAAACACATGAAAGGAAAGACATATATAATAAGGATGTAAAAAAAATTATGGTACAGTACGATGTATCAATGAGGCACAAGGGATAGGTTAGCATGGCTAACCAATGATATCATATATTTAAGGATGTCTATATACATAATATTTTTAAACTTTATCATTTACTGATGCTTTCTCTCTTATAGGAACCTATCGATTTTCTATATCTTCAATTGTATGACTTAAAGAGTGAACTGAGAAATGGGTGGGTAGAAACTTGGTGCTTTGCAAAATTGTTAGTCCCTATACTATTACCTAAAACCACTATAAGTTACTTTTTATCCAACTTTATAAGTAATTAAAACATGCTTATACACTTCCTTAATAAATTCACCTTCTAAAATAGCCCCTAACTAAACATACACCCCTTTTTAATCAATTTCCTATTATGTTAGCCTAGTTGATCTTGTTAGAAATTGAGTGCATGTTATGGAACTCCGTCAGCCCATTCCACCTAGTTTGAGACCTAATGGCTATCTTTCCTACCAAATAAGATCGACCTGACTGACCTTGTTAGCTAAATTCTTAAGAGGGTTTAGGGTCAATCCTTGGATATAAATATCCCCTTAACCTTTAAAGATAGGAACATTCATTTTTATAGCTCATTATTCTATTATTTCTACATTTAATGAGTTATTACTTAGGGTTTTACTTTAGAGGGAAATAAGTTTGTCTTATGGGAAAGTCTTGGATGCAAATTAAGAATATTTTAGCTTATAACTGATTTTTATATTTTGATCCTTACAAATCCACAATAGCCTCTTCTAAAGCACCATTGTCCAAGGGAGAGATTGAGGCATGATAGGTTCAATTCAAGGTAAGTATTCATAACTTTTACTCTTTCATTTGGTAGATAGATATTTCATAAATTAATAGGATGAATGTTGTACTTATAGACACTCAATTTGGCCAATTTCATGCCTAAATTGAGATTCAATTCAATATCTATCACATGACACAATTTGAGCTTAGAAATCACCTGAATGCCCAAATTCATCTACGTAGAGAATTAATCACTCAGAAACATGGTGAGGCTTGCTTATTTGGGGTATTACCCTGTATGCACCAATAAACTGGTTTGGTTTCAACCCTAGTCAAATTATGACCTAGTAATTTGACACTTTTGGCCTGTTGAGCTATTAATTGAAAACATTTAAAATAATTTCCAAAATCCAAAAATCACTAAGCAAGATTAATTATATTATAAATATTAATTAGCTTGCCTACATAAAAATTTCAAGTTGAATTAGTCAATTTCATTTATCAAAAAATGAATTTTCATCCAAATATGAAGTCAAAGGTAAAAGGAGATAATAAAATGATTTATTAATTCCTAAATATTTTTAAAAAAAGTGAGTCACAACCTCACAAATATATAAAGTGAGTTTTCATGCCTCATAAATATCTAAAAAATGAGGTGTCAAGACTTCATGAGTGTTTTGACCTAACCAAAGGTTAGCCTAACTCAACCTAGGTTATTTTAGACTCAACCAAAGTTATAATTTATCATAACCTCCTTAGGGTTAGAGTTAGTTCTTAGAGCTATAAATACAAGTACCCACACCATATGCCAATAACCTTTTATGTGTAAGTTTATTCTACAGGAATGCCTTCAAGAAGCCATTGAGAGTAGTGTTATAATGCTCATTTTATGCAAAGATTCACACCAATCCAATATAATATAAAATCCACAAGTGACCATTTGATAAGTTATAACACCATGGAGAAGCACTGACAAGAATCTCTAATTTTATAGACCAAGCACAAACATCCTTATGCCAAAAAGTGGACATCAAATTTGATAAAGGAGGTAAAATACTAGTGTTATTTTTATCTCTATTTTTTTATCTTGTTTGTTATGTTATGCTCCCCTAGTTCTTAGGCAAGAGTGTTTAATTCTATTGTATTTTTATGCATGGATTTTTATCATTTTAACCAAAAAGGAATTAATCAACATTTGTGTGACATAATGGCATGCCTGGTGGGACCATGAATCCCATATGGCCAAAGTTAATGATGTACAACCTTTAATTTGTCTAATAAGAGCATTTAATTCTTTAATTTTAGAGTTTTGTACTTGAAAATCCCATCATTTTATTTTTTGTGTAATCAGTGGCTTCACCTTGTGTAATAGAGACTTTACAATTTTTGTGCTCTATTTATGATCTTTATTTGTGCATAAATAGTATATTTGAAATGGTATATTTAACCTACTAAATGGAGACATTTTTAGTTGGAATCGGTGACTTTGACCCTACTAAGCAGTAACTTTGAAAGGTAAAATTATATTTGATTTCGGTAGCTTTACCTATTTCCAACCTAAATCAGTGACTTCACTATATCTAGTCAGTGGCTTCACCCTATTTAATGGTGATTTCACCAAAATATAATCTTTATCAGTGTTTTTATTCTCAATAAAATAGAATCTTCACTAAAAATGATGGTTTTACTCTATTACATAAATGGTGACTTCACTCTCTGTTTTCATAAACCCAAGAGCTCAAAATGGAATGTTGTTTATTGGTTTATTTTTTAGCCTAAAGACAATCAAATCCCATAACATTTTTATAGGAACCAAGGTAGATAAAGAGAGGCCTAAACACTTCTAAATCTCACATACACTTTCATTTGGTACTTAAAAATCAATCTAATCATACTTATCTTTTAGTATTTTAAAGTTTTTACAAGTGCAACTAAGGCCACGGGGTCAAAATTTCAATCACATTTTATTTTAGTGTTATTAAAATGACATACACTTTAGTTGGATCTCGTAAGAGTTTTTTTATTTATTTATTTTTCTTTATTTATTATCTAGTTTTAAAGTTTATAGATTAAATTCTTTATTTTTGGCAAACCAAAAACTAGTGAGTGTATGCTCTCCTCCCATCCCCTATAGGGAGCTCAGGTGACCTGAAGCACTTGATTTATTACCTTGTTTATTTAGTCTTGTTAGAAATAATTTTTTGCATGCTCTCCCCAAGCTCTAAGTGACTTGGGTGACCCAAAAACAACCTTTAAAGTCTTTATATTTATTTTCTTGAATTTGTCTTATGGGTAGGATTTCATTACATCTTCACAAGTTCTTTAGGGGTATATTTACTTGGGATTATATCTATCAGAATTATACCAACCCCAATCCATGGTGGGGTATGTAAATTAGGTAGGTGATACTAGGATTGCTAGGGGGTTGAGAAGCTAACCTCTTTGATCCTAATGAAAACCTAAGTCAATTCATGCTAAACATTAGACTTCACTAAGAAATACATGGATAAATTCACTATGCAAAAGAATAGACTTTTACATAGTAATTTAGTGAGTTTGAACCTAATTAACATGATCTGCCCTTGTGTTAGCCATACCTAGGACCATTTAGTACATTTCAAAACTTATATATTTTAGTCAACCCCACTCACCACAAAATATGTTGTTAAATTTTGAGTGTTCCTCACTCTAAGTTCATGTCATGTACCAATGCTTGAGAGATAGAGGGGGGCATAAAAATTTACCTACACCTATTCTTTAATTTTTTAATTAACACTTTACTCCTTTAGAGCATTGGTATATTAGTGGAAACTTTGGTAGAATATATATACACCCATGTTAGTTTTAGGGATAGGATAAGACATTAGTGTTATTTCTATTTTATTTGATTTACATGTGTGTTTTAGACTAAATTTTTTTGTTTGTAGTATCAAGTAAAAATGAGTCCAAAACAATCACATTGTTTTCACACCATTTTAGCCTAAGAGGTGTTACTTTGCCCATTTTTTGTCACACTTTTACCTTAGAGTTTTTTTCGAAAACTGCTTATGTGTCATTTATTTAAATGGGGCATTATTATGCTGCCCATTTTGTATCAAACATATTCCTTGTATTTTATTCTAAAACCTTTTTCATGTCATTTTTTTGAAGGAGCATTGTTATGCTACCTAAATCATTCCAAAACACTTGTATCATTTAAAACCAATTTCTAAACCATTATTATACCTTCTTGTTTCAAACTTGAGGTTATGTTGCTTGATTTGTTATAACTTGTTTGCCTTGAAACATTTGAGTATTTTTTCATTAAATTTAAAACTCAATATTTTGAAGTATAAATCTTGAAGTACTCAGGTTTATGCTAAATCCTCATCTAATTTGGGCTTAGGTAGTCTACCTTTTGTGTTTGGATTGTATTATTTGGGTTGCATTGTCAACAAATATTTCACCCTAAAAGAGGGTACTCAATCCTCCTCCATATTTTGGAACCATGGGAATACTTATAGGTATGTGGTTTTACCTATGACAAAAGTAGACCTTTAGGTTTAAGGGCTAGCTCCTTGAAGTTGCCTTGAAGTGCTTATCACCTGTTTAAATGATTTCTCATGGGAAAATAGATAGAATTTTTCATGAAATGAAACTAATCTAATGGGGTGATACACCATAATTATTTCCACAAGATCATCATACTTATTTCACTAAGAAATAATACCTATAAACCAACTTCAAAATCCTAAAAGGTTCTAAAATGAGTGTTTCAATATAAAGGTGATATGCATGAGACAACACAAGGTAAATGAACTACATGGTATATTTCACACTCCAATGACAATTACACACTTTAAAGGATCCTAATACACTAGATAATCTATATATGACCTGTTAGAATAGGAACTCTTACATAAACATGAGAGGATAAGTAGAAGCAAGGATAGAAGATTATCACTTAGCATCACCATACATCACTTTTCACATGTATAAAAATGTTTGTGAACTCAAAACCAGACTTTAATTTATTTTTAAAAGTTAAAATACAATTTCAATCCAGTATGGCTTTACCATACATGGAGTGGAATCCTCTACAAGAGCCAAAATGGCTACTACTTATAAAATTTGAGAGAGAAGAGAAGAGAATAAATTCCAAGAGTCACTAAGATGTGTCAAGATGAGAAAAGGAGTTACATATGTATGAGAGAGGAAAATGGAATATACCATGCAATTTATATATGGATAAATGTCCCTCTAAGGCATGAAACTCATGAAATTTGGCGTAGGACTCTTCAATTACTTGCTCAAAAAATTAACTTCATCATTTGCCTTATTTTAACACTCCATAGTAGATTATATAAAGGTGAAATGATTTAAATATGAGGTAAGGGTTATTAATAAGCTCCAACATGAATTGTAGGTGTCCCTAATCATCAAGTTTCTTCTAGGCATGAGTTATCATTGCCTACAGTCATAATCACTCCAAATTCACTCACCCCTCACACTTGGCACCAAATTTGTCTTAAGTTTCATATTCCAATCCATAAAGAGGATTAAATGACACTTTTTAATAACCCTTGTGAACTTATATTCATCAAGTAGACCTTAAAAGGCCTCCTACTTTAAGTTTTCACCCTCTCACTAACTTGTTCACTATGTTATTTTAGACTAGCTGAAGTAGTGGTACTTTAAAAAGAACTTGTGAGATTTTTTGGTGCATGAAATGGATATTATGGGTTATCTAATGTCCCAAAACATCTCTCAAAGTGACTTTCATCCTTTGACTCGATATTAAACCCACAAAACACCAAAAACTATCAAAGAAACTAGTTGTGTGCCTTGTCTATATAAGTAGGGTACCACTTAGTATTATGGGAATTATCCTTGGTGAGTCATATTCAAGATAGAAGTAATTTCCTAGTAAAACTAGATCATTTGTGTGCCTCTCCTTCTTCTTTTCCCAATCAATTCACTAATAAGGGTTTTGGAGGGTTTAGAGTACTTTTTACCCTTAGCATTTGTTCATAAAGGTCTGACATTGGAAACCTAAAATAAATCCACAAAGTCATTGTTTTAGACCCTCTATAACACCCCTCAACTCTTAAAAACCCATTCTAAGCCTCCATGTGGGTGTGATCATCTCAATTCAAGCTCTCGATCTTTGTTCTCCATTTTGCACACCCTATGATGGTCTTAAGCCAAGAAATGGATTCCTTGTGGCCTAATATGCATTCTAAAAGATTGAACACACATTATTTATCCATAATAAATTATTCCAATGCTGTTTAATTTTACTCTATCTCTATAAATTAAATTAAACCTCTAAATGGGTAATAGGCCTTGTCTAGACCTAAAATTCTTAACTATGTACCTATGGGTTTAAACCACCCTGCATGGTTTATGACCCCTGTGAGACTTTATTCATGTTTTTCCATGTCTAAAATAACTCATTACATCCTCATAAAAGTTTTAATTACCTTTCAAATCATCCTCTTGACATTTCATGTTGAAATTGTAGGGTTTCAATACTTTTAAAGTGCCCTCTATCTAAGATAGAATAGAGGGCACTTCCTCTATTGTCCTAGAAAAAATAAATGTGGGAGGGGATTATTCAAGTTATGGGTACCATTTATGAAAAATTTTAGGGCTTGGTCTCATTATAAGACCCTCCAAATATCACTAAACTCTCAAGGCAAACTACCAAGTAACTTATTGTGTGTAGGGTGTCAAGTATGACTATACATTGTCATACTAGAATATCCCCTTCACTTATTTCAATGATATGGGAGTGTCTAAAATGTTAATGATAACTTTAGAGTGCCTCTCATATCTATCTATCATCAAATATTTTCCCAACTTTCTATTGATCACCTCTCACTTTGACTGGTCATAAGTGGTTGGTAGTGTTGTCTTGCTTTCTTGATCAAAAGGTGACACTTATAGGTGCATATTTGCCTAGTTGGACCTTGAACACAATTAATATAGACCATATTATATTTCCCAATGTCATTTTACATCCATTTGGATATATTCACATCATTTTCATGTTATTCCAATCTCCAAATCACTATGTTCCCACTCACTATCATGCTACAGTTGACTGTAGCTACCTAATTCAAAGCAAGCAAGGGTCTTGTAGGTGTGTTTTAGCCTTTATATCTATGCCACAAGGTTTAAGTTCTCATTATAGATCTTTGGATCAACTTCCCATGGTAATTTTTCCTATTTTTAGGTTCCCATCTTCTAATGTTTACCTTATGAGTTTGTGAGTCACATACAGTCAGTTGTAGGTGGCTTTTATGAGCAATGACACACCTGTAGGTGTTGATGGGGGTCAATAGCCTAAAATTTAACTCTCTTATAATTCCCTTGAGTCATTAGTGTACCCCTTACTCTAATGGAGTCACTTACCATGGGATATAATCTTACATTTATATCTTAGGGTGATGAGGACACTTGAAACTCAAGGTACTATAGTAAACACTGAAGAAAAGTTGTGAATAGTTTCATGATTTGGGAGCCTCCTAATCACCACGTGTTGAAACCAAATTTTCCCTTATTTTGATCAAATCATCTCCCCTAGGATAAGACATCATTATGGAATCATCTAGACTTATTTGGACTTCATGCTACACCATTATATAATGGCATAAAAATTGCCTAGGGCTCTATTTTGGAGCTTTTAGGGAACTTATCCCAAAAATATAGTCACCATATATAGATACAACTCCTTATGCCTTCCTACAAATATAGTACTTAAAACATTATTTACATGATATAGTCAACATCCTAAGACCTTAAAAGGTCTCAAAACATGGCCACATCTTTATGCAATAATCTCAAGTCTCTATAGGAGCCTATAGATGTACACAGAGTAGCATACAAGGTAGTGATTGTGAATATGTTCAGTGTGCATGATGTATGGGATTGTAACCAGTCCCAAACCTTCATAAAGGTCCTATAATTGATCTTTTCATCTTTGAAAAGGTTCAAAATAGTCTTAACACTTTTCATTCCAATGCTCTTAGTCTCCTATAGGTGTGTTTCCATGGTGTATGATTGTGCATACATGAGAATTGACTATCACAATCCATTATTTGTCATCTAAAAGGCTTGGTTTATTGGATCGTGTTTTAATAAGATTTACAACACATTTATACCTTCCATTGTACCTCTATGAATATACTTAGGACTTTTATACACCATGGTTCAGCTAACTATGTATGGAATCATGCAGGAAGTTGATTATGAGCCCTTATTTGATTAAAACCCTCATGATGCTAACTTGTGAGACTAATATTGAAAGGAGATGGGATTAGGAAGACATTGGATTAATGAAATGCAACACCTCACACTCATCTAAAACCACTATAGAGAAAGAAACCCTTTACAAGTGTTGAAATATAATTGCAACCTCACTATCATACTCCACCTGAAACCTAAGAGGTTTGAACTCATCAAATGACTTCCAAACATGAAAACAAAGATGAAAAAATTAAATAAGTAAATACACATCCTTTAGAATCAAATTCACTAACTAGATTGTATAGACTAACTCAAATAGAAGCAAAACCTGCAAGGTGTGGGGATTAACTAGCAAAATAAGACAATCAACTTGTTAAGAATGGTTTATAAAGTAAAGGAAACCATTCTCTAAACTATTTCCATGAAAATTAATTTGATCAATTTTACTATCCACCACCAATATATTTGACATGAAAGTCCTCTTATTGTCCATACTATCAAAAGACCTGTTGACCAATTTTACTTACTTAATGGAGTTATTGAGAGATAGAATGGTTTTGGTGTAATTTTGGCACTTCCAAAGTAGATAAAGCATGGAAAGGGAGTTATTGAAGCTAAAATGTCACTACATAATATTCTCACATGTGCCACTCTCTACCATGGGTCGTATAACCTTTGAAACTCCTTTTCACTTATTTTCTTGATTTTCAATTAAGAACATATAATTTTTAGTTAGTCCTAAAATTACTAATAAAGAAGATAAAATATTTGACATTGGAAGGAATTTTAGAACACATGGACACCAAGGAAAACTATACCATTCTCATTAATGACCCATAAATGACCCCTAAATGACATAAAATGACACAATGACTAAATGTGATAATGACCAAGGCTAATAACATATTAAATCACATAAAATGAATCATGACACACCCTATATCATGATAATATACCCATATGCAAGTTTTTGACTATAGGGTGTTGACTCATTTTGACTTGTGGTCAAAATGGTCAACATTCTAGCTGATTTCCCAAGGGTGGTATGCTTGTTATGCAAAGACTAGTAGCCTAATCCTCTCCATTGGGTCATGGAGTCACCTATACACCAATTTCCTTTGATACCATACCAAACATAGGGAAAATACATACAAAATAAGACACCTAAAATAAACACACATGTTCAACTAGAACACTTATGGAATAAAACACAACTAAAAAGAAAGAGACACACACATATTCTACTATTTAAAAAACCTCACTCTTCAGATGAAATACATCTTAACATACTTTAACCAAGGTCAAATATGGTCTCCATTACATCTTTGTCACTCCATGAAGGTATTCTATCATGTGAATCATGTTCATCATCAACCACTTGCAAATGTAGATGATCAAGAAGCCTACCACCTCTATGTCTTCTTAGGTTTGTGAATTAACTATTTGTAACCCTCAAGAATGATATTTTTTCTCTATAAGAGCCTTGATTGGAGATGTAATATAGTTTATCATTGTTATATCTAACATCCTTCCTCAAACTATAAATTATAATATATGATAGTTGTCTCATCTTTGTGCTCTTATAGGTTAGCATTTGTTAAATATTTGGGAGCATCAAGCTTCTCTTCACCATGTTCTAACATAGTTTCAAATGATTCTACCTTAGGTAGAGATTTTTTTCCCTTAAACACAACAAAATCTACCTTGAACTCATGAGACTTCTCTATGTTTACAACTTCTTAGGCAATATTTTCATCAAGATCTTTCATGACTACAGACCCTTGATCAACATAAAGACATTCATTTTCATGTTTGAAATACAACCTAACAACTTGTTCATTAGTCTCATTAGAAATCTTGACATCAAATATGTAATCTCTTAGAGAAAAAGGAGTCTTACCCAAATTATCAAATTTTTTTCATATGGCATTGAACCTTTACCATAGTTCACTCTCATTCACAACATGACACTCTTTTCGATGCTTGGTGAAACACTCAATATAATGTTTGTTAGAATAATTAGCAAACACATCAGATATATACCTCTTAAGAGGGGAAGTATCATTACTTAATTGATCAAACTCTTGACATATGGTATTGAACCTTTACCATAATTCATCCTCATGTCCCTTATGAGTGTCATCATCAAGGGAAAATTCATTAATAGTAGGTAGAAACACATCATTATTCCCACTATAGTGATCAATTAGGTTCTTAAACCTATCATCATCATACTTGTAACTCATGTAGTTACCTTTAGCAGCTTGTGAGAAAGAATGTTTGGCACTTACCTCAGCTCCCTCAAATGGCTCTTCATGCATGATATATGTGCCAAGGGAAGTTTGCTCAAAGTATGCATAATGATCAGGATCATAATCATCTACACCATATTCATATAGAAAAAATTCAGCTATTTTCTCAAGTTTGGAAGAAGCAAAATCATCCACATTAGATTCTTCTTTCTCATTGATCACACAATTCAAGTTAGAGCTTGTTTCAATGTAAGACTTAACGTGAAACCTTAAAATGGGTTGAGTTCCTATGGTCACCTTGGTTCCATACATTTTCCTAAAGGCTAAGAAGGATCAATCAGTTGAGAGATAGCCACTTATCTTGGTTGTAAAGTCCTTTGAAAGATAGGTTACAAAATGAGTAGGAAGGTCAACAATAACAATGTCTTGAAGGATGGGAAAACTAGGATAGTCATGGAGTAAAACCTTCACGTATTTTATCAACCCTATTATCCTTGCAGGTATACCATCTATCTAAAACACTCTTTTATGATGGGTTTAATATTTTATGCCCGCTTTATTAGCTATAACTTTGGTCATGATTGATGTAGAAGCACCACTATCAACTATGTAACTGTGTACTAGTTTGTCACCCACTATGAGAGTGAGGTAGAAAAGTGGAGGATTATTAGCTTTAGTAAATGGTTAAAAAGTGTTGTTAGGTGAATTATTAAGAGATATATGACCATGATTTTTACTTGAAGGTGAAGGACTATTAGTAATAGTGGACAACTAATTTTGTAAAAGTTCTTTTTGGCCAAGCATATACAGAACATCCCATAAAGAGAGATGATTTGGCATTCTTCAATGAATCTAATATGTTTATGGAAGAAGTTGTTACCTTATAATTAGTCCTTGGAGGCAAATAATCTAGTGTAATTTGAGTAATTTAAGCACCTTGAGTAGACCTCATCACATTTTGATTTGGAAGAGCTGCAGGAGTATTTAGAACTATCATGCTTGAAGCCATGCTTTATTGCCTTATGGAAGGATTGGATGAACTTGTAGGCATGTTTTTATCACCTCCTAAATCCTTCCTCTTAGATATATTATTATTTTTAATATATTTTCCTTGGTTGAGGACAAAATTATCTTCCACCAAGAAGTTAGTGAGGCTTTCTTCGTGAGGCTGTCAATCCTCATTTGCTTGCATCATTACTTCATCTTCAACTGATAAGAGAGGAATCACTCCTCCTTGAGAAACTAGATATTTCTCTCCACCCTCATTGGCATCCATTAATTTTCCTTGTTACTAATATTATCCTTTCACCAAGTTTCTATACATGAGTACCATCTCTCTTGCATAGGAGGTGGAATTGGGATTGTACACATTGGTAAGTTTGTTGAAGTTAGGTTGCCCTTGACCTCTTCCCCTCCCATATTTTTGACCATATTTTTATTAATAGGGATAGGGTTTTTGACTCACACCTATTTTCATTTTATCATGCCTAAGCTTAGCTTCTAAGTTTTGAATTATTTCATATGGATTAGGTTCATCTGCCTTCTTAGGAGTAGTCCTAAGTTTAGCATTTGCATTTGGAACTTGGGCAATGCTTGGAGTATTAGGTATAAAATGCATAGACACATTTGAGTAAAATTTCCTCCTTGAATTAGTCCATTCTAAGCTATAATGGTAATTTTATATGCTTTAGGAAGAGTGAAACCACCCATGGATTGAATCATGATAGGAATATTAGTACTAATGACTCTCAAGTAGGTAGGGAACACAAAGCTAGTAGGTGGTCTCATCAGAGGAGGAAATCTATACCAAGTCTTTTGAAACCTATCATTGAATTCATGCATTATTTATTTAAAGCCTCTTTTGATCACATTGATCAGATGTATGAGATAATTATGGTCACTTTCATCTTCAAACCTTGAAGTTATCAACACTCCAAATTCATCCCATGATGTGATGCATCCATTAGGTAAAGTCCTATACAAATCAAGTGTTTCCCTCTAAGGGACATGGCAAGGATTATAATGGAAATATTATTATTAGTGACATTGTGTAAGCTACAAAAATTGGATATATCATTGATGTGTTCACTAGGTGTAACATGACCCTCACTATTGAATGTAGGCACACTCTTTGTAGAATTAGGTGGAATGGCATCATAAGCCTTAAGATGAATTGGATTTTTAGTATTAAAGGTGGGGAATGCATGTGTCTTATCTATTATAGATTGTATTTATTCAATATGTTCACTCTCTTGACTATCAAAATCTTCTTTCTCTTCAAAGGGTAGATTATGCTAAGGGTATTAAACTTCAAGAGGAAGTTCAGGCTGACTAGGTGTATTGATAGGATTGAGCACTCTACTAGATGATTACCTAGTAAATACCATGAATTATAAGAGAAAATTTATGACCAAAAAATGGCCTTGAAACATATTTTATCTTGAATAGAGTCACCAAATACTGAGTAGCACACCAATTTATAGATGATGTCGTCAAGACTAGCATTCACCTTGACAAGTTGTCTTGAGGACAATAGGTCCCACTGGGCATGCCATAATTATTGTCACCAAATATTTTTTCAATCCTCCTCCATATTTTTTAAACATGGGAATACTTATAGGTACATGGGTTTACCTATGAGAGAAGTAGACCTCTAGTTTTAAGGGCTAGCTCCCTAAATTTGCCTTGAAATGATTATCACCTACTTAATTGATTACTAATGAGAAAAGATATATAAGTTTTCATGAAATGAAACTAATATAATGGAGCGATACACTATAAGTATTTCCATAATATCATCATACTTATTTCACTAATAAACAAGACCTATAAACCAACTTCAAAATCCTAAGAGGTTTTAACATGAGCATTTCAATATAAAGGTGATATGCATGAAACAACACAAGGTAAGTGAATTAGAGTGAAGATTTCACACTCTAAGGAAAATTTTACACTTTAAGGGATCCTAATACACTAAATACACTCTATATGACTTGTTAGAATAGTAAATCTTGAATAAACATGAGAGGATAAGGAGAAGCAAGGATAAAAGATGATCACTTAACATCATCGTACATCACTTTACACACTTATACAAATGTTAACGAACTCAAAACTATAATTACATTTATTTTTCAAAGGAAAAATACAATGTCAATCTAGGAGGGCTTCACCATACATAGATTGGAATCCTCTATAAGAGCTAAAATGGCTACTAATTATAGAATTTGAGAGAGAAGAGAAGAGAATGAAGTCTAAGAGTCACTAGGATGTGTTTCAAACTAATAAAATGAGTTTCATATGTGGAGAGAGGAAAATTAAATAGACCGTGAAAATTCTACTTGGATAAATGTCCCTCCAAGGCATGAATCTCATGAAATGTGGTGTAAGACTCTTTAATTACTTGCTCATAAAATTGCCTTCATCATTTGCCTTATTTCAGCACTCCATAGTAGATTAGGGATAAGTGATATGATTTCATTATGAGGGAGTGGTTATGAATAATCTCCAATATTCATTGTAGGTGTCCCTAATCATCAAGATTCTTTTGGGAATGAGTTATCACTGCCTACGGTCATAATCACTCCTCTTTCACTCACCCCTCACACTTGGAACCAAATTTCTCTTCAATTTTCCAATAAAATCCATACATATGAGTGAATGACACTTTAAAATAACCCTCATAGCCTTAAATTCATTAGGTAGACCTTAAAAGGCTTCCCACCTGAAGTTTTCACCCTCTTACTAACTTGTTCACTATGCCATTCTAGATTGGCTAATGTGGAGGTACTTGCAAAATCACTTATGATATTTTTTGATGCATTAAATAGACATGAGTGCTTATATCAAGTACAAATCTATCTCCAAAAGATAATTTCATCCTTTGACTCTCTCTTTAACGTATAAAACATCAAAAACTTTTTAAAAAACTAATTATGCCCTATCTGTACAAGTAGGGTACCATTTAGTATGATGGGAAGTATCCTTGATGAGTCATCTACAAGATCCAAGTTATTTCCTAGTCAAACTATCTCATTTTGGTGCCTCTACTTCTTCATTTTCCTAATCGATTCACTACCAAGGGTTTAGATTACTTTTCACCCTTGGCATTTGTTCATAAAGGTCTGACATTATAAACCTAAAAAAATTATACAAAGTAATTTTTTAAGACCCTTTTTAACATTCCTCAACTCCTTATACTCCCATTCTAATCCTCCATGTGGGTTTGCGCATCTCAAGTCAGCCTTTCGAGCTTTGTTCTCCATTCTACACACCATGTGATGGTCTTAAGCTAATAAATGGCTTACCTATGGCCTATTATGCATTCCAAAAGATTGAAAACACCTTATATCTCCCTAATTAATTATTCTAATGATTTTTAATTCACCTATAACTCTATAAATAAAATTAGACCACTAAATGGGTAATAGGGCTAGTTTAGACCTAAAGGTCTTGATTGTGTACCTATGGGTTTAGACCATCTTGCTTGATTTATGACCCCTATGAGACTTTATTCATTTTTTTATATGTCTAACATAACTCATGACATCCTAATTCTAGGTTTAACCACCTTTGAAATAATCATCTTGACCTTACTTGTTGAACTTGCAAGGTTTCAATAATTTGGGAGTGCCCTCTGTCTGAGATAGAACAGAGAGCACTTCCTCTATTTTCCTAAACAAAAGGAAGGTGGGGGGATTATTAAAGTGATGGGTACCCTCTATGAAATTTTTTATGGCTTGGTTTTATGAGTATCCCCTCAAAACATCATTAAACTCTCAAGGCAGACTGTTAAGTAACTTACTGTGTGTAGGGTGTTAAATATGACTATAGATTGTCATACTAAAATATATCTTTCCCCTATTTCCATCATATGGGAGTGTCATGGAATGGTTATTATCAAATTTTAGTCCCTCTCATTTCTATTTATCATCAAATATTTACCAACCTTCCATTGATCACCTTTCACTTTGATTGGTCATAAGTGGTTGACTTTGTTGTCTTGCTTTCTTGATCAAAAGGTGACACATGTAGGTGCATACTTGCCTAGTTAGACATTGAACATAATTTATAATGACCTTATTGGATTTAATAAGTTTATTTAACATCTATTTGTATCTATTCACATCATTTTCATCCTATTTCAATATCCAAATTACTATGTTTCCACTCGTTATCATTTACAGTTGATTGTAGTTGCCTAATTTAGAGCATGAAGGGTCTTATAGGTGTGTTTTAGCCTTGAGATATATGACACATGGTTTAAGGTCTCCTTATATGTCCTTGGATAAAATTCCCATGGAAATTTTTTCTATCTATAGGTTCCCATCTTCCAAATTTTACCTTATTAATTTGTGAGTCACCTATAGTCAGGTTGTAGGTGGCTTTTCTTAGAAATGACACACATGTAGGTGTTGATGGGGGTCAATACCCTAAAATTTAGCTCTCCTCAAATTCCATTGAGTCATTAGTATACCTCTTAATCCAATGGAGTCACTTACCATGGGGATATACTCTTACATTGCTATCTTAGGGTGATGAGGACACTTGGAACTCAATGTACTGTACTAAACACTGAATAAAATCAATGAACAATGTCATGATTTAGGAGCCTCCTAATCACTACATGTTAAAAAAAAATTGTCCCTTGATTTGATCAAATCATCTCCCATAGGATATTAATTCATTATGGAATCATCTACACTTAATTAGACTTCATGTTACACCATTATATAATGGCATCAAAAGTGCTTAGGGCTCTATTTTGGAGCTTTTAGGGAACTTCCCTAAAACATAGCCACCATATATGGATATAACTCCTTAGGTCTGCCTACCAATATAGTACTTCAAACATGGTTTTAATGATCTATTCAACATCCTAAGACCTTAAAAGGGTCTCAAAACATGTTTATCATCTCTTTAAAACATTCTCAGGTCTCTGTAAGAGCCTATAGATGCACACATAGTAGCATAAAAGGTAGTGAGTGTGGATATGGGCAATGTGCATGATGTATGGGCTTCTAACTTTTCCTAAACCTTTAAAATTTCCTCCAATTGATATTATCCTCATTAAAAAGGTTTAAACTAGCCTCAACACTTCTCATTCCAATGTTATTAGTCTCTTGTATGTGTGCTTCCATGGTGTATGATTGTGCAAAAATGAGAATTGACTGTCACAGTCCATATTTTGTCATTTAAAGGAATTGGTTTATTTTGTCATGTTATAATAAGATGTACAACACATTTAAACCTTCTATTATACCTACATGAATAAATTCAAGACCTTTATACACCATGGTTTAGTTGACTGTGTATGGAATCATGCAAGAAGTTGACTGTGGGCCCTTATTTGATTGCAACTCTAATGATGCTTGCTTGTGAAACTAATATTAAAATAAAAGGGGATGAATAACACATTTGAGTTATGATACACTCATCTAAAACCACTGTAGAGAAAGAAACCCTTTATAAGTGTTGAAATCTAATTGCATCCTCACTAACATACTCCACCTACAACCTAAGAGGTTTGAACTCATCAAATGAATTCCAAACATGAAAAAAAATATGGGAAACATGAAATAAGTAAATACATGTCCTATATAATCAAATTCACTAATTGTATTGTATGAACTAGCTCAAATAGAAGCAAAATTTATAGGGTATGAGGATTAGCTGGTAAAACAAGATAGTCAACTTGTTAAGAATGGTTCATAAAACATGGGTAACCATTATCTAAAAAATTTCCATGAAAATTAATCTAACCAAGTTTACTATCCACCACCAAAATCATTTGACTTAGAATTCCTCCTACTGGCCGTACTATCAAAAGACCTGTTGAAAAATTTTGCTTACATGGTGGAGTGATGGAGAGATAGAATGGTTTTGCTCCAAGTTTGGAACTTTAAAAGTAGATCAATAATGGAAATGGATTTATGGAATCTGAAAGGTCATTGCATAATCTTTTCCCACATGCCACTTTCTCCCATAGGCCATACAACCTTAAAAACTCCATTGCACTTGTTTTCTTGATTTTTAGTTAGGAACCTACATTGTTTAGTTAGTCCTAACATTCCTAATAATTAATATGACATATTGGACATTGTAAGGAATTTTATTACTTATAGATACCAATTAAAACCATGTCATTCTCATTAATGACCCCTAAATGACATAAAATGACACAAGGATTAAATGTGACTATGACCAAGGCTAATAACATATGAGATCACATAAAATGAACCATGAGACACCTTATATCATGCTAATAGAACACTATGAAATTTTTTTACTATATGAGGTTGACTCATTTTGACTTGTGGTCAAATGGTCAATAGGTTGATTTCTTATTTGATCTAAAAACCCTTTACCTAGACCTAGCAGTTGTTTATTGTCTTTTGCCTTGTTTAAGAGTCCTTTGATCCAAGTTGTTGATATGTGCCTTGTTCTAATTTTGTTGTTTTTAGTTATAAATGTCATAGTTTCATCATCAAATAGTCTTGTGTGAGTCAAATATTGAGTCTTAGTGAGCCAATTATCGAGTGTATTTTGAGTTGATTGCCTTAGCTTTGGATTATATTTTGAGTTGTTTTATTGATTTGATAAGCCAATTTAGTTTAGATTGTTTTTGATTTATTATTTTAGATTAACCTTATATTTATAATTCTATCCTTGTTTTTCATGTTAAATGACTATAACTTCCTTTGGGTAAATTATTGTTAGCCTTTGATCATAGTTTGCAATGTTATACCTTGTTTAGATACTTTTGTCACTGATTATAACTGCCTCTACAAAAATTAGTACCTTATCCATAGACAAGTTTTAAATTTTTGTGACTTTGCCACTGATTATAACCACCTTTAGGAAAATTAGTGTCATTTATTTGATCGATTTTGAGTTTGTTTTGTCTTTACCTTTGTCTATTTTAGTTGTTTTACCCTTTGATCCTCTTTTATAGAGCTATAGGTTGCTTGTTTTTAGACCTCAATTATTTGTTACCTTTTAGACCTTTTTATTTCACAAGACCTAGCCATATATTTGAACATACCTCATTATACATGTATTAGGACTATGTATAATATAGACTATGATAACTCTATGACTAATGACCCTTTTGTTCAAGAGTCATATGGTAATGATGTAGCTTATAATATGGATCCCAATCCATCTTATAATATTCCATATGTTGAATAATAGTTGGACCCATTATTGTAGTATTTGTTGATTGCACCTTCTTATCCAGGCTAATAACAAGAGCAAACAACATAGTACCTCACTCAAACAATGTCTTTTGTTGAACAAAGCCAACAATAAGATCCCTACTATGTTATGACACCAACATAGATGAGTTACAATTTGTACTTGTTTGATCATCATTTGTTAGAGAACAAAGACAAAATTCTTGTCAGATCAATCAAAGTAGGAGCCAAATTTTTTCCAAACTTCCCACATAAAGTCTAAGTAGTTTGATTATAACTTCTAGTAATGTGCCTCAAAACCAACAGTTTGAAAAGGCATCAACTAGTTATAGTCAATATTTATTCCAAATGTCATAGCAGAGTATAATTACACTTGCAAAAAGAAAAGGTCTTATGGACAATTAAGTGGAATAGGTACAATAAGCATACCAAAATTATCTCAACCTAGCTCATAATTTTAATGCAATGGTTATTTCTAACACACTACTCATTGATCTATCTCCATCAATAGGGAAACAAATAGATGCTTCAGGCTATGCAAACCAAAACATAGAATCATTAGCCAAATCATGCTAGTTGGTGACATGTTTAATGTCCCTATTTTGATTGAAGAGACTGAAACTCAAATGGAAGACCTAACCCAAAATATTATGGATAGCATACAAGTGAAATCTAATTTAAACCAAAGTGGGTCTAATTTACCATTGAGTAACACACAATAGATTCCTCCAAATAATGCCATGAGTGGATTGAAATAATAAGGGATAGGTATGCCTATTTCCCAAACACAACATGAAACCTTCACTCCTCAACCATTTATTTATTTAAGTGCATAATAGGGGGAAATGAGACAAAAACAAACCAACTTACCACTTAAACAAGAATAGAACACTTTGCCACCTCAATATGGGTAAACAAATGTTTTTCCACAATAAGCATAGACCAATATACGAAAACAATCATAAATGTTGCTTACCCCATAACATGTTTCCATTGGTTATAAAGTGCCATTAGGTTAACAACAAAAAATGCTAAACCCCCAACAAGTACCTATCCAATAATAAGTTTTCAACCAACCACAAGGTTCTTATGTATAGTAGGTACCAGGTGATAGGCAACAATTACCTTTCACCCAATGGGTATCACATGTATAATAAGGATCCAAATTTCAACACCTTCAATATCAGGGATCTAGTTAGCAACATGTTCCCTTTATAAAATAGGGATCAACAAGTAGGTAACAAGTTCCCTCCAAAACCTAGCAATACTAACACATCCCATAGGGCCAAATTCCATTACCATAGCCATGGTTTACCATCCCAAGTTATGTAGCCAATTTGAGCTAGAATTTTTTCCAACCACAACATATTTTGTATCAACAATACAATCCCAATGCACAAATATGTATACCTAGTCATCTGACTAATTCAACTAACATTCCTAAATATGCCTATCCAATTCAAGGTGATTCACATTTGACCAAGCAACCCCAATAGCAATAATCCACTCCATCTAACTTTCTTGTCTAATATTTATATCAAATGAAGGATGTAATTCAAGCTATTCAGACTAGAAAGTAAACAAAAAATTCAAATTGGATGAAATATGCTCATATCCATTCAACATGGATTATCTATAAATACAATTTCTGTTAGGTTATGAGCCACATAATTTGAAAAATACAAGGGAAAAAGTAACCCTAAAGAGAATATTAAATAACTATTTGTTGCATTTCAACTAGTGGCATATAGCGACATATATTTGATTTTTCTCTTTCCAAAGAGTCTAGTTGGTCAAGACTTGGAATGGCTTTTAAACTTGTCAAAGAATTTTGTACCTGACTTCAATGATCTTTATGAGAAGTTCATACAACATTTTTCATATAATTTCAAACATGATATTATAGTTTTTGACTTGGTCCAAGCTAAATAGAAGAGTGGTTAAAGCTTCACTACGTACTTGCAATGTTGGAGAGCACTAGTGAGCCGATTTCCTTATAATTTGCTAGATAAATAGTTATCTATGATATTTACTAGGAGCCTACATAGTGATATATCTTACCATATTGAGCTATAATGTGCTCATACATTTGAAGAGGTTATAGATAAATGAATATATATTGATAAATCCATTGTTAATAAAGGGATCATTAAGTTATCTTCTTCTAATTAGAGCGAAAACTAGCATCAAGGCTAGTAAAACCAAAACCAAACATAGAACCATAATCAGAACCAAATTTAAATATTGATTTTAACACCACCTCAGGCCAACAAAAATGAGAGACCAAAACCTTAAAACTATAACAAAAATGTTGTTGGTAATGGGGTTACTGAATCATACCATGTTCAAATGGTGTAAACACCAGCTATCCATTTACATCTACCCATTCAACAACCACCACCTTCATATAGTCAATCAAGGACCCCATAAAATTAATAGCCAAAAAATCATAACCAATTACAAGCCCCTCCTCCAAGGAGAAGACTACCCATTTCCAAATAATTCAATGACCTTGGTGAGCCTATTGAATTTATGTTCTAAAAATTGGTTTAGGAAAATATGATCAATTGGCTACTATCGAAGTCATTTCTTGAAGGGATACATTTCTTGATTGGTACAAAAAACAAGAATTTTGTGAGTACCATCATGTTAAAGGACATTCTATACACTAGTACATCTAACTCAGGCATCTGATTAAGAATATGCTATAAAATGGAGAGATATAAAGATATACCCATGCTCCTATGACTAATCTTAATTTGGGCATCTAACAAAATCCATTTCCCTAACATGATAATAAAAATAACCAGTAGTATCGGTACCAATAACAACAACAACAACATTAGATAACTCCATCATAAAATCAACAATAATGTTAGCCATAATAATAATAGAAAAATAGTCAAAACCAAGGGAAAACTAACAAACCAACCAAGGACGCCATCATGCTATCATGTATACTTATAATAATGTTGTAGGACATGTCTCAAGCGGTCATGTTTCTACTATTACCATTAACCCTCAGAAAACTACCAATAGGCCAAGACCCTTGCCCAATAATTCCTACCAGTCAAGCAATGCCTATCAACCCCCTTATTTTGGTAATTATTTTTTGGACCATGTTAAAAACTAAGCTAAACACCACCATATAATTACCATTTCAAGACCCATTACCTCCCTAACCAACTACCAAATCTAAGTACTAGATCAAGATTACATAATCATAACTCAATGAGCCAAGATCACTATCAACGGACCACAACCAAATATCATGACTGACCTCATTAAACCTTCCATTCCTATAAAAAATAAACCAACTACCAAAATAAAAGGGAAGACCTATGATATTGTGAAGCAACTAAAGAAGACTCTTGCATAGATATTCATCATGGAATTTTCATATACATGCATCCACAAAGACATCTTGAATGAGTACTTGAGATAATCCCTTGAATTAGATGACATCACTCTAGACAAATTCCAAGCTATGGTAGGACACATGGTCCCTATCCAACACCTTACCTTTGACCAAAGTAACATGTCATCCTTAGGCCCTACATAATAACTCATTGTAAATAAAATTTGGTATAACAAACCATAGAGTTAAATCCATCCTTGTAGATAATGGTTTAGGATTCAACATTGTGTCTCTAAAGTTGATCAAACATCTTAGATATACAATAGCCAACTTGCATCCAAATACCATTATTATAAAGGCATATGATAATGAATAATGGGAATCTCAAGGTACTATTAGCTTGCTAATGGTCATTTGGACTTTGACCTATGACACTCTATGGCATGTTTTAGACCTAGAATTATCTTACAATATGTTATTGGGTTGACCCTATATTCATAAAATCAAGGCCATACCTTCCATGTTACATTAATGTATAAAATTTTCCCATTTAGGAATGGAAGTAACTATACCAACTAATCTCCAGCCATACCAATATTGTAAACATCTCAAGGCTGAGTATAAGAGATATAGCTATCAATTTGGCATGAATCCTATGCCTAAATATGATAGGGGAAGAACCAAAAAATTAAAATCCATTGAATCAAGACCATAAGCCATTTATATTAACCTAGACAACCTAGCTTCTACCTCATTTATTCCTCCACCAGACATTGCCAATCACGTATACATAACCGACAAAGGTCTTAGAGAATATAGTACCCATGAATCATTCCATATTACCAAATTTATGTAGAATCCTAAAACCTATATAAGACCCAATACCAAGACTACTTGCATGGAATGGCAGACTAAGGAAAAATCTTAGCTAAATAAACCTATTATTTTCAAACTAGACTCTAGCCTAGAATATAATCCCTTAGTCAAAGATGATTCATGGATTTACACTTAATTCAATCATAAATATGTTTTAATATCCCATTTTATTGATTCAAGAGGCTCAATCTTGGTAGAGTTTCAACATTCCCAAGAGAGGGATCTAAAAATAGGCATAAAACCCTGAATATATAGAACATGAGAAGAGAAGAAGCCAAGATAATGGCATAGAGGAGACAAATAAGAGTTATCTAATAATCAACTCAACTAAAATTTAGTTACAACTTTCTACTAATAGTCCTCAATATATCTCTCTATGTCTATTGCTCTTATATGCTCCTTTTGGCATTAGAAACAAGGTGGTGGGCCATAGTTGACTTGTTCAAAATCCTCTTCTAGAATTCTATTCCATAACTTAGTTAGATAATTCTTGTTAACATTAGATTAAGATAATTGAATGACTTATTCATGTTTTAAGACTTGAAACATGTATTTATTTAAGGATTAGTTAACTCATGATTAGCACTAAAGGGTCAAGTATGTATGTGATTGGCACTTAAAGACCACTAAACTCATTATTTATCCCTATTATGCATTTATTTACACTCAAAAATTAGTTATTAAGTGTGATAACTCCACATTATCTCTCATTAATAATATTCTATGCCATATTTACTTCACTTAATTGACCAAATAGGTCTACTAAGCTAATTAGGCCTAGTAGCCTAACTACCTATACTTGATAGCCTTGTAAACCTTGTATAAAACCATTAGAACTTAAAAATTTAGTGATTTTAAGACATGAATCAATATCCAATATCATGAAATAGGTCTTCTTTGATGAGAAACTCTTTCAACTTGGTCAAACTAGGTGACTAGGTCACCTTGTCCTTCGATCCTACAGACTGGCTATTTTGAATAAACTCCCAAGGGAACTTGTAGGCATATTTTGATATTTTTATGATTTGAATAGGAATAAAAATTTCTATGATTTTCTCAAAAATTATTGGAACTTCCTTAAACTACCTTGTACCTCTCCTTTTGTGTTTTTTCTCTCAAAATCTTATTTTCTACCATGTCTGTACACCATCCATACAACCAATTATCATGGACATGAAGCTCTTATAGTGTACTTGATGATCCAGGTGTTAGTTAGGTTACTTTAATTATCTTGTATGCATTCTTATTAAATTCTTCACAAACATTTGTAGTAAGGTTTTGCAAGGGTTTTAGAGTGCTTAGGGTTATTAATGATGATTCATAAATACCAAGCCTTGAATGCCTAAACCAATGCCAAAAAACATTAGTGTAATAGGCCCTCTAACTCTCCCAAAGTCCTTAGCTTCCCATGCAAAATATCCATACCATGGTGAGCATTTGAAGTTGCCTCTCTAGCAAGAAATAATATTTTTAGGTAGTGTTTGGTATCTTGAGGCTAAAATGATCAGTCATGCGACTTTATCTCTAGATAAAAATTGGTATAAACCTATGTTAAAACATTATAATGATGTTCAAGAAGATATAAAGTGAATTTATGACCTTACTTTGGCTCTTGTCACCCCTTCTTGATGGATTTATCTAGTGATGTCAACAAACAAGCATAGGTGTATGTACACTTCTTCAATGTTCTAACCTTATTGTAGATTATAGGATTCAAATCCATTATATACAACCTATACAAGGTTCTTTGGAGTCATGTAAATGGCTTGACCAAGCCTTTTTTCTTACACTTGTATGTAAATAACTCTTTATTTTGACCTATAGACCTATCTGCCTATGGAAATGACCAAAATGACCCCTTTAGATGATTATATAAATGTTCTTGAGGAATTTTAGGATCTCATATTGATTTTAAACCTCATTGAATGTGTAATTACCCTTCATTCCTTTGTTTATAGGCTCAAAATAGCCTTATTTAGCTTATTTCATATAGTATGAGTATTGCACATGTCAACCAATAGGCCATGAAGGTGCTTAGAAGAGTCAATAATACTTTTAAGATCATTTCATACCTCAAACTCATCATTTGAATGTATATTTAGGCCTCTTTCCTCCATTGGGTAGGTTTTAGGGTTTTGCAAAGGTTTTAGGGGTCCACAACTTCTTAGCAATATTTCATAGCATACAAACCCCTCATAGAAAACCTCTTTCCATAAATATGGATTATATTGACCCCTTAAACAACCATGACAAGCACAAGTTCCCATGCAAAAGATACATCAATATGTCTATGTGGTGAAGTTACATCAAAATATACATAACTTCAATACCTCATTAAATATTTTCAGTGACCCTACATACTATTTAAATGCTCATCAAATAAATAAAATCCCATAGAAGAGTTAGATATGATGCTAGGGTTCTTAAGGGTTTTGAGCCTGATTACCTATTTCAGCCCTCAAGGGCATGATTTACATAAAACTTAGAGTGTGATCACTCTCACCAAGTGTATGATGATTGAACATCATTTTTCCATACTTGACAAAACCCCACATGAGGTTTAAACCATATGTTATACCTATAGACCTCCAAAAAGTCTTCTTGAGCTCCAATGGTGATTATCAATAGATAGGTAGGTGACTGTAACAAAATATATAATACTTACTATTGTCACCAAATATTACACCCTAGAGGAGGTTTTTCAAGCCTCCTCTATATTTAGGCAACATGGGAATACTTCTAGGTATGTGGGTTTACCTATAGTAGAAGTAGACCTCTAGGTTTAAGGGCTAGCTCCCTGAATTTGCCTTGAAGTGCTTATCACCTACTTAACTATTTGCTTATGATAAAAGGGGTAGAAATGTGCATGAAATGAAACTACTCTAAGGGGTGATACACCAATATAATTTCCACAATGCTATCATTCTTCTATCACAAAGAAATAATACCTACAAAGCAGCTTCAAAGTCTTAAGAGGTTTTAACATAAGTGTTTCAATATAGAGGTGATAAGCATAATACAACTCAATAAAAGTGAACTAAAGGGTAGATTGCACACTTTAAAGGATCCTAACACACTAGTTACACTCTATATGACCTGTTAGAATAGTAAATCTTACATAAACATGAAATAATAAGGAGAAGCAAGGATAGAATATTATCACTTAATGTCACCATACATCACTTTGTGCACTTAGACAAAATGTTCCTGAACTCAAAACTAGATATCATTTATTATTCAAAGGCAAAGTAAAACATCAAAATAGTAGGGCTTCACCATACATGGAGTGGAATTAGTCTCCCATAGCCAAAATGGCTACTGCTTATAAAATTTAAGAGAGGAGAGAAGAGAATGAAGTCCAAGAATCACAAAAACACTTGCCAAGCTAAGAGGAGGAGTTAAATATACAAGAAAAGGGAATATATAAAATACCATATAAGGTCTACTTGGACAAATGTCCCTTAGAGCAAGAAACTCCCTCAACTTGATGTAGGACTCTTCAATTGCTTGCTCAAAAATTGCCTTCATCATTTTGGCTTCTTTGAGCACTCCATAGTAGACTAGGAACAAATGAGATGATTGAATTATGAGGGAGAAGTTATAAACATGATCCAACATTCATTGGATGTGTCCCTAATTTTCAATATTATTCTGGACATGAGTTATCACTCCTTACAGTCATAATCACCCTCTTTTTACTCACCCTCCACACTTGGCACCAAAGAGGTCTTCAGTTTTCCAATCCAATCTATAAAAAAGGTGGTGTGACACCATTAAAGATCATGCATGCCCTTAGATCCATTAGGAAGACCTTAAAATTCCTCCTAATTGGATTTTTCATCTTCTCACTTGGTGATCACTCCTTTTTCACTATGCCAATTCAGACTGGCTAAGATGAAGGTACTTACAAAGGTACTTGTGAGATTTTTTGAAGCAATAAATGAGTGTGATAGGTTATATTAGGCCTCATTTATCCACCCAAAGTGATTTTCATCTTTTGAAACCTTTTTGTACCTACACAACACACAAAACTATTAAGAAAACTAGTTTCACACCCTATCCATACAAGTAGGGTAGAACTCAAATTGATAGGAAGGATCCCTAGAGAGTCCTCTACAAGATCCAATAATCTTCCAAGTCATTCTATCTCTCTTGTATGCCTCTCCTTCATCTTTCCAATCATGTCCTTAGCAAGGGTTTTAAAGGGTTTTAGGTGATTTTAGCCTCTAAAGATTATTCATAAAGTTGTCACATTGGAACCCTAAACAAATTCCACAAAGTTATATTTAAAGACCCCCTCAAACATCTCCTATATTCCTAAGCTCCCATGCTAAGCCTTCGTACAGGTATGAGCTCCCAAAGTTGCCTACTTGAGCTCTTCCTAGTTTTTTGCATACCCTGTTATGACCTTAAGCCAAGAAATGGATTATCTATGACTTTACCTATAAATTAAGGGTTCTAACACATCTCATATATCCATATGAACATGTTTTAAGGCTTTAGAATGTTTATTTAGTGTTATAAATGGAAAGGTCCCCCTTTTAGGCATTAAGCCTAGATTGGGCCTAACAGGGCTTGACTGCATACTTGTAGGTTTAGACTCCTTATACATGTTAGTCCACATCCAACTCATCTCTCAACATATTCTTGTAATGTTTACATGGGCCTCAACTCATTCCCCAACTTCTCTCCCACTAAGCCTACAAGGTATAACCTTTTGGGAATACCCTCTATTTGAGATAGAAAAGAAGGTATCTCCCCTATTTACTAGATAAAAAAATGAAATTATGTGATTTAATAGGTCATGGATACATTATATGAAAACTTTCATGGTTAGATAAATATTCTAGCACCTCTAAACACCTTAAAACCTCAATATAGACTCCTAAGTAACTCACTGTGTGCAGGCTTTATATGTTGATTTTAGGTTACATGATTAGAGATTTTTTTTGCATTATTTTCTTGTATTAAGGATAAAATGAGATGTATATAATTATCATTTAGGTGATCTTACACATATTATCACTCATAACTTTTCCCAACCTTTCATTACATACCCTTTTGTTTTGACAAGTCTAGACTACAGGTTATATAACTATGTTATTTGTTCCAAAAAGTATACATATAGGTGAACACTGGTATATCAAACATTACATTATTTCCCCCAACATCCCCTTTTATCCTCTAAGTCAATTTTTCATTCATCTAGACTTTCTCAAGTCAAGTTCATGTTATGCCAACCTTGAGACAGGTATACCTTAGTGCACAATCACTTTACCACTAGGCTGTAGATGGTCATTGTTGATGTCTTAAAATTGTGCTAGATCTTAATCAACAACAATGGGAAGTTTCAAGTTGTGGGACAATGTGGCTTGAAAACAACCTCTAGATTTTAAAGAAGTTGGTCTCTTCTTTTATTTGGGTGTTGGGGAAAAGGGATAGGAGACTAAACAGAAACGCAAAATGCAGGAATTAAAACCTAACTATGGCGATGCGCCTGAGAGTAATCCTAATCCTAACCTAAGCACAGTGAAACTATTATGTGATTCTATTACATTTAAGAGCAGACAAGTGCATGATTAATGTAAAAGATTGGAATAACAGAAATAGAGGCTCACAACAGGGGAGTCTTTTGCTAAGATACAGGAATTGTCAACAAAGGCATAGTGTTCAATCTTCTTAATAGAATCTTCCAATCACATAGGAGGTGTAGAAGTCACACACAGTCATGTAAATCTTCAGATTCAAGAAAATGAGACAAAAGCAAATAACATTTCCAGTCACCGCACTAGAAAATCTACAGTATAGACTACTTTGCAAACAACACAGATAACATCAACAAAGGCATGGAGCTCAAATTTCCTCAATTCATTCAGCCACATAAAGGGCACAAAAACATGTACGATTACATAAACTTTACAACTCAAGAAAATTGAGACAAGATCAAATGATATTATTGGCCACAAACTTCAGATAGTCTAAAACTATGAGAATTCCCCCCCTTCAAAAATGATTTTATAATTACTTATATAGACTCAGATGTCTCCCTACATCGCTCTTCTTTCCCGCTCAATTTCAAATTATGGGTTAACTCACAGGGGGAAAATTGACAGCCCATTAATGCCTTGGGAAGGCCATGCTGGAGAAGAGCGGCTGCCCATTACTACGGCATCGTGATCCCTGATTGGTACCTTCTCTTCACGCCTAAAATTCAAATTCCATCACCTACTGGGCCGCACACCTATCCACTCTACCTCCACTATTAGGAGACAAATAGACGGCAATTTTAATGTTGTGGGGGGCTCCAAAAATCTACCCGATGAATTGTTTCATCTACTCTAATTAACTCTGGCCGATTTTCCCTCCATTTAGCCCTAACAGGTAGGCAGGCACTTTGAAATAGAAGAGGACACTTAGCCAATTTATGAAAACTCTCTTTATGGTCTAGGAGGTGCCAGAGAACAACACTTGGCACCCTCCACCTGATTCATCGAAGACATGCAGATTTCTCCGCTTCCCTTTGGCTATGTTGTAGTATCACTAGGGCATATATTAGACTTTTATGGCTGGTGACACGTGGTAGCTTCTGTAGACTTTTGAAGTAACACCCAGGACCCACCATCATTTTATATTTTTCAATAGAGCTTGACGATGATTTTATCGGGTGTTGACACATGGAGGCTTTCGTGGCTTCAAGGAAGATAAGTGGCATCTTTTGCTTCTTCGTCTAGGGGTACGTGGCACTTTTTTATTCTCTTTTGGGGATGGAGTAGAAAGGGACTGGAGAGTGACACTTGGAAGCCTCCATTGCCTCTATTGCTTTATGTTGAAAGTCTTTGAATGAAGTGTGGATGCCGATATGAGACGCAGATGCTGACACATGGCGCATTTTGCTTGGCTGTGACTGGGTACGTGACATGGTCCACGGTTCTCTAGAAAGTTGCAAAAGGGGCTTCAGAAATCACCAACTGGCTTACTTTATTTTGAAAGGTGACACATGGTAGCTTCCACTTGAATGTGATACATAGGAAAATGAATGAAAGAAACAAAAGGGGGAAAAGGTCCTGCAGCTGGAGGATGACACTTGGCAGCTTCCGCTGCATTTTGACACTTAGTCAAAACAAACTAGCCCTCTGCATCAAAACTTCTACAACTACATCCAAGGCATGCAAGAATAAAAATTGCAGCACTCGGATCAAAGAATAAATTAAATGTGATGTAGAGTAAAAATTACTCTACAGTTATTGGTGACCACCAGGACTTTTGAGCCTGCTCAAAAAGAACCTGACTCCCGCTATGCGGCCACATGCTCAACGAACACTTATTTAAAATAATAGAGCAAGAAAGAATGGGAAAATAGAGCAACAAAATTGAAATCAAAATACTATATACAGCTAACCAGGTATATTTGCCTCCCTCCTGGATCAAAAGAAACAATTCTAAAGTCTCCTTTATGGTGAGAAGACTTATGGTGCCAGATAAATAGCTGAATGGGAGGGAGATTTTGTGACCTAGTCCTCTTGCCTGTCACCTTGCTTGGCTTGTATCTAAGTGGATCAGAATTGAACATACTTCCGACATATATGTACTCTACTTGTCCTTGGAAGCTTGTTGAATGTTGATCCGTCAGACTGGTGCTCTTCACCTAGAAATTAGTGGTTGTTGGTTTATCACCGTTGGCCCTTTATTCTGCACATTCCCTCTATAGTGCATCATGGCTTGACCCATTTCCTTCTGCTTCATGGCGGACCATGTCAAACTCATCCTTTGTTGCATTATCCTCCTCTTTCATGACTTTATCCTCTTGAAAGGATAATTTTGAAAGAGTGCAATAATTTTGCACATATAACTGAGGCTTAATGCTATGTTGTTCATCTATAACCAATTCATAGCTATCTTGCAAAGTGAGAAGAAAGTATGAGATTATTTCCTCTTCATCAGCATTCTAGCTTGCATAAATTCTTGGGGTTGTAGGGGCTCCCATATTTGGTATAGGTATAACTACAACTCCTCGTATCTCTCTGGTTCATGCGGTCTTGAAAAAGACTTCAAGACTGGTCCCACCGGGTGTGCCAAAAAACTGTTGATGTCTTAAAATTGTGCTAGATCTTAATCAACAACAATGGGAAGTTTCAAGCTGTGTGACAATGCAGCTTGAAAACAACCTCCAGATTTTAAAGAAGCTGGTCTCTTCTTTTGTATTGGGTGTTGGGGAAAAGGGATAGGAGACTAAACAAAAACATAAAATGTAGGAATTGAAACCTAACTATGGTGATGCGCTTGAGAGTAACCCTAATCCTAACTTGAGCACAGTGAAACTATTATGTGATTCTATTACATTTAAGAGTAGATAAGTGCATGATCAATGTAAAAGATTGGAATAATAGAAATAGAGGCTCACAATAAGGGAGTCTTTTGTTGAGATAAAAGAATTGTCAACAAAGGCATAGTGTGTTAAGGTGTGGAGCCTAAAAGCTTCACCAAGGAGCGCATTACCAAAGCTGCAGGTTTACATAGTCACCAGAGTCGGTCAGAAGCGATCGATGTCAGTCAGGAGTAGTTGAAGAGACGTCGACGTCGGTAGGGATCGGCCGACATCGATCACAGGAAAATAGGAAAGAACCGACGTCGGTTACCTGTGCATCTAGAAAGCGATTTCCGAGGACAAAACCGAGTGTTTGCATGATGAGATTAAGTTGTAGTCTTAAGTCCACATCTCTATTATTAGTAAGACTGTTTTTAGAGCCCTTGTTCAAGAGGCTTAACTGTTGGTTTTAAGTGCATGCTCAAGTTTCCTAATTCTATATGTAGGAAAGATATTTTTAGCTTATTATAGTAGTTCATTATATGTGAATGTTGAAGAACAATACAGAATTGTATAGGTGAATCAATCCAGGTTGTTGGAGTTGATTGTACTTGAGAGAGAGAGCTCTTGAGGGAAAGAGATCTAGAGAGAGATCTTGTACATCTGAGAGAGGTGTGGAAGAAAGAAGTTTCTTTAATTGTATTCCTTCTGTAAAGAGTTTAATACAAGTTTTCAGGGTGGTTTCTTGTATCTCTTGTTCTTTGCTATTTATCATTCTAGTTACTTATCTATCTGATTTAATTATGTGGCTTATTGCTTTCATAAGTGTAATCAAATTGTTGGTTGATCCCCAACAAGTGGTATCAGAGCTTGGTTGTAGGTTTAGAGCTTGATATCCATAAGTGATATCAGAGCTCAGGTTCACTAACAGATGGTTCAGATCTGTGTAGTGTGTATTGATTACAGGTTACTCACAGGAGTTTCTATAGGGATTTCTGTTTGAGTGGGAGAAGCAATGGCAGAAGAAAGTAAAATGAGAATGGAGAAGTTCAATGGCAAAAATTATCAACATTGGAGAATGCAGATAGAGGACTATCTGTATCAGAAAGATTTATACTTACCGTTAAGTGGGATTGCAAAGAAGCCCACAGACATGGATGATGAAGAATGGGAAGTTCTTGATAGAAAGGCTCTGGGGTCTATAAGACTGAGTCTAGCATCTACTGTGATATCTAATTTATCACAGGCAAAAACAACGATAGAGTTGATGACTACTTTAGCAAATTTGTATGAAAAACCCTCAGCTTCTAATCAGGTATATCTTATGAAGCAGTTATTTAATTTGTGTATGCAAGAAGGTGGATCTATATCTAATCACCTGAATGATTTCCATGGAATTGTTAATCAATTAAGTTCAGTCAATATTATGTTTGATGATGAAATTAAAGCTCTTTTAATATTATGTTCTTTGCCTGAAAGCTGGCATAGCTTAGTAATGGCAGTTAGTAATACTGCATCTACTTCAAATATTTTAAAAGTAGAGGATGTTGTTAGTGTTATCTTGAATGAGAAAATTTGTAGGAAAAGCACAGAGGAAACATCAGGGAACGCTTTAAGTTTTGAAAGTAGGGGAAGACAAAAAGAGAAGAGCAAGAGGAGATCAAGATCTAAGTCTAAGGTGAGAGGTAGATCCAAATCCAGAAATGGCAGGAGGCCACAATGATAGAATTGTGGAAAGATGGGGCACATAAGCAGAGATTGCTGGTCCAAGCCTAAGGAGGACAATCAGCATGAAAGAAAAGAAGAAGCAAAGGTTGAAGGTATTGCACAAGATGATTTAATATTATCTTTGCATAATAATATAGAATCTTGGGTTTTAGATTCTGGTGCATCTTTTCATGCTACCCCTAATAGAGAATATTTCAGTGACTATATCCATGGAGATTTTGGAATAGTGTATTTAGGGGATGATGAGCCTTGTAAAATAATTGGCAAAGGAAAAGTGCAGTTAAAAATGCATAATGGCAACACATGGGTGTTGAGAGATGTTATGCATGTTCTTAGCTTGAAGAGGAATTTGATTTCTGCAGGAAAGTTAAGGGATGAGTGTTGTATAGTAACTATCACAGCAGAATCTTGGAAGGTGACCAAGGGTGCACTTGTTATGGCCAAAGGTAAGAGAGTAGGTACTCTCTATTTATGTAATTGTGTTACTAACAATTCTCCTTCTGTATTATCTACTTCAGATGTGGATGCTAAATTGTGGCACTCAAGGCTTGGCCACATGAGTGAGAAGGGGATGTCAATTCTTAAGTCTAAAGGTAAGCTTTCAGATTTGAAAAACATAGATCTGGAATTTTGTGAGCATTGTGTGTTTGGAAAATAGAAAAGGGTGAGTTTTCTTAAGAATGGGTCAACAAAGAAGAGGCATAAGTTGCAGCTTGTTCACACAGACGTGTGGGGACCGGCTCAGGTAGCTTCTATTGGAGGATCACAGTACTATGTTACGTTCATAGATGATGTTACAAGAAAGGTATGGATCTATTGTATTAAGAAGAAATCTGATGTATTTGAGACTTTTAAGATTTGGAAAGCTATGGTTGAGAATGAAACAGACAGAAGATTGAAGTGCCTGAGATCTGACAATGGTGGTGAGTTCTGCAGCTATAAGTTCAGAGATTATTATTATATGCATGGAATCCACAGGCAAAAGATGGTTCCAAGGACACCTCAATAGAATGGAATTGCTAAAAGGATGAACAGAACAATAATGGAGTGTGCAAAGTGTATGAGATTGCATATTGGTTTGCCCTTAGAGTTTTGGGTAGAAGCTGTTGACACTGCAGTGTACCTGATTAATAGAGGACACTCTACAGCACTGGATGGTGGAATTCTAGAAGAGGCATGGATAGGTAAAAAGGTATATCTCTCATATCTCAAATTTTTGGTTGTGAAGCCTTCGTGCACGTTGATAAGGAAAATAGAAAGAAGCTGGATGCTAAGTCTATGAGGTGCACATTTATTGGCTATGGCTCAAATGATTTTGGTTTCAGATTTTGGAATCTAGGAACTAACAAGGTAATTAGGAGCCGTGATGTTGTTTTCAATGAAAAAGTGATGTATAGTAATCAGCTGAATCAATCTGGGTAGAGCAATGGAGAATTGGACGAGGTGACGGTCCAAAATGAGCTTGCGGGAAAAAGAAATAATTACTTGCAGGAAAACACAGAGACCGACGTCGGTAAGGTAGGAATCAACGTCGGTAGAACAGAAACTCATGTCAGTCTTATAGGGACCGAGGTCGGCAGGACAGGCACCGACGTCGGTCAAGAAGAACTGACATCGGCCAGTAACAGGTCTAGAGATGACCGAGGTCGGTCATTGTCAGAGAATTTGGGCAGACAGCGTGTTGTGAATGAGTCTCAGACGCCCATCAGGAGGTCAAAAAGGGTAAGTAAGCCTCCAATTAGATATTCCCTTTCATCATTCTACTTATTACTAACTGATGGTGGAGAACCAGAGAGTTTTGAAGAAGCATTCAGGTGGAGTCCAAGAGTCAGTGGGAGCGTGGCATGGTTGAGGAGATGGAGTCCTTGAGAGAGAACCAAACATGGGATTTGGTTGAGTTGCCAGCTGGTAAGAGGACACTGAAGAACAGATGGACCTATAGGTTGAAGGAAGGTGAGAATGGACAGATGAGATATAAGGCCAGGTTGGTAGTGAAAGGATTTGCATAAAATCCAGGTATTGATTTTGGTGAGATTTTTTCTCCTATTGTTAAAATGACATCTATACGGGTTGTATTGTCTTTGGTTGCTATTGAGGATTTACATCTTGAGCAGCTAGATGTTAAGACAGCATTTCTTCATGAGATCTGGATGAGGAAATATACATGGAATAGCCGGAAGGATTTGAGGTCAAAGGTAAGGAGAAGTTAGTGTGTAGATTGAAGAAAAGCATGTATGGCCTCAAGCAAGCTCCTAAACAGTGGTATTTGAAATTTGACAGGTTTATGACTAAGCATGGCTATATTAGGTGTCAATCTGACCATCATGTGTATTTTAAGAGATTGGATAATGGTAGATATATTATTCTGTTGTTGTATGTAGATGATATGCTGGTTGCAGGATCACACATGTAGGATATCTCTGAGCTTAAGGTGAAATTAGCTTAAACATTTGCCATGAAGGATTTGGGAGCAGCAAAGAAAATTCTTAGCATGAGCATTAAGAGAGACAGGAAAAATCACAGGTTGATTTTGTCTCAAGAGGATTATGTGAACAAGGTGTTGAAACGGTTCAATATGCAGGATGCTAAACCGGTAAGCACACCATTGGTTGGACATTTTAAGTTGAGTAAAGAATAATGTCCTAATTCACATGATGAGGTAGAGTACATGAGTAGAGTTCCATATTCTTCCGTAGTAGGGAGTTTAATGTATGCAATGGTGTGTACTAGACCGGATATTGCCCAAGCAGTGGGAGTTGTAAGTAAGTATATGGCCAATCCAGAAAAGGAACATTGGAAAGCAGTTCAATTTATCCTTAGATATCTGAGAGGAACCAGCAGTAGGCATTTGTGCTATGGAGGTTCAGATACTTCTCTACATGGTTATGTAGATTCAGATATGGTAAGTGATTTGGATGGTAGGAGGAGCACCACAGGATATGTTTTTAATGTAAGTGGAATGGCAGTTAACTGGATATCAAAGTTGCAGAAGGTTGTTGCCTTGTCAACTTCAGAAGCAGAGTATATTGCAGCCATGGAGGCTAGCAAAGAGATGATATGGATGACACAGTTCATGAAAGAGCTTGGAAAGGAGCAAGAGAGTTGCAGACTATACAATGATAGTCAGAGTGCAATCCATTTGGCTAAGAATTCAGCCTTTCATTCAAGAACAAAGCATATACAGCTTAGGTACCACTTCATAAGATAGGTATTGGAGGATGGTGAGTTGAAGCTGGAGAAGATCCATACAGATAAGAATCCTGCTGATATGTTAACCAAGCCGGTTACAAAGGAGAAGTTGAATCTTCATTCAACTTCTGTTGGTCTTCATGATTGATTTGAAGATGGAGGAGCTAGAAGATGTTGTACAGGTACTGGTGCAGCTATTTATCTCCAAGTGGGAGATTGTTAAGGTGTGGAGCCTAAAAGCTTCACCAAAGAGTGCATTACAAAAGATGTAGGTTTACACAGTCACTGACGTCGGTCAGGATCAACCGATGTCGGTCAGGAGTAGTTGAACAAACGCTGGCATCGGTAGAGATCAGCCGATGTCGGTCACAGGCAAGCAGGCAAGAACTGGCATCGGTTACCTGTGCATCCAGAAAGCGATTTCTGAGGACAGAATTGAGTGTTTGCATGATGAGATTAAGTTGTAGTCTTAAGTCTGTGTCTCTATTATTAGTAAGATTGTTTTTAGAGCCCTTGTTCAAGAGGCTTAACTGTTGGTTGTAAGTGCATGCTCAAGTTTCCTAATTCTATATGTAGGAAAGATCTTCTTAGCTTATTATAGTAGTTCATTGTATGTGAATGTTGAAGAACAGTACAGAATTGTATAGGTGAATCAATCCAGGTTGTTGGAGTTGATTGTACTTGAGAGAGAGAGCTCTTGAGGGAAAGAGATCTAGAGAGAGATCTTGTACATCTGAGAGAGGTGTGGAAGAAAGAAGTTTCTTCAATTGTATTCCTTCTGTAAAGAGTTTAATGCAAATTTTCAGAGTGGTTTCTTGTATCTCTTGTTCTTTGTTATTTATCATTCTAGTTACTTATCTATCTGATTTAATTCAGCAGTTTATTGCTTTCATAAGTGTAATCAAATTGTTGGTTGATCCCCAACAAGTGGTATCAGAGCTTGGTTGTAGGTTTAGAGCTTGATATCCATAAGTGGTATCAAAGCTCAGGTTCACTAACAGGTGGTTCAGATCTGTGTAGTGTGTATTGATTACAGATTACTCACAGGGATTTCTGTTTGAGTGGGAGAAGCAATGGCAGAAGAAAGTAAATTGAGAATGGAGAATTTCAATGGCAAAAATTATCAACATTGGAGAATATAGATAGAGGACTATCTGTATCAGAAAGATCTATACTTACCGTTAGGTGGGATTGCAAAGAAGCCCACAGACATGGATGATGAAGAATGGGAAGTTCTTGATAGAAAGGCTTTGGGGTCTATAAGACTGAGTCTAGCATCTACTGTAATATCTAATTTATCACAAGCAAAAAAAATGGTAGATTTGATGACTACTTTAGCAAATTTGTATGAAAAACCCTCAGCTTCTAATAAGGTATATCTTATGAAGCAGTTACTTAATTTGCGTATGCAAGAAGCTGGATCTGTATCTAATCACCTGAATGATTTCCATGAAATTGTTAATCAATTAAGTTCAGTCAATATTGTGTTTGATGATGAAATTAAAGCTCTTTTAATATTATGTTCTTTGCCTAAAAGCTGGCATAGTTTAGTAATGGCAGTTAGTAATACTACATCTGCTTCAAATATTTTAAAAGTAGAGGATGTTGTTAGTGTTATCTTGAATGAGGAAATTCACAAGAAAAGCACAGAGGAAACATCAGGAAATGCTTTAAGTTATAAGATCAGGGGAAGGCAAAAAGAGAAGAGCAAGAGGAGATCAAGATCTAAGTCTAAGGTGAGAGGTAGATCCAAATCCAGAAATGGCAAGAGGCCACAATGCTGGAATTGTGGAAAGATGGGGCACATAAGCAGAGATTGTTGGTCCAAGCTTAAGGAGGACAATCAGCACGAAGGAAAAGAAGAAGCAAAGGTTGAAGGTATTACACAAGATGCTTTAATATTCTCTTTGCATAATAATATAGAATCTTAGGTTTTAGATTCTGGTGCATCTTTTCATGCTACCCCTAATAGAGAATAGTTCAGTGACTATATCCATGGAGATTTTGGAATAGTGTATTTAGGGGATGATGAGCCTTGTAAAATAATTGGCAAAGGAAAAATGCAGCTGAAAATGCAGAATGGCAACACATGGGTGTTGAGAGATGTTATGCATGTTCCTATCTTGAAGAGGAATTTGATTTCTGCAGAAAAGTTAGGGGATGAGGGTTGTACAGTAACTCTCACAGCAGAATCTTGGAAGGTGACCAAGGGTGCACTTGTTATGGCCAGAGGTAAGAGAGTAGGTACTCTCTATTTATGTAATTGTGTTACTAAAAATTCTCTTTTTGTATTATCTACTTTAGATGTGGATGCTAAATTGTGGCACTCAAGGATTGGCCACATGAGTGAGAAGGAGATGTCAATTCTTAAGTCTAAAGGTAAGCTTTTAGATTTAAAAAACATAGATCTAGAATTTTGTGAGCATTGTGTATTTGGAAAATAGAAGAGGGTGAGTTTTCTTAAGACTGGGTCAACAAAGAAGAGGCATAAGTTACAGCTTGTTCACATAGACGTGTGGGGACCAGCTCAGGTAGCTTTTATTGGAAGATCACAGTACTATGTTATGTTCATAGATGATGCTACAAGAAAGGTATGGATCTATTGTATTAAGAAGAAATCTGATGTATTTGAGACTTTTAAGATTTGGAAAGCTATGGTTGAGAATGAAACAGGCAGAAGATTGAAGTGCCTGAGATCTGACAATGGTGGTGAGTTTTGTAGCTATAAGTTCAGAGATTATTGTTATATGCATGGAATCCACAGGCAAAGGACGGTTCCAAGGACACCTCAGCAAAATGGAATTACTAAAAGGATGAATAGAACAATAATGGAGCGTGAAAGGTGTATGAGATTGCATGTTGATTTGCCCTTAGAGTTTTGGGCAGAAGCTGTTGACACTGTAGTGTACCTGATTAATAAAGGACCCTCTATAGCACTGGATGGTGGAATTCCAGAAGAGGCATGGACAGGTAAAAAGGTAGATCTCTCATATCTCAAAGTTTTTGGTTGTGAAGCCTTTGTGCACGTTGATAAGGAAAATAGAAAGAAGTTAGATGCTAAGTATATGAGGTGCACATTTATTGGCTATGGCTCAAATGATTTTGGTTTCAGATTTTGGAATCTAGGAACTAACAAGGTAATTAGGAGCTGTGATGTTGTTTTCAATGAAAAAGTGATGTATAGTGATCAGCTGAAGAAGCTGATCAATCTGGGTAGAGCAATGGAGAATTGGACGAGGTGACGGTCCAAAATGAGCTCGCGGGAAAAAGAAATAATCACTTGCAGGAAAACACAGAGACCGATGTCGGCAAGGTAGGAACCGATGTCGGTAGAATAGAAACTGATGTCGGTCTTACAAGGACCGACGTCTGCAGGACAGGCACCGACGTTGGTCAGGAAGAACCGGCGTCAGCCAGTAACAGGTCTGGAGATGATTGAGGTTGGTCACTATCAGAGAATTTGGGCAGACAGTGTGTTGTGAACGAGTCTCAGATGCCCATCAGGAGGTCAGAAAGGGTAAGTAAGCCTCCAATTAGATATTTCCCTTCATTATTCTACTTATTGCTAACTGATGGTAGAGAACCAGAGAGTTTTGAAGAAGCATTATAGGTGGAGTCCAAGAGTCAGTGGGAGCGTGGCATGGTTGAGGAGATGGAGTCCTTGAGAGAGAACCAAACATGGGATTTGGTTGAGTTACGAGCTAGTAAGAGGACACTGAAGAACAGATGGACCTACAGGTTGAAGGAAGGTGAGAATGGACAGATGAGATATAAGGCCAGGTTGGTAGTGAAAGGATTTGCACAAAAGTCAGGTATTGATTTTGGTGAGATTTTTTCTCCTGTTGTTAAAATGACTTCTATACGGGTTGTATTGTCTTTGGTTGCTATTGAGGATTTGCATCTTGAGCAGCTAGATGTTAAGACAACATTTCTTCATGGAGATCTGGATGAGGAAATATACATGGAACAGCTAGAAGGATTTGAGGTCAAAGGTAAGGAGAAGTTAGTGTGCAGATTGAAGAAAAGCTTGTATGGCCTCAAGCAAGCTCCTAAACAGTGGTATTTGAAATTTGATAGGTTTATGACTGAGCATGGCTACAGTAGGTGTCAATCTGACCATTGTGTGTATTTTAAGAGATTGGATAATGGTAGATATATTATTCTATTGTTGTATGTAGATGATATATTGGTTATAGGATCACACATGCAGAATATCTCTGAGCTTAAGGTGAAATTAGCTCAAACATTTGCCATGAAGGATTTGGGAGCAGCAAAGAAAATTCTTGGCATGAGCATTAAGAGAGACAGGAAAAATCACAGGTTGATTTTGTCTCAAGAGGATTATGTGAACAAGGTATTGAAACGGTTCAATATGCAAGATGTTAAATCGGTAAGCACACCTTTGGTTGGACATTTTAAGTTGAGTAAAGAACAATGTCCTAATTCACATGATGAGGTAGAGTACATGAGTAGAGTTCCATATTCTTCCGCAGTAGGGAGTTTAATGTATGCAATGGTGTGTACTAGACCGAATATTGCCCAAGCAGTGGGAGTTATAAGTAAGTATATGGCCAATCCAGGAAAGGAACATTGGAAAGTAGTTCAATGGATCCTTAGACATCTGAGAGGAACCAACAGTAAGCATTTGTGCTATGGAGGTTTAGATACTTCTCTACATGGTTATGTAGATTCAGATATGGTAGGTGATTTGGATGGCAGGAGGAGCACCAAAGGATATGTTTTTACTGTAGGTGGAATGGCGGTTAGCTGGATATCAAAGTTGCAAAAGGTTGTTGCCTTGTCAACTACAGAAGCAGAGTATATTACAGCCTCGGAGGTTAGCAAAGAGATGATATGGATGACACGGTTCATGAAAGAGCTTGGAAAGGAGGAAGAGAGTTGCAGACTATATAGTGATAGTCAGAGTGCAATCCATTTGGCTAAGAATTCAGCCTTTCATTCAAGAACAAAGCATATACAGCTTAGGTACCACTTCATAAGACAAGTATTGGAGGATGGTGAGTTGAAGCTGGAGAAGATCCATACAGATAAGAATCCTGCTGATATGTTAACCAAGCCAGTTACAAAGGAGAAGTTGAATCTTCATTCAACTTCTGTTGGTCTTCATTATTGAGTTGAAGATGGAGGAGCTAGAAGATGTTGTTGTACATGTACTAGTGCAGCTGTTTATCTCCAAGTGGGAGATTGTTAAGGTGTGGAGCCTAAAAGCTTCACCAAGGAGTGCATTACCAAAGTTCCAGGTTTACACAGTCACCGACGTCAGTCAGAAGCGATCGACATCGGTCAGGAGTAGTTGAAGAGACGCTGACGTCAGCAGGGATCGGCCAACGTTGATCACAGGCAAGCAGGCAGGAATCGGTGTCGGTTACCTGTGCGTCTAGAAAGCGATTTTTAAGGACATAACCGAGTGTTTACATGATGAGATTAAGTTGTAGTCTTAAGTCTGCGTCTCTAGTATTAGTAAGACTATTTTTAGAGCCCTTGTTCAAGAGGCTTAACTGTTGGTTGTAAGTGCATGCTCAAGTTTCTTAATTCTATATGTAGGAAAGATCTTCTTAGCTTATTGTAGTAGTTCATTGTATGTGAATGTTGAAGAACAGTACAAAATTGTATAGGTGAATCAATCCAGGTTGTTGGAGTTGATTGTACTTGAGAGAGAGAGCTCTTGAGGGAAAGAGATCTAGAGAGAGATCTTGTACATCTGAGAGAGGTGTGGAAGAAAGAAGTTTCTTCAATTGTATTCCTTCTGTAAAGAGTTTAATACAAGTTTTCAAGGTGGTTTCTTGTATCTCTTGTTCTTTGCTATTTATCATTCTAGTTACTTATTTATCTAATTTAATTATGTGGTTTATTGCTTTCATAAGTGTAATCAAATTGTTGGTTGATCCCCAACATAGTGTTCAATCTTCTTAATAGAATCTTCCAATCACATAGGAGGCGTAGAAGTCACGCATAGTCATGTAAATCTTTAGAGACAAGAAAATGAGACAAAAGCAAATAACATTTCCAATCACTGCACTAGAAAATCTACAATATAGACTACTTTACAAACAACACAAATAACATCAACAAAGGCATGGAGCTCAAATTTCCTCAATTCATTCAGCCACATAAAGGGCACAAAAACATGCATGATTACATAAACTTTACAACTCAAGAAAATTGAGACAAGAGCAAATGATATTATTGGCCACAAACTTCAAATAGTCTAAAACTATGAGAATTCCCCAACTTTAGAAATGATTTTATAATTACTTATATAGACTCAAATGTCTCCCTACATCGCTCTTCTTTCCCGCTCAATTTCAAATTTTGGCTTAACTCACAGGGGGCAAACTGACGGCCCATTGATGCCTCAAAAAGGCCATGCTAGAGAAGAGCAGCTACCCATTACTGTGGCATGGCGATCCCTGACTGGTACCTTCTCTTCGTGCCTAAAATTCAAATTCCATCACCTATTGGGCCGCACACCTATCCACTCTACCTCCACTATTAGGGGACAAATAGATGGCACTTTTAATGCTGTGGGGGGCTCCAAAAATCTACCTGATGAACTGTTTCATCTACTTGAATTAACTCTGGCTGATTTTCCCTCCATTTAGCCCTAACAGGTAGGCAGGCACTTTGAAACAGAAGAGGACACTTAGCCAATTTATGAAAACTCTCTTTATGGTCTAGGAGGTGCCAGAGAACAACACTTGGCACTCTCCACCTGATTCATCGAAGACATGTGGCTTTCTCCGCTTCCCTTTGGCTATGTTGTAGTATCACTAGGGCATATATTAGACTTTTATGGTTGGTGACACTTGGCAGCTTCCGTAGACTTTTGAAGTAACACCCAGGACCCACCATCATTTTATATTTGTCAATAGAGCTTGACGATGATTTTCTCGGGCATTGACATGTGTAGGCTTTCGCAGCTTCGAGGAAGATAAGTGGCATCTTTTGCTTCTTCGTCTAGGGGTACATGGCACTTTTCGCTTCTCTTTTGGGGATGGAGTAGAAAGGGACCGAAGAGTGACACTTGGTAGCCTCCATTGCCTTTGTTGCTTTATGTTGAAACTCTTTGAATGAAGTGCGGACACCGATATGAGATGCGGATGCTAACACGTGGTGCGTTCTGCTTGGCTACAACTGGGTACGTGACATGGTCCACGGTTCTCTAGAAAGTTGCAAAAGGGGCTTCAGAAATCACCAGCTAGCTTACTTTATTTCAAAAGGTGACACATGGCAGCTTCCACTCGAATGTGATACATAGGCAAATGAATGAAAGAAATAAAAGGGGGAAAAGGTCCTATAGCTGGAGGATGACACTTGGAAACTTCCACTGCATTCTGACACTTAGTCAAAACAAACTGGCCCTCTGCATCAAAACTTCTACAGCTACGTCCAAGGCGTGCAGGAATAAAAATTGTAGCACTCAGATCAAAGAATAAATTAAATGTGACGTAGAGTAAAAATTATTCTACAATTATTGGCAACCACCAGGACTTTTGAGCCTGCTCAAAAAGAACCCGACTCTCGCTATGCGGCCATGTGCTCAACAAACACTTATTTAAAAGAATAGAGCAAGAAAGAATGGGAAAATAGAGCAACAAAACTGAAAGCAAACTACTATATACAGCTAACCAGGTATATTTGCCTCCCTCCTAGATCAAAAGGAACATTTCTGAAGTCTCCTTTATGGTGAGAAGACTTATGGTGCCAGACAAATAACTGAATGGGAGGGAGATTTTTGACCTACTCCTCTTGCCTATCACCTTGCTTGGCTTGTATCTGAGTGGATCCGAATTGAACATGCTTCTAACATATACGTACTCTGCTTGTCCTTGGAAGCTTGTTGAATGTTGATCCCTCAGACTGGTGCTCTTCACCAAGAAATTAGTGGATGTTGGTTTATCACCATTAGCCCTTTGTTCTGCACATTCCCTCTGTGTTGCATCATGGCTTGACCCATTTCCTTCTGCTTCATGGTATACCACGTCAAACTCATCCTTTGTTGCATTATCCTCCTCTTTCATGACTTTATACTCTTGAAAGGATAATTTTGAAAGAGTGCAATAATTTTGCACATATAACTGAGGCTTAATGTTATGTTATTCATCTGTAACCAATTCATAGCTATCTTGCAAAGTGAGAAGAAAGTCTGAGATTATTTCCTCTTCATTAGCATTCCAGCTTGCATAATTTATTGGGGTTACAAGGGCTCCCATATTTGGTACAGGTACAACTACAACTCCTCATAGCTCTCTGGTTCATGTGGTCTTGAAAAAGACTTCAAGACTGGTCCCACCAGGCATGCCAGAAAACTGTTGATGTCTTAAAATTGTGCTAAATCTTAATCAATAATAATGGGAAGTTTCAAGCTGTGGGACAATGCAGCTTGAAAACAACCTCCAGATTTTAAAGAAGCTAGTCTCTTCTTTTATATTGGGTGTTAGGGAAAAGGGATAGGAGACTAAATAGAAATGCAAAATGTAGGAATTGAAACCTAACTATGGTGATTCGCCTGAGAGTAATCCTAATCCTAACCTGAGCACAGTGAAACTACTATGTGATTCTATTACATTTAAGAGTAGACAAGTGCATGATCAATGTAAAAGATTGGAATAACAGAAATATATGCTCACAATAGGGGAGTCTTTTGCTGAGATACAGGAATTGTCAACAAAGGCATAGTGTTCAATCTTCTTAATAGAATCTTCCAATCACATAAGAGGCGTAGAAGTCACGCACAGTCATGTAAATCTTTAGATTCAAGAAAATGAGACAAAATTAAATAACATTTCTGATCACCACACTAGAAAATCTATAGTATAGACTACTTTGCAAATAACACAGATAACATCAACAAAGGTATGGAGCTCAAATTTCCTCAATTCATTTAGCCACATAAAGGGCATAGAAACATGCACGATTACATAAACTTTACAACTCAAGAAAATTGAGACAAGAGCAAATGATATTATTGGCCACAAACTTCAGATAGTCTAAAACTATGAGAATTCCCCCCCTTTAGAAATGATTTTATAATTACTTATATAGACTCAGATGTCTCCCTACATCGCTCTTCTTTCCCACTCAATTTAAAATTTTGGCTTAACTCATAGGGGGAAAATTGATGTCCCATTAATGCCTCAAGAAGGCCATGCTGGAGAAAAGCAGCTGCCCATTACTGTGGCATGGCGATCCATGACTGTTACCTTCTCTTCGCACTTGAAATTCAAATTCCATCACCTACTGGGCCGCACACCTGTCCACTCTAACTCCGCTATTAGGGGACAAATAGATGGCACTTTTAATGCTGTGGGGGGCTCCAAAAATCTACCTAATGAACTGTTTCATCTACTCGAATTAACTCCAGCCGATTTTTCCTCCATTTAGCCCTAACAGGTAGGCGGGCACTTTGAAACAGAAGAGGACACTTTGCCAATTTATGAAAACTCTCTTTATGGTCTAGGAGGTGCTGGAGAACAACACTTGGCACCCTCTACCTGATTCATTGAAGACACGTAGCTTTCTCCGCTTCCCTTTGGCTGTGTTGTAGTATCACTAGGGCATATATTAGACTTTTATGGCTGGTGACACTTGGCAGCTTCCGTAGACTTTTAAAGTAACACCCAGGACCCACCATCATTTTATATTTTTCAATAGAGCTTGACAATGATTTTCTCGAGTGTTGACACGTGGAGGCTTTCGTGGATTTGAGGAAGATAAGTGGCATCTTCCACTTCTTCATCTAGGGATACATGGCACTTTTCACTTCTCTTTTGGGGATGGAGTAGAAAGGGACCAGAGAGTGACACTTGGCAGCCTCTGCTGCCTCTGCTGCTTTATGTTGAAAATCTTTGAATGAAGTACGAATGCTGATATGAGACACGGATGCTGAAACATGGTGCGTTCTGCTTGGCTGCGACTGGGTACGTGACATGGTCTACGGTTCTCTGGAAAGTTACAAAAGGGGCTTTAGAAATCACCAGTTGGCTTACTTTATTTTGAAAGGTGACACATGGTGGCTTCCACTCGAATGTGATACATAGGCAAATGAATGAAAGAAATAAAAGGGGGAAAAGGTCCCGCGGATGGAGGATGACACTTGGTAGCTTCTGCTACATTCTGACACTTAGTCAAAACAAACCGGCCTTCTGCATCAAAACTTCTACAGCTACGTCCAAGGCGTGCAGGAATAAAAATTGCAGCGCTCAAATCAAAGAATAAATTAAATGTGACGTAGAGTAAAAATTACTCTACAGTCATCTAAGAGAAAAAATCACCTATGGGTTTCATTTCATCCTTGGAAACTTGTGTTTCACACCCTAGGATCCTTTAAAGGTTTTGAAACCAACTTAAAACAACAAAATTTCATGCTTGTAGATATAATCACCAAGATTTACTTTATGAAATTATAAGTACCTTTTGTCAAGCTGTAGGTGACCTTTTGGGGAATAAGGGTGTCCCTGTAGTTGGTATTACAGATCAAGACCTTATATTCTCTTTCATTTTCATCACTTTGTAACACTAATATTCCTCTAAACCCAATAGGATAACTTAACATGAAGGTATGCTCTTGTCTTGATATCTTGGAGTGTAATTTCAGCTAGAGTTGATGCTACTATAGAGAATACTACCTTTTTGTAGTGATAAAATGCATGACTTAGAGCCTTATTTACATGACTTGTGGGACTAACACCCATTCTCCTTTTTCAATCTAACACCCCTTAATTAAGGCTATAAGATGGATGAATTTAACTTCATCAAAACTCTATGATACACTATTATATGGCATCACCAAAAGTACACAGGGCTTTATTTTGGATTTATAAGTAAACTTGTCCCTGAACTCAGATTCTTAACTTGAAGTGGCTTCTCAAGTCTGCCTATCCCTCATAGTTCCATCATTTATTTTCATGGTATCTCAAACCTCTCAAGACCATAAGGAAAACTTCCAATATGCTCAAACACCTTTTTGAATAATCTTAGATCTCTGTGAAATCCACCTGTATGTGGACATTTCAATACACAGGGCAATGAATATCGATATGGGTTGTGTCTATGGAATATGAGCTTATAGTTAGTCCTATACTTTCTCATAATATTTATATGAATCCTTCCAACCTTTAATGACTTGAAACCATTTATAATTCCTTAATTTCTATGTGATCATTCTCTGTTAGGGCACTTGTAGGTGTTGATTAGTGTTGCAGGCTTGTGTACATATGACAAATAGTCATCACAGTCATTTATATGTCACTTGGGAAGGATTATTTTGATTTTTATTATTTTAATAATAGGTTAAACATCTTAAAATCCTTATGTCATCTCAATGAACATGTGCAAAACCTTCATACACCATGGTTCAGTTAGTTATGTATGGAATAATGCAAGAAGTTGATTGTGGATCCTTTTTTTACTATAACTTTCATGATGTTAACCTTAGAGAGTAATATTGGAAGGGAATAATGATTTCCATGACATTAAAATAATAAGGTAAAGCATGCTAAATTCATTTGAGACCACTACAATAAATGACAACCTTTGTAGTTGTTGATCATGTCTGTAACTTGGTAATGATGACCCTAACCTATAATTTGAGTTGTTTATCTCCTTCTCTCACCTCTAAACATGAAAAAAATAATTTTAACCATGAAATAAGGATGATTACATCCTATAAAATAAATTCATTAGCTGGATTGTATGGACAAGCTCATACATAAGCAAAACCTATAGGGTGTGGGGATTAGCAAGCAAAACAAGATAGTCAACTTCTTAAGAATGGTTCATAAATCATAGAAAACCATTCTTCCAAATCATGTCATGAATGTGAATTAGACCAATTTTAATAACCACCACCAAGATATTTTAACCTAAAACTTCCCTTACTGGTCATACCATCAAAAGACTTGTTGACCAGTTTTGTATGCCTAGTGGAGTGATGGAGAAGAGAAATAGTTTTGGTACATTTTTGGTACTTAAAAAGTATATAAATCATGTAAATGGAGTCCATTAATCTGAATTTCCATTCCATAATTTTTTCCCGCATGCCACTATCCTTTATAGGTCATACAACTACCAAAACCTCCTTCTTTTCACTTATTTTCTTGATTTTAGTTAGGAAACTACAAGTTTTAGATAGGACTGATATTCCTAAAAAATAATATAAGATATTTTACATTTTAATATATTATATAACACTTTTACACCTTGTAAAATCATACCACCTTCATAAATGACCTAAATATGACCTTTAGGTGACATAAAATGACTTAGGAAAGAAATTGATTATTACCAAGGTTAAGAACATATTAAATGACATCAAATAAACCATGGGACACCCTATAACATGATAATATACCCCTATATCAATTTTTGGACTATAGGGGGTTGACTTATTTTGACTTGTGGTCAAAATAGTCAACATTCATGGTGATTCGCCAAGAGTGGTATGCTTGATATGCCAAGACCAGTAACCTGATCCTATCCATTGGGCCATGGAGTCACCTATCCACAAGTTTGACACACATTCACCTTTGAAACCACAAAAAACACAAGGGAAAGGACACATAATATAATACACACCCAAAAGAAACAAACATGTGTTCTTAATAACACTTATGAAACACAACACACATAACTTAAACAAAACAGACACCTAATCTAATATTTACACAACCTCACTATTGAGCTGAAAAACATCTTACCATACTTCAACCAGGGTCAAAGATGGTTCTTCTTGCATCTTTGTCACTCCATGAAGGTAATCTAGCATGTGAAGCATGTTCATCATCAACCACTTCAATGTTTAGATGGTCAAGAAGATTACCATCTTTGGATCTTCTCATGTCTACAAATGGACTATTCAAAACCTTAATGAATGTTATTTCTTTCTCTCTAAAGACCTTGGTTTTGGGTGTAAGTTAGTTAATATTTTTCATATTTTATCTACACTCCTCAAACTATAGAATAGGACTGAATATAGTTACCTCATCTTTGTTTTCTTCTAGGATAACATGTGCTTGATACATGGAGTCATCAAGTCTATCTTCACCATGTTCCACCACATCTAGAAATGACTCAACATCAATTTGGGCTCTTGACTATTCTTAAAACATAAAAAAATCTACCTTGGACTCATGAGACATTTATATGACTGAAGACTCTTGAATAGCATTAATACATTTACTTTCATTCTTGATGAGCCTTTATTTTCCTTAATAGAACACTCAACATCATGATTATTATGATAATTAGAAAAATCATCAAATATACACTTTTTAGGAGGTTAGGGATTCTTATTTAACTAATCAAAATCTTGGCATATGGCATTGAATCTATGTCATAAGTCATCTTCCTCTTCCTCATGGATGTCATCATCATGGGTAGCTTCAACAATTATAGGGATAGAGGCATCATTCTTCTCACCATGGTGATTTATTAGTCTCTTCAAGTTATCATCATCATGCTTATGAATCATGTAGTTACCTTTAGCAGCTTGTGAGAAATAATGCTCAATGTTTACCTCATCTTGTTCAAATGCTCCTTCATGGATGATATAGGTGCCAAGGTCAGTTTTCTCAAAGTATGCATAAGGATCATGCTCATAAGCATTTGTACCATAATCATATATAAATAATCCAATTATGCCTTAAAGTTTAGAAGAACCATCATCCACATTAGACTCTTATTTCTCATTGATCACACAATTAAAGTTAGAGCTTGCTTCAACATAGGGATCAATGTGAAAACTTACAATAGGTTGAGTTATTATGGTCACCTTGGTTATGTTTCTTATCCTAAAGGCCAAGAACAACCAGTTATCTAAGAGGTATCCACCTATATTTTCTATAAAATCTCTTGAAAGGCATGTTGCAAAATGAGCAGGAAGGTCAACAACAATAATGTCTTGAAAGATGGGAAAACTAGGATAGTCATGGAGGTAGGCCTTAAATTTTTTGACCAACCCTATTGTCTTAGCAAGTGTACCATCTAATTAAATCTCTCCTTTTCTATTTGGTTCATATTTGAGGCCCAACTTATTATCTACAACCTTGGGTATGATTGATGTAGAGGCACCACTATCAACCATGCAATTGTAGACTACTTTATCACCCACAATGAGAGTTAGGTAAAATGGTGGAGGCTTTTCAGCTTTGGTATATGGTTTCACAATGTTTTTAAGGGAATTTGTAAGAGTTACATGACCATGACTATGGATTGGAGGTGAAGTACTAGTAGGGATAGTGGACAGCTATTTTTTCAAGAGATCTTTTTATCTAGGCATATGAATGGCATCCCAAAGGGAAATCGATGCCTTGGCATTCTTCAATTAAGACACTATGTTTAGAGAAGTGATTACCTTCTCTTGAGTCTTTGGAGGAAAACAAGATGTTAAAACTTGAGGAATAGAAGCACCTTGAGTAGACCTTACCACATTCTAATTTGGAGAAGGTGTAAGATTGCTTAGGACTACCATGCTTGTAGTCATGCCTTGTTACCTTAGAAGAGGATTAAATTAACTTATAGGCACATTACCATCACCTCCTAGAGCCTTCCTCTTAGATATAGAGTTTTTTACAATAGAATTTCCTTGATTGAGAATAAAAGTGTCCTCAACTAGGAATTTGGTGAAGCTTTCTCCTTGAGGTTGTGAATCCTCACTTGCTTTCATCATGACTTCATCTTCAACTAATAGGAGAGGAGTGACTCTTCTTTGAGAAAATAGGGATTTCTTTCCACCTTCATTAGCATACATTAATTAGCCTTGTTGTAAATCTTCCCCTTACACTAAGTTTTTATGCACTTGTACCATCTCTCTTGTGTTGGATGTAGAATTAGGATTGTACACATTGGCAGGCCTATTAAAGTTAGGTTGCCCTTGACCTTTCCCTCTCCAAAATTTGTGACCATATTTCTATTGAAAGGGATAAGAATTTTTATTATCACCTAGTTACATATTGGCTTACTTAATCTGAGCTCTTAACATTTTAATTTATACATATGAATCACATTTATCTGCCTTTCTAGGAGCAATTTTTGGCTTATCATTTACACTTAGAACTTGAGCAATGTTTGAATCAGTAGTTGGAACTTTAAGCAACAGAGGCATAAACACCTTAGGAGGAATATTTCTATCTTAAATGAGAATATTTTTATCTCTAACAACAAGTTAATATGCTTCAAGAAAAGTGAAACCACCCATGGATTGAAGCATGATGGCAATATCAGTACCAATGGCTCTCAAGTATGTAGAAAAGACAAAACTAGAAGGTGGTCTCATGGGAGGACGCAATCCATACCAAGTCTTTTGGAACCTCTCAATAAAGTCATGCATTATTTCCTTGGGGGATATTTGGATCACATTAAGTTGATGTATGAGTGAATTATGGTCACTTTCATCTTCAAACCTTGAGGTCAACAACACTCCAAAATCATCCCATGTTATGATGCATCCATCAAGTAAATTCCTATACTAGTCAAGTGCTTTCCATATAAGGGATATGGTAAGGAGTCTAATGGAAATATTTTCCTTAGTGACATTGTGGAAACTATAAAAATTGGATGTATCCCTAATGTGTTCATAGGTGTGGCATGACCTTCACCATTGAATGTAGGCACACTTTGTAGCATTAGAGGGAATGGCATCATAAGCATCAAGATGGATTAGATTTTTAGTATAAAATGTAGGTAAGACATGTTTCCTATCCATGATTTCTTCAATCTCTTCACTTACATGGCTAACAACATCCTCTTGCTTTTCAAAAGGTAGATTAGGTGGAGTGTATTGAACTTCAAGAGGAAGTTCAGCCTGAATAGGTGGATAGATGGGATTAAAAACTCTACTAGAAGATGACCTAGTAAGGACCATGAATTATGAGAGAAAATATATGACAAAAAAAGGTCTAAAACTATATTTTACCTTGAATGGAGTTTCCAAATGTTGAGTAGCACACCAATATGCAGTTGATGTTGTCAAGCCTAGCATTCACCTAGACAAGTTGTCTTTAGGACAATGGATCCCACCAGTCATGCTTGAATTATTGTCACCAGATCTTTCACCCTAGAGGAGGTTGTTCAAGCTTCCTTCATATTTGGGAAACATGGGAATACTTATAGGTACATGGTTTTACCTATAGTATAAGTAGACCTCTAGGTTTAAGGGCTACCTCCTTAAATTGCCTTAAAGTTGTTCCCAAAATCAGCTATGCTTGTTTTATGGATAACCACTCCAAAACTTGTCCGTTTCATAATTTATACTCTAAGTTCATCATTTGAGACAATATTCTCTTGGTCTCAAGTGAAGTTGACTTACATTTTGGGAAAGTTTTCAACACTCCCTCATCATGATTTCTTGAAAATCATGAAACTCGTTACAGTCTTAATCTAATCAAAATGTCAATTTTGATCATTCATAAGGTGTTAGCCAAATTTCATTTTCTCCATGCATCAGCAACATTTTTTTTCACTTTTGCATTTTTATTTCCCTATGCATATGTAACATTTTTTTTTCCCTTGCATATTCTTCATTTTCCATGCACTAGTGGCAATTTTTTTCCGCTCTTGCAATTTTTTTATTTTTCTCATTTCCATGCATCAGTGGTAAATTTTATCGCCAATACATATTTTTCCTATCCTCTACTTCAATGGAAATTTTTGCCACCAATGCATGGCCTTCCCTATCCTATGCAAGGGCAGCAATTTTCACCACCAATGCATGGCCTTCCCTGTCCTATGTAAGGGCGGTGATTTTTGTTGTCCAAGTAGAGATTAATCAAAATCTTGATTTTCATGTGGAATTTATGGCCATGCACACCAAGTTGGTAAAACTTGTTTTGAGGCATTTAAATGCCATTTGGTTTTCATTTTGATCATTTTAAGTTTCCTGAGACTCTTCCCTATAATCATTCGATCGTGCAAATGAGTAGGATTATGAATTCTCCAACTACTGAGCTTAGAACTTTGAGATTGCCAGGTAAGTTTTGGTTCTAGTTTTACTTCTAAGTTTTTGTTAGGCCTTTTTTTTTGGTTTTTCTCTCTTTCTTGTTTTTTGATTTACCCTAGTGAGCCTTAACGGTTGTTTCCACCAAACACTCATGTGTGCCCTAGGTTAGCTTGCATATTGAGTCGATGTCTTGACCCAACTTAGGTTTACCCTCGCCAAGTCTTGATTGAAAATCAACTTAAACTTCCTGTTGAAATAAACTATTTGCATTGTTGACATGTTTTACCGCTTGCAAGTTATAGACTTCATTTTTTTAAGAATGCAAAGGTAGTGAATTTTGCCACTTAAATGTTTGAAGTTCCTAAGTGAAAGTGTATAGGCAGTAAAAATTTACATCCTTACACAAAACTCCATTCCCTACCATTTCCTGTAGTAGAAGCAAATTATGTGGCTTAAACATCATAACTTGAAAATCCTTGCTTTTTACCTTGTCAGCATTTTTCACTACCCCTCACACATTAAACATATGGAAGCGGTGATTTTTGCCACCCCTACAAACTGAATAACTCCTACCCACAATGTCAGCATTTTTTGTTGCTTCCACATGCAAATCACATATGAGGGTGGTAAATTTTGCCACCTCTACATAAATACAAATTTTATTTTACCTGCAAGGTCGGTGATTTTTTCCACCAAAGAAATATGGTAAATATTTCCCCCCATATGTAAGAGCGGTGATTTTCCCTGCCCATGCAAGAATTCTCTCAATTTCCTAACTCTAGGATATTTTTAATTTTACTTTTTTAAGCCCGTTTTCCTCTAGTTTTTTGGCCTAATTGCACTTTAACCCTTTCAGGCACATCCCCACGGTCATGATCATCAACATGAAATTTTCTCATATTTCCATTATTTCCCCTAATTACATGATCATGAATTTTATTGTAGTTACTTCTATGGATCCTTCTTCATAGACATTATTTTGATAAAAGCTCTTCCAAATGACTAAGTTTTCTCTAAAGAGGTCGAAGGCAATGAAGTATAAATATCAAGGTGTTTTTTCAATCACCTCAGTTACTTTTAATGTTGATGACATTAGAGATACAGAGATCGATCATGTGAATATGGTTGAGTTCATGGAAAGAATTACGTCAAACAATCCCAGCCATGAAATGAAGAAGAAAATTGATAGCAATATTTATTTGGTATCTTCTTTCCCTATAGCGGCTCACCACACAAAATTTATTCTCCAATGTGCTTAGTTCTATAATAAAGATACCAGAGCTGTATTGGACACTAGTGGCCATGTGATAATTAGACTGGATCCTGAGTTCATTGATAAAGTGTTCATGTGCCCTCCTGCTATAGAAGTGATAAAACTTGATTTTATGGAAGCACAAAGAGAATATGACAAAGATCCTAAAAAAGTGAAGAAGGTAATCAATAATAAATGGCTCAAGACTCCAAGGGAAAATTTGTCAAGGTGGCGATGGAGTTTTCTAAGAAGTGACTTTACTGAAGAAGTTGGTGATCCTATAACCTTCTCATTAGGATAAGAGGTTTGCCCTTTTCCTCACAGTTCCATGAATGGATGTATACCTTCATCAAGATAATTCTCTAAGGCAAACAAGTCATCTTCTGGGGAGAACAAGTTAGCAACACTTTACATGAGCAATTGATGAAGGTATCCACTACCTTCAAATTCTACATGACTTCTTACTTGATCTATATTGTAGCTTCAAAGAGAATCTTTTTAGGTTTAACATTAGAAGGAGATAGAAGAGTAACCCCATTGTATCAATACTACTCTCAGTTAACATTGAAGGGTTTTATTCATCATTTTAGAAGATTAAATGATGCTTTATTTGTAATATTTTTGTGTCTTTTTTATCCTCAATTAGAATAAAAAAGAGTGTCAGATAAGGCCTAGACAGTTGTGAATAATTTTGGATGCATGTTCTTACAATTTTCTTCTTTCTCATACCTAAGGGTTGGCTTTTTCCAAGGTCATCCTTATATGCTTTTGAGATTCCCCTCAGATAAATAAGTCTTAATAAAACTATGCAGACAAATTATCATCATGCATAATAAACAAAAGGAACTCAAGAAGCCTGGTTTTAAGTTACCAATGTTAACCACTAGAAAGACTAGAGCCATGGAAACTAAAATGTAACTCGTGACCTTGAAAAAATTTAAAAGAAGACCAAATTTTGATTACAGGGGCATGAAGGATGTAATTAGGAGGAAAACCCAATTTCATGAACCTATGATTAAGGATGTTTGGATAGATTTAAGAACAATGGAAGATGTCAAAAAAATGGACTACAGTAAGTTATCTCTTGAGCAGATTGAATATCTCAGACTTGCTGATATCTCTTAGAATTTAGTGGATGATGTAGATTTGATTAATGATAAATATAATACTAAACAGATTTTCAATGCCCCTCTTCTTCCAATCCAATGGTCACAAAAAGAGTTGATTTTCTTGAGGAAAAGATTTGAACCTATATTAGCAAACACCAATAATTAGTTAGAAAATAAATAAATTACTTTGAAAGAATTCATCACAGGTTCAAAAGCTGAATTTCAAGAGGAAACAAGAAGAAAAGCAAAAAATAGGATGAAGAACAAAAGTGATGTCCCTTCTTCTTCCAAGCCACATAAGCCTAAGATCATATTTGTGACAAAGAAGTCAAAATTTATGGAAAAATAGTTAGAAAAGAAGGTATGGAAGGTGATAAATAAGGCACTGAAAAACCAGTGATGGAATAGATGGAGACTAATGATAGACCTACCAATCAACTAGAGAAGGAAATTTTGTCTCCACAAGGGAATGTGCAACAAGAAAAAGGAATCTCTTCTTCCTCACTTGACACACTTGTTACAACTCCTTCAGCTATTTCTTTGATTAATGTTCCCTCTTCTAGATCACCCTCTCCTTCCAAAATAATTTTTGACAACCCTCAAAGCACTTTTTATGATATTCTTCATTCCTCAAGGTCAATTCTCAATTTTTCATCCCCATCTTTTGGTATTGAAGATAGTTCTACTTTTGTTCACTTAGCAAAAGGTGCAGTTTTTACTGATACTCCACCTATTATTTCCATACATGTGCGAGTGCAACTCTGGTAATGCCAATAATGGAGATAAATCCTAATGTAAGTAATTTTGTACTCCCACCATGGTTATCATCTTATACACCCAAAAGGAAGAAACAAGCCATCTCTCTAGATGACTTTGATTTCAATAAAATGGTGCCAGTAAAAGACAAGGCCCCAAAGAAGCCAAGGATTCTTTCAAAAATGAATGGGGATAAGGGACACAATTTTTTGGAAATTGCAAAACCTCCACAGGATGCAACCATTGAAAATTTTGATGTAAGTGATTACTCTATGTTTAGAGTTGAATAAGGTAAGATAACTCATGAGAGTGCTAAGAGTGATATGCAGTCAGCCATGGACATCTTGATTCAAAAATTTGATAGAAAAAAAGAAATGAAGGATCACTACAAAACAATGGTAGAAAAATTGACTATAGTGGTAAGGAGAATTACTTTCACTCCAGAAAGAGTAACTCTTGAGGCAATTTCCATAGAAGACTCCATTATTCAAAAAGTGGAAAAAACTTATCTCAAAGAAAAAGTGCTTGAAGAGCACTTGGATAAGATGCATGCACAAGGAGTTTCCTTACTCACAGAGTTATCTGAGAAGATAGATAAAATGAGAAAAATAAGAGCAAAACTTGATGATCTCATTAATATTATTTTTCAAGATATTGAAAGCATAGAAAAGTATCTTGATAAATGGATGGATATGAGGAAACTAAAAATAAGCACTCTAATATCAATCGGCATCATTATTGATAGAGACTCTTACATTGAAACTAAAGAGCCATTGACATATAAGAGTTGGATGCTTAAATAGTTACTTGGTGACCTCGAATCTTCAAGGAAACTTAGTGAACAAAATGATGTCAGTATTTTGCATAAATTAGAGGAGCTACCTTATAAACTTACATCACAAGATAACTAATTCCTTTTAGCAGAAGAAATGATTCATGAATTTGAAGGTATATTCCAGAAAGAATTTGAGGATAAGGCATTTTCAATAGCCTCTATGGACAATATTCTAGATAATCAGTTAACTCAATATAATCTAAAAACTAGGTTAACTAGTCATACAAAATTAGTCACAGCAGTAAGAGATGCCATAGTCAGAGCTAAGATGATTTTCAAGAACATTGTTAGTCCAAACAATATCGGGATGCAAGCAGCTATCACTATGTACAATGCTCACATGAAGAAAGATGGGGATACAAATTGAAATTATTTTTCCTTGGTTTAATTTCCACTTTTTAGATGTACTTTTGTAATCGCTTTGGACATTTTTACATGTACTTTTTTCATATGTAATTACATATAAAAATATAGGAAGTCCTAAGTCAAAAATGATTCTTATCTTTAACTCAGTCAAAGTATTTAGGTTTTTTTAATTAAAAAAAAAGGTCTCGACCTATAAATAAGGAATTCTTATTTTGTTTTTATTATCTTTGAGTTATTGGAAGCAAAACTCTACCAAAATTGAAAGGCATTTTGAGACGTTGAGTTCAGATTGTAAATCAAATTTTATCAAGTAAATGAGAAAGAAAGTGACCTTTCAAACTTTGTATTAAAATAACTTGTGTTGTGTAGGAAATTGTTCTTATGTCATTTTCCTAATAAAATCTTATCTATTTTATTAAATAAGTAGAGTGAATGAAAATAATCTAGGATATGTTCTAAAGTTGATTATGAAGACTTTGTGCTACTATAATTGTCTTTAGTTTGTGTTTTAGTGTCTTAGAACAAAGGATATTGGAAGGAATTTGAACTACTTGTATCTTTTGTGGTTGTATACTTTGTTATAGTTTTTGGTGAACACTTTGGGTTGTACCTCATTCTACTATGATATAAGTTATAAATCAGCAAGAGAAGCAATGATAGGCTTTGTACTCTCGTGGGTTTCTTGTGAATTCAGTTAATATCAAGAAAGTTTTCCTTTACATTGTAAACATCATTTCTAGAAAAAGAGAAATGGATGATATGATCTCACCCCTGAGTTAATTTTTAGTTTATATTAGTTTATGATAGTTTATAGGGAACCTCCCCTTTCTGAGAGGATATATTTATCTCATTACAGTGTGGCTGATATAACCATTTTGCCTTTAGTTAGCTGATGACAAAATATTCACCCAACAGAAGTGATTATCACCTACTTAACTGTTTGTTTGTGGGAAAAGGGGCATAAATGTGCATGATATGAAACTACTCTAAGGGGTGATACACCAAAAGGATTTCCACAATGTTATCATACTTATATCATAAAGAAATAAGACCTACAAACTAGCTTTAAAGTCCAAAGATATTCTAACATAAGTGTTTCAATATAGAGGTGATATGCATAAGACAAATCAAGACAAGTAAACTAGATGGTAGATTGCACACTTTAAAAGAGCTTAACACACTAGATACACTCTATATGACCTATTATAATAAGAACTCTTGCATAAACATGAAAGGATAAGAAGAAGCAAGGATAGAATATTATCACTTAATGTCACCATACATCACTTTTCACACTTAGAAAAAATGTTCATGAACTCAAAACTAGATTACATTTATTATTCAAAGGAAAATTCTAACATCAAATCAATAGGTATTTTCCATACATGGAGTTGAATTAGTCTCCAAGATCCAAAATGGCTACTACTTATATAATTTGAGAGAGTAGAGAAGAGAATGAAGTCCAAGAGTAACAAAAACACTTATCAAGCTGAGAGGAGGAGTTAAATATATAGGAAAAGGGAATATTGAATATACCATGCAAGCTATACTTGGACAAATGTCCCTCAACTCATGAAACTCCTTCAACTTGGTGTAAGACTCTTCAATTAATTGCTTAGAAATTGCCTTCATCATTTGGGCTTATTTGAGCGCTCCAGAGTAGACTAAGGATAGATGAGATGATTTCACTATGAGTTATAAGTTATAAAAATTCTCTTAATTTCATTTTAGGTGTCCCTAATTGTCAATGTTCTTATGGACATGAATTATCAGTCCCTACAGTCATAATCACCCTCCTTTTACTCACCCTTTACATGACACCAAAGAGGTCTTTAGTTTTCCAATCCAATCTACATAGAAGTTGATGTGACACCTATCAAGAGCCCTCATTCCATTATATCCATCAATTAGACCTTAAAATGCCTCCAAATTTGAGTTTTCATCTTCTCACTTGGTGATCACTCCTTGTTCACTATTCCAATTTAGATTGGTTGAGATGAAGTTACTTTTAGAATTACTTGTGAGATTTTTTGAATCAACAAATGAGTATTATAGGTTATATTAGGCCCCATTATTCCAACCATAGTGATTTTCATCCTTTGAAACCTTTTTGTACCTACACAATACACAAAACTATCAAGAAAACAAGTTTCACGCCCTGACCATACAAGTAGCGTGGAACTCAAATTAATGGGAAGGATAATTAGAGATTAATTTAAAATATCCAATCATCTTCCAAGTTATTTTATCTCTCTTTTATGCCTCTCCTTCTTCATCTTTCCAATCAGGTCCTTAGCGAGGGTTTTAGGTGTTTTTAGCATCTAAAGATTGTTCATAAAGTTGTGACAATATAAATCTAAATAAATTACAAATTTTTAAAGTTAAATTCCCCCTTAAACATATCTTATCTCCCTAATCTCCCATGCTAATCCTTCATACAGGTATAAGCTCCCAAAGTTGCCTACTCCAGTTCTTCCTAGTTTCTTGCATACCCTATTATGACCTTAAGCCAAGAAATGGCTTATATATGACTATACCTACAAATTTATGGTTATAACACATCTAATATCTCCATATGAACATTTTAAAATTATTTGGAGTGTTTATTTATTGTTATAAATGGAAAGGGCCCTGCTTTAGGCATTAGGCCTAGACTATTAGGTGATTTTAGCATCTAAATATTGTTCATAAAGTTGTGAAAATGGAACTATAAATAAATTACAAATAGTTAAATTTAAATTCCCCCTTAAACATATCTTATCTCCCTAATCTCCCATGCTAAGCCTTTGTATAGGTATAAGCTCCCAAGTTTGCCTACTCGAGTTTTTCCTAGTTTCTTGCATACCCTATTATGACCTTAAGCCAATAAATGGCTTATCTATGACTATACCTAAAAATTTATGGTTATAACACATCTCATATCTCCATATTAACATTTTAAAATTCTTTGGAGTGTTTATTTATTGTTATAAATGGAAAGGGCCCTGCTTTAGGCATTAGGCCTAGACTAGGCATAATAGGTCCTGACTACATACTTTAGGCTAACTTGTTTAGTTTAAATAATATATGAAGCCTCATACATGTTGGTACATTTCCAAATCATATCTCAACATCTTATTTCAATTTTTACATATGCCTTAACTCATTTCCCAACTTCTCTCCCACTAAGCCTATAGGGTATAACCTTTTAAGAGTGCCCTCTCTCGAAGATAGAACAAAGGATATCTCTGCTATTTTCCTAAGGAAAACAATTACATGAGGTGTTTAAATATGTAATTTATAAATTATACACAAATTTTCATGGTTATATAAATCTTATATCACCTCTAAACACCTTAAAACCTCAAGATAGACTCTTAAGTAACTAACTATGTGTAGGCTTTATATGTTGACTATAGGTTACATTTTAGAGATTTTATTTGCACTATTTTCTTATATTAAGCATAAAATTAGGTGTATATAATTATCATTTAGGTTATATTACACATATTATCACTCACAAATTTTCCCAACCTGTCATTGCATACCCTTTTATTTTGACAAGTCTAGACTGCAGGTTATATGATTGTGTTATTTACTCCAAAAGGTACACCTGTAGGTGAGCATTGGTACATCAAACTTTGAATTATTTCCCCCACCATATTATTGAATCCTCCAATGCCATTTTTAATTCATATATACTTGATCAAGTCATGTTCATGCTATGTCAACCTTGAGATAATCATACATTAGTACACAATCACTTTACCACTAGGTTGTCGATGTTCATCTAAGAGAAAAAATCACTTGTAGGTTTCATTTCATCCTTGGAAACCTAAATTTCACACCCTAGTATAATTTGAATGTTTTGAACCAAATTAAAATTAAAAATATTCATGCTTTCAGGTCTAATCACCAAGATTTACTTTATGAAAATGTAGGTACCTTTTGTCAGCCTGTAGGTGACCTTTTGGGGAGTAAGGGTGTACCTATAGGTGGTAGTATAGATCAAGACCTTATATTCTCATTCCTTCTCATTAATTTACAACACTAGTGTGCCTCTCAACCCAATAGGATAACTTAATATGAAGGTATTATCTTGTCTTTCTATCTTGGAGTGCAAGGTCACTTAGAGTTGATGCTACTACAGAGAATACTACCTTTTTGCAATGACAAAATGCATGACTTGGGAGCCTTCTTTACATCACTTTTGGGAACAACACCCATTATCATTTTGAAAAAAAAAAAAAAACCTTAATTAAGGATATGATATGGATGAATTTAACTTCATAAATACTCTATGATACATCATTATATGGCATCACCAAAAGTACATAGGGCTCTGTTTTAGAGTTTTAAGGAAACCTGTCCCTGGACTCAGTTTCTTAACTTGAAGTGGCTTCTCAAGTCTACATGTCCCTCATAGTTACATAATTTATTTTCATGGTATCTCTAACCTATCAACACCATAATTAAAACTTCCAATATGCTCAAAAACCTTCGTGAACAATCTGAAATCTCTATGAAAGCCACCTATAGGTAGACATTTCAATACACAAGGCAGTGAATATGGATATAGGTTGTGTGTATGCAATATGAGCTTGTAGTAATTTTCAGACTTTATCATAGTATTTATATGAATCCTTATAACCTTTAATTATTTTAAACCAATTACAATTCCTTCATTTATAGTGATCATTCTCTTTTAGGACACTTGTAGGTGTTGATTAGTGTTGCAAGCATGTGTACATATGAGAAATAGTCATCACAATCATTTATATGTCACTTAGGGAGGCTTAGTTTGATTTTTCCTATTTTAAAAATATGTTAAAAATATTAAAATCCTTATGACAGCTCAATGAACATGCTCGTAACCTTCATACACCATGGGTTAGTTGACTGTGTATGGAATCATGCAGGAAGTTGACTATGGGTCCTTCTTGACTGCAAATTTTATGATATTAGCCTTAGATATTAATATTAAAATAAAAGAATGATTGATATGAAATTAAAATAATAAGGTATATCATCCTAAATTCATTTGAGAGAATTACAAGAAATGACAACCTTTGTAGTTGATGATCATGTCTGCAACTTGGCAATGATGACCCTAACCTACAATTTGAGATGTTTAGATCCTTCACTCACCTCCAAACATGAAAAAAATAATGGTAACCATTAAATAATTATTTCATCATCCTCTAGAATCAATTTCATTAGTTTTATAATATGGACAAGCTCATTTGAAGGAAAACCTGTAAGGTGTGGGGATTAGCAAGTAAAACAAGATAGTCAACTTCTTAAGAATGGTTCATAAAGTATAGAAAAACATTCTTCCAAATCCTTATATTAATATGAATCAAACCAAGTTTGATATTCACCACCATTATATTTTGACCTGAAACTTCCCCTACTGGTCGTACCATCAAAAGACTTGTTGACTAGTTTTGTATGCCTAGTGGAGCGATGGAGAAGAGAAATGGTTTTGGTATATTTTTGGTACTTGAAAATTAGATCAAGAATGTAAATGGAGTTTGAATATGAATATCCATTCCATAATATTTTTCCATGTGCCACTCTCCTCTATATGTTGTATAACTAACAAAACCTCATTTTCACTTATTTTCTTGATTTCATTTAGGAACTTATAATTTTTAGATAGGACTAACCTTCTTGAAAAGGAATCTAACATATTTTATGTTGTAATAGAGTTTATAACACTTAGAAACCTTGTAAAAATATAACACCTTCATAAATGACCCAAATATGACATTTAGGTGACATAAAATGACTTAGGAAATAAATTGAATATGACCAAGGTTAAGAAAATATTAAATGACATCAAATAAACCATGACACACCCTATGGCATGCTAAAAAAACCCTATATCAAGTTTTTGACTATAGGGGGTTAACCTTTTTTGACTTGTGGTCAAAATAGTCAACACTTACACTCGTTAAGTGACCTCATTAAGACCATATATAGGTAGAACCACTCATGAACACCATCTCTATGAATTTTCATAGCTGGATCATGCTTCTAGAGGCTTCAATATGCATTTTCCTCAAAACTAGCTTAGGTTACTTGTGTTTTTCAATATGCTTATGACTTAGTTTTCCTCCTTTGACCTTGTATTTATGTTTTAGGTTGCTAAATAGGCTATTGAGAAGATATTATAACCTTCTTGAATCACCTTTATCCTTCATTGGTCACCTTTTACCCCTATGCAACATATGTCACACCATACCTCTTCAAGAAACCTCAATATGACTACCTTGGTATCACTGTTATAGGTGATTTCATGAGAACTGGAAGTGTTTAAGATCAATGTCACACTTAATTAGTACCTTCAAGTCCTTTCAAGTCACTTGAAACCTTCACCCATCTCTTTATCTAGCATATTTACTCCTTAAACAATGTTTTTAGGCCTTTCACAGTCCTCAACAAGCATGTGTACTATATTGACTACATTGGCAGTACTTTTCATGATCTTGATGGAGGTTTGATGATGTCATTTTTTTATTTGATTACATAGTTAACCTCATAAGTTTACCCTTTTGAGTGGATGTAACTTGTACTGCATCTTTAGGGTATATGAATGTATCAATGTAATTAACCACCTAGTTTGGTTGTAGGTGGTCATTCCAAGGTTGAATTTGACTGCATATAGCTTGGTCAACCTTATTCTAGCATTGATCTATTTTTCACTTCCATTGTTTCTTATAAATCCTTCATATGATCTTGAGACTCTCCCATAGGCTATTTTTCTATTTTTTTCTTCTTGCTTAGAGGTAGGCATGTGTTCTTTTGGTTGTAGATGATTGTTGATTGAGGTGTATGACTGTGTAACTTTGTAATTTGAACCTCATGGCTTGATATAACTCACCATCATCATGTGATTCTTAAATTTGGGCATAATTTCCATTGATATTTAAGGCATAACAATATTCATCTTTATAGTTTTGATATGATTCTAGTTTGCACACCTTTTAAACCTTCAAAAACCTTGTTGTAGGTGTTGATTTACATGGAAATGTAAATTTTTAATGAGTTTTATCTTTACAAGGGCCTTCCATTTGAGCCAATATTTATGCACATCTCCTTATAACATTGTGTTCTTTAATTCATATCTATACCTTCTTGAAAATAGGCCTTTATCCATCATAAACTTGATTGTGCATAATAGTTCAAGCCCTTGTACGGACTGTGACAAAGTTTTTAGGATGCTTAGAGAGCTTGAATAGATTATAAGATGTCCATGAATCTTAAAAAATTCATGCAATGATCTCCATTAGTTTCAACAACCTAAATTGAAGGTTAAACTTTCTTGAAGTCTCATTCATTCAATGCTATGCCCACTTCTTGGGCTTATGACTGTGTGTTTTGAAAACATGATTGTAGATCTCTTTAGATTTATTCTAGATCAATTTAATGGTCTTTATAAGAATATATTGGAATGATTCAAAGTGAAAAATAGGAGTTAAGTGATCCATCTATTCCAATATTTCTATTAAGGTATCAATATTCTCTCTATAATGCATTTGATTGATCCCCTTTAGCATGGTTTTAGTTGATGTTATATGGCTCCTTTGTATGGATTGTGTCAAAATTATACCTTGAGAATGTCCCAAAATAGTCTTTATAAGCCTCTATTTCACTCTAAGAAACTTGATGAGATGGTTCAACCTCCTTCATTTGATAAACATGCTTCCTAGTCTCTTCAAAATAGTTCTCTCATGAGGCACATCCTTGAGTGGATTTATCATGGTTGTAAGTGGATGTTCTTCACTATTTTAGTAGGATTTTATGGTTTTCATACCATACCCTCATGACCATGAGACTTCCTGGTGCCCTTGACTCTATATTGACAATGAATCCATGAGATGGAGATGAGTGGAAGGTGATAAGATGGAAATGGATCATGGAGATGAGAATGGAGATGGTAGTGAAAAGCATGAAACAATGACAAAAGGTAATGAAAAGATTATGTGATGGGGATGAAACAAGATGGAGTGCAAAGAACATTGAATCCATTTTCTAGGTAGGCTTGAAGACCATGGAGGAATAATATGCACATAGACCAATCAATCATACCACTTTGGAGGTCATTGACAAGTAGACACTGTTGGAAATGAAAACCTAGGATTTTGCTAAAAACCTTAAAATATGCTAACTTTACTTAACATATGCTAAATTATGACTCCATGAAGATATAGAGAGCACATTGATGGCTTCCTTTCCATGGATATTTGATAAAACTTTTGAGAATATTGAATAAAGAACACATGACATGAATGAAACCCCTTTAAAAAAAATCCAACAAATTTTGATGTTCTTTCTCTCTCATGAACCATACAAACTTCTTTTATATGCTTGTAGAATGTAGATTTGCACTGTATGCCTTCTTTAGCTTAATATGACCTTAAATGTGTGAAAATTAGTTGAATAATGCCATGAAATGGTGGATCATGCTCTTGAGAAACTTAAAAAACTTTACTTTTTCTACCATGATGCCTAGATGAGGAGAAATCCCAGAAACTAGTTTCTTGCTTGGATGAAGAACACTTGATGAATGTCGTGACTTCAAAAGGATGGTTCATGAAGGAGAGAGAGAGAAATTGAGAACCAATTGTCATATCTATAATCTCTCTCAGACCCCTTTCTCGGACCAAAATTTTAGACCTTTATTTTCTCTCTCATGGTCATACCACCTATAAACCTGAAGGGCTCTCAATATGTGCAAAGAAGTAAGGTGAATGGAGGGAACCAGTTTTGGGCCTGTATGATGTCTTTTTTCATTGAATATTCTTTATAACACCTATGATAACTCCTAATTCAATCTTATCATGCCTTATATATGGAAAGGGTCATACAAGTCTATACTCCCTACATGAAACTCATAAAAATAAACTTTGTTTAGCATTCTACTCACACTTAAAGCTTGAAACTACCAATTTAGGGCAAGGAGAGAGAAAAAATGAGTCATGAAGGAGATTAGAACAAATATTAAAGATTTTTACATCTTTATGGGGCCAAGTTTGGTACGTTTGAGCTCATTAGATGCTTTTTCTATGCTTACACTTATATGAAATGAAATTTACAAAGTATGTAACATTTAATTTAAGGTAAAATCATGAATATGAAGGTAATTGAAGGCATTTATGATTAGTTTAGAGGATTTTTTGACTCCATATTTCACATTTAAAGACCAAAACTTGTCTTTTTAGGCAATATACATAGTTTTACAAAGGAAAACTGCCACTAAATACCTTGAAGAATACCTTTTAGCCTTCTTAAAAAGGCTTGAATGAGGATTTTATGTATTTTGATCACACATTCAAAGTTAATAGACATATTCATACTTGAATATATGAAGAAACTCATATAGTCTCATGATGATCATTAGCTACAATTCCTTTTCAAAGGCCTCCAAACACTCTTAAACATCATAATAACACTTGACACCAACTGAAAAGAGACATGATAATGACAAGACTAAGACATACTCCCTTCATATGAAAATAAAAGACATCATGATGATCAAGTACATTATTTGAGAGCTAAGGACAAGTAGGACATGAAAAAAATTTAATGGTAGGGGTTGGCATTTGGCCTTGACAGGCCAAATTACCAATAGTGACTTCACCTAAAAATGTGAAAAATTGTTGTTTCAATTATTTTGACCTAGTTTTGGTAATTTTTTTATTTCTCAAAATGGAATTTGAATGAACTCACCATTGTACTTGGTAAAGCCACTATTTGGCTTAAAATGTAAACAGTGACTTTATCATTTTTTGACCTAAAATAAGTAATAAATGTGAGAACTTGAACATTAGTGATAAAGTTGGATATAATCATAGGTGGTCCATCATGGGGTGGCCACATTTTCTATCTCACATGATCTGAAATGTGACATCTAGCTCCTTTACTGGCCATTTTTCTCATCTCACTACACAAAAAATGAGAGCTTAGAAATTTCAGTTAGCTAGGGTGAAAATGTATTGTTTTTCACCCCAATGGTGAATATATAGCTAAAAATTGAATTTTTACCCCTACCCAAGGCCTATTGTTCATTCCACATGCTTTAAGAAGTGTATTTTTCACATCCATGGTCTATTTTGTGCACTATTTGATCCTATGTGCCTTATTTTTTAGCCATATTGTAACCAAACCATCTTTTTGGTCCTCTCCTGAGACCCATTTAATAACATTATTTTAAAACAATGTTTGAATGTACATATTTGAACTCACATTTTAGGATAGAAAAATTTTATTATTCTTTACTAACTCATCATAAATCTATTTCACATATTTTTAACATTAGTTAACCTTGCCAATTTGCCCTAATGTGGCAAATTATTATTTTATCAATAAATGATATATTCTACCTTTTTGGGGCAAACTCATTTTAAATCACATGATTTAAATGTGTGAATTATTATAACTATCTTTGGTCAAATCATTCTTTTTTAACCAATTTTAATGATTATAACTACTTGTGGGAAAATCATTATTTTTGCATCATGTGTTAATGATTATAACTTCCTTTGGGTAAATCATTATTTTTCCTACTCCAACCATCCTATCGAGGCAAATTCATGTGTCATTGATTATAACCATCTTTGGAAAAATTAGTATCCTACAGTCTATTATTGATTATATTAACCTTTGGGTAAATTAGTGTTTGTCCCATCGCCCTACAGGGGTAAATACTTGCATCATTACTTATAACTACCTTTGGGTAAACTAGTGTCACACCCTTCATTACTGATTATAACCACCTTTGGGCAAATCATTGACTCCACCTCCATTACTATTAATAACTACCTTTGGGTAGTTTAGTAATTCCACCCCTATTTCCACTAGATCATGTCATTTTCTTCATTTTAAGGGAACATTCCACAACTCTATTTTGTCACTTGATCCCTTGAGGGGGCATCAAGGGCTTATCAACCACCTTTAGGTCATGAACTATTTGGATTGACAACTTTTGCATTCTTTCAAAAAATGTTACTATGTGTATGTCTTGCAGTGCCTTCTCAAATAAGGGCAAATTGTAGACACCTAATTTTGGCTACTTTTGTGCCTAAATTGAGATTCAATTCAGTTTATAGCACACAATGCAATTTAAGTCTATAAATCACCTAAATTCCCAACTTCATCCATGTAATGGATTTAATCACTTAGAAACATGGTGAGGCTTGCTTATTGGGGTATTATCTTGTATGCACCAATAACCTAGTTTAGTTTCAAGCCTAGTCAAATTACAACCTAGTAAATTAACACTTTTGGCCTATTGAGCTATTAATTAAAAACATTTAAAACAATTTTCAAAAGCCAAAAAGTACTAATAAAGATTAATTACATTTAAAATCTTAATTAACTTACCTAAGTAAAAATTCTAAGTTGAATTAGTGAGTTTCATTTATCAAAAAAGGAATTTTTAGCCAAATCTAAAGTCAGAGGTCAAAGGAATTAATAAAGTGATTTATTAATTCCTAAATATTTCAAAAAAAGGTGAGTCATAACCTCACAAATATGTAAAGTGAGTTGTCATGTCTCATAAATATCCACAAATGGGGTGTCAAGACTTCATGAGTGATTTGACCCAACCTAAAGTTATCCTGACTCAACCTAGGTTATTTTAGACTCAACCAAAGTTACAATTCAACATAACCTCTGTAGGGTTAGAGTTAGTTCTTAGAGCTATGAATACAATTTCCCATACCATATGTCAATAATATTTTGTGTATAAGGTTATTTGGTATGAATGCCTTCAAGAAGCCATTGAGAATAGTGTTATAATGCCCATTTTATGCCAAGCTTCACCCCAAGCGAAGCCAATAACAAATAAAAGCCACAAATGACCAATGGAGAAGTGCTACGATAATGGAGAAGCATTGACAACAGTCTCTAATGTCATAGACTGAGCACAAACATCCTTATGCCAAGAAGTGGACATCAAATTTGACAAAGGAGGTAAAATACTTGTGTTGTTTTTATCTCTATTTTGTGATCTTGTTCATTAAGTTATGCTTTCCCTAGTTCTTAGGCAAGAGTGTTTAGTTCTAGTGTATTATTATGCATGGACTTTTATCATTTTAAATAAAAATAAACTAATCAACATTTATGTGCTCTTCATAATCCTAAGATACAGTGTTCTTTGCTTAGTTTATCTCTACATTAAATTAAGTAGAGTTCTCTTTACATGTTTTATTTTATTTGTTTAACCATGCCCCTTAATGCCACAAGATTTAGTGATCACTAGATTAGATTTAATTTATGTATTTTAGGCCTAACTACGATTATTGAATAATATAATTTGCCTAGAGGCTTTGAAACCCTCTCTTTTGGTGTTGTGTGATAAGAGATCCCTGAGTTAGGTTTAGTGGATCTGAATTGGTCATGTCTTGATATAAATAGCTATGCAATGAATTATCTTGGTAAGATTACCTTCTTCGAGATTAGAATCCACTAAGTAGGATAAGTTATAGATCCATCTTAATTCATTGCATACATTTTGGTAAACTTAACATAAATCTATCCATTTTAATTTTTATATTTTCATTTATAATCAATTGTATTGAGCCTATCAATCTAGTTTTATATTTTTCACAAAGGTTTTCAACCAGGCTAAACCTATCGACCTAGTTCTATTTTTTGTACATAGTTTTTAACTAGGTTGAGCCTATCGACCTAGTTCTATATTCTATGTGTAGGTTTATAACTTCATTAACCCTATTGACCCAATTCTATTTTTTGTGGAAAGGGTTTTTAGTTTTAGCCAACTAGGTCAAACTAATCAATCCATTCATTTATTCTACTTTATGTGTCTAACTAAATCAACCTACTTGATTTTATTCTTTTTTGAATTTTATTTTCCTATTTTTTATCACTTATTTGAATTAGATCGATTGACTCAATTTTGTTCAATAACATTGGTTTCTACCTTTAAAGGATCAAAAACTCCCTTGGATGACCTAGTCAAACATAAATTCAATATTCTCAAGAAAAATTACTAAATCAACTTGGTCAATCTTGTTATATTTCCTAGGTTCATTTTAAACAACTTAGTATTTCTATTTTCTCAATTTTTAAGCAAGTTTCATTTCCTACTCCTCAATTAAAATTAAAATATTGTATTATTTTTCTTAGTTTTTTAGTTTTGTAAAATTATACCCATGCAATTACCTAGATTGATTGGATCGATCTAGTTATGTACCTATTTTCTACCATAAAATTAAGTTTACCTAGTCAACTTTGTTTATTTTATCTTAGTTTATAATAGATTGAGTTGATCAGCTCGACTTTATTCTATATTATTTTTCCAACTAGATCGACTTACTCAATCTTGTTTTGTATGTTTCAAAACATAAGTAAAGGAAATTAACCTCTATTTTTCATAATAATTACAATCACTTTTACTTTTTAGCTAGTTTTTTGTTTATTTGCCTTTAAAAATTATAACTTGGTTTTCAACAAAATTGATTTTTCCCTTTATTTTTATTTTACTTAGCTTTCCCTAGAAAATGTGTACTGATAGTTTTAAAATTAACTAGTTATTATTGTGAATAGCTATAGGATATTTTGTTTATAGTCCTTATCTATTTGTTACAGATATCATGGCATCAGGGGCTTGCCGTAATACTCATAACCATAGTACAGAGTTAAAAATAGTATTTACTTTCCACATACCTCATAGTATTTTATGAATGCTTAGGATTTTCTTTTGTATTGAACTTTAAGAATCCATCCATTTATTTGATTTGTGGTGCATCAATTAGCAGTTAGTAGTTAGCATCAAAAAGCTACTTTCACCTTACCCTTGAAACCAAGTTTAGTGGGTTATGGGAATGGCACTTCCTCCATATTTAGTACTTTGAAACATTGGGCCGAAACTATCTAATGGACAATTTTGTATCTTTGGAATCCTAGACTATCAATCACAACCTTTAGTACAAACTTCATGATCCTCTTTTTGGATAATTAGTTATCACCTAAATCACAATCTTATTGCTTGTTGTTTACCATTGTATGTTGTATTATAGATTGTATTTGCTAGAGTTTATACAAGTTATGTGTTGTGTTTTTCAAATTTGAATGCTTATTTTCTTGTTTTTCTAACTATATCGACCAACTTGATCTAATCAGTTTATAAAATGTTTTGTTTTCTTGATTTTCTAACAAAGTTGACTAGCTCGACCTAGTTTGATTCCATATTTTTTTATTAATCTTGTTTGCCCAACTAGATCGATTAACTTGATTTTGTATCTACTAGTTGACTTAGTTCATTATCAAATTATTATTTTTTCCTATTTATAAATCAACTAAATTGACCTATTCAACTTCATATCTCTTGACCAACTTAGTTCATTATCAAATTGTTCTATTTTCCACATTTAGAAAATCAACTAAATTGACATGTTTGACTTCATTCTCCTAGCTGACATAGTTCACTTGCAGACTATAATCAAACTTAGTTGGCCTATATAATCCAATTTATGACTGACTTAGTTTTATTCCTAAAAACTTTTCCCTAAAAAAATTTGCATGTTATCTTTATCCTTTATACCTTACCTAGCATCATGAAATCACCTATCAAAATTTTCTATTAATAATCTTAACCCATTTAAAAGATACATGGGTTCTTCTCTCTTACTCACCCTATACACCTAAGAGGATAATCTCTAATGGTGAACTTATTCCCACCCTTCATCTAACTCTATTGACTGTAACATGGTTCAAATTACCTAAACTATGATTTAGATGGATATAACCCATTTCACACTTCTCATGATAATACCCTATCTAAACTTCCTTATTATACTATTGAAGCAATAGATACAAACATAAAACATATTCCAATAGGGAATCCTCATATAGGAAACATTCTTATCCTTAATCTTTGGAATGTTCCTCCTTATAAAATTAATAATCAAACTCATCAACCTCCTCTCACTACTAGAAACCAAAATACACCTATTAATACCACACAAATTCTTGCTCAAATGGTTCAAAAAATGAATTTTATACAAATGGCTAATAATTTCCAAATGATGTAAATGCAACATCACATATAACAAATGACTAATCAACTTCCTCCTATTATGCCTCAAAATAACTAAAATTTTATTCCTCCTCCTCTTAGAGGTACCAATGGAAATATTTTTCCTCAACTTATTATGCATAACAAGATGCTTCAAATTTTGAAAAATGAACCCTTATCTCCTTTCATAGTATCCATTGATATTGGAAATATTTCTCCAGCCATTAAATAAGATGGAACTAAAGACCCTATTTCTTTCCTTAAATCATTTGGTACTATATACAAAGAATGGGTCCAATTTAATACTTTCTCTACTACCAAACTTTTAGTCAAATTATTTGTAGGAGATGTTTTAGAATGTTATAATCAAATCCCTCAACATTCTATATCACAATTATAGGATTTGGTCAATGCCTTAGTTAAGGAATTTCAACAAAATGGTCTCCAAAAAAATTGTCTTAATCATATTATCAATGTTAAGTAATTACCCTCAAAATTTGTGCATTCTTTCATCAAAAGATGGAAATCATTAGCTCATAAAGTATATCACAACATGACTAATGGTAACCTTTTTAAATTATTTATCATTGCTTTAACACCTTATATTCAATGAAGCATTTGATCAAGCTAAAAGAGAATATTTCCTTATGAAACAATTTGAGCCAATCCATATCTCAATCAAGGACTATTTCCAAAATTAAACTAATATAATTATGAGTGTTTTTTCACGATCTCAATTTCCACCAACAAAAATAGGAGTAGTCAAAATAGATAATTAAGTTGTTTCTTAATCATCATCAATGGTAACACAAATGAAGTCATTATTATCTCGATCTAAACTCTTCATCTATAAAAATATCATGCCCCCATCATGGTATGATCCTAACAAATTCTTTTGGTTTCATGTTGATATTGACCATTCTCATGAAACATGTCATAGGATTATCAAACTTATGTTTTCCTTAATGTTAGGAAACACATTTAACCATGGTGTTATGATCAAATTACGTCATCATGATTATATAAAAGCTTCTCAAAATAAATAGTTTACTAAACCCATATCCTCAAAACCTCAAAAACCATTTTCTACTTCTAATATTAAACATTAAAATGATAATATTTGTGCAATTGATGTTGATTATGATAAATATTACACTAATTCTTAGTATGTAAATGTAGCTAAATTCAACTATAAATGTAAACCTGCTCACAAAGATCTTATCATTAAACCTAAGAAATCTTATACTAATGAACACTGCTTAAATATACTACAACCACATCTTCTTAACCAAATGATGAACCAATTCTACAACTAGAACCCCAACCTAGTTATCTTATACTTACAAATAATATCATTTCTCATAAATCTCACATTGGTTCTTCATCCTCTAAATCACAATGGAATTTTTTGGAAGAACTTAACTCAATGCCTTGTAAAATTTCCCTTATGGAATTAGTTTAAACTTCCCATTATCATTGTAAATTCCTTTTGAAACAATTACAAAACATCAAAGAACCACAATATCATGATTTTTAAATCCCTTCTAATGAACTTCCACTCATAGAAGTTCATCCAATCAAAATAGTTTCCTCATCCACAAAACTTCTATAGAGTTTCTCGAATAAGATATGATTATTGATAAAATTCTATTTTGAGTAGATGATCTACCTCTCTGTATCAGAATTAGGATCAAAAATACCCTCATTTGAAAGGTTCTAGTATATGAAAGATTAGGAATTAATGTCATCTCTCTTTGGTTAATTCAAAAAATCAAATAAACCAAATAAAATATCAAACAAACACACCTCACCTGTAGAGGACTTGATAAAAATAATCAAAAAACACTTGGTTGAATTTGGATCCCACTTACCATTGAACCCAAGACAATTTTCACTAAGCTTATGGTTCTTGATATTCCTTTATCTTACAACATGCTCCTTGGATTCCTATGGACTCATCGTATGTTTATCATTACCTCTTTAGGTAGTCAATGTATCAAATTCATACATGATAAAAAACACTACAAACATAAAGCCAATCCTAATCCATGGATTATTCAACTAGTAATTACTAAATCCCAATATCACATTCATACTATTTCCCACATTAACAGTCAACAATTCCTTAAATTTGTTAACATGCATTCTGATTTACATGTTACTCTTACCAATTTAGATGATGATGAATCAAATTAATTGTAAAATACTTTTAATACCACTAGATTACCTCCTCATATATTAGAATGGCTCCCTCATTATTTAATCCCATGTGATCATACCATTCCTTTAATTGATGATACTAATGGTATTCCCCCTCCATGCAATGCATATGAAGCCTCTTACACAGAAGATGATTTCACTTGTAATTAATATGGAGTAGAAAATATTTTTCAACATCCTTTAGCTATGTCTCCTCAAAAATTTAGAAATATAAGTGTTTCAACCATTGATTATCCTATGGAAACTGATGCATGCACTGTCTCTCACACCTATAATGATAATTACATCATGGACCAAGCCTAATAATTATATTTATATTTACAACATTATCAAAAAACATTAAAAAAAAAATACATGCCTTCAACCATGATGTCTATGTCATTCATATCTCATCTGATACTAAATCATGACCCGAAGGTTATGTGCCCTCTATTAATCCACCATTATTAAATACCTCATGGGTAATTAAAGAAATCTCAGCTAAGGCATATTTTAAACCTTATCTACCACTTAATTTAACATAACCCATTTTACCAACAATAAATATTATTCCCCTTCTTTAAAATGTATTGATCAATCTAAACTATCACCATCTAATTCTATATAACCAAAATCGATTGAGATAACTCTTTCTCAATCATCACCTAAAATCTCATCTATTGAACAAACTAGATAATTATTGTGGACCTTGTTGCATTAGTTAAACTCAATCTCACTAACACAAAATCTTTATCTGATACTTTACCAAAAATTACCTTAGATGATAAAGCAACTGGCATGAGATAAATAAATTCAAAATATTATAGTATAGATAATAAAATCATTGATTTTGAATTAAATATTGAACACTATGAAACTTTATTGATGCTTCCTAATGACAAATCCATACTAGAACTTGTCCATGTTAGATAACCTCAACTTCCACACCATCATAAGCTTGGAATTTTTTAGCAAAAGGTTCTTTGTCTAAATAATTTCATTGATAGTATGGACCCAAAGCACATCTTATTGCTTCCCTCCCTCCCACTCCATATCATTTCCAAGATGGAAATGCTATGTTTATCAAAGAAACTACAAAATCAAATATGGCACACCTACATGTCCTTGACCTATTACCAACTCTAAAGAGCTCACTCTCTAAGAGCATGATAATTTTAGTCTCTTCTTTGACAAATATCATGAAATGTTCACTTGGTCATATGAATACATGCATAGAATTGATCCTAGCTTCATTCTCCATAATAGTATCACCTACCCAGATGCCAAACCTGTATGATAAAAGCAACAAAAATTCCCTCCTATTATTTCTACCTAATGTCATAAATAAATCATTGAGTTCTTCATTCATTCACAATTACTTATCCAAATGATAAGTAATTATGAATCGCAAACAACTTGATATTTCTCTATTTCATCCTCATCAATTTTTTCATGATTTACAATTACTTATCCAAATGATGAAGCCACCTTCTTATATACAAAATAAAAATGACTTTCTACTTTGTCACATAGAAGTTGTCACTATTCGACAAACTTCATGGTACAAAAATATCATCCAATTCATCGAGCATCATACTTACCCTCTAAAAGCATATTCTTGTGAAAAAAATCAAATTCACAAACAAACATACAAATATGTACTTAGATATAAAACCATCTATTATAATATTTATAAGGTACCCTACTCTATTTTGTAATGTCAAAAGAATTTACAGCGCTTATTGAATAAGCACATGGGGGAATCTATGGTTTTCACTGTGGTGATCATGCCAAAGCCAATAAATGCTTGTACATGGGTTACTTTTGGATGACTCTTGAAAAATATGTTATTAATTTCACTAAAAAATGTAATCCTTATCAATTTTATGATGATCTCATTCACTCTCCTTCAACTAAACTATAAACCTTGTAGTCTCCTTGTCTATTCTCTATGTGGAGATTATATCTCATTGGAAAATTACCTAGATCTCAAGATGGTAATGTATCCATTATCATTACCACTGAATATTTCACCAAGTGGGTGGAATCCATGCCTCTTATTAATGTTACTAGTATTACCATTTCCAAATTTATTCTCAATCAAATCATTAATCATTTTGGAGTTCCTCATACCATTATTTTTTAAAATGATGACAATTTAAAAAATAAAGACATGAAACAACTGTGTGAAAAATTCAAAAGTATACACAAGTTCTCAACAACTTATCATCCTCAATGTAATGGCCAAGTAAAAGCCACCAAAAAAATTCTAAACAAAATATTTCAAAATACTATTATAGAATCTCGTACTAATTGCAATCTACAACTTTATTATGCACTCTAGGATTATCGCACTAACATACATATTGCCACAGGGGCAACACCATTTTCATTAGTATATGGTTATGAATCAGTATTAATTTTAGAAATTGAGTTACCATCCTTACGCATTTGTCTTCATGGTATTATTCTTGATGAATAATTATGTGAAGTTCATCTCCATGCTTTATATTTCATTGATGAGTGATGTATGGCTACCTTACAACATAATCACCACTATAAAGTTCACATTGCTAAACAACACAACAAAAAATTCAAAGTACGTGCTTTCAATATTAGTGATCTAGTCCTTAAAATAGATTATACATATGAAAAAGAAGACAAGTACACCCAAAAATGGTGGGGTCCTTATCTCCTCAAAGACATCTTAGGTCTTAGTACTTATTGACTACAAATTAATGACTAACATATTCTCAAATAACCCACTAATGCTCAATTTTTAAATAAATATTTTGCTTAAATATTTAATATTTTACATGTTTCTTACATGCATTCATATATTTTACATACTAATACTTTATGTTGATTATCTACAAGATACCCAAGGTGTACCATTACTTTATTCTCAATAGCCTTAGTTCCTATAATTGGTCCTTAGGTCTATCTATACTTCTTTTTATTTATGGGTTTCAATGTAAGACCGTGGATAGGACTCAGTTGTCCTTATACATATGTTTTATTTCCTATTCAAATCTTAATGTCTATTTTTTATCATTGATTTGTTATTTTACAAACTTATTTTATCTCTTATGAATTGTAGTATAAGACCTTCGATAGGACTAGGCCTTCTTCACAAAACATTCCTATATTAATCTTTATTTTTTCACCTATTTAGTTTCCCTTTTATGAGTTACAGTATAAGACCTCAGATAGGACCAAAACTTTCTCAAAAATCTTTCAAATTCAATAAAATCACTTTAATTAAGTGTTCCCCTAAAGAATTAAGGTAATGGTTTAAGAATTATGACTTCATACTCTCAAAATTAGTTATTTTCTTTTGTGGCAACAATTTTAAACAAAACTATTTCACATGTCTCCCTACACTTACATTATTTCTTATAATATGGAGTCATGCTTACTTATCATTTTCATATTTTCACATTTTTTTATGATTTGAGTTAGCTCAATCATTCCATGTTTATTTTCATCTTCCCCTATCTTTCATTGTACTTTGGGTACACCAAGTTTAGTTTCAAGATAGCATTCTTATTTAGCATGCAAAAATAAGAGTCTTAGACACCATGTTATCTAAGTTTTTTTCTTAGCTATCAAGTTAATTTTTCTATTGATAGTCATTGTTAACACCCATGTTTGGTTTCTTGAATCTGTATGAAGGAGGAATAAAAAAAAGGCATAAATAATTAAAATACAAATCATATAAAATAAAATTCAATGATAAAAAAGGCATCTATAAGATCAAAAGTCAGAATCACACAAAAAGACATGATTATCAAATACATCTCCTAGTCTAGTCAAAGATTAAAATGTACAATTGGCCTCATGATAGAGCTAAGGTCCATTGGGATGCAGTAGGCTAATGGACTTGGATAGGAAATTTCAAAATTATTTATAGTGATACCTACTTTCTCATGCAAGTGCCTAATCTTCACAGTAGATCGATGGCTATGTAAGAGGTCATAAGGAATGGGGAACACCTTATGGGAAGGTAAGTCCATTTTAATTTTCATGCATATAACCTTCATAGAATGATAATTATACTTCACTAGATAAACTGAATTTACTCAGCTAAGACAAGTTCTTTGGATTCCTTAATGTCAAAAGTCTTCTTGTTTTGCTAAATTGATTTGAGTGTCTTGTTTTCAATAAAACTATTTCCTTATCCTTCTTAGACTTCCTTGATTTTATTTTAAATTATAATTTTATCACCCTTTTTGTAGATGATTTCATTATTTTTTTGCCATTCAGTTTTTTCATTATTTAAATGAGTTTGGATTGTTACTTCTCATTCATCAATTTTTTTTACTTTATGTTTTTTTCTATATTTGTTTAAAGTATGGTTTGTTACTTATTTTACATCGATGTTGGATCCATTAATTCACTTTTGTGTGTCCTTGGTTTGATCTATTTTCTTACTTTTATTACTTAAGGTACATTTATTTGGGTTTGTCAATCATTTAGTAGCCTTGGCTATTCAATTACCTGATTTAATCTTATTTTATCCATTTTTTCTTGATATTTTGGTTCTTACTTAGAATTTATCATCTTAGCTTACTAATTTTTCCAAGTGACTTTCAATTTTGTAAAGTTCATCTATTTCAATTTACTTGCATTTGTTTGTTTTTGCTCTTTAGTTTTGTAACCTTAGGGTTGGTTCAAAGTAATTAATGTGCCCTCCATGATCAAGACTACAAATATAGTAGATAACCATTCATCGATAAAGGTAAGTCAAGTTATGTCTTTGATACTTTCTTTTAGTCATTTAAATTTCAAAATTTAACTTCTTTATTTTTACTATAATCTATTAGCTTAGCATTGTGTTGTTATGTTATTTATCGAAACATCATCCCATGTTACAACAATGTGACATGTGTTGATCTTCAAGTGGGGCATATATATACATGAAATATTTTTAAACTTTATCATTTACTAATGTTTTATCTCTTGCAAGAACCTTTCAACTTTAAATATCTCTAAGTGCACGCCTTAAAGGGTGCATTAGGAAATGGGTGGGCAGACCTCTAGTGCTTTGGAAGATTTGTTTTCCCTATACCATTACCTAAAACCACTAAAAATTACTTTTTATCCAACTCTATAAGCAATTAAAAATTGTTTATACAATCCCCTAATTAATTCACCTTCCAAAATAGCCCCTAACTAAGCATACACCCCTTTTTCTTCATTTTCCTACTATGTCGACCTAGTCAATCTTGTTATGCATTAAACACATGTTACAGAACTCTACCAGCCTAGCCAACCTATTTCAATTCATAATGGATATATTTCCCACCAAATAAGATTGATATGGCCAACCTTACCTGCTAAATTTTTAGGAGGGTTTAGTATCAATCCTTGACTATAAATACCGCCTTCACTTCATTTATAAAGAGAGGGAAATTCATTTTCACATTATTACAACTCATAATTCTAGTATTTTTACATTTTAGGAGTCATTGCTTAGGTTTTTACCTTGGAGGTAAAAAATCTTGTCTTGTGGTAAAATATTGGAATCAAAGTAGGAATATTTTATATAGTGTGATCCTTAAAAATACATAATAAAATCTTTAAAATCACCATTGGCCAAGGGAGAGATTGAGGTAAAACATGTTCAATTCAAGGTAAGTATTCCTAACTTTTACTCTTTCATTTGGTAGATAGATATTGCACAAAGTAATAGGATGAATGTTGTACTCCTTGATTAGTTTACCTCTACATTCACTTGAGTAGAGTTGTCTTTGCATGTTTTGTTTTGTTTGTTTAACTATCCCTCTTTGTGCCACAAGCTTTATTGAGAATTATATTAGATTAATTTTATGTATTGTAGGCCTAACTAGGGTTATTTCATAATATTATTTTCTTAGAGACTTTGTAACCCTCTCTTTATGTATTGTGTGATAAGCTATCCCTTAGTTAAGTTTAGTGGATCTGAATTGGTCATGTGTCAATATAATTATCTATGCAATAAATTATTTTGGTAATATTACCTTCTTCAAGCTTGGAATCCACTAAGTAGGACAAGTTCCATATCCATCCTAATTCATTGCATACAATGTCCATGATAGTGTAAATTTAGATGTGTTACTATAAGTATCATAATATGGTTATAAGCTATTTAATAATAGTGATTATCATCCCAAAGAGAGATATAGTGATAATTGGATCAATAATCCATTTTAGACTTTTGAAAAAAAAAACATGTATTAGTTCATATTATTTTGTGTATAGTTGAACTATTTGTAGGTGATTTAGTATGAACTTGTCAAAAGTTTGAATGATAACTATGGGACATGAAAAAGTAGGTATTGTATATCTTGTTAGTGAAATTGTATGAGTTTTAACTCCAAGATTTTTGATGGGAGGATCTGAATCTCTAGGAGTTGTAACTCAAGTTAGTGTGACTGTAAATATAAGAACTATAGGAACCGTAATTACAAGTAGTGAAATTGTAACATATACCACATGAGGCTGAATGATTTTCTTATTAGGAAGCATTTTAGGTAATATCTCACATTGTTTCCAATGTGTGATAGATAACTCATAGTGTGTGTCACAAATATTATATACTTTGGTAACATGCACAAACTTGAAACATTGATGTAATGTGGAAGGGATTGTTCTCATTTGATATATTTGTGGGAATCCATGTAATAAATTGAATATTCCACTATTTAAAAAATGGTAGTATCATCCCAATATGATCTTAGGACTTATGGTGATTATAATGTAATACCATTGTTAGGTGTCTATGTAAGACCATCATAATTCTTAAGTACCATGATTGTGCCAAGTAATTTTCACACATTATACCCTTTACTAACAATAAATGACATCGTAATTAAATTTTGGCTTGAACCATTATCTATCATGATGCCATGTGTGATAATAAATTGAATATTCCACTATTTAAAAAATGGTAGTATCATCCCAATATGATCTTAGGACTTATGGTGATTATAATGTAATACCATTGTTGGGTGTCTATGTAAGACCATCATAATTCTTAAGTACCATGGTTGTGCCAAGTAAGTTTCACACATTATACCCTTTACTAAAAATAAATGACATCGTAATTAAATTTTGGCTTGAACCATTATCTATCATGATGCCATGTGTGATAATAATGTGAATTAAAAAATAATGTAATAGAGTGGACCACTATTAGACTTATCTTGTGAAATATTGTGGTCATAAAATGTGATGGATGGAGCTTACTATTGAAAACTGGTAATCATACCAATAATACCATCTAAAGGGTAATCATATGTTTTACACTTTTTTTAATTTTATTCGATTAGGTAAAATTAATAGATTTTACCCTATTTTTTATTCAATAATGTTTAATAGGTATAAAACTTGATAGAATATTCAGATTGTAATATATAACATAAAAGCATAAATATGAATGTAAACCAAAATTGACTGAAATAGATTGACAAGTGGCATGTATTAAAAATAATAAGTAAAACCAATAATAATATACTTAGATTTTTTATTTCTATTTTACTGTAACTTATATTAAATGGTGAATATCAAGATAAGACATGACTCTCACAGCTCAAAGTTCAGAACAAATTTTTTTATAGGACTGTGCTCCCTGCACAATAGCACAGGTTAATCATGGTTGTTGACTACATACTTTTTTGGTTTGATTGTGAATAAAATGTAGTCATTTTTTCACTTGCACCTATGTCTATTGAGAGGGATAAGATATTTCACTTCTATAGATGTGGTGTGAAAATTGTTATTTTCTTATCTTTGCCTTGGAAACCCTAGGGGGTACTTGTGAGAGCTAGAAACCTACAACAAAAAGGGTAACTATAATGGTTTTAACTAGTCCCAATCATCCCCTTTCATTATTTACCAATTCATATTGAAATACTCTAAGGAGGGAATCAAATTGCATGCAGTTCTCCCACCTAAAATGATTGTGCAATTATGTTCCTTGAATATATGTATGTAGCTAAAATTTTGTCTTTGATACTTGACAATGTTAGCTCTTGATTTATTTGAAATGATTTAGACTTGTCTTGCGACTAACCTGAGTGAATGATCTTCAATTTAGAAATAATATATCAGATTTTTCTCAATGTGTAGTAATGTATAAGTTTTCAATAGATAGTGCCACGCTAGGAATAATGAAATGCCTTTAATTTGTATTTATAGTGAAACTTTTTGAAAATTTCATTTATCCAACCTTGTGAAATGTGCTAGAACACCAATACAGATATTTAAATTTTTTTAATTATATTCTAAATGGCATGAAGATGAGGTTGCATTAGGTAGATAGGTCCAAAATAGTGGATATATTTCCCTAGCACAATCCTATCTCAAAAAATTAAGGATAGTTGTCCTGAGGCTAGAAGCAGTCTGAGAGTTATATAAAAAGTTATGAAAATTGACTTGGAAATTATTAGATATTGGTGATGGAAAATAGAGGGGCTAAGCCCACATATAGATAAATGTATTAGTGGAATGGAAAATATGAATCATGTAATTGGGTGCAAGTCAATTGGTTCAAGATGTGTCAGAAATTAACATTGTTAAGTCCCTATGACTAGATTTAAGTGTCTACATTTTCCCTCCCTTTATTCTAGTAATGAAATTTTTAGAGTAAAGGAAAAAGAATAAACCTAAGTGTGTATAAAACACTTTGTCTTTTGATAAGGATCTATAATTTTGTGGGGTGCTCATTTTAGAAAACCCTACAACAACACATGAAGTGGTTATTATTCATATTTGAAATTTGAAATACTAAACTTTAAAATTTTAAATTAAAAAGATAGCAAAGAAGGATTACACTTATAGGGAGATGAAACCATATTACTTCGTAACCTATAAAATATGATGAAGCATTGGATAAATGTGCCCCCTTATTAAATCACTTAGAGAAATGGTTCCTCATGTTGAACCATTGGTGAATTTAGAGTGATCAAGTCCCAATTTTCAATAATTAATCAAGCCCTTGAGTGTTCTCCAACTCTTATGATTGGGGAGAAGTACCCAATGTACTAATCCAAAATAAGGTGGAACCACGAATGGGCTCACTAGAATTGATGCCAAGGCTATTGAGTGTCACTAGACTCAAATTTACATCACTTGTAATATAAGATGGAACCACATAATGAGCTCACTAAAAGTAATGTCAATGCCACTGAGTGTCACTAGACTCAAATGTACATTACTCATAATAGAATCAATCACACTACTATAGATATATCTAGATTCTAATTGCATGATTGAAAGAGAATGAAGAGTATTCATGCCCCCATCATGGTCACAATGCCAATAGATTTTAAATGAAATAACTACCATTTTCCATTGAATCTTTAAATTGTATTGTCGTGCATATGCACATGAATTAGAATCATGTTCTTTTAAACTTTAAAAAATATATCTATGTGCATGAATTAGTATCATGCCCTAATAATCTATACTAGATAATATATAATGTTACGCATATATATGCTCGATTGTAATTGTATGTGAAACTTGTAATTTTTATTTTAGTAATTGTTTTACATATGCCTATGCACCTGCATTCAAGCGTGTGATTATTACTCCAGTATTTGAATAGTGAGTGCATATGCATGTCATTTTCCCCATAATATATCTGTGTCCTAATATATGGCATGTATCTAATTTTTAAATTACTTTTAATCTTTGAAACTTTTACTCAATCATAAAATTTAACTTTTGAATTACTTTAAATTTTTAAAACATGTACTCTATCACAAAATTTGATTTCCATATTAATGGGGGCTTGAATATCTAGTAAAATATATAATGTGTTGTTCCTTACATGTTCCTTCCTCTTAATGCACACTTTATCTAAATTCTAAAATCTAATAACATTCATAATATAAAATAAATGTATTTTTCCTTTATCATGGTCAAATGATCTAAATAAGACCTCTCTAATTACAATTGATAGTTTTACACATCCATGTTTTAACACTTTATTTTCAATGTATATATTTATTTAAGTCAAAGGTAGGATAATCTATATAGATGTGTGTATGGTTACATTTTCACCTCTTCCATGGGGGATATTGTTTAGTTTTTTTATAGTTACATAGTCAAATAATTTTAAGGAATCACATTTACTATATAAAGATACCTTTACATGCATCATGTTTTTTACTAGTTACTTAAATTAGGATCCATATTATAATGGTTATTGGATTAAATTTTGATAAAGTGCACATTAGGAGGAAGGCACATGTAAATCACAACACGGTGTTAAATTCATGAAGAGAAATTAGGACCCTAGATATTTGTTGTAATGCTCAAAAATGTGTTAAAATCTATGTTTTAATTTCTCAAACTTGTTACAACCCAATAAATTGATAGCTTGGACAATAAAACATTTTATTTTCATTGAAAAAAATAAGTGCCCTTATGGTAAATAAAGGTACTGATCCATTGGATGGTTTGTACCTTGTACATAACAGTGAACATAATTTGAAGTTCAAGGGAGTTATTGCCAAGTTTATCCATTTGTGCTTGTCCATGAGAAATTATGTTGCAAATGGAAAAATTAAAAATGTACTTGAAGGATGCATGGTACAATTTAAGGGATTATATGTCAATACATTTGGTGTGCATATTGATAGAGTGTTCATTATTAGAAGGATCTCTCATAAAATGGACTATGAAACATGATTAGATCATGGCTCATAGAGCCAAATTAGACTACCACAACAAAGTTATCTAGTGTGTCGATGACTTAGGACTAGCATGGTTATCTTAATGGTCAATAGACTCATTTCCCTTGGCATTATTTATGTGATGTAGCTCAAGCGGAGCATATGAAAGAGTTTTTAGATGTTCACTATCACAGTGAGTGATAGTTTAGAGGAGGATTAGAGAAGGATTCATAATATGATCATCCTATTCTATGAGAATTTTTTGATGTGTTTCTAGATGAGTTTCCAAACATGCCCCCACCAGGAGAGATTGATTTCTAAATAGACCTGATACTCAAGGCTAGACCAACTTTGAGAGCACCATATCAAATAACCACATTAGAGCTATGTGAGCTCAAGATGTGGCTTGAATAACTATTAGATAAGGGTCTAATTCATCCTAGAATTTCTCCACAAGGATCACCTATTATATTTATGAATAATAAGGATGTATCACTTCATTTGTGCATTAATTATCACCAGTTAAACAAGTAACGATAAGAAATCATTACCCATTGCCCAAGATTGATGATTTATTTGATCATATGTAGGGATCTAGATTTTTCTCCAAGATAGATCTAAATTTTAGGTATCATTAGTTATGAATTACAGAAGCCAATATTCACAAGATTTCATTTTGAACATGATATTGGCATTACGAGTTTATAGTTGTACCTTTTTGTTTGACTAATTTTCATCAATGAACATGAGCCTCATCAATGAAGTTTTTCACACTAATCTAATCAAAATATTTAATGATCACTATGCTAATTATATATCTATATCAAAAAAATCTAGATATATGTAATTATTATTATTGTTAATATGCCTATAAGATTTATTTGGTTATCTTTAAATTGGTTGTCTTATATAGTTGTATTTACTTGAAAAATTAGAGGTAATTATGTTTGGAATATACTTGGTTGTTATGTATTAATATTTCAACACTTACATCAAAAACAAGAAACCTTGTGGAATCAAGTGAGTGAAACCTCTCAATTGGATTTTGTTGTCACACCTCTCCTTGAGTGACACTCTATTTATGTTCACTATGGTGTTTACAATTAATATATATCAATGTGCCAATATATTTCATGTATCTAATTTTTGAATTACTTTCAATATTTGAAACTTATACTTAGTCATAAAATATAACTTTTGAATTAATTTGAAACATGTACTCTATCATGAAAAATTATTTTCTTGCTCATGAAAGCTTGAATCTCTAGTAAAACATAACTTACTAGGAATGACCCTAGAAGAGCCCTAAGGAAATTTGACTCACTTATGCATGCAATGAATCCCATTGCATAATTTATCAACCATATATAAACATATCATTAATTCTAAAATTGTTTTTGATTAAATGATTTTGAATCTTTTCTATTTGCCTCCATTTCAAACTCGTTGTTCCACTAGCTCACGCCTTGCAACCATATAATACCACTAGTGTGTCAAGTAGCCCAAATAATATATATATATAGTGAATATATATTTTAATTTACAATATAATTTGACTAATTATTTGGGGATATTTAGTTATATTATCTAGTGCTCCATAATATAGTACAACTAAATATGCCAAAATATTTAAGGAGCTATAAACTAATTATATATTTATATCGATAGGAACTAGATATAGATAATTGTTATTATTGTTAATATATCTATGAGATGTGTTTAATTATATTTAAATTGTTTGTCTTATTTAGTTGTATTTACATGAAAATTTTAGAGATAATTAGGTTTGGAATATACTTGGTTGTTATGTATGAATACTATAACGCTTACATTATAAATAAAAAACCTTGTGGTATCATGTGAGTGAAACCTCTCAATAGGATTGTGTTGTCATACCTCTCCTTAAGTGGCACTCTATTTATGTTCACTAGCATGCTTACAAATAATGTATATCAATGTGCCAATATATTTCATGTATCTAATTTTTGAGTTACTTTGAATCTTTGAAACTTATACTCAATCATAAAATATAACTTTTGAATTACTTTAAATATTTTAAATATGTACTATGTCATGAAATCTGATTTTCATGCTCATGGAGGCTTGAATCTCTAAGACAATCCCACTATAATTCTCTCATTTGAGATGAGGGATGTAGCCTACAAGTCACTCATCTCATTAATTGTATCATTTGATAAAAATATAATCATGTCAAAATGTGGAGACCATGTCATCATAATATAGTAATTATCATTGAAGTATGTATGAAACATATGTAATATGAGGCATACAAGTGTCACACACACACACACACACACACATATAAACCATCTCCAAATTATACTACACAGTAAAAGTGTATGATATGGATTATGGCACCACTAATCAAGCTCAACAAGCACAACACACAATGTCACAAGAGCCATATACAAAGGAGATGAATATCTTTAAAAAATAATTCCAATGGCCACATATGAAAGACATTAATAATTTTTCAAACAAGGGACATAAATATGTTGCACACACAAGGCCAAGTGGCCACACATAAAAAGCAAGCAATGTCTAGCCTATCATGAAAGAAAATAACAATGTTAAAGGAGAATATAGCACGTGAAAACTAATCTAAATAATCCATATGACTCAATGTCATATCATATCAAAGTAGAATATCCATATATCATAATTTAAGATATAATGTATGCACTTTAACATGGTATAAAGGTTATGGATAGATATAACCTATTATAATGTAACATGTAGAATATGATGCCCCTAGCATAGGCATGGCCGTTGGGTACAACAGAATACAACATCTAAAAATCCATGTATAGTATGTATGTCTTCCATTATATTTGTATACATCATGAAATACATGTGTATATGAAAAATAATAGGTTATCTACCAAACATGTGATGTGTGTGTGTGTGTGTGTGTGTGTGTGTGTGTGTGTGTGTGTGTGTGTGTGTGTGTGTGTAATTTAACATAGTACAAAAGTCATAGATAGATATAACCTATTATAATGTAAAATGTAAATTTTAACATGGTATAAATTTCATATATATACCCATTATAATGTAACATGTATAATAAGATTCCCCTAGCATAGGCATGGCCATTGGGTAGAAGAGAATCCAACATCTAAGAATCCAAGTATAGTATGTATGTATTACATCATATTCATATACCTCATGAAATTCATTTTTATAAAAAAAAAAATATTTTAACTACCAAATATGTGATAAATAATATATGTAAATAAGTACACTACCAACTTATGTCATGCTCAGGTCTTGATTTTTTATTTTTGAGGGTATTTTGAATGTTTTCAATTTTTTTTAAAATTGAATTTTTTTTTATTTTTAAAATTTTTGAATGTAAGATAAACTAGGCTATGATCCTATCAAATGGATTAGCATAGTATGTCCTTGTATCATAGACTTGGAGAGTGACTTTCTATGAACAAAAAGTGCTACATGTAGATGAATCAAAACCTGAAAAGGCATCCAGTATTGTAATGTAACTACCTTGATCATTGCTCATAGAATATTTTACAAGATGTGTAGCTCTAGAGGATGAAATAATTTTTGGGTTAAATTATATATTAAGATAAGGTTTCCCTATCTATGTTCATTTTGGAACACATTAAGTTATTTGTGGTATGCTTTAGATGCATTGTAGAAGATGAAACTCTCTTTTAATTCTGAATGACTTTTTGATGTGAAGCTCATTGTTTATGAGGCTGTATTACTCTCCTATGAACTAAATATATATAAATATTTTGTATAGATGTAAAATTAGGCTCTTCATTATGTCCTTGAATATATTCAATAAGATTCTCTATGATATTCTCTTGACTAGATGCAATAACCAACTACGGTGGTGGTGGGAGAGGAGGAAGAGATACTACTAATTGTAGAGGGTACTCATATCGAATGCTTAAAAATTTCACCACCTAATTACAATGTATATATTTGAGACATAAAATTACTATGGATGGCACTATGCATATTTTTTGTATCCAAGGGTTTCCTATTATCATGTCAAATACCCATGTACTTGATAAGACTAAGAATGGAGTAGACATTATTATTAAACTAACATAAAGAGGTAGCACTATATGACCAATAATATGTTCCATGTGTCCATAAAATGCTTTAACCACTTTTAATTTATCTTGAAAATCTTTCTATGTGTACCCATGAGTGTGAAGAAGTGTCATTTTACATACATTTTCATTTGAGTCATTGTCAATCATGACATTGTGTATGTCTTGTTTGTTAATATAAGCTCAAATAAAAAGTGTGTTTATCTTAATCATCATCAAAAATATCCCTATCATCAAATGTAATCATAGGATGTGGTGTTGGATTGCTTTTAAATGTACCAATAATACCATATATTGGATGTCTATATGTCTAAGGAGGAGGATGTGCATTGTAAGCATGGTGTACCTCTGAATTATTTATATTTTATATTGTGACATGGTTTGGAAATGGATTGTTGAATATTTTCAATGTTTCATTGTAATTTTTTTGTGGTATAGTCTCCTCTATGGGAATTATTATCTCAATAGTATTGTCATCAATAAGATATTGTATCTTATTTCTTAGCTTATAACCCTTTTTATATAATGCATAATACATCTATGATAGTCACAATATGTGTTACTATTGAATCCCTTATGTTGGGGTTTATTCATATCAACCTCTAATGATGAAGGAAAATATATGAGAATGTAGTCAAGTAATTTTTGTAACACATGAGGAGGTGATGTCAACCTCAAAAATTACCTCCTTGATGGAGTTGTCAATGGAAACTTATTTATTGGTTGTGAGACTGTATTGATTGTTACTTTTGTTTCATTCTTGTTTTCATTAGATTTGTACTTGTAGTTTGGTTTGCTTTAAAATTATTATTTTAATTAATTGTAATATTTGGTGTGAAATTTAGGTTGTTCAAAGCTATGAGCTTGACATCATGTTATTTGGCTGTATGACATAATTCATCAAAAGATTTGAATTTTTTTAACACGATATACTTATGAAGTTGTGCTAGAAAACTTTGTGTGAAGACATTTTTTCATTCATTGTCTACCATATAAATTATCATCTTAGCTATTATATTTTTTTATCAAATAATGTATTCATTGATTGGCTAATTGGACCCTTGCTTGAGTTTAGCAAATTATGTATGAGATAGTGTTTCACCAATGTTAATAGAGAAGTGCACTAGAAACTAATCTACCAAAGAGTTGAATTTTTAAACTAATTATCGTGGAAGATCATACAACCATTGTAAATCATAATCTTTGAGGCTTCTTATAAATAGCTTTGTTAATAATTTGTCATTATATGCATAATCAAATCATGTTTTGTGAAATGATTGAAGATGTTGTTCATGATCACCATTAGCTTCATATAGTGGAAGTTTAGGAGCTACGGATCCTAATGGTAATGGGTAATATGTTATTTTATGTGCCAAGGGATTATGAATAAAATTATGGGAATCCATTGAATGACTATCTCTAGATACACCTTGATCTAATTGCAACACCTTAGCATGTAAGAATATAATAGTCTAATCAAGAGAGTGTGCATTATATGAGCTTGGTGGTGGACCATGCATGATAATCAAAGGAGGTAGGTACGATGCCTATGTTTAAATAGGAATATTAATCTATTGGAAACCTTTTGATTCCCCCATATTGTAGGATCATCCTAGGTGAATCATCAATCTAGCATCACCTAAGTTTTGTAGTACATGGATAAGTAAAATATAAATGGGTGCTAGAGAATAGCATAGAATAAATTATGGATCAATGCATGATGAAACATTAGGAAGAATGCATGAATGGCACAGAGAATAAAGGAAATTTAGTGTATATTATCCATGAATGAATAGTGTGTAGAATAAAGGATCACCTATAGTATAAAATCATGGAAGCAAGGCATAAGGAAAAAATACAGAGTCTAGGAGAAGAAAATACAACTAAACAATCAGAAAGTTGTAAGGATGACACTTAGCAGATCTAAAATTGATATGATAGAAAAGGATGGAAAGATATATTTACTTGGATATGATGTGATTACTATCAGAACCAAAAAGCTTGAGTTTTGACTAGGCTAAGGCTATCCTAGCATAGGCCTTCAAATTTGGGTGTCAATCCTATTTGGCAATAGTTGTCCATCCATTGATCAGACATGTCAATAACCAAGTCATGATAACTATAAAAAGGGGAGTCATATCCCATTTGAGGTTTTTGTTTTTTTATGGTTTGTGGTTATTATTGTGTGAGGTTTTTTCTATTGAGAGGTGAGGTTGTAGGAAGAAGGGATGAAACCTTGGAAAAATTCAGAGTTGAGAGGGTGAGTGAGAGAGAGAGATGAGAGAGATGAGAATGGATTTGAGATCCCCTATTAAATTTGTGAAGCTAACAATATCATTTAATTTCATCCAAATAATGAAAATCAATTTGAGAATCTGATATGTAACTTTGATAGATGCATGGTGATACATCTCTTCATTGGGAACCCCCACTACGACCTGCACCATATGGTATCAGATCAAGGTTGAGAATCTTGGGTAAATGCATGGGATATGGACATGCAACTAGAGAGTGATGTAGAGTGATGTGGATGAGGAAGTGATCAAATCACCAAAAATGAGGCAACTAGTAGAGTATTATTCTCCACCATGATAAAGTGGGTAGAGAATACAAGATGAAGAAGGAAATGTTGAGAGAGGACTTGTCAATTGCTAAATGGGAGGAAACTAGATAATAGAGTGTTTTAGACATAATATTAGTAGACCACCGACTGTGAGGTAGATAGCGGAGAATGTTGAATGGTAAAGACTGATAAATCATCAAAAGTGAGGCAACCAACTAAGAGGATGAGTGAAGAAGAACACTTATCGTCACAAGTTTCAAAGAATCATAAGAAAATATTTTGGACAGTGGTTCAAGAGTCCAAGAGTGCCTATGTAGGATTATGCTAATAAAGTACAACATTGGGTGGCCTAAATATTTAGTGTTGACAAAAAAATTGATCATGAGGTATTCAAGCACAAGTGATAAGAAGCATGAATTGAAACATCAATTTGAGGTAGTCTAGGTGCATAAGAAGATGAGAGCACCAACTGACCATTGACCGTCAGGTAGTCGAGTGCAATAAAATTAATGGGCCAATAGAATCACTAATCTGAGGTAGTCAAGCATAGAAAGAGAATGCATAGTTATAATCATTGATCATATGTAGTTGAGCATAGAATAATATATGAGAATAGAGTGAAACATAATTATCGATTAGAATCAGCCAAAAAAAAAGTGACTTGAGAAGGAGCACTGACAAAATCACCGATCTAAGGCAATCAAGGTGTAGAAGCATCTTCTAATCAGAGTATTGGGTAGAAGGTGCCAAAATATTTATCCATCAAATATAGATGGATAGAGAATTAATATCATAAGGAGTGAAGCATGTGATATAAATTAAAACAAAACAAGGAGAAGAAGACCCAAAAGAGGAGATGAAATGGGTTATGGATAACCAGCATAATTTTTTGCTAAATAATGAAAGGGACTCCAATAAAGTGAAGTTTATCTAGAGTAGGCTATGTGTTAGTGATAGGACCTAGGCTCACAAAGCTCTGATACCAATTGTCAGGATCCCTGCTCCTTAAGAGCACACTTGATTACCTTTGTATAAGCAAATAAGCATGGAATTTAACCAGAAGTAATATGTAACTAGAATTCAAAAACAACACAGAATATGAGAGACAATACAATCTTGTATTAACACTCTTCCAGAAGGAAATACAATGAAGAAATCACACTCTTCCCACACCTCTTGGGCATACCAGTAATTCTCCCTCAAGAGTTCTCTCTCTCAATTACAAACAAAATCAACTCAAACATAGAGTTGTTGTTTCAACCAGTCAGTAACAATACTGCCAGTACCACCACCGAGTATACCACGTACTCCAAGTAGATCTCCCTAATCTTGCTCCTTGTGTTGTAGATCTCCTTTGACCTTGCTATCCCACAAATCTCCTTTGACCTTGCACACACACACACCTGCAAATCAACCGACCTTACTTACCATGTAGATCTTCTACCTGATCTTACACAACCTGCAGATCAACTGGTTTTGCACACCTGCAAACCTAGATCTTACACTCGAGAAGAACCCTTGTCCTTGCCTTTCCAAGTCCTTATGATTCTCCAAATTACAATACAGCCCCATGGGTCTCTTAAATAGATCCCATACAAACAATAATTAGACTTCCTAATTACAATAATTAGAAATGCAGACTCAAGACTAAAATTAGTCTTTACATGCAAACTGACTGTCCGTCTAAAATTAGACCAGTTTTGGAATGCACAAACGACTGACGTCAGTCACTGTCTGTCTAGAGATGACTGATGTCAGTCGATCCATAACCGATGTCGGTAGCTTCCTGTCTACTCCTGATCGACGTCGGTTAGTCTGACTGACGCTGGTTACTATGACACTCAGCAACCTCCTCCATGTTTGCATACCTGTGAAGCTTTTAGCTCCACAACCTAACAGTTAGTACAGCAATGGGTTGGATATACTTAAAGGAGAAGGAGATATGGCAAGGTAAGGAAAGGGTGAGTAGATGGAAACATGTGGTTTCCACACTACTATACCAAGTAGTGTACTCATAAAATGGTCTCAAACTAGAAGGAAGCCTTAAGATCCACTAGTCAAAAGTAAGAACTGAGGAAATAGCCTTGGGAAGAGGCCCAAGGAAGAAAAGAGACTAATTCCAAATAATAAGGCTATGTAGGTGAGATATAGATAAATATAACATGTAAGGAGTGGAGAAAGAGACATTGTCACCATAAAATGGAATGATTGAAGGAAAGATGGATATAATTCCACCAAGTCAGCATTAGCGTAGAAGAATGTGTTACATGGAGAAAAGTAACCTACATAGTGGACAGGGATGTAGGGAGGAAGAAAATATCACAAGTGTTCTTGTGTACATCATGGAGGATGTATTGAGGAAGAGTTGTTGAGAGTGCAACTAGGAATTTTTTAGTGTAGTAGGAGCCAATGTGAAATTCCTACACCCTTGAATGAGGATCTAGAACCCAAGAAGAAGGAGGTGAAGATGTTAGACTATATATTAATCTAAGTTTTTTTGGATATAATTGAATAATTGACAAGGATGAAAGGTGTGAGAGGAGGAGGAAATCATGAAGATGTGTTATGAAGGAGAAGAGTTGACAAGAAATCAGAGAAGATTTACTAAAAGAGCTAATGTGGAGGGTGCAGTTAATGGTGCACATAGGAGAAAGGTCATTATCAATGAAATGGTAGGACCAAAGGAAGATAATATTTAATGAGGAGAGATACACTAAAATGGACAAGTGTCTAAGTGCACAAAATAAAACAAGCAATGGTAGTGGGATAGAGGAGAGACCCGCAGGGTGTGAACCTACCTAAAGGTATAGAAATTCAAATAATAGTGTGCATGCAATATTACTTGTCACAGGGGATTGATAGATATGTGCTTAGTGTTAGAAGAAACATGGATAGGAAAATCAACCAAGGGTACTATAGAAGGAGAGTTTCCCTAACAAAAATTGAAGCTAGTAAAGTGTCAAACATGAGACAACTAGCATAGTGGCATAGTAATCGGAAGGCATGTCAAGGAAGGAAAAAGAAGAGATGAGTCAAGTTGATTATAGTTGAAGACTAGTAGAGCACCACTAAGGTAGATAGTAGGAGCGTAAGTCTGAGGACACACTAAAGGAGGAGAGAGTTATTTTGAATAGAAACTAAAGGCTAGTAAATTACCAAATTTGGGGTAGCTAGTAGGAGGCGTAAATGTCTAGAATGTGCCAACAAAGGTATAATAGAAAGGGTCAGAGTTGCATGGAAATTGACAATGCTATCATAGTTTTGAGTGTGAGGCAACTGGTAAAATAAATAAATTTATAGAGATGCATGAAGGAGAAATAAAGTTGGAATAAAGACCAACTAAGAAGGAGTTGTGTGAGAGCATAACACAAGCATTAGTGGAGTATAAAAAAGATGTCAATCAAAGGGCATGAAGGTGAATAAAAGACAAATAATGTGTAGGGATATAATTGTGTGATGCACATGTTGAGGCCTCAAGAGAAGACAAAGAGAGGGTATCAGCGCATAGTTGAGCCTGAGTTGTGAAGAGTGCAACAGGCCAAAAATTGCACCATGAATAAGAAGCATGTAATGGCTTTTCTATTGCCAATATTGTTTACAAAAGATTCTATTTTTTATTGGTCAAGCATTTAATTTTATCATTTTTTTAATATTGTACATGTTACATTTTCCATATTAAATAACCCCACTCAATAGGAAAATATTAAATTTATTAACTAATATTGGGTTAGAGGTGAGTTAAAGTTGAGTGTAGTGATCTGAATATTTATAATTTTACTTCAAAATCATAAATATTATTATAAGAGTCAATTGCCCTTATCATGATAATTTTCATCTTGGACATTGAATTTTATTATAATTTTACTTCAAAATCAATAAAACAACATTTTTAAAAAAGTGTCCTCTCGCTCCTCTTCTCGCTCATGGCAGAAGCTCCCATGTGTCTGACGATTCTAGGTAGAAGGTCATCATTGCACTAAACATAGACTCTACTTCCCTTCTCGCTCATGGTCAAAGCTCCACTGTGTTTGGCAATTCTAGGTAGAATTTTATCATTGTGCGGAAGACTAATTTTGTGTAAAAGACTGATGTTGTGCATAGCCCTGAAGCTGTGCAAAAAATGGACATTATGCAAAAGATGAACTCCATGCATAAGGCTATTTTAGAAGGTACAGGGCACATAATTTACTCCACTTAGATCTAAAAGAAAAATTTGAAGCAGAAAGAAGCTTCTACCAGATCTAGAGATGCGAATGGTTCCCCTGGCTAGTTCAGCCATGAAAGAACTTATATTTTTTAAATGATTTCTTATGCTCCCCTTCTCACAAATGGCATAATCTCCCAGCATTCATTTGAGTAACAAACCTCTATGAACGGTGATTTTGGGTAGAATGTTGACTTTGTGTCTATGTAGAGGACTATTGTAGAATATGCAGGGCATAGGGTAGTCTCGTCTCAAATCTGTGGGTAGAATCTAATGTAGAAGTAAGCATCAACTAGATCTAGAGCTACAAATGGTTTCTCCCCCTGCTATCAATAGAATTATGGATGTCATGGAGTTAGAAGCTACGATGGACCCCAAAGAGCATAGATCCTTTGTTGAGGTAGTATCTCATAAAATAGTTCTAAAAGCATATCTCAAACCACTCAAACCTACATCTTCTGACCCTATTGTGATATTTGATGTAGAGGAGTCCAGACAAGTGATCAGATTAGAAGAATTCTTCTCAACAAAAGGTCTCATCTGCATATTCATGGGTTATTGGCCAAAACTTCAAGATTTTCAAGCTTGGATCTCGAATCATTAACAATCCCTTCTAATAGGTACTCTTGATATTTATCCTTATGCAAAAAGTTTCTTTATTATTGTTCTTGGTAATATTGAAGACTATGAAAAGATTCAAAACTAATTCTGGTGCTTGAATCACTACCCCCTGGTCATCAAACAATGGTCCCCTGCCTTCAACCCCCTCATAGAACCACTTAATGTAAAGCGCATTGGGTTCATCTACCTTGTCTTCCTCTTCAATTTTAGACCAAATCCAACCTGAAAGCTATTGGTAAATCATTGGGTGAATATCTACTAATGTGCCCAGATACCTATCAGTTATACTGCACTACTTGTGCCAAAATTTTGGTGAATATTGATACTTCCAAGAATCTTCCTGAAAATATCACTTTGCAAGTTGGGGACTGCTCTTGCTCCCAACCCATGGATTATTAAGGTTTACTATTTCACTATCACAGCTACTTTAGTACATGCCATTTGATCAAAAACTATAGTACCCTTAGGAAAAAAAAGGAGTTCTCTTGGTGGAAAGACTTCATCCTCGACCATCTACATGTGGATGTTGAAGAAGATTTAGATGATTATGATAGCAATGATTTTAAATCACCTTGAAGGATCTTGAATCCTTTGTTCCAGATAAGGACCTTAGAATCCCCCCTCATTCTAAAGATGTTCTACTAAAATATCTAATCTCTCCAATGAAAGCCACGAACATGGTTGTCACTTCCTCTTGAGCCTTTGAGAAAAATGTAGAAATGGAATTATCTAGGGCAAAACCATTCAAGGACCCAGCAGCGAAAGAAAATGCCAGCCCTGTGCTGTTGTAGAAGATAAGAAAGGTTGGACTAAGGTTCAAAAAAATTTAAAAAGGTACAAAAGTAGTGTTACAAACCTCGTGTATGACCCTCTGCTCAAGGGGACTCCAGGCTAAAACTTCTTGCTCAAAGGGACTCTAATCATATTTACAGAAGACAACTGCTGAAGGCAAAAATAAAGTGGAAGTCTATTGAAAAATCTACAAAATATACCCTAGGTTTTAATGATGCAAAACGTCATGTTGGCCTTTTTTTATCATTGATTTTGGTGGATGTTTCAAGGAAGCATCATCGGTTGTATCTCAGTTGTTTGTGATTAGTTAGAACCATTGTCCGGTTTAACTTTGTTGTTTTTTGCATGTTAGTCTTGGTTTTGTTGTGCCTACCCCATTGTCGTTAATAGAGGAATCCCATTTGTGCATAAATGACATATCTTTATCTATTTTGTAATAAGTTTTGGGATCTTCAAAACCCATAACTTTTACCCTATCAAATAAAAAAATAAATCTTACTATAAAAAATTATTATAATATATTCATGATTTTTTAATACATTTATATAATTAATAAAAATATTTTAAATACATTTATTTAATACCAATACACATTTTCTATTTATTTTTTCAATCTTTAAGACTAAAACAAATCTCAATATAATATTTATATACCTAGATTTTTTATATTTAATATTTAAATCAGTGTGAAAAATAATAGATTAGATATCCCAGGCAATCAAAAAGAATATCCAAAAGGCCTTTTTTATTTATTTAAAAGAATGCATAATCTTAGTTGGATCAAATGGCCACTAATTACATGCATTAAATGCAAAGTGGAGAGAACACTTGATGTAGTGATTTTGTTATCCCACTCAAAAATAAATTCAAATTGTTGATGGTCTTCAACGCTTCCTCCCCTTTTGTTATGCATGCTTCTAAAGTTGACTTGGTTGTGCACTCCGTCCCTCCTTGGAACAGACCTAGTCACGGCAAGATGCAGACTCATCCTAAAGTCTCTTGCTCATTCTTTATATAAAGATTCTATGATTGTTCTTGCCCTTGAAGTTGGGGAGTCTGATGTTGGGGATTCTGCAAAAGACCTTGTTGTTGAGATAGAGGATAGTTTCCATGGCCTATGGAAAGGATTTCTCAACTTTTTCAACACCATTAATCTTGCTTGTTCTGATTTGATGGATCACTCTCCTTGATCAAAGGGTGACATTTCTTTGTGTGGGGGGCTTCACTCTATCAATGGGGTTGTAGTGTCATACACCTCGATGGTAGCTGCAAATGTCTCATCTTCCCTTGTTGTGCCTTCTCCTATGGGGTCACCTAGCCTTGTTCATGTTCTGCCTCAAACTATTGTAGACGCCTTGGTTGAGCCCTTTGATGCGATGGCTCCCACCCACTCCTCCTGGTGACCCTATGTCCTCCTAAGTCATAGTTTTGTTGGCTAGTTGTCACCCTTTGGACTCTCCTCCCCATGACCATTTTCTTATTCCTCCATCAAATATCTCAAATAAGATGGTTGGAGGTATCGAGACTCGCTAGGTGTATTCAAAATGCAATAATGTTCCCAACCCGTTCCACCATTTTTTTGATTTTTTCAAATCTTGGATACCCTCGTGCTCTAACTCTATATCCCCACTTCTGATGGATGCTTCATGTGTTCCTTCTCTGGTCTTGGCTAAGTATCTTCTGCTTGGTGATGATTGAATTTGGGTCACCTCATCGCTTCCTAAGCTAGTTATCCCAAACCCTCCTCTATTGGAGATGGAAGTTGATATAAGTAGCAAATCCTTAATCGATAAATGTATGCGATCATTCACTTCTCTTTTAGCTCTCTCAACTTGGGCCTCTAAGGTTTGGCATTCCATTGGTCCTTCCTTCTCCTTGTTGTGTGTTGGCTTCTTCTTAGTGGAATTTTAGAGCTCTGTTGACAAGGATTTTGTGTGGAACTCTAGGTCATGGTTTTTTAAACATTCAAGCATTTTCTTCTGCACTTGGAGCCCTTTCTTCTTGCCATATTTGGTCCATCTCAAGACTGTCTCGATGTGGCTTTGACTTCATTCTCTCCCTATGGTGATGAGGAATGGGTGCTTCATCAAGCTCTTGGTGGACAAAGTTGGAACTTTTGTAAAGGTTGATGTTGCCTCTTAGATCCTTAGTGCGGTCCACGTTTGTGTTTTCATTGACCTTTCCAAGTCATTCCCCTTTTCAGTTATTTAGCTCTCCTCGTAGAGCTCATGGAATCAACATCTCAATTATGAAGGCCTTCCCTTCCATTGCTTCCATTGCCACCTCCCTGGTCATCACATCATTGGATGTCCCTCTAAGCCCCATTAGCATCCTCAGCAAATCTGGAAGAGGAAAGAAGGGGAGATTTATTTGTTGTTCAAGTGGCATAATCATGAAATTTTTAATTCCCCCCTTTCTCTCACTCAATGATGATGATAGACGTTGTGGAATGTCCTAGGCCTATTCCCCCATTCAATCCATCCTCGAGCTGACCCACCTTGGCCTTCACCATCCAGGCCTTCTAAGTGACATGCAGATGTTGGAGTCCCTTCGAAGAATAAAGGACATAGATCAGAGGTAGAGTTACTGAGGGCGGAAGCGCACTCTCTCATATCCAATGGATCTTAATAGACCCTGGAAGACCTCCTTACTAAACGAAGGCGACAGGCAATATTAACTTGTGGATAAGCCCCTCTAGTGGACTGTTAGCATGGATTGGTCTTGAGTGTTGTATTATTCTACTCCCTTTTTTGGGTGTTTGGGTGTTCGATTATCCATATCCTCTCTTTTTGCTACCCCTCTCATTAATTTATCTATGGCTTTTGTGTCCTATATTTCTTACTCTCTTAGGAGGTGGTGTCCTTTCTGCACTTTTTATTTCTTCTTCCTTATGCTTTGTTGCGGGGAATGGACCCCGTTTGTGTCCCATACTAGATCATAGCTCTGATCACAAGTGATTTACCTAATCAAATTAAAAAAAAACAATGCAAAGTCTTAGTTTGCCCAAGCCTAATTAAGATCATTCAAAATAATTATTTCGAAATATACTATATGTTAAGGCCCCAAAGGGTGTATTTATTTGTTATAAAAGTATCACCATATTAACATAAGCTTGCCATAGCTTGCAGAAAGGATTACTTCAATTAAATAAACTAATACTATATAATCTAGTTAAATAAATTAATACTATATAATCTTATTAGTTCATGTTAGGTAGAACTAATAAAATCACTTTACAATTAATTAACTTTTATTTAACCAATAAAAAAATTGAAATATATATTATAATAAAAATTAGAAACTTTCTATTAAAATTTTACATATTAATTTTAGAATATATCTTATTAGCCCCGAAGGGATAACTATAGTCTTCAGTTTAGTTTAACTTTCGATTAAACTATGCATTGTTGACCAATCCAAATTCTTTATTTTTTATATATTATAATATTTAAAAAATTCTAATAGTTAAGTTGCACTTTTTTTAACATAAAATATTTAAAAAATCATTTAACAATATTGTCATTAGTGGAAATCACTAAGATGTTATTAACAAATGAATTGATGATGTCATCAAGAGTAACAATAATAGTTATTGCTCCATGATGGATACGAGAATCTCTCAACAAAATGGTCTTATGGTTGTTATTAATTGCAGAGTTTAGTATCATTATTGCATAATATGGTTATTGTTGGTTGTAACTTGTCTTTTTAAAACATGCATCTATTCATCACGTAAAAACAAACATGGAGACGGACTTTCTTATATGAAGAATTTCACTGTGAGGTGTTGTGAGGTTGGAGTTAACAGGACTACTACCATTGAGGCTATTGCAAATCTGTTACAGGTGGGCACAATCCATGTTGCTTTTACTATGTGTTTTTCTCAATCGCCCTGAATCAATTTCATTTGGGTGTTTATTTTTTCTAGTGGGTATGAATCAACATGGCTTAAAAGATGTCGTGGTTTTAATAGTATCTGTAAGTCCTCCCCCAAAAGATGAAATTGGGGTCTTAACATGTAGATATGTTGAGAATGGTCATGAAGATTGACTCAATATTAACATGCAGTTGATTTCTTAAAACATGATAATACATAAGTTGATCTTGCTTGATTTAGGCTTTTGCTCTTAAAGAAGTTGTGAAGGGATATCTGACCTTAAATGTTTTTGCTCTGCTCTTTTCCATTGGAAGAAGTGTACTAATGCATTAGGTTGCCTATTATTCAAATGCCCACATACTTTCTTTAACTTAACTCAGAGCATTTTACTTGAAAATGCAAATCTAGACCAAAATACCGAACTAGGGTTGTCCATGATGCACTTACTTTCATTTCAGTTTACTTTAGTTGTTAAATGATCTTTGCACATATCTTTAGTTTAGGGAAAATGTTGAAGTCTGTATATGTTTGGACTTGGGAGTCTATGAATTCAGTTGTTAAATGATCTTTGCATGTATCTTTCATTTGTGTAAAATGTTGAAAGACTATATATGTTGTGAGTCTGTATCTTTTAAAGTGCCTAATGGAATTTTCTTTTCTTGGGATGCATATTTCTTTAATTTCTAAGTAGGCAATTTATAAGCTCATAACCATATACAAATAGATGGTCTATTTGGATTTTGTTAAAGTTTGTGGGTCATCTACAAAGGTCTACATCCATTCAGCGTCATATTTTCAAGTGGAGTCCATATAATGAGAGGCATGATGTGTTTAATTACTTAAAGGTTGTGAAACTTTATGACGATTGCTAATTGTTTTCTCCCTTGAATGTGCTTGATTATGGAAGGGCATTCAACTAATAATGATTATACTCGTGAATGGCATCAGTATTTGGATGCCATGATTTAATCTTGGTGTATTGCTCTGTATTGTGGGTTTTTGCTATGATTCGGAGTGGTTTCCTCTTTTGGGTATGAAGTAATATTGTTATTGGTTATTTTGTGGTTGGGTCTGTTGCATAACCTTGTTTTACCTCTTATCTTAGGTGTTACGGTATGAAGTTGTCTTTGTGTGTTTTTATTGAAGCTTGCTTTGATATATGCTAATGGGACTTCAAAATTGAGATTGGAGATCTATTATTAATTAAGCTACCTTCGACTCACTGTGTTTTTATTGTTTGGGTTGTCCATTTCTTCCCCTTCAACCCATTTTCATTATCTTGCTATGAGGACTGCTACCATTGAGGTTGTTGCAAATTTGTTACAGGTGGGCACACTCAATGTTGCTTTTACTGTATGTTTTTCTCAGCGGTCCTGAATCAGTTTCATTTAGGTGTTTTTTTTCTAGTTGGTATGAATCAACATGGCTTAAAGGATGTCGTGGTTTTACAAATATCATGGACAAATTGGGAGTTTGATTTTTTATTTTTAAATATTTGGGTGTGTAAATTTGGTGTTTCTCTCAGGCGGGTATGAAGCACCTTTTAGGCTATAATCCTAACTCAGATTTGAAGTTTGAACCTGGGTGTTTTGGTTGATGTAGTGTCTTCAATCCAGTTGACATTGCTGCTTGAAAAAACTATTTTTGTTTTTGAGATTTGGATTTGGGTCTTTTGGGTGATATCATGTTTTAATCACTTCATATTGTTGTTGAACTAGTACTCTTGTTATTTTTTAATTAAAACTGTCTTTTGGGTGACACTATGCCTCAACTAGTGCACAATGCCCATTTAAAAAAAGAGGGTATTTTGCTTTTTTGAGATTTTGGCTTCTAAGATGGTTAAGACTTTTGATTATGACATTGAAGGTGGACAAAAGAGGATATTTTCGTTTTTGAGGTTTATGCTTCCAAGATGGGTAGACTTCTAATAATGATGTTGTAGGTGGCAAAATTGGGTTATTGTGACAAGGGTGACTTTAAGATCTGTTATTGTAATGTTGTTGTATCATGATTATTGTTTGACTGGAAGTAGCCATGAGGGCAAGTGTTAGTTTGCAATTAAGTATGTTTAATCGTTAGAGTGGACGTAGCTGGGTAGGCAAGTTTTCATTTGTAGTTAAATATGATTTCTTAATATGTTTAATCTTCTTTGTATTGTTTGAGGTTAAATTTGTGGTTATTGTTGTCAGAGTGACTTATATGTACTATTCTAATGATTTATAGTTAAATATGTCTTCTTATTCTTTTTAATCTTCTTTGTGATTCTTTGAGGTCAAATTTGTTGAAGCCAAGAACGCAGGTTGGATAAGTTGTTGTTCGGCTCTCTTTGGAGTTGTTTGTGTTCAAAGTTTTGGTTATTGGCATGGGGGTGACTTAGTGTTATATTATTACAAAATTGATTGATACAAGTATAACTAGACTACATAAAGCCAAAGCAAAGAGTGCCATTACATCATGGAGGGCCTAGCTTAAAAAAAACCCTGAATCAATTATATCAACAACCTCAGTTTTGACATTTTGATTGGCCTACCTGAAAAAATGAGTTTACCAAAATAGTAGATCAAGATTACAGTGGAAGATCCAACCTCAAGAAAGAAATGGCAATATCACAAGCTTAGTTTAGAAGCCCTTGTCCTAAGTGGTTGTTTGTGCACAATGCATCCTAGTCGTTGATCGGTGGTCACATAGAGTGTTTGGCCTCATGGGCGTTATTAAAATCTTTCATTCATTCATCTGTAGTAAACTATTTTACTGTTCATTCTCTTTGGACATTTGGCTTTACTAATATGAGGATAATTTGTCCATTCTTGTAATACTGATATATTTGTGATTGAACCATATGAATACTTCGCTGAAGGGACAGGGTGTGATCTTCAGTAAAATGATTAACTGTTCACTCTTTGGGATTGGTCGAGGTTGATGTTTTGGCTATTTTTACAAGGGTGACTCGTGTCCATATTTATGAATATATTGATTTCTTAATTCTGTTTTTATTCTTTTGTTAAATCCTCTTGATATTCTTTCACTTTGAGGTCAGATTTGTGTTTATTGTTAGGAGGAAAATTTGTATTCGTTATTGTAATATGCATTTATTTGAACCACAACTGAATGCATTAGCAAAAAATTACAGTTCAGGAACAATTTTTTTTTTTTAAATAGTTACCATTTTGCATTGTAATTGTCTGCAATCTATGTACTAATATGACTTTTTTATAACAATGCAGTTGTAGGGTTTGAAATTTTAGGTTTCAACATTGTTGGTCAGTGGTTAACGATTTTATATGTGCGAGGCCTTTATGTTTAATTTGGTATGTTTTTTTTTTTGGTTTTGGAAATGTTGTTTCTATTATGTTAAAAAAATGTTGTTAATTTCGAAGTGGGTTTGGCTAGTATTCATCTTGTCTGGTATCCTCATTTTAATAAATATAAATCTTTGTTTTTATTTTATTTTGTGTTTTTGAATTTCTCAAAAAATAAAGAACAATAGACTAAAAAGTTGAGCGGAACTCCATGGTTAAGCACACTTGAGTTGGAGTAGTACTGGAATGGGTGACCTCCTGAGAAGGCCTAATGCTTCACCCTTGTGAGCATCATCTAAATGCAATGAGTGCCAAGTAGAACATTCATTCTCATGAGAGATGGGTTCGTGTGAACCACTACTCATGAAACATGGGTCAAGGAATTTGACTCGAAAAACTTCACAGTTGAACCCTGATAACAATATCATAATTTGACTCGCTGTGGAAAATACCTCCTACTTATCAATTGATGAGCTTAAGGGGCTCTATAATGAATGGTTCATAAGGCAAAACACTTGCTGACGGTTTTGCAAATGGGGTAACCAGCGAAGTGGGCTTAACCTTGGAGGTAACTCCATGGTTAAGCATGCTTGAATTGGAGTAGTACTGAAATGGGTGACCTCTCGAAAAAGCCCAATGCTTCACCCTTGTGAACATTCACCTAGATGCAATGAGTGCTAAGTGGACCATTCATTTTCATGGGAGATGGGTTCGTGTGAACAATTACTCATGAAACATGGGTCAAGGAATTTGACTCGAAAAACTACACAGTTGAACCCTAATAATATCATAATTTGACTCAATGTGGAAAATACCTCCTACTTATCAATTGATGAGCTTAAGCGGCTCTATAATGAATGGTTCATAAGGCACAACACTCGTTGAAGGTTTTGCAAATGGGGTAGCAAGCTAAGTGGGCTTAACCTTGAAAGGAACTCCATGGTTAAGCACGCTTGAGTTGGAGTAGCATTGGGATGGGTGACCTTCCGGAAAGGCCCAATGCTTCACCCCTATGAGCATCACCTAGATGCAATGAGTGCTAAGTGGACCATTCATTCTCATGAGAGATGGGTTCGTGTGAACCACTACTCATGAAACATGGGTCAAGGAATTTGACTCGAAAAACTACACAATTAAAACCTGATAGCAATATCACAATTTGACTAACTGTGGAAAATACCTCCTACTTATCAATTGATGAGCTTAAGCGGCTCTATAATGAATGGTTCATAAGGCACAACACTCGTTGAAGGTTTTGCAAATGGGGTAGCAAGCTAAGTGGGCTTAACCTTGAAAGGAACTCCATGGTTAAGCACGCTTGAGTTGGAGTAGCATTGGGATGGGTGACCTTCCAAAAAGGCCCAATGCTTCACCCCTGTGAGCATCACCTAGATGCAATGAGTGCTAAGTGGACCATTCATTCTCATGAGAGATGGGTTCGTGTGAACCACTACTCATGAAACATGGGTCAAGGAATTTGACTCAAAAAACTACACAATTAAACCCTGATAGCAATATCACAATTTGACTAACTGTGGAAAATACCTCCTACTTATCAATTGATGAGCTTAAGCGGCCCTATAATGAATGGTTCATAAAGCACAACACTCGCTAAAGGTTTTGCAAATGGGGTAGCAAGCTAAATGGGTTTAACCTTGGAGGGAACTCCATAGTTAAGCACGCTTGAGTTGGGAGTAGTACTGGGATGAGTGACCTCTCGAGAAGGTCCAATACTTCACCTCTGTGAGCATCACTTAAATGCAATGAGTGCTAAGTGGACTATTCATTCTCATGAGAGATGGGTTCGTGTGAACCACTACTCATGAAACATGGGTCAAGGTGGAAAATACCTCCTACTTATTCTTGGGTTTTTCAAACAAGGCATTTTTGGCTTCATTGTACTACCCATTTTGCAAATAGGGGTTAAAAAGAAAAAGAAAAAATAGTGGTAGCATTAGTTGCACAACTGTTTTAGACCCCTTCCCCTGAACACGTTCAGTGCAATTTTTGGTGCAAGGTTCAGATTTATTTTCTCGTGGTATATGATTTCATTGAGCCCCTGAACATTTATGAAACATACCACTTAATAGCATTCAACGATGAGTCTACTTGCCATTCTCACAATCTTCTAAAGTGGGCTAAAGTTATCTTATAGATTCAACAGGAGTTGGTCATGCTTTCTGAGGTTGAACTTTCTGCAGATTTTCGCTTTGAGTTTCCAAATTACTTTACAGATTTTCCAACTAGACTGTTGGCTTAGTATAGAAACAGTTACAGATATGTTTCAGTTCATGGTAAGTTTTTTTCTATCATAACCAAGCTGTACATCAACCTTCGTGATAGCAGATTTTAATTTTGGTTTTGTATGTAACTTCCCCTGAATACATTACAAATTTGTTGTCTGCTTATCGAAAAATCATTTTAGACTTTTACTATTTCTCCTTTTCAATGCTTATTGCTTAAAATATAATGAATTTATGGTAAAGAATTAGAAGGGAAAATTTGATTGCAATTAGTCTCGATGAAACAGGCTGGTTTGATTTTTCAACTCAAAATTAGTGTAGATTTTAGGGGTAGGGACCTGCATAATTTGCCCATTTACCATTACAATCTTTTCAAAACGCTATTATAATATTTTCAAAATGCTATTCAAATACAAATACAAATAAATAAATAAATTTCCAATTAGATATCTCAAATGCTTCGGTAGACACCACGTAGTATGTACAGAGCGAGTGCCAGTGCACGCCCTTGCTGAGAGATCTGAAGAGCTCCATTTCCTCCAATTTAATCCCATTGATGGTAAGGTAGGTCAAGGCAATGATAAACAATTTTTCTACAGCTGTTATAAAGAGCAGTTTAAAGCTTGAAGTTTGAAGCATGGATAGGGAAAATGGACATTCCTTGTGGTCATAAGGATTTTAAAATCAATGATGTTTATGATGTCCTCTGCCCAGTATGTCTAGCTCATTGCATACCTTCAGAAACTGCATAAATTGTTCTATTAACTATAATGCCATTTATCATCCACCTTAAACATTTGTATTTTATTTTGTAGTGGATATCATATAGACCATGGTGCTAGTTAAATATGCATTAAAACGAATATAGTGGCTGACCAATTTTTGGCTGCTGCAATATTCGATCTTAAGATTTCTACTTAGCTAATTGAACTTTTGAAGAGTCCCTTTTCCTTCAAAAAGTGGATTATTATATATTTTATGGCTCTATCCGGTCAGATACTTACAGATTCATTTTGAAAGATATTCAAATAAATCGTTTTAGCACTGTAGATTCTGTGTCAACATAAATAATTTTTTCGATTGGTTTATCTTCTCTGCCACTTTAAAATAGCCTCCACTTTAGTGCTACGGAAGCTGAATTTTATATGTTGAAAATGACTTAAACCAGAAGTTCAACCATGTCAGATACAATGAAAAATGGAATTCAATTTAAACTAAAACATATAAACTTAAGTATAAATTGAGAAAAAACTGTTAGTTTTTGAGTTAAATCCTTTTAAGATAATTATAATGAGTTAGAAATTTATTGGTGCTGTGACTGATTTTTCTTGCACATCAAAACCAGCTTACCTTTACCATGTGGAAATTACCTTTATCAGGGATTCATGCCTGAAGCCTTGACTGCTGGAGAACAACTAGGATAGGGAGAACGTTTTGGGTAGGGAGAAGCTTATCAGCCTTCCAAACAGTATATATGCTACCATGTTCCATCACTGGTTTTGTAGTTGAAGGCCGCCTGCAAATTCTTACAATCTAGTTCTTCAATTTGTGCTAGTTCCATCTATGACCTCATTATGCATAAACTTAATAGAGAGATTGAGCAGAGGTAGAAATAATAACTAGGTCTTTCTCAATGAAATCTGCTTCCAATTGCAAAAGTTTGTCACGGAGAGGCTCAACATAACTTTTCCTTTCATTTAGCATGTGATTGCTATTCACAGAACCCAAGAAAACAATATTATGTTCCATATTTAGTAGTTCCTTTGGAACCGAAGGCTTTATCCAGTTGCAGAGTACACTATTCAATGTCTGTGTCCCTTCTATTATGCCTTCATTGGGATTCCCGTTGCTTCCAAATCTAATAAGAACTGGCACACCTGACATTACCGGAAAGTCCATAGATGCATCATGATTAATGGACAAAATTTTGGTCCTTTCGGTCTTGTCAAGGGTACCGGCAATTTTGAATTGAACTCTTCAAATCCTCATAACTCTGAGACTCTGGCATGTCGGAATAATTCAGTAAAAGAACAAACTCCTCATTAGAGAGCTTCGTGCATCTTTCAAAAGGGTTCCTTCATGCCACTAAAAAACAATAATTATTTCCTCCAAAACACTGACATACAAACCTGGCTCAAGACTCCCTTCTTGCATCAGCTTGAGAATTGGGCCATTTGCAACTCTCATGTCCTTGAGTATTCCAACCATCATTTGTTTGTCCCCATAGAATCCAATTGCAGGCAAGGAAATGTCATTCAAACAATCAAAGTCAATTTTAACATCAGGACATTTCACTGCAGAAGTGGGCACAATTCGATTGTACAGATGAAAAACCTGGTTTTCTGGAATATGCACCTTCTCTACCAGAATCAACCAGGCTGAATGAGACTATTTTTTCTGTTCTCTTGCCTGGTTCACAGATTGACAGAGAGGCTGCTCAATATCAGTTGCTACATCATGTTCCCTGGGTTATTTGACCAACTCAAAATAATCTTCAAATAATGCCATTCACTGAAAGTGAACTTCCCAATGTAATTTTTTCTTTCGCCCTGCATAAAGCGCTTCAACCTAAAGGCTTCCCAATGACTTTTTCCAGTTCTTCTAGGATATGGTCAAATCTTGCTTGAAACAGTGGAAGGACCAGAACATTCTGAACTATTCTTTAAGCTCTTGATGTTCCTAATATTGTGGTGTCAGTGCACCTCAGGGTAGTGGGAAGACAACACTTGTCTATACTCTTGATCATCTCTTCAACGTTGGAGGCAGGCATCAAATATTTTGACTAGAACAATATATGTCTGTCTAATTCATGAAAGCAGGGTAACTTTTTGGCATCTTACATTCTATGTTTTTCATTGGGTACAATATATCATGTGTTTCCAGGAAGGCTGCCTCAATATCCATTGATGACTCATATTTGACAGCAGCTGATCAGGTATGGGCTTCTTGTATTGTTGGATATATTTGATCATATAACTTTGCAGTTTTGCCAATGCATGCCCGCACGTGAAAAACGTGTATACAGTACTCATGTAACTGCAGTTTCATCACTTTTGGTCTTGTAATTTTTTGAATTCAGGCAAAGATTGCAGCGAATAATGCAGGAAACACCCTTTTGGAGATTTAAACCTAGGATCTTCTTTCTTGTTATATCTTCATGCATCTGGCCCATTCTTGTAGAAATCAAATGTTTTCACCCTTAGTTTAATGGCAGTCTTTGGGATAACCAGATTAATGTAAATATCTAGCTTAACTAATAGTCTTATTTTTCATTTTTAAATTTTATGGAGGATTAATAAACAATTCTATAAATCATGTATATTTCCAGCTACGGGGTAATGCAGGAAGCCATGATTTAGCATTTGGGACCGATACTCTGAAGACCCTGTGTGGTCTGGTGGAAAAAGGTTTGTCTTTTCCTTGTCCTACCTACTTATGTTATCTCGACATTTCCTTGTCGTATCTGCTAAGGTATGTCTTTTCATGGTCCTACCTGCTTTACAATTGTAAATTTGACACATTTTTGAAAGTTGCTATTCTCAAGACTTTAGAATATTCCAAAAATAAAATTTGTATAACTACATAAAGCATAAGTGGAGTATACTAGAGTGCAAATAGACATTAGGCTTGTGTTTATGAAGAATGTAACTTGTGTAATTATTATATATGATTTTGATGACTAAAGTGTCCTGCGTATAGTTTTATCTACTATATTTGAAGTAGATGTCTATCGGATCTTATCTTGGAATGCTGTTTTATTTTGTTTACTTGATTGCATATTGTAATTCTTGTAAGTGATTTTTCTTGAAGGATGGATGCTTGGGTTTAAGCCACTACCAGGTGACTATGTAAAAGCAATTAACCCACACAGGTTAGTACCAAGATTCCGTTTGAAGTTATTGTCCAAACGCAATGCTTAATTAACTCTGTTTTGGAAAAAGATTTAAATATTTAATACAAAAATGTTGTCATTTATGATTTGAACTATCCCACAACTATTATCTTTTTGGTGGCCATAAATTGGATTCTCAGAAACAGAAACTACTAATGAAGAGCATCCCAGCATAACATAAAGTCTGTCATTTTGTGCATTATTTACTACGTTCAAAATATCTGCTTCTCCACATCAGCCAAATGGCAACAAGCACTGCACCTGCACAGATAACGCACCATGAAGACAATGCTTTGGTGGACAAGGGACAATTATTGGAACTTGCAAGCAGAAATCTGTTGAATTTGACTAGCAATCCAAGGTAATTAGCTATCATTTTATGTATTGACTTTATTATTATCAATTACTAAACATTATGCTGGCACGGTAGTTGCACTTATCAAGAGCAGAGCAACAATCAATCATGGAAGTGCCTTCGAGCTGTACTTTATGCAGCATGATGTAATGAGAGAATGAAATGAATTTTCCAGAGACAGGGGCAACACTATCTTCCACCATTTATCAAATCAATGAAAAAATTGAAATTTCTCATGGTATTCGGTTATGGTTCAAAGAGGGCAACAGTGAAAGATCTAGATGCCTTATTTTAGACTACTCTATGCTGCACGTTTTATCCAGCCACTCTTTATATTGCACTGGGTATTTTCCTGAGTAGGTATTTGCAACCTTCCATTTCATCTATGTGGTCATATTTTGTTTGATATGTATAAATTTGCTATAAACTAGTGCACAAAACAAAAATTAACTATGTGATGGAAAGCTTTACATGTATAATATGCATTAAAAGGATTGATATTTTTTCTACAGTTTATATACGGTTTCTGATCTATTTCAGATTGAACATTGCAATGTTTTTGTAAATGGGATTTTTCAGAAAGAAGTTGAAGCCCATCTTCCCACACTTACTGCTCAGGAAGGAGTCATTATATCAATGGAGGACATGGATGCGTCAAGATCATGGAATTCCAAATACAGGTATATTTTTAAATAGGAAGGTTTCTCATTTTTATTTGTACTTTAAATGTCGTATTCAATTAAAGCAGTATTACTTGTGATGACATTATTTCTAGAATTTTATCCAAATAACAAAAGTAGCATATATATAGTGTTTCTTTCTAATGCTCATCCGAAACAATCTTACATAACTTAATAATGTAATTTTGTTGCAGGGGAGTTTGTTAAATCACATGCCCTTCATCATGAAGACTTTGTAATGTTATACAAAGATGCTGCTGAACATTACCTCAAGACTTTGCTTAGTCTATGGAGCAACAAAATAAAGTTTCTTTTGCAAAACACAGAGACTAAGATTCTAAAAGTGCTTTTTCATTCCTCCAATGAAGATTCAATGTTCAATTTTTAAAATTAGTTCCCTGGTTCTTAGATACTAGCAACCAAATAATTTTGTAAATAACTTTCATTTTTTAAGTTAAGGTTTATTAGAGATGACAAATATCAAAATGTTGAAAATTAGTTACACTTACAATGTTCTTATGCCATTTTCAACTATGGGAATCAAATGTGGATTGCTGTTGAAATGTCTTGCATCAATTGGGTGACATGTTATACCAACTTAAATGTCAAACTTTAAAGAATGTAAATATTCCCATGTAAAATCATCCCAGATTCATTGCTGCTGATTAAAATTCATGTGTGTCTCATAACATTGTTTACCAATTTGTCACATCTTACTCATATTCTCATATTGATACTGTTCTCCTTTGTAGTGACCAAGACTTGTCTCTATAGTCAATGCTTGAACCAATTTTCAGAACTATTCTTAGCTCCCGCAGGGACTTGGCGCATGGCGCCCTTGTTTTTTTAGCTTGTTTTTTTAGTGTTAAAATTTCGTAAATTTCTACTTCCAATAGGCTGGGTGAGGAAACTAAGACGAAGGTTACCGACGTATATTATATTAAAAAAAACATAGGAGAATCTACCAAATTTTAAAAAACAACACTCATCCACTTCACTGATACACTAGAGATGAAGCCAATCTATATATGGAAGTCATCATTTCCAGGACAGTCTGCTACAAAATAAGAACTGAATTGAAATTTTGACGAAATAAATGTAAAATTACAGCAACACATTACCCCCACCGTGAAACACAATTAGGGTTCCGAAAAAAAATTTATCCTCAGAAAACAGAACCTCCAAAATCAGGCAATGGCGACCTTAGCGCCGGCTTCCTCCAACTTCTTCTTGGTCTCCTCGGCGTCCTCCTTACCTGTGCCCTCCTTCAGCTTCTTCGGCAAACCCTCAATCATATCTTTGGCGTCTTTTAACGCCAAATTAGTAAGCGCACGTACAACCTTGATGACGGCGATTCGCGCATTGCTGGGAACGTCTTCAATAATGACGTCGAATTCCGTCTTCTCCTCGGCTACGGGGGCGGCATCAGCGGCGACGCCGGCGGCACTACCCGGAGCAGCGACCGAGGCCGCGGGAGCGAAGGCGGCGGCTGAGACGCCCAGCTCCGCTTGCAGCCAATCGACTAGGGATCGAGCCTCTTCCAGCGTCAGCTGCTTCAGTTCTGTCCCCAGTTTTTCTACTTTTGGGCTTGTGGCAGTGGCTCGGGTGAGGACGGGGCGTTTTGTAGTGGGCCTTAGAAAAATGTTATGGGTTTTGGATTTGAGAGGGGCGCCATTGAAGAGGCGCGCGGGTGGCGCTCTGGAAGAAGACAGTGATGTTGAGGCAGCAGAAGATATGAAGACCAGGGAATTTGTTAGAGCTGCCATGGTTCTCTTTTTTCCTCACCACGGATTTTGAGACTGCAATGAAATGGTATTGTTTGGCAAGAGATTTTCAGGGTAGATGAGTTGTGGATGAAAAAAAAATTGGATAAGAAGTTTGCGGCTGACTTGGGGCATTGGTTTAAGTTGCAACCGTGGTTACAACTTACTGTGGCTTGGTAAATTTGTGATTTAGTTATTACATTTAAAAATTAAAAAATATATTTACAAATTTATGAAATTGAATGTATTTCCACATTTATGTGGTGAGTTATCATTGGTTTTATTTAATGATCGTACATTAAAGTGTCATTACATTTTATGTTGGAGTTGGTTTTAAGACTTTATTTAATGGTCGTACATTAAAGTGTTGTTACATCTTCTTCTGTTAGAATTAGTTATAGAGAGAATGGTATCAAAGAAAGTAAGTAGAGTAATTTTGATGTTGTCATAAGATGAGCAATTCACCCCTGATATTGTCATAGGACATGATGTTATTGACTATATTTATGATGGCATGAAAATTATTCTTTGAATAGGTTATTCGGTTGGTAGAATCTCATTTGAGTCCATGCTTTAGTCTTTGGGTTAAACATAATTAGAAAAACCATGGTGTTGAATTCGTCATGTGTAACATGACCAAATATTATTTTTCCTTTAATAAACCTAAATAATGTGTTGTAGTTTTTAACCACAGTCCATGATTTCTCAAAAACACCCTTATGATTCAATAAAGATGATTTTGTGACTTTGAAGTTATTGATAATATCTCTGTTAAGTTTTAGAGTGGGTTGAATTTCTTAGCCTCTCGCTTCCTCTTTAGCCTTTTCTTGAACAATTAGTTTAACCCATTGATCGTCTAGTTTATACCCAGCAAGGTAAAATTTTCTATTCTCATCCCCAAAATAGGAATTTTGTTGAAGTGTATTTATCTAAAGACCTTTGTGATACCATATATATCTAGTCATGTGATGCTTGTTTCTCATAACAAGTTGGTTTAATTAACTTAGCTCATGCATTCTTTTATTTCCAAGCCACAAACCATAAAATCAAAGATTTCTCAATTAGGCCTCGGCTTGAAACAATAAAAGTATGAGAATTGGTCTACAATGGTATTAGAAAAACCCATATAAATTTGGGCCTCAAAAACCCCTAAGACTCCTTGTGCCTCAATGACTAAGCCCATTCCTCAAGTTTTCAAAGTGGTTACATCGCAACCCTTATAAAGCTCGCAAGATAATGGCAGTGTTTCTATCTTACCTACTATTGTGCATTCTACTTAGTCTCATGTTTGACAACCATCCATGGCAATGAATACCTATGAATCCCCATCTAGGGATTATGGTAGGCTTATATATCTCTCGCATTTCATTCGATGTTCTCACATTTGAAGGCAATATCCAGCATGGTAAAAGAAGGCTTGTGTCATTTCGTGACTTTTTAATTGTAAATAGAATTTTGTTTTACATATGGATATCCAGTTTGTTGCTTTCGATAGCTCGGAGGAGATGTATGACAACACATCCTCTACAAAGAAATGAATATATATTTCTAGAGCATAAAGGTTTGATGGAGGCTTTTTGTAAATACTCAATTAGGACTACTTTCCAAAGGTTTGGTGCCCTTGATATTATGTCCCTATGATATCAAATTTAATGGTTTTTTTCTTCAAGCATACGTTAACATCATATGGCTAAGTTCTTGTTCTCTTACCACATCACATAATAATGGTAGCAGAGATGCAATAAGTTAGACTTCTTTGCAACATTTGTGTACTAAGGTAAGTGGCTTAACATGTATTTGTTTCAACTTATATGCAAGTGCCAAGCATTGGAGCACTAAGTGGTTTCAATTTTCATTATTTTTTATTGATAGTTTGTATCATGATATGGGCAACATAGATTATGGTCCACACTATTGGCACCATTAAATTTTTCTGCAACATGACTAATACTATTTATAAATTTACATGGTCTATTTTATGTGCTCTTCTATTTGTGCATTGGAGTAAAGCATTTTATGTAATGTTCTTTGTATCCATAATATATTTAAACTAAGGCTTTACAAATTTTACTACTTTCAACTTATTTGTGGTTAGATTTCCACTAAAATATACATGCAAGTATTATACTACTAATTGGCATAATGTCTTTTGATTTTTCCTAAGTGGAAGATACCCTTGTGAACTAATGTAGTACATCATGGATTTGTGTTATTACTTGCACAACATGCCCTAATTCCTCTAAAATAATGGAACCCATTTTTTGTTTTTTGTTGCGCTCTTACTTATGCTCGCGGGCCAGTTGGTCTTAGCTCTCTTAAGTTATTTTTGTGAGTCATCTTAGTTTACATGTTGAACTAGACCCCATAACCATCGCCATTGGAAAGACCATGTTCATGCAAGAAAATTTCATATTTAGCACTTAACATGAAACCAGAGTCTCGATGCCTCAGTTTGCCTTTGAAAATATGGATTGCTTAGCTCACTTGAGATGATCCTAGAGTTCATCTCATTTAGCATGCCTAATCAGCCTCCAAAATATACTCTATTGCGATGATCAATCTCGTGCAACAAAACTTCATATAAAACACTTGGTTGGAAAGCGAGTTTTTGGAGCACTTATTGCATGTTGAAAATCTTATCAAAAACTTGTTCACAGTTTTGAATAGGTCTACTATAGGTACATGTTAAAAATCTTAACTTCTAAAACTAATCAGGCTTCTAAATCCCAATCAAGTCTTTTGAGTTCAAAAATGCAAATCCTTTGCTAATCAAAACTTTTACTCTGACTAGATCTTGTTATGTTTCATGTAAGTCCCATAAACCTAATCGGACTTCTAAGTTCAATTAGGTCTAGGCATTTGTCATTTCAAATAGCGTAGTTGTATTCATGTTATTCAACCCTAATTAGGTCTTGTGTATGGTGGTCAATTAGCTTCCATATCAAATTGGGTTTTTTAGCCCACTAGGTTATTGTGTATCATTTCATGAATGTGTAGTCATAGTCAAGTTTTTTACCCAAACTAGGTCAGTGACTTGGCTTTCGGATCTTTGTAGTGTTACTTGATCATGTAAACATGATTAGATCTGCAGGGCCCTAAGCTTGTTGCATTAGTTTTAGTCAGGGGTCGAGACCCTGAAGGGGTTTATGACCCCACTCCTTTCAAAATTCAATGTTGTTTGGGGTCAAATCCCTAATTGGGACTGTAAACCCCTTTTGAAGGTAACTCAATGCTATGTGGAGTTTAATCTCTTATCTAAACATGAATAAGCTAAGCCAAAGTTATGATAGATGTAATTTGGGGTCCCAAGCCCAATTAAGACCTGCCCCCCCAATCAACGAAATCCTTTGTTAATCATTGTAATGAACTCTAATTAGGTCTTAAAGACCTCCCATGCATTATCTTAGTGCTAATCAGGGTTTTGAATCCTGATTAGTCAAGGGTTTTATAAAATTTAAAAAGTACTTATTGTCACCTAAAACTTGAATAAGTCTAGTAGGGTGGTTTTGAACCCTTTCTCGATTTTGTGATGATATCTTTTTGCTCGGGTCTCCATTTTACAAACCGTATATAACATTAGGAAGCTAGTTCTAGCTCGAATGCAACAATGTTTTCAATCTTGGGAAATTGTGCACATTTTAAAACCTATTTAAATTTTCCTTACTAAATTTGTTAAGATCCTAATAATTACAAAATTTTAACTTGTTTTTTTTGTCTTTTTGCATCAAAAGTGAAATAGAGCGTAACTTTTGGAATGAAAGAAGAGTTGGTGAGGTCTATTTAATGATTTTAGCTACATTTTGGAGGAAAACCACATTCCTCTGGGAGTTGTGTTTTTATCTATGCTCCTATTTGGACATTATTGGGTCTGGTTCATTTTGCACTCCTACGAACACATTGTGGATCAACCATTTTCTTTATTTTTAGTATAGTTTTTCCCTCATTTTCTCACCCATGTTGTTATGCTACCAAATTTGTAACTGATCGATTGATGTAAACTCATAACTTCTCTATTGATGCATATATATACTATTAATCAAAGCCATGGAGTTTCTATTTCATTGCCTATGCATGAATATGGTGGTGATGTTATTTTTCTCCTTGTTTTCCCATCCTTAGACTCTTGCATCATCTTTGTTGGTTAGTGTGAGTGCATTGGCCAGGAAAGAGATTAATTTTATGGGTTGCATTAATTAGGAGGATCCGATTTGGCTTCATGACAATAAGATTTTTCTCTCTTTTTTGCCTTTCTTTTACCATTTTTATAGATCTGTTAGCTAGGATTAGAGTAGGGTTTGAATGCAATATACTTCTATAGGTTATGTTGATTGTAAAATATTTATTTATTGCCTTTAATGCACTATTAAATATAATGCAATAAACCCTCTAAAATTAGTTTTATTCATCATATTTAAAACTCGTAAATGTTGATTTACATGTTTGGGCAAATCTAAAAATGCATGTTCACAATCATTTCCTAAAACACATCTAAAACCTGCATGAATGACAAAACTCATCTCGTATTTACAACTCACTTGTTAAAGACCAATACTACATTTAAATCTCATTTAATATTCCAAACCAGTAGGACCCTTGAATTGAAATAGTTTCATATAGACCAACTAGGTCACCTAGGATGTTGTGACTCGATAGATATAGACCTTAGAGAGGCCTTTGAGCCTCCTTTCAGGAGAGGCTAGATGAGTGACTATCCTGCATGATTTGATGTGTTGAACACCCATCAACATTTTGGCACTAGAAGGAGGTTGGACTGGGAATACTTTGAGTTGTCATTCATTTTTGTTGTTTGGCCATCTTTTATGATTTCCCCACCCTATGGCATGCCTAAAATGCACATCAACAAACTAGTGCTAGAAGGAGAACATGATCAATAATACTTTGAGCTATCATTCATTTTGGTCTTGTGTCCATCCTTTACACTTTCTCCATCCTATTACGTGCCTAAAACACACACCAACCTATTGTTGCTAGAAGGAGGGCAAACAAGGAATATTTTGAGAGCTATCATTCATTTTGGTCTTGTGGCCATCCTTTACGCTTTCTCCACCCTGTTGCATGCCTAAAATGCACATAACATTTTGGCACTAGGAGGGCTTGAACTAGAGTATTTAATGAAAGTATTAAACTTTAACACTTTATAGGTGTTGCCCAAAATGAAACATTCAGAGTATTAAGACTGGAAAACTAAAATTCTAAACCCACCCATAACCTTTGCTTGGCTTGGTGGAGCTGGCTACCTTGTGAACATTTTAGGGCCTACTCATGACTTGCCTAAGAATCCTGATAAATTATGCTCAAAATACACACATGGTGGGATTCAGATGGATGAAGAACATATTCAAGAATTTAAGGTACCATTATCTAGACTTAAATTCAACATGAAGACATTGCTTATCATTTGTTTCCTTATTCTCTGGATGAGGTTGCTCATAGTTGGTACCTCGACTTGTCAAATGGGTATATTACCTCATGGTTTGCTTTTGAAAATGCATTTGTCAATCATTTTAGCATTCCCACTGACCCTGTTGCCCTATATTATCAATTTGATACAACTTGTAATGAACCAAATGAACCCATGAACGCGTTTAATGTTTGGTTTCATTAATTATACAGGAGGTTAAAAGACCCATTCCTACAAACAAAAGCTATTACTATTGAGATCTATTAGAAAATGTTGGACCCCTTGACTACTATGCTTATCTGGAGAACTCCATTTGCTCTTAGATCTTTGGCATTGACTTACCAGGAAGCCTTCACCATGAAACAACAATCAATGGCACATGGATACAATGTTGACCCATTTTACTCATTAGGACAGCCAAGTTTTTACACCCAAAATCCTTTGATTTTCATACCTATAAGTTATCCCATGGAATAATTTGTGCCTTATAATCAAAGATTGCCTCAAGCTTATAATCAACCAAACCTCCTTGTGACAAGTGAGAACATTGTTGTTACACTTAACTCATGCATTTATGATAACTCAATATATAATCAACTGGTTGTTTTACCATTTTTTAGTTATCAAACATCTTTTAAGGCTATTACTAATCGAGTGTCATTTATTTCAGGAGATTCCCAATAAGCAATGCATAAGCTAGCCTACGAGACCACATTCCCAAGTTCACAATTTGGGGTTTATGAATATGGAAATGAAACTAATGTTGAAGCAGTCATGTTGACTAAGAATGTTCCATTCATTAGGCAAGAATTGGTCCAAAAATACAATGATGAACATGATTTTGATGATGAAATTAAAACAATCATCTTGGGCAGGTTCATGGGTGAAAATTAGAGTCGCAATAAGTTCCCTGTACAAGAGGACAAATCAAAAATTTCCCATAATTACTCTAAGAATGAAATGGAAGAATTAGAGTAGTTAGAAGAAGAGGATGCATATTATGCATGTGAAACACACTAATAATATGTTGTTGTTCATACATTTGGAGAGATGATTTAGGAAGCTTAAAATCTTAATTTCAGTAGTCCATCTCTCTTCTCATCACTTGAGAGAGCTAAAATAGAAGAAAACAACATTGAAATTGGTTATTCATGTGAGGAAGAAAAAATAATGAATATCAAACTTGAAGATATCCCACTCCAAGGCATCCTTACTTTTGATTTAGGTGGCTTATAACTAAATGATATAATCTCAAGGTTCCTCTCCACTAAATAATGACACATGTACATTGTTGATGATAGGTGGAAAGTGGATGGAAATAAGGTTTTTGCTCCTAAATTTAAAGGTCTATATCATTTGAAGCAACCTATTGGGTATGATTGCAGCATGTCAGTGTTCATCACAATAGTGGATGCAATCAAATATAAATGAGTACTCATGATCATGGTGTCCTGGAAGAAGTGAAGCCAATGAGAATCAGAGCTAAGTATTACTTGATTCAGTGCAGTTTCCTGCATACTATAACCACTGATGATAAACCAAAAGGTCCTTGTGATGGGAACAACATACCCTGTGCCTTATAGACAATGAAAATAACAAGAAGGATGTTGCCACAACATTCATAATAGAAAGGGAATAACCAAAAATTGATTCACTAATTGGCTATATTACATCCCTCCTACTCGTCATAAACTACATTAGTATTAGGCAATGGAAGAAACTAATGATTAGTTATTTTTGTTGAATCTGATGGTATATTTGGATATATGATGCTTGATTAGATAGTTGTTTTGCTTTCTTTCATGGTCTATTATGATTTTAAGATATTTTTACATATGTCTAGGTATACTATAATGTTGTGTTTGGAATCTTATTTTGAGATGATTTCATTTGTAGATTTGATTACCATGCAATATTTTACTTAATGCATATACATTATGAGTATTTTTGTTATCTTATTGTAAGCTCAGACTAACTACTATTTTATTTGACCGAGGTGCTTGCAACATTGCCTCACCCTTAGTGAGTGGAATAGAGGTAGGTCATCATAGGGGAGGAGGATGCATATTTTGACAATGGGGATAGAAAGAACAAAACCTAAACCCACACACACACTTACACATTGCATGTTAATATGTTGGTGTTTTTGATATTTTGTAAATGTGTAATGTGATTACTTTTAACTACTTGTTATTATGGTTATTATTATAATTTATGCATTGGTTAGGAGTCATATAATTGCTATGTTATGGATAAACTAGTTTGAACACATATTCTCATATTAGTGTTATTTATGACCATGATATGCAAAATTGTTGAGTGTATTTATGAAAATGATGTGCGAGCTAAATAGTGGTTTGTTGAGTTATGATTGAATATGAATCTAATTTATTAATTCTACATCTATTAAGGTTTTGTATGCATTTAATCCATTTTCCTTGTATATAAATATGTAAAGTTTTATTTGGATTTAATTAACCCCTTTTTAGTGGCCTAAGGGATATGGGAGAAAAGACACCCAAGCAAATTTCATTTTGTAAATTCTTAAAAACATAGGGAAATGGTTTTTATGTAAAAAGGAATGGAATGTTCTAGTTTGGATAATAATTGGGGATTTGGCACAAATTACTGGCATGCTGAAATTCGAACCAAAAATTAGGGTTATCTTGAAGTCCTAGTAAGAAATTAGGTATTTTTTATATCATGAGGGTTTTTTACTTCACCATACGATGGAGAGCATAATGCATGGAATTTTCATGCAACCATCATGTTAAATGGTCTAAGCTAAACTTCAAACTAATTGAAGTAAGATGGTTATGCATTTATAGAATTCAAATTCTGTATGAAAGAACTTGTTGCGATTTAGTATAAATTAGAGGGCATGTAAAATGTGAAAACAAGAAAAGAAAAAAAAATAAGACAGAGAGGAAAATGGGGGGAAATGATATACGGGAAAAAGAAGATGGAAGGATTATCAAAGAAAAGGAAGATCACCATTATCTACTTTCAATGATGACCATCGTTATCCTTGGTAACCAAGCAAGTAGTGTATTTTAATTTTAAAGCCATATAATCATTATGGCTTTGCTTGAATATGTATGGACAATGTTATTTCATTCATTTTAGTTTATAAATAAGATTTGGAACCCTATTTTACTTGGGTTATGATATAAGTAGTTGTTTGAATGCATATAATGGTAGCCCCTCGACCATTTGTGGCTGTCACATTGAGCCAAATATAATAATGGTATACAAGGTTTCATTTTAGTTTTGCTCTTGTGAATAAACTACCAGTTATGGATATGTGTGTGTGTGTGTGTGTGTGTGTGTGTGTGTGTGTGTGTGTGTGTGTGTGTGTGTGTGTGTGTGTGTGTGTGTGTGTGTGTGTGTGTGTGTGTGTGTGTGTGTGTGTATGTCACTCTTATAGACCTGGGGATGGAACTCAATTCCATCCATAGGCCTGTAAGATTAAGGGTAAATTGGACTTATAAACTTAGAGCCCTTTGTGAAGAAACAAATTGAGTACATTCTTATCTATCAATGAATATCGTTGCTAGTCAATTCACTTATGAGAAAATGTACAAACATTATTCTTCATTTCTAGTTATGACGAGTTTGGAAGTTTGGAAAAAAGAGGAGAATTGCATTTTGTTTGTATTGTTTATTTGTATAGTGATACTCACTTACAATACCTTTAGTGATCTATTATATTATACTTACATTTGTTGTAGAAACTAAACCTAGACAAGCTCTTGAACCTATAAAAACATTAGAATCATGTTTTAGACTATATTTATTTATTTTGTTGAATGGATATAAGGTATAGTCAATTATTTAGAATAGTTAATCAAACCTTGTAGGGGAGTTGTATATGAAGATTTGTTATTGAGTTTTTATATCTTTTGCTTGAATTAATAAAGTTGCAAACAAGGTAGATGTAGGTTCACATTTTGTGAAATTAGTGAAGTTGTCTACATCCATACATATTTATATAGGTATATGTAGGTTCACATTGTGAAAATAGTGAAGTGTCTATAGCCATACATATATATAAGGAGATGTAGGTATGTATTTTGACTAAGTTGTTGATAATTATGTGTACACAGATAAGTCATAAGAATGTTTTGTGAATCAAAGTTGTATAGTGCCAATTTCATATATAGTGAGCTATTGGGTTGTATTTGAATGGAATTGATTGAAATTCCATATACAACCACACACACACACACACATGTATATATATGAACTATAGATAATCATTCATTGAATTGAGTTGTAGATATAAATTTGTATCAAAATTTTATAGTATTTTGGGTATCAAAATGAAAGAATCATTAAATGGAATAAAAGAGATTTTTTGATAAATCTCTGTTGTACTAATACACACACACACACACACACACACACACACACACACACACACACACACACACACACACACACACATATATATGTATGCATCAATATATGTTTATATATATGCATATATGTATGTATATATGTATGAGTCTTGAGAAGATGATTGTTTATTTAATTCTCTTATTTGGATAATTATTTTGTTGGACAAAGTGTGTGTGTGTGTATTTAAACACTCTATGTATATTATGAGGGGTGGGACCTCTCAAGTAGGGTAGTTGTGTGAGGCACTATCCAAGGAGATTGAAGAGCTCCCTGGCCGAAGTAGATCACTATCTAATGTAAGATTTGGGGTTCATGAAGTGGATGAAGGTTGAGGTGATTTATGCAAGTTTGGATGGAATCGAGAAGAGTTTGACTTGTATGTGTGATGTTGGCTTGAGTTGGGAACTTGCATTGATACTACAGAATCAACACTTAGATGTTTAGGTTTGTTGGGTTAGTGTTGGGTGTGAGGCATAGTCTGAGATTCCTCAAAATTGGAGCATTTCATTGTAAATGAGCTATGGGAATGTTTCAATATCGTATGGGGTGGTAGGATAGGTTTGGCCCTATGATAGTTGGTATGAGAGTTGATGCGATTCAATGAGAATATTGGTTATTGCAAGGTGATGGTATGGGACTTCACTAGTTAGTGCATCCAAGAGGAATAATCAGGTGGTTTTGTGAGTGAGTGGGCATGATGGATCAATGGAAGAGTTACAATCCTACCCAATACAAGGGTTTATATGTGTGAAGAATCTGATGCAAGTATGCGATGCTGGTGAAGTGAGTGTGGAAACACTCATGCTAAAAAGTAAGTTAGAACATGGATGACTTGAGGTTTTGATGGAAGTTGGAGGCTAGTGTTAGAGAAAACACAACATAGTTTAGGCATGAAGTGAAATGTATGTGGTGAAGGTTGCGGTGTAGTTGAAGCAAGTAGCCAGGAGGGTTACAGTGTAGTGGAATCAAGTAGCCAGGAAGACCAAATTAGGTCTGGATCTATAGAATGAGGAGTGTGATGTAAAACATTCAGTAGACCTTAGAGGTATGAAGATGTGAGGTCAAAATTCCAAAACTAAAGACAATATTCTTATGATCAAAAAGAGGTAGAAAAGGGTCAGTGTGCCTGAGGTGAGTAAGTCAGAAAAAGTGAGAATTGAAGTTCCCATTGGGATAAAAAAGGCTGATGTTGGAAAAATAACTCAGATATGTGCTTGAGTGAGGTACAAGTAGTGAGGGTTATGGTGTAGTGGAAGTGAGTAACTAGGAGGGTTATGGTGTAGCTAAAGTGAGTAGTTAAGTAGACCATGCATAGAGTAATTATGGAGGCATAAGAATTTATTTATAAACATGCAGTAAATTAGGAGGCATTACAAATGTGAGATTGAATACTTTATAGGTGTGGTGATGCACGGAGTAGCATGACAGTTTCTTAGGAGTTATGGATAGGTGAACTTATGCCATTTGATGATGGTGATTGAAGAGTCTAGGTAACTATTTTATCATGTCATGTGATGCCATTCCCATGAGTGGCTTGAAGAGAAGCTGCACTGGCACCAAGGGTGTCTCCAGTTTGAGTGGGGGAGAATATGAGGGTGAGACCTCTCAAGTAGGGTAGTTTTGCAAGGCACTATACAAAGAGATTGCAGAGCTCTTCAGTCAAGGTAGATGACTATCCAATGTAAGATTTGGGGTTCATGAAGTGGACAAAGGTTGAGGTGAACTATGAAAGTCTAGATGGGACTCGAGTAGTGTTGGACTTGTATGTGTAATGCTGGCCTGAGTTGGGAACTTGCATTGATGTTGTATAATCAACACTAAAATTTTTAGGAAAGTTAGGGTAATGTTGGGTGCGAGGTGTAGTCTAGGAGTCCTCAAAACTAGAGCATTTCATAGTAAATGGGATATGGGGATGTTTTAGTGCCACATGGGGTGGCAGGCCAGGTTGGCCTCATGACACATATAGTGGCTTTAAATAAAACTTGTAAGGAGAAATAATCAATAAGATATAATTATATACAATAGAGTTTTAAGACGAGACAAGTTTATTGGGTTGAAAAATAGTTTCTTTTATATAAACAATTGAATGGATTGTCTAATTTAAATATAATAAATAAATCTTGGTTATAATGCATATGCTATTATTCCTATTGAACCATTGATCATTTTGTAAAGTGATATGGAAATATAATTATTTAAAGGTTATTAGTATTATAGAACACTTCAAGTTGTGCATCAAGCAATTTGATGATAATAAACCTATTTTTACTTGAGATTCATTAATATGAAAATATTTGCATTAGGCATGCTCATTATTTGAATATATGTTTATGAAAATTGATGGAAATAAATCTATGTTTTTTGGAATTAGTGGATGTGACAATGGTAATATGTTTTATTGGAAAATCAAAGTTTTTTTTCATGAGTGAAAGATGTTTTTTGAACTTGTAATAAATGGTTAGATGAAATCTGCCATAAATGACTAGTTGATTTTATGCTGTAAATTTTTGAATAAAATGTCTTTATAACTGTTTTATGAGTTTATATAGTTGCATGCTCCCTTGTGTTAAGGGATGATAGGTATTTTAGGTTGAGGCCATGAAATGTACATGCCTATCATTCAATAACTCAAAGGAGATTGAGTTTTATTAGTAGAGAGTATGAATGTGTGTGGATTTGACTCAGATTCATGAGAGATCTGAAATGTATAATGAAAAACTTTGGCCAAAGTAATGTTATAGCTAAAAACATTGTCAATACATTGTACTCCCTAGTTTACATGTGTCCATGTGTGATGTCATATTAGATAGAGGATTATTTTCCATTGTCTATATGACTGTTACATGTATTAATGACTATACTACACATGGTTCTGGTTGAGTTCTTGATATTTGCACTACCATTATCTACCCCTATGTGAAGGGATGGCCATTCCTAATGGGGAGGTTCACAGAAGACTAATGGTTTGTGGTTGAAGGAAAACTGCCCATATGATGCTCTCCCTCTCGCCAATTGATCAACCACTTTGCATATATACTCATGGCTATCACATCGATTTCAAATTGTCATATGAAGCTCTGATGTAATACTATATTTTTTTCATGTATTACTATGACTTTCAATAAAATTTTAATAATTGCACATTCAATATTATTAAATTGGTTATAGTAATGGATGTGTATTTGTACACGATTCATTATAAATGAGAACAACAATGGTTATGTATTCATGTTTAGCTATAAAAATGAGTTATTTGGTGCATGGTATTACCATTCACTATGTATATGCTTTACAACATGGATTCTTATCTTTTGCACTATTGAAACATCATTTTAAGATAAATAGAACATGACTTAATGAATGGGTTAATAATATTTTATGTACATGTTATAATCATTGTATTTAGTTCTCAAATAGTATAACATTTATGTTAATTAGCATAGAGGATTATACTTTTAAGTATGCTAAAATAAAATTAAAAAATACACAGTTTTTAGTAAATCTTAGTGGGGTCATAACAGGTTACCTCAAAGAACATATCTTTGCTAAGTCAAGTGTTTAAATATCTCTTGTATGTGTCAATACCTACACCTATCCCTCACCATAATTCACTATTTGGGTAGAGGTATTTCTCAAGCCCTATCTCAATTATTTTTTACAAATTAAATGTAAGTACATTTATGAATTTAAATATAGGAATTTGCTTAATTTAAATGAAAACATAATAAATACGACTCTTTAGGATAATGTCCATGAGTGAAAAGGGAAACACCACCACAAATATGAATTTACCTCTACTAGGATCACTACCAAACCTTCTTAAATCTTGAACATGAATACGTTCTATCTCAAGTGTCTAACTAGTGAGGATGTCCTATTTCCTATTAATAATCGGTTCCTCAAACTCTACTTCTGGGCATGAATTTGCCTAGAAAGTTCTTGTAAATAACCTCTCTTTACTTTCCATTTTTTTATTTCCTACTCTTTTTTGTTGTTTCTTGCCTTCACCATTGGTACATCCTCATTATTTATCTATTTTTGGTTTAGCCCTGTGGGTACCTCATTGATCATTAAATGAAGAATAATGGTTTGTATGTAGGCAGTGGGAATGACATTTTAGATTGTAAGTACTCTAAATAGTTTTTAGTTTAATATTTTATCTAATTTTTTAGTTTTGAAATCTTGAGCTATCATGTGTGTTCTGAGTTTGTGTTTGGGTAAGTTTGGGTAAACTATTTAGCCTCTAAAGATATTCTCTATAAATCACACACAGAAAATATATTTTAATGGTTTTTTGGTTTTCTTGGATGAACTTATTATAGTTAAGATATAGGGTGAAAAATCTATAATTCTAACTTTCATTTGTCATGGTGGTCCCCAACCCAAAATTGAGACATTAAAAATAAAGAAAGAAAAAAACTAATTTGTGTAAAAAACTCAATTTCTAGGTGATTCAAGCAACCTCTATGAGGGCTATGGATGTTCGACTGCTAGTAGAGAAAGGTATTGAGTGGGATCCGAGATAAATCTATCAAGGCTATGGATTCCTCGTTGGTAGTGGAGTAATGTATAGGTATTTGTTGTAAGGTTTAATTCGCTAGCTCGATGCTTGAAACCATAATAGTTAGTCCTTATAGGTTATATGAAGTACTAATGAGCTCATGTGCACACACTAGGTCAATGAGAATATCAGATTTGGTTCTATATCCATTCCCTTGTTTTCCTCTCTTAAATCCATTCATGTTCCATGCTTGTCTTGACTAGATATTTTGGGTTCATAGACATGTTTCTCTAGTTTCAAAATACTCACAAGTCTTTTCGTATAACATGCCCTAACTCCTTCTGAATCATGTAACCTATTTTTTGCTTTTCATTTTACTCCTACTTATGCTCTTGGGCTAGTTGGTCTCAGATCTCTTAAGTTGTTTTTGTGGGGCATAATAGTTTATGTGTCAAACTATCACCATTAGAAAGACCATGTTCATGATAGAAAACTTCATACTTACACTTAGTTTGAAAGTAGAGTCTTGATGCCTTAGTTTGACTTTGAAAATATATATTACTTGGTTCTCTTGAGCCGCTCTTAGAAGTTATCTCATTTTGTGTGCCCAATCAACTTTTGAAACCTGCTCCATTATGATGGCCAAACTTGTGTGATAAAGTTTCATATAAAACACTTGGTTGGAAAGTGAGTTTTTGGAGCACTTAGTACACATTGAAAATCTTGTCAAAAATTTGTTAGCAATCCTGAATAGGTCTAATATATGTGCATGCCAAAAATATTAACTTCTATCTCTAATTGGGCTTCTAAAGTCAAATTAGGTCTTCTGAGTTCACAAATGCAATTCCTTTGCTTATCAAAATTTTTACTCTGACTAGGTCTTATTCTATTTTGTTTAAGTCTGGTAGATCAAATTAGACATCTAAGTTTAATTAGGTCTAGGCATTGGCCATTTTAAATCTCTTAGTTGTAATCAGGGCATTCAACCCTAATTAGGTCTTGTATAGGGTGTTTAATAAGCTTCCAGAGCAAATTAGACTTTTTAGCCCGCTTGGGTCATAATGTATTATTTAATGAATGCATAGTCATAGTCAAGTTTTTTCCCTAACTAGGTCAAGGACATGGTTTTTAGATCTTTATAATGTTGATCGGGATTATACACCTGATTAGGTCTCAGGGGCCCTAAGCTCTTTGCCTTAGTTTCATTTAGAGTTTGAGACCCTAATAGGGTCTATGACCCCACTCCTTTTAAAATTCATTATTTTCTAGTTTTGAATCCCTGATTGGGACTGTAAGCCCCTTCTAAAGGTAACTCAATGCTATGCAAAGTTTAATATCCAAGCTAAATGCAAGAAATCTAAGCCAAAGTTCTAATAGATGTAATCAAGGGTTTTAAAGCCCAATTAGGTCTTTGGGCCTCCAGTCAATGATTTTTTTTGTTATTCACTATAATGAACTCTGATTAGGTTTAAAATACTCCCATGCATCATCTTATTATTATTTGGGCTTTTGAAGCCCAATTAGCAAAGGGTTTTCTAAATTTCAAAAATTGAATACATGTTATTACCTATAACCTAAATAGGTCTAAGAGGATAATCTTGGATCCCTTCATAGTTTTTTGACATCTTTTCACTTAAATATCCATTTTGAGAACCATTAGGAGTAATGAGAAGCTGGGTCTGACTTCAACATAACTGTGTTCTTAATTTTGGGAAATTATGTTTAGTTTAAAACTTATTCATGTTTTCCTTCTTAAATTTGTTAAGGAGACATTAATTATAAAATTTTAACTTGTTTATTTTGCCTTTTTACAGTTAAAGTGAAACGGAGAATATCTTTTAGAGGGAAAGAAGAGTTAGTGGAGGGAAATTAATGGTTTCAACTATATTTTGGATGAAAACCACCTTCCTCTCGGAGCCACATTTTTTATTTATGCTCCCATTTAATACATTATTAGGGTTGGATAATTTTGCACTCCTAGGAGCACATTATGGATTAATTATTTTTATTTATTTATAGTCTAATTCCTCCCTCATTTACTTGATCATGCTATTATTCTACCAAATTTATAACTGATTGATTGATGTAAACTCATAACTTGTGTTATTCACACATATATATTATTAATTAGAGCCATGGAGTTTCTATTTCATTGCCTATGCATGAATATAGTGGTGATGTTATTTTTATCCTTGATTTATCATCCTTAAACTCTTTCATCATCTCCATTAGAGGTTGTGTATGTGTTAGCTAGGAAAAAGATTGATTTTATGGGTTGCATTCATTAGGAGGATCCAATTTGGCTTCATGGAAACAAGGTTTTTCTCTCTTTTCCATCCTTTACTTTGTAGTTTTTTTAATATATTCATTAGTTTGTTGAGAAGTGTTATTGATGTCAATTTTGATTCATTTGATGTCCAGTTTGATGTCATTGATGTCAAGGTACATCTGGTGAAGATACATGGTGAATGGTCTATGAGGTATGAGCTTGTGTGCCTAATGTGACAAGGAAGCCATGTGATAAGAGAGAATTTTAAGGCAAAAAATTGATTCTTATAAGGTTTATGTCAATATTCAGGTCAAGGTAAGTATGATTGAGTACTTGTCCTTGAGTACAAGGTGTTTTGAGAAGCCTAGTCATAACAAACATAGTCATATCATGAGCATGTGCATGATGAGAATGAAGAATTATGTACAAATGCATGCTATTTTATGAGGATAATATAAGACATGTGAACAAGGTATAAGATCATCAAGAATTTTTTCAAAGTTATTTATCAATTTTCAAGAGCTTGAGAAGGCTAGTCATGGTACTAATCATAACATGTAAAGACCTAGTGAGAAGGTTTGAGCATGGTGGTCTAATGAGATGGATGCACAGAGGCATAAGAGGATATATGAGGTTTATTAAGCATAAATTTGAGGCATTGGATCACTCAAGAGATTTTCAAGGTGAGCCTATAGGGGTGAGACCTTAAGTCCAAGTCTGCAACTAGACTAGTTTTAGAGCCTACCTGACCAAATGAGGTGTCATTAGGTGTTGTCAAAACCTATAAAGGATGAAAACTAGTGTTTTAAAATGATAAAGTTTGATTGATCATGTTAGTGAGGTATATAGTGCATGGAAAGAGGCTTGAAGGTCAATTTTAAGGCCTAATGTGGTTTGTATGTCAAGGTCTAAGCGTTTGTATGTCAAGGTCTAAGCAAGCAAAGAGAGAGATAGTGGCCAAATGAGGTATGAGTTTAAGATTTCATGATAATAATGAGAATGTTAGAATTTTTAGTGGTGTTATAGGTTTTCATAGGTGTTTTGACCAAGTCTAAGGTCAAATTTTGCAAGAAAAGTCATGAAAAGTGGTTTTGTGGATCTCAAGTGCACAAAATGAAGGGTTCTCAACTCGAGAAGGATTTTCAAGTATTAATTGGCATGTGTAACCTATACATGGGAACCCAAGATATTCATGGTATATATAGAAGGGTCATATCTCAAATTTACATGCATTAATTTTTGGAATAAGGGGCTAAGCTTTATGAATGATCATTAAGACTGGAAGATGGTTTAAACCCTCAAAGAACCCTAATAGTGACTTGTTATGAAAGAAGTAGTTATAAAGTGATAAAAATGTATTGGTATGTCTAGTTTAGTGATTTTAGTTTATATTAAACTCTCCCAGTCATCTCTAGGTGTGATTGGTTTGATAGGTGAGTGAATGAAACTTATAAAAAAGGCCTTGTTTTTAGGAAATTTACTGTAGCAATCAGAGTTAACCAAGTCAAAGTTACTAAATGGATGGAGGAAAAATATTGAGACTTGTGTTTGATGTCCATGGTGGATTATTAGTAGGTTATATCCTTTAGGTATGCTAAACTGGTCTTACATGTTGACCAGTCACTAATAAGCCTAATGATGCAAATAGTGAGAAAACCCAGGCATAAGTGATAAAGTGATTAGGGAAGTGCTATCATGGATTCAGGATGAATCCAAGTGCATGGAGAAGTTTTTAAATAATTTTAAGACATGATCATGTTGGATATATGTTTTGGAGGTTAGTGAAATTGTTGAAAATGTTGCTCACAAGTTGACTTGTCAAGTACAGATGAGATAGTGAAGGTGCAAGTTCATGAGATTGATCTGCAAGATTAATATTTCTATTTGACCATGTTATCTTTATGTATAATAATGATATAATGATATATTAAGATAATCCAAATGTATCAATAGTATCTGAAAATGGTCATATAGGTGTTTTAAGTCAAAATCACCATGACTGGTCTTCAAGGCAAACTGGCAGTGCTTGGTAAGCAAGTAACGATGATGAGTTTGAGACTCTATGCCATGAGTTGATGAACCCAATGCACATGATATATTTTTTTTTAAATTTAATGACCTATCCGTTCTTTTTAAAATCTTGGAATTAATTGTAAGAGGTTGGAACATTGAATCCAAAATGGCTTGTCTAACTGAGTAAGGTTTGTGAGAGAAAATGTCAACATATTGGTTTGTAAGATTGATAGTTTCCATTAGTGCTTGTGATATTTTTGATGGAGGTTGCTATGAGGATGTTTTAAGATCATATTCATGCTTTTTAATACATTGATTTTTTTCCTTCTGGTGTCATAAGTTCAAGTTTTCATGATTATGTTTTGAGACTAGTTGAAAATTTTGAGTGGGCTACTTGCATAGAAGGGTTTGAGTCCTTTTGCCCTAAATTGTGAAGTCTAAAAAACATGGTGATTATTATGAGGTCATGTGTGTGTGTATATATATATATATATATATATATATATATATATATATATATATATATATATGTGATTTTTTTCCATGGTTGTTTAAAAAAATTATGTTTATTCTTTCATTGTTCAAAATAGTCTTTATGAGTATGCACAGGTATAATTGTGAATAGTGCTAATGATGTGCTTTAAGTGGTGGTTGAAGTTTAAAAATGTTATGAAGTATATTTATGTGGAATATGATATTTTAATTCCATGATAAGTGTTTTAAAGTGCTCCAAAGAAGGTAAAGTGTAATGTGTCCTAAATATACCTAATGGAATTAGGTCTCCATGAGACCTAAAGATGAGATAAGGCCTAATTGAGATAGGTCAAACCTAAAGGGACTCAAAGAACATTTAATAAATGTATATGAGATATCATAAGATACATTTCATGGTATAAATAAGAGGGTAAGGGTGTTTAGTTGACTAAGAATGATATGAACAAGAGACTTGTATAAATACTAGGCAATTTTAGACCTATTGGAGTGTGTAGAATAAGTGAATGAAATACAACATTGGTAAGTAGAAGAAGGCATTATATACCATCAAAGGTGTTTAGAGGAACTATGATGAAGTTTTAACAAAGTCTATTTATATGAAAATCAAGGCCATATGACCTAATCAAGTCAAGAAGAGGGCTAGAAAATAGTTTGAAAGGGATAAGAGTGTAAAGAGTTGAAGAACTGGTCATCATTAGTTGGTTTAGAAATAAGGTGTCCTAAAGGTGATCAAAGATATCAGGTGGCTGAGTTGGTGCTAATTCATCTAGGGGGTTGGTGCCTCCTTTCAAGTGGGTGTTTACTAAAGCCTAGCTGAGTTAGTTCTTAACTAGTTGGGGTTAGCTCTCTAAATGAAGTGGGTGCTTCACTAAATTTGATTTTTGTCTTATAGTAATCTGGTCCATTTACAGATATAAATGGGTTTTATCCCCCTTGAGTTTTCCTACATATATGGTGTGTTGACTTGTGTAATATTATTCCACACTTGTATAGTTGATTATTTTTGCATTTCTTGATCTATATGTTGATGATTGCTTAAGTGAAATTGATAATAAAGTTTTTAAAGATTGATTCACCCCCTCTCTTAGTCATTTTTCTTCCAACATTTGGTATCAGATCTTGTTCTTTTAATTAGGTATAAAATCCTAAAGGATATCTTAGAAGCAAGGATGTCTAGTCATCAAGCTCCAGGTGGTTTCTCTACCAGTAAGACTCCATTATTTAATGGATCTAATTATGCCTTTTAAAATATCCAGATGAAGATTTATTTGATGTCTCAAGCTCATGATATTTGAAAATCAATTGTGGATGGATATAGTGCTCCTCATATTCCACCAACTGATACAACAGGTAAGGAGTCTAGTGAAAACAACTCCAAGGTAATAAATGTCATTATATGTGACATATCAGAGGTAGAACTTATAAAGGTAATGCAATGTGTATCAGCCAAAGAGATATGGGACAAATTTAAGACTATCTATAAAGGATACACTAAGGTAAATATGGCCAAGTTGCATACCCATAAAAGTCAGTTTGAAAATCTAAAAATGAATGAAGATGAAACCATTGTATCCTACCTATTTAAGGTTGATGAAGTTATCAATGTCATTAGAGGATTGGAAGAAGAGGTGAAATAATATACATTTTTTCAAAAAGTGTTGAGATCACTAACTCCTAAGTTTGAATCTAAGTTATCTACAATGGAATAAATGTAAGATTTGGACAAGCTAAAGATGGATGGGCTTCATGGCATCTTGATTGCATATGAGATGAGAAAAAATAAAGGAAGACCTCTAAAAATGGAAGCAACTTTCAAAGTTGAAAAGAAGTCAAAACCCAAGAAGGTCAAAGATGAGGAATGTTCATATGTTAATGATGATTAACTGATAGCCAAGTTTGCAAGAAATTTGAAGTTTAGTTCTAGTAAGTACAAAGGTAAGTTGCCCTTCAAATATTTCAATTATGGTTAGATTGATCACTTTGCATCTAAGTATCCTAACAAGGATAAGAATGAGCATGAAGAACATAATGAATATCATGGAGGTGACAAGAAGGCATATAATCCTTATAAAAACAAGAAGGAAATCATGAAGTATGAAGGTAGGAAAGGAACATTCAAGAACAAGAGAAACTTTTATACTAAAGAAGATGAATTCTTTGATGTAAGTGACTCAAGCACATCTGATAGTGATGATGGTAGTAATAAACATAAATATGACAATAATGAAACATTTTTCATGGCCATGGAATCAGATAATGGGGGTTTCTCGAGTGGTAAAGGCCTTATGGTCGATATATAATCAGATGAAGATGAAGTTGAAGTGAACTTTGAGGTAGAATTGGTAAGTGCCCTAGAGGAGTTGAAGTTCTAAAGGAGAAAGAATTAGAAACTATGATCATTAGTTAAGAACTATGAGGATTAGATTGGATTTTTTAAAGAGACATTGAGTAATACTTTCAATGAGTATGATGAGATCATCAATCAAATTGAAGTATAGATGGAGGTGGTCAATGCAAACCTAAAGGCTAAAGAGGAAGAATGCATCAGGTATGAAACTAAAATGAAATCCTTGAAAGTTGAGTTGAATCAAGCATCTATCAAGGTGAGGACCTTTATGATGTATGGAAAGAGCACTAAGGATTTAGATGATATCTTGAGTAGTCAAAAGTATGCAAATGACATGAAGGTCTTAGTTTCAAAAAAGACCAAAAGGAGACAACTCAAGTCAAGGAGAAGAATTTTGAAGACAAGAAGGTCAACATGAAAAGATCTATAAAATAGCCTAATGCTATAAGGTATGCTAGTTCATTCAATGCTTATTGTTTTATATGTAGTCAGTTTAGTCATAAAATAAGAGAGTGTAAAATATCCTCCAAGAATGAGTACTCATGGGATTATGGAAGGAGTCACAACTCACACCAGTAAAATGGTATGTATAAGGTGGTTTGCTATAATTATCATTATATAGGACACATTGCAAGATTTTATCCTAACAAAGTCAGAAGGTCATCAAGTCAACACAAAAGGTTTGAAGCCCCTAGAGTGAAAGAAAGAAGGAAAATGAATGTATGGAAACCAAAGATAGTAAAGATGAGTCATGATCAACCTAAAAGTTCAAGTGCATTGTTTGATGTGATAGAACATACCTCAAATGTGAAATCAAGTCAAGAACGCCTATTGTCAACTCACATTGATGATCAAACAGTTGATGAAGAAATCAAGTCTAAAGTTCCAATCAAGCCCAAAAGGATATTGAAGGACATTCAGTCGTGTGAGAGCATGGAGATCTTAGAATCTCCTAAATTGGTGCTATTTTAGTGACCTATGGAAAGGGGTGACTTTATTAGGCTTCATGAAGACACTCTTCAGTTAGCAGAAGCATGTGGATGCTTGGTTTGAGGGGGAGTTATTCAAGTTGTTGACTGAGCTTGATCTATGTTGAGAAGTGGTCTTGTAATATGAGATCATTTGAAGGAGGTATGCATCGAGTAAGGGGGATCATGTTCTATGATGCTTCATAACCTTTATTGTAAAAAGGTGTGGTTCCAAATGGTAGTTTATGGAATACCATTTATAATTAATGTAAAAGGGTGAGAATGTTCAAAAAGGAAGATTAATTAGATTGGGGGAGATGATAGCCATCATAATGAATAATGTTTTGCTATCAATGAAAAAGGGGGAGTTTGTTGAGAAGTGTTGTCATTGATGTCAAGGTACATCTAGTGAAGATGCATGGTGAATGGTCTATGAGGTATGAGCTTGTGTGCCTGATGTGACAAGAGAGAATTTGAAGGCAAGCTAATGATTCTTCTAAGTTTGATTTCAAGATTCAAGTTAAGGTAAGCATGATTGAGTACTAGTCCTTGAGTACAAGGTGTCTTGAGAAGCCTAGTCATAATAAGCATAGTCATATCATGAGTATGTGCATGCTGAGTATGAAGAGTTATGTATAGAGGCATGACATTGACTGAAGGACACATAATACATATGAGCAAGGTATAAGAGAATCAAAAAAAAAATCAAAGTTAGTGACCAAGTTTCAAGAGCTTAAGAATGCTAGTCATGGCACTAATCATAGCCTGTAAAGACCTAGTGAGAAGGCTTGAGCATGGTGGTCTGATGAGATGTATTCAAAAATGCATAAGAGAATTTATGAGTTTTGTTTATCATATATTTTAGGCATTGTAACACTCAGGAAAGTTTCAAGGTGAGCTTATAGGGGTGAGACCTTAAATCCAACTCTGTAACTAAACTAGTTCTAGAGCCTCCCTGACTAAATGAGGTGTTTTCAAGGCATATGAAGGATGAAAATTAGTTTTTTTTATCATGAGATAAGTTTCTTAAGAATTTTAGTGAGGTGGAGAGTGCATGGAAAGAGGCTTGAAGGTCAGTTTCAAGGCCTAATGTGGTTTGCAGGTCAAGGTTTAAGCAAACAAAGAGAGAGATGGTGGTCAAATGAGGTATGAGTTTCAAATTTCATGATAATATGAGAATTTTTAGTGGTGTGATAGGTTTTCCTAGGTGTTTTTCCCAATTTTGAGGTCAAAGTTTATAATAAAAGTCATAAAAAGTGGTTTTATGGTTTCTCAAGTGCACATAATGAAGGGTTCTCAACCCAAGGACTTTAAAGTGTTCATTGGAATGTGTAACCTTTGTATGGGAACCCAATATATTCATGGTATATGGGTAAGGCTCCTATCTCAAATTTACAAACATTATTTTCTGGAATAAGGGCTTAAGCTTTATGAATGATCATTAAGATTGGAAGACGGTTTAAACTCTCAAAGAACCCTAATAGTGACCTGATATGAAATAATTTGTTCTAAAGTGATAAAAATGGATTGGTATGGATATTTTAGTGATTTTATTTTGTATTAAACTCTCTTAGGCATCTTCAGGTGTGATTGGTTTGACAGGTGAGTGAATGAAACCTATAGGAAAGACCTTATTTTTAGGAGATTTACTATAGTAGTCAAAGTTGATAAATAGATGAAGGATAAATATTGAGACTTGTGTTTGATTTTAATTTTGGTTTTTTATCAAGTTTTATCCTTCAAGTTTTCTAAATTTTTCTTACAAGTTGACCAATCGCTAACAGGCCTAATGGTGCAAACAGTGAGAAAACCCAAGCAGAAGTGAGAAAATGATTAGGCAATTTTTATCATGGATTATGGATGAATAAAATTACATATATAAGTTTTTTAATAATTTTAATATATGATCACTTTGGATATATGTTTTGAAGGTGAGTGGATATATTGAAAATGTTGCTCATAAGTTGACCTATCTAGTGCAAATGAAACAATGAAGGTGCAAGTTTATGTGATTGATCTACAAGACCAATATTACTATTTGACCATGTTATATTTATATCTAATAATGTTATAATTATATCATAAGATCATCCACATGTATTATTATTATTTTTAAATGGTCATACAAGTGTTGTAAGTCAAAATCATCATGACTAGTCTTCAAGGTAAATCGATAATTTTTGGTAAGCAAGTAGCAACGATGAGTTTGAGACTCTATGTCATGAGTTGATGAACCTAATGCACATTATATTTTTTTTTTGAACTTTAATAACCTATATATGCTTTTTATTACTTTGGAAGTTAGTGTAAGAGGTTACAACATTGAAGCCAAAATGGCTTGTTTGATTAAGATCTGTGAGAGAGAAGGTCAACAAATTGGTCTGCAAGACCAATAGTTTCCATTAGTTATTGTGATATTTTTGATATATATTATATAAGGATGTTTTAATATAATTTTCATGATTTTTAATACCTTTATTTTTCTCCTTGAGGTGTCAAAAGTTCAAGTTTCCATGACTGTGTTTTGAGACTAGTTGCTAGTTCTAAGTGGGCTACTTGAAGAGAAGGGTTTGAGTCCTTTTGCCATGATCTGTGAAGTATAAAACACATGGTGATGATTATAAGGTCATTTATCTTTTGTATATGTGATTTTTTTCCTTGTTTTTTTGACAAAATTATGTTTATGCTTTAGTTGTTTAAAACAATCTCTCTAAGCATGCATAAGCCTAATTGTGAACAATGCTAATGATGTGCTTCTAGTGGTGGTTGAACTTTAAAAGTGTTATGAAGATTATATTAGATTATAAGGGGTATATTTAAGTGGAATATGATATTTTCCTACCATGTGAAGTGTTTGAAATTTATCCAGGGAAGGCAAAGTGTAATGTGTTCTAAATAGACCTATTGGAATTAGGTCTCCATGAGACCTAAAGATGAGATAAGGCCTAATTGAGATAGGTCAGACATAAAGGGACTAAAATAATATTTAATTCATGTTTATGGGATATCCTAAGATCCATTTCATGGCTGAAATAAGAGGGTAAGGGTGTTTGATCGGCTAAGAAAGATATGAACAAGAGACTTGTATAAATACTAAACAAGTTTAGGCCTATTGGAGTGTGTAGAATAAGTGAATGAAATAGAACATTGGTAAGTAGAAGAAGGTATTATATCACATAATAGGTGTGTATAATAACTATTATGAATTTTTTATAGAGTTTATGTATATGAAAATCAATTTCATATGACCTAATCAAGTCAAGAAGAGGGCTAAATGAGCGAAGAAGGCTAGAAGACAATTTGAGAGGGCGAAGAGTGTGAAGAGCTAAAGAAGTGGTCATCGTCAGTTTTTTGAGAAACAAGGTGTACAAAAGGTGATAAAATATATTAGGTGGCTGATTTGGTGTTGAGTCATCTAGTGGGTTGGTGCCTCATCACAAGTGGGTGCTTGCAAAATCCTAGCTAAGTTGGTGCTTAGATAGTTGGGGTTGGTGCTCCGTGTAAAGTAAGTTCTTCACTAAATTTTATGTTTATATTATAGGACTATAGTCCATTTGTAGATATCATTTTATTTTCTTCCCCTTGAGCGTTTCCCACATATATGGTGTGTTGACTTGTGCAATCTTGTTTCATGCTTATATAGTTGATTGTTTTTGCATTTCTTGATCTATATGTTGATAATTACTTAAGTGGAATTGATAAGAAAGTTTTTGAAGACTGATTCACCCCCTTCTCAGTAATTTTTCTTCCAACATAATTAAGGTTAGAGTAAGGTTTTAATGCAATCTATTTCTATTTATTATGTTAATTGTAAAATATATTTTTATTGCATTTAATTCAATGTTATATATAATGCAATAAACCCTCTAAGATTATTTTCATTCATCACATTCAAAACCCATAAATGTTGATTTATCTTTTTGGGTGACTCTAAAAATACATGTTCATGATTGTTTCTAAAAACACATCTAAAACCTGTATGAATGAAACAACTAATCTCACATTTCCCTCTCATGTGTTAAAGACAAAAATGATGTTTATGTCTCATTTAATATTATAAACCAAGAGGTCCCTTGAATTGGATCAGTTCCAAATAGACCAACTAGGTCACCAAGTACACCATGACCTAACAAATATAGATCTTGGGGAGACCTTTAGGCCTCCTTTCAAGAAAAATTTGATGGGTGACCATCCCACCTGAGTTGGTGTGCCAAGTGACCAATCAACAATTATAAATCCCTTATTGAAGCATTAAATTATTTTTAATGGCCTTTACTCTTTGGAATTGGTTTGAATTCTTGTATTTATGCACATAAAATTAGGTGTAGAGTGACATTGATTATTTTTATGTATCTATGAAAAATTATATTACCCAGTTATGAATTATAATGGTGTTGATGATTAATACAAAATTTAAATTTAAATTAATTAAGTATTAATTGGTGTTAATATTATTTTATTTTTCTAAGTCCATTGACATGTTAGTTAAAATTTAGTTTAATGGTGTTGTAACACCATCTATATAAATAAAGAACTAGATCTTGCAACACCATGCCTTTTTCTCTTCTAAAGTATGCATAGTCATATTTTTATGGCTGCACCTGCACAATATACTTATGTAGATGTTCCTCATATGATATAATTACCTATTCCTATTGAAAAATTTGTCATATAGACTCTCATAGATCTAAAAGCTAATGTGTTGCAGTTAGAGCAAAGTTCTTCTAAAACTTGGGCATAACTTGAATCTTATTTTCAAAAGTATCATAATCTTACTTTGGACTATGATATGACAACACCTTTTATAGATAACCTCTTATTGCAATCCATGCATTTGACCTATTATGGGTTTGGGCTAAAACATCTACAAAAAGTGGGATACAACATTAAAGGGTTAGTGAAAATTCACAAGGATTCATTAACTATGTGATCCATTCAAAGCAAAAGGGTAAACAAGGTCTTGGATATATAAATGATTCAAAAACTAATAAGGAAATTAAGACACAACACACATATTCATGTACATTCCATGAAAAAAAAAAAGCTTATGTGGACCTCCGTGATTCAAATGAGACAACTCTTTAGGAAGAGCTATCTACTCAGCATACATTAGGTCAAAATATTTCATTATTCAATTGAGCAATATTATAAAACAATCCAATTAAGTGAGAGTTAGCTGATTATGATTCAAAAATGAATATTTGCAACATAACATTTATAAAAGCATTAGGAATTAATATGGATAATATTCACAAATTAAAATTGGACAAAAAAGGGTGTAATAATATACCTTTCCAAACTATTGGAATAATCACATTAGAGGTGATAGTAGGACCCAAGTCATCGAATAATTTATTTCAGCTTTTGCCTGGTCTTTTACAATTCAACTTACTCTTGGGACAACCATGGACGCATGATATGAAATAAATACCATCCACATTACACAGATGATTGAAATTTATACCTTAAGGGTGTTTTTATACATATTAGTGGACAAATACACCTTTAAGTATTGTAACATAATTTGGCTTACTAGTCATTTTGTCCTACCAGCTCTAGAATGAAGGCAATTTTTAAGATTATCAAAACCTCCTCATAAGATATTACACAATTTTTTAAAGTTTAAACTCACATCTCTTCTTACCCAAAAATAGGTTGATATGAGTATGCCTTTGCCTAAGGTATACAATTGTAAAGCACATTGTGACTATCATAGATGTGTAAGACATTCAACAAAAAGATGCTTTATTTTGAGACATGGGATACAAGACCTAATCGATAACCATATTATTGAGACCAATAAGATTCATGACTTTGGGGTACATTCTCTAACAATATAATATAATTCACAACTTATTATAACTATTTTAGTTACAGGGCATATACATGATCGGTTCGATTATGATAGTGATGATGGATATTGTACAGTGTGAGATCAATTCTTAGATTCATACACATATACAAATGCTAATCTTTTCTTAAGGTGGGTAACATTAATACCACTTGATATAGGACCTACAGAGGGGAATCCCAATGATGGGATCATCAGTTAGACAAAATGTAATCGATTTTACATAGCTTCTCGATTTCTTATTTTCTCCATTCTTCTAGTTTGACATACATGTGTACATATGCTTTTTCATTGATCTTTATTTTAGCCATTTTTTTAATTATGACATTATCATGTTATATTTATTTTTTATTATTCATCTCAATCCACATATCTATGACATATATCTTTTGATGATGCACTCTTTACAATACCCTAATTATAGTGCACATTTCCTTGCAATATATTACTTGCTCACCTTTACACATTGACTATCTATACTTGCTATCATTATGGCTTACATTGAGCTTATATGACCACATATATTTATGCATACATATCATGACATGATTATATACATTGAATTTGACCATTTGTGGCATGTGTACTCCTATCTCCACATACTCTATTGAGAAATGATTATGTGATTCACATTTACAATGGGAGCATGTTGCTTGCCTTAACGTCCCTGAGATTGTTTTGTTACTAAATTAATGCAAATTATTATTTAATGTATGTTGAAAATATTTTAGATCCCTTTCATTCTTATATTTTCATAAATTTTCCTCTTGTCCTTACTTGACTTGTTGATGTGTGCGAAAGTTGCTAAAAAAATTATATGAATATAGAGGAAATTTTGTAACACATCAACAAGTCAAGTAAGGCCAAGAGGAAAATTTATGAATATACAAGAATGAAAGGTATCTAAACCATTTTAAACATACATGAAAGCATAATGTACACACACACAAACACACACACACATCCAAAACCAAGATCTTTGCATGACATATATTGCTTGTTTACAAGATTCATTTATGTCATACTATGGTATATTATTATATTAGTTACTATTTCACATGTGTTTCATGATATAAATGAGTGAGATTCATGACATAAAGGCTACATATGACATAAACATTTCAATGCAAGACATTACTACATATACAAGCCATGCCTATGCTAGGGGCATCTCTTTTTACAACTGACATTGTTATAGGTTATATATTTATATGACATATCTATTGATCATATATAATTACATTGATTTCACGTCTTTCCATTTTTTATACTACTTATAGTGTTATATGGATATCATACTTTACCATGTGAAATGATGACATATATTGATGGTGTAGACTAGCTTTGATTGTTCTATGGATGCTTGTTGTCATTACATGTTTCATTATGTGACCATTGTGTGTTGCATTGCATGCCTTCATGCATTAATACTCTTCTTATTTTGCATGGTGTGATCCTTGAGTGTATATTACATTGTGTGTAGATGTTGCCTCTAGTGTGGCATTATTTGATTAAGTGTATAATTATACGCCTCTTTCTTTATTTAGCCCTTGCCTCTAGTGTGATATTGTTTGATTGAGTGTATCATTGTATGCCTCTTTATTTGTTTGGTTCTTTCCTTTTTGTGTGAAATTGTTTGATCATTATGTGACATTGATTAATCACTATGTGACATTATGTGTTCATTAAGTGTATTATGTGTGCCTTTATTTATGTGAGACATTGAATACTACTATGTGTGTTTCCTTTGTATGTGTCATGGCCATGACATTGTGTGCATATTTGTGTTCATGACTATTGATATTATGGTGCCACGATCCATATCATGCATTCCTTTTCTTATATGCAGTGCCATGATGGATATCATGCATCTTTTGTGTAGTTTACTTATTGGCCCTTATTTTTGTGATTATCATTACTATTAATGCAAACTTCATTGATACATTTACTAGACGTGACCCTTGCATGCTTTATCTCACATATTTCATATGATTTTTAAATGGTATAAATATTTATATGCTAATATGGTTTCCTCGTATTAACACTTTCTCTAACATGATCATACATTTTCTATATAATATGATGCATTTAAATCTTTCTTTTGAGAGAGTGACTCATAGGCTACACCTCTCACCTCAAAAGGGGGAATATAATGGGCTTGTCATAGAGATTAATTTAATATCATGTACAATTGTATGACATTCCCCCTAATCTGTAGAGGTTATTGTGAGACCAAGCATGCCTTTGAACTTTTCAAATATTTATCTTCTTAGTGGTTTTGTTAAGATGTCTACTAGTATCTACATAGTATGACAATGATGGAATTTTACCCTACCATATTTCAAATTATGTTGAATCAAATGAAAATTAGTGTTGATGTGCTTAGTTTAGTCATGAAAAATAAGTTTTTTGTTGGAGAATTAACCTTATTTGGGTCCTTCCTAGGTTTATAGGCTTATCCTAAGTATTGGTTATGTATGCATTCATTATATTTATAAATGCATTTTATTTATACCTTTATGAGGTGTCAATCACCTCCCTGATCCACTTTTTGTATTTAGAGTTGCTTGTATGTAACTCTCCCTCCCCCACTTGGCACACACTTCACTACACTCTCTAAGGGAATAGGCTACAAATAGTACACACATCGCAGGCTTGTAAGGTAATAATGGGATTCTTTATAACTCCTATTCTCTTCTTATAACTCTATAAAAGAGCCCTTCCTCTCCTCTTTTCCACACTAAAAACTTGAATCTCTCTTTCTTCTTCTCTTGTGCTCTTGATTCAATCTTGTACTTGTGGAGATTTTGGTTATGTATGCACCTAAATCTAATCGCCTTAATTATTCTAATTAATTCTAATAATTTACCCCATTTATCCTAATCCTAGTCATTTATCTAATATCCCCCCTAAATATTTATTCATTCACTAACATTATTCCTACCTCACTGTTAAGCACAAGATATACTGAGGGGGGTGGTGAATCAATATATCATATATCTTATAAAATTTTACTTAATCAATTTTCACTTAACCATACATTAAAGATATGCAATAAAACTGAAATAATAAACACCACACAAGAGAGAGAGAGAGATACCATATTTTAACGTGGAAACCCAATGTGGGAAAAACCACGGAGAACAATCTCAAGTATATGAATGATCACTAACTCAAACTAAAATATTCACAAGCACCAACATGAAGGAGCACCAACCCCTTTACTGAGCACCAACACAACAACTATTTGTGAGCACTAACCCATTGGAACATCAACCCCTTTGCTGAGTACCAACACAACAACTATTCATTAGCACCAACCCACAAGAACACCAACCCCTATTATGTATACCAAAAAACTATCTCTCAATGTTACTTTCTCAATAAATGATAACACATTACAATATCTCTTTCTTTTCTCTGCTTTGCTCTTCTAAGCTAGATATGCCAATCACAAACCATGCTCTCTTCCACACATTACAAATGGCTTTCCAAGCCTTTATTTATAGCTTACCAAATGAATTTTGGCATTCACCCTTTGTGACCCTTCAATCCTCATGGAAAATGGCACCAAACTTGCATGACCCTTAGAATCCTTCCATTTGAAAAGTCACATGGTGACCCTTCATGAGCAAATGTGTCCTTTCCCCTTTTGTCTTTATCTTGGTGACTTTTTGTATTCCTCAAAGTGTCCCTTCATGATAAATTGTGCCCTTCTTCTTTTGTCTTCACTTGGTGACTCTTGGAATTTCTCAAGATGACTCTTCATGGGAAAATGCATCTCATTCCTCTTTTGTATTTACCTTGTGACTCTTTGACTTCTCCATGGGCCCTCCTTTGACTTTATGCAACCAAAAATATATTTATTAATATTAAATAAATATTAACACATATTAGCCAATATATGAACATTAAAAACACCATTAAATGCTATGGGGCCTTTGTCACCAATAATGCTAGACATTTGACATCAATGACAAAATTTCCAACACCCACCAATATATTAATTCTCCTAAATCCCCATTATCTTATCCTAACCCCGACTTATCCATTGTTTAGGAATTTTAAATTCCCATGAGCCACCTACTCACCTATACTAGCCTATTCCTAGGCTCTCCTACATCCTAGTCCATAATCACCCACCTATACCCCTTTTAATCCTAATTAATCCCTAAGAGGATTATAGAATCTGCCAATTCTAGAATCTCCTCTAACTTAACCTTCCCCATCTAGAACTCTCTATTCTAGAGTTTTCCAAGGAATTAATTTTTTTTGGAAAATCCCTAACCATTGATCTTAATAACTCAAGATTAAATATGAGCCACTCCTCCATGGCCAATCCATCTAGGAAGCTCATGAAGTCTCCATGTTGAACTAAAATCTCCATGATCCATTAACTAGAATCCTCATGTCAACTAGAAACCATTAGAGTCATACAATATCTATGTCAAATTCTTGAATCCATAACCATTTATCAATAAATCATAATGTCAAAATTATGAGTCCATGACAATCTATAATCAACAATTCTTTTGAATATCTTGGAGGGAGACTAGCTAAAGCAAGGGATTGGTTAGAATGTGTTCATCTATTCTGATTTGCTTTCATAATCTCTCCTATTAGGTAGTTTGATAATTTGGGTTTAAATTTCCTAATTTAATCTATTTGCTCAAAATTTCTACTACATTTTGACGACCATGGTGGGACTAGCCCTCCCAATTTAATCATTTTTCTTGTTAGTGGTGTTTTTGATAGCTTGCAAGGCTAAATAAATCAAGAATAAGTGTTGGATTTTGAATAAATTTTCATGCACAAGTGAAATTCATGGTATTTCCCTATAAGTCATGACATTAAAGTAGAGGTTTTGCCTTGAGAGTCATGGTATTTCACTAACCACCAAGTTTTAACCACTAATGGCCTCTTTCCTTGACAGGTTGTTACTCCTTCACAATATCGTAGATTCATAAATTGTGGTATTGCCATGGTAATAATGATATTACCTCTTTAAGTTATGGTTTTGAAATTAGTCAAAAAACATAGTGGTAGGATTTAAGTTGTAATATCACCACTCGTGACTCCTTGTATTGACTTGCAAGTCACGATATTATGATGACAGTCGCGATACTCTGATTTTTGTCAAAATTGTTAAAAATTATCCATTGATCTCTAAACTGTAAGGTCAATCTTGTCATTCTCTATCTTTCAAGAAGCTCACAATCATATAGGACCCTTTTGAAATCTTATTTAAGTATCCTAAATCTTGGAATATTTTGTTAAACACATTTATGATTAGGGAAAATATATTTGCTAATCACATTTTTGTAAGGGGTTTTATCTGTGTAACCTGTTGTGTGTTGTCAACAAGGAAAATATCAAAGTCAATATTATTTGAGAGTGAAACATCACATTTTTAACCCTTTTATTTTCCTTTATAATATCACCAATCATGTAGTCATGATTTTGTTTATAAATTAGTGATATTGCACCGATAGTAGCGTTATTGCAGCTTGATAATTTTTGGAATTTGTTTGCTCACTGGTCACTATCTTTACCTGATAAATACAAGATTTAGGATAAATATAGTTATAAATACCTTTCTATTCTAAAAATTGTGTACGATTTGTCTATTTTTGATAAAAAAATATTGTCTTGGTAAAAATCTTGATACATCATCATAAGACTAATTTTCCATAGTTATCTACAAACATTTTTTAGGCATTTGCATTTTTAAACATCTAGGTTAATCAATCATAATTAGTCAGTTAATTAATCTCTTTTTGGCTTGCCTATTTGTCACCTGAGGGCTATGATGGTGTATGCTCTCCTCCTTGCATCTTTATGATGATTCTTAGAGGATAAAAAACCACCCACAAACCCTCCCATTTTATTTTCTAGGGGAAACTTGACATGGAATTGACACCCACAAACTTGCCATAGTCTTAGAGGGATAGTGACTATGGATTTCACCACCATGCACTAATCCACACTCCATGTTTCAATGGAGTATAAATATCAGGGATAATTGTCATTAGGTTAAGTAGTTAACCTTATACAGGTAATCCATGAATGGGAAGAGTTCATTCTCTAAACCAAACATTAGACATCGCCTTATACATACTTGGGCCCCATCATACTTAACATGTATCAGGGACATCCCTAAAGAGCCCATTCAACCTAGCTTAAGACCTTATGGTCATAATAGGCAACTTGTTGCTAAATTTAGGATTAGTTCCTAAGTGACTGTCATATATAGATTGGGTTGAGAGGTTTCAGGTGATTTCATAATGGGTCACCAATGTATAGCCTCACCTATGAAGCCATCAGATGGTGTAGTTTTTAGGTTACACACCCATTGATTTATTAATCTTAAGTTCATGGTTTGCCTAATTTGGTGTGTGTTGTGCTAAACCCATGTTGTTTGTGAACCAAGTCAGCCTTTTACTGGAACCTATATACACTTCATCATCTTGTATATCCTTATCTCATCAATATCTTCTTGTACATATTTTCTTTATACATTTGTGTATATCCTTTTAAGCTTGTATCATTTTGTAGTGCATCCTATCTTCCATCACTCTCTTATATTAATCCCATCCTAGTCTGATCATATACACCCATCATTGGTCATACCCCCCCTTACTTGCATATTCTAATAAAGTCTTGTCATCCCTCTATCACATCTTATCATAGTCTAACCTCATATTATTCACTTAGCCTTAACATTAAATATGCTCAACATCATTTTTATCACTTATTCCATGTTTTCTATAACCAATATTGATCACCTCCTAGTATAGTGTCATCCATCTACATCACCTATATATCCTAAATCACATCTTATCATCCACCTCTTATCCTAAGTCCACTTTATCCATAACCAATCATTTATCCTAATCTTGTCTTGCCTAGTCACCTTATCAACCTAGTCCTAATCATAATCCAACCCATCTTTACCTTATCATACCCTTATATATACTAGTCAACCTATCAAGTTTGTATTCATACATTAGTCTTCATCTAGATTGGCAAAAAAATCTTGTCATATTAGGGTCCTCATCATTAGATTGCTTATGTCTAATCAAGTTTGAATCATAATCACAATCATACCCATCTATCAAATCAAATCATCTCATCTTATTTGAGTTGATCATCTTAGTCTTGAGCTCACCTTCATCTTATCAATCCTAGTCAAAATCATTCTCTTGGTCCAATCTATCCCTTCATCCAATTTTAGAGCTTGTCATAGCTCACCTAGTCAAATCCAATCAACCTCATCAAGGTCTAGCTCATCCCCTAATTTGGTTTACTTGAATGAATATCACATCACATCACACATCAAGTCAAACTTGAGATTGGATTAAAGTAAGACTTTGTCCAAATTTGTTCCACACATCCCATCTTCACTCCTTAGTCTCTCCATTCAATCCCCCACACCTACCAATTAGGGCCTATGAACCACATCATCCATACTTTCTTCCATCCTTATTCATGGCATCCAAAATAAATTTGGTCAATACCCTAATTGAATAATGCCTCATAGCCAATTGATATATGTTCCTTTATTTCCTCCTTGAGATGAACATTCCATGTCCTACAAACTTTAACCCCATCCAACCACCATTACCTCCAGTCCAAACCCATCCATGTGAGTCCCATTCAAATCCTCCTTCCACTACTCATAGATAGTCATCTACCTCTTCTTACACTAGCAAAGGGAATTTAATCCTAGACACCTCATCTACTACTAGTCCACTCACCAAATCATGTCAACAACCATCTGATCTAACATCTAATGCTTCCACATCTAAGTCAAAAAATAAAGAGAGCCCCTATAATTCTCTTCTTATATCTTTAGAAACCCTCTTCCATCAACTCGTTGCCACTAACATGATGGTCTATCCAACCATATGACATCTTGATCCTACCAAACCTAAGCCCTCCTGATATAAAACTAACCAATATTGTGTATATCATCAAACCTAGGGGCATACCATTAATCAATGTCATAATTTCCAAAACAATGTTCAAAACTTCATCAATCGTGGAGACATTGAAATAGAGAATGAATTAGATGAATCTATATCCCTGGGTGAACAAGAAGAGGAATGCCAAGATTCCATTCCCAATCATGATCAAGCCCTTCCCCTTCCAAGCCAAGGTCAATACACCACATCCATCTTCCATGGTCTCCCTATTTTCGATAAATCTTCTATCAAAAATGAGTTTATTTTCCATGCACCAAATCCTCCCATATCTCATGAGCCCTTCCATGGGCCTATCTTTGTTCCTCCATCATCTCCCCCTTATCTACCACATGAAAAAACCCATGTAGAAAGGTCACTTGCAGACAATAACTCTTCTCTTAATAGCATAATTACAAAGTCAACATCATAGTCAATACAAGTGTTATATGCATCAAGATAATGTTTAACACTAGTATTAGAATCAGATCCATCATCAGAAACATCATCCCTAATAGACATTGTAACAAATGATGAGTATGCCTGCCGTTTTGAAGATACCTCTAATTTAGATGAAAATCAATCAATAGGCATATGTTTTAATCCCAATACAGATGATGAAGTCATAACACAGTTTTTACAAGCTTTATCTATCAAATATTTTTAGAGTGAATCTAATCTTACATCGAAGGCATGTCTTCCATATAGTCTCAGTGATCCTTTTATTGATCTTGATGAAATTTTCTTTGATGTTGAAACTAGGTCTCCTAAGAACCCTTATAAGGACCATGTTTCCCTACCACCACTCATTGACCTCATCATATCATCTCTCCCACCTCCATCCATCATAAACCCCTTTCTTCTTATTAACAATCATTTTATCACCTCCTTCCATAGGGACAAATAGGATCATACATATTTGGACTTTTCCACAAATAATATAATATGTGCCACAAATATAATGGTTCAAGATCATATTTAAAAAGCTATAAATCCTAAACAAATAACCTTTAACCCATAAATCAAAATAAAAAATATTCAAATCATTGGCCTAATCGAAAGTGTCTTCCCCTTGTGAAGCTCGAAATCAGGCACTAGGGGACTGTCAAAGTCAAAATAATCTTCATCTATCAAGACAAATATCAATCTCCTCTAGTGAAACCCAAAATCAAGCACCAAGAGATAGTTAAGGTCAAATCCAATCAAAAAATCAAAATAATGTCAAAATAACTATTAGTATGGTTGATCATCCTTAAAATAATCAGATCAAAGATGAACCAAAAAGTCAAAATGTCTCAGATCTCTTACAGACTTTTGTCACATGGCACCAATCAAATGTGGAATGTCCACCATCTCCAATGATGTGTGTGACTGCTAGTCTCACTCCTCACTAACCCATCACACCTCCCCATCATGATCCTATCATCTATTCAAGTCCAATACCCCCTAGCAAAATCAAGATCTAATCCAGTCCATAAATCATATCATCCACATAGGAAACATTGTCTCTCATATGGGTGATGAAGATACTTGGCCTAGACATCTAGAGGGGTCACCATCAAGAATCATCAAAGGTTACTCAAATACTAATACGTCCAGTAATGACAACATGGTCCTAACATCACACATCTCTAAAATAGGTGTTGGTTAAATATCCAACAAGTGATAGCATTCTTGAATCTCATCCCAATATCTAATAAATTGAGATGCCATCTAAAAAGTCAAAAAATAAATAAAATAAAAATCATTCATCCAATGGTGAAAACTAATCTTCTGGCACCTTAGGCAAGTACCGTGATCAAAATCAGTCTTCGACGTAATGGTAAAATAATCTACTATCCAAATTATACCTCAACACTTGGAGGCAAAATCTGCCCATCCCTTGTCGATCCATCCCTTGTCAATCCCCTCCATCCATTATTTTTACCCATCATCCACCATCATATCATGCATCCTATTACGTCCCTCCTTTTTTATTTAGTATTAACCTTTGTAAGGGATTGGAAGCTATCTTGAGAAATGTTCTAGAACCATCTTGGCATATCCTTTAATAGACAATTAGGAAACTAATCATTTGGTTCTTTCATGATGTGGTCATTAGCAGACCCTAGTCTATTCTTCTTTGGTCCTCATCTCCTTTTCATCATCACCCTCATCCTTCTATCATCCCATCCATTATTTCATCCTTATCTTGGTTTTTAGGATTGGTATTGCCTTTACTAGTAACCCCATTTATATAGTGTACATACATATTCCAAAAAGCCCTAAAAAGTGAAATATTTCAAAAACCCTAAAAATCAAAAAATTTAAAAAAGCCAAAAATAGACCATGGTTTCTTATCTTATGCCTTTTTCCCTAGTCACATCCATCTCCATACCTTTCATCTTTCATAATCATCTCATCCATCCTCCTATTCTAAACTAGGGCCACATCTAATCTATATTAAGTTAGCATTGACCTAGTCTCACTTTTGCCTGATCTATCTTATGTCTCTCATCTAAATATCCAACTCCATATCCTAATCCTAATCCAGGTCCCTATATCTAAATCCTCATCCAAGTCCCTCCCTTAATTCAAAATCCATATCCACTTCCATATCCTTACTTAAGTCCTAATCCTAATCATGATTATCCAAATCCTCATAATCCATATTCATATCCATATCCTTACCTAAGTACCAATCCTAATCATGATCATCCTATCCAAATCCAAGTCTATTCCAAATCCAAGTCTATCCTAAATCCACCATGATCACCCTAGTCTAGCCCATCACCCAATCACTCATCACATCATTAACCAAGACATTGTGACATTGCATGTAGATACTTGTGTGTGTTACTTGTCTATTTTGTTTGGCTTGTTTGCATGTCTTTTATCATGTAAATATTTGATTGTCTTTGTCTTTTGTGACTATCTTGTTTCATGTCTCTTTTTGTCTATTTGGAAATGAACGAGGATTCTATGAGGTCACCAAAGCTACAATAATGCTTATAAGTGCCCTCGAGATGTAGAGTTCATTATTTCCCCCTTTTATGCACTTTGGCACTACGCCCTCTTAGTCATAATTATATCATGGGGCATAATTCATAGTGCTATATTTAATGGATTGCTTAGACTATGATAAGCTTTATTATAGCACAAATGGATTGATCATTTCTCATAATCATCTAATCATCCTTATCCCATCATCAATTTTATCATCCCAACCCATTCATCTCATATCTAAACAAGCCTTTATCTATCATCTCTCTAGTCATCAACATCTAACATCTCATCTCCAAAACCATTTATCTTCATCTACATCACATACTTTATCTAACCACTAACATGTCTCTCTTATAATTTATCATTTAGTCAGAACTACATCGGTCTGAGGTATTTTCAGACTATGTAGGCAACACTTGACCACTTTTTAGTGTCCAAGGATAGCTTGGCCACTATCTCTCATTCTCCATTATATATCTCATCATCATTACATCTTACATTAATCAAATCCTTGAGCTAAAATAATTCATCAATTAGTCTAAAGATCAAACATCATCTTCATAATTATCTTCCTAATCATCAATTGCTTGCACTTGCGAATTGGGCCTAACAAATCACAACACCCATATTTTCTTTTATATCACTGATTGGTCAAATTTCGTGACTCCCTCTCTTGACTGGGACATGACTAAGACCATAACTTTATCATCATATCATGGCTCATTGATTTGATGCATTGTAGTCCAATTCTTCCCCTTCATATTTTGGCCACTCGATGATATCATTCTTTATTCCATCTCTTTCATCATATCGTTTGACTACAACATTGAGCTATAATCATCAATCTTATCAAATCCTTGTCTTATCCTAGCCAATATCTCTCCCTTGTATGCATATTCACTTGGGATACATCAAAATCTTATGACATTTTATCTTATTATCATCATGTTACGATTGATTCCACCTTGGGATGTGTCGACAACCATAACACAGCCAATTCTCACTCCTTGTGCATATGACTCTACCAGGGGAATCCTCATTCTATATCTCAATGCTCGAGTCAAGTTTATTTTCTTCATCATATATCTCACATATAACATCCCATCCCATTGTCCCTCCATCACATCCCACCTCTCATTTTTTCTCTCAAGTGTTCATCCATCTCATTATTTCCCATATGTCCCATCAAGAGGACATCATATCCACTAACATCATCTACTACCATTCATCTATAAAATTATTTTTATTTGAAAGACCATTACTCCTTCCACTTTGCTCTACTCACAATGCCCTTTCAAAGAGGGACAAAATGTATGCACCTAAATCCTCTCATCTTAATTATTCTAATTAATCCTGTTAATGTATCCCCTTTATTCTAATCCTAATCGTTTATCTAATATCTTATCTCAATATTTATTCATTCAATAACATTATTCCTACCTCACCAATATATTAATTAACCTAAATTCCTATTATCTTATCCTAACCCCCACTTATCTATTATTTGATAATTTTAAATTCTCATGACCCACCTAACCACTTACACTAGCCTATTCTGAGGCTCCCCTACATCCCCAGTCCCTAATCACTCACCTAATCCTATTATAATATTAATTAATATCTAAAAAGATTCTAAAATATTCTAATTCTAGAATCTTCTCTAACTTAGCCTTCTCCATCTAGAACCCTCTATTATAGAGGTTTCCAAGGAATTAAAAATTCTTTGAAAAATCTCTAACCATTGATCTTAATAGCTCAAGATTAAATATGAGTCATTGATTTTCCCTCCCATGGCTTATATAAACAAACCACTCCTCCATGGTCAATCCATCTAGGAAGCTCATGAAGTCTTCATGTTGAACTAAAATCTCCATGATCCATTAATTAGAATTCTCATGTCAACTAAAAACCATTAAAGTAATACAATCTCTATGTCAAATTCAGGAGTCCATAATCATTGATTAAGTAATAATAATGTCAAAATTACGAGTCCATGGCAATCTATAATCAATAATTCATTTGAAGATCTTGGAGGGAGGCTAGCTAGAACAAAGAATTGGTAAGAATATCTTCATCTATTCTGATTTGCTTTCATAATCTCTCCTACTAAGTAGTTTGATATTTTGGGTTTAAATTGCATAGTTTAATCTATTTGCTCAAAGTTCCTACTACAAGTTGTAAGCCTTTTTTTAAGATCACGTGGGTTTTTCTCTGATACATTTGGTTTCCCACTTTAAAATCTTGTCTCAACTTGTGGTTTGCACCTTGAGAAGTAACTTAGCTTATTTCTTGTCTTCATTTCTACACTTTCAATGTTATTGATAAGCATTCTTGTTATAAATATTTTTATGATATCAGAGCATTGGTTATTTTAACGTTATTACTAAATATTATGCAGGGCTCTCTTGAAGGAACTCAAATTGTTTCCATTTTTTTGTCTAGCTTTTTTATAAGTTTTGGTCCTTAAAAGATTCCACCCTTCATGTTGTCTTTTATTTTTTCCAAAAGATTTGGTTTTTTTAAGCTTTGAGCTTTTACATTGTTCTTATCCAAGTGGAGTTTTTTTTTTTTTTTTTCCTTCAACATATTTATTCATCTTCTAAGTCATTATTTGAGCTTTGGTATTTATTTATCGTCTTTTGGAAGTTTTTTTTACCTCTGTGAATTATTTTGCTCAATCTTTAGCCTTTGGCAACCTTGTTCTCTTATTCCTTGTGTGTATTTTATAAATGAAATCACAATTCATGGTATGACTTGTTATTTAACTCAAAAGTCATAACTAATAAAACTCTTTTTATTCTGTTTTGACCTTTCAACAGTTTTCTATATGAGGCTTAATGTCTTTTCTTCGTTGTCTGGTATCCTTCTATCCTTGTTTGGTGATTCATTCTGGTTGCTCAATTTGGCATCTTATTGATTACACCTCCCTCTTTTAACAAGGGGTTTGTAGGAGTTATATGCATGATATGCCAATATAAACTAGTTGTTGTTTGAATAGAATAATGTGGTAAATTATTTTTGGTAGTCTCTTGGTGTTTTGATCAATTTGCCAGGCTATCAACTTATTTGTGTCTGTGACCTTGACACTTTGGCTTTCCTTTATATCCTTTGGCATCTTGATTCCCTTGGCATTTTGATTACTTCTGCCTTATTTTTTTTATTGTTTTTTTCTTCTACGTGCTACCTCCTTATTGGCGTCTTGCTCTCAAGTGCTTCTACCAAGGCATTTTTATTCTATGATCTCAGAGACTGGATAAGGTGTTTCAATCATTTTTTTTAATATTTTTCTTTGATAGGTCTAATCTTGACTTCAAGTAAATAGATAAGTCTCCCCATTGCCTTTCCACACAATGGTAATGCCTCTTATCTTCTAGCTGCTATATTTAATTTGTTCAGTTTTTTTTGGTAGAGTCTACTAGTAGAGTATGTGGCACAGCTGAGTAAAGTGCGCAATCCTCTATTAATTATTTCAAGTTCTATTTTTAGCATATAAATCTTTAATTTATTTATATGCATTTGAACTTACCTAACGTTATCATAGCGTCTGAAGTTTTATTTCCTTCTAAGCATTTGAATCATACCTTATGAATTGGTATTTCATGCTAACATATATGATGTTTCATATCCGTTTTATTTTTATCTTTTTTAAAATGGTAGTTCGCATCTATATTTGTTTTTTACCATATCATTTCCCTGTCTTAAAGCATTCCTTTCATATCATGTTTTGTTTTTTTTTGTTCAAAATATAATCGAATGGGGAGATTGATGTTATTTTATCACAAAGAAATCTTATATGGAATTTTAAATTCAAGGGTTTTGACTTATGACATGTGACACTTTTCTGAGATTTTGTCATGTCATGTTAATGAGTAACCTTTTTAACGCTTTGTTTTAAAGTTTTTTCACATTCTCAAAAACAAGTTTAAAAAAAAAAAATCGAAGTAAAAATAAATCTTTTTTATTTCCCACATGGAGTGAGATACTTGGCTTTTTGTTAATGTTTGTCTTTTAAATCCAAACAAACAAAAATTATTTAGTTTTATTTATATTTATTTCTCTAAAATTCAAAATGACAAAATGTCATATGCCACATAAGTATATTTTGATGGGAATTTGGTTTTTTCATTCATTTTAAAAATAGAAGTCTATTTTTTAACATTAATAAAATTATTTTTTTGATGTGGATTTATATTTATAAGTTAATTAGTAATTTTACATAAGTTCATTTTTAAAGTATTATTGGCTATTTTTTAGACCTTGAAAGTAAGTTGGAATTGTATTTAGCATCTTAGATGAGATTAAAATGGTTTTTGAACTTATAATTTTTTTAGCATTTAAAAATGCTTCACATCAAATCAATTTGAAAAAAGATGAGATAGTTGATTTAAACTTGAAATCCAATGTCAAAATGATAAAATTATTGCTTTACAAAACTTTTTTAATGTTCATGTGGAAAAAATGCAATCATCTATTGACGCAAATTTACATCTTTTGTTAATGATAATATCTCTTATGATGATGAATCTCATTGTGCTTATAAACAAATTCAAACTCCTATGCACATTCCTTATACCAACCTCGATATCAAAATCATGCAATCTATAGGCTATTCGGGTGGTGTGTTTGGTAAGTGAGAAAATGATATTCTTGAACCTATTTTGCTTACTTGTAATGCAAATTTTAAAGGTCTTAGTTTTATTGATTCTCATGTTTTTAATACAAATTCATAATCTTATTGTCCTCCTCATCAAAGGACTTATCATGCAACTTATTTTGATTATACTACTTCTGATGCTCATGCTTTCGTTAAAAATATTAAAATCTGTACGCATTGTGTAAAACATGAGCATCGTATATCTAAATGTTATGAATTACATCCATTAAAATTTTGTGGTAAATCTATACATGATATATTACATTGCTGAAAAATGACTAAATCTCCTAATTCTAAAGGTAAAATTATTTTAATTCTTAAAGAACTTGAATCTCCTAGAGACTTTGATATGTCTTCTTGCGATAATTCTTCTGATACTTCACGCAGAATATTTTTTACAAGTGACACATCTTTTTTGTCTCTATTTTAATTAATTTTTTTTATTTTGACATTCCTTACTTTTTGTTGTAAAAGAAATATGTTTTATTCAGAGTTGTTTTGACTAAATTCTGTGTGCAGGTTATCACACTTTATGATGGAAGTTATCTTTTCTCAAATTTGCCTAGTTATGGATCTACTTTTATTACATTATGTATGTAGATCGTATTTTTAGCATAATGGTTACATATTTTGAAAGATTGGTGTTAGCTTACTTATTTTGCAAGTTTGTAAATCATTACTCCTTTTAGTTGGTCTTTATTCTATGGTGGGTTAACCACTTTGTTCAAAGAGGATTCTTGAAGATTCTTGGTGATCACACTTTCTTTCTTGTGATTTTTGGTGGCACTTTCTTCTCTTTTTTATATATAAATTTTTGTAATTCTTCTTGAAAAAATTTTCTATTAAGGGGAGTAGTATTAATTTTAATTCCCTTCTTTATTTGTAATTTTTTTTCTACTTTTATAACCCAAAATTAAGTTTAAGAGAGAGTGTTAGAGAATTAACCTTATTTGGGTCCTTCCTAGGTTTATAGGCTTATCCTAAGTCTTAGTTATGTGTGCATTTATTATATTTATGAATACATTTTATTCTTACATTTATGAGGTGTCATTAACCTCCTTAATCCACTTATTAGATATAGAGTTATTTGCATGTAACTCTCACTCCCCTAATTGGCACACACTTTCCTGTACTTTTTAAGGGAATAGGCCACAAGTGATACACACATAGGATGATTGTAAGGTAATAATGAGATTCTTTATAACTCCTATTCTCTTCCTCTATCTCTATAAAAGAGCATTTTTTCTTTTATTTTTTACACTAGAAACTTGAAGCTCTCTCTCTTCTTCTCTTGTGCTCTTGATTTAATTTTCTACTTGTGAAGATTTTGGTTTCAAACCTTCTAATAAGATCATGTGAATTTTTTTCTGATATGTTCAATTTTTCACTTTAAAATTTTGTCTCAATTTATGGTTTGCACCTTGAGAGGTAACCTAACTTCTTTTTTTATTTTTATTTCTGCACTTTCAATGTTATTAATAAACGTTCTTGGTATAAATCCTTTCATTTTTTTATATTTTAATTGCAGATGTGTTGTTAACTAAGGGTGATGTTGACAAAACCTATTGCTCCTGCAAATATGAAATAACCCTTATAATCTAAAAAATTTATTTGGTTACCTCTAAAGCTACCATGTTCTAATTGTGCTGAAGAAATTTTTAGCACTGATTGATTCTTTGACTTCTAACTAATAAACATTATTCCCAAATTCAATAAAAAATCAAAAGTAGTTTTCCATTCTTTAAAATCACCACTATAATCAAAATCTAAATGTCTGACTGTTTGAAATCTCTTGCCCTAAAATATTTTAACCCACAATTATGTTTTCCTTTTAGACATCAAATGACTCTTTTTGATGCTATCTAGTGACTTTCTATGGGTTATTTCATGAATCAATAAAGAACACCCATGAATAAAAGAAATAATTGGTTTAGTTGTGGTCACATAGATCAAATTTTAGTTGTGGTCACATAGATCAAATTTTCAATGAGTTATCTCTAGTTACTAGCATCTAACAAATCTATGGTATCTTCTAATATCAATTTTAAAATTTGTTCCATGAGCGCATTGAGAGTCTTACAATTTATCTTTCTAAATTTGCTCAAAATTTCACCAAATATATTTTTGTTAAGTGATAAAAATCTACTCTAATTTTTGAATCACTTTAATACCCAAATAGTAATGAAGATAACCCAGATCTATGATTTTAAAATCTTTCATCAACTTTGATTTGAATTTTTCAATGTATCTCTCATTATTTATTGTGATAAGCAGATCATTAACATCTACCACTATAAATACAACTATTTTTATAAAAAGAGTTGCATCTTCAAACTTAAAACATTTGAAATTCATGTTTAGGAGGTACTAAGTGAGTTTTTTGTACCATGCTCTTGGGGATTTTTTCAAACCATATGGTGATTTTTCAAGCTTTCACACTTTGTGCTCTTGTCTATCTACTGAAAACCCTATGGGTTTAGTCATGTACATTTTTTTTAGATTGCTATTGAAATATGTAGTTTTTTCATCCATTTGGTAAACTTCTCATCCATTGTGAGTTTCCAAAGCCAACATAGTTTTAATGGTATTCCATTTTGTTGTTGGTGCAAAGGTTTCATTATAGTTCACTCCTTATTTTAAAGTAAATACCTTCACAAAAAACTTTAATCTATTTTTTTCAAGTGAGCCAACTAATTTGTACTTATTTTGAAATACCCACTTGCAACCAATGGGTTTACAAACAATTAGAGGATCAACCAATTTCTAAGTTTCATTTTTCACCAATGCATCATACTCACTCTTAATTTATTTTCTCAATACATCAAGATTTTCAACATGTTTGAAGGAAGTAGGTTCAGAGTCAAAAGCAATGTTGTCTTATTTTTTTGGAGGGTCTTCTAAGGTAAGCTTTTTGATCTTATCTTGAATTTCATTTAGGAATTTGTCTGTGTGGTTGTATGTGCACTTTGAGTGCCAATTTTTATAACCTTATCATGTATGACATCTTTCAATGTCCATTCATCCCATTTTGGTATATTTTTATGAGTAATTTGTGGAATCACTAATGAGTCATTTTTTTGATTTGAAGTTCCTTAATTTTCTAACATTGGACCATCTTCTGATGAAGTTTCAATTTATTTCATACGGAGAGTGTCATTTTCAATTATAGAGTCAATAGAGATTCAATCGTTTTCCAATTACATGTTCCTTGTTTAATATTTAGAACCTCCATATCAATCTCCTTGAAACATCAAATTTAGCATATCTCTCAAGTCAATTTAATTGTCTATTGATGCTTGTTGTATCCTTTGTAGTTTCACAAAAGAAAACATCTCTTATGATGAAAATTTTATTATTATTTTCATAAAATAGTCTACTTACCTTCGATGAATATGAGTATCTCAAAAGGATGCATTTATGAATTTTGTGTTCCAATTTGTTCCTTTTACCCTTGGGAATCAATGCATAGCATGTGGTTCCAAAAAAATCTAAAGATGTTGTGCTAAAAGGAGATGACCACACCATAATTAATATGAAGTCTTCATTTTTAAGGCTACTAATGGTGACTTATTGGGGAGATATATTTTTATTTGAGTTGTGTCTTCCCATAAATGTAGATTTACCACTTTGAAGTACAACATTATCTAAACCAAGTTCATCATAGTTTTATTCACTTATTCAACTACTCCATTTTGTTAAGGAGTGTAAGGGACTATGAGATGATGCTTGATCCTATTTTGATTGAGACTAGTTTAAAAAAAAATTGACATGAATTCAACACAATTGTTAGTCTTATCTCAATGTAATATTGGGCCTCATTTTCAACCATTATTCAAAACTTTTGAAAATTTTCAAAGGCTTCTGATTTTTTATTTAGAAAGTATATCTCAGTCATTCTGCTAGAGTGGTCAATGAACAACATGAAGTAATTGTGACCACCAATGAAAAGAATTAGTAAATACCATAAATCAGAGTGAACCAATTGTAATTTTCTATCAGATTTCTATTTTGACCTTTTAAATGGTTCCCTTTTGTGTAAATGGCTAATATGTAGGCTTGACACTTTTCAATATTTTTGGGCAATGTTAGCAAACCTACAACACAATTTTTTTATATTATGTGAATGATGTCATAATGAGTATGCCCAAATATGGAATGCTATTGTTGGCATTCCTTCTTCAGTGAGATGATAAAAAAAATTTGGAAGTGAGTGCTCACACTTGAGTTTTAAATTTTTTTCTTCCTCATATGCAGTTTAAAATAACTATGTTATCACATTTCCTTGTGACCTTCACCTCTCCATCATCCAACCAAATGAAGTGACCTTTTTGTTGAATTAGCACTAGAGACAACAAGTTTATTTTAAATTGAGGAAGACATAACATATTTCAGATAATGAAGTTTGGAATCTCTTGTGACTTGATTCAAATTGAGCCTTTACCTTGAGGTTAAAAACTTGCTTTATTTCTCAAATATACTAGACTACAACTTTATTCATGAAACTCATCAACTAAGTCCCTTAAAAAAATCATATGTTGTGTGGCACCAGTGTCTAGAACTTATAGACACTCAATTTTAATCATTAAGTGTTTGATAATGTTTAATATTAACATATTTACATTTGTTTGGTTTATTCTCCATTTTGTTAGCTTGCAATCTCTATGAGAGCATCCAATATTTTATTCACTATCTTAAAACTACTCAAAACATTACTCATGTTTATTTATTTTGATTAATAACTCCTGCTAGACCAATTATAATAATCTATCTTTCTAGGATAAGACCACACTAGGTCAGATAGGGCCACATCATGGCCTTATTCCCTAGTGCAACCTTATCCCCTACACGCTAATAGTAACTTTTTAAATTTGAGATATTAAATTTTACCTCTCCCATACTTTTGTTAAGGTCGGTTAATAAAAATATTTAAAATTTTCTTCTATATAATCACATCAAGGCCTCTCCAAACACACTTAACAATCACTTGGTAATTGTATTGCACATTGAAAAAAATAACACTATTTTTTCCAATTTTAATTATGTTGCATTCTACCAATCATAGGCTAAGTCTAAAGCCATTTTATTATAGGTCAAGGGCACTCATTGTCAAGCATTTCAAGTAATCGATCTAATTTCATTCATATAACAAAGTCAATATTCACACACTCACCTTATGAGGGATAACTACGTTAGAATAAAGCTCTTTTAAGTTATGTATGTAGAACTCATATTATGTGAGTTTTTTTAAAGATAGCTTATCTATTTTCCTTATCGATTTCCCCCTTTTTATTTGATTTATATTGTGTTTGTTATATAGGAGCTAGGGTTTGTATTTTAAAGGTCTTATGTGTAGCACATCAACACACAATCAAATAATAAACCCTCATAGATAAACACACACACCTAGATTTGAAAATCAATCACACAATTAATTAGGATATGACCACAGTTAATAATAAAGCTATAGTGCGCTCCTATCCCCCTAGTGCAGCCTTATCCTAACATAATTTGAAATTATATTTTTTGATGTGACATAGTTCACAAGTCTTCATAGTTAGTTTCCAACAATAATAAGCCTGCATAATCAATAATAAATTAAATCCAAGCTAGGATTTCATATCTTATTGTTAATTTATAATTTTTAACTCATTTCCAATCTATAAATTTTGAATTTCACATTCAAATAGATATATTTTTATAGATATTAAATCAATTTTTAATAGTTTATCTGTTCTTAACATTTCATTGTTAAATAAAAAAGAACATTGAACATTTTGGTGAACCCATAACTTTATTTGAATAATGTTTGTTGTTTGCTTTATTTTTATCCTATGAATTCATATAGATTTATGTAAATTCTCAACATTAAAATAAAAAAACTTTTAACCTTGGACATAAATCTAAAATCACGAGTAAATTTTTTTCAACCTTGGATTTAGTATGACATCGAAGAAATTTTTTTGACACCTCAAATAAAATTTGACACTGAAACCATTTATTTTGACCATGAGTTGAAATTTGTTGATCTCTATACACAAAAATATTTTGATTTTATTTTCTCTCTTTTTTTTATTTGCTTGTTGCTTATTTGCAGAAATTGTGTTTTAATAGTTTTACACCTACTTAGTGACTATCGTTATGGGCTAAGTGATGATACGTTTTATAGACACCATGGTGTGAGGGATATTACCCTACTACTCAAGTTATTATACAATATTAAACACAAATTTTACTTTCTAGGCACCTCATGGTATATAGAAAATGCCTACAATCTCTTGTTTATACCATAAGAAGCTTATTGAAGTTGTTTTATTTATAACACACTTAAGAAAAATGTATCCCCTAGGGAAGTTACCCTCATTATACCCTCGAAGATGGGAGAATGGGGTAAAATTATAAATTTATATCTATAGTTAGTGCTTTAAAACATTGGGATGACACTACTCTACACATAATTAAGTACATTCGATATCCCACACAATCATTTATATTCTTTCTTAGATCACCCATTATACCTTTACTTTTTTCATATTATATTCATAGTCATTAGCTCTTTTGTACTTGCACGATTACTTGATAGAACTAAGTGTTTTATTTTTTGCACTTACTTTGCTTACATTTATTTTATATATCATGAATAATCAAATTTACTTATTCTCTACTCGTGTTGTGCCTTTTACTTATGATAATGAATGGACAAATTGTAATAAGCAAATTTTTTTGGAAAAAACATATGTTGATGATTAGGGATTTGATGATATAACAATGAATAAATAATTTCATTTTGATCAAACTTAGGAATATGACTCCTCTTCAATTTCACCTTTAGACCTCCATCAATATCCTCTTTCATCTTCTTCATTGACTAATAATCTAAAGAAAAAATATCAATTAAAGTTTCAATTTAAGCAACATTAAGAGATAAAGCCATCAAATCAAGATAAAATTATGTTAGAAAAATGATTTCTTAATAAGGGAATTTAAAATAAAGATTCAATTTCTAAACTCACTACTCCTAATAATCATGTTGTCTCTTCTCCTTTATAAATAGTAGATATTGAGCCTACATGTCATAAATTCCCCCCATTAACCAATGAGGATGAACTTACTTCCTCTTACCTTAGCACATCACAAACTATAATTGAAAGCAACGACATTCCTTATAACACATATTATGATGTTGCCTCTACTTCCACCTCATGCTTATCTTCACATGATGTTACTATTACACCATAATATCATAACATAAGCATAAAATTACCACATGATAATGCATCTCTTGCTTATGATAATCATTTCAATGTTATCGATCAACAAAAAATAAGTAACTCATATATTTAATGAATCTTCTAAACCAAGGGAATAATGTATCCCTTTCACACCTCATCTTGATGGTGTTTTTATGTCTATTCAATCAAATATCTTTAAGGTTTGTGTTTGTGAATCCCTTTAAGATCAAATCATCACTATGATAAAATCAATAGAAGAGTTGCAAAATCAATATCAATATTTTAGCTCAAAGATCATATTACTTGAAAATACAACACATATACAGAGAATCCAAAATATTCTAGTGTCAATCATGTATTTAAATATTCATATACTTATCATGTGCCTCACAGGAAACATACATCTACAATTAATGCTTCAAAAAGTATACAAAAAGCTAATAAGAGTCCAAGTGAGCTTCTAAGAGAAATGTTTTGAAACAAGTTGATTGCATTGTCTTCTATGCCTCCTCTAAGAAGATTAAAATATTATTGTGTATATCATAGAGTGTATGGGCATCATAAAAATATTTTTTGAGCTTTGAAAAATAAAATACAAAGTATAATTGATAGTGGTGATCCTATAAAAAATAAATCAATTAAGCAATCTACTTATATTGCATCTCTTAAACAACAAGTGCAAAAAAAACACAAAGAGAAATTATGAAAATAAAATGATAGTTAAAAACAAAAAAAAGTTCAAAAAATAAATTTAGAGCAAGCAAAATTACAAAAAGAATGATATGGAAAAGCAATATTGAGAAAAGAATAATTTCCAAAATAAAAGTTGTAAGAACAAATTAAATATAAGAAATAAAGCCCATTTTTGAAAAAAAATCTCATAAAGGCATGTCCAAAAAAAAAATTCATACAAATTCTAATGATATTGATATAGTTGCTAAAGAATCAAACATTATATTTACTACATGCATAAATCAAAAAGATTATATATATATATATATATATATATATATATATATATATATATATATATATATATATATATATATATATATATATATATAATCTTTTTGCTTTATGCATGTAGTAAATATATATATTTCTCTTCCATGTGTTCAATCAATAACACATGATTCTTATTTAGTTCAACATGTCCTAAAATATCCTAACAATAATGAACATATTCAAAAATAACATAATTTAAAAAAAATAACTCCAATCTATGGTGCAATAAGTGTATCCTAGGAGTTCAAAGAACACACGAATGTTGATTAGTTCCTTGTTATAAAGATAAAAAAAAATCTATGCATAAAAATACACTAGAACTAAACAGTCTTTCATAAGAATTAGGGGGAGCATAACATAATGAATAAGATCATAAAATAGAGATAAAAATAACACAAGTATTTTATATCTTTTATTGAATTTAATGTCCACTTGTTGGTATAAGGATGTTCATGTTTAATCTATAACATTAGAGACTCTTGTCAATACTTCTCCATAGTGTTAGCACTTCTCCAATGGTCACTCATGGCTTTAATTTGATATTGAATTAGCTTGGTTTTGAAGCTTGGCATAAATGGATATTAAAACAATATTCTCAATGTCTTCTTGAAGGCATTACTGTAGAATAACCTTACACATAAAAGCTTGTTGGCATATGGTGTGGGCACTTGTAGTTATAGCTCTTAGAACTAACTCTAACAATAGGGATATTAGGTTAAATTTTAGCTTTGGTTGAGTCTAAGAATAACTTAGGTTGAGTCAGGTTAACCCTGGGTTGTGTTAAAGCACTCATGAAATCTTGACACCTCAATTTTTGATATTTATGAGTCATAACAACTCACTTTAGATATTTTTGAGGTTGTGACTCACCTTTTTGAAATATTTATGAATCATTTTATTAGCTCCTTTGACCTTTGACTTCATATTTAGCTAAAAATATTTTTTTTGATAAATGAAATTCACTAATTCAACTTAGAATTTTTACTTAGACAAGTTAATTGAGATTTAATTTTTAATTAATCTTTCTTAGTGATTTTTGGATTTTGAAAATTATTTTAAATGTTTTGAATTAATAGCTTGACAAGCTAAGAATGCCAAATTACTAGGTCATAATTTGACTAGGGTTGAAACCAAACTAGGTTATTAGTGCATATAAGGTAATACCCTAAATAAGTAAGCATAACCATGTTTTTGAGTAATTAAATCCCTTACATAGAAATTTTTTGGAATTCAAGTGTTTTCTAGGCTTAAATTATGTCATTTGATAGAAATTATCTTGAATCCCAGTTTAGACATGAAAATGGCCAAAATTGAGTGCCTACAATAAGTTTCCCATACACAAATATAAAATATGATAAAAATGGCATATCAGAATTTCAAGAACAATCCAAGAAGTTATTTCTTTCCTAGGATAGTGATTACACTAATGAGTGTGATCCTAATTATATATAAGATTGGTACGATCTGAATGATATAAAGCTTATACATAGGCATCCCCTTGATGGTATCATTAGATTATAGTTTCATATCTCCCTTTACACATAGCTTCTTTGCTTCTACTTCATTGTTAATTCTTTTATCCCAAATTCCAAACATTTTTATATCCCTTGGCTTTATGTCTACTAGGCACTTATCTTTTTTTATTTTTCAAACTGATTTGAACAATCCAAAACAATTATCTTACAATGCTTTCAATACATATTATCTATAAAATTCCACTTGCTTATCATTGAATATCTCTCATGACATGGCTTCCATTGCACTAACATGATCCAATTTATCTACTCCTAAATTTTACATGAGAACACATAACCTCTTACCCATTGGGGGCATGCACATTCTTATCTACATACCAATCATTTGTGCTACATTACTATCACTTATTTACACCTACATTGAGGGAATTTTCCTTGCCTTTCATCTTACCACGTTATGCTTTAGTACCTTGTTGTATATTGTTAGAATCTCTCCCATTTTTTTTAGAAAACTTGATTCTTGGCACTTTTTTATTCAAATATTTTGAAATTCAAAAAGAATCATATATGTCAAAAATTCAAAAAATTCAAAATCTATTCAAAAATTCAAAATTAGGACCTTAAAAGTATTTCAAATATTATTGGTTTACTTCTTCACACATGCTATTTATTTCATGATGAGTAGAAAACATATTTTAATTTTTAATACACATTATTTTTCAAGAGGGATATGAGTGTGATATAGAACATACTATTAGATGGTTCTTTGATGTTGGGTTCCCCTTTTTACTCAATATTTCTAAGTTGGGGGAATCTCTTTATCCTCCATGAACACTACAATATGTTGTATCTATCCACAACCTCTCTACCATGTTGAAATATATATCATACGAATAGTTTTCTAATCAGTCATACTTTACATTGTGATTACATGAATATGTTATTTGCTAACAATGACATTGATAAATATGGTTGATCTAGACTAGCCTCATTTTCTCTATGCTTCATTTCAAAATTCTTATTTTATGACATGATAAATGTAATGAAATTACTTAGATAATTCACACCAATAAAATTATATATCACAAGAATATGATAAAAATAAACAGATCCATAATAATAATTAATTAAAGAACATAGTACTTGATAAATATGGCTGAGCCACTTCCAGGGGGCAACCTCCACAATACGTAGTAAGAACATAATTCACAATATGATGATCAAATACTAACCACTGCCTCCTATATATAACTTACTTAGGACATGTTTATTGCATATGCCGACTCTACTAACAATATATGAATCCTAGAGAAATGTGACAAAATATTATGAAATGTTATGTAATCCATAAGTTGGCCACACATATCCCAATACATGTTATAGGTTAAGGGCCTAGCAATAATTTAGGACTTAATGTTTCTTGGCTTTATATATGTAATATTTACATGTTCTTACTTGTATGGTATAATCATGACATTTGCATGTAGTCTTGGCCTTGTGTGTTTATATGACATTCATATGTCCCTTGTATGTGGCCTCTGAACCTTATATGTGATATTCCATACAGATTGTACGAAATTACTTGTGTGATTATTGTTTGTTACTAGGGTGACATGATCTACATCATGCATTGCTTCTACTTATTATTTTTACTCTTGTGCCATAATACATATCATGCACATGCTACTTATGCACTTCAATAATATATCTATCTAATACATGCAAATACAATGCTATATTCAATACTATGATGTAATACATTTTAAAAGTTAAAATTTTAATACATGTTTGAGATAAGTGAATTTAAGGCTACATCTCTCATCTCAAAAGGGGGGCTTCACAATGGAATTGTCTTGAGAATTCAAGCCTCATGAGCAATAAATTTTAAATTTATAACAATATATAATTTAAAAATTATAACATGATTTAGAATTTTTAGATCATGGAGGCATGTGACATGCATGTGCACTCACATTTACTTAAATGCAATTTCATATATACTTGATGTATATGCATGAGCATGTTCAAAATAAGTTCAATTATAAATTATAATTTCAATGGCATTAAATATAAATTTAACATAGTACAGTGGCATAATATTTATTCATGTTCAAGTTAGTACATAGAAAATTTAAAATTTCAAAAGTTTTAAAGTTTTAAATTTGTAAAATTTCAAATAGAATCTAGATATGTCTGCAATGGTGTGATTCATCTCAATGTTACAAGTAGACCACATTAGATTTTATTGAAACTCAATGTCCATGGTTGAAATTTAGTGAGCCACATTTGGTGGTTCCACCCCTTATTCAATTTCAAAGTAGTGAGCCACATGTGGTGGTTCCACCCCTTTAAAATTTATATAGTACTCTATAGATTTAAATTAGAGTTGGAGAATACAATATTTATAACTCAAGGGATTTCACTAGTTTTAAAATTGAGACTTGATCACGCTCAATTAACCACAAATTCAACATTTCTCTAGATTCCTCAACAAGGGGGTACACAAACTTATCCAATTTAAAGTTATAGGAAAATTATATTGCATACTCTTTCAGGTGTATACTTTCTTTGCTCTACTTTAAAATTTTAAATTATAAGTTTCAAAATTTTAATTTTTAAATATGGACAATAATTACTTTTAGTGGAATTATTACAAGTTTTACATTGAGTCATCCTACATAATCAAGATTGGCATTAAAAAATAAAGTTTGTATACACATTTAAGTTTGAATATACTTTAATTTAGTAATTTCACTTCATTATTTCACTAGAATAAAGTGAGGGCAAATGTAAACACTCAAATTTAATCATTAAGTGCTTGATAATGTTTAATCTTGACATCTTTACCCTTACTTGATCTATTTACCATTTCATTAGCTTTTAATCTCTATGGGAGCACACACTATTTTATTCATTGCCTTAAAAATACTCAGAACATCATTAAAACATCCCTATTTTTATTATAAGCTTCTATCATACTATTTCCAATAGTGTTTTCCTTTTTAAGACAAGATCACACTAAGTTGGATAGGGTTGCACTATGGCCTTGTCCCCTAGATTGGCCTTGACTCACATGCTCCAACAATAACTTTTTAAATTTGAGATGTTACATTTTACCCCTCCTATAATTTTAGTAAGTTCAAGTAATATAAATATTCAAAATATTTCTCTATATAAGTAGATCAAGGCCTATCCAAACACATATAACAATCACTTGAAAATTCTATTACACATTGAGAAAAATAACATCAATCTTTCTAATTTTAATTTTGTTGCATACTAATAGTCATAGGCCAAGTCTGAATTCATTTCACTATAAGACAAGGGAACTCATTATCAAATATTCAAATTAATCTATCTAGTTTTATTTATATATCAAATTCAAGATTCACACACCCTAGGAGGAAGAACTACATCAACCTGAAGCCCTTTTGAGCTTTTTGGGGCCTCAAAATGTACCTATTAAACTATGTATAATCAAATATCTAGAGAGACTTAAGGGGATTTAAACCTATCATTTTAGGACTACTACTGATGCAGTCTAGGGCATGAGTTGCAAGTATTAGGCTCTATTATGTAGTTTGCTTGGAATGAATCTCTGAAAGATGCACTACTACTATCGAAAGTTCAACACTATTTAAACACACTTACCAATATAATAATTTATCCTATAACTAATATAGTACCTCAAATCATCATTACATGGATTTTAATTCAAAATTATAACTAAACAAATAAAAAAATAAGGGGAAGGGTAAGGCAGAAAGAGAAGATCTCTTGGGTGAGTATAGAGACACCAACATCTAAGACTGGCTATGAGCCTAACTATAGTTTTACCACTGTATGTTGAGTTTCACATTAAATCAAAATTTATCCATATAAAGAAGGTAATCTAAGGAAGCATCACATGCTTAGTTCTGGCATTTTCACTTCATAGAAAAACCCATACCAGATTGTTGTTAACAGACACAAGCTTGTAGTTATTTTATAAAAAAAAAAGATAAAACACATAAATTAATTATAATAACATACACTCATCCTAATTAGACACATGTATTGCAAAAAGACTCATATCATAGTATTTTACATCAATATTATCCACTTCACCACCAAATATGGGAAGGCATCCATAATGTAGACATAATCAAATGTAATGAAAACCAATAGAATGTAAAAAAAACTATAAGTATATTAATTTATTATGCCTTTGTTATAAAATTATGACCTTAAAATAATACTAAAAGGCAATACTTATAGAAAATAGAGAAAGTCTAACAACTATTTAAATGGAATCCCGTTTCAATCCATAATGTCAAAGTTTTTACAACATCACAACAACATGCCTGAAAGAGATAAAATAGAAGAGACCCAAAAAATAAGACAACCACTTTGCTTTTCAGGACCACAAGAGGAACAATAAGACCATCAACTAGAGATCAAAGGGGGACAATTTCCAAATTTCCTATATGTACCTTGATGAGATTCTAGCTCTTCTATAATGAGATTATCCTTTGTATCAAGCTTGGGTAGCTTAACAGGTGGTTTCATGAATAAAACTTATTCTTGTGTCAGTAATTTATCATGTGCATTTTTAGGGGCCTCAAGAGAAACCTTTACTGTATTGACTTGGCTAATGTTAGTTGTGGATTACATAGAAAGCTCCATAGTAAATTAGGATCCATCCTTATTAGCCTTTTACACCTTCTTCCTCATGGTTATTTTAAAATGTTTTAGGTGGACTCCAAACTCATTTGTGCCAATTAGAGTGCCATCAGGATGAAAGAGAATAGTTATGCTCACCTCCTTAAAGCAAGCAAGGATATGGTATCTAATTTTCTCCAAGGTCCAAATGGTTACTTTAATGTGCTTAAGCTAATAATCAAGTGTGTTTTTCATGCTCCCTATAAATGTTTTATATAAGTTGAGATCTATGACGGGCATGATTATGAGCTCTGAGAACATCCCCTTGTTGATGATCACCACCATATTTTTACATTTATTGTCACTCATTTTTTAGCCTAGGTACTACTATGTTATTTTTAAGAGCACACTATTCTTGTAAGAGCTCCAATTACCTCTTTCAAGGTTGTAAAAAAATTTAAAAGTGCATTTTCCACCTTACTAATCAGGCCAACTAGGAATGAGATCTTGACTTGGGACTCTAAGGTCCTCACTTATTCTTTGGGGTCTTACATGAGTTTCTTTTAGCTTATTTATGGTTCACACCATAGAGACTGGGTCCTCTATAATTTTATCCTCTCCATTTTAGATCCTCTTATTCATGAGGGATAAAAGATCTTGTTTTGTCCTCTAAACAACTAGGTCTCTATCCTGTGTAAAGGTTTGGGTCATCTCCCTCTTCATCCTTCCAAAATATATATCAAATTTTAGTTGGATGTCTAGGTTCCCATGGTATACCATCTCATTTATCTATGATCCTTGGGCTTATGAGGGACTAATTCAAACTTATCCCTCCTCTACTCCTAAGGCTTTTGAAGATAAGGTAGCATATGAAGTGGTTGGTAGAGGCATGAATACAAATGGAGGAGTGTCCAAAGGGATATGCCTATGGAAAAAAGTGTGATCTTATTTTGTCCCGAGTCATATAAACTTGGGGACTGGTGACACTTGAGAGTTGAGTGTTAATCCTAAAAGATTAATTGGGAATATTGAAGCCAATTCTTAGGGGATTGGGTGTGTGAGAGAGGGAGCCCAAGATGATGTTACAGGTGTAGGATGAGGGTCAAGATGATGATTCTATTAAGATAGTATTTACTTTGTTATGTCACTTGGAAGAGTGGATCTAGAAGGATCCTGAGGTGTATATATATGCATGGTCTACGTTGTGCTAACACCTAAAGTTGGTGGGTTGCCTAGGGTTAATGTAATTAAACTCATTAGAGCACTAGAGGATACAAAATTATGGGAGACCTGTGTAATTATGACCAAAATAATTGTAATGAAATCTAGATCAATGGAAGGAACCAAATTTGTATGATCCATTGTGACTACAGGGCTAGAAAGTAGAGCACTAATAGAGATCATACAAATCACAAGGGATAAGCTAGGAAAAATTAAAGGAGTAGTCCATGTTGGTGCAACATAAACTGGGGGAAGAATGAGGAGCATTAATAATTTTATAATCAAAGGTAATGATGGAGTCTAAAAAATCAAGGGAAACCACATTAGAATTAACAAAGGGGAAGTTTGGGAAGGTTGATGCTAGATTGGAAAACCAAGAAGAACTGCTTCTTGCTACCTTGATGTGCTTGAGGTGGGAGTCAAAGGCTTTATGGATGATAGAGTTTGAGCTTGAGGGAAACCATGATGGGACTCATATTTAATAGATAAATAAAGGGCATGGGTAACAATAGGTTGTCCTACCTGGGAGGTCCCTACTAGTGAGGCTGATACTAAAGCTGATGAAGTGGTCACTGTAGGGACCCCTTGTGAGATAAGTTTGGAGAGCCTCCCACTAGTTTTCAGGACTTCAAAAACATGTTTTAGATTATCTTACCTCTCCTCCAACATGGGTTGTGGATGTGCTTATTACTCCTTATAAATTTATGCTACTTCAAGCTTAGCAATCACCTTAGCATCATAGACATGGTTAAGATGGTAGGCATCATCTGGGTGGATCTCATGGTGACAATTTGTGTTTAGTCTAGACTTGTATTTTTATACATAAGCCTTTAAACTTATATAAGGATCCAATTCCTTATTCTCATCAAGAAGGAGATTAAATGAGTCCATGTGTACAACCATGGCTTGGATGTCAGGTATGGTTTTAAACTCATGTTGACCTATGGTAATGGGGAATGGTGTGTAGTGTATGTAAGAAAAATAAATCATATCTACAACTTATCCTACTCAATAATATCTAAGATCAAAGAAGGTAATCAACCAAAAAATTGATAGCAATACTTTGTTATATCTAGGTCATGACTAATTATGGATCCATTAAACCTAACTAAGGGATCTCTTACTACACAATACCAAAAGATAAGGTTCCAAGGACTTTAGTAAAATGAAATTATGAAATAACCATAAGTAAGAATTATAAGGTAATGAAATCAAATTAGCTAATTTATTAAATGAATATACAAGGTATCTAGTAAATGAACATATAAGCTAATCTAGTACTCACCAAAGCTTGTGGCACAAAGGGGGGAAGACCATAAATATACAAAAATAAAAGATAATTCTATTCAAGATAATATAGAAGTAATATAATAATGGAGAGATGTAATTCAATCCATTATTTTTGTAACATCTACCTTTCAAAATGAAGAGATATGAATACTTACCTTATTAGAGTGAACTCATCATGCCTCAATCTCTCCCTTGACCAATGGTGCTTTGCAAGAGGTTGTTGTGGTTTATAAGTATCAAAAGGATAGATTAGATCTAGGCTATAAAACTTATCCTATGCATCCAAGACCTCCATAAGATGAATGTTACTATTCTAAGGAAAAACCCTAAGCAATGAAATCCTCAAATGATAATATAAGTATATTTACAAGCTTTAATGATGTGTAAATGAATGATCCCTATTAGAAATAAAGTGAAGATGGTATTTATATCCAAGGATTGACCCCAAAACCTCCCTAGGAATTTCACTGACAAGGTCAGTGAGGTCAATATTGTTTAGTGGGAAATATAGCCATTAGGCCTTTAACTAGGTCAGTTAGGCTAACAAAGTTTCGTAATGTGCACTAAATTCCTAACAAGATTGACTAGGTTGACATAGTCAAAAAATGAATAAAAGGGGGTGTATGCTTAGGTAAGGGATATTTAAGAAGGTGAATTAATTAGAGGAATGTATAAGTAGGTTTTAATTACTTAGGGAGTTGGATAAAAGTAACTTGTAATGGTTTTAGGTCATGGTATAGGGGCCATCAATCTTGTGAAGCACTAAAGGTTTAACAAACCCTTTCTCAGTGCACCCTTTAAGGCATGCATTCAAAGATATTGATACTCAACAGGTTTCTACAAGAGAGAAAGCATAAATAAATGATAAATTAAAAAATATTGCATGTATATATATTCCCCACTCGAAGCTCATCACATTCATGTAGTTGTAACATGGGATGGTGTTTCAAGAAAGAGCATAACAACACACAATGTTGAGCTAATAATTTACAATAAAAAATATAAACTAAAATATCAAAATTAAAATGATAGTAGGGAATAATTAAAAGTATTATATAAATACATTGACTTACCTTTATCACTAAATGGTTGTTTTTTGTATTTGTATTCTTGATCATAGAGGGTGTATTTACTGCTTTGGATCAACCCTAAGGTTACAAAACTAAAGAACAAAAACAAAAAATCAAAGGGAAATCAAAATAAATGAAAGTTATGTAACTGAATAAGTCACTTGGACAATTGGTAAGCTAAGGTGATAAATGCTAAGTTAGAACCAAAAGACCAAGGAAAACTAGATAAAATGAGAGTAAATCAGGTAACTAAAAAATTCAAGGATACTAAATGATAAAAAAACCCAAACAAGTGTACCATAAGTAAGAAAAGTAACAAATCAGATCAAACCAAGGACACATGTAACTAAAATAACAGATCCAACATCGATGTAAAATAAGTAAAAAAACACACTTAAACAAACATGGAAAAGATCATAAATTAAAACAACATTGATGATTAAGAACTAAGAATCCAAACTCACTCAACAACAAAAAAACTAAAATAGAAAAATAGAATGAGATTATCCAAAAAAAAGTGACAAACAAACTTATGATTTTAAATAAAACCAAGGAAATCTGAGAAGGATAAAGTAATGGTGTAAACAAGTAATGCATAGTCACTCAAAAATACAATTTTTTTCTAAAGATAGATTAAATCAACACAAAATTATTAGTAGCATGTCAAAGAAGAGATGAAGAATAGGGAATTTAGAAGTTGGGAAATGAATTTAAAAACAAATTTGTCTCTTAAGGGGGAATATGAAATGGGTGGTGGGGGAAATATAGGTGCTACCAAAGTATAAAATATTCATCAAAATTAAGACACTCAAATTAAGTTGGCAAAATAAGAAGACTTTTACCATTAAGGACTCTTGATAACTTACCATATCCACACAAATTTAGGCTATCTAGTGAAGTATAAATATAATTCCATGTAGGATATATACATGAAAAATAAAATGGACCTACATTCCTACAACGTATTCCCCATTCTTCAAGACCCCTTATAAAGTCATCAGTCTACTATGAATATTGAGTACTTGTGTGAGAAATTAGGTAACACTATAGATAATTTTGAAACTTTTTATCATAGTTTACTGGCCTACCACACCCCAATGAACCTTGACTCTATCGTGAGGCCAACTATGGAGTTTTAGCTTTAATTAGAATAGATGTGATTGGTAATCATGTCTTTTGGTGTGATTTTAACTTTCAATTTTATAGGTGCCTTTTTATCATTTCTATTTGTGTTAAATGATTTGGCTTTCAAATTTTCATGTCTTTTTCTTTTCCTCCTCCATATGTATTTAGAAAACCAAACATGGGTATTAAAAATGACTATCCTTCATAGCTAATTAAAATAATTTAGAGAGAATGGTGTCTAAGACTCTTGTACTTGTATGTTATCTTGAAACTAATCTTGGTTTTCCCAAAGTGAAATGAAAATTAGGGAAAATGAGACTAAACATGGAACGATTGAGTTTCCTCAAATCGCAAAAAATGTGAAAATGTGAAAACGATAAAATGCTAGGTAAGCATGACTCCATATCATAAGAAATAGTGTAAGTGCAGGGAAACATGAAAACATGGTTTTTTTAAAGTTATTACCACAAGATAAAATAACTCATTTTGAGAGTATAAATTTAAATCCTTAACCATTGCCTTATTTTCCAAGGAAAATGCTTAGTTTAAATAAGATTTGTAGAAAATGAAATTTTTTGTGAGGAAGGCCTAGTCCTATCCGAGGTATTATACTGTAACTCACAAAAGAGATAAACCAAATAAATGAAAATAATTTTGTAAAATGACAAATTAATGATCAAAATAAGACATTAACATCTAACTAAGAAATAGAAGATATTCATGAGGATGGCCAAGTCTATTTTATGATCTTATGTTGAAACTCATGAACTAAATGAAAATATTAAAAATAGACTGAAGGAAAAATGATAGGAATGTAATGTTTTATATTGGAAATATTTGTAGGAAACCTACAAGAAGTGTTAGTATTTATAGTATATGGAATTATGTGAGAAATAGTAAATATTTAAGCAAAATATTTTTAAAAAAATTGAGCATTAGTGGGTTCTTTAAAAATATGTCCTTCATTAGTTTGCAATCTATAAGTACTAGGACCAAAGATGTCTTTGACAAGGTAAGGACCCAACCATTTTTGGGCATACTTATCCCTTTGTTATGTGTATAATTTATTTTGAGGACTAGGTCACTAATATTGAAAGTGCATATTTTGAATTTTTTGTTATGTTGTTTAGCAATGCATGATTTGTATTGGAGATTATGTTATAAGGCAGCCATACATCACTCATCAATAAAATGTAAAACATGCAGATGAGATTCACATTATACCATGAAGATAAATGTGTAAGGATGGTAGCTTAACTTCTTGAGGTAAAACTAAATTATAGCCATATAATTATCAAAATAGCATTGCCCTAGTAGTAGTACGTATGTTAGTGCGATAAGCTCATAGTATAGGATAAAGTTGTAGGTGCCAATCAGTACAAGATTATCTTATAGTCTTACAAGATTTTATTAAGAATTTTATTGGTGGATTCTACTTGGAAATTGCATTGAGGATGATAAGGTGTTGAAAATTTGTTCGTAATTTTAAATTTGGCACATAGTTGTTTCATATATTTATTTTTGAAATTATCACCATTTTCAGAAATGATGGTATGAGAAAATCCAAAATGACAAATGATATTATTGAGAATACATATTTCTATGCTTATTTTATTTTCATGAGATTCTACTTTTGTAGAGTAAGTGTGATGCTCAATGAATTGAATGATATTTTTATACCATGAGCTCTATTGAATAGTGACAACTTTTATGTGATAAATTAGATAATCCATTTTATTTTGTAGAGAAGGTGATTTCTTCATTTGAATAAGGAATTGAGAATCATGAATAACTTTATGAGGATGAAATAGATAACTTTATGAGGATGAAATAGAGATGTAGATGAAGCGATATAATCAGAAATAGCATTTTATTCTTGTGGGATTGGTTTAATGGTGATAGAGGTGAATTCTTTGGCAAGTGTAGTGGTAATTCGATGATATGTGATAATGTTTTCACTTTTATATTGATAATATCCCTAACTTGATGACATATGAGTTGTGAATGACCTAAAACATGTAAATATGGGATGTCTAAATTGATTGCAGCTTGCATGCTTAATATTAGAGCTTCATATTCAACCATATTATAAGTGACATTAAATTTTAATCAAAATGTTAGAGGTATGATTTTATCATGTGGATTTGTTAAGATACAACTTGCCCCAGCTCCTTGAAGGCATTTTACACCATCAAACTGGAGTGTTCAAGTTTCTTCATGCAAGTCAATTTTAACTTCTAGTAATTATTCAATGACTGCTTTAGATTTACTGGTAGAAGGAGGAAGATTAGGTTCTTCATGGTTATTTGTTCTAGATCAGTAGTGAAATTATGGAAATAATATTTGAGTGAGATTTCTTGGTTAAGACCTTTGATATAAATGATCTCTTCATCAAGAAGAGTATCTTGAAGGTGATTAGTAGGTGGTAGGGAGGTAGCTACAAGTTGATCTATGATGACCTAACCTTTGACTAATTTTTGTGTAATAATTTAGAGGTCAAATTCCATGAATAGGAACATCCATTGGTCGATTCTATCTCTAGGTAGGAAAGCTTTGCAAAAGAAAGGATGAAGTGGATCAGAATAGACAATGACTTAAGTAGTTTGATAGAGAATTTAAAGATATATCTTTTCAACTACAAAATAGATAGCTAAAAAATCATGCTCTACTTTTGTATAACATTTTTCGCAATTGATTAAACCATGACTGGTATAATAGATATCATATTCTCTACTAGTACTATCTTGTTGAATGAACATTCCCTCAATTGATATGGGTGTAGATGATGTATATAGGATTAATGGATGATTATTTGAAGGTGGGTGAAGAGTAAGAAGATGAATCAAGGATTATTTCATGCTATCAAATGATTTTTGGCATGAATATATCTATTCTAAAGCATCACCCTTTTTATAAGAGAATTAATGAAGTAGATATGGTAAGCCATTTCTAGAATAAAACAACGAATCACCCCAAGTTTCCTAAGATATTTTCATATTTCTCAAATGGAGTGAGGTATCAACATGTTGATAATAGCTTTGATTTTAACTAGAGTGACATCAATGCACTGATGATAGAATAGAAAACTTAATAGTTTACCTGAAGTAACACCAAACACTGATTTGAAGGGGTTGAGCCTAACTTTGTATTTAATGAGTTTATCGAAGATGATAACTAAATCATGAAGATGAGTATTATGATGTTTAGATTTAGAAACAAGATCATCTACATAGGTTTCAATGAGTTTGTGAATAAGATCATGAAATATATGGGTCATTATATGTTGATAGGTAGCTCTGACATTTTTGAGATCTAAAGGCATTTTAAAATAATAATATGTGCCCCATTCCATGGTAAATGTTGTTTGAAGTTGATCCTCAAGAGGTATGTGAATTTGGTTATATATTGAGAAAACATCCATGAGTGATAATATTTCTTAACTAGTATTGGAATCGATGATGGCATCTATTGATGGTAAGGGGAAATTATATTTTGGACATGCTAAATTTAGGTTGCAAAAATCGATGCATATGCAACTAACCAAGGTTAAATTTTTGATGAATAGGACTAATGTTTGAGACCATTTTTGAGTGTTTGAAATAAGATGACTAATATTGGGGGTGAATTAGTGTCCTTATAAACTTTTAATTTCATTTATTTTTATCTTATAATCATTCATCAAGCAACATAATCATATAAGCAATATCAATTAACATAGTAAAGAGAATATACACACAAGTATGAACATATCATCTATGTGGGAAACCCTTATGGGGAATAAAAACCATAGAACATAGCTTGGATAACCAATCATATAAATCAATTAATTAAATTTAGTTGAGTACCCACTCAACTTGGGACACCAACCCTAGTCTCTCAAGCACCAACTTGATAGAGTCTTTAGCAAGCACCCACTTGCAAGGAAATACCAAATCCCTTAGTGAGTCAGTACCAAATCAATGACCTCTTGAAAAAGAAAAAAATTATAAAATTATCATTACATAATGTCTTTTTTTAAATCTTTAATAGATTATGGTCTTCTTCAGCTCTTCACATTCTTAGCCATCTCAAACTGGCCTCTAGCCTTCTTCGCTCAACTAGCCTTCTTCTTGACTTGATTAGGTCATATGAACTTGATCCTAACATTAATAAATTATATTATATATTAATTAAAACCTCATTATGGTCCACATGAAATCCTCATACTCCTCTTTTTTCTCTTTTATTTGCTTTCACACTCACTTATCTAAATCTAACAAATAGGCCTAATTAGCCTTGTTCTTATACAAGTCATTTGATATCACACACCTTGGTTGGAAATACACAATTTAATAGTTATATTAACCTTTAAATAAGTATTAAAACATATTTAAAACATGAACAAAACATTTCAATATGTTGGTCACAACATAAAGGGCCAAAACTCCTTTTAGGCCTTAAGGAGACCTAATCCCATTAGGCCTTCATTAGAGCACGTTACACTTTGTATTTCTTGAAACACTTCCAAACTCAACATATAGTATTAAAACCTAATATTAAACTAAAATATACCTTGTAAAACTTCACTTTATTTCCACAACACCTTTTAGGTCCAACCACCACTTGAACCCCTTCTCAAAACACTATTCATAATAGGCCTATGCATACATAGAAAATATGTCTTCAATAATTGAAGAAAAAACACCATTTGAAAAAAAAATGGAAAAAAATCATATATACAGAATATTCATGAAATTAGGTTCATCAAAAAATTCATTATATGCTTCAACTCAGGGTATACATACTCAAACTCTTCTCTGCAAGATGCTTACTTTGAACTACCAACTAACCTCAAAACATAGTCAAGGAAACATGAACTTATGACACCTAAAGGAAAATTATAAAGGGATTAAAATGAATTAATACGACCTTAAAATATCATTACAAAAATATTCAACAAATATATCATAAGATCTAATGGAAACTATTAGTCTTGCAAACCATTCTGTTGACCTCTATCTCAGACCTTACTCAGACAGAAAAGCCATTTTGGATTTAATGTTTCAACATATTAAAATAACTATTTTTTTTAAAAAAAAGAATTAAAATATCATATATGTCCAAATAAACATCACTATATTCATTATACACTTCAATTCAGAAGATAAGGCTTCAAACTCATCACTATACCTTGTTCACTAAGAACTGCCAGTTTTCTTCAAAGACCAGTCATGGTGACTTTAAATTCCAACACTTGTGTAGTCACATTAAAAGACTAATAATTAATTAGTATTATCATTATATATATTAAAAACATATCAAAAAATGAAAATACTAAGCTCTAATAGCTACTATTAGATGTACGAATCAATCTCTAGACCTTACACCTTCACTGTCTGATCTGCACTAGACAAGTCAACTTATGAGCAAAATTTTCACTATAACCACTGACCTTAAAAACTCATATACAACATGAGTATGTGTTAACATTATTTAAAACCTTATTCATGTATTTTTATTCATCCCTAATACATGATAACACATCCTTAATCACCTTCTCACTTTTGCTTGGTTTTCTCATTATTTGCATCATTAGGCCTTTTAGTGATAGGTCAAATTGTATGACAAATTTAACACCATTGAGGGATAAAATATAATTAAAAACCACCATGAACATAAAATAAAAGTCTCAATATTAAACCTTCATCTATTTGGAAACTTTGACTTGGTCAACTCTAATTGCTACAACAACTCTCTAAGAAATAAGGCCTTTCTTGTAGGGTCCACTCACTCACCTGAAAAACCAATCATACCTAGAGGTTCTTGAGAAATTTTAATACATTATACAATCACATAATTGGACATACGAATATATTTTTATCACTTTATAACAATATATTTCACATCAGGTCATTGTTAGGGTTCTTTGAGGGTTTAAACCATCTTCTAGTCTTAACGATCATTCATAAAACTTATCCCCTTAATCCAAAAACCAATGCTGATATATTTGATCAAGTACCCTTACCCATCTACCATGAATATATTGTATTCACATGTAGAGGTTACACATGCCAATGAACACTTTAAAGTCCTTCTCGAGTTGATGACCCTTCATTCTATGCACTCAAGAAACCACAAAACCACTTTTCATGACTTTTATTGAAAAATTTGACCTAAAAATTGGTAAACACACATATGAAAACATATAAAACCACTGAAAATTCTCACATTATCATTATTATCATGAAATCTAAAACTCATACCTCATTTGGCCACCATCTCTCTCTTTGCTTTGCTTAGACCTTGACTGAAAAACCACATTAGTCCTTGAAACTAACATTTAAGCCTCTTTCCATGCACTCTCTACCTCACTCAAATTATCAAAAATCCTTTCTCATTCTCAAAAACTAATTTTAATCCTTCATATACCTTGACAACACCTCATGACACCTCATTAGGTTAGGTAGGGTCTAAAACTAGTATAGTTACAGACTTGGACTTAAGGTCTCACCTCTATAGGCTCACCTTGAAACTCTCCTGAGTGATCCAATGCCTCAAAAATATTCTCAAGAAACCTCATACATCTTATGCCTTTGTGTATCTATCTCACCAACTCACTAAGCTTATACCTTCTCACAAGGTCTCTTTATGCAATGACCAATGTCATGACTAGGGTTTTTAAGCATTTAAAGCTTGACAACTGACCTTAAAACACTCCTTGATGATTCTAAACATTTATCACAAGCCTTATATTCTCCTTATATATTTTCATACCTATGCACATGCATCTTCATACTCTCCATGCACATGCTCATTCATGACATGACTATGCTTAGGCTACTTAAGCACTTGTCCTCAAAGATTTGCCTTGCAACACTTATGAAGGATTATATACCAAAATATCAATCCCATACAATGCAAATAAAATTATTACATGCATAAAATTACTTTACCATAAAGTAAGCTACCTGCACATACCTTCTCACAAGGTCTAGACAAGACTTTACAAGACACTTTATTACCTTGACGTATTCCTTCCATGTCATGACCTTAACACAACATCAACCAAGCAGATATGAGACACTTGGACTTGTACCTTTCTTACACATGTAAATCACTACATAATTTCAATGATAACTCATCATTCCTTCACAATAACCTTGTCACATCAAGTTCATAAGCTCATACATCAAGGACCACTCACCATGCATCTAGACATCAAACACACTTTGAAATTAATGACATAAATAAAAATACTATGTCAACACTGAGTAATATATAGGTTTAGTGAATTTAGCATCCAAAATTTTTATGATTTATTTATGACATAAGGTTAAAATTATGGGGGGGGGGGGAATTTTTGTTGATTTTGTCGTATGGGTTTTGCATCTAAGTAAGTGATGATATTATTGACAACAATACTAGGATCAATTCCATGCATTTATTCATATGACCAATTGAAAGTTTCATGATATTTGTCAAATAAGAGGCTATAATTATCATTCTCTTCATGAGTGAGTTCTTTAGAGATGGTAATAGGTCCAGGACATCTAGGTGTACCATATTCTATTTTTATAGTTTTTTTGATAAGCATAACATTTTTGTCTTGGAAATTATATGGAGTGGGAGGGAGGAAAGAGATAGGATTTGTTTTAGGGTCCACACTACCAATTAAATTATTTAAACAATGAACATTTTGTTAAAATTTTCCAAGCTTATGATGTTGGTGTGGAATTTGAGGTTTTATAGCATGGAGTAGTTCTAGGATAACTTCATCATTGGTAAGCATTGGTAAAGGTCCATAATATTCAACATCTACTTATAGGTCAATGATTTTATTACCTTTGATATCATATTCAAAATGTATTTGTCTCATGTTAGTTGCTTTAGCATCAAAGCTAATTTTAAGAGGAGTAGTGGATAAATATTATGTGTTGGTGAGATCAAGTTGAGATAAGTCAACAAGGTCTGCACTAATTATATTGGTTTGTTCAATATATGGGTTTTTAGGTAATGATTTAAGAAGGGTTGTCTCCATCAAATTTGGATGGATAAATTTATATGGTGATGGTTTAGATTTATCATTAGAATTATAAGTAGGGGAAAAAATATTTATTGTTGTTAAAGTGAGTTGTATTGAATTAAGTTACATACAAGGTTCAGAAGATGCTATGACCAAAATTTTTTCAATTAACCATGGGGTGTTTAATAATGGTGTATTAATAGAGGGTACATAACCTTTAGGTTATGATTCAGTATTAGATGAGAAATGAATAACATGGGCATCATAGTCAAAGGCATGCATTTTTTCTAATGTATTTTGATAATGTTGTACATCTAAATCTTGTGATTGGGTTTGGGCCATGATATAATTATCATCATAGGTGTGAGAAATAGTGCATGAATTAGTTTCCATAAGATAATAAGTGGTTTAAAAACTTATGTTGCTAAATTTATGAGGAGACATACTTAAAGGACCTCAAAAAAAAATTACTACTCCATATTTGTTGCAAGTGAAATCATCCTTTGTGTAAGAGTCTTCATATGCATTACATGGACGGGGAGTATCAGTAGTATCATCAATAATGGGAATGGTATAATCATGTGGGAGTAAAGGAGGGATCCAATATGCTATATAAGGAGGTAATTGAGTGGTATTTAAATTATTTTCTAATTCATTTGGTTCATCATCATATGAATCGATAAGAGTGACATGTAAATCATAATGCATGTTAACAAATTCAGGGAGAAGTGTATTTTTAATGTAGGAAATAATCAAAATGAAATATTGAGATTTAGGATTTGGTAGTTGAATACTCCATGGATTAATATCAGTTTCATGTTTATACCATTTGTCATTATGTATGAATTTGATACATTGACTACCTAAAGAATCAATGACATGCATGCGATGTGTCTATGGGTGACCAAGGAGCATGTTGTAAGATAAGGGGAGATCAAGAACCATAAGCTTAGTGTAGATTATCTTGGGTCTGGTGGTAAGTGGGATCCAAATGTAATCACATGGTTTTTGATTAGTTTTATCAAATCCTCTACATGTGAGTCATGTTTTTTTGAGATTTTATTTGGTGTATCTAATTTTTTGAATTAACCAAAGAGAGGTGACATTAATTCTTAATCCTTCATCTACTAGAACTTTTTAAATGAGTGTATTATTGATCCCAATTTTAATAAAGAAAGGTGGATCATTTGATCGAAAGAGAATCTCATCACTAATCATATCCTCTTCAAGAAATTTTATTGATGGTTTTGAGGACATGGACATTATTTCAAATTATGGACTTTTGTAAGTGGAGGATCTTTAGAAGGGATTTTTGAATCATGAGATTGTGATTATTTGGTATTTTGTAATAATTACGTAAATAATTTATGATGATAGGGAAAAGTTTGAACTAATTTCATAAGGGTAATTTTGTAAGGCATCAAATTAAGTTCTTTCGATAAATTCCAATGAGATTTGGAGGATGAAGAACCAAAATGAGGTTTATGAGGTTTGAGGTTTTTTTTAGGTATCAGAGAACTAGGTTGGGGTTTTGGTTATATAAGTGGTTCATCATTTGGTCTGGATGTGGATATAGTAATTTTAGTATCTTTAAGCAATTATTCATTAGCATATGATTTCTTAAGTTTGGTAACATGATCCTTGTGAGCAGGTTTATGTATATAGTTAACTTTTTTTGGGTTCACATACTGAGATTTGGTGTAATATTGGTCTTAATCAACATCAATTTCAAAAATATTGTCATTTTAATGTTATTTGTTATAAGTAGAAGAGGATTTTTGAGGTTTTGAAGGTATGGGTTTAATAACATATTTCTATTGAGAATCTTTGAGATAATCATGATGACGTAATTTGATCATAGCATCATGGTAAAATGTGTCACCTAACATGAAGGAAATTGCAAATTTAATAATTCTACAACATGTTTTATGAGACTGACCAATATCAACATAGAACCAATAGAATTTATTAGGATCATACCATGATGGGGGTAGGGCACTATTGTTGTAAAGGAAAGGTTTAGATGGATATAATAATTGCTTAATTTGTGGTACCATTAATGGTGGGTGAGAAGTAATTTGATTATCTATTTTGACTACTCCTACTTTCATTTAAGAATTAACATATATAATTGCATTAGTTGAAGTTTGGAAATATTCCTTGATTGAGCTATGGGTTGGCTCAAATTGGTTCATAAGGAAATCTTGTCTTTTAGCTTGATCAAATGCTTCATTTAAAGTTTATGGAGAAAACATTCAAACTTTATATTGAAGGGAAGGTGTTAATGTAATGATAAATAATTTAAAGAGATTATCATTAATCATGTTGTGATTTGATTTATAAGCTAATGATTTCCACCATTTGATGAAAGCATGTGTTGATTTTGAAGGTAAATACCTAGCTTTTATAAAACAACTAAGATAATTTTTTGATAGATCATTTTGTTAAAATTATTTATTTAAAGCATTGACCAAATCTTCTAATTATGAGATAGAATATTGAGGCAATTTATTATACCATTCTAAGACATCTCTTGTGAATGTTTTAACTAAAAGTTTTATAGTGGCAAAAGTATTGGTTTGGGCTCGTTCCTTGTAAAGATTACCAAATGCTTTAAGGAAAGAGGTAGGGTCTTTAGTTCTAACATGTTTAAAGGTTGGAGATATATTTACAATATCAATGGATATTATGAAAGGAGCTAAAGGTTAATTTTTAATGTTTTGAAGCATCTTATCATGCATAAGAGGTTAAGGAATGATATTTCTATTGGCATTTCTAAGAGGAGGAGGAATACAATTTTGGTTATTCTAAGGCATGATAAGAGGAGGTTGATTGGTCATTTGTAATATGTGATTTTGCATTTGCATCATTTGGGAGTTGTTGGTTGTTTGCATAACATTCATTTTTTGAACCATTTGATCAAGAATTTGAGTGGTATCAATTGGTGTATTTTGGTTGATATTGTTAAGAGGTGTTGTAAGGGTTTAATTATTAGTGTTGGAAGAAGGAACATTCCCAAGGTTAAGGATATGAATGTTTTCTATGGGAGGATTCCTTGTGGGAGTATTTGTTATGCTAGTAGCTATTACTCCAATGGTATAATAAGGAAGTTTAGATAGGGTATTATCATGAGAAGTGTGAAATGGGTTAGATCCATATAAATTATCACTTTAGGTAATTTGAATCATGTTCCAGTCAATAAATTTAGATGAAGGATGGAAATAAGTGCACCATGAAATATTATCCTCTTGGGTGGCTAAGAAAGAACCACCCATTTATCTTCTAAATGGGTTAAGGTTATCAATGAATATTTTGATAGGTGATTTCATTATGTTAAATAAGGTGGGAAAAAAGCTAATAGTGTAGAGATTGTTTTTAGGAAAAGTTTTTAGGAATAAAACTAAATAAAACCACTAATTGGACTAGATCGGCCAAATAAGATTTGGGTCAAAAAATTGTTAGGAGGCCCCTTATCCAACGGTAGCACAATTGATTACTTATATATGAGCAATTGAACACGGAAATTATACCAGAATGATTAAGAAACTAGAAACATGAGACAGCAAAGAATTTGAGAGACAATACACACAATTGTATTAGATAATACTAGAAGAAAATACAAATAAGGAAGATGCCACTTCTCCCTCCACCTCAAAGGCTTGCCACACCTCAAGACCTTCTTCCCTCTCTCTTGCTCAACACAAAACCAACTCTAAACCTGAGTTACAATCCCTCCTTGAATGCTATAGCTGATCTCCTTGACCTTACACCTGTAGATCTCCTTGACCTTGCTTGCTTCAATGCTCTTACTTGATCAATATGATGATTACAATACATGCCTCATGGTTATTTAAATAGAAATCCATGGTTACAAAAATAGACATCTACCTACTAAAATTAGACACACAGCTCGCGACTTAAAATAGTCTCTTAGCATGCAAACACTCGGTTTAACTAACTGACTGTTCGTAAACAGCAGTTCTGGACCACACAGGCGATCGACGTCGGTCCCTGCTTGTTTGGTGCTGCCGACGTCGGCCGACTCTCTGCCGTCGTCGGTCTCCTCCACTGCATCTGACCGATGTCAGTCATACTGCCGACGCCGGTGGCTCTGGTTCTTCAGCATCCTTTCTTCATGTGTATGCAAACGGTTGAAGCTTTTAGCTCCACACCCTAACAATCTCCCACTTGGAGATAAACAGCTGCAACCTGTATCTGTACCTGTACACCATCTATTTTGTTCCTTAGGCCCTGTATCCCTCTTCAGAGTCACCCTTGAAGACCAACCACCACGCAAACCTGTGATGCTATATCTGTCACCTATGCCACAAGAACTTTGCTGCTCCCAAATTCTCCATGACATACTTCTGAACCAACTCTACCCTTAGCTCAGAAAACTCCCTGTATATGCAACCCTGCAAAAAGTAACACAATACAGTAACAGGATAATGTAGCTAATATTATCCAACCTGGTAAAGATAAAATACAATGGTCAAACCTCCATTGCTCTGTAACTAACTCAAGACCATATACCATAGCCTTCTGTCGCAGATGTCCATCCACTCTCTTCTTTAAAATGGGAATCCATCCCTCTATATCCAGCTGACAACTTCACCAACAAGTACCTGTTTGGCTCTAATCCAAGGACTCACACTCCTCATCCATGTCAAGCTCCCACTGTTTCTGGATTCTACCTGTATTACTTCCTCCATCTTCCTAGTTCTTGACTAACAGTAAGCAATATAAAGAAGGTGAACAACGAATATGAGGTTCACATACCTTTTCTGACCTCTATATGGGTGTTTGAGACTCATAGATCCACCCAACATCCGTTCCAGTGACCGATCTCGGCCAACTCCCAGTCTGCTCCCGACCGATGTCGGTTCCCTGCACTGATCCTGACTGCCGAAGTCGTTACCCCTGGCCGACGCCGGTGTCCCCCCTGCCGACGTCGGTCCTGATGACCGACGTCGGACTTCTCCTGTCCGACCTACCGACCCTGCTGGTCTGCACATGACCGAAGCCGGTGTCTGGATGACCGACGTCAGTTCCAAGTAACCGACATCGGTGCCTGTGTGTTCCCGTGAGTGATGAATTCTTCATCCGCGAGCTCTTCTTGGATCAAATCTATATCCATGCTACCCTGCTCAGATTTATTTACTGCCTGTAACTATTCTAAGGCCTTCATCTCCTCCATGAACACCAAGACATCCCTGTTCTTGTCAAAAGCCTCAAATTTCCTTTTCCTGCAATGAATTCTATCCATGCCTTCTGAATTTGAACACATACCTTTTGAGTCAAGAACTTCCATTCCCTTCTTATTCATGTGACCCTGCCTATTAGACCACATATACGAATCTGCACCAGAAGTGGAATCAGTAGTACAAGTAGATAGATAAAGAGTACCTACTTTCTTACCTCTTGCTAAAACAAGTGCTCCCTTGGTAACCTTCCAAGAATCTGCTGTGAGGGTTATTGTGCATCCCTCATCTCCCAACCTTCCTACAGAAATCAGACTCTGCTTCAGAATTGGAACATGCATGACCTCCTTCAACACCCATGTGTTGTCAATCTGCAATCTCAGCTGCACTTTCCCTTTGCCAACTATCTGACAAGGCGTACCATCCCCTAAATAAAGAACTCCAAAATCTCCCTGTTCATACTCATGAAACAAGTCTCTGTTTGGGGATGCATGGAAAGATGAACCAGAATCTAATATCCATGATCCTACGTGACTATCCAAAGAAAGTATGAGAGCATCCTGTACCACAATGTTTGCATCCTTTGCTTCTTCCATACCTGCATGTTGATTCTCTTTATCTCTCAACCAACACTCCTTCTTTGTATGTCCCTTCTTTCCACAAAACTAGCAGGTAATACCTTTAGACTCGAATCTCCTTCCCGACCTTGATTTCCCTTGCTCAATCTTCTCCTTTTGCCTTCCTCTGCTTTCCGCACTTAGAGCGTTTCCTGATGATTCACCTATGCTTCTCCTGCGTATTTCTTCATTCAAAATCACACTCACAACATCATCAACCTTTAAGATTTTAGAAGCAGATGCAGAGTTACTTACTGCCATAACCATACCGTCCCAACTTTCAGGCAAAGAACATAATATCAAGAGAGCCTTTACCTCATCATCAAAAACAATGTTGACTGAAGCTAATTGGTTTACCAAACCATGGAAATCACTGAGATGAGTATGTACCGAACCTCCTTCCTGCATTTGTAAAGTAAATAGCTGCTTCATAAGGTATACCTTATTAGAAGCCGAGGGCTTTTCATATAAATTTGCCAAGGATTTTATCAACTCTTCCGTTGTTTTGCACTGTGATAAGCTGGAAATCACAGAAGCTCCAAGACTCAACCTTATGGAACCAAGAGCCTTCCGATCAAGAATACTCCATTCTTCATCCTTCATATCTGTGGGCTTGCATGCAACCCCACCCAACGGTAAGTACAAATCCTTCTGATACAGATAGTCCTCAATCTGCATCCTCCAGTGTTGATAATTCTTGCCGTTAAACTTCTCCATTCGTATCTTGCTTTCTTCTGCCATTGCTGAACTCCCACTCAATCAGAAAACCCTGTGAATGACCTGTAATCAAAAACAATAACCTGCTTCCTGCAAACCGTAGCTCTGATACCAACTGTTAGGAGGCCCCTTATCCAACGGTAGCACAATTGATTACTTATATATGAGCAATTGAACACGGAAATTATACCAGAATGATTAAGAAACTAAAAACATGAGACAGCAAAGAATTTGAGAGACAATAGACACAATTGTATTAGATAATACTAGAAGAAAATACAAATAAGGAAGATGCCACTTCTCCCTCCACCTCAAAGGCTTGCCACACCTCAAGACCTTCTTCCCTCTCTCTTGTTCAACACAAAACCAACTCTAAACCTGAGTTACAATCCCTCCTTGAATGTTATAGCTGATCTCCTTGACCTTACACCTGTAGATCTCCTTGACCTTGCTTGCTTCAATGCTCTTACTTGATCAATATGATGATTACAATACATGCCTCATGGTTCTTTAAATAGAAATCCATGGTTACAAAAATAGACATCTAACTACTAAAATTAGACACACAGCTCGTGACTTAAAATAGTCTCTTAGCATGCAAACACTCAGTTTAACTAACTGACTGTTCGTAAACAGCAGTTCTGGACCGCACAGGTGACCGACGTCGGTCCCTGCTTGTCTGGTGCTGCCGACATCGGCCGACTCTCTGCCGTCGCCGGTCTCCTTCTCCACTGCATCTGACCGACGTCGGTCATACTGCCGACGCCGGTGGCTCTGGTTCTTCAGCATCCTTTCTTCATGTGTATGCAAACGGTTGAAGCTTTTAGCTCCACACCCTAACAAAAATAAACTATGTTGGCTAGAAGGTATGAGTTTTACTAGGTCAATGTAGTTGGTTTTTTTAATACGAAAATATCAGATAGTCTGATAATGAACTAAGTCAACTAAAATATATACAATTGGGTTGGTCGATGTAGTTGGTTTCTGAATAAGAAAAACTAGGTTTAATATAAACCATGTCATATAGTAGATACTAAATAAATTTGGTCGAGTTAGTTGGGTAGACCAGATAATAGAAAAATATGAAATTAGACTAGGTTGAGCCAGTCAATCTAGTTGAAAAAATAAGAAAGCAAAATAATCTATAAGTTGACTAGGTTGAGCAGGTCGAACTAACTAGAAAAATAGGATGATATAAAAATATGAAAATAGACTAGGTTGGGCTAGTCAATCTAGTTATGAAAGTAGGAAAATAGAATAGTCTGTAATCTCACTAAGTTAAGCTAGTTGAACTAGCTAGAAAAATAAGATGATAAAAAAATCTGAAAACAAACTAGGTTGAGTTGGTCAATGTAGTTGGGAAAGAAGGAAAACAAAATAGTTTAATAGTTCACTAGGTCAAGTTAGTCGATATAGTTTTATAAATTGTAAAAAATTTAAATGGTCTGAATCTAGATGATTTAGTTCTAAATACATAAATGAATTTTAGCACATAAGCAACTAGAGCATGTTGGTCGATTTAGTTGAAGCACACGTCATATAATTTGTATCAATGTTGAATAATATAGTCTGTAATACAACATAAAATAAAAATAATAAGCATTAAAATGTAATCTGGATGCTAATTATTGTTTGAAAATAAGATAAGGAAGTTGTACTAAAGGTTGTGATTGATAATGTAGGCTTCCAAAGATAGTTACTTGTTTGTTGGAAACTGTTGGCCCAATGTTTTAGAGCACTAACTATAAAATAAGTGCCTTTCATATAGCCCATTGAACCTAGTTTCAAGGGTAATCTAAAAGTAACTTCTCAATGATAACTACTAATTGATCCACCACACAATCAAACAAAATATTATGTAGCCTTTCATGACAATAGTTAAGTAATTTTAAAATTTCTAGTACACAGTTTCTAGAAAAATCCAAACAAATTGAAAAATAAAGGTGAAATCAATATTTTGAAAGCAAAGTTTCACTTTCTAAAAGAAAATAAATAAGAAACCAACAACAAAGTAAAGTGATTGTAATTAATGTCAAATATATGTTAATTTCCTTTGCTTTAGCTAGAAAGTGAAACACATAGAACAAAATCAAATAGGTCGATCAAGTTGGACAAATAAGATAGAATGAAATCTAGCTGATGATCAACTTAGTTTTTTGCAAAAATAAGCTAGAACAAACAAAGTTGATTAGGTTGACTTAGTTTTATTGGTAGAAAATAGGCATAGAACTAGATCGAGTCGATCGATCAATCTAGTTGACTATGTAGGTATAGTTTTACAAGACCAAAAATCTAATACAAATAATATAGAAATAAAAGGCAAGAAAATAAAAATCACTTAAAATTAATAAATTAGAAATGTTAAACTATTTAGAGTGAACCTGGTAGATATAACAAGATCAACTAGGTCAATCTAGTAGTTTCCCTGAGGATGTTGAAATGATGTTTAATTGATTTGTCTAGTGAGTTTGTGATCTTATAAAAATAGAAAACAATATTATTGAATAGAATCAAGTTAGTCAATTTAGTTTAAATAAAATTCATAAAAATGGGAATATAAATCTAGATTTATCACATCAATTTAATTAGATAAAACTAAAATACATAAATTAATATAATTGAGCTAATCAATTCAGTTAGGCATAGAAGGTATAAAAATTATTGGATCAATCAATTTGATCTAGTTTGTTGAGATTGAAAACCCTATGCAAAAAAATTAAAATTGGGTTGACAGGCTTAATGAAGTATGAAAACTTGTGCACAAAAATTAGAATTAGGTCGACATGCTTGATGAAGTTTAAAAATATTTTCACAAAATTTATAACTAGGTCAACATGCTCTAAAAAGTTGAAAAACCTACACATAGAAAGTATAACTAGGTCGATAGGCTTGATGAAGTTGAAAAACCAATGCACAAAAAAATAGAACTAGGTCAATAGGTTCGACAAAGTTTTAAAAATCCATGCACAAAGTATGAAATTAGATCACCAAGCTTGATCCAATTGACTGTAAATAAAAATTAAAAATTTTAATGGTTATACTCACATCGGGTTCATCAGATTGGATAAATCAAAATAAGATTGATCTACAACTTATCCTACTCAGTATTATCCTATCTCAGAGAAGGTAATAAACTAATACTCCACTAACAATACTTTGTTATATCAGGGTCATGACCAATTATGAATATGTTAAACTTAACTAAGGGATATATTACAACACAATACTAAAGGATAGGTTTCTATGGCCTCTATTTAAATGCCATTATGCACTGACCCTAGCTAGTTCTTATAATGTAATTAAAGGAAATTAGCTAATATACTAAATGAACTTACAAGCTAATCTAGTAAATAAAGATACAAGCTAATTATGTCTAGGATAATATAAATTAATCTAAGTAAGGAGAAATACAATTCAATCCATTAGTTGTGCAACATCTACCTATCAAAATGAAGAACTAGGAATACTTACCTTATTGGGGTGAACCCATCATGCCTCAATCTCTCCCTTGGCTAATGATGCTTTAAAAGAGGTTGTTGTAGCTTGTAAGGATCACAAAAATAGATCAAATCTAGGCTAAAATACTTATCCTATACATCCAAGACCTCTATAAGATGAATGCTACTACTCCAAGGCAAAACCTTAAGCAATGAAATCCTCAAAAAATAGTATAAATAGATTTATGGTATGTAATGATGTGTAAATGAATGACCCCCTCTTAAAAATGAAGTGAAGGGGGTATTTATAGCGAAGGATTGACCCTAAACCCTCCTAAAAATTTTACTGATAAGGTCAGCCATGTCGATCTTATTTGATAAGAAATAGAGCCATTAGGCCTCAAACTAGGTCGGCTGGGTTGATGGAGTTTTGTAACATGCGTTGAATTCCCAACAAGATTAATCTGGATGATGTAGTAAAAAAATGAAGAAAGGGTTGTATGCTTAGGTAGGGGATATTTAAGAAGGTGAATTGCTTAGAGGAGTGTATAAGTAGGTTTTAATTACTAAGGGGGTATACAAATAGAAATTTTTTGTCCTTTGGAGGTAGATGAAAGCTATGCCATTGAAGAGCTAGAATGTGACCTCTTATTATGCTAACTAGTCTAGGATAATGTAGGGTAGCTTAAAGGGATTTTATGGGATGCCATATACCCTGATGACCATATGGTCTCGGTAGTACCAATAGGAACCTATGGCTAGGATGGATTTCTTCATTTCCTCTAATAACCTTGGCATGTATTTTTCATTGATATCCAAACACATATTGGGATAGAAATGGTTGCATATGTCCTTGATGTGATGCCTGAAGTGGTTAATGTGCAATTTTGAGAAGACCACATAAACTAGGGAACTCACAGGCTTGCACTAAGGTAACATAGTGATTTTTAAAGCTATGGTGGCATAGGTAACATCAACTAAATTAAACATCACATAGAAGTTTCCTCTAGCACAAACCCTGTGGACCTACTGAGATAGGTTAAAGGTAACAAGGTCCCAGATAACATCAATAAAATTAGACATCATATAAACATTTCCTCTAGCATGAACCTTATAGACCTAATGAGATAGGTTAAAGGTAACAAGGTCCCCAAAGGCTAGAATCTGATTACCTTCAAGGATGATATTAAGTAAAGGGACCCAATACTTGTTCACATGAATAATGTCACTTGCCTCATATAAATAGTTGACCAACAACATGATGACCCAGACTCCTTCCCTAAAAATTTTAAAGGTGTAGGAATCAACATCTTCTTTGTTGACCCAATGGTTTGTATCTTCAACCCAATCTTTCAGATTCTCATAGATGTCATGCATCTTCATCCACCCATCAATGACTTATTTGTTGCAGGGTATGTCTTACTCTAGGATATTATAGTAGCTTTTGAAGGAGGCCCCAAATATGTATGAAATTAGACATCCATTATTAGGTGAGTGGATGATGTCATTGGTACATTTATAAGTCATCAACAAGTTGATGAAATGTTTATGCAGGAAAAAATGTCAAACTTGGTAGTTGTTTTATGGAGGCTTGATCTTCTGAGTGTCATGATATAATCAATGTATTCAGCATCATCATCCTCAAAATTATCATCACTATTGGGCTTTTGAATGTCTTCAATCATCTTGAATATCTCATTATAATGTTTTTATCATGTGTTCCCCTAAAGGAATGTGGTGTCTTTGAATTATTGCTCTAGCTTAGGATTAGAGATAGAAGTGTTCATCATTACCTATTAGATTATCCAAGATTTATCATAGATATCACCTGTAAATCATCTTCTCAGACACGTGATTTTATATTCAACCCCTTAAGAACTCTCAAGGATATTTTAAACATATGACTCTTAGCTATTTGGATGATAGAGAATAGATAATTATGAGCTTAGATTGGATGGGACCTTACAGGGCTTTGAAATTTCTTTGTAGTAGGCATCTAAGAACCTCCATTTAAACTACCCTCTATTATCCTAGATTGTCTAGTAGAATATGAGGTTGTGTTCCATCTCTTAAATGACATAGCTAGCCTCTACCTCCAAAGGAGACAAAATTCCATAGTGGTGATCATGGAAGACATGGTTTAATACTCACATTGACCTATGATAATGGGGAATGGTGGATAGTGTATGTAAGCAAAATAATATATATATATATATATATATATATATATATATATATATATACAACTTATCCTCTTAATAATGTCCAAGCTCAAAAAAGGTAATCAATTAACAATCCACTATCAATACTTTGTTACATTGGGGTCATGACCAATTATGGATATGTTAAACCTAAATAAGGGATCTCTTATTACACAATACCAAAGGAGAGGTTTCTAAGGTCTCTAGTCAAATGACATTATGCAATAACCCTAGCTATGTCTTATAATGTAATGAAAGTAAATTAGCTAATCTATGAAATGGACATACAAGGTATCTAGTAAATGAAAATACAAGATAATCTAGTGTTCACTAAAGCTTGTGGAATATAAGGGGAAGACCATATATATATATACTAAGCAAAGATAATTTTAATAAGGACAATATAGAAGTAATCTAAGCAAGGAGAGTGTAGACACCATAAATACACACGCGATGGTTCTAAATGTCATAATTCCCCTAGACCACGTCAAGACCCAACCATTGGCCTTTTGATTGACAAATAGGTCTAGCCTAAGTCAATTAACCTTCTAGATAAAACCCACCTTTTAGCCAACCCTGCCTTTGACCCCTGACTATTGAAGGTCAACTTAACTGCTGATGGTTAGGTTCCACCATCCAAAGGAAATTAACTCACCCTTAACTCTACCTTGATTTTTTGTAATTAGCTCATCTAAATCCACATGTGAGCCATTACATGCTTGAGTTATAATTAGAAATCCCATTTAACATCTTATTTTAACTCTCCTTCCTTGTCTATAAGAAGTGAGGAAAAAGAGGTGAAATCCATTCACAACTATTAAGAGTTTTTGCATCTAGAGCTTTCTTTTGTAGGTGTTCTTCCAACAATCTAGTGATCCAACCATCACGATAGAGATCCAACTTGCCACCACCCCTCAAATGATATTTAAGTACCATTACTCTACCATAATCATGCTAGACTCTACCAATGAGTTAACCACCTCAACCATTCATCTGATCAACCTTCTACAAGCTAAGTATTTATTTTCCAATATTTAATTACTTTATATGTATTTTGCAATCAACCTAGTACAAGCTTATCTCTCAAAAATACATTTTTTCATCCTATCACTTTGACCTTTATCAACCCACAACCTACACATAGCAACCATCAATGGTACACTTGACCACCAACGGTCTATCCAACCACTGATGGTTGTTGTTTCTATATAATTTTTGCTTTTTTTTAAGTGTGAAAAGAACAAACTTGTGGAGAAAGGTGTGTAGAAGAATGTCTATTAAATTCATTCTTGTTGAATCCAAATTTTGTGATAACTCCTATTTGTCTAGGGAAGAATGACCTACAATTAGAAATCACTACCACAAAACTTATTGGTTAGACAAGTAGTTGGATGGCTTGCCTAGTGTGAGTTAGATCCTAAAAGTGAATGCTTTTTAGGAGGCTATCAATCCACCTTCTTTAAACACTTAAATTGGTAAATGACAATGGAAATATTTTCATAAAATGATATAAATCTAAAACTAATAAAAATAAATAACAACAAATTAATTAATAAAACTAAATGCTTTGTTTAGATGGCTAAAATAAAGCAACTAGTTTAAATAATGCTAATGCTGAAAATCGGTTAAAACAAAGTTGTGGTTTTTGGTTTGGATTGATTTGATAAAGGTCAAAAAAATGATTTGGTTTGGGGTGGGAAATGGTTGGGATGGTTAAGAGAAATGTGTTCTAGAAAATAAGAGGGATAAATGGTCAAAAGGAGGGCCAAGAAGGCAAAGGGACAAATGCTCAAAATGAGGCCAAGAAGGCAAAGGGGTAAAGGGTGATCAAGAGGGAAAAGGTGTATGGGTAAGACTATAAAATGACAAGAGGATAAGGAAGGAAACAAGTGAAATAATAAGGCCAAATGGAAAGGAATAAATAAATTACGATAACTAAACAACAAGATTACCTCAATGCCTTAAGATGTTTGTTGATGAAGATTGGCTTGTTGAAGATCCTTGATGATTTTGGTAGAGTTTCATTGATTCATGCTCTTTTCCTCCAATATGTTTATGACTTCCAAAATGATAACCTCCTACAAATACCTGCAACAATATTTTAATAACCAAATACTAACTTTCCACTTAACCTTGGGTGAAGGAGAGGGGGGTATTTATAGTATTTATTGTGAGGAATCATGCCAAAAGAGGAATAGTAGAATTATGGTGCCATTTTCCATGTGGTAAATGAATGATTCAAATATTAGGTTGGGGGGGATTCCCATTTGGTTTGGTGAGTCTCCCACCTTACACATGAATCTAATTTTGAATGGGAATCATGCACATAGGTTTAAATGAGACCAAAGACTTTTCACCACCCTTACTTGTCTTCATTCAAGAACTTAAAGAGATGGCACACAAAATGTGGCATAATTTTCCATGTGATGCATGAATTATTCAAAAATGAGGTTAGTGGAGATTTTTATTTGGGTTGGTGAGTCTCCCATTTGGGTTAAAAAGTCAAAAATGGGTACCCATTGTCTTTCCCAAAGCACTAAAGAGGTAGGTATCTCATTTTGAAGGCTAATTTCATGTGTGAAGACAAAATACATGTTGAATTATGTCCCCTTAATTTTAAATTCACAATATTTCAATGGGAGGCCTTGTGATGCTTGAATGAGGTCATTAAGCACCTTGGGAAAGGGTCCCAAGTGGGGTATGATGTCCCACATCAAGCCACCTCACTTCTAAGCCATGCCACTTACCCTATCACTTGCCATATCACTTTCCATGTCACTCTCCATGTCACTTGCCATATCACATGCCATGCCACTTGCCATGTCGTTATGAATGGTGATAGTGGGTCCCACAATGAATCGTGATAGTGAATAGTACTTTCAAATAGTAATTTTGAATAGTATTATGTGACTAGGAGAATAGTGATTTGGCTAGGTTAAGAGGGTTTGGTTAAGGATTAAGAGGTTTTATGGGGTCTTTAGGTAGTCTTGAGGCATTTAGTCATTGAAAACTATAAGTGTGCAATTTTTTAGTGTCTATATTTTACCTCTTTTTGTTATACAACTTTGAATTAACAAGATACAAAACAAAAAAGAATCACTTGGTCGAAGTTCAGGGTGCCTCGAGTATGGGAGGAGGTTTTCCCCCTCAAATTGAGAGTCAATGAGGAAAGGTTGATCGGGTGCAAGTTTGATAAGCAATTGGTAGGGAGGTACTAGGCAGTGCCACAAGGTAGCTGGGCATGTGAAATGCCAATGGGTGTACAAAACATGACTAAGCATGATAGTTAAGACTTCACAAAGACTAAAGTTGCTAATGTTGGTAACAATAAGGTTGGGTTATAGAAAGACAAAAAAGGGTAACTGGTCTACAACATTGGTCATAGTTGATCGGGTCATTCCCATCAAGCCAACTAGACAAGGTCTGTGTCATTTCAAGTATCTAGGTGAGGAAGTGATCCCACTAAACAACACAAGTGGTTAAGTTGTAGATGAGGTAGTGTAGTGTTCAAATGGTTAACATTGGTAAAATGGGTCAGTGCAATCAAAGGACCATATAAAGTCATTATGAAACATGCAAAGAGGTTAGGTCGAAAAGGGCCAACATTGAGGTGGATATGGGCAAGTGGGTTGGGTGGTTAGAATGGAGTGGTCGAACAGATTCCATATGTTCTAGGAAAGCGGACATTGCCTACATAGTTTCATGGACATAATGTCCAAAATGAACTTCAAACCTAATTTAGTTCTTCTAAGGTAGGGAGTGTTGGTTAACTTGGTTACCCCAATTTGATATCATGTAGTTAGGTTCGGTTGAAGGATGTTGGAGAAAGGGAAGCTCCAAAGGGTGAAAAATATGGCTATAAAATATTTTTTAGATTGGTTTGGTAGAAATGGTAGATGAGATTACCTAAGATGCAATTAGATGATTACATCAACTATGCAAAAGAAATTTGCAGCCATGGATAAGTGAATTCAAGCATGAAATTTTTGCCACCATTTTAAAGAAAAGAAAAATAAGAAATATGGTTTACCAGGCTTTAGAAAATTTAGCACTACTCAAATTTCTATGATGATCCGATGGGTTCTTTCATCACCATCTAAATGAGCCAACATTGTGCATACTCCACAATAATGTCATTAACAAGATATGGAAGGGTATTATTCAATGATTTGGGGAAGCAAAGTAGTAGAGTGGGTAAATGAGAAGTGGTGAGGATTTGAACCCTTGACCCTTGAGTCAATGGGCCCCCAAAATAAGTAAGCATTGAGTTTTGAGGGAATTCAGAGAAAGACTCTGAGGGGTTTTAGAATATGGAATGAGGTGAATAATAATAATATTAATTAAATGAATGAGTAGAAAGAAAATAAATGGTAGAAATGGAAAAATGATAGGGAAAATAAAAGAAGATTAGGGAGTTGAAAAGGAAGGTGGGACAAAGAGGTCCAAGGAGAAATAGTGTGGTGGAAGAGGTGACTTCTATAAGAGCTTATTGGGTGGATTGCGATAAAAGAGCAAGGTGATTACGATGCATAAGAGGATGTAGGCCAAGTAGGGAGAATCAAGGGAAATTATGAGTTAGGAGGTAGGTCACATGAGAGGGTATGGATATCATCTACATGTGGGTACCCCAAATCATCCAGTTAAAGGTGGTTTTAATTTTGATTCTAACATCTCCAAAGGTCAGGGTAAAAGGGGTTTGAAATAGGTAAGACCAAAGGTGGTGGGGAAGGAATCTTCATCTCGATGGCTTAGTAGGGCTTAGGTTTCCTAGTTGGTTGTATGAGCCTATGGGCCTGGCCAATTGTGTTATAGAGCCATAGGATCGGTATATATCTCACAATAAACCAAAGTTGAATGGAAGATCTTTAAAGTCGTAGCATGCTAGACATTGTGATCATATAAGAGCAAAATGGGTAGAGGGTTAAAAAGGGAAAAAGGTGATAGGTAGGGTGAAGGGAGTAGCTAGAGAGGAACAAAAAAAGGATCTAGGCTCAACATGTAAAGGCATTAAAGGAAGAAAGGGATGTACTTGAAGTAACAAACTAGACCAAATTTCATGCATTAAATCAAGGACATGGAAGACATGAGGAAGCAATAAAGTGGTAAAATGGGTGACAACACACTGAGGAACTAGAGTTTGAATGGGAGAAAATAAGGGAGATATAAGAAGGGATGAAGAGAAGGTAGAGAAAACAATGAGGTCACAGATAAAGATGATGGTAGAGAAGGATGAAAGGAGCTAGGCATGGACATATAAGAGGAAAAAAAAGGAAGGTCAGAAAAAATAATGAATGTCATCAAGGGAGATGAAAAAAATGAAATGAAAAAGAGAAAAGAGAAAAAAATAATAGGTAGAAGATGTGGGGTGAGGGATGCACTAAAGAATGATAGATTGGAAAATTGAAAAGGATGGGGAGAGAAGTGTAAAAATCATGAAGGGAAAAGAGAGGCCATGAAGGGTTTGAAAATAAGTCTAAAAATAGACCAAGGAGAAAATATTTTGGTAATAAAAATGAAAAATAAGTTGATAAATGGAAGAAAGGAAATAGGAGGAAAAATGAGTGAAATAAGAACACAAAAAGGATGACAGGAGAGTGAAGAAAAAGGTGGTATCTTGACCAAATAAGCATGGATGATGATAGGTAATGAAGCAAAGCAAATGGTGGTTTTGGAGATGATAACAAGATGGAAAATGGGAAAGGGGTTAAGAAAAATAAGGGGAAACAAAGGATGGATGAATAAGAACCTAAAGAGATAAGGTATGCATCAATCAACTTGTTAGAAGAGGTTGACAAGCTGAAAAGGGGTGAGGTGGTCAAGAAATAGGGGAACATAATGAAAGGGCATGAGATGAAAATAAGGGATGAAGATTAAAGATTATAATAAGAAAAAGTAAGAATTAAAGTAGGGATACAAAGCATGGATACTCACATAGATGCAAAAGACAAGTGAGTACCGAGATGGAAAGAGGAAAAGGGGAATGCAAAAGGCAAAAAGCAAGATCTGAGATGAAGAAAAGAGGAAATTATGGAAGGCTTCTCAAAGGATAAATACCTAGGTAGAAACTAGTTTTGGAGGAAAAAAAGAAGATAAAAAGGATGAAAGGATGGACAAAAACTAAACAAGAAGAATGGAAAATGGGAAAGGTGGGAAGAGTGACAAAATGGTAGAGAGTAGTGGTACACATAAAGAAAAAGTGAAGCAACAAAACAAACATAAAGCTTGTAAGATACATAGTATGATGTGGAGTTAGTGAGGAAAAGAGAGTGATAAATAAGGTATGACAAATAGCCAAGGGAGAGGGGAGATGATGAGGATGGTAAAAGAAGTTAAAGAGGATAAAAGACAAGGTTGGTAATAAGTGGAGAGAGGGACCAAAAATGTGAAAAGTGGGTGAGGGAGTGAACTAAAAAGTATGCATGAGGAAAGGTGATAAGGAGGATATTAAGTCAAAGTAGGTTGTGGCTTTATGGGAGATAAGAGGGGCCATTGAAGAAGGCTATCAACCCTTGTGTTAAAAGAGATTAAAAAGCTGGAAAAGTGGTTAAAAGAGATTGACAAGCTGAAGGGAGGGAGGTGGTGAGGGGATAGGTAGAGAAGTGGAAGAAGAGATTTTAAGAGGTAAAATAAACTAAAGGATGTGACTGAGCTGACCTCAGTAACTGAGACTGCTTACATAGTCCAAAAAGACCTCAGGGCAATGTATTTCTCTCAATAATTGGGGAAAAACTTAAGAGGAAGTATTAAATGGTGTTAAAACATAAGGATGCTTAAGAAAGAATTCAAATCTTCCTTGATGTAGGATGCCCTAAGAAAGAGGGCACTATTAGAAATTAAAATGAGTGAGACTAAAAAGGGGATGGGAATTAGTTCTTAGTGGTTGAGCTACCCGTAGAAATGAAGCAGTGCCTACATAGTCCATGGACATCAGGCTCTAAATCCCTTGATTTACAGATAGTCTAAAGGGAAGATGGGTGATAGGTGGTGTGAAGGGTAATGGGTGATATGTATGATAACCTCATGTGAATTAGTTTACCCCTTCTATAGGTGACCTAAAAATGGTAATAGACAAGTCCATGTCATATGCTAGATGTAGACTAATCAATATGAGAAGTCTACATGTAAATTATGATTATGACTTCCAACTTATTATGATGCTTGAGAGCCAATTGTAACTTTAGATTTTATTGTGATAGTGGGTCTTTTTCTTTATTGTTGTATATGGGAAGCTGATCGATGTGGGAAGCTTCTAAGAAATTGCTCTGATTTTGACAAAGTTAACTTAGCCATCCTTCAAGGGAGTGGTCTAAGATTATTGGATGTGTTTAATTATTTTGATAGTTATCCTTCAAGGGAACAGTCTACCTTATATTTTGCAATTTTTATTTTGTTTTTGGGTAGTTGTCCTTTGAGGGAGTAGTCTATAATGCTCAAAATATTAACCCAAGTAATGTTTTGGTATCCAAATTGTTTTGAGATGCAATGTGTTTAGACATGGACAAGTCTAATTAGGTTTATAGGTTTACCTTTATGAGGGAAAAAATTTAATGCAAGAAGGTCAATGATATGTGAAAGGATGTGGTTTTGGGAGATAATGACCATGGGATTCCATCTTGTTAGAGACAAAAATTATTCACAAGAACCATGCTATGGGTAGAGCCATGGTACCCACATTTGGGATTAGGCTATGACTATGACGGTTAATCACATGGTTCTATGTTGTAATCAATTATCCTCAAAAGGAGAGGAGAGAGATGGGTAAAGGTTAAAATATCATAATCAAGGGATGAGCTTAAGTTAGACAAAAAGAGTGACTTTGATCCTTCCTTAACAGAAAATAGATGCAGATGCAAAACATTGAGGGGTTCAAGTTCTAGTTTGCCTTCGATAAAGGACAAATGATAAGCTCTTGATCCATACTTATGGGTAATGATGTAGGGTCCAAGCCAATTGAAACTAAACTTGCCTCATTTACTCTTTTCCATGTTGGTCATGTTTTGGTTTTCCTTTAGGATGAGGTCTTTGATATTTAATTCCCATTGTTTGAGCTGATTATTATAAGCACGTTTGATATGATCTTGATAGATACAGAGGTGGGTGAGGGATACTAAAAAATGCTCGTCAAGTAGCTCAAGTTGAGCTAAACAATGCTGGTGAAAATATTCCTCAGAAATAAGCTCTTATAAATATATGCAAAGAGAGGGGATTTGGACTTCAAGAGGCAAAACTACCTTTGTTTTGAAGACTAAAGAGAATGGTGTGGCACCCATAGGGTTTGAATGTTAGTATGATAGGCCCATAAAGTGAATGAGATGTGCAAGTGTCAATCCTGACCTGAAGCACTAACAACTTTGGTGAGCATTTTGTTAATGATTTTGTTAGAGGCTTCTTCTTGTCCATTTATTTATGGATGATAAGGTGAGGAAAAGCTTAACTCGATGCCAAATGTATCACATAGCCCTTAGACCTGCTTGTTTTTCAAATATTTACCATTATCGGTGATGATCTTATGAGGAACATCAAAGTGGTAGATGATATGATGGTTGATAAAGTCGACAATCTTCTCTACTTTGGTCAAGACAAGAGGGATAGCTTCCACCCACTTGGTGAAATAATCAGTGGTTGCGATGATGGAGCTATGTTAATATGAAGAATGGAGATTAATTTCCCTAATGATATCGAGCCCCCATTGAGAGAAAGGCCAAAAGTCCTTAGATACCTAGAGACTATTGGCTAGTGCATGATGTAAATTAATGTGTTATTAACATTTTACACACTTTTTAACATAATAAAAATAGTCTTTGTTGAGGGTGGGACAATAGTAACCAAGTCAAAGGATACATTTAGTTACCGTTAAGCCACTAAAGTGTCCCCCATAGATCCCATCATGTGTTTCCTTGATGGCATGGGAAGCTTCATGGCTATGTAGGCAATGAAGAAGGAGACCGTTGAAACCCTATTTGTAAAGGATTCCCCTTAGGATGGTGTAATGAGAGGTACTCTGAATAAAATCTCTTCAGGCATTCTTAGAGAGGTTGGGAGGAATGATGCCTAGGTTAAGGTAGTTAAGAGTTTGGTCATACCAAATGTTGGGTGAAGATTCATTTACACTAAAAATGGTAGGGAGATCATTTTGGTTATAGGAGGGAGTGGTAAAATGATGAATGGTGACAAGGATTTTGGAATTGGAAGGCTAAGAAGGGATCTGGGAAGCAAGGCAAGCCATTGTATTTATGAATTTGTTGGTAGATCGAAGAATAGATTGGATCAGGTAATGTTTGAATGATGTTAAGAGTTTTTCAACTAAAAGTTTATATTTGTACAAGACATCATTATTACATCGATAGTATCTATTGATCTAGTTGACCACAAGTTGGGAATCACCAAAGACATGGATTGTCTTAATTCCCAAAGCTAGAGCAACTTGGAGACCTATCACTAGGGCTTCATACTTAGTCATATTATTAGTACATTCAAAATCAAGTTTGATGTCATGTCCCCTCTCTAGTAAGACATGACACTTTATGTAGATTTGCCTATTCGAGACTCTCGTAGGCAGATAGTGGTGATGAGAGAGTCATTTTCGCATTTATTTGGTGATTGGATGGCTCATTATGCTCTTGGAGACATTATATTTATTTATTACTTTTTATATGGGGCCAAAATGTTATATTTTTAAATTTAGGTGCACTTTTTATTCTATAAAGTTACTTTTTATTTAAAAAGTACAATGAGGTTTTACAAGATGTATTACGAAAACTTCCAAAAGTTTCCAAAAATTACATAAATAGACCCCATGGGTCTCTCATTTGGCAAGAAAGTTTATTTTCTCATTGAGTTTTTTCTTGAGCATTTGTGGGGCTTGATAGTCTGAAAATCTTCAACATAATCCTTAAGAACGATACCTCTCAAGAGATTGCATAACTGAGGAAGTGGAAGATCTTCTAAAGGGTTGCACATTGGAAGTGGTATTCAGCCATTTCATGTTGAGTTTCATTGAGTATTCAGGCTCAATTCGAGAGTTGAACAATTTTGGCATCCCTTGGTGAGGCGATTACATCATTGACCAAATTGAAGGATTCCCAAGGATATAATATTATATACATATATATTTTTATTTATAGTTCGTATAGGTACGGTTTGTACCTACAGTAAGGTACGATAGAGTTTTTGGCACTCCCCAACATACTACGATTTCCAACATACTGAACGGGTTTCACTAGTGTAAGATTGGATGGAGCAAAATTACTCACTTGTGGTCTTTCTACTCACTTTGTGCATTCTACGCAGCTACATTCTTGGAAAAACTTAAGCCAAGGTGGAGATGGCAGACCCAAATATTGATAGTTTGATGATTGGGCTAAAGTCGAGCATTCAGGCATCACTAATTAGCCTTTTTGGGTAGATCGTGGGACTTAGACAACAATCCCAGAACAACTGTGCATGGTGGCCCAGCCTAGGCATCAATAACCAAGGCAGTATCGGCACTTGCTAGAAAAACAAAATTTAATATTAAAATTACACCAGTCAGTAGGGTACAGATAGCGTATGGATAGTATTCTAGGCGTGTGTATGGATAGCTGTCTGGGCAAGTTCTTTGTCTTCAGCGATTTCCTTGTTTTAGTGATCCTACTAGTGAGGGTCATTACAGTGGTATCAAAGCCATCATCCTGCCATCCTGTGATCAGCTAAACAATAGATGAGTGAGAGAGAAATTAGATGTTATAACAGGGAATAATGGAGACAACCAAATCAAAATCCTCAAGGCAAAGGAGATACATCATCAGAGGCATAAAGAGACATCGGCAAATTAGTTCAAAATATGACAGAGGAAGATAGAGATGCAAGTACTGAAAGGAAATTTGACACTATGCTTGATATGATGTCATGCTTATTAGGAAAATTGGATTAGAAAGTCATTCCAAATCAAAATCATCAACACACAGCTGAACATAGTGGAGTTAATGAAGAAAGGTCAATACAACGCACTGGAAACCCTAGAGGATCAGCCTCTAGGCCTCTTTTTCCCACCTTTACACCAAGAGAAGAGCAATTACATGTTGCTCCAGCTACTCCATTTGGAGAAGAAGCTAGACAGGCCTACTTGGAATATACCACTCTCCCTCCTGATATGAGAGAAATATGGACATTTGATCAATTCATGAATCAAAGAAATAAGAGAGGAGGAAGAAATGATCGCCACGCTCCAAGGAATGATTATCAACAAGCACTTGGTAAGATTTCCATGCCTTACTATGATGGAAGTAACAAATGTACAGCTAGGTCTTGGGTTCAAAAGCTTGATAATTATCTCTCTTTAAGACCAATGCCTAAAGAGGATGCCATAAGATTTGCCACATTACATCTTGAAGGAGCAGCTCACGAGTGGTGGTATCATGGGTTAGTCACTCTTGGACACAACCTTATCACTACATATGAGGAGTTTACCAATAGGCTGGTGGAAAGGTTCGATGTCAAAAATCCTAAGGTGAGCTTCTGTGAATTGGCACAACTAAAACAACATGGTTCCCTTGATGCTTATATTAATGACTTCCAAAAGCTAGTAGCAATGGTACTTGATATTTCAGAGCAGAGGATATTCATGTTATTTATAGAAGGGTTGACCGAACCACTCAAGGGGTGGGTTAAGGCCTTTAATCCTCTCACATTTCAAGAAGCTATGAAGAAAAGCCATAGTATGGAACTTGCAGCGCCAGCAAATAGGTCCGGTTCAAAGGGATCTTCATCATACAGAGATAATAAAGAGGGATTCAACAAAGATAAAGAGAAGGATGATGACATGAAAGGCAAGCCAGCTACACCCTTGGATAAAGAGACGCTTAATGACTTGCGTAAGAAGAAGTTATGCTTTTATTACAAGGGTCCCTATGAGTTTGGACATGATTGTCGTATGAGGCCTAAGGGAAAGGCCAACAGGATGATGTGGGTTTATTATGAGGGCTCAAACTCTGACAACTCAGAGTACCATGATCCTGATGATGCAAAGCAAGAATAGGAGGTATATAATGCTAAACAAAAGGAAGAACTAGAGTTACATTTATAGGAGGCACGTCTATCTAGTATTCAGAGAGAGGGTGCTTTCAAACTTAGAGGTGTCTTGGCAGGGCAAAAGGTTATTACACTCATGGATACTGGTGCCACACACAACTTTATTGATACACGCTTCGTGGAGAGGTGTGAGCTCACCACTGAGGAGTTTGATGGACTAAAAGTTAAGGTGGCTGATGGATATACTCTTCGATGTGATAGGATGGTACGTGATCTACCTCTACGCCTGAACAACTATGAGTTCAAGGCAGATTATTATGTGGTCAACATGGGTGACATGGACATAGTGCTTGGGATGTAGTGGCTAAATTCATTGGAAGAGATTACCCTAAGACTTAAAGATATGGAGATGCGGTTCGAGGTAGATGGCAAAACACATGTGCTGAAGGCTATTCGTAATAGTGATGTTAGGACTATTACACTTAAAAGGATGGAGAGGCTAGCCAGACATAATGATGTAGGGTGGGCAGCTATTTGTACCTTGATGCCTACACATGAGGAGTAGCACTCGATAATTAAATATGAGAAGGCATACATCAAGATTCCACTAGGTAGACCGCCAGTTAGAGTGCATAATGTATTCCATGTATCACGCCTCAAGAAGGTGTTGGGTCAAAATGTGATGCCTTCTGCAGTGTTACCTCCCTTGGATAATGAGGGGAAGTTAATTATAGAATCCATCTTGGATAGCAGAGAGAAGCAGCTTCACAGGCGAGTGATCAGAGAGTACTTGATTAAGTGGAAGGATCTACGCATTGAGGGTGCTACTTGGGAGGGTGAGGCCATTCTACAGCATCCGGCATTGAGATTGCTTGAGGCCAAGAAATTTTAGGAGGGGTGGATGATCATGTCCCCTCTCTAGTATGACATGACACTTTACGTGGATTTGCCTATTCCAGACTCTCATAGGCAGATGATGGTGATGAGAGAGTCATTTTCACATTTATTTGGCAATTGGATGGCTCATTATGCTCTTGGAGACATTATATTTATTTATTACTTTTTATATGGGGCCAAAATGTTATATTTTTAAATTTAGGTGCACTTTTTATTTTATAAAGTTACTTTTTATTTAAAAAGTACAATGAGGTTTTACAAGATGTATTACAGAAACTTCCAAAAGTTTCCAAAAAGTGCATAAATAGACCCCATGGGTCTCTCATTTGGCATGGAAGTTTATTTTCTCATTGAGTTTTTTCTTGAGCATTTGTGGGGCTTGATAGTCTGCAAATCTTCAGCATAATCCTTGAGAAGGATACCTCTCAAGAGATTGCATAACTAAGGAAGTGGAAGATCTTCTAAAGGGTTGCACATTAGAAGTGGTATTCAGCCATTTCATGTTGAGTTTCATTAAGTATTCAGGCTCAGTTCGAGAGTTGAACAATTTTGGCATCCCTTGGTGAAGCGATTACATCATTGACCAACTTGAAGGATTCCCAAGGATATAATATTATATATATATATATATATATATATATATATATATATATATATATAGTCCATATAGGTACAGCCTGTACCTGTAATAAGGTATGGTAGAGTTTTTGGCACTCCCCAGCATACTACAATTTCTAGCATACTGAATGGGTTTCACCGGTGCAAGATTGGATGGAGAAAAATTAGTCACTTGTGGTCTTTCTACTCACTTTTTGCATTCCACATAGCTGTATTGCTGGAAAAACTTAAGCCAAGGTGGAGACGACAGACCCAAATATTGATAGTTCGATGATTGGGCTAAAGTCGAGCATTCATGCATCACCAATCAACCTTTTTGGGTAGATCATGGGACTTGGATAGTAGTCCTAGAATAATTGTGCATGGTAGCCTAGCCTAGGCATCAATAACTAGGGCAGTATCGGCACTTGCTAGAAAAACAAAATTTAATATTAAAATCACACTAGTCAGCAGGGTACGGATAGTGTACGGACAACATATGGACAGTAGTCTGGGTGTGTGTACGGATAGTTGTCTGGGCAAGTTCTTTGTATTTAGCGATTTCCTTGTTTTAGTGATCCTACTAGTGAGGGTCATTACATTTGAAGGAGAGAGGAAGGGATTCACCATAGAGATTAATGATAATAACTCTAGCACTCCCTCTTTATTGGCACTTTGAGCCATCGAAGAACATGGTCATTTGGTTGGTTATGCTATCTTCTTGAAAAAGAGTTGTGATAGACTCATTTGGAAAGGCAAGAGGAGGTGGTTGGTTGTTTGGTAAAGGAGCTTCAACCAATTGGTTAGTAATGATCTACCCTTTAATCAAATTCTACTAGAGAAATTCAAGGTTGAATTCAGCTAGGAACATGAACCACTTAGCCATACACTAATTTTGGTATGGTTTAGAGTGCATGTATTTGAGTGGGTCAATATTAGTGATGACATAGGTTTTAAGGTTAATAAGGTAGTGGTGGAGTTTGGTGGCCATGAAGGTCAATGCTAAGTGTTGGGTGAATATTTTGTCGACCAGCTAACTAGTGAGCAAAATAGTTCTAATCACCACAACATAGGGAGATTGGTCAGCCAGATGTGCAGGTTTACTACATCAGCTGGGGACAAATCTCTCCTCTCATCAAGGGGAGGTTCCTTATAGATATGCAAGAGGCTATATATATATATATATATATATATATATATATATATATGCAAAAAGTAAGACATAGGGGTAGGACAAACCATCTATCTCTCTTTTTTCAGATATGATGCTAATAAACAAAGGAGAAATCTTGGGTGATGGGGAAGGTACTTCTCTTCTTTCAGAAGCAAATTTCAGCGAAGAGCTAGATCCCTTCCTAGATAGTAGAAATCTTGGTGCAATTATATAAGGCACTTCTCTTCTTTCAGAAGTGTTCTTCAGCAGACAGTAGGAATCTTTCTAGTAGTGAAAGGTAACCAATAACAGGGGTGCAAAGTAACTAGCAGCCTGAGAGTGAAATACAAAGAACAATGGGGGCACAAAGTCATCCCAAGGTCCTTTACATAGGAATATAAAATACAAACACACTGAAGGTAATTGTGGGGGCACAAAGTCTCTCTACAGTTGGTCTTCATGACACCTTCCTGATTACTTCCACTAGTTCTGCTTGTTAAATTAAATAAACAAGAATGCTTCTAGGAAACAAACATATGGACAATTCCCTAAATAACACAAGCTATTCCAACACAAATTTTGAAAGGTAACTTGATTTCTCATTCAAATAAAATAATATGAATTACAATCTGAGCTCAAAGTCTCAGTAATGCCTTTCAATTTAGGTAGAGTGTAGTTTCTAATAATAGAGAGATCTCCTTCAAACAATCAAAGACATTACAATATATAGAAGCCAAGAGAGGCTTGGCACTTTGTCTCATGGAATGGCCCAAAATATGTATTCAATGCCTTGAATGCCTCTTCAATTCTGTCAAGGGGGCGTGATGGAACAAGGTGGCTGCCTTAACTACAGCGTGCCATTTTATCTCAATTATCCTCTCCTGAATCTGGACGATCTTGTTAGTTCCCTCTGATGTCTGCATCATTGTTCATTTTGCCTTCACTACAAAGGAGACAAATAGGTTGTGCCTTCAATGTTTGAGGGCTCGAGATAATTGTGTTAATGCTTTAGGGCTTAAAAAGTTGGCTTCAATGTTTTAAGGGCTCAAGAAATATGCTAGGTTTAACTACAACGTAGATACTTCAGATCTTTTATATTATTTCTTCCACCTCATGGCAATTAGGGCTCTTGGGCTCTCTTTTCAAATACTTTTCAAATTTTGTGCCACATTCAAATGTAAACGGATATCCCATCATCTCAAATTTGACATCTCTAGGGACATCATTGGTTTACTGCTTCAATGGTCCAGGCAGCCTTTAGGTTTTAATTTCTCCAGTGGGCTATGTTTTGTATTTCCTTTTCTCTGCATCTTTGGCATGTGGCATATTCCTCAGTTGTCAACCATTGACATGTGGAGTCTTTCGCCAGTCTATAGAAGCTTTTTAGAAACATTTTTGAGAATCTGGTGGAAGATGACACGTGGCAACTTCCACTTGACTTATAGCAACTCGCTTGGGGCCTGCAGCAGTCCTTATGAAAACAAGAAGCAAAAGGGAGAAACTACGGATATTGACACTTGTCAGCTTCCACTAAAATTTGTAAGGGACACGTGGCGATGTTTTTTTGCTCTTAGAAAAACATACTAAACTCTTCCACAGTTGCCACTTTTCACGCTCTATGGAAATCTAAGAGAAGCACATCAGAAGAAGCCTTGTAGCTTATGAGAAACTTGAGATGCAGATGCCGACACTTATCGCGCTCCGCTGAGTTACAATGGGACACATGGTGACTTCCACTGCTTCTTGAGGGTAGAGTATAAAGTGTCCCAGTAGACAACACTTGGCAACTTCCACACGACTTTGAGACTTAGACAAAAACCCACGTAAAAATAAATACCCACGCGTTGAACCTCAGAACTGTTGATACTTTGAAGCTTCAGATGGAGACACTTGGAGGCTTTTGACAAGCTTTAGCAGGGATAGGTGGTGACTTCTATTGCGATTAGAGACAAAGTATAATGGGGCTCAGTAGGTGACACGTGGCAGCTTCCACTTGACTCATTCTTTTTGGGTGCTCCTTTGAACCTGCCGCTTGAGCTGACCGATTAAACCATTTTTATATTGAACCAAAGTGTTGAACCAGCCCCGAAAGTGCCCAAGTGCTACAAACTTGTCCCTTTTGGTTGAACTTGCCCGAAGAAGCCATTGAGCCTTTGAACCTACTAGTCCCTTTACTGAAGGAACTTGAATAATGAAGAATTTGAAAGCTCAGAACAAAATTTGAAAAGGGAAGAGAAAATTTTGGCACTACAAGACCAAAATAGTTCATATGTTGTCCCAAAAATGAGTGACATTTTTGAGGAACAACACTAAGCAAAATTTCTTGGTATGTGTATACTGAATCTCATATTCTACAAGCATGTGCCTAATGTAGCATATGTCTTGCTCTTTGTGTTTTTCATCTCGGTGAGCCAACATTACCCCTAGGGAATGGTCAGTGGTAGAGATATATAGTCAAAATGGGTGATTATCCTTAGGAGGTGTGAGGATAGGTGGTGACAAAAGATATTATTTGAGTGAATCAAAGGCCTATTGATGATCAATATTTCATTTGAAAGAGACATCCTTCTTCAGAAGGTGATAGAAAGGTTGGAACCAGTCTGAATGTTAGGAAATGAAATGAAAAATGGATTGAAGTTTTCCTTGTAGGCTACAAAGCTACTTAAGGTTGGTTAGAAGAGATATGTCCAAAATTACTTTGACTTTATTAGGGTCTATTTTGATTCCATGAAGAGAGACAATAAAGCCAAGAAGCTTTCCTGAAAGGACCCCAAAAATGTATTTCTTGAGATTAAGGTGAACATGATAACATATGAGGCATTCAAATATGATTGTAAGAATAGTCAAGTGATCTTTTCAAAGTTTGGATTTCTCGAGAAGGTCATCCACATAGTCTTCTACAATATTATGGATGATATCATTGAAGCTATAAGTCATGGCATGTTGGTAGGTTGCACCAACGTTCTTTAACCCAAAAGACATGACTCTATAGTAAAATTTTTTCCAAGGGGTGGTAAAGGCAGTTTTATGCTAATCTTCAGGAGAAATCAAGATCTTATTATAACCTAAAAACTCATCCATTAGAGATAAAATCTTGTGGTTGACTGTAAGATTAACAAGTTAGTCAATGCTAGGTAGAGGAAAGTCATCCTTGAAGTAAGTGAGGTTAAGGTAATTAAAGTCCACACAAATGTGTAGACCCCCAGTAACTTTGGTGATAGGTATGATATTTAAGACCCATTGGGGGTAGTTAATAGGTTGAATAAAGTTTACAGATAGGAGATATTGAAGCTCTTCTTTTATGAGAAGGGCTAAGTGAGGATGAATGTGTTGAATTTTATGTTTAACAAGCTTGGCATCATGATGAGTGACTATGTTATGGGTAGTAATGGTGGGGTCAATCCCAATAATATCACTGTAAGACCAAGTGAATGTTATGTTTTTGTCTTGGAGGAAAGAGGAGAAGTCTAGAAGTTCCTTGCCATTCAATGATTGGCCCAGTTTGATAATGTAGGGGTTATCCAATATGCCCAAGTTGATAACCATGGTGGATTCATTTGACATGGTCGAGGCTTTAGGAGGAAGGGATTTGTGGATAGAAGAATCCCTTACATTGAGGTAGGTAAGAATGGAATCATCATCTTGATGTTGGATGGTGTTGATGGTAGGAGAATCATTTTCTACCATTTCAAGGTGCATGAGTGGAAGGACTTTGGTTTGGCCACCCTTGTGGTAGATGAGAGGGCCAAAATAATAGTATTGACTAGAAAAAAAAGTTAGGGGGGATGATGTCATGATCTTCAGGTGGGGAAAGTGGTTGGGTTGGTGAGGATGGGATATTTTCCTCCATGGTGATAATGGGTTTGGGTGAATCGGTGGGTTCTTTAGGTGGTTCATACCCAAGGCCAAATGACTCATGAGGTTACAAATTTTTGATATGGGGTAACTCATGAGGCCCTTGTTCATAGAGACCAAGGCCAAATCATTTCTAAGCACATCTATGAAGATACAACTTAGCAAACTCTGGTTTGCTAAGATAAAAAAAGTTAGAGGTAAATGGTTGGATGGTTGCAGTAGTGGTAAGGGCTAGAGTGGCTCATCAAGTCCCCTATAAATAAAATTTGTTTAATGGTTAGGGAGCCCAAAGGGGATGATGGTTCCAATGTTAGGTTCATAATAAGGATCATGCCTGAGATTACCATATTCTTGTGGAGCAGAGAAGGCATCCAAGGCTAAGAGTCTATATTCCCCAAGGGAAAGAAACTAGAATGTGGCTACCATAGGTTTCTCTACAAGAATCTAGGAAGAAGGGATATATGAGCTAGTAGAAGCTTCATCAGCATTTAGTGTTCAAGTGTCACAGGTTTTGGTTGGTGGGGTTTGTCATTAGAATATGGTTGTGAGGTGGATGAAGGAGGAAGGAGGATGTCATTAGGCTGATATGTCATATTAAAAGATGTGAAAGGACTAGGGTCAGCCTAGATAGTCATAACTTGCCCTTCATGCTCAAATTTGACACATCGATGTAAGGTGTAAGGGACATAACTCATGGCATGAATCCAAGGGTGCTCAAATAAAACATTGTATTTGAATTCTCCTTCCACAACATTAAAAAGTTTAGGAATGGTACGAGGCCCTACACAGATATAGAGGATAACTATGCCCAAGGTAGTAACCTTGGTATCATTGAAAGAACAAGGGACCACTGTGCTTTCAAACATGATGTTTGTGGGTAAGTGCAACTAGTCATAGGCATGAGAGGAAATAATATTGATGTTGTCTCCTCCATCAATCATCACCCTTTTGATGTGGGTTTGATTAATGTATGTCATAATGAAGAAGGGGGATCTGGATCTTTCAAATGAATATAAGGTATTTCTAAATCTTTGAAGGTGACAAGGTTGGAAGTTCAAAGGTCCCCAACAAAGGTGGCAAGAGGTTGAGGGTCATTGGGTTGGACCTCTATGGATTTCAAGAATTTTATGAGTGCTTGGTGGTGATGGGGAGAGGTAGAGAACTCATATAAGCTCATTTTTGCTGGAGTTTGGTGAAGCTACTTGAGGATAGCTTTCTGAATGAATATTGCATATGGGTTAGGGTATGAAGGGTAAAATGGGGAGGTACCAAAGATAGACACCTTGGGTTTGTTCAAAGACAGAGATGGTTGGGTATTATTTACTTGGGAGTTTGGGGAGGGGTAATTCCAAGGAATAGATGCCTTAGCCTTCCCTTTATCTTTCTATTGGGCTTGAGATTGGGTAACCATGTGAATAGTGTGGATAAGGGGGTTTTATAGATTGGGTGGTTTTTTTAGTTCCTGCTCTTTTCTTTTTGGTGAGATTGAATATTGGATAGGGTGAGTTGGTGGTTGGATTGGCAATGTGGATGAAGGAGGTTTATCTAATAATAAATCATCATCTTCATACAGGCTATAAATAAGTATTTGGAGATATTTACAGTTTTCTATGTCATGTCCTAATGCCCTATGGTATGCACATATAAAGTTATCATTTAACCAAGAGGGTTTGGTATGTGAAGGGTCAAAGGGTATGATGGGTGCTACACTCAAAGAAGAAGTTTTCAATAATCATTGGAGAATGCTTAAGTAAAATTCAGCTAAAGTTGGTAGAGGTTTAGTGGTTTTTGTTTTGAGTGTCGAAGTATAAGGTTGTGTGGATGTAGGCTTGGTGGTAGGTGTCTTGGATAATGTGGTATGATTAGTTGATGGTTTTGGTTTAGGCAATATGGTTGATGAGCTGAAGACAGAGGAGGGCAAGGTAGGTGACTTAGGAATTGTCAATGTAGTGAGGAAATGTGTCTTAGAAATCAAGAATGAAGGCATGAGAAATAAAAGTGGTGGAGTTTTAATAAAAATGATGGACTTCATGTTCAAAGTAGAGGGATGAGGACCCAAAGTGAAGGGTAAAATTAAGGGAGGTAAAATTTGGGGTTTTGGGCCTTTTGGTGGTTTTACTTTTTTGTTTGTTTTAGTTGTTGGTTTTGGAAGGGATTTGTTCACTTTAGTTGTCTTGATGAGTTTAGTTTTTTTAGGGTCAATTAATTTGGAGGAGGTTTTAGTTGGTTTATAAGGGCTACGTTGGTCTACCAAAGAAGGGGTTAGAAGTTCTAGTTTGGTTCCCTTACCTTTGTCTTGACCTCTAACAGAAGGTTCTAAAAGTAGAGGTTTGGTGGATGGAGTTATCTTCTCTTATGAGATATCTTCCAAAGAGGGAGTGGATGTTTTTATAATAGGGGAGGTAGGTGTGGTATCCACCAATGGAGGTGTAGGTACGATGGCTTCTTTTGTTTGGGTTTCTAAAGGAATAGAAGATAGTTTCTTCCCTTCCATTAGGGGGATGGGGAAAGAGTCAATTGAGGTAATGTTTTCTTCAACAATGGGTTCATCAGTAACCACATTAATAGTATGTGTCTCATGAGATGGGTTTGGTTTATTGTTATGGTAAGGGGTAGAAGGAGCATGATTAGGGAAAGGCTTTTGGAATATGTCAAGGGCCTAGTTTGGTGGTGCATTAGGATTGTCCAACATAAGCTCCCCTTTATCATTGAGGGATTGGGTAAGGTATTTGAAGGCGTTTCACCTATTGATTTCATGTCCTATGACTCGGTGAAAGGTGCAATGGTCATTCTCATTATACTAACCCGGTATGGGGTGAGAAGCATCAAATTTTTGGGGTGGTTTAATTGGTAGAAGCTAGATGATATTGGATTTTAATAAATTTTCCAAAATAGAATGATAGGGCTCTCTAATTGGAGTTAATTGCTTATGATTATTCCAATTTTGGTCCCTTTGGTTTCAATTTGAATAGTTAGAGGAATCATAGGTTTGGTTCATTGAGTTTTGTTGGTTGGTAGATGGTAGTGGTGTAGCTTTGAGGACAATGACATTGGTGGTTGTTTTGTTTTTAGTGTTGGGATTGGTTTGGTTGTTTGGTTTGAAAGAAAAGGGCTCATTAGGTTTGTAATTTGGGTTCTTGCTTTTCAACTTTAACCATCCTTCATCAATGGCTTTATTTTCTAGTTTGTGAGCTATGGTAAAATCTTCATCAAAGTTCTAAAAGCTTTGGACACACAATGTGGATGAAATATGTTTTGCACATGCCTAGATGAAGAGCTCTATAAGCTCAAGTTGAGTCAATAAAAAGGAAAGTCGATTGAGTAGGATCCTCCAACAAGCCACAAAATTGGTAATAGATTCATCTTTGAATTTCCAAATGAATTAGAGGTTGGTAATGGAAACGTTTTTGGATATATTGATCAAAAAATGATCCAAGAATTTTTGGGATAATTGGGTGAAAGAGAGGATGCAATGTTTGGGTATGGCACTATACCAATCCAATGTTGGTCTAGATAATGATATAAGAAAGGTACAGAGGAGAAGAGTGTCATCATGGGAAATCAAGTAACATGAATGCCTAAATGCTCTTAAATGTTGTTGTGGGTCTTCCTTACTATTAAACTTAGTAAATTTTAAAAGTTTCCATTGGGCCGAGCAAGGTTTGATGGGGACCAAAGGGTGAATAGGATCATTGCAAATTTAATCATAGGATAAGAGATTATGAGCTCCAGAGATGGATGATTCAAGGGTATTCATCTTGCCTATGATCAATTTCATGAAGTCTACTTGAGGTTATTGGGATGCATAGTTATATAATATGTTTTGTTGAGGTTGGATGATGTGTGAATAACTAGTAGATGGTTGAGATGACTCCATGTATTGCTATGTGGTCTTTGGAGGTTGGGTGGAAGATATATATTGGTATGCAAATATTAATGGTTGGGTAGAGGTGGGTGGTTGGGTAGTAGGCATATGCCCCTATGGGTTATGAAGATAACTAAAGGTTGTGTGTTGGGTCGAAGTGGTGATTGGGTTAATGGTTGATGGAAGGGTGGTGAGTCTTGTGTTTATTGGTGGTAACATGGACGGTATGTAAACCTTAAGGCTTGGAAGTGGAGTAGTGTTTTATAGATTGGAGGTAACTAGAGGAATATGGGTAGAGTTAGAGGTAGACACTCCTATTGTGGCGGAGTGACTAGTAAGAGGTATAAAGGCAGTGGTAGTTTGTGTTGGTGAGTTAGTTTTAAGGGAGTTGTTGGTTGATAATAATGTTTTGACAACTATAAGTTGAATAGTTTCTATGGTAGTGGATGTATTCTCCATGAGATGGAGAAGCATTCCATAAGGTGGGTTTACAGGTGGGGTTGAAACTAGGATTTGGTAAGACGTGGTTCTTGGATAGTGTTATAAGGTTGCATGTGTGTTGTTTTGAAAAGTGGCAAAATCCACATCTCCTAGGACTACCCAAGTAGGAATTATTAGAGAGTGAGGGGAGTCTGTAGGTTCAGAAGTGTGTTATATGGATGAAGAGGTGGAAGTTGGTGATGGTTGATTTGGTGGTAGGTTTTTTTCCTCGAGGTCCTTCTACTATTGGTGAGTGAGAACCATACAAGAAGGTAAGAAAAGGATGATACATTATCACACCTCAAACAAATAAAAATAAAAAATAATACTCAAGGAAAATAATGTATTCACTAAGAGTGAATTAAATCCTAAGATTATTTTTTATCTCTCTTTTGGCTTATGTCTTAGAAAAATGTGAAGAGGAAATTGGCTTGAATAGGTCCTTAAAAAAGTAGTTTATGTTTGGTTTTGGGATATGCTTAGGAGTTTAAAAATAAGTCTATATTAGATTGAGTATGTGGCTTGGTGCTTGGGGCTTTCTCCCCTTACTTCATCATCCCATAACCAATATGGATGCTTAGCCAATATATACTGATTACTAGAGTTTATAATCAACTAGAGAGTTGAGTTGGTTATCCCCTCGGTGATTAAATCTAAGTACGATAACTAGGAAAAGGTAAGGTGATATGTCAGGTGATGAAATCCTATTCGGGCCTTATCTCAAGTGAGTTATATTTATATATATTTTTAAGTGGTTTGGTTGTGTAACATTTGTGAACTATGGTTAATTTGCTTTGCTTAATTAATCTAGGTTAATTAGAAACAAGCAAGCAAACAATGGATGCAAGGTTTATTTTAAAGCCAAAATAAAATATGAGATTTCTTTAAATGCATATAAAATCTCTAAATGAAATTCCTAATCCTAGGGTGATTTCTCTTTTTATTTTTAAAAATGCAAGCAAAATAGACTCTAACTTTTTTAAAACAAAAATACAACTAAAACTTGTGTTTTTATTTTTTATTAAGAAAGAAGGAAAGATTAATTTTCCTAGAATGTAACTAAATGGATTTAAATAATGAAATTCTAAATGTCCTAAAACATATATTAACTCAAGAAAACTCAAGGGTCCCACCGGGTATGCCAAAATGTTTCTATCTAATTTTTGTTTTTTCCTAAGCGTGAAAAGAAGAAACTAGTGGAGAAGGGTGTGTAGAAGAATACATATTGAATATGGGCATATTGAATCCACACTTTGTGAGAAATCCTCTTTGTCTAGGGAATAATTACCTTCAATTATAAATCACTACCACAAAACTTATTGGTTAGATAAGTAGTTGGATGGATTGCCTAGTGTGAGCTAGATTCTAGAAGCGAAAGCTTTCTAGGAGGTTGTCAATCCAACTTCTTTAAACACTTAAGTTGGTAAATGAAAATGGAAATATTTACATAAAATCACAGAAATATAAAACTAAGAACAATAAATAATATCAAATTAATTAATAAAACTAAATGCTTTGCTTAGATGGCTAAAATAAAGCAACTAGTTTAAATAATGTTAATGCTAAAAATTGGTTAAAACAAAGTTGTGGTTTTTGGTTTGGATTGATTTGATAAAAGTAAAAAGAATGATTTGGTTGGGGTCAGGAAATGGTTGGGATTGTGAATTTAAATGTGTTCAAGAAAACAAGAGGGATAAATGGTTAAAATGAGGGCCACGAAGGCAAAGGGGTAAATGCTCAAAATGAGGCCAAGAAGGCAAATGGGTAAAGGGTGATCAAGAGGGAAAAGGGGTATGGGTAAGAGGATAAAATGACAAGAGGATAAAGAAGGAAATAAGTGAAATAAGAAGACCAAAAGGAAAGGAATAAATAAATTAAGATAGCTAAAAATAATATTACTTCAATGCTTGAAGATGTTTGTTGATGAAGATTGGTTTGTTGAAGATCCTTGATGATTTTGGCAGAGTTTCATTGCTTCATGCTCTTTTCGTCCAAGATGTGGATGAATTCCAAAATGATAACCTCCTCCAAATACCTTTAACAAGATGTTAATAACCAAATAATAACTTTCCACTTAACCTTGGGTGAAGGAGAGGGGGTATTTATAGCATTTGTTGTGAGAATCATGCCAAAAGAGGAATAGTATAATTATGCCCCATTTGCCATGTGGTGCATGAATGAGTCAAATATGAAGTTGGTGGGGATTCCCATTTGGGTTGGTGAGTCTCCCACCTTGCACATGAATCCAATTTTGATTGAGAATCATGCACATAGGTTTAAATGAGACCAAACACTTTTCACCACCCTTACTTGTCTTCATTCAAGCACTTAAAGAGATGGCACACAAAATGTGACACCATTTTCCATGTGGTGCATAAACTAGTCAAAAATGAGTTTGGTGGAGATTCTCATTTGGGTTGGTGAGTCTCCCATTTGGGTGAAAAAGTCAAAAATAAGTGCCATTTCTCTTTCCCAAAGAACTAAAGAGGTAGGTATCTCATTTTGAAGGCTACTTTCATTTGTGAAGGAAAAATACATGTTGAATGATGGCCTCTTAAGAGAAAATTCATCATATTTCAAGGGGGCCTTGTAATGCTTAAATGAGGTCATTAAGTACCTTGGGAAAGTGTCCCAGGTGGGGTATGATGTCCCACATCAAGCCAACTCACTTCTAAGCCATGTCACTTGCACTATCACTTGCCATATTACCTTCCATGTCACATGCCATATCACCCTCCACATCACTTGCCATGCCACATGCCATATCACTTTCCATGTCATCATGAATAGTGATAATGGGTCTCAGAGTGAATAGTACTTTCAAATAGTAATATTGAATAGTATTACCTGAATAGAAGAATAGTGATTTGATTAGGTTAAGAAGGATTAGTTAAGGATTAATAAGGTTTAGTGGGTCTTAAGGGGTCCTGAGGAATTTATCATTGGAAACTAAAAGTGTGCAATTTTCTAATGTCTACAATTACCTCAACCATCGATGATCACCTTAACCATTGATGGCCATATCAATCGCCAATGGTCACTGTAGTATAAAATAATATCAAGATATTTTAACCCATTTACCCTCAACCCAACCCAACTTTCTATGCCCCTACCTATTTATAGACCCCCATCCCATTTTTTGAAGAACACTTGACCTATTTAACATTAGTATTGACCCACTTATTGCTATATTATTCATTTCTAGTCTATTTTATTTATCAATAATTTCTTGTGTTCAATTTTAGTAGCTTTTGAGTATTGATGCAAGTAATTTATCTTCTATTTTATAAACTTAATTGTTTAAAATGTGTGGATTGATATCCTTCGAAGAAGCTCATGCTTTTGAGATCTAGCTAGCGCTAGGAAATCCACCCAACTATCTATCTAACCAACCATTTGTTTTAGTGTTATATTATTTGCAGGTCATCCTACCAAGCTAAAGAGGAGTTATTCACAATCATCTGATTCAACATATGCATAATCAAATAGGTTTTTGAACCATACCTGTATTTAGTTTATTCTTCTTCTTTTTTCAAAATATAAGTTGAAATTTAATGAAACATTTTGGTATGCCTGATGGGACCTTGAGTCTCTACTCGAGTTTATTTTTTTGTTTGTTTGAATTTATATTATCTTCTCCCTATTCTATTTTTGGGCTTAAATTCAACTGCATACATTGATTGCTTGCAAGTTTAGCTTACATAGTCTAAAGTAAAACAAAGTAATTCAATTGTATCATCACTTTTGTTTCACACACTAAACCAAACCATTTACATCAATCAAACATCAAATAAAGTGAGACAAATCCTGACTAGGATTTCATCACCTAATTGTCACCTTACCCTTTCCCAACAATCTTACTTGGAGGCCATTACCAAGGGGAGAACCAACTCAACTCTCTAATTAAGTATAACGTCTAGAAATTGATATATATTGGCTAAGCACCTAAAAATATTATAACTATAGTGTGTGAAGTGAGGGGGTAAGCCCTAATACCATGCCACATATTGATTTCTCATACATATCCCTTTTAAGATCCTGAACAACCTAAAACCAACCATAGACTTCTTTTCTAGTACCCACTCTACAAGCCAATTTTAGTCACATAATTTCTTGAAAGCTTAAGGCATAAGCCAAAAGAGAGACTAAAAAGAACTTTAGGACTTAACATACTTTCTAGTGTGTGATTGATTTATTTGCTCATTTCTTCTCTTCTCTTTTTTTGAGTGATGATATTGTTTATGTATTCTATTTCCCTAAATTTATATGGTTCTAACTCGCTAGTAGTGAAAGAACCTAGCAGAACAAAACCCATCACCAAGTAAATCAACCTCTTCTACCTCCTCATCCATGGAGTACATTTTTGAACGAAAAATATCTCCTTGTCCTTTAGGAAGTCTTTCTTTCTCTCAAGAAGTTCTCAAAGGGGATATAAACTTTGCTACCTTTTTAGATAACAATCTTGTGGCCCTTCAGCATTATCTTAGCACCATGCCCCACCATACCCCTACCTCAGTTCCATCTGTGGACCCAAATTATGGCATGCCTTCCCACCTTATGGAAAACACTTATGTTTCCATAGTTAACACCCAACCATTGGATACCCAAGCTTTCTCATCCACCAATAATCCTTTTGATACCACTGTAGAAAACTAACCTGCCCAACCTACAAACACTCTTATACCTTCCACCCCCACCAACAACTCCTCTACCTTAGGAGAAATCCAACCACTAGCTACCTAAAATCCCCTCACCATGAGAGTACCTACCACTAGCATTAACAACCTTCCTTAGTCTACCCCTAATATTCTAACCACTACTCCACTTTAAAATATTAGGGTGTCCATACCTTCTACCTTACAACCAATCAACATAAAGATCACTACCCTTCCTTTTATTACCAACCCCACCATAGCTTCTACCCAACAGGTGCCCATTGAACCAGACTTGGGTTACACCCCTAATCTACAAGGGCATGTGTCTCTACCTAATATCCAACCACCTGTATCCACCTACCCTTACATAGCTTTCACCTAACCACTGGTGTCTACATACCAATATGTGGTAGCCCCTCAACCTCCTACTAGTTATCAGTATGTCACCCAGCCACCATAATTGTATGCACTTTACAACCTTCTGGGTGCACAAACCCAAATGGATATAATGAAAATGATAATGGATAATATGACCACTCTAGATTCATCTATCTCTGGGGCTCAAAACATCCTATCATATGATCAGATCTGTAATGAACCCATTCACCCATCTATCCCTATCAAACCATATCCCCCTCAATGGAAAATTTCCAAGTTATCTAATTTTTAGAGTAAGGAGGATCCCCAAAAATACCTCAAGGCATTTAGGCATGCATGTTATTTGATTACTTATAATGATGCCCTCCTTCTTCATACCTTCCCCATGTCCCTATCCGATCTAGCATTGGATTGGTATAGTGCCATAACCAAACATTCCCTCTTCTATTTCACCCAGCTAGCTCAAATTTTCTTGGATCACTTTTCAATAAACATCTCCAATAAAGTTTCCATCACTTACCTCTACTCTATCTGACAATTTGATGATGAATGTATTTCTAATTTGTAGCTCGTTGGAGGAGCCTAATCAATCAGCTTTTCTTTTCCTTTCCCAACCTGAACTAATAGAAATTTTTGCTCAAGTATGTGCCAAGCACATCTCTTTCACATTGCATGTTTAGAGCTAAAATACCTTTGATGAAACCTTTACCATGGTGCATAAAATAAAGAATAGATCCATCGATGAAGGAAAGTTAAAGTTAAAAAAAAAACTCTACCTATAAAACCAATTAGGCCTCTTACTCTAAACTGAGCAACCAAGCCAATACCAATGCCAAGAATAAGGGAACTACAAATTCAATTATCCTTAAGACCACTCATCCACCATCTATCAAACAATAAAATTCATCTAACTCCTCAAATAAAAACATGAGAAATAGAATTAAAACAATCAGAATCAATTAACCCCACTTGGGGAATCATATGCTTTGGTCCTAGAGAAGTTGTTGAAAGCTAATATCATACAACTTCCTCCCATCAAGCCTCCTCAACAATTTGATTCTTCTTGTCTTGTACCTAGTTGGTATAATGAGATGATCTAAGTGTTTTCCATTGAGTAGTTGGGCATGATATTAGTAGGTGAAATACCTTTAAAAATATAGTCTATACCTTCATTAACAAGGGGGAACTTGCATTGAATAATCCCAATGCACCTCCGAATCAAGCCCTTGATATTTTCAAACAACCCTTTTCCAATCATATAACTATTAAAAATGATAACAACAAATTTGACTCTTCTTGTGATTCCCATACTATCAATATGGTTCTTGACACACTCATGGCTGAAGAACCTACTACCCAATCTACCTATTCTTTGCCCTCTCCACTTATTGAGGTAGTGGAGTTAGCTTATCCCCTTTTAGAGACCCAAACCAAGGAAGTAAAATTTTCCTCTCCTCCACTTATTGAGGTAGTGGAGTCACCAATACCTTCTTCAACTAACATATTAGAGCAAACAACCATCGCCACATTACCTTCTCCTTCAACTATCGAGCAATTTTCTTCCCCTTTGGAGATCATTCTTGAGGAGGAAACCACTGCACCTACACCTCCCATAAAGGAAAATCCTACCCAAACCTCACATTCTTTGATTGAATAAAAATATGATGTTATCATCCCTCTTTATCAACTTATGGGCTTATCTTTCAAGTCCACTATCTAGGGAATAAGACTAGTCTACAAGCCCTTCTCTAGATTACTTCAAAAATTGGAATTTATCTCCAACCTTGACATATATCAGGACACCTTTTGGCAGCAACTAGGGCTCCCTTACATCACTAGTTAGGAACCTACAACCACCTCATTATTAAACCAACACACCACTTCTGTTATCCATCCCCCTTCCATATCAACCTAGCTAATCAAAACCTCTACCAACCTAACCATTTCTTAGCCATCCAAAATAACCAAGTCCCAAACAACCAAATCATCATCTTCAACCAAAATCATCAAACCAACCAAAATCCTTGGTGTCTTCCCTATGTAGATCCTTCATCACCAATCCCTGAAAATGGAGCTCACCTCACTAGACCCACCAAACAAACACCAAATCAAATAAACTAAGGAGTTAAAGCCACCAAAAGGCTAAAAGGATAAACTACTACCTCCCTCTACCTTACCCTCTATTTTGGGGCCTCATCCCTCCACTTTGATTTGGAAGCTGATTATCTCAACTAAAACCTAACCATGGCTATTAGTTACACTGACACACTTGATTTTTGACATACCCATCTTCATTGAACCGTCAATAACCAAACTACCTACCATGAAACCTCATACCTATAACTTATCAACTTCCACCTTAACAAAACCAATACCATAAAATAAGAACACTACCCCACCCAAACCTTCTATTAGTAAACCCATTTCCAAAAACACTTCCATCTCACCAACCAAAGCCATAACCTCTAAACCCTCACCACCTTTAGCTGAGTCTTACTCAACTATTTTCCAAAGGTTATCACAAGCTTCTTGTTTGACCTTACCTCATATCAAACCATTTAACCCTCTTGGTTTGAAACCCATCTGGTATAATGACTGTCAGGTGTGATCCTATCATAGGACACTAGGGCATGATATGGAGAACTTAAAATCTCTCCAAACCATAATCCATTGGCTCTATGATGAGGATGATCTAGTAATAGATGAACCTCCCATGATCTCATTACCAATATGATAATCGACAACCACCACCCAGTGACTTCTTACTTCCCCACTCTCACCTCAGGGTGATGAGGGACCAAACCAATCCCTTACCCCAACTCTTCACTTTATCCATATTATCCATGTGGTCACATGATCACATGCTCAATAGAAGGATAAGGGGAAGGCCAAAGTGTCCATTTAATAGACACACCCATCTTTCACCTCCCAACCAAGTCAAATTCAAATTCAGCCAAACCCAAGATATCTATCTTGGGTACATCCCAATCTAACCCCTCTTAATCAATTAGAAGATTGGTTCTCAAACAACTTCACCAAACCTTATAGAAGATGAGCTTATATGAGTTTATTTCTACCTCACCTCATCATCGCCAAGAAATGATAGAGGCATTGCATTAGTAAAGGTCTAACCTGAAGACCCTCAACCTCTAGTAACCTTTGTTGGCATTCTCTAAATTTCTAATCTTGTCACCTTCAAGGATTTGGAAATACATTCCATCCATCGTAATGACCCAGATCCCCCTCTTTTCATCACTGCCTACATCAACCAAACCTGCATCAAATGGGTTATGATTGATAGGGGAGCTAGTATCAACATTATATCCTCCCATTCATATAACCAACTCAAATTACTTGAGACCATTATGTCAAAAACCTTAACCATCCTTTGACCCTTCAATGATACCATGGCCACTACTATGGGCACTATTGTCCTTCATATCCATGTAGGACCTCACACACTACCCAAACTCTTCTATGTAGTGGAAGGCAAATCCTCATATAATGTTTCACTAGGATGAGATTAGATCTGATCCATGAGTTGTGTCCCCTCTACCCTTCATCATTACATTAAATTTGACCATGAAAGTTAGGTTTTAACTATCTAAGCTGACCCAAACCCCTTTTCATCATACAAAATTACTTACCAACCCAATGACGTCTTACTACCTCCATCTAGCACACCCTCACTAGCCAAAGACAAGCCCTCGACCATGAAAGAGGAAGACATATCTTCTTCTATCGACAAGATATACACTAGTTCATCCATCCCCTCAAACCAAATCCCAAGCATAGACCCCTTGGAATCAACATTTCATCACCTTTCACTAGGGGAATATCGCCTTTTGGCCCTTGATGCCTTCCCTACTCCCTATGAGTATGGGAAACTTAATAACCAACCTAGGTATGACCCCAACATCAGAGTCATTATTCTATTTGAACCTCAAAACTTTCAAACCTGTCTCATCTATGGGGGACTTAACAAACCCCTCGATGCTTCCACCACCCCTCTTTCACCTCAACCACTCATTGCCAGTTTTTCCTAACTATATAAACCAAGTTTCACCAAGACATACCTTCATTGATGTGCTTGGAAGGAATTTGGCCTTGGATGATATGAACAGGGGCCACATGAGTTGCTTCCCATTGAGATTTAGAAACCCCATGAGAAACATGGCCTCAGTTTCTCTCCACTTGACCAACATACTAATTCACCTTCCACCACCAAAATTGATGAGGATATCCCATCCTCTCTAGCTCCTTCATCATCAAACCAAAAGGATGGTGACATCATCCCATCAAAATTTATTTCATCAACATGATCATCCTCGAACCCTTGACTTATCAAATGGAGGGGGTGTCCATAACCATCCCTTTGACCTATCCTGACATGATAGGAGACGACTCTCCTACCATTAACATGATTCAGTGTCAGGATGATGATTCCATTCTCACCTATCTTAGTGCCCTAGATTTTTCAATCCACAAATCTCTCCCTCTTGAGACCTTGACCATGTTGAATGAATCTATTATATATATCAACTTGGGTACTCCAAACAACCCCCACATTGTCAAAATTGGCCAATCATTGAATTCTAAAGACTTCAGGACTTCCCCTCATTACTCCAAGACCATAACATAGCATTTTCTTGGTCTTATAATGACATGCCAAGAATTGACCCTACCATTTCCACCCACAACATAGTCACCAACTATGATGTCAAGCCCATCAAGTAGAAACTTTGATAAATGCAACCTCGAATAGTCCTTCTCATTAAAGAAAAGCTTCAAAACCTCATATCTATTAATTTCATTCAACCTATTGACTATCCTCAATGGGTTTTGAATGTTGTACTTATCACTAAATCCACAAGGGGACTATGCATTTGTGTGGACTTTCATGACCTCTACCTTGATTACCCCAAAGATGACTTTCCTCTACCAAGCATCAACTAGCTAGTTGATCTTATAGCCAACCATGAGATGTTATCTCTCATGGATGGATTCTCAAGTTACAATCAATTCTTAATTGCCCCCAAATATCAATACAAAACTACCTTTATCATCCCATAGGGAACCTTTTGCTATAGAGTCATGCCTTTTAGACTAAATAATGCTAGTACAACCTACCAACGTGCCATGACTTACATCTTCCATGACCTTATCCACAAGATTATTGAAGACTATGTAGATGATCTTATTAGAAAATCCAAGCTCCAAAAGGATCATTTAGCTATCCTCAAGATTCTATTTGAGCATCTCATCCATTACCATATCCAAGTCAACCCCAAGAAGTGCATTTTTAGGGTTTTGTCAGGTAATATCCTTGGCTTTATCATTTACCTTTGGGGAATTGAAGTTGATCCTACCAAAATCAAAGAAATCCTTGACATGCCTCCTCCCAAAAACCTTAAGCAAATATATAACCTACAAGGGAAGCTCTAATCCATTCATCACTTTATCTTTCAACTCTCAGACCGATGCCAACCCTTCCATCACCTTCTGAAGAAGAATGTGTCTTTTAAGTGGAGCAATGATTATCAAAAGGCCTTTGATTAACTCAAAGAGTACATCCTATCTCCACTTGTCCTTGCCCCTCCTAAGGATGACCAACCTTTATACCTTTATATCTTTATCACTGATCACTCCTTAGGGGCAATGCTTGCTCATTGGGATGAACAACACAAAGAGCAAGCCATCTACTATATTAACCATATGTTTGTAGAGTATGAGACTTGGTATAACCATATCGATAAACTTTGCTTATCCTTAGTCTTTGTGGCCACCAAAATTCACCACTACCTTCTTAACCACAAAACCTATGACATCACCAATACTAACCCACTCAATATATGCACTCTAAGCCATACCAAAATCAACATATGGCCAAGTGGCTAATGATTTTAGTAGAGTTTAACCTTGAGTTCCTTAAACAAAATTAAATTAAAGGATAAGTCATTTCCAACCAATTGGCTAAGGCACCATTGGCAAACAACCAACCTCCTCCTCTTGAGTTCCCTGATGAGTCTATTGCAACCCTCTCTCAAGAACACTTCACCTAGCAAGTGACTATGTTATTTAATAGATCAAAGTGTCAACAAGGTGGTAGAGTTGATATCATCCTTATTCCCTTTGATAGCGAACCTCTTCCTTTATCCTTCAAGCTTGACTTTGAACGTACCAACAATATGGTTGAGTACGAAGCCCTAGTCTAGGCCTTCAAAATACATTAGCCTTGGGAGTCAAAATGATCAACATCTTTGGTGACTCCAAATTTGTGGTCAATCAATTCAATGGCTCTTACAGTGTAATAATGATATTTTACAATAGTACAAACAACTAGTTGATGAACTCTTGACATCATTTAAACACTACCACATCTAGTCAACTCCATGATCTACAAACAAGTTTGCCGACACCATAGCTTCCTTCACCTCTCAAATCCCATCTGCACCCTCTGAGTCTAACCTATCTATTTTTATCCATAGACTTACCTAGATTTCCTATATCAAACTGGACTCTCCCACCATTTTCAATGTGGAAGAAACCCAACTCGACCATTGGTACTAGTAGACCTTTCACTATCTCAACCTTACCATCATTCCTTCTAACCTTTCGAGGAATACTCAAAGATTATTTATCTAAAGTACCTCATGTTATACCATTATGTGTGGAATTTTTTATAAACATGGCTTTGATGGTCTCCTCTTTCATTGCTTACACAGTCATGAAGCCTCTCATGCTACCAAGGAAATGCATGATGGAATATGTGGGGGACACTTTAATGGCCTCGTTGTATCTAAATGCATCCTTCATCTTGGATATTACTAGCCTACCCTTAACCAAGATTATTGTGATTATGTGAAAAAGTGTGTTAAATGTCAACAACACACCAATTTGCATCATGCACCTAGCCATAGTCTTCATGTTTTCACTAATTTTTTGCCCTTCTCACCATGGGATTTTGACCATATTAGTGAGAATAACCCCCATTCTTCCTAGAAACCATTATGTCATCACTGTGACCAAATATTTTACCAAATGGGTAGAGGTTATTCCTCTAGTCTCAACCAAAGCGGAAATGATTGTCAACTTTATCAACCATCACATCATCTACCACTTCAGTGTTCCTCACAAGATCATCACCAATAATGGTAAATATTTTAAAAACAAACAAGTCTAGGGTCTTTATGATGCATTCGGTATTAATTTAAGTTTCTCATTGCCTTATCACCCTTAAATAAATGGATAGGCATAAACCTTTAACAAAACTCTTAACAACATGCTCACTAAAATGCTTAATGCATCTAGTTGGGATTGGCATTTTCACATCCTCTTCACCTTATGGGCATATAACTCTAGCATCTAAACCCCTACAGGTGTTGCTCCATTCTATTTTATGTTTGGAGACAAGGCCATCTTACCTCTCAAAGTCCAAATCCCATGTCTTTGCATATCTTTGTAGGATCTCATTATTGAAGATGATTATCATTATCACCATTTAGCCTAGCTTGAGCTAATTAATGAGCATCACTTAAATACCCTTACCCATCTCCATGTCTTTGAAGATCATGTCAAACGTGCCTATAACAAACACCTTAGAGTGAGAAAATTCAACATCAGAGACTTCATCCTAAAATAAAATCAACATATAACCAATATGGAAAAAAGCAAGCAGAGTAAGTTTGATTTCAATTGGCTTGGACCTTATATCATAACCCATAAGTATGGATCAAGAGTACCAGTTATCCTTTCTTGAAGGAAACCCATAACCTGAGCCCCTCAATGATTCACATATGCATCCTTTTTTTTGTTAACAAGGATTAAACTCATCTTTTATCTAACTTAAACTTGTCCCTTACTTACAAACCACATTCATATCCCTATTTTAGGGGCAACTGATTAAAATTGAATCATGTGATTATATATCACAATCATAGCCTAACCTTAAAAAATGGGTACCATGACTCTACCCATGACATGATTCTCATGATACTTTCCACCCCTCTTAAAAAATTGATTCCCATGATCGTTGTCACCTAAACCCCATTACACCTAATCAACCTTCTTATGATTTTAGTGTTACCTTCATAAAGTTGAACTGTTTAAGCCTACATAAGCATGTCTATGTCAAAAAAAATCAAATAAACCAAAAAAAGAAAAATCCAAACCAATAGCAATCATGGGTCATTCCTAGCATTAAGAGACTGCTTCCTTGAAGGACAATTATTGAATACATATTTGAAATTGCTCAAATTAAGGTGGACTTCTCCCTTGAAGGACAACTATCAAAAGCATTAAAGAAAGCACATGAACTTCGACCACTCCCTCGAAGGATGGCTGAGTGAAGAATTTGTCAAAATAAGCAATTTCGTGGAAGCTTCCTACATCGATCAACTTCCCCAACCCCCTATAAGTAATAAACAAAAGACCCATTATCAAGCAATATCCAAATTAACATATTTTTGAAAGCCACAATTGACTCTTATAAGTAAAATAATCTTAAAAGATGAAATTGGCTCTCATGAGTAGACTTTCCACATCGATTAGTCTAAACTTTGTATGACATATACTTGTTTATACTAACTCTTTAGAAACCTACAGATGAGGCATACTAGTCTCATAAGAAGGTTCTATTTCTCATCCATCTCCCCTTTATATAATATAAGCAAGGGATTTTGAGCTCACTTGACATTATGTGATCAAGACACCTTTTTAACCAACCAATGAACACTAATGCGAAGTATTCAAAGGGATTATATTACTTAAGCCAATCCAACTTTGGTTTTATTTTAGTCCTTATCAAATAAGAATCATCACACCCTCTTTCTATCCTATCATGACTAGTTTATCTTTTCACTAAGATGTTTGTCTCTAGATTATATCCTTTGTTCTCACATTTAGTGTTGTTAATTACATTAATTTATGTGCTCTGCCTCAAGAAAAACAAAATAAACATGATCATAACCACATCAAATAAACATATATCATAAGCAAAAACATACATCATTAGCATATCCATGAGCATGTCAAAGTCAAGCATCCATGAACAATAAAGCAATCAACCATTTTCACCACATTCCTAAATCTAAATAATGAAGCATATACTCATTAAAATTTAGCATGTCATAAATAATAACCATGAATAAGACAAGATACACCTCATTACATGTCTAGATAGGTGAGTCTACATTAGTGACCAATGTCCATAATATAAGCATAATCATAACCATAACCATAATCAATTTATCATCATGATCATAATCAATATAACATCACATCATAAACATCACATCAAAATATAATGAGAAATAAACAAGGGTCATATATATAAATCATAAGTCTAACATCATAATCTATATAAAAAATATACATGTCTCTCTCTCTCAAAATGTACATCTCACTGCATCAGCTCATAGACCAAAATCAAAATGATATACAATAATATATAGTATGTCTTAAACCATGTCCTAATTATGCCCCTAAGGCACCATTGTCTCATAGAGCACCACTAGGTCCCAGTTCCTACCCCCCTAAGGTACCTATTTATCCACTTACATAATTTTCCCACTTCCCTAGTGCCACCACACTAGCACCACCTACCAAACTAGCTCTATATTCACCCTATTGGGTCTTATCAAGACACTGCCTCAAGTCTTTAGCCTCATAATACCATAGCTCCTCCACTGTGGCTAGGTATTTCACCATGGGGATGGTACTTAGTGGTCTTGTAGATGTCATGACCCCTCTTCCTCTCTACCTCAAGGAGTCTCTCTCATGTGTAACCAAGGTTAGTGAAGCTCTAACCTAGTCCCTATCACTTATGAGTGTAGCCACCTGACCCTATAAGGTTGCCCCTTCACCCTGTAGTGTTGAGACCTATACCTATGTCATGGCTAATGCCATTCCTACCTATGCATCTTGGATACCCCTATACTTATGCCCTCTGGCCTTCTCTCCCAACTTGGTCCACATCCATTGGCCTCTTACCACCATCATCTCCAACAAAGTCTTCCATTGTGTATAGATATTGGTACCATGCAGGGTAACCATATATAAAACTTGCATCATCAATTTCTAGCCTCACTAGTATCTCTTTATTATCAAGTAATATCTACACTAGCTATGGGTCTAGTGGAAGGATCTTTATGTCCTCATGTCTATATCTCAAGAATGGGCTCAAGATCCCCTAAACCAAGTTAAACTACCTTTGTACCCTATCAAATAGGATGAGCTCTATCTATCCCTCCCTTTGACCAAAGATCCACATGTAACTTTGTAAAGATAAAGTTTACCTCCTATCACCAACCCACTTTGGGAACCCAACATATGGTCTCCAAATAATATCATTGATCACCAATGCACCTAGTGCACCCCTAAACTAATCTACATCATGAGCCCCTCCACTTACTCCTAAAGTGGCAAAGTCAACTCTCTACCTCATGTATCCCATGAAGAAAACTATCTAAGTGTATCCCACGTATGTCAACCCCACTAACCTCAACACTTGAATGTGCTCGTAAGCCTAGTAGTGTAAAACTAGACTGACACTGATGCCATATTTCTTGTGGGCCCTGAATCCCCATAGATCCATATATATCTATAGCAAAAGCATAGGTACCTATCTAAACACTATCTTTCCCAACAACATCTCAACCAATACACCTAACATCAAGTATGGGAACCTCCCACTACTCAAGTTGGGAAGGGTAAAGCATGAAACTACCATCATCATAGTCATAAGTCTCCTCTCACTCACTACCCTCTGATATAGTGTACTATAACTGAAGCCCATAACATGTTATCTAACATGATCACCATCATCTCTATGCATCAGCTCCAATAAATCATCTTGTTCTTCCCTTTCAATGGGATATATCAGGTCACCTCATAGGAGCAATTGATTGATCATGTACGCATCCTCTAGTAAGATAGTCATCTCACCAGTGGGTAAAAAGAAGGTGTTCATGGATATATCCCATCTCTTAATGAGGGCCATGATCATAGACATATCGCATGGCAAGTGCTCGTAGTGTCACATCGTTCTTAGCTTGACCTCCTCTATATGAGCCCAATCAATTGGGGTCATCCCATGGTGAACCTCTATAAAGATATGTGGTACTTGATCATGTATTTGAATTTGCTCTCATGTCTGCATAGTTCATTAGCAAACAAAATTAGTCATCTATACTATTTTACCTATGACCTTTACCTCTTTAACTATCTTTTTTACCCTTAAGTCTTACATAGCAACCTATTTACCTAACCATCTTACCCATTTAACCAGTGTCCACACTGCCCTTTTACCTTATCTATCAACCCTAGAATTTATGTTATTATCCACTACAACCTACCATTTAACCTACAAGGTTAGACCATATCAAATAATTAACATTGGCTATGACTTATCACTTTAAACAGTTTCATAAGAATATTTTAACTAGATGAATGTTGATGGTCATGGTGACCACCGACAGTCAGGCATCCATTTTTTCATGAATGTCAACCATCAATGGTTGGACTTGACTGCTGACAGTCACTATGGGTATTTTATGAATGGAACACCTAAACTTTGAAACTACCCAAAACCACCAAAGAACTACTATTTACTCAAAAATATCCTACCCAATCTTACCCCCAACCTACCCTAACCAACCTACCCTCCCCAATTTGGGAATCCACCACCTAATTTCACCAAAAATAAGAAAGTCCTCCCCAGGGCATAACCATACCTCTAATCCCTACCCACCCACCAATCAACCTTAAAAACTCAATGTCAATGAAATTCATAACTACTCTGCCAATTTAATATAACACCTACCTCATTCCTTGACCATCATTAAGGAGAAATCTAAGAACCCCTTGCCCATCCTCGACTGTGTCCATGCACACCCTGCATCCTCACTCATCTACCTCAGTAATAAATCATCAACCTCAATAATCACCCTCAGCTAAATTTTTCTAATACACCATAAACTAGAGATCTAATGTCAAAAAGTTTAGATGAACAATGAGAAGGTCGTTTTACTTTTTACCTTCATGGTTTTAGGGTTTACACCCTAACTATCGAAGGTTAAGGTGACCATCGATGATCACCCTTAAGCACCTTGATCATCAACAATCAAGTTGCTCCTTATTTTACTCTTACCTTAAGAAACCTTTTTAGATTAGATCTAAATCAATCACTCACCTATGGAGACTACTTTCTCCACCCATTTCAACCACCTCATCATCTCGCCATTGGTCCATTTTGGCCTAACGAGCATGCATTTTATGATGACTTTTACTTGATCCTTTGACCACTTCAAAAACATTACCATGTTGAACATTTTTTTAAACTAGCACCACCTTGTACATACCTAACCCACTTGTGTCCTCTTAGGAGCACTTCCTACCTTAGATAGTCATGACACTTGCCTAGTTTATGTTTTCATCAGGATCACATCTACCTTGTATACCCACTAAAACATTAACATTGAATTAGAGACTTATGTTTATGAGTGAACCCAGCCATCATGCCCAAATGTAATCATGAGGTCCACTTATCACTTATCCTTTTGAGCACTAACCATTTATTTGTACCAACTATGGTAACCTAGTCAATACATGATCTTGGCTATCACATTTTTTTGTAATTTGTGCATGTGTTTGCAATTTAGTACCCAACCTATCATCCACCCATTTTATCATCCACTCAAAAAATTATCAAACCCACACTTGATTCTATTTTACCTCATTAACTCCTAATTTGAGAGGTAACACCTTCTCCCATACTTAAGGCAACCTAACCCTGGACCCACAATCCATTTTTATTTTGTAGCTTGTTGATAAAAGATGCATAATAAAAAGGGGAAAAATGTAGACACCAAAAATATTCACATGATAGTTTTGAATTTTTTAATTCCCCTTGACCACTTTAGGACCCCCTTGGACCCAACCATTGGCCTTTTGATCGACTAGCCTAAGTCAATTCACATTCTAGTTAAAACCCACCTTTTAGCCAACCCTACCCTTGAACCCTGACCATCAATGGTCAACTTTGACCACTGATGGTTAGGTTTCACCATCCAAAGTAACTTACTTTTGCCCTATTTTTTTATAATTAGCTCATCTAAATCCATGTATGAATCATTACATGCATGATTTATAATTAAAAATCCTATTTAATGTCTTATTTCACCTCTCCTTCCTTGCCTATAAGAAGTGAGGAGAAAGAGGTGAAATCCATCCACAACTATCAAGAGATTTTTTTTGTAGGTGTTCTTCTAGTGATCTAGTCATCATGACAGAGAGCCAACTTATCGCCACCCCTCAGATGATAACCAAGTATCATTACTCTATCAGAATCATGCTAGACTCTACCAATGCATCGACCACCTCAACCATTCATTTGATCAACCTTATTCAAGCTAAGTATTTATTTTCCATTATTCAATTACTTTATTTATATTTTACAATCAACCCAGTACAAACCCATCTTTCAATATTACCTTTTGTGATCCCATCAATTTGAATTTTATCAACCCACAACCTACACATAGTAATCACTGATGGTCAGCTTGACCACTGATGATTTGTCCAATCGTTGATGGTTACCTCAACTACCAATGGTCACCTTAACCATCGATGATCATATCAACTATCGATGGTCACTATGGAAAAAATTAACAAGTTATTTTCACCCATTTACCCTCAACCAAACCCAACTTTCTATGTCCCTACCTATTCATAGACCCCCAACCCATTTTCTAAAGCACACTTGATCTTTTTAGCATTAGTATTGACCTGTTTATTGCTATATTAGTCATTTTTAGTCTATTTTCTTTATCAAGTATTTCTTGTGCTCAATTTCAATAGATTTTGATTATTGATTCAAGTACTTTATTTTCTATTTTATAAACTTAATTATTTAAAATATGTGGATTGATAGCCCCTGAGGAAGCTCCTACTTCTGCGACCTAGCTAGTGCTAGGAAATCCACCCAACTATCTATCTAACCAACCATTTACTTTAGTATTATCTTATTTACAGGTTATCCTCCCAATCCAAAGAGGAGTTCTTCATAATCATCTGATTCAACATATGCATAATCAAATAGGTTTTTCAACCATACCCATATTTAATTTCTTATTCTTCCTTTCTCAAAATACAAGCTAAAATTCACTAAAATAGAGAGATACAATTCAATCCATTAGTTTTGTAACATCTACCTATCAAAATTGAGAGCTATGAATACTTACCTTGTTGGATTGAATCCATCGTGCCTCAATCTCTCCCTTGGCCAATGGTGATTTGCAAGATGAGGTTGTGGTTTGAAAGGATCAAAAGGATAGATAAGATCTAGGCTACAAGACTTCTCTTATGCATCCAAGACCTCTACAAGATGAATGCTACTACTCCAAGGTATAACTCTAAGTAATGAAATCCTCAAATGATAGTATAAGTAAATTTATGAGTTGTAATGATGTGTAAATGAATGATCCCCTCTTATAAATGAAGTGAATTGGGTATTTATAGCCAAGTATTGACCCTAAACCCTCTCAAGAATTTCACCAACAAGGTCAGCTAAGTTGATCTTGTTTGGTGAGAAATAGATTCCTTAGGCCTTAAACTAGGCCGACTAGACTAACGAAGTTTCATAATGTGTATTGATTTCCCAACAAGATTGATCGAGATGATGCGGTTAGAAAATGAAGAAAAGGGTGCATGCTTAGGTAGGGGCTATTTAAGAAGTTGAATTTATTATAGAAATATATAAGTGGGTTTTAATTACTTATGAAGCACTAAAGGTCTACCAACCCCTTCTTAATGCATCCTTTAAAGCATACACTTAGAGAGATTGAGACTCGATAGGTTCTTGTAAGAGAGAAAGCATCAATAAATGATAAAGTTAAAAATATTGTGTGTATACATGTACCCCACTCGAAGCTCATCACATGTCATGTAGTTGTAACATGGGATGGTACTTTGATAAATAACACAACAACACACAACATTAAGCTAATAAATTATAGTAAAAAACACAAATTGTAATTTTTAAATTGAAATGATAGTAGGAAATAATTGAAAGTGTCAAATAAATATCTTGACTTACTTTTATCAATGAATGGTTATCAACTATATTTGTAGTCTTGATCATGGAGGGTGCATTTATTTCTTTGGACAAACCCTAAAGAGAAAAAACAAATAATCACATAGAAATCAAAATAAATTAACTTTGTGTAACTAAATAAGTCACTTTGAAAATTGGTAAGCTAAGGTGATACATGCTAAGTTAAAACAGAAAGACCAAGGAAAAATGGATAAAATTAGAGTAAATTAGGTAATATAAAATCCAAGGCTACTAAATGAATAAAAAACCCAAACAAGTGTACCTTAAATAAGAAAAATAACAAACTAGATCAAATCGAGGACACATGTACCTAAAATAATAGATTCAACATTGATGTAAAATAATAATAAAACATACTTAAATAAAGAAAGAAAAATAGCATAAAGTAAAACAACATTGATGATTGAGAAGTAACAATCGAAAATCACTCAATAATAAACAAATCTAAAATAGAAAAACTGAATGAAATTGTCTGAAAAAAGGTGAGAAAAAACTTATGATTTTAAATAAAACCAAGGAAATATAATAAGGATAAAGTAATGGTGTAAAGAAGTAATGCATAGTCACTCAAAAATAAAGTTTTTTTTCTTAAGATAAACTAAATCAAAACAAACTTATTATTAGCATGTCAAAGAAGAGATGAAGAATAGGAAATATAGAATTTGATGTCATATGAGTTGTGAATCACCTAAATCATGTAAATATGGGATGTATAAATTGATTGTGGCTTGCATGCCTAATATTAAAGCTTTATATTCAGCCATATTATTAGTGACGTCAAAGGATAATCAAAATGTTAGAGGTATGATTTTACCATTTGGGTTTGTTAAGATACAACCTTCCTCAATTCCTTGAGGAATTTTGCACCATCAAAGTGGAGTGTCCAAATTTATTCATACAAATCAATCGTAACTTCTTGTAATTATTTAATGATTACTTTAGATTTAGTGGTAGGAGGAGGATCAGGTTCTTCATGGTTATGTGCTTTTAAATCAGAATCAAAATTATGGAAATAATATTTGAGTGTGATTTCTTGGTTAAGACCTTCGATATAAAGTATCTCTTCATCAAGAAGAGTATCCTGAAGGTGATTAGTAGGTGATAGGGAGGAAAATGCAAGATGATATGTGATGACCTGACCTTTGATATATTTTTGTGTAATAATTTGGAGGTCAAATTCCATCAATAATACCATCTATTTGTTGATTCTATCTCTAGGTAGGAAAGCTTTGGAGAAGAAAAGAGGATTTGGATCAGAATGAACAATAACATAAGTAATTTGATAGAGCATATAATGGTAGATATTTTCATCTTAGAAATAGATAGATAAGAAATCACAATCTACTTTTTTATAATAATTTTTGTAATCAATTAAACCATGACTGATATAATAGATAACATATTATCTACCAGTATCATCTTGTTGGGAGAGCATTGCCTCAATTGATATGGGGGTAGATGATTTATATAGGATTAATGGATGATTATTTGAAGGTGGGAAAAGAGTATAAGGATGAATCAAGGATTATTTCATGTTATCATATGATTTTTGGCATGAATCTATAAATTCTAAAGCATTACCCTTTTTAAGAAGAGAATTAACGGAGTAGATACAGTAAGCCATTTCTGAAACAAAACAATGAATTAACCCAAGTTTCCCAAGATATTTTCATATGTATAGAATAGAGTGAGATATCAAAATGTTGATAATAACTTTGATTTTAGATGGATCAACAGCAATGTCCCAATAGGAGACTATAAAACCTAATAATTTACTAGAAGTAACACCAAACACACATTTGAAGGGGTTGAATCTAACTTTATATTTAATGAGTTGATCGAAGATGATGACTAAATCATGAAGATGAGTTTTATGATGTTTATATTTGGTAATAAGACAATTTATATAGGTTTCAATGGTTTTATGAATAAGATCATAAAATATAGGGATCATTACATGTTGATAGGTAGCTCTGACATGTTTGAGACCAAAAGGCATTGTAACATAATAATATGTGCCCCATTTTATGGTAAATGTTGTTTTATGTTGATCTTTGAGAAGTATGTGAATTTGGTTATATCCCAAAAAATAGTCCATGAGTGATACAATTTCATAACTAGTAGTGGAAATGATGATGGCATCTATTGATGGTAAGGGAAAGTTATCTTTTGGACATGCAAAATTTAGGTGACAAAAATTGATGCATATATGAATAAATAAGGTTACTTTTTTTATGAATAAGGATAATGTTTGAGACCCATTCTGAGTAATCTACAGGTTTAGTGAATTTAGCATCCAAAAGTTTCATGATTTATTTATGACATAAGGTAAAAATATCATGGGGGAATTTTCATTGCTTTTATCGTACAGGTTTTGCATCTGGGTAAGTGATGATATTATGGACAACGATGCTAGGATTGATTCCAATTATGTATTCATATGCCTAAGTTAAAGTTTCATGATATTTATCAAAGAAAAGGCTAAACTTATTTTTCTCTTTAGGAGTAAGTTCTTTAGAGACAATAATAGGTCCAAGACATGTAGATGTATCATATTCTATTTTGTAGTTTCTTCAATAAGCTTAGCATTTCCATCTTGGAAATGATATAGATCAGGAGGGAGGGAAGAGATAGGATTTGTTATAGGTTCCACACTAGTAATGAAATTATTTAAACAAGGAACATTTTGTCAAAGGTTATAAATCTTATGATGTTGGTTTAGAAGTTGAGGTTCTCTAGCATGGATTAGTTCTAGGATAGCTTCATCATTGGGAAGCATTGGTAAAGGTCCATAATATTGGACATATACTTATAGGTCGATGGTTTGATTATCTTTGTTATCATATTCAAAATGTATTTGTCTCACGTTAGTTTCTTTAACATCTAAGGAAATTTTAGGTGCAGTAGTAGATAAAGATTTTGTGTTGGTGAGATTAGGCTGAGGTAAATCAGCAAGGTCTACAGTAATTGTATTATTTTTTTTAATAGATGGGTTTTTAGGTAATGATTCAGGAAGGTTTCTCTTCATCTATTTTGATTAGATATATTTAGATGGTGATAGTTTAGATTAATAAATAGAATTGTAAGTAGGGTAGATAATATTTATTATTAGTAAAGTGGGTTGTATTGAATTATGTTGCATAGAAGGTTCAAAAGATGCCATGACTAAAATTTATTCAATTAACCATGGGGTGTTTAATAATGGTGGATTAATAGAGGGTACATAACCTTCAGGTTTTGATTTAGTATTGAATGAGATATGAATAACATGGACATCATGTTTGAAAGCATGTATTTTTTCTAATGTATTTTGATAATGTTCTATATCTAAATCTTGTGATGGGCTTGGGTCATGATATAATTATCATCATGCGTTGTGAGAAATATTGCATGCATTATTTCCATAGGAAAATCATGGGTGGAAACACCTATGTTGCTAAATTTGTGAAGAGACATACTTAAAGGATCTTGATAAAGTTTTGATACTCCATATTCATTGCAATTGAAATCATCCTCGATGTAAGAGGCTTCATATGCATTGTATGGAAGAGGACTATTAGTAGTATCATAGATTATAGGAAAAATATGATCATGTGGGAGTAAATAAGGAAGTAATTGAGTGGTATTGTAAGTATTTTACAATTCATTTGGTTCATCATCATTTGAATTGGTAAGAGTGACATGTAAATCATAACACATGTTAACAAATTCAGGGAGAGGTAGAATGTTAATATGGGAGATAGTCAGAATGAAATATTGAGATTTAGGATTTTGTAGTTGAATAGTTCATGGATTAGGATCAGCTTCATGTTTGTGGGATTTTCCATTATGTATGAATTTGATACATTAACAACCTGAAGAAGTAATGGCATGTATACTACGTGTCCGTGGGTGACCAAGGAGCATGTTGTAAGATAAGGGGAGATCAAGAACCATAAAATTAGTGTAGATTGTATTGGGTATGATGGTAAGTGGGAGCCAAATGGAACCAAGTGTTTTTTGATTGGTTTTATCAAATCCTCTACTCGTGAGGCATGTTTGTTTGAGATTTTATTTGGTGTATCTAATTTGTTGAATTAACCAAAGAGAGGTGACATTAATTCCTAATCCTTCATCTATTAGAATTTTTTGAATGAGTGTATTATTGATCTCAATTTTAATAAAGAGAGGTAGATCATCTACTTGATATATAATCTCATAATTAATCATATCTTCTTCAAGAAATTCCATGGATGGTTTTGAGGATGGGAATATTTTTTTAATTATATGGACTTTTGTAAGTGGAGGATCATTAAAAGGGATTTTTGAATAATAAGATTGTGGTTATTTGATTCTTTGTAATTGTTTCATAAGGAATTTATGATGATAGGAAAAACTTTGAACTAATTCCATAAGCATAATTTTTTAAGGCATCAAATTAAGTTCTAAAAAATTTCAATGAGATTTGGATGATGAAGAACCAGCACAAGTTTTATGAGGTTTGAATTTTTTCATAGGTATAGGAGAACTAGATTGGGGTTTTGGTTGTATAAATGGTTCATCATTTGGTTTAGATGTGGGTATAGTAGTTTTATTATCTTTAAGCAATTGTTCATCAGTAGAGGATTTCTTAGGTTTGGTGACATGAACATTGTGAGCAGGTTTATGTCTATTTTTAACTTTTACTACATTCACATACTGAGAGTTGGTGTAATATTGGTTATCATAAACATTAATTGCACAAATATTTTCATTTTAATGTTGTGTGTTATAATTATAAGAGTATTTTTTAGGTTTTGAATGTATGGGTTTAGTAACATGTTTCTTTTGCGAAGCTTTGAGATAATCTTGATGACATAATTTAATCATAACATCATGGTCAAATGTGTCACCTAACATGAAGGAAACTAAAAATTTAATAATTTTGCAACATGTTTCATGAGAGTGACCAACATCAACATGGAACCAATAGAATTTATTAGGATCATACCATGATGGGGGGTGCTATTATTGTAAATGAAGGGTGTAGATGGAGATAATAACTACTACATTTGTGGTACCATTAATAATGGGTGAGAAGAATTTTCATTAGCTATTTTGACTACTACTACTTTAGTTTGACGATTAACACTTGTAATTACATTAAGTTTGGAAAGATTCCTTGGTTGATCTATGGGTTAACTCAAATTGTTTCATAAGAAAATCTTGTCTTTTAGCTTCATCAAATGTTTCATTAAAGTTTATGGAGAAAAGTTTGAACCTTATATTGAAAGGAAGGTTCTAAAGAAGTGACAAATAATTTAAAGAGATTACCATTAGTCATGTTATGATTTGTTTTATGAGCTAATGAATTCCATTATTTGATGAAAGCATGTGCTAATTTCGAAGGTAATTACCTAGATTTTATAAAATGACTAAGACAATTTTCTTATAGATCATTTTGTTGAAATTATTTAACTAAATCATTGACCAAATCTTATAATTATGAAATAGAATGTTGAGTCAATTTATTATACCATTCTAAAACATCTCATGTGAATGTTTTGACTAAAATTTTAGTAGTGGCAAAAGTATTGGTTTGGACCCATTCTTTGTAGAGATTACCAAATGCTTTATGGAAAAAGGCAATGTATTTAGTTCTACCATATTTAATGGTTGGATATATATATTTACAATATCAATGGATACTATGAAATTAGTTAAAGGTCTATTTTGAATGTTTTCAAGCATCTTGTTATGCATAAGAGGTTTAGGAATGATATTTCCATTGACATCTCTAAGAGGAGGAGGAATAAAATCTTGGTTCTTTTGAGGCATGATAAGAGGAGGTTGATTGGTCATTTTTAATATGTGATGTTGCATTTGCATCATTTGGAAGTTGTTGGATATTTGCATAACATTCCTTTTTTGAACCATTTGAGCAAGAATTTGAGTGGTATCAGTTGGTGTATTTTGGTTGTTAGTGTTAAAAGGTGGTGGAAGTATTTGATTATTAGTATTGGAAGAAGGAAAATTCCCAAGGTTAGGGATATTAATGCTTCATATAGAAGGATTCCATGTGGGATTATTTGTTATGCTAGTATCTATTGCTTCAATGGTATAATAAGGAATTTTAGATAGGGTATTTTCATGAGAAGTGTGAAAGGGATTAGATCCATATAAATCATCACTTTAGGTAATTTGAACCATGTTGAAGTCAATATATCTAGATAAAGTATGAGAATAAGTACACCATGAAATATTATCCTCTTGGGTGGGTAAGGTGGGTAAGAAAGAAAAACCCATATATCTTCTAAATGGGTTAAGGTTAGCAAAGAAGATTTTGATAGGTTATTTAATTATGATAAATAAGGTGGGAATAAGGCTAATAATGTGGATTTTATTTTTAGGAACCATTTGTAGGAATAAAACTAAATTAACCACTAATTAGACTAGATCAACCAAAAAAGATTTGGGTTAGAAAATAAACTATGTTAGCCAGAAGGTATGAAGTTGAATAGGTTGATGTAGTTGGTTTTTAAACAAGAAAATATCAAAAGAAACTATGAACGAAGTTGGATAGAAGATATGCAATCAGGTTTGTCAATGTAGTTGTTTTCTAAACAAGGAAAAAACTAAGTTGAAGATAAACTATGTCCGCTAGTAGATACTAAATTGAGTTGGTCAAGTTAGTTGGGTAGATCACAAAATAGTAAACTTTAAAATTATATTAGATCGAGATTTTTGATTGAGTTAGGAAAGCAATAAAATAGAATAATTTGTAAGCTAACTAGGTCGAGCTGGTCAAACTAGTTTAAAAAATAAGGCGATAGAAAAATATTGATACAAACTAGGTTGAGCTGGTCAATCTAGTTGATATAATAGGAAAATAGAATAATATATAAGCTCACTAGGTCAAGATGGTTGAACTAGATTGAAAAATAGGATGACATAAAATCTGGAAACAAACTAGGTCAAGCTAGTTAATCTAGTTGAAAAAGCAAGAAAACATAATAGTCTGTAATATCACTAGGTTGAGCTAGTCACTTTGGTTCTATAATTTGGAAAAAAAATAAATGATTTGAATCTAGATGATTTAGTTATAAATACATAAAATAATTTAAGCACATAGGCAATTGGAGCAAATTGGTCTATCTAGTTAAAGCACACATTATATAACTTATATCATCACTAGCTAATACAATTTACAATACAACATATAATAGCAAATAATAAGCAATAAAAATGTAATTTGGATGCTAATTAATTATTTGAAAATAAGATAAGAAAGTCATACTAAAGGTTTTGATTGATAGTGTAGGCTCCCAAAAATACTTGCTTGTTCATTGGATAGTGTCATCCCAATGTTTCAAAGTGATAACTATGGAGGAAGTGTCATTCCCATAGTCTATTAAACCCAATTTCAAGGGTAAGATAGAAGTAACTTATTGATGTTAACCACTAACTGATCCACCACACAATCAAATAGATGGTTGGATTCCTAAGGTTCACTACAAAGGTAAATCCTAAGCATTTCTAAAATACCATGAAGTACGTAGAAACTAAATATCGTGTTTAGATCTATACTATGGCTATGAGTATTGGGTAAAGTACCTCAAACCATGATGTTTGTAATGATAAACAAGGACTGTAAGTAGAATATCATGTAGCCCTTCATGATAGTAACTAAGTAATTGTAAAAATGTTGGTATAAAATTTCTAGGGAAAGCCAAACAAATTAAAAAATAAAGGTGAAAATCAATATATTGAAAGCCAAGTTTCACTTTTTGAAAGCAAATAAACAAGCAACCAATAGAAAATTAAAGTGATTGTAATTAATATTAAATATAGGTTAATTTCCTTTATTTAAGCTAAAAAGTGAAACACACAAAATAAGATCAAGGAGGTTGATCAAGCTAGAAAACAAGACAAAATAAAGTTGAATTGATCGACTCAGTCTATCGTAGAAATAAGCCAAATTAAACAAAGTTGAGTAGGTTGACTTAGTTTTAATTGCATAAAATAGGCACATAGCTAGATCAAGCTAGTCAACCTAGTTGATTGTATAGGTATAATTTTATAAAACTTAAAAACTAATAAAATAGTACAAAATTAAAAGGTAAGAAAATAAAATTTGCTTCAAATTTGATAAATTTGAAATGTTAAGCTATTTAGAGTGAACTTTATATAAAAAACAAGATCGACTAGGTTGATGTAGTAGTTTTTCCAAAGGATGTTGAATTGTTGTTTAACTGGGTCGTCTAAGTGAGTTTGTGATCATGTAAAGGTAGAAAACAATATTATTGAAAATAATTGAGTTATTCAATTTAGTTTAAATAAAATTGATAAAAAATAGGAAAATAAAGCTAGATCGATCATATCGATTTAATTAACTAAAAATGAAATACAAAAATGAATAAAATTGAGCTAGTCAATTTAGTTAACCATAAAAGGTAGAAAAAATGAGTGGGTCGATCAATTTGATCTAGTTTGTTGAGACTGAAATCCCTATGCATAGAAATCAAAACTGGGTCAATAGGATCAATGAAGTTGAAAACCTATGCATAGAAAGTAAAACTAGGTCTATAGGCTCAACAAAGTTGAAAAACATGTCAATAAAAATTATAACTAGTCAATATGCTTGACAAAGTTGAAAGCATAATGTCATTTGACTAGAGGCCTTGGAAACCTCTCTTTTGGTATTATGTAGTAAGATATCCCTTAGTTAGTTTTAATGGATCCATAATTGGTCATGTCCATGATATAACAAAGCATTGCTAGCAAATTTTTAGTCGATTACCTTCTCTGAGCTTGGATATTAATGAGTAGAATAAGTTTTAGATCTTTCTTATTTCACTTTCATACATTCTAATGAACTTGATGTGAGTCTAACCCTTGTAGTTTTTAATTTTTCATTTATAGTCAACTGGATTGAGCCTATTGATCCAATTTCACACTCTATATATAGGTTTTTAAAACTTTATCAAACCTATCAACCTAATTCTACTTTTTATGCATAGGTTTTTCGACTTCATCAAAATTTTCAACCTAGTTAGACTTTCTATATGTAGGTTTTTCAACTTCATTGATCTTGTCAACCTATTTATAATTTTTATGCATAGGTTTTTTAACTTTGTCGACATTGTTGGCCTAGTTTTCATTTTTGTGCCCAATTTTTTCAAATTCATCGAGCCTATAGACTTAGTTATACTTTATGTAAATAGGGTTTTCAGTCTCAACAAACTGGGTCAAACTGATCGAACTAATCATTTTTTATGTTATTTTTTTTAATTAAATTGACTAGCTTAATTCTATTTATTTTTAGCTAATTAAATCGATATGATTTATAGCTTTATTTTCCTATTTTTTATCAATTTGGTTTAAACTAGATCAACTAACTCTATTATGTTCAATAATATTGTTTTCTACCTTTATAGGATCATAAACTCACATGGATGACCCAATTAATCAGTAATATAATATCATTAGGAAAAGATACTATATAGACTTGGTTGACCTTGTTCTATCTACTAGGTTCACTCTAAATAGTTTAACATTTATAATTTATCAATTTTTAAGCAAATTTTATTTTTCTACCTTTTAGTTATGTACTATTTTTATCAATTTTTTAGTTCTATAAAATTATACCTACATAGTCAACTAGATCATCTGGATCGATCTAATTTTAAGCTTATTTTTAGCTATTAAAATTAAGTTAACCTACTTGACTTTGTTTATTTTGGCTTATTTTTATAATAGATTGAGTCGATCAACTCGACTTCATTTTGTCTTATTTATCCAACTTGATCAACCTGTTTGATCTTCATATGTGTGTTTCACTTTCTAGATTAAGCAAAGGAAATTAACCTATATTTTATATTAATTACAATTTTTATTTTATGTTGGTTGCTTGTTTATTTGTTTTTAAAAAGTGTAACTTGGCTTTCAAAATATTAATTTTCACCTTTGCTTCTTCAATCTGTTTGGCTTTTCATAGAGACTATGTACTAGTAGTTTTAAAACTACTTAACTACTTTTATGAAGGGTTACATGATATTCTATTTACAGTCTTTGTCTATCATTCATATACATTATGGAGTGAGGGGATTTCCCCAATACTCATAACCATAGTACAAAGCTAAATATGATCTTTAGTTTCCTCGTACCTCATGGTATTTTAAAAATACTTAGGATTTCCCTTTGAATTAAACCTTAAGAATCCAACAATTTGAGTTAGTCATTTCCACTTTTGGATTAGATTTGATTTTTGTAAAACAAGCCTTAAGTGGACTAGTTGGGGGTGATGGGACTTATCTAGTTTTCAAATCATGACCTACCCAAGTGGGCCAATAAATATAATATGGTGGGCACACATATAGTTTTGGCCCTCATGGCACCTGGGATGTGTTTAGAGTTGACTAAGTGTCATTTTTACTATGGTGGGCCTAAGGGGTGATGCTATTGACTTGGTGCCTAAAATTTTCCAAGTGTATGGTCCTCTAAGTGTATGGAAGTACACATGGGGATCCTTAATTAGATGATGTCTCTTAGGCTATACCCTTATCTAAAAAATTTAGGTACATGTCTGGGTAAATTAGCCATCATATGTATGGAAGTACATGTGGCACTTTGTGATTGGATCAGTATTCCCATATCATACATAAATCTGACAACTTCAACTTTACATCTAGGTAAATTGGGCATCGAGTGTATGGAATTACATGTGGTTCTTCATGATTAGATCATATTCCCAAAATATATGTAGCTCTAATAGTTTTAGGTGCACACCTAGGTAAATTGGCCATCACATGTATAGAATCAAATGTGGTGCTTCATGATTGGATTAGGATTATCAAATCGTATGCAACTGTGACAACTCTAGGCCTGTCTCCAAGACCTACAAAATGTATAAAAAAAGTAAGTCATTATAAAGCAAATAATTGAAAGATTTGTGTTCACTATCTATTTATGTAGTACCTCAACCTTGCACACTTTGAAAATATCTATCATGGTTGTACCTTTCAGTTATAAACCTTCCCACTACCGAAAGGCTCATGTTCACTATCTATTTATGCCTAAATTGGTTATATATTAGTTTGAAATTTGTTATTATGATGACTAAGCCTTCTATAATGTGCCAAAAACTCAAATCTTGATTACCATCCTTTACTACTAGTTTTAGACCTGTACCTATATTATAGCTTCCTAAACACTTACATCTTAGACAAACACTTGTGTCAATGCAAGTTTCCACTTTTCTTTCAAAGATTTCAGTGCCCAAAATTCATCTAATTTTAAAATGAAACATATCATAAAAGTTAGCCTAAGTGATTTAGTGCAAGATATTTCCAAAAGGGATTAGATATATACAAGATCAAACTGCATTAATTCCTCACTTGGAAATCACATACAAATCATAATGTAATATATCAAGAAGCACTCAATAAATTATTGAAGTGAGAAAACTTTCCCTATTCATCCATATTTTTATATCAGTCATATGTTTAGTATTTCTATAGATCTGAAGCATTCAAAAGAGTAGCCCATGAGCCATATTTGTCAAGTTAAAAGCTAGGTCACTACATGTCTTTGCTTATCACACATTGCATAATTATGCACACAATATGAGATATAGGGGATAACTACATAATTTTGAGGCCCTCTTCAGAGTATTGGCTATGTAGAAAACACACATTGACAGAGGGGTCCTTAGGGTAGCTCAACACTGTGATCTTACTAACCCATTTTTTCCATAATCACTCTAAAGGTGAAGAAGCTAGGGTTTGATCATTCAACAAAGAGAGAGATAATATATGCATATGATCTAAAGACATCATAAAAAATGTGACGTAAATCTTATAAGGCTCCAGTTGGTCACATCCAGATCTAGTCAATATTCTATACAGGACACTTACAATAGGGTTAGACATATGTGTTTATGTAACTACCTAGATTTGACACAAGTATCTAAGGATACATAAAAGATATTCCTAGAATCTAATGACTATTCTAATATCAAACCTATTTGAGAATAGTAAACCAACTAAGTATCATTTGATTTCAATTCATTGCATTATCTATCAATAATTATACTTTACTATTTTTAACAATCTCAATTGTATAAATTTAGAATATATTTGTTTGAATTTTCTATTGATTGGATTGCTCATTAGGTTAGTTCACCATCCTTGTGTAAAAGCTAATTTAATATCCCTTAACCCTAGAGAGATATTCCCTTATCTAAATTTAGGGTAGATATTTGGTGAACTTGAATTATCATTTAAAGTGGATAAGAAAGAGCCTATTCCTCTTCTTAACTCTAATTAGGAAGATAAATACCATCCCTCTAAGTAGTTCCATGATATAACTCCTTCAAGGGGTAGGGTATATGGTGTATGTACGCATGTTTAATATAAAACACCTAATTAAAACATTACCTTGAGAAATTTAATATAGGAGTTAAAAAATCAAATTCAGAGTTCCAGTTTTAAGATCACATCATTGGAAAATTAAATTACATACCTACATAATCCAAAACATGCTAGTATTAATTATGTATTCACATATTCATCTAGCCAAGTTTTATATCCAAATTAAATCCATAGTATAATACCTCTAAAATAAGTAATTCAAAAAGTGACTAAAAGGACAATAAGAGTCTAAGTGACATCATAAGAGAAATGCTTCAAAATAAAGTGATTCAAGTACCTCCTTTACATCTTATAAGGAGATCCAAATATTATTGTGCATGCCATAGAATGTATGGAAATCATATTTATTGTTGTTTTGACTTGAAGAACAAAATACAAAATATAAATTATAGTGGTGATCATAGCATTAATAAATCAATAAAATAAACCACTCACATTATGAGTACCTCTCAAAAAAAACAAATACAAAAACAAAAAATATGGGTACCTAAAGACAATTTAAAGAAAAATCAATTGCATCTTAGAAATATATGAGAAATAAAAGATTCAAAAAGGTAATATAGATAAAAATATGTTAGAAAAAGATCAAGAACTTAAATCACAACTTACATATTTTCCTAGTGTGAAAGCAAATATACATGACTCTTCTCTATCCCATTAATGAGATGCAACATTTTAACAATGATGAACATACTTAAGAAAAAAACACTTTCAAGAAAGAAACTCTAATCTATAGTGCAATTGGATTTTCATACATGGATGCTCAAAATGATGTATCACAAGTTTAAGAACAACCTAAGAATTTTCATCTTTCCTATACTACTAACATAGAAAATTGGTGTGATCTTAATGCCACAAAACATTTGTACGATTTTAATGATACTGATTAAACAACATATGAATATGTTACACATGATACAAAGGCTTCACATAATAATCTCCTTGATGAGTAAATTATCTTCTAGTATCAATTTTCCTTTCACATGTCTTCCTTGGTTATCCTTCCAAAAATATAAAAACATTCAAACAATTCAAAAATACCAATTTTTTTTAGCATGTTCCTAATTATACTATTTATTATGTATATGTTGTTTGTTTCATTTTAGTAGATATCATATCATTATTTTAATATATATGCATATGTTTCACACTTCATTTGAGTGTGATGCATGCATACCTAATAATATGATATTTGTACATACAAATGTTGGGGCTTCCCTCTACTCACATCTTATATATGTTGGGGGCATTTGCTTCTTTGATTATGATACACCTAGGTTAAATTATTCTATGATCACTTTTCATTATCATGTTTGATATTATATATACTTACACATGCCTCTATCTATGCTTATAGCTTTCACATTGTACTCGATATGCTATGTACTTAACATTGCTTACAAACACATACGTTTAGGAACTAGTATGTTATGTTCATGTTGGTTGCATGTTTTCCTTGGTTTCTATTATCTTGCATTATATTGTTTGTTTGATCATTTGAGTATGCTCCATTGAAAATGGCCCTCATGCCTTTGCTTGCCTATTTGTGTTGGGACCATGTATGATCTAAAGTTAATAAATTATTAATTAGTTTATTTAATTTTTTGTTATGTTTGGGTTATTTACCAGTTTCTTGGTTTTATAACCAAATTCTTCTCTCGTAAGATTTTTAAAGATTACTTTGTATAAAAATAAAAGATGTTGATTTGTATTGAATATATCTCTAAATTTATTCCTCCATTTGTGGGCCAACAATGGTATCAGAGCCGAAATAAGTTATGGAGGATTAAAGCGAAGATAATTTATTGAAGAGTGGTAGTGAAGGGAAGATCAAAAATTATTTTTTTAGTTGATCTGTTAATGCCAACATACTTCAATTTAAGGTGCAATTCTTCCTACATATATTTTGCACAATAATTTTTGAAATAAGAAACATCAAGTTTATTGCAATTATTCTCCCATAATGTTTATAGCCAGAGTGAAAGTAGCATAACATTATTGTGTTCAAAAAAATTAAAGACAAATACATGAAGTTGTATAAAGCTAAGTGTCTTAAAAATGTACATTGAATGCCCTGAACTAGGATGAAAGTGATTCATGATTGACTTATTTGTCCTTTTTTTGCATCCTTTATGTGATTACGTTGTTAGGAATAATATTGTCACACAGTCCATCAGCTTACTTGATCTTTCCATAATATTTTAGGTTAGACTTATTGTAAGGGTGGTATATTTAATTTGAGTTTGTATAAATTACTTGCAGAGTATTTAAAATAAATAAAATTGTTACGGCGATTTTTGTTTGTGATAAAGAAATTCACTAAGTCACTCATCTACAACAAGTAGACTACCATGATTTGAAACAAAAATTAAATGCTTCGAACACTACACCTATATGGTGTGAGGCCAAGTAGAAGATCTGGATATTGTTCTCAAATCCATGGGGTCCACCATACAAAGTTGTAATGCAATGGCATAGTAAAATAATTTGGTAAAGGATTTAACAAAGTAGTAAATTTTAGTAAATATATTTTATAAATGTTGTATCAAAAACTTTAGATTATCTGGATTATATTTATGTCATATTAAATTTGTTGAAGGTGATTTAGTTAGATAAGCTTTTTAGGTCACCTAAAAATAATAAGGGTCAGAGGTTTGAAACCTAAAGACAATTTTTCTTTTACATTTGATTTTTTGGAATATGCCTTGTTAAGAAAGGGGAATATTTTATTTTTAAAAACTTTGTAAAAGGAGTTATAAGGATATAACTAGAATTTTCAATTAAAATGGCGATATAAGGGTGTAATAGGAGTTATAAGGTGTAATTTTTTTGAGCAAATCCTAGATTATTTGTAAATTAGAATTTATTCAGTGATAAAGGCCAAACCCCAATAGTATTCCTTGATTTTTTTTCTTTTGTTCCATCATGGCTAAAATTGTAAGTTTAATTTCAGTAAGTGGAAAATTAACTCTTAAAAACTATAAATAATGGAGCATGAACATGGAAAATATGTTTGTTTTTAATGATTTATGAGAAATAATAGAGAAAGAAACCACACCACCCATTGAACCCATAAAGTTGGTTGAATACCAAAAATGTGATAAATTTGCACTCACACTGTTAAAATCATCTTGCACTAAACAAGTGATTATTCACATTGAAGTTGTTAAATCTAGGTCATGGAAAGCATGGAAAACATTAAGAGATTTATATGACATGTAGCATGCAAACAAAAATATTGACCTTCTTATGCAACTTTCGAATAATAAAATAGCAGATGATGAAGATGTCTTTGAATATCTTTCATGCATGAAATTTGTAAAACAAGAGTATTGTACTATAGGGGCAAAATTGATGATGACATGTTAATTTATATCACATTGCATGGGCTTAATTCCACATACACCAATTTTGTTTAAATGTTTCAAATTAGTGATAAGCTTAATGGTGCCACATTTGAATCCATTTGTGAGTTGTTGACTCAACATGAAAGATAATTTGCAAAGAAGAAAACTACACCTATTGAAGAGGCTTACTATGTCAAGAATAGGTCCTATCATAGAGATCATCACCATGTATAATGAAACTTTTAAAATAATTATCTGAAACACTCTCAATGACATTGTCCACATCATTCTTGACAGTCTCTACAACATTCACATCAACACTCTTCAAGGTCTTAGACACCACCATAGGCATTCTTCTCACTCCTGTAGTTCTTCAAGTGATTCAGCTTCCTCTGGATCTTGTCAGTACCAAAAACAGCCATAATATTTCAAATTCAGTGGTATTGAACATATTTTAGATGTTTGTCCTTCTTGATGACCCTGCTCTCCACATAAAAAGAAAGTTAAGGATAATTTTTGGATCATTCTAGTGACATATCTTTTAGTTGCTATAATTATTCTAGTTATTCTAACACTTCTTCAAATTAAGAGGCATCTTATATGGTCAAGGTCTATTATCTCGATAGACCTGACACCATATTTTGAGTGCTCAGTAATTCACCCATCTTGTGTAAGATATTAGTCTCAAGATAGGGATTTGTTGTAGTATCAATATTGTGGCTTCTGTTTTTAGGTTTTAGTTTTAGTTTTGGCTTTCTCTCATTGTTATTCAAGACATAGAGAAGATAGTGTTATTTTATTTTGATTCTCTTGGTGCATAACTTCTCACCTCTCACCTGATAGGAAATAAAGATATTGCTTTTATTGGTCTTTGATCAGTTGTCGATGATATTACAAGTTGATAGGGATTGTTAGCATCTTCAGTGTTGAGCAAAGGTTATCAATATTTTTTGGACATTAGGAATATGTGTTATACATAGTATGGATTTGTCACTTGGATGGGTTCTTGTGTGGTACCTTATGTGGGTTGATGTAGTTGGACATGCCAGATCATGTTCTACTATAGTATAATATGATGATCACCAAGGATGATCAAACCTTGATCATGTTCATCAGCCATTTTTTATCAAAACTCATAGGGTCAAGCTTCTTTATGGAGTAGCATCAATTTTGGTCAGTGATAGAGTTATAGTTTACCACTTGTAGTTATGACAAAGATCCTTTGATGACTTCATAGTCATTGTTCTAGTTCATTCATCTACTAAACCCCTTTAGATCAAGGGGGAGTTTATTGGGTTGATGTATGATCTAAAGTTAATAAATTATTAATTAGTTTATTTAGTTTTTTTTAATATTTGGATTATTTACCTATTTAGGTTTTATAACCAACTTCTTCTCTCATAATATTTTTAAAGCTTACTTTGTAAAAAAATAAAAGATGTTGATTTGTATTGAATATATCTCTAAATTTAGTCCTCCATTTGTGGGCCAATAATTTGGACATTTAAATATGTCATTATTTTTTATATGTGAATATTTGAATATGTCATTGTATGTTTTTTGGATATTTAATTAGGTCACGTATATTATGTGACATTCGAACATGCCCATTGTATGAGGTCTCTTTGGACCATTTTATGATGCTTTACTTTTGAGTGTTCTTATGTGTGTGTTTAAGTGTTTACCAATATTGTATTTTTACTCTCTATACATTGTCATGACCCATATCATGCTTCTTAGGACTTGATGTGATCACATACTGTGTGCTTCAATGTTATGTCTAGCTAGACATGTTACCCCTATATGTTACATGATCCATACATAACTTATATAATTATCTTATCCTTTTAAAGTAAGGTAACTACCAAATTCTACTTCCCCTCACCTAAAACAAGGGGGGACATATCAATGGGGGCATGTCATAGAGGCATGGGTTTCACACTTTCATAATTTTAAATCACAATGTGGGCATGCCAAAAAGGCATGACCTCCACATTTATTTAGTACTCAACATTTGTAGATTACATTGGGGGTATGTTATGGAAACATATTCTCCATATTTACATGATTTTTTAGATTCTATAGATTCAATGGGGACATGCCATAGAAACATGTCCTTCATAGTTACATTGATTTGAGATTCACTAATTTTCATAGTTATATGATTCAGATACATATTTATGAAAATATTCTATACATTAGTATTGTTATTATAAAAAAAAATTACCTTGAGACATACATGAGGTGCATATGCCATGTAAATGACACATAAACTTAAAAAATCAAATCATTTTATAGATTTCAAATACTATTATGGATAGTTATTATACCCAAGATGGACTATTATCAAGCCAATCTACTATAGTAGTTGGTTTACCTTTGAAAGGTTGAATTTGTATACACAATATTTTTAAATTTTATAAATTACTAATGTTTTAACTTTTATAAAAACCCATCAAATATCAATCTTTCTGAGTATACACCTTAAAGGGTTCACTAGGAAAGGGGTTGACAGACCTTTGGTGCTTCACAGGATTGTTGGCCCCTATACCACCACCTAAAACCAATACAAGTCACTCATATCCATTTCCATTAGCATTAAAACCCTACTTATACACTTCCATAAGTAGCTCACCACCCAAAATATCCCCTACCTAAGAGAAAAAACCCCTTTGTACTACATCAATAGGGTCGACCCTGTTTTGAGTTTAACGCATGTTACAGAACTCCATCGGCCCAAGCTGACATAGTTCGAGACCTAATGACTCTATTTTCTACCTAACAAGGTTGATTAGGCTATTTACATCAGCAAAATTATTGGGAGGGTGTAGGGTCAATCCTTGAATATGTTGTTCCCCAAAAATGTCACTCATTTTTGGAACAATATATGAGCTATTTTGGTCCTACAAGACCAAACTTGTCTCTTCCCTTTTCAAAATTTGTTCTGAGCATCCAAATTCCTCATTTTCTAAGCTTCTTCAGTTTTCTACAGACTTAGTTTCTATGGACTCTATCATTTCCAAACTACTGACTCTACAAGATTAAAATTAGATGGTTCAACATGTTTGATGACTTTAACAAGTAATTTCTCTCCAAGGAGCAAGTTTCTTGCACTCAGGCAATTTTTGGATTGGTTCAGTGCATTAACGGGTTCAGCAGTTCTAAGGTTCAAGCGTGGTTTTTTCATTTTATGTGGGTTTTGTCTAAGTCTCAAAGTTAAGTGGAAGCTACCAAGTGTCATCTGTTGAGCCCCTTTTTACTTTGTTTCTAAAAGTAGCAGATGCTACCATGTGTCCCTGATGAAGCTCAGTGGAATTTGCCACATGTCAACATCCATAGTTTCTTCCTTTGGTTTCTATATTGAGTAAGGATCGTGGTGGGCCCCAGGTAAGTCACAAGAACACACAGAATGTGCCACATGTCATCATCTGCATGAATCCAAGTGAGTCTTTATGTTCCTGCAGTGTTTCTAAATCTACAGCAGAAGTTGCCACGTGTCACCTTTTGCAAGACTCTCAAAAGACTTAAAGCTTATATAAGTTAAGCAGATGCTGCCACGTGTCCTCACCTATTCATAAGTGGAAAGTGCCATGTGTCAAGTGGCCAAAGCATGAGGATATTGTTAAGGAGGATGATGGGCCCGCAGCTATCAAATTTAGGACAACTAACTAGTCGTTGGCTTTCAAACAATGATGGACCTGAGGATGCCAAATTAGTGGCAATGAAATAACTGTTGATCTTTGTAGGCTTAAGCATGGGACCCAAATGCATCCAAGACCTTCAAGGTGAAAGAAAGAACCGCTGATAGGAAGAACTAATGAAGCAAAAAGGGAAAAAGATAGCCCAAGGGCTCAAATTGTAGCAGAAAGGGGGAGAAGCCAAAATATCTATGTAGTAGTTAATTATGGTAGGTAGACAGTCTGCAGGGTAGATTTCTTGAGCCCTTAAACATTGAAGACACAGTTGTTTGTCTTCCTGGGAGTAAAGACAAAATGAACAACTACGCAGACATCAAAGGGAACTGACCAGGTGATCTAGACCCATAAGAGGATAGTTGAGATGAATCAACATGCCATAGTTAAGGTGGCCGCCTCTATTCCATCATGCGCCTTTGACAAAACTAAAAATGCATTTAAGGCATTGAATGCGCAGCATGAGCCATTCCATGGAACAATGTGCCAAGCCTCTCTTGACCTCTATATAATGTAATCTCTTATTTTGTGCAAAGGGAGATCTTCCCAATACAAAAGTAAAAACTCTACCCAAATTGAAAGGTGAATACTGAGACTTTGAGCTCAAATTGTAATTCATATTATTTTATTTGAATGAGAAAGCAAGTTACTTGCAGACTTTGTGCTGTTATAGCTTATGTCATTTTAGGAGATTGTTCTTATGTCTATCTTCTGGATGCATTCTTGTTTATGTAATTTAACAAGCAGAACGTGTGGAAGTATTTAGGAAGGTGTCCTGAAGCCAGCTACTTTCATACTTTATGTTATCATAGTTGTCTTCAGTGTGTGTTTATTTTTTGTTCCTATGTAAAGGACCTTGGGATGACTTTGTGCCCTCATTGTCCTTCGTATCTCACTTTTGGGCAGTCGAGGTGGAGACTTTGTGCCACATCTGAGGTTGTTGGTTACTCTATGCCCTTGGTTACTAGTTACTTTCACTACCAAAAAGATTCATGTTGTTTTCAAGAACAAGCACTTCTGAAAGAAGAGAAGTGCCTTCTATTATTTCACCAAGATTTCTACTATCCAAGAAGGAATATGGCTGGTGGCTGAATGTTACTTCTAAAAGAAGAGAAGTACCGTCCCCAATCACCCAATATTTTCTCCTCTATTTTTTAACATCATCTCTAAAAAAATAGAGATGGATGGTTTATCCTACCCCTATGTCTTACTTTCTACTTATATATATATAGTATATAGCTCTTTATATTTATAGGGAACCTCCCCTTGATGAGAGGAGAGATTTGTCCCATGTTGATGTAGTAAACCTACACATCTGGCTGACCAATCTCCCTATGCTATGGTGATAGGATCTATTTTATTCATCAGTTAACTGGTTGACAAAATATTCACCCAACAATTTTTGGCGACTCTGTTGGGGATGAACGTGCAGTCTATAGCCTCAAGTTTCAGATTGAAGTAATCCCTACCCTCATCCATTATATATTTTGGTGACTACCATCTGGGTCTTACCCATTATCATTATAGCCTTACCATCTTCCTCCATCTTCATTTTCATCCATTATATTATCTGGTCTACAAAACTAGAGCTGTTGAAAAAGAATGTGCAATTTGAAGCCTCAAGCTTTAAGCTGAAGCAGGGCCAGTTATTTTCCATTTTTGTCCTACCATCTAGAAATTCCACCCAGATTTGTTATCCCTACTTTTGATAATCCAATCATGGCAGTTCGAGGCCTCTGGGGTAACTCATTTGGCCCACTCAATCTTACTCCACCTCTACATGAACTTCCACGTAGTTTAAGGAATAATTTCCCCAAGTTTCATGGATATGGAAAGGTTCATCCTGATGAACACATTATAGCTTTTAGCATAGCTTATGGTGTGATAGGTGTGGAATATGAAGACATAGTAGTCAGGCTATTTGTGGAGACACTACAAGGTGCTACTACAGATTAGTTTTATCATCTGCAGACTAGATCAGTGACTGACTGGAACACCCTCAAAGCCAAGTTTGAAGCTAGATTCAAACCTATAAAAGATGCACATGCCCTTTTGGCCTAGCTCACACAGATGAACAAGGAGCCTCATGAGCCTATGAAGGACTTCACAGCCAAGTTTGACAAGTTGAGGAACTGAATTCTTGTAATTACTCAGCCAATAGCTGAGAATCTTAAATGCTTCTTCATCAACTCTCAACTACCTGAAGTGAATTTCCTATTGAGACGTGCTGGCCAAATAGACCTTGCTAAAGCTCAAGACTTGGCCACTGAGGTGGAAGATGACCTTATCTTGGTAAGAAAGATAAGGAGAGATCCTAACAGAGGCAAATCCTCTTCATCTTCTAAATACTCACCTGCAGCCACCACTCATCCAATGGTGCAAAAGCTAGCAAATAAACTGCTAGCTTTGAAAAGACAAATGGCCCAAGGTATGTCTTTTGCTCCTCCTTATTAAGATGTCCCAAGGAGGACATTTTAAAATAAAGCATACCAAGGAATGCTACCAGGGGTCAAGGGTAGCCAAATCTTCTTCCTCCCCCACAGAGGAACCTTGTCATTGAAGCACCTCCAGCCAACTCAGCAATTGGATATTTGGAAACAGAGCATGATTTTTCTTTCTAACCTGAGTTTAATCAAGAAAGTGATGTTGATATCTTTATAGTAGGCCAAGAAGAATCAGTTTGTGACTCCATCATTGGTTTCCTAAATTACCAGGATGAACCCAGAAGTGAAGGCAATGCAGATGAGGGATCATATGTTGTATTCACTTGATCCCAGAACTAGTCAGCTCAACAAGCTAATAAAGAGAAGACAGAGGAGCAACCTCAACCAGTAATTTCAATTGCCAAGTGGGGAACCACTCTGCCTTTCAATCCAAAGGACCCAGTAATTGCAAGAAAAGTAAGTATCCCAAACATTTCTACACCTTCTACTTCAAATTCATAGGCCAATCCTCCCACCCCTCCTAAAACACAAAAGGTTGAATTGCCTTCCTCTGTGCCCAGTCCAATTTAGCCATTTGACATAATTAATCATGTCAAGAAGACCAAAATTCAAATGTTTAAATTTGAATTCCTATAGTCCAACCCCGATTAGTTAGACAAGTTGATTCAATGTGTCAAGACCCAAATGTCGGCCCCTGCAACTCAGATTTTGTTTGAGTCTTCAGACTTCTTGACCACAAAGGGTGTTCATGTTCTTATAGATGAAATTCCTATGGGTGGTGATCCTAAAATGGATTCAAACAAGACATCAGAAGAATTGGTAGGGTGTAGTAGAAATAAAAAAGGATCTTCCATCTCTAATGAAGAGAAATCTGATGGAAGATCAATTTATGATGATGTTTGGATCTGGGAAGTCAATGGCAACAATTCTTCTACTAGTGTTGGAGCTGAGATGGTTTTGATATCTCCTAAAGGGGATATTCTTCTTTGTTCACACGAGTTGCAATTCAGCAACACCAACAACATTGTTGAGTACAAATCTTTATTACTCGGGTGGAAAGCTACTCAAGACAAAAGAGATGCTAAGCTGGTGGTTTGTCAGGTGTCTGAGGGGGACAATAAAAACATGTGCTAGAATAAACCAATAGAATAGAAAATTATGGCAATAGACCATGCTGCTACCCATCAAAATTAGGAAAAGTAACTCTTTGGCAGGAGAGCAAAGATTCATGGTTTTTGGATTAAAAGTCAAATCTTGTTATGGGGCAAGAGAAGAAAACCAAAGGGAAGGCATAGAAAATGTGATTCCTAGTGGAGAATTTCATTCACTCGTCATCGATTCTATGGATAAAATGGTTTCCTACTGGTTTATTAGGATGACACACTCTTTTCTTTGTCTCACAAGGGGCAGCATCTGAAGTACTTTAATTCTTGAAGTACCAGATAAGTTCACCTGTACATATGTATATTTGTATATTCTTTGTTTCTACTTTGTGTTGTTTGTTTTCATTTTTGGAGCCTTTCTTTTTGGGTAGCATGACTCTGTAGCCCAATGGCACACTTTAAGGCATTGGAGATTCTAGTTTCTACTCCCTTCAGCTGTTCCAAGTTCTCAACTGAAGGAAGTTCCCCAACTGGAGCCAGCTATTGTTTCCCAAAAATGTCACTCATTTTTGGAACAACATATGAGCTATTTTGGTCTTGCAAGACCAAAATTGTCTCTTCCCTTTTTGAAATTTATTCTGAGCATCCAAATTCCTCATTTTCTAAGCTTTTTCAATTTTCTACAGACTTAGTTTCTATGGACTCTGCCATTTCCAAACTACTGACTCTACAAGATTGAAATTAGATGGTTCAATAGGTTCGATGAATTTAATGAGTAATTTATATCCAAGGAGCAATTTTCTTGCACTTAGGAAATTTTTGGATTGGTTCAGTGCATTAACGGGTTAAGTAGTTCCAAGGTTCAATGCGTAAGTTTTTTATTTTGCACATTTTTTGTCTAAGTCTCAAAGTTGAGCAAAAGCTACCAAGTGTCATCTATTGAGCCCCTTTTTACTTTGTTTCTAAAAGCAACGGATGCTACCACATGTCCCTAATGAAGCTCAACAGAAGCTGCCACGTGTCAATGTCCATAGTTTCTTCCTTTGGTTTCTTTATTGAGTAAGGACCGTGGTGGGACCCGAGTAAGTCGCAGGAACATGTGGAACGTGCCACATGTCATCATCCTCATGAATCCAAGTGAGTTCTTATGTTCCTATAGTGTTTCTAAAGCTGCAGCAAAATTTGCCACATATCATCTTCCACAGGACTCTCAAAAGACTTAAAGCTTCTATAAGTTAAGCGGATGCTGCCATGTGTCCTTGCATGTTCATAAGCAGAAAGTGCCAAGTGTCAAGTGGCCAAAGCATGAGGTTATTGTCAAGGAGGATGATGGGCCCACAGTCATAAAATTTAGGACAACCAACTAGCCATTGGCTTTCAAATGATGATGGACCCGAGGATGCCAAATTGGTGGCAATGAAATAACTGTTGATCTTTGTAGGCTTAAGCGTGGGACCCAAATGCATCCAAGACCTTTAGGGCAAAAGAAAGAACTACTGATAGGAAGAACCAATGAAGTAGAAAGGGGAAAAGATATCCTGAGGGCTCAAATTGTAGCAAAAAGGGGGAGAGGCTGAAATATCTATGCAGTAGTTAATTCCAGTAGGTAGAGAGTCCGTAGGGTAGATTTCTTGAGCCCTTAAACATTGAAGACATGGCAGTTTGTCTCCTTGAGAGTAAAGACAAAATGAACAACTACGTAGACATCAGAGGGAACTGACCAGGTGATCTATACCTAGAAGAAGACAGTTGAGATGAATCAACATGCCACAGTTAAGGTGACTGCCTCTATTCCATCATGCCCCTTTGACAAAACTTAAAATGCATTCAAGGCATTGAATGTGTAGCATGAGCCATTCCATGGAACAATGTGCCAAGCCTCTCTTGACCTCTATTTAATGTAATCTCTTATTTTGTGCAAAGGGAGATCTTCCCAATATAGAAGCAAAAACTCTACCCAAATTGAAAGGCGAATACTGAGACTTTGAGCTCAGATTGTAATTCATATTATTTCATCTGAATGAGAAAGCAAGATACTTACAGAATTTGTGTTGTTATAGCTTATGTCATTTTAGGAGATTTTTCTTATATATTTCTTTTGGATGCATTCTTGTTTATGTAATTTAACAAGCATAACTCGAGGAAGTATTTAGGAAGGTGTCCTGAAGCTAGCTACTTTCATACTTTGTGTTGTCATAGTTGTCTTCAGTGTGTGTTTGTTTTATGTTCTTTTGTAAAGGACCTTGGGATGACTTTGTGCCCTCATTTTCCTTTGTATCTCACTCTTGGGCAGTCGAGGTGGAGACTTTGTGCCACATCTTAGGCTACTGGTTACTCTGTGCCCTTAGTTACTAATTACTTTCACTACCAGAAAGATTCCTATTGTTCACAAGAACAAGCACTTCTAAAAAAAGAGAAGTGCCTTCTATTATTTCACTAGGATTTCTACTATCCAGGAAGGAATATGGCTGGTGGCTGAATGTTACTTCTGAAAGAAGAGAAGTACCTTCCCCAATCACCTAGGATTTTCTCCTCTATTTGTTAACATCATCTCTGAAAAAAGAGAGATGGATGGTTTATCCTACCCCTGTGTCTTACTTTATGCTTATATATATAGTCTATAACTCTTTATATTTATAGGAAACCTCCCCTTGATGAGAGGAGAGATTTGTCCCCTATTGATGTAGTAAACCTGCACATCTGGCTGACCAATCTCCCTATGCTGTGGTGATAGGAACTATTTTGTTCATCAGTTAGTTGGTTGACAAAATATTCACCCAAAAAAATATATATACCCCCTTTAATTTCATTTCTAATAGAGGATCATTCAATTATGTATCATTACTACTCATAAATCTGCTTATACAATCAATAGGAGGTTTCATTGCTTAGTTTTTTGCATTAGAGAAGTAGTACTTGTCTTGTGGTGGTCTTGGATGCATAGTATAAGTATTTTAGCCTAGAGATGATTTGTCCTTGAAATCCTTACAATCCCACATCAACCTCTTACAAAGCACCATTGGCCAAAGGAGATATTGAGGTATGATGGGTTCACTTAAACAAGGTAACTATATTCCTAGCCCTTCATATTTTGATAAGTAGATGTTATAGAGTAAATATATATTGAATTATATCTCTCTTTTCTTAGATAATTTTTATGTTATAAATATATTTGTCTTTACATGTTTATCATCTTCTCCATTTGTGCCACAAGATTTGGTGAGTACTATATTAGCTTGCATATGCATTTACTATATTAGCTTGCATAATTGTTTAATATATTAGCTTACTTAATATTATTTAGAATTATAAGACCTAGAAAGGGTTATCACAAAATGACATTTGACTAGAGACCTTATAAACCTTTCATTTGTCATAATGTGATAAAATATCCTTTAGTGTAGGTTTAACATATCCATTATTGGTCATGACCTTGATTTAAAGGTATTGCCAAGCATACTTGTTAGTTAATTACCTTCTCTGAGGTTGAATATTATTGAGTAAGATAAGTTATAGATTTTTCTAGTTTTGCTTGTATACATTATGGTGAACATAATGTGAATCTAACCCTTGCAAAAAAAAAATTAAATATAACTAAATCAACCTTATCGACCCAGTTTAAAACTCTGTGTACAGGTTTTCATTCTTCATCAACCCTAGTGATTTATTTTGGCTATGTGTGTAGGTTTTTATAGCTTCATCAACTTGGTTGACCTAGTTAGGGTATTTTTTTTATAGGTTTTTTAATTGAGGTGAGATTTTTGATTTTGTTCAACTTTTTATGCATGGAATTTCTAGTATAAAATAACTAGATTGATCCAATCGACATAGTTAAAATTTTCATCTAGACATTATTTTTCAAAATAATAACTCAACCTCTTCAAGAAAACTATTGCATCGACCTGGTCAAATATATATTATTTTTCAGGTTCACTCAAACCAGATCGATAATTTCTTTTTGTCAAAATATAAGCAAATTCATTTTCTCATTATTTTTCAAAATTTAAATTTCATTATTATTTTTACCAATTTTTTAGTTTTATAAAACTATACCTTTACAGTCAACTAAGTCGATCAGTTCGATTTAGTTTTTTATCTACTTTATGTCCATAAAATTAAGTTAAATCACTCGATTGTGTTCATTTTAGACTGTCTTTCAATAGATTGAGACAATCAGTTTGACTCTATTCTATTTTATTTGTACAACTAAGTCAACCCACTCAACTTTGTTCTATTTATTTTCTCCTAGTTCAAGTAAATAGAATTCACCTATATTTATAGTAATCAAACTCACTTTAGTTTTTAGTTGGTTACATATTTATTTAATTTTTAAAAACTAAAAATTAGCTTTTTGAAAATTTGATTTTCACCCTTATTTTTCACTTTGTTTGTTTTCCCTAAAAATTGTGTAATGGCAATTTTCAAACTACTTAGGTATTATCATGAAGGGTTATTCCATACTCTATTTATAGTCATTTTATATCATTTACAAATAGCATGGTGTGAGGGTATTTCCCCAATGCTCATAACCATAATACATAGCTAAACATGGTCTTTAGTTCCTGCCTATCTCATGGTATTTGGAAATGCCTATGATCTCCCTCTTTATTGAACCTTAGGAATCCAACCATCCATTTTTTTGTGTGGTGCATTGGTTACTAGTTATCTTTGTGAAGATAATTCGAGATTATCCTTAAACTAAATTTAGTGTGATATGAGAATGGTACTTCCTCCATAGTCAATGTTTAAAAATATTGGGTCAACACTATCCAATAAACAAATAAGTATATTTGGAAGCCTACACTTTCAATCAAAACTTTTAGCACAAATTCATGATCTTCTTTTTGAATAATTATTTCACTTCTAAATTTCAATATTGCTACTTATTGTTTGCTATTATATATTGTATTACAAACTTGTATTATCCAGTGTTGATACAAGATTTGTGTTGTGTTGCAACTAGATCGACCAGCTCAACCTAGTTGAATGTGTGTTTAATTTTATTTTATGTAACTAAAACTAAATTATCTAGATTTAGACCATTTTTTATAGATTACAAAACTAAGTCAACCAGTTCAACCCATTCTATTTTACTTTCTACATAACTAGGTTGACCTACTCAACCCAATCTATTACATACCATTCTATTTTCCTTCCTATAAAACTAATTCAACCTATTTGACCTAGTCTATTTCAGACCATTCTATTTTCCTTCCTATAAAACTAAGTCAACCTACTTGACCCAATATTTTACATATTATTCTATTTTCTTTCTTATAGAACTAAGTTGACCTACTTGACCTAATAATTTAAAGATTTCCTTGTTTTTCTTTCCTTCTAACTATGTCAACTTATTCGACTCTATACTACCTTATCAATTTAGTCTATTAGTTATCTTGTCATCCAGGCATTGACCTATCTAACTACATAATAGTTGGCCAACATAGTTATTTACATTCCTAAATTTCAACTGGATGATCCTATATAATATCAAGTTGATTTTGTCTTATTCCTGTAATTTTCATCCTTAAACATTATTTTTACTTTCTTAGCTTTCTTGTTACCTTGTTTAAACATCATGAAATCACCTATCCAAATATTTCTTGAAAAACTTGACCCATTTAGATGATACATGATTTGCTCATTTTTACCTATTCTAGCTACCCACGAGGATAATCACTCATGGTGTAATTTTTAGCATCCTTCATCTATTTATTATAACATGGTTTAAATCATCCAAATTGGTGATGTCAATGGTTCTAATCCATTTCACACTTCTCATGATACTAGCTTATCCAAACTACCTTACTACACTACTAGGTAAATTGATACAAGCTTAAAAAATAATCCTATAGGTAATCCCCCAATAGGAAACATCCCTAAACCTAACAATGGGAACATTCCTCTTACCAACACTAACACTCTTCCTCTTAACAATCCTAATATTCCACCTTTAAATACTAATAATCAAAATACACAAATTGACACTACTCAAATCCTTGCATAAATATTCCAACACATGAATGTTATGCAAACGTCAAACACCTCTCAAATGATTCAAATGCAATATCATTTATTACAAATGACTAATCAGCCTCCTCTTATATTACCTCAAAATAATTAAAATTTTATTTCGCCTCCGCTTAGAGATGCAAATGGGAATACCATTCTGTAACCCCTTATGCATAATAAGATTCTTCAAAATATCCAAAATTCACCTTTATCTCCTTTCATTATCTCCATTGATATTGAAAAAAATCTCCAACTATTAAATATGATGGAACTAAAGACCTCGCATCTTTTTTCAAAGCATTAGATGATCTCTACAAGGAATGGATCCAAACAAATACAATTTTTACAATCAAAATTTTAGTTATAAATTTATAGGTGATGTTTTAGAATGGTATAATCAATTGCCTCAACATTCAATTACATAATTATAATAAGTGGTTAATGTTCTAGTCAAGGAATTTTAACAAAATTATCTTCCAAAAAATTGTCTTAGTCATTTTATCAATACTAAGCAATCAATCTCATAATCAGCTCATGATTTCATCAAATGATGGAAATAATTATCTCATAAAGTAGATCATAAAATGAATGATGATAATCTATTCAAATTATTTATTATTACTTTAACACCTTCCCTTCAGTATAATGTCCAAACTTTCTCTTCATAAACTTTAAACAAAGCATTTGATCAAACTAAAAGGTAAGATTTAGTTATAAAACAATTTGAACCAAGTTATACATCAACCAAAGAGTATTTCTAAACCTTAACTAAAAAAATTACAAGTACTACTCCTCAAACAAAAGCATGAGTAGTCAAAGTAGATAATCAACTTTCTTCCCACCCACCATTAATGGTCCCACAAATTAAGTAGTTATTATCTCCATCCAAACCCTTCACCTATAATAATGTCATACCATCATGGTATGACCCTAATAATTTTTTTTGATTTCATGTTGATGTGGGTCATTCTCATGAAACATTTCATGGGCTTGTCAAATTTTTTGTTTCTTTTATGATAGGAGACACATTTGACAATGATTTTATGATCTAATTATGTCATCATGATTCTGTCAAAGCTTCCCAAAAGAAATAGGTTACCAAGAAAACATATTATGAACCTAAAAAATATTATTCTACCCCTAATATACAACATTTAAATGTTAATATTTGTGTAAGTGATGTTGATTATGATCAATATTATACCAATTCTTTATATGTGAATACATTGAAAGTCAATTATAGATGAAAAATTACTCACAAAGACCCCATAACTAAACCTAAGAAACCCTCCACCAAGGAAAAAATAATTAAATATACTACAACTACTATACCCACATATTCCAAATCAAAAAAGGAAATACTTCCATAACTAGAACCCCTACCTAGTTATCCTATTCTTACAAAAAACATTGTACCTCATAAACTTTGTATTGGTTCTTCATCTTCTAAATTGCATTAGAATTTTTTGGAAGAACTTAATTCAATGCCTTTTAAAATTCCCCTCATGGAGTTAGTTCATACTTCTCCATATCATCACAAATTCCTTATGCAATAATTAAAATATATTAAATAACCACCATCCCTTAATTCACAAATCCCTTCTAACAATCCTTCACTTATAGAAGTGCATACATTTGAAACCATTTCCACAACCTCTAAACTATCCATATAATTTCTTTAAGAAGATATGATTAATTATGAAAACATTTTTTGAGCCAAAGGTCCACCCCTCTTTATTAAAATTGCGATCAATAATAACCTTCCTAAAAAATTCTTAGTAGATGGATGATTAGGTATTCATGTTAAATATTGTTGGTTAATACAATAAACAGGATACACCAAAGAAAATCTTTTAAAAACATGTCTCATGTGTAGAGGATTTGATAAAACAAATAAAAAATTATTTGGTTTTATTTGTCTTCTAGTCAATATTGGACCTAAGACAATTATTACTAAGCTCATGGTTCTTGATTTACCACTATGTTACAACTTACTCCTTGGTCTCCCATGGACACATGATTTGTGGGCCATTACCTCTTTAGGTAGTCAATGTTTTAAATTCATTCAAAACAAAAAAACATTATAAACATGAAGTTTATCGTGATCCATGGATTATACAATTACCAAATCCTAAATCTCAATATCGTATTCCAACCATTCCCCACATTATTTACCTTTACCTGAATTTATTAACATGAATCCTGATTGACATGCTACTCTCATTGATTCAGATGATGATGAACCTATTGAATTATAAAAAACTTGTAATACCACTAGACTACCTCCTTATATTGCAAAATGGCTTCCTCCTTTATTTCCATGTGATCACACCATTCCTTTAATTGATGATATTATTTAGACTCCCCCTCCATGCAATGCATACGAGTCTTCTTAAATAGAAGATGATTTTACATGTGATAAGTATGGAGTGGCTAAATTTTTTCAAGATACTTTAACTATGTCTCCTTGATAATTTAACAATGTAGGTGTTTCAACTACCAATTCTCCCACAGAAATATAAGCATGTATTATTTATCACATTTATGATGATAATTATATCATGGCCCAAGCACAATCATGAGATTTAGATGTACATCATTATCAAAAGACATTATAAAAAATACATGCCTTCAACTCCAATTTCCATGTCAATCACATATCATTTAATATTGAATCAAAACCTAAAAGTTATGTACCTCCCATTAATCCTTCGTTATTAGATACCCCATGGGTAAATGAAGAAATCTTGACTCAAGAATCTTCTAAAATTTATACACAAACTAATATAATTCAACCTATTCCTCCTTATTATGATTGCATTGATACCACTGAGTTTATACAACTCAATACAAATGAAACTTTATCCATTGAATAAATTAATACAAACATTACCAATCTGGTTGACTCTACTGAACCAAATATCCCCAATATAGACTTTATAACCACTATTACACTAGAAATTACCTTAGGCACTAAATCCATTGAATTCATACAGATACATTATAAATATGATAGAAAAAATGATCAAATCATTGATTTGGAAGTAGATGTCAAATACTATGGACCTTTACCTATGTTTCCTAGTGATGAATCTATACTTTGAATACTATGGACCGTTAATCTATGCTTGAGCTACTCCACGCTAGAGAACCTTAGCTTCCATGCCAACATCATAAACTTGGTAAATTTAAGCAAAGGTTCCTTGTTTAATAATTTTATTTATAGTGTGGATCCTAAAACACATCCTATTTTTTCCCTTGCACCTAATCCATACCATTTCCAAGAGGAAATGATATGCTTATTGAGGAAACTACAAAAATAGAATATGGTATACCATGTCCTCAACCTATTACTATTTCTAAAGAGCTCACTCTTGAGAAGCATGATAACTTTAGTTTATTGTTTGAAAAATATCGTGAATCATTCACTTAGTCATATGAAGATATGACAGGGATTGATCCTAGCATCATTGATCATAATATCATCACTTATCCAGATGTTAAACCTGTTAGATAAAAGCAATGAAAGTCCCCCCCAGAAATTTCTACCTTATGTCACAAAGAAATCATTAAAATTTTAGACACTAAACTCATTAAACCCATGGAATACTTGGAATGGGTATCAAACATTATTCTCGTTCATAAAAAAGTCACAATGGTTATTCATATATGCATTAATTTTCATAATTTAAATTTAGCATGTCCAAAAGACAACTTTCCCTTACCTTCAATAGATGTTATTGTCAATCCTGACATTGGGTATGAAATGTTATCACTTATGAATGGTTTCTCAGGCTATAACCAAATTTACATAGCTTCTAAAGATCAACATAAAACAACATTTACTACAGAATGGGGCACCTATTGTTACGTTAAAATGCCTTTTAGTCTCAAAAATGTTGGGGCCACCTATCAACATGTAATGATCCATATTTTTCATGATATTATCAAAAAAATGTTGAAACTTATGTGGGTAACATCATTGCCAAATCTAAAAGTCATAAAACTCACCTTAATGATTTAGCCATAATTTTGTATTGACTCATTAAATATAAAGTTAAACTTAATCCATATAGATGCATATTCAGAGTTACATCTAGTAAACTTCTAGGTTTTATAATTTTCCTTTGAGGCATTTATGTCAATCTCGCTAAAATCTAAGCTATCATCAACATGCATATTCCCCTCTCTATTCTTGACATATGAACATACCTTAGAAAAGTTGGGGCAATTCATTAGTTTATTCTAGAAATGGCTTACCATATTTATTCTATCAATTCTCTTCTTAAAAAAGGTAATGCTTTAGAATAGACAAATTCATGCCAAAAATCATTTGATAATATGAAATAATCTTTGCTTCATACTACCACTCATCGTCCACCTTTCAATGATTGTCTATTAATTTTATATACATCTTACCCCCATATCAGTTGGGACAATTCTTGCCCAACAAGACAATAATATTGGTAGAGAATATACAATTTATGATATCAGTCAAAGTTTAATCGATTATGAAAAACATTATACCAAGGTAGAATGTGATTGCCTTGTTATATATTTTATAGCTATAAATATATGTCATTATATGTTCTATCAAACCACTTATGTCATTACACATTCTTATCCACTTCATCATTTATTCTCTAAAGCTTTCTTACCTATAGATAAAATGGGCAAATGGATGGTCCTATTGATGGAATTTGACCTTTGAATTGTTACACAAAAATATATCAAAGGACAAGTCATCACATACCAACTTGTGATAGATTCCTTACTAGCTAAAAATCAACTTTAATATACTCTCCTTGATGAATAAATTCTTTATATTAAAGGTCTTAACCAAGAAATTTCTCTCAAATATTATTTTCACAATTTCACTATTGATCTAGAAGCAAATTATCTAGAAGAAAATGATTACACACCTACTACCACTAAATCTAATTTAGTCATCAAATAATTACTAGAAGTTACAATTGAATTACATGAAGATACTTGGACACTTCACTTTGATGGTGAAAAATGCCTTCAAGGAGTTGGGGAAGGATGTATTATAACCAACCCACATGTTAAAATTATACTTTTAGTAGTTTGATTAACTTTTGATGTCACCAATAACATGGCTCACTATGAAAATCTAATTCTAGGCATACAAGCCACAATCAAGTTAGATATCCCATATTTATATGTTTTGGGTGATTCACAACTTATATTCCATCAAGTTAGTGGTGATTATCAATGTAAAAGTGAAAAATTAATCACATATCACCAAATTTCTACTACACGTGTTAAAAAATTTGCCTCTTTTACCATTGAACCAATTCTAAGAGATCAAATTTCTATAACTAATTATCTCACTTCATCAACATCTCTATTTCACCCTCATCAAGTAATTCATGATTCTCAATTTCTTACTTAAATAATAAAAACACCTTCTTATTTACAAATAAAAATGATTCTCCAATTTGTCACATTGAGGCTATTATTATTTGACAAAGCCCATGGTATAAATACATAATTTAATTTATTAAACATAAAACTTATAGACACATTCTCATGAAAATAATCAAATACGTAAATAAGATTTCAAGTATGTACTTCTATAAAACACCCTTACTATTGTAATGTAGAAGGAACCTTACTATGTTGTGTAACGCAAGAGGAAGTTCATGATTTCCTAAAACAATCACATGGGGGCATTTACAATGGTCATTGTAGTGGTCATGATACGACTTGAAAATGCTTATGTATGTGTTACTTTTAGCCTACTCTAGAAAAATATGCTATTAATTTTTTTTTTTAATGTAATCCTTGTCAACTCCATGATGATCTAATCCATTCTCGTCCAGCCAAAATCCAAACATTAGAGTCTCCTTGGCCATTATATATGTGGGGATTATAACTCATCAGAAAATTACTAGATCACAAGATGGTAATGTATTCATTATAAATACTACTAAATATTTACCAAATGGGTATAATCCATGCCTCTTGTTAATGTCACTGGCATTACCATTTATAAATTTATTCTCAATCAAATCATCTATTGTTTTGGAGTTACCCATACCATTATTTTTGACAATGGTGTCAACTTCAAAAATAAAGATATGAAACAACTATGTACAAAATTAAAATTTTCATATAAATTTTCAACACCTTATCATTCTCAATGTAATGTCCAAATAGAAGCCACTAAATTTGTTTTGAACAAAATTTTACAAAAACTATTAGAGACTCTTGTACTGATTGGCACCTCCATCTCTATCCCACACTTTGGGATTACCACATTAGCATACACACTACTACTGGGGCAATGCCATTTTCACTAGTATATGGGTTATAATCAATCTTACCATTAGAAATTGAACTCCCATATTTATGTATATCTCTTCATGGTATAATTCCCAATGAAGAATTATGTGAATCCCATCTTCATGATTTAGATTTCCTTGATGAGTGATGTATGGTTGCTTTACAACATAAGTTCCAATAAAAGGCTCACATTGCTAAACAACATAATAAAAAGGTCAAAGAACAAACTTTCAATGTTGATGATTTAGACCTCAAACTAGATTATACACATGACAAAGAAGGAAAATATTCCCAAAAATGGTGGGGTCCTTAGTAAAAAACATTCTTGGTCCCAGTACCTATAGATTACAAACTAATGAAGGACATGTCTTCAAAGAACCTATCAATGCTCAATTCTTAAAGAAATTTTTTTCTTAAATATTTACTTTCTTTTAATATAATATAAATAATAACACTTATGGCAAGTTTCCTCCAAAGATATCTAATTTACAATCGTACATAATATTCAATAGTCTTAGTTGCTATCATTGGTCCTCTGGTCTATCCTTATTACTTTCATTTAGTTCATGAGTTGCATCATAAGACCATGGATATGACTTGACCATCCTCATAAATATATTTTATTTTCATACTTTAGTCTTCACATTTTATCTTTGATCATGAATTTTTCATTTTACAAGTTTATTTTCATTATTTGTTTTCTCTTTCTTTTGTGAGTTGCAGTATAAGACCTTGGATAGGACCAAGCCTTCCTCACAATAACATTTTTACATTTTTTACCCACTTTGGTTTATATTTTATGAGTTGTAATGTAATACCTTAGATAGGTCCAAGTTTTCCTCATAAAATCTATATTTATTTTAAAAATATCTTTAAATTACAGTGTTTTTCTTAGAAATTAAAGCATTGGTTAAAGATTGTGATCTCATACTATCAAAATCATTTTTGTTTCTTTTATGGTAACACCTTCAAAATAAACTATTTCTATATGTTTCCCTATACTTTCATTATTTATTATGATATAGAGTCATACTTACTTATCATCGTATCATTTTCACATTTGTCACATTTTTTGTGATATGAGTTAATTCAATCATTTCATATTCATTCTCCTTGTCTCCCCTATTTTCATTCCACTTTAGGCACACCAAGGTTGGTTTCAAGATAGCATTATTATTTAGCATGTAAGTATAAAAATCATAGATACCATAATCTCTAAGTTATTTTCTTTAGCTTCCAAGTCTAAGTTTTTTAGTGATAGTCATTTTTAACACCCATGTTGGTTTTTTGAATCCATATGGAGGAGGAATCAAAAAATACATAAAAAAAGTTAACAATCAAATCATTTTAAAAAAAAATGAAATTATAACTTAAAAGTCAAAATCACACCAAAATACAAGATTATTAAGCACACCTTATATTCTAATATAAGCTTAAACTCCATAGTTGGCCTCATGATAGAGCCAAGGTCCATTGGGGTGTAGTGAGCCAATAGACTGAAATAGAAGATTTAAAATTACCTATAGTGCTACCTACTTTCTCACATAAATACCCAATATTCATAGTAGAATGATTGATCTATAAGGGGTCCTAAGGAATGAAGAACATGTTGTGGGAAGGTAGGTACATTTTAATTTTCATGCATATAACATTCATGGAATGATATTTATACTTCACTAGAATAACTTGAATTTATGTGGCTAAAGAAAGTTCTCTAGAGTTCTTAATGTTGAAAGTCCTCTTGTTTTTCCAACTTAATTTGAGTATCTCAATTTTGATAAATATATTCTACCTTAGTATCACCTACATTTCCCCCACCACCCATTTTATTTCCCACTTTGACAAGAAAGTTTGTTTCTAAATCTATTTCCCAACTTCTTTATTCCCTCTTCTTCACATCTTCTTAAAACATGCTACCAATAGGTTTGTTTTGGTTCTATTTACCTTGAGAATATAATTGTGTTTTTGAGTGACTATGCATTACTTCCTTACACCATTGATTTATCCTTATTGGATTTACTTGGTTTCTTTTTAAAAATTATAAAAATTGTTTACCATTATTTTTTAAGATAATCTTGTTTTATTTCTCTATTTTTTTCCATTGTTGAATGAGTTTGAATTGTTACTTCTCACTCATCAATGTTATTTTACTTTATGCTCCTTTGCCATATTTTTTTAAGTTTAATTTATTACTATTGATGAGTTTGACCTCATAGGTCAACCTATCACCCATATCATTTGAAACTTCAATTTTTATGCTTCTACAACCCTATTCACAACCTTGTCATGCCTTTGGTAGTCTTCAAATGATGATTTGTTAGCATTGTTTAAGGTAATGTATTAAATAATATTTATAATGAATTTAGATTCAATCCATTAGCTCACAGGGGTATGTCATATTGTGTCAAGAGAGTACATGATCTGCTACGTCAAGTTATTTCTCTTGGTCATTAGGTTTGAAGCCTATAAGTCTTGTTTGATGAAATTAAGGTATTTTAGCAAAGTTTAAGGTTTTTGGAGAAATGTAGGTTTGTATTGTGATGAATATAATATTTATCAAGGTGAATTTGTTTTATGTATCATTGAATCATATGGGGAAAAGGTCAAGGAGGTCTAGAACTGATATTATTACTTTACATGAGATCATCTCTTTTATACTAGCTTTCTTTACACTTGGACATGCTCTTAAGGGGATTATAAGATTTTTAACATGGAATATACATAACATTAAACTTTTAAAAGCTTTAAATGTAGTTTTCAATGTAATAATGTTAGAATGAAGTCAGAATAATGGTCCACATGTCAAAAGAACTCATTTCTTTCTCAAAAAGGTGATTTCATGGGTTTGTACGGACTTGAGGAGTCAACTTCCATGGTAATATGACTTAAAGGTTTATTTTTGTCTTATACAATTCAATAAATTAGTTTCAAGCTCTCAAAGGTATTAAAAGTGCAAAACTTGCTTTTCCTCCTTCATCGCCCTCTTCACAAGCTCACCAGGACAGTTTTCAAGTGCTCGGTACGGACAAAGAAGAGAAATTTGGGACCTAAATTTTTTTCCAGATGAGGGGGTCATAATAAGATTAATATTTTTGGAATTGGTAGTCAGATTCATCCCTTCTCATTTATGAAGAATCGTTAAGACCCCAAGGTGGTCTAAAACTGATATAAAACCCCATAGACTTGTTTTATTCTTTAAATTAGTAGTTTGAATGGTTTATTAAAATTTAAGGACATGTATAAGGTATAATAAATCATATAATAAGTTTATACAAACCTATTTTTCATGTGTGATCTCAATTTGTCAAGAAACCTCTAGTTTTGCATAGTTTGTATGGCAACTGTCATTGTTTCTTGATGTTTCTAAGTTATTACTAATTGGAGCATGTTTTTTGAGATGGTATACCATGATTTAATTTCATGTAAGCATATAAAAATCCATAAAAATTCTCAATTTTCACTCTAATATCACTTTATCTAAGCAACAAATAATGTTCTTTATCTACATAAGAGTGGTATCAAATGGTTTGGGACTACAATATCAAAGGATCAAGGAGGTAATAACTTCATTATAGGTTAAATGAGATGATTTTAAAGTGTTCTCAAGTTTAAATTGGTCAAGGTTTGTCTTTAGGTGACTAATGACACTCATAAGAGCAAAAGGTCTAATTAGGCCTAATTAAACTAATTGCCCATACATAGGCATGTATATCATGATGAAGGAGACTTGATTGTGCGAGATGGAAAATAAGATTAAATTAGGTATAAAAGGAGTATAAATACAACCTTATATGGCAATTTTGTCCTTAATTCAAATAATAACTCCATATATTTATTCAAGGTGACATGAGAATGAGGTGTATAAATAGCCATCTATAATAGTCATGGAGGTTGCAGCAAAGATATGAGGAGGTTTTGACTTATTTTAGGAGTTTAAACTCAAGGTTAAGATTGAAGTGGTGGTATAGAAACCAAACTTATAGTATGGAATGATGAATTTACTGAGAAAATCCATGAGAAATCAAGAAAATAAACTCACAAACAAGTTATTTATCACACTTCGAAGAAGTTAAGGTTTTTTAGCATATTTTAAGGTAAGGTCACTCTTTTGACCTCATGTTGTAACCATTTCATGATTAGGTTCATGCATATTTCATGAAATTAAAGGTGAAATAATATCAATGTTAGACTTGATTCACTTTTGTATTTAAGTTAACTCTTTTTCACTCTCCTTAGCAGTCTGTGCAAAGTCCTAAAAAAAGTAAAAACACCACCTACAATAGTCAATTAGGCATCTTTAAAAGTCATCTTGTTGAACCATGAAAGTAGGTGGTCATTAAGTTTAAGGTTATCAGTGATAGGAATTTTATATTATATAATATTGGGAGTAATGATATAATTATTATGACATCATGATGAATTATGAGGTCCACTAAACACTTAAATGGTCACCTACAACCATGTAGGTGGAATCACAGTCAAGTTTCCATGCAAGTGAACTTGTCTAGATGAAGAAGGTACAATATGAAATGCTTATGATATGGATGATTTAAGGTAAAATAATGAAGTTATTTAAGACTAAATAAGGTTTTAAAAGTGAAAATAAACCAAAATTTCCACCTACAGTCCGTACAAGCACTAATGTTGGCCTACAACCATGAACAATAGCTCAGTCAAACAGGTTTCTAACCAATGAGAGTTTGTGAGGGAGATGCACGGTTGCATGAACATGTGTGATGGATGTTAAGATAATATGTATGTTATAATACATATGTTGTTATCTTGATCAAATGAAGAAGTTTTAAACTCCAAAATAGTAACTTGCATCCAACTAATTAGGCATACAAGTTGTCAAGGACAATGATGAAGGTGAAGGAGTGCAATGATGGTTTGAGTTTGAATGGGCAGTCAACCCATCAATCCAAATAAGGTTTATAAGGTTGATATAATTTCATTAAGATAATTTAAAATAAAAATATCTCTCTTATCCACTTACAGTCAAGCCTTAAATCTCTACCTACAGTCAAGACAAGGTAATTACACAGTCAACCTACCTATACAAGTGTATGAGAAGCTTGTGTGAAGGAAAGTTTTGTAGGGTTTAGATACTTTTTTCAAGGTAATAAATAATTATTTTAGAAGGATAAATTAATTTCAAGGTATTATTTCATATTTTTCTCCATCTATAGCTATGAAAACTCCAAAATAGCACCTATAGTCATTTTGAAGAGGTTAAAACTGAGTTTGAAGGACAATAAAGGAAGATGGAAAAGTGCAATGATAAGTTTGAAATTGAAGTTGATCAGTTGTGTCATAGAGTGTGTCTTTGTGTGTGAGTTTAAACATAATATAAAATAACCTATCAAGTGTAAGGTCTTTGAAATAATAGATACATTCATCCTAGTACACATACAATCAACAAGGAAAGACAATCAACGGCCTTGTTGTAAAGCATAAGGAATAATGAGTGAAGAGAGGATGTTTGAAGAGTTTTTAGATGATTATATGATTTAAAAATATATATTGAAGCTATAAATACATTTCATATAACTTTTAATTTCTTATTACATCATTTTTCTACCTACAACAAAAGAAAGCAGTGGACATGTACACCTATGGCCAATGTAAGACACAACCAGTCTTGACAAAGAATGAACATGGGTAGTGATTATAGTTTGAGTGGATGATGGGATAATGTTTGAGTTCAAGTTTAATGAGATATGAGATACATTAAATATATGTATTCCATTTCCATTTGAATATCTTGCGGGTAGAACTCAGTAAAGAGCACAGTCTAATAACATAGTCCTTCAAGAACCTATAGGTTCACTCATAAGCAAAAGGTGAATAGAAAATGTTTCTAACTAATATTTTGGATGTATGATAATTAAAATGAGTTTATATGACATTGATTAATCCCCCATCATCTTTTGGTTTAGTGAATGAAGAGAGGATCCCAAGGAATAGACCTTTAGGGCCAAGAACACTAGTATGCATATAAACCCTAGGCATGATGGAGTAAGGTTGCATGGGATTTGAGGGAAAAAATTATGACAATGACCATTGGATAAGGTCAAAATGGATGTTTTATACCTTTATTGAGGCATTAACACTCAAAATAAAACTAAAAAACATCACCTTTAGACCTCATTTCTCCCCTTAACCTCATAAAATGTAGTCAACCTAGTGGAAGAGGTACCTTATTATGCTCATAATGGTACTGACACTTTGCATGGGATCATAATATATTTATATGTTTTAGGTTACCTTTTTAAATTATATCTTGTGGAATTTTTTGTTTGTTAAGGCCATAGCCTTTATGAATTATCATTAAGAAGTTGAGTTACTCACAAGATGCTGGAAAAGCTAGTTTTGATCACTTTGTAGAAATTGATCTCTAAAACATATAAAATGACATATAATGCTTATAAAACCTCATAAAATAATTTTATATTCCAAATAGGTCCTCACCATGGTACTTTTCTATACTTGCACTTGTACAGATTTGTAGAAAATTGTACTTTAGTAAGATTTTGAGGCAAAATGGGGGTGTTAAAGTGTGTATAAGGATGAAAATAATTATAAGAGGTTCATTAGGATTTATTTACCTTTAAAAGTCTAAAAAAACATACAATAAAACTTTTAATTTCTCAAACAAACTTGATTTTTTAGGGCAGTCCAAAACAGGGTTAAGAAAGGGCTAGTTTTTTTGCCATTTCATGGTTTGACTACTTGCACAAGGTTCTAGAACATGAAATTTGGCATGGAGAAGGGTATTATTCCAGTAAAATTGAATCAAAAACTATTGTCTAGTTTCAAATGTTTGGGTGTTCATTTGGGCCACTTTTCTCTTTCTAGGCCTAGGAGGCCTAATTAGGCCTAATTGGAGAGGAAAATGAAGGAAAAAATATGCTTTCACTTGGATTTGTCTCATTAAATTCTATTTTGAGATGTAATGGGATAGAGGGTACTAAAAATGTGCCTAGGTTTCTAATTTTATTTGTATAATATTTTTTACAAGGAGCTTTACAGGTTTTTAGGGCTACATGAAATGGGTGCTTTAGTAAGCAAATGGAGAAAATGTCATGTTTTGGACTACTTGATGGTTAAAAATTCTTTGTTTCAAGTCTAAATTCATTTTTATGATCCATCCATGGATAAATTTTATCTAGTTCAAAGTAAAACCCTTCTTTCTCTCTTTTACACCTCTTTTGTTCATGTGAAGGAATCAAGTGTTCAAAATACTTAATGGATGCATAGAAGTTTTCCAAAGGATTTATTTATGATATACTTCCTTAATATGCATACTTAAGTTGGAAAAAGTCATGAATTTTTTAGAATAATGCTTCAAAGGTGGAAAAGGTCTCTAGGACTCTTATGAGGACCTTCTTTCCCTCCAATGCCTAGTCAAAATACAAAGTCAAACAATCATCAAAGAGCTTCTAAAAACCCAAGAAATATGTAAAATATCTCATTAATGTCTTAATAAAATGTTTAAACTAAGTACTTGATCAAGACATGATGACCTATTTTCAAGGAGGTGACTTCTTCACCAAGAGTGTAGGGTGTGCAAATAAAGATCTAGGAGGTTGTATGGGTCAAAGACCAAAAATGAATTCTTAAGACTCCTTAAACTTTCCAAGAAAGATTCCCTAAACCTTTAAAACATTTTTCAAATGGTGGATGAGATATATTCAAGGAAATACTACGTAGAAATTGGGGAAGGACTAATTAAATGATACATGCCTAGTTTCTTGGCTCTTGTCTCTTTCTCTCTCCTATTTCTCTCTCCTCTTTCTCAATTATATATATGTAAGCCTATGTTTGAAATTTTAAAGAATCATTAACTTGATTTTTTGAAATTCCATGCTCAAAAAAACACTTTTACTTACCTCTTTTGAATGAATAAGACTAAATTCATGCCTCCTCCAAGCTTGTGACTAGTGTATTTTCATGGTCAGTTGATGATTGACAGTGATAATGTATATTTCCTTTCATTTTCTCATCTCCTCTTTACCTATTTACAAGTTTTATTTCATCCTTACATGTTAAAAAACGTGCTTAAATAATCTTGTATGTATGGCAAGTGTGATCTTTCCATAGTGTCTTTGAGAGACCTATTGAACAAGTTGCCTTAGATCATGCATCAATTCTAGCCTCTATATGAAATGTTGATGTTTTTAGACTCTCATTTGAGAAGTTAAATCAGTTCCATGTCTTTATTTATCCTTCTTAGTTCATATTAGACAAGTGTACGACACATTTTGGTGTATCATCTCAGTTAGATAGGTTTTCCTTTCAGTTTACCTTCATCTCTTTTCCCTTACAAACTGGTAGTGTAGAGTAAAGATCTTAATTGATACATCAAGGGGATATATCCCTTAGAATATAAATATTTAATCCATCCATTAGGCAACCCATATCCTAGGATTGTCTCCATGTTACTTCAAACTGTGTAAGCTTAAAACTACCTTCACAAAGGTACAAGTCTAGTGGTTAATAGTTACTTATTTTACATTAATATTAGATTTATCATTTTACTTTCACATGCCCTTGGTTTGATATATTTTGTTAATTTTATTACTTAAGGCACATTTTATTTGAGTTTTTTAGTCATTTAATAGCCTTGGCTTTTTCGGTTACTTGATCAAATATCAGTTTTCCTTGGTTCTTTTGGTTATAAATTAGAATTTATCACCCTAGCTTACCAAATTACCAAGTGATTTATTTCAATTCTATTACATTTAGTTATTTTGGTTTCCTTATGTTTGTTCACTTTTTCTCTTTAATTTTTCATCTTTAGGGTTTATACAAAGCAATTAATGCACCCTCTATGATCAAAATTAAAAATACAGTAGACAACCATTCAATGATAAAAGTAAGTCAAGGTATGCATATGATACTTTTAAATTACTTCAATTACTTCCTTACTGTCATTTCAATTTATGTTTTTACTATAATTTATTAATTCAACATTATGGGTTGTTATGTTATTTTCCTAAAGCATCATCCCATGTTACAACTACATGATATGTGTTGAGACTTGAGTGGGGCATATGTATACACACAATATTTTTAAACTTTTTTAGTTACTAATGTTTTCTCTTGTAGGAACTATTGACTAATTTAACCCCCCTAGTTAAATAAGTCAACCCCCCATGTAATTTCAAACTTCCTTAGGGCCCCCTAGGTCTTAAAATGTTCATCATGGTCATTAGTAAGGTCAAAAACTATGTTTCATCTTGATCACACTTGATAAATTGTCCCTATGTCATCCTAAGTTATATTTTAGGTCATTTAATGAACTTGTATAGTTTCCTTATAAATATAAGTGTGTCAATGTGTTATTAAACATCCAATATGTTATATTTGGTTAGAAAAGTAGTTTTGTAACTAAAAATTATAGGTTTAAATGTTGGAAACAAGAAAATCCATTGAAAAGGAGGAGTTTTCAATGGTTATACAGACTTTAGAACATTTTTGGCACATGTTGTAGCTTATATAGAGTCCCTTTAGCTATAAAAAAACTCATCTCCACATTCATATTGCCTTGATAGGTTCAAAAATGACCAAAATCAATTCAACTATTCCAACACTCTCTTGAGCAAGTCAAACAAGACTAACCAATTTTTTGATGGTACAGATAGGTTAGACAGAGTTGAGGGAAATTCATTTGATGGATGTTATCACTCCTTTTATACTCTCATTATATGGTAATATTTTTAATATTTTTGAACTAAGATTCATGAATCATCTTCGAGATTGTTTATGCCTCCAAGAAGATTGCACATTCTTATCACCTACAGGTTTCCTCATTTGCTTGTATGATATGATGTTTCCAAGTGTTGTGTGTGTTGTAAAAAAATGTATTCTTCATCTTCATATTATTTAAAACTATTTTTCATTTTTGTAACATGTTTTAATAGGTAGGAGTATCCTCATTTTGCTCAAAAAGATCACCATAGTAGCCTGTAAAGCATGTTTCCACAATGGCAGTGTTTATATTTAGAAGATAGATTCAAATCAAGGTAATATGCCTGTGTTTTCTCTTCTCAAAACATGGAAGGTCAGATTTTTACATGAAAGGGTTTGTATTGAGTACTTGTAAGTTGTTTGAAGAGAGTTATCAAGACCATGAGCAAAGTCTGATCAAGGTTCTAACATATATAACCACTTACAGTGATGTGTAAGTATGTACGAAACATGGAGGAGCCATCCAAAGTTTAAGACATAGGTGATGTTCAATTTCATGACTTGAATGATATTTCTAAATTCATAAAACATTCATGGTGGTGATCCTATATCTATCACATAGTTTTCAAGATAGTCAGAGTTGGAAATATTGCTAATGGGAACATTTACCTTATTTTATCCAAATAAGGTTTGTGTCTGATGTAAATGTCATCTATTAGTGATGATTCTTGAGGTTGGAGTAAGTCTAATTATTCATGATAGTATCCTAGGCCTAGGATAAATGTAAGAGCACAAGAACATAATGGTTAGGTTAAGGATAATGATGATTGAGTGAGATTTAACTTAGTCAAGTTTTCATTGTATGTACTCAGTAAGCACAGTGCCAAAAGCTTAAATGAACCTATAACATGTAACACAGACCTACATTGTAATGATAGTGAGGGGTGATAACATGATCTAAAGACAAGAGACAGGTTTTTTTAGGTGTGATTACCTTGATATCCTGAAGATTAAATCAGATAAGTTAAGTATATCTCCTAAACAAGAATCACTACCAACAATAAACTCCTCATTTCTTCTCTAATGCACACCTACAATTTGGATTGAAATTTACAGGACCATTCTAGGCTAAGTAAGGATACAAGCTTGGATAATAGATAGAGATGAATATATATAAGTTTTAAGGGGCCTAATGACCTCAGATAAAATTCAAGGTGTGAAACACAATAGTTATGAATGAATATACACCTACATGAATCTTTGCACCACTGGGTTGTTACTTATAGCCTTATTGTAGACTAACTCAAGTTTAGGAGGATTGCTTGGTGAGTTGGAAGAGGTATATATTGAAAAGGACAAATTAAAAACTACTCTCACAGTGACACCCTTCATATTAAAGATCATAGAGAAGTAAAATAGGGTAAATATTGATCAAACAAGGTTTTGAATCTCAACCTACATTCCACTGAAACCTTGCTTGCATTCACTATCATAAAAAATAGTCTTGAGAAGTTTGAGGGTGTTAAAATTATTTATAAATCTTGTAACTTAGTACAAAGCATCAAAATTACCCAAAAAAGCTTTCCATTATCTTATTTTTTTAAACAAGTTAGAGAGATGCTCTTTGTTTTATTTTAGGCATAGAGCACTTCAAAGTCAACAAAGTCTGCAGGTTTGGTACATGGGGATTGAAGGGATGAAGTAAAAAATCTTAGAAGCATGTTAGGACATTTTAAAGGGTTAAATTATATATGATATAATAATTGAGAGACTCTACAATCATTGGAGACTTCCAAGCGATCAAATATGCAGTCATATATAGTTAAGCCTATTATGCCTAGAATTAGGCTTAAACCCTCATGGTCATACAATTGATCCAAATGACTTCATGAACCTTCCAAATCATTTTAAGACCTTCATGGGAGAATTTAAGATGAATTAGGATCATTGGTTTGTAAGGAGTAACTCAAGAGTGGTCAATTTGACCTAAAACCATATCAGGCCTTCTCAGAATGCAAAAAAGAGTTTGATATGCCAACTTCATTCACTCACACATATACAGAGGGAGTCCATAGTGCCCCAAGGGGTTGGTAATAGTTGTAGGGTATTTCTAGATAAAACTCAATGTAATATTTTTGGGAGTTAGATGTTAGGATTTTATGAACAATCCTTAATAGTCCAAATCACCAAAAACCCTTTCAAAACCCTATTTCAAACTTGAATGGAAATATATAAATGGAGGTGCATATAGAAGTGGTTAAATAACTAGGGTAGTGTTTTAAACTAGTTTTTTACTCTTATAGGCTCCTCACCAACCAATTTTCCATACTATCTCTTGTACATATAGGCTTAATTCTAGGTTTCTTAGGGAATTTGATGTATTCTATAGGTGAAAAGGGGACTTATTGAATGAGAGTCATTGAAAGATATATATATATATATATATATATATATATATATATATATATATATATATATACACTTATTTAAAATATATACACTCATATCTCTCCTTATAAAATCATGGGAACCTCTCTGTTAGTCCATTCATCACAAGCAATCTAAGTCACTTAGTGAGAAGGCAGGATGACTTCCTAGTGTGAAAAGTGAGAAGTATGATAATGAATATTTGAAGGTATATTTGATATACCATAATAAAAATATGTCTTCAACATGTTTCCTAACACTTATACAATGAATTTCCATGAGAAACTATAATTCATTATGATGATAAGTGTGAAGAAAAGTCTAGAATAGCTAGTGAACAATCATAGACAATGAATGACAAATGGTACAGATGAGTCCATCAGTTGAAAGGCATATGAAGGATGTTATAACATTACTGATACCTTATCATGATATTGAAAAGGTGTCAATTATCCCTATGGTAGTTTCAATCAATCAAATTAATGACTCATCATCAAGGCAATTTTAAAGAAGAAGATTAAGAGCCCCTACGCCAACTCAAAGGAGAATGATGAATCTTTGATGGAGACTTGTCCACTAACACTTATTGACTTATTTTCCTATTGATTATCTTGATTTATAACTAGTTATATATCTTGACACATGGACTTGTGACCCTTGAACTTATCTTATTCTCTCTCTTCTCCTATGTTCTATAGATGCAAGCCATTTTGGCAATTTTATCTAGTACACACCTAGTATGGTGAAGCCATACTAGTTTGGAACTTTAATTTATCTTTTGAATAAATTTATGAAGTTGATTTATTCTCTACACATCTTTCCTAAGTATCTCAAGTGGTTTATTTTAATTACAAGTGATGAATATTATTTCTCTTTGCTTTCATTCTGCCCTTGTATGGATTGTGTAAGTGGCATCTCTTCTAACAGGTCTCATGGAGTGTATTATTTGTTAATGTGTACTTGAAGTGTGAGAGGGACTAGTAGTGTATATTATCATACCTTATTTTCAACCACCTTTATTTATTCACAATAATATACCTCTAAGAGAAACACTTATGCTAGAAGGTTATAGAATTGAGGTCAATTTTAGTATCTTTCTCTCTTAGTGTATATGCAAGTGTGTTTTTGGGATGATGTTTTGGTGTATCACCTCATTATTATAGGTTTAATTTATTATACCTTATTCCCTTTTCACCCCCACGTGATTGGTCTAGTGTGGTGTGTGACCTTAAAAGATAACATTCTTCCCTTAAAGATAATCCCATTGGTCTAGTGTAGTGTGATTGGACTAATTGGTTTAGTGTAGTGCTAGCCCCTTAACCTAGAGGTTTACCTCTGATATAGGCAACCCATAGGCCTAAAGATAATCCCATGTTATCCAACTATGGGAGAGGATTGAACACCCTTTCATAGGGTGAAATATTTGGCTATAATAGTTCTAGCATGCCTGATGGGACCAAGGTACAAAAGAGTAGAAGAATTATTGGTGTGTTCTTCCTACTATCTGCTTTTGGAAGCATGCAATCAAACACCAATGGCAACTCCAAATGCATCATCTAGTGATAAGAATATCTAGGTAATTATTTAAGGGATTTTGATAAATTATTGTGTTTCATTTGACTAATGAGGTTAATATGGTTGGATTTGTTGAGAACTCTTACTACACATAGCCCTATAAAAGTTGTTATCCATAATATAGTCAATCCTTTCCTCCTTCATATTGTCATGAAGTTATTGAAGAGTCTTGTGAGGAATCCTATGAAAAAATATGTCAATTAGATAGGTTTAATTCTCTTTAAGATGATATCCAATATATCAAGATACAAGTTATTAAGGAAGAAAATAAAGCTCTTAAGAGGCATATTCTTGAAAACATTTTTCCCCAACAACCCTATCCACCCTATCAAACTCCTATACAACCTCCTCAAGTAAAATACCAAAACTCATTTTCCTATATTCCTCCTCCTTCAATTACACCTCAAGATAAGTATTTTTTGGCACTTATGCCTAAATTTTTAAACTCAGAAAGGTTGATGAAGAAATGGGATCAAGAGCTTATTGTGATGCCTAGTCATTCCATAGAGAAAATGAGAAAGGTAGTTCATTTACTTTTGAATAAGTGGATATTGTTTGAGGAAGAATATAATTATATTATTAGTGAGGACTTGTATGATATGAGATGTTGCATCCAATGGTGGATTGATAGGCTTGCAAGGTGGGAAAACCAAGAAGTTGACAGACAACCTATAGCTATTGAAAGGCCTCATGAGAGCTATGGAGAAAGTGAAAGTCTATTTGAAGAATAGTCTGTCTCTCCCATCCTCAAGTTTCTTATTATGTCCTATGTCAATTCTCTCATATTTCTTGTCCTCATGAATATCCTATCCAATATCTAAAATATCTTGGTAGCCTCAAGGTTATAATTTGGAACCAATTATGTGATGATAAGAATGAAAATTTGGTGTATGGTCAAACCACATTACCTTCTCTTAAAAAACCTATAGCTACACCATCTTGGAGGTCCATACAAGAATATTTTCAACATGAAAAAGAGGCCTTGGTTAAGGAAATGGAATTTTAAGTTGTATTTGTGGAAGGGTTTCAAGAATATAATGAAAATCAAGAGGTGTTTGTTAAATAAAGTGATATGTCCATAGCTCAACAGAACTTTCTCTCCCTCCAAGAATTATTCCAAATGTATCCATCCATCCCCATGCTCATTCATGATCCCTTAATCATTATTCCTACTCTCCCTCCAAACCATAAACCAATCCACTACCCTCCCACCTTATCCTCTCTTGAAGGATAACCCATCTTGTGGGAGACAAGCAAGGAAGAACAAGTTCAATGTGTAGCAAATCAAGAAGATGTTTTAAGTGAATATGAAGAAGAACTCATCACAATAACTCCACTTGGTGAGGAAAAGAACAAGTCATCCTTCTTGAGTCAAGAAAGAGAACATATACATGTAGTTGTAGTTTTCCACATGGATATTGATTAAGGTATGTGGTAGACCTATCAAGAAATGTTTGATGAATATGATTGTCTTGAAACTCTAGTCCTTGAAGGAGAGCAAGATGAGATTATGGAGAAAGAATGAAAAGTTTTTGTTGAATATCCATGTATCGAGGAACATCATGAATAAATATATGATGACTATGGCATTCATGAACATGGTTAAGAGGATTAGTTTAAGGAATTTGTGTTTCATGACGAGAAAGAGAGAATGATTTGTAGCAGATTGAGTTATTTGAAGAAATTTAAAAACTCTAAAATGTTGAAGGTTAAGTGCATAAAAATATAGGACAAGATGTTCTCATGGAGGACAATGATCAAGATTAGATTGATTATACAAAGCTCCTTGAAGAGTTTGAGGAGTTTATAGCTAGTAAGAAACTTGATCTCAATCAAAGTACCATGGATATCAAGGAGATATGCTTTGTTGAAACACAATTTGAAGGTGTAGTTGAGGAGTCTTATAAAAAAATTAAGGTGGTTAAAATGAAATATTAATTCACCTTCATAGGTGATCTATTTGTAGATGTTGTGGTTGCATTGAATGTCATGCCAATGAGGTTTAAAAACATCAAGAAGTTGTAGCTATCAAAGCTAATGCTCAAAAGACAGTTTCAATCATGCAGTCCTCTATATCATGGAGAAAGATATGGTGACAATTTCCCCTTTGATCTAGGAGGAGGATCTTGCCTCAGGTTAGTCAGTACATAGTTTAGTTTCCTTATGTTGTGTGTGTTTTCCTTAAGTGTTCTTAAGAATACAAATGTGTGTCTTTGTGTTGATTTATGTGTTTATTAACTTTTATATTTGGTATGTGTTTTGGTGTGTGACTAGAGGCTTATCAGTGTCAAAAGTGTTCTATAGGTGAATCCATTACCTAATGGATAGGAGAAGGCAACAAGTCCTTAGCATAACAAGCATGTTACCCCTAATAAATTGCCAAAATGTTGACTAATTTGACCCTTGGTCTAATAAGTCAACCCCCATGTAATTTAAAACTTCCATAGGCCACCCTAGGTCTTAAAATTTTCATCATGGTCATTAGTAAGGTCAATAACTATGTTTCATCTTGATCACACTTGATAAATTATCCTTATGTCATCCTAGGCTATATTTTGGGTCATTTAATGAACTTGTATACTTTCCTTCTAAGAAAAAGTGTGTCAAGGTGTTATTAAATGTCTAATATCTCATAGTCGGTTAGAAAAGTAGTTTTTTAACTGATAATTATAGGTTTAAATGTTGCAAACAAGAAAATCAATTGAAAAAGAGGAGTTTTCAGTGGTTAGACAAACTAGACAACATTATTGGCATGTGTGGTAGCTTCTATAGTGTACTTTTAAATCCCCACAACTCATTTCCATGTTCAAAGTGCCTTGATAGGTTCAAATATGACCAAAACTAGTTCACCTATTCCATCGCTCTCTTGTGCAAGTCAAATAAGACCAATTGACTTTTTGCTAATACAGATAGGTCATGAAGAGTTGAGGGGAATGCATTTGATAGATGTTAATACTCTTTTTTTACTATCATTATATGATAATAATTATAATATTGGTGAACTGAGCTTCATGACTCATCTTCAATAATGTTGATGCCTCCAAGAAGACTACGCATTCCTATCACTATAGATTTCCTCATTTTATTGTATGATATGATGTTTCCAAGTGTTGTGTATGTTGTAAAAAATCATATTCTTCATATTCATGTTGTTTCTAGCTAGTTTTCATGTATGTAACATGTTTTGATAGGTGGGATTATCCTCATTGTGCTAGAAAACATCACCATGGTAGCCTACAAAGCATGTTTCCACAGTCACATTATTTGTATTTAGAAGATGGCTTAAAATCAAGGTAATATGTTTGTGTTTTCTCTTATTAAAACATGGAAGTTCAATTTTATCCATGAAAGGGTTTGTATTAAGTACTTGGAATTTGTTTGAAGAGAGTTCTCAAGACCATGAGCAAAGACTGATCAAGGTTATAGTATATACAACCACCTACAGTCATGTGTAAGCATGTATAGAACATGGAGGAGCCATCCAAATACTAAGACACAAGTGATGTTTAATTTCATGACTTAAATGAGATTTCTCAAGTCATACAACATTCATGGTGGTGATCTTAGAGCTATCACATAGTTTGTAAGATAGTTAGAGTTGGAAATCTTGCTAATGGGAACATTTACCTTATTTTATCCAAATAAAGTGTTTATCTAATGTAAATGTCATCTGTTGGTGAATATTATTGAGGTTGGTCATGATAGTAGCCTAAGCCTAGAAGCAATGTAAGAGCATAAGAATATAATGGTTAGGTTAATCAAAAGGATGATTTAGTGGTATTTCACTTAGCCAAGTTTCCACTCTATACACTCATTAATCACAGTGCCAAAAGTTAAATGAACCTATAAAATGTAACACATACCTACATTGTAATGATAGTGAGGGTTGAGAACATGATCCCATGACAAGAGATAGGTTTGTTTAATTGTGATGACCTCAGTATCCTAAATATTAAATTAGAAAAGTGAAGTATATCTCCTACACAAGAGTCACTACCTACAGGAAACTCTTCATTTCTTCTTGAATGCACACCTACAATTTGGATTGAAATCTATAGGACCAATCTAGGATAAGTAAGGATATAAGCTTGGATAATAAATAGAGATGAATATATCTAAGTTTTAAGGGGACTAGTGACCTTAGAGAAAAGGGAATGTGTGGAAAATAGTAGTTATGAATGAGTATACACCTACATAAATCTTTGTACCATTGGGTTGTTACCTATAGTCTTACTGCAAACTAACTCATGCTTAAGAGTATTGATTGGTGAATTGGTAGAAGTATATATTTAAAAGTACCAAGTAAAATCCACTCTCACAGTGACACCATTCATATTGACCCTCATAGAAAATGAAAATAAGGTAAAGGTTGATCAAACAGGGTTTTGAATCTCAACATATAGTCCACTAAAACCCTACTTGCATTCATTATCATAGAAACCAGTCTTGAGAAGTTTGAGTGTTTGAGGGTGTTAATAGTATTTCCAAATCTTAGAAATTGGTGTAGAGCATCAATTTAACCTAAATAATATTTGTGTGCTCTTATTTTGGTTAAATAAGTAATAGAAAGAACACTCTATAATCAACAAAGTCTACATATTTAGTACATGGGGATTGAAGGGATGAAGGATAGAATTTTAGAAGCATTGTAGGATGGTGTGAAGGGTTGAATTACAAATGAACTAAGTATTGAGAGACTTTGTAACCATTGGAGACATCCAAGTGGTTAAATATGTAGTCATACATAGTTAGGCCTAAACCCTCATGGTCACAAACTTGATCCAAATGACTTCATGAACATTACAAATCATTTTAAGACCTTCATGGGAGAATATAATATGAATAGGGATCACTAGTTTACAAGGAGTAACTCAAGAGTGGTCAGTTTTACCTAAAATCATATTAGGGCTTCTTAGAATGCAACAAAGAGCTCAATAGGCCAACTTCATTCACTCACATCTATATAGAGGGACTAAATGGTGCCCCAAGGAGTTGTAAATAGTTGGAGGTCAACTCACCAAAAACCCTCTCAAAACCCTATTTCAAACCCGATTGGAAAGATATGAATGGAGGTGCATGTATAAGTGGTAAAATAACTAGGTTAGTGTTTATAACTAGTTTGGGACTCTTCTAAGCTCCTCACCAACCAATTTTTATGTATTGTCTCTTGTACATATAGGCCCTATTATGGGTTTCATGCAAAATTTAATGTATTATACAGGTGCAGAAGGGACTTGTTAAATTAGAGTCATTAAAAGAGGTATTTAGAGACTTGTTTCAATTATCCACACTCATCTCTCACCTTATAAAATCATGGAAACCTCTCTTCTATACCATTTATCATAGGCAGGCTAAGTGAGATAGTGAGAAGGCAGAATGACTACCTAGTGTGAAAAGTGAGAAGTGTGACAATGAAGCTTTGAAGGTCTATTTGATAGACCAAAAGATAAGGATGTCTTAAATATCTATATTAACACCTCTACAATTCATTTCCATGAGCAATTGTAAGTCATTATAATGATAAGTGTGAAGACAAGTCTAGAATAGCTAATGAGCAGTCATAGATAGTGAATCATAAGTGGTGCAGATGAGTCCATTAGTTGAAAGGCATATGAAGGTTGTTACAACCTTATTTATACCTTCTCATGATAGTGAAAAGGTTTCAAGGATTGGTATTGAAGTTTTAATTATTCAAATGAATGTCTCATCATCAATGCAGTTTCAAAGAGGAAAATGAAGAGCCCCTATGCCAACTCAAAGGAGAATGATGCATCTCTGATGGACACTTATCTAAGAACACTTATTTACTTATTCTCCACCTCATTATATTTCTTTGTAATTATTTTTTATATATTGACACATGGACTTGTGACTCTTAAGCTTCTCTTCTTCTCTCTCTTCTCTTATGTTTTATAAATGCAAGCCATTTTGGCAATTGTATCTAGTACACACCTAGTATGATGAAGCCATATGGGTTTCACACCTTGTTTTATCCTTTGAATAAAGTTATGAAGTTGATTTATTCTCTGTACATCTTGACTAAGTTTCTCAAGTGGTGTATTTTAATGACAAGTGATGAAGATTATCTCTCCTTGCTTTCATTCTGCCCTTGTATGCATTATGTCAATGGCATCTCTTCTAACAGGTCTCATGGAGTGTATTGTTTGTTAAGGTATAATTTAAGTGTGAGAGGGAATAGTAGTGTCTAGTATCAGACCTTCTTTTCACCCACCTCTAGTTATGCATAACAATCTTCCTTAATGAGAAACACTTATGCTTGAAGGTCATAGAGTTGAGGTCAGTTTTATTAGCGTTCTCTCTGAGTGTATATGCAAATGTGTTTGAAGATTGATATTTTGGTGTATAACCTCATTAGTATATGTTTAATTTTAATTACCTTCTTCCCTTTTCACCCCCAAGTGATTGGTCTAGTGTAGTGTGTGAGATTAAGAGATAAATCAAGGGAGCTAGCTCTTTAACCTAGAGGTTTACCTATACTACAAGAAACCCACAGGCCTAGAGGTAATCTCATGGTGTCTAAATATGTGAGAGGCTTAAACACCCTCTCTTAGGGTGTAATATTTGGCTACAATAGGAACCTGTCAAATCTTAATCTCTTTGAGTGCACACCTTAAAGGGTACACTAGAAAAGGGGTTGTCAAACATTTCATACTTCACAGGATTGTTGGCCCTTATACCAATACCTAAAACCAATACAAGTCACTCATATACATTTCCCTAAGTATTGAAACCCTACTTATACACTTCCTTAAGTAGCTCACTACCCAAAATAACCCCTACCTATGTAAAAGGATATTTTTACCACTTTTATACTACTTCAAAAATGGAATTAGTTTACATATTTTTTTAGTATATTAGCTCGTTTAATATTATTTACAATCATGAGACCTAGTTAAGGTTATCATAGATTAGCATTTGACTAGAAACCTCGAAAACCTCTCCTTTTCCATAGTGTGATAAGAGATCCCTTAGTGTAGGTTTAGTGGATCCATTATTGGTCATAGACCCGATATAAATGTATTATCAACTGTATTTGTTAGTTGATTACCTTATCCAAGCTTTAATATTATTGAGTCGGATAAGTTATAAATTTGTCTAATTTTACTTGCATATAGAGTTGATTAAATCATTCAATCTTACCAAACTTATAAGTTAGATTTGATTAAATAGTCTAAATTTACCAAGATTAAAGGTTAGATTTGATTAAATTATCCACCATCATTAGATATATATTGTGAGTTAATTAAATCACTCACACTCACCATATCATGCACATATTTGGGGTTGCATGATTTAGATGAAACAAGATCAATAGACATGTTTCAATTCACCTTTACACCATGGTTGGGGGCATGTGTCCTCCAATCTACATGTGTGTGTGTGTGTGTGTGTGTGTGTGTGTGTGTGTATGTGTGTGTGTGTGTGTGTGTGTGTGTGTGTGTGCGTGCACTTGTAGGTTTGGAGTTGTCCTAATCTCAACTTCAATGATTTATAATGAGGCACATTTTAAAATAAAATTACCAAAAGGCAATATGGTTAAATCAACACACTTGTACTCATAACCTTGCTCTTTCTAATTTCAAACATTTCAAATTATTTAAATTTTAGATTTCATATATTGATTATATAGTGTATCATGATTTTATTTGTAAGTTAATCACCAACAAATCACTCAAGTTGGGCTCACATAAATACAAGGTGTGTATACACACCTAGGTATGTATTTCTTTCTTTTAAAATCAAAATTTAATTACTAGATTAAAGAGGGGGAAAATGTAAATACTAAAATTTTATTTATGTAGTACCTTAGTCTTGTAAACTTAGAAAATATCTATCATGGTTGTACTTTTTATTTATATACTTGCCTACTACCAAAAGGCTCATGTTCACTATCACTTTGTGCCTAAATTACTTATCTCTTAGTCCGAACATTATTATTCTAATGACCAAGGCTTCTACACTATGAAAAAATCTCAAAACCTAACTACTATCATTCATTTTTAGTTCTGGACCTATACCACTTTTATAGCTTCTTGAACACTTGCATCTTATATAGACACATGCATTGATGCAAGTGTCTAATTTTCCTACAAAGTGTCCAGTTCTAAAAAGTCATCCAATTTGAAAATGAAACATATCCTAAAGGTCAGCTTAAGTAATTTAGTATGAGATATTTCCAAAAGGGATTCGTATATATATAAGATAAACCCTCATTCATTCCTCACCTGGAAATCACATATAACTCACAAGGTAATATACTAAGAAACACTCAATCAATCATTCAAGTGAGAAAACTTTCCTTATTCATTCCTATTTCTATATCAGTCATAGGAGCAATATTTCCATAGGTTTAAAGCATTCAAAGGAGTAGCCCATGAGCCATATTTTCCAAGTTACAAGGTAAGTCATTGCATGCATTTGATTATCACACATTGCATCTTTATGCACACATAAGCCACCACATAGGGATAATTACACAAGTCTAAGGCCTTCTTCAAAGTATTGGCTATGTAGGAGTTCCCATTGATAGAGGGGTCCTTATGGTAGATCGACACCGTGAACCCACTAACTTATTTTTCTCATAATTACTTAAAGGGTGAAGAAGCTATTATTTGATCATTTGAAAAATAATGATAGCCTAGGTGCATCATCTAAAGACATAAAAAGAACCATGATATAAAACCTAGAAAGCTCTAGTTGGTTGCATCCAAATCTAATTAGTATTTTGTATAAGACATGTACAATAGGGTTAGACATCTACATTGATGCAAGTGTCTAGATCCTAAATAAGTGTCTAATACCAAATAAAGGATATTCCCAAAATTTGGTGACTGTTACAAGATCATCTTCCAATCCAATTCTAGCCTATTCTACATCAAGCCTATATGAGCATAATAAACTAGTTAAGTATTAGTTGATTCCAATTCATTGTAATATCTATCAATATATATATATATATATAAATATATATATTTTAGTAATCTCAGTTGTATAAATTTAGAATACTATTTGTTTTAGTTTTATATTAATTTACCTGCTCATTAGGTTAGTTCACATCCTTATGTAAAAGCTATTATAATACCCCTTAACCCTAGAGAGATATACCCTTGTCTAAATTTAGTATTAAACTAAAGGAAGGGATGCTCACCTATCTAAAATAACCTCTTGGAGGTTGCCAAATAGACCTTGGGACTTTGGGTCATTAACTTTGAGACTCTAGGTCATTGACTCTGAGATTCTGAGTCATTGACTCTAGGATCTGTCATCAAATAATTTATAAAATAAAGAATTAGTACCTAAAAAAAATATAAAAACATTTTAAAATCACACCGGGACTCATTTTTATGAAATTATATCCCACAAAAGACATAAATATAAATAAAAAGGGATTTATTTAGATCTTGTATAAATCTTGAATATTGAAACTTGAATGGCATTCAGTTATGGGGTTTATGAATTATATTTTGAAAAAATATAGGGTTAAATATGGGTATGATAAGGGGCCATTTTTTCTAGGTATTTGGATGACAATGGCCCCATTTTATTTTGATAAAAGGGACATGTTGGTCACAAAAAATGGTGATTGTTTAGGGAAAACATTATCTAATGTTTAGAACCTAGTACTATGGATTTTTAAATTAAACTAATAAGATAAAAAATTAAACCCATTTCAAACAAATTCAAAGAATAAATTAAGTGCTTAAGTCTGCTTCAATGCATAACATATTGGGTTTTAGTTCCTCCAAGAGGTTATCTTGTGTGAAAAAGTGATTCATTACATTTCACTCCCTTTTTAATTCATGATAAAGCTTGAAGGTAACTTAGGTGTTGAAATTTTCCTAAAGGTATTGATTCTTAAAGATATTGGCTGGGGAAAAGAAAGATCGAGCATTGTTATGATACTAGCCAAGTGTCTATGGCCCCAAAAAATATACCTCTAGTTTCATTCTAGGCCTTGTTCTATTCCAACCATGCTAAAAAGCCTATGATGGAAATTGACCAAATCACCCTTTCTTACGAAAAAAGCTTATAATTTTCTTGAGATCCTTAGATTTCCTTTATTTCTAATATTTTTTCTCTTTATGATCCAAGAGGGTTAGGAACTAATGTGGCCAAGGTAAATGGTTGATTCATAAAGTTCTTATCACCAAAGGGAATCTTTTGTTATTTGGTGAATTCAAGGTGGCCTCCTAATATGTTTATAGTGTAAGTTTAACCTCTTTTTAGTAATAAAACTATTCTTAATTCACCTACTTAATTTTGAATCAAAAAAATCATTTTTTTGGGACACTACAAAGGATTTTCCATGTGTATCTAATGTTTAATAATGAAGACAAGTTTTTTTGGTTATTGCTTCCTATACTGCATTTTCAATGCTTTGTCTAACATTTGAGGATTTTAAATCAGGGGACATAGGGACATGCATCACATAAACTTGGGGTTATGAAAAAAATTGCTCAATAATGAGATTTAAGAAGGCACTCAAGGATATTCATAGGAGAATGATGAATGGATAAAGTGATAAAAAGTGAGAAAAAACACAACAAACACTGAAAGTAAACACACAAATGAAATCAAACTACTTTAAGACTATGCTAATTCTAAAATACACTTACGATTTCTTCGATATAACTTTGGATGGCATAACTAAGAAGTAATTCTTCAAGAACTGTCCATTTATAAGCAAAGAGAAATTATTTTCATGCAGATTTTTTAGTTTAAAAGCATTTCATTCCAGTAACTCAAAAATTTGATAGGGTCTAATCCAAATTGAATCTAGTTTAGAATGTTTCCCTTTCCTTTAATGAGCTTTGTCCCATAATAGGACTAGATTAGATATTATAAATGATTTTACTTTTGCCTTCTTGTCAAACCACATCTTGATGGTGTCTTGATGTTTATTAAAACTCTAAAGGGCCTCTTCTCATGCATCTTCCATTTGAACAATGTCCAAAAACCCATTACTTCTCATCATTCTCCTTGTATTCTTGCATGAACTTGTATGTGGGAAATCTAAGGGTTACCAAGAATATCAGATTTAGGCCATATACCAGTAGGAAAGGTAAACTTTTAAGGGCTCACTTGTATTTGGTGTGATCAACCCAAAGTGCATATTTTAATAATGAGTTTCAATCTCTTAGTCAATTCTTAGTTGACTTCTTAATTACATCCATTAAATTTTTGTTAGTGAATTCAAATAGCCCATTCCCCTATGGACAATAATTTGATGAGAACTCAAGGGTGTTATTATTCTCTTAGGCCCACTTTGTGAGTTTAATTGATAAGAATGCAAGGCCATTGTTATAGAAAAATAAGACTAGTATACCAAACCGAGTTGTTATATCATCTTCAAAGAACTTGATTAATTTCTTAGCAACATTGTTACTTATGGTTGTGGCTTTTATCCATCTTGTATAGTAATCAATTGTAATGAGTATGAATTTTTGGCCAACTGAGAATTTAGGATTGATAACCCTAATGAAATTAAGTCCCCATTGAGCAAAGGGATGTTCTTCTACTAAGAGTTGGAGTGACATTGTTATGTGAATCTCCTTTTTAGAAAAGGCTTGACATTCATGGAAATTCCACACAGGATTATATACATCTTTGAAGACGGTGAGATAGCAATACCCAGCTCACAAAATTTTATGAAACTTTTTTATCCCTGGGGGGTGGATGATACCCAAATTTTCATAGAAATTAGTCATGAGTTCCTTGGCCTCTTCCTTTGATAAACATCATAGATATATACCTTCATAGTATTTGAAATAGATCACTTTTATTTTTAGCATATAGTGAGTTGCCTTCAGTATGAGATCTCTTTTTTGTGCTTTGTTTAGTCCTAAAGGGGCATTCCCATAAATTAAAAAGTGGATGATTGAATCTTACCAGCCTTGGCTAGTCATCTCTCATTGATCCAACTGCACCATAGTGATCCTAGGGTTAATCTTTGTGATTAATTGATGAAGGCCTTAAACTCTTACCATTATGGCAAGTTTACTTTTTAGGTCACACTTTTTTAACTTGGCCATCCATTATCCTCTACATTCCCCCATTTCCTTTTGTCCTAACATGAGCTTTATGACCAGGTTAGGGACATTGGCATGCACTTTATTTGTGATAATATAATGTCAAAACTTTTTAATAGCCTTTACTAATGTATAAACATGATTATCTAAGGTGGACCATTTCAATTAAGTGTCTTTCAAGTTTTTATTCATGAAATCTATATTATTATCTTATTCACTAATGTTTTGAGTAAGCACCGTAGCTATGGTGCGTTTAGGCAAAAGAATAGAGGTGGAAATCCTTTGCCTAGTCTAGGTTGATTAGGAATAGTACCTTCATGATGGTGTTCTTAATGTCTTGAAAGGCCTCTTTAGCTAGGAGTCCATCATAATTTGGCTTCCTATTTTAAAATATCATTTAAAGGTTTAACAATCTCATCAAAACTAGATATTAACTTGCATACAAAATTATTTTTTCCAAAGAATGACTTTAGTTCTTTCTTAATGTTAGGGAGAGGTACCTTAGAAATTGCATTGGTTCATTCAATATGAATGGAGATACATTATTTGGTGATGATTTGACTAAGGAGATTACCTTTTGTGATGCCAAAGACAATTTTATTTGGGTTAAGGGAGATACTATACCTTTTACATTTCTCAAATATTTTATTTAAGTGGTGAACATGATCAAATCTACATTTTGAAAAGATAGATCATCCATGTAGATTATCATGCATTTAATAATTAATTTCTCAATTGAAAAATGCATCTCTTTGGATAGTAGCCCCAACATTAATGAGGTTTAATGACATCCTTTTATAGGTGAAGGTGCCCTATTTTATCATAAATGCAATATTGAATTTGTCTTCTTGGTTTACTAAAATCTAGTTGTACCTAAAGAATCCATCCAAAAAGGACATCATCTTAGAGATAATTACCATTTTAATCACCTCATATAATGAGGGAAAATGGTAATCATATTTATTTAATGCCCTATTAAAATTTCTAAAATTGGTACAATCTAATTATCTCCATTTTTCTTATGAACAAGAATTAGGTTGGAAACCCATGTTGAATGATTGACTAGGAAAATAATCCTAACTAAGAGTAATTTATAAATTTCCTTATGGTTAAGAGGTTCTAAGCTAGGGTTTACAGGATATTGTCTCTACCAAAATGGATTTTGCCCCTGTTTAAGTGGGATAGTGTGTGATATTAAACTAGGGTCAAATAATTTAAGGTCTTTGTACCTCTAGGCAATAACATCTCTATATCTCAAAAACAACCTCTTGAGCTACCCTATTTCATGTGGAGTATAATTAGGACCAATGTTGACATTCTTGAGTTGATAAATTGACCCTAGGTTGATTATGTGTAATTTTTGGTCATTACAAACTAGTTTATCTAGTCTCTATGTGGGCCTATCTAGGCCGAACACTCTTTTGAGTGAAATCATACCCTTTGAGATATAATTTTCCCTTAAATTCATGATACCATCCTCATCACAATACTAATTAATGAGATTATCCCTATATTTTTCATCTATAATTTTAGTAATAAAGATTCCATAATTATTTGGAAGCCCAATATGTGGTGATCATCATCAAAAACCTAAAAAATTTCAACGTTATCTAGGACTAAGGGGCATGGTATGAGCTCTATGGAAAAATGTTATAACTCTAAGTCATTTAGGGGAGCTAGATTCATAGCAGAAGCTGATAAGGAATCAATGACCTGGTTCTCTTCTCTAGGAATAGGGATGGAATTGATGACATTAAATTTTCTATCAAATCCTGTATTCGATGTTTATATCTTCTTAAGTGCACCTTACATTGAAACTTACTTTTGACTTTGTTTACTATTAATTCATAGTCCTTAAACACTCTTATATATTTAACCTTATGCTTTATGGAAAATTATAGGCCTAGGATCAAGGCTTCATATTCTATGAGGTTGTTTATATAAGGGAATTGTAGTATATAGGTAGCCAAGCTCTGTTTTCCTTATGGGTTGACTAAAAGAATCACATCTCCAAAACCTTACTTGGAATAGGCCCCATAAAAGTATAGGGACCATAATCCCAGTGATTTTGGATCTTCATCAGTATTGACCTTTGCATGTTATGTGTACAAAGTGTAAATGCCAATGTTAGAAGATATTATGTTTATTTTTTCATTTATGAAATTGTATTCCATGATCATGTGCTTCATTCAAGGTTCATATTAATATGGATATGGTTGGATACACCTCTCAAAGGTAGCCACATGAATGAGAATTTCATGTCCATATACCCATTCAAGGTTTTAGACCAATCTATACTGGGTAACATCTCATATGCTTCAGGGATCTCTACTACCTAAATATCTATGAAATGTTGGATTGTGGGTTTAGATTCCAATTGCATATGTATGTTCAAGAGTTTTCCTACCACCTTAAATTTAGACTTATCTATTTGGACTACTATTTTATTATATTTGATAGGGGATAGTCCTAAATTTTTGCATATTCTAGTAGTATGACATTTTTTTAGGCTCCTAAATCAACCAAGCAATTATGCAAGTCATTCCCAAATAGTCAGACTATGAGGAGGAAAGGAGGGACCAAAAAATTGTTCTTATGTATTAGTATGTTGGTGTGATAATATTTTTCTTAGGCTAGATTGACATGTAAGTTAAATTTTTTAGGAGGAGATCACATTGCTCGGTGATCTAGGCTAGCTTATGCAACATGATGTTCACTTTGATATTTTTCATATCCACTACTATGTTATAACCAATTCTGCTAGGAATAGGTTATACTTCTGTAGAAGGTTTTTGATCATTGGCATTTAGAAGTGGAGAATCATTTATAGATTTAGGATTAGGAGGTACCATACCATTATTTAGAGGAGTAGATGTAGTAAGGGGTTTTTATTGTGTCTAAATCCTAAAAGCATAATTATTTTATTGGTACTAATATAAATCATGTACCTTGTTGGTGACATATTTGGGTTCATTATCTTATTGACTAGGGAACTTGAGTGTCTCTAGTACCATGGTAGTGCTTGGAGGTCTTGATGTACTAGGGGTATCATATGGGTTAGAAAAAAATATGGTGGTTATAAATGCCTCATACTCTTCCATATATTTTTTTAAAATGCCAAAGGCATTATAAAATTCAATGCAATCTAACTCGTCGTGATAGGCAATGTTATGCACTTGGTAGCAATTTGGTAAGGCCAACTCACAAAACTTGATCTTAGGTAACTTTATAGATGAAGGCTATGGTTGGTTATTAGAGTGGTTAAAGGAAAGGTTTTATCTTTGATATGTAAAATTATTATTGGATTTTTCCCCACCCCTATTTCCAACTTGCCTTTGAAGGCCTAAGAGTCATTCTTGATATTTTGAACCATGCATTGTATATCATTTAATTTGTTCATAGTAGACTATTTAGGTATACTTGGATATGATCTTGAGGTACTAATTCACCATGGAATGGGCTAATGAAGACTAAGTGTTGGTTAGGTTTATCATGTCTTAAATTAATTCGGTTGATCATTAACATAGGATGTGGCATTGGTACATTTTGATTGGCATTGAGGATTATATTTAAAGCTAGAAAAAATGTTAGAATGTTTGCGATGGCTGCCACCATTTGGCCTTGGGGCTTTAGTTGCCTAACCAACTTGATGGCTTCAATATAGGCAACTGGTAAATCCACTATAAGGGGATCTCTTTGTAATAACATAGCACTCCAAGGGTCTAAGGCATTTTTGTACATCTCTAAAGCTAGTTGGGCATCTAGTTTATATAGTGTAGTGACTTAACTATACATATTATGAAATCTAGAAATGAATGTTCTGATGAGTTCATTAACTTCCCTCTTCATTATAAAAAACTATTTGTATAAGACACTAGGGTCAATAACTTGCCCGAATTGGGATAGGAAAGTGTTGCTAAACTAATCTCATCTTGAAAAGGAGTTCTCAAGTAAGTTTAGCATCAGGGTGAATGGTAATATCCTGCATGATACATATTCATGCTCAACATTCATGAGTCTAAGTGATGTTTTATTTTAAGTCACATGTTATTTAGTAGTGCACCCCCCACTAGGTGTGAACTGTGGAAGATATCTCTTTGGATTTTTAGGTAGGTCGTGGGTAAATCTAGGAACATTAATGGAAAATATAGATAACTAGGCCATGCGTATAGGGTTTTTTGGATTAGATTGGGTGGATAAACTAGATGGGATTACCAAATGTCTTGGTTTTCCTCTACTGGATCTACTTCTCTTAAGAAACTTCATGGGTGAGATTAACGACTGACTTGGACTAGACCTAGATCTAGTGGTACATGCAGGAGGCTCTAGGATGTCATTGGGTCAAATGGTGGTATTAAGTATTAGTGTGTGTGTACCACCCTTCTAGCACTAATTTTTATTTGTTGGGGCCTCAAAATGTTCCTATTAAACTAGGTACACTCAAACATATATAGATAGTTAAGGGGATTTCACACTATCAGTTTGGGACAACCAACTAATGCAATCTAGGGCACAGGTTGTAGGTATTGGGATACTTTGAAATATGCACTATTACTACCAAAAGCTTGATATTATTTAAAAATACTTATCAACCTAAGAATCCATCATCTCACTAATATAGTACCCTCAACTCATCAGTATAGGGAGTTTGATTCAAAGTGATAACTAAAGAAATTAAAAAAAATAGGGGGGTAGGGTAAGGCAAAAAGAGAATATCTCTTGGGTGAGTATGGAGACACAAACATCTAAGACTAGCTATGAGCCAAACTATAGTTTTAGCACTGTATGTTGAGTTTTATATTAGCTCAAAATTTATTCATATAAGGAAGGTAATGTAAGGAAGTGTCACATACTCAATTCTTATAGTTTCACATCATATATGAACACTTAAAATGTTGTTGTTAACACACACAAAATTATAATTATTTTAAAAACAAGAGAAAACACAAAAATTAGTTATAATAACATAAAACTCATCCTAATTAGACACATCTATTACATATAGACTCATATCATAGTTTTACACACAAATATTCTCCACTTCACCAAAAAATATGGGAAGGCATCCCTAATGTAAACACATCATAACGTAATGAAAACCAATATAATGTAAAAATATTGGAAGTATATTAATCTCTTGAGCCTTCTATTACAAAATGTCAACCTTAAAATAATACTACAAGGAAATATGTATAAGAAAGAGATGAGTTCTGCCACCTATTTGTATGAAATCCTATTCCAATTCATCATGAAAAATTTGTTACAACATTACAATAACAATTTTGAAAGAGACAAAATAAAAGGGAGACCCAAAAAAAAATACAATCACTTTCCCTTTTGAGACCATAAGTGAGACATTAGAACCATCAACTAGAGCTCAGAGGGGGACCACTCCAAGATTACCTATGAGTGTCATGCTAAGCTGCTAGTGCAAGTGTAATGAGATTTGCCTCTGTTAAGATTGGATAGGTTGATAGGTGGTTCCTTGAATTAAACCTTTGCTTACATCACCAATTTATCATGTGCCTTTTTAGGGGCCTCTAGATAAATCTTGATTGCATTGACTTGGATGATGATAGTTATGGATTATGTGGCAAGCTCCATAATATCATGGGATCCATCTTCATTAGCCTTTTCCAACTTCTTCATGACTATTTTTAAGTGTTGGAGGTGGACTCTAATCTCATATGTTATGATCAAAGAGCTATCGTGATGTGTTGTCATGAAATTTTGTATTTCATGACAACACCCCCAAGTGCACTCCTGTAGGTCATTAGAGGTGTTTCAAAGATAGGGATGATATAATTCTATATTTAAAATATTGACCCCATAACCTAATGGACAAGCCCTGGAGAACCAATTCATAATTCTGGTCATAGATAAATATACATGGGAAATTTTGCATAATAATTTTTTAAGAATTGATGTTCATCATCTTCAAGATTTATTACATCCAATGTTTATTACATTTAATGGTCATTCAATTCAGCACTTATTAGATTCAGGATTAGCATCTATTGTTTTGGAAATCTATTGGGATGTGGTACTTATTTCATGCACCACTTGTTCTATTTGATCTCACACTTGTTTAACAGACACTCATTTGACCTTATCAACATCAAAGTGATATTTAAGGTAAAATCAACCTTCTCAGAAAGCTCCTAATTTTTGTCTTAGTGTGGAGACCAAACTTGAGAGATGAATTTTGACTATAAACACTTGGTATGAAAACTTCATATCAAACTTTAAAAAATAATGGAGAGAATTGCATTTGCAAAAGTAGGTCAAATTTATGAAAAATACAAAGAAGGGTCCAAGTTACCTTTATTTCTCAGTAGGAGTACATTTTAAGAAGTGCACTTTAGAAACTTTTAGGCTATGCATTTTGACAAGTGCACTTTTTCAAATTTTGGGTTGTGCATTTTGACAAGTACAATCTTTCAAGTTTTAAGTTATGCATTTTGATAGGTGCACTTTTGCAAGTTTTAAGTTGTGTATTTTGACAAGTGAACATTTGTAAATTTTAAGTTGTGCATTTTGACAAGTGCACTTTTGAAAATTTTAAGTTGTGCATTTTGATAAATGTACTTTTTAAAATTTTAAGTTGTGCATTTTGACAAGTGAACTTTTGCAAATTTTAAGTTGTATGTTTTGAAAAATGCACTTTTGAAACTTTTAAGTTGTGCATTTTGATAAGTGCACTTTTATAACTTTTAAGTTGTGCAAGGGGGAGCATCACAGTTGCAAAATAGGCTAGGGGGTCTAATAAATAAAAATAGGACAATGAATCTAATAGCTATAAAATAGGTTAGGAAGTCTGACAACTGTAAAAAAGGTTAAGGAGTCTGATAATTGTAAAACAGGCCAAGGAACTTGACAACTACAAAACAACGTCTAATTTCCATTTGTCCACAACTTTCACATATGAAATCCATTTTGTCTCTCATTTGATGCATTTTGAAGATATTATAATTTGGAACATTTTATATTAAGGACCCATGTTGTAAAAACTTCATCTATAACTTATAAAATCAAGGGGGGAAATCAAAATTACATAAGCAAAGTGAAGTTCCCACAGCTGCAAAAGTAGTGTCCAAGTTCCCATTGTCCATAAATTTCACATCTAAAATTTGTTTTCACTCTCATTTGATTCATTTCAAAGATATTATGATGTAAAAAAAATTTATATTAAGGACCCATACTAAAAAACTTCATCTTTGAACTTAGAAAATCAAGTTGGAAAATCACAACTACAAACATAGGGTGAAGTTATCACAACAGCAAAAGTAGGTCTGAGTTCCATCTATTCATAAATTATGCATCCAAACTCTATTTTGTCTCTTGTTTGATGCATTGGAAATATATTTTGATGAGTAAAAATTTATATTAAGGAATCATGGTATAAAAACTTCATATTACCTACAAGAATCAAATGGGTAAATTATAGTTGAAAACACATGTCAAGGAACCCCACAACTACTTAGTATGGTCCAAGTTCACTCTGTTCAGAACTTTCACATCAAAAATCTATTTTTGATCCCAATCAATGCATCAAGAAGATATTTTTATGTGAATTTTTTTATCTTAATGACTCGTGGTCCTAAACCTGATATATTTTATTTAGGAATTTTCAAGTCTGAAAGACGTAGTTGCAAAAACACGTCAAATTTTCATTAGATGTGAATAAAGATCCAAGTTCCCAAAACTACTTAGTAAAACTGTGTTTTGGAAAATGCATTTTCATAGTTTTCAAGTTGTAAAAATTTGTAATGTCATTTTCACAATTTTCAAGTTGTACACTTTTACAAATGAATTTTTACAACATTTAAGCTATGAATTCTTGTCAACACACTTTTATAAGTTTAAAGTAATGAAAAACTATCAAATCACTTTTGAAAATTGTGTGAAATTACCAACACAACTTTACAACTTTTAAGTTGTGATTTTTTTCATCATGATTTTGCATGTAGTCTAAATATCAAAAAGGTGGTTATGCACCATAACCACCCATTGTAAGTTATAAATACAAGTTTTTGAGTCATTTGAAGGGATTTTTGATAGTATGAGAATTTTTGACAAGACGGAAGGAAAGAGTTTGTATGTACAACCCCATGAATGATTAATAGATAAATAATTTATAGGACTTTATACCCTAAATTTTCTAGATAAATGATGTGCATGAGTATATCAATTCATTTTGATTCTTCTTTAAATTTGCTAAAATGTTATTTTTAGATAGTCAATGAATGCAAATATTTTAGAGTATAAGTTATTTTGATTCTACATTAAGAATTTTTGTTGTTATGAAACCTTACTGCGATTGAAAATAGAGTTTATATCTATTTTCATTGGGAAATACAAGGTTTTTGTTTATCTCATCTTTCAATGTTATTCAATCTCCTTGGCATATGCATTTTGTCTATATATTCAGAATATGTCTTTCCCATATCATTTTCATGATAAAGGTTTCTTATATTAAAATCTTAACTTTTAGATTATTCTAGTGAGTTTTTGTGTTTAACTATCTAGAGTTATCTTTTTTCTTCCCATTTTACTTTGTATATTTCTTCTATCTAGTTAAAAGTACAATTCCCATAGAAATTTTTTTTAATGTAAATAAATTTATTTCCCACATCTCTTTCTATATTTAATAAAGGTAACTCTGCCTGATAATAGGAAAGGGACTTTGTCCCTATGTTATTGATTGAAAATCCATCTTTTCTCCTATTGAAATTTTTTTAGCCAACAGTTTTTGACAATTTTGTTGGGGATCGAGGTGCCTTGCACAATCAATTTTCAAACATTTCAAATAACCTCCCTTAGAATGGAGGTTTATGAATCTATTAAGATGAATTACCTAGTGCCTACATCGTATTGATTTTTAAAAATATATTTTCACCCTAACTCCAATGTTTTTTTGTGTCCCATGGGGAAAACATTTTGGACCATCGACCTTGGCCCAATAAAGTGAATTACCTTTAGGTTCAAGGAATAAATTTGTAAATTTTTTTGAATAAAATTTTGAAGATACAAATAATCATATCCCTGCTTTCAAAGTATCTTACAACATCTTGGGAGATATGTATGAAGATGTTGTTATAAGGTTTTTCTTTGAAATTCTAACTAGACCCACTATTGAATGGTTTTGGAACCTAGAAGATGGATGCATTATGAATTGGGACTCTTTGAAGAATAAGTTATTGAATAGATTCAAACCAACTATTGACATGTGTGCATTATTGTCAGATTTATTCCAAATCCAAAATTAAGAAGATGAGAAGGTGATAAGAGATTTTTAGCACATTTCAATAAATTATTGAGACTAATTCCTCAAATTGATCAATCAAGTCCCAACAATCAACTATGTGTCTTCATTGGCTATCTACATCTGGATATTAGATTCATCTTGATGAAGAACAAAGTAAATGATATAGAAGCTTCAGAATAAGAAGTTGTTGACATTGAAGATGATATGATCCTGTCTAGAATGTTGAAGAAATAATTTTAAAAACATGCTATAATTTCCTTAAATGATGAAGCTATGGCCAAAAATTATATAATAAAGATCCCTAATCATTTAGAATAGAGTTTTAGAAAGCAAATTTTTAATTAAACATGCCACAACTTCGACAAAGAAAAAGAGAAAGAACTTCCTGTCATATATGATTATTTTAATTTCACAATATTGGAAGAAAGTGAATAGTTGGAAGAATAGGTTATTGATCAGAAAATAAATGAAGAATTCAACTTCTCCTTTGGTAAATAAGATATGGTTATTCCTAATTCACAAGATTAATTAAACCTCACGATCTTAGGAGAAAATGATTTATCAGAGGGACAACTGATTGAATAAAAAATAGAAAGGAACAATAATGCATAATTTGAAGTTTTTCTCTATGAAAAATAAGATAACATTGAACTAATTATCTATAAATAAGAAGATATTTCTTATCTTAGAATGGAAGATTAAACAGTTAAAAGTGAAGATTTTCTTAGTGTTTCCATTTCTTGTTCCATTATTGATGAGTTCTCTGAAAAACTTGAATCCAAAGCAATTAGGCCTACACAGATTGAAGATCATAGTCATACCAAGGTTGAAATCAAAAAATATTTAAATGTGGAGAAAAAAGAATGGTGCCCAATATTCATTTCAAGTGAAATGGAAATTATTAAGGTATCAAAATTTGATGTTGCTTATTCATTCAATAATGAATTTGTCTCTATCATTGGAAATAATTTAGTAAAGAATATTTGTACTCAATTCATTCTCTACAATATTCCTATTGTTGTTCCAAATAAAAAAGAGAGATGCAACACACTTTTCTATGATTTGCATCATGTATCTAATGCAAATGCATTCAAATATATTCAAGAAGACATTGAAGAAGTCCAATACTTCTTAAGTATAAAAAAATTAAAAAATATAGATTGAAAACTAGATAATCTTGTCTATTTTTTTATGAAAAGGTTTTAAAAAATAATAAATGATGCTAGAAATGAGGGGGTGCATGACCAATTATCTACCATGTTATTATTTGGATGACATTTAATATTTTCATTTCAAAATCTAAAGACATTGTTGATTTGTTAATGTATGATCATCTCGGTATACATGGTAATTATGAGTTCATATTACTTTCACCTACTTGGTAACTATTGTTGAATGTGTTCAAGCCTCATAAGTCAAATCCATTATTATGAAATGGTAGGTAGTTTTCCCATATGGTTAATGGTTTTGTATAGTCTTTTTGTTTTCCTCTAATCCCTATAAATAGATTTATTTTCCCTATTTTGGCTTGCTTTCCTTTTTCATATTTGTTTTGGTATGTGCATTATTTTCAATAAATACAACATATTTGTTCTTCTTCCATCTCCATGTATTGGTATTTTATTTCCACATGTTTGTATTTATGTTCTTTACCTATAAACTCTAAGTAGACAATCATATGATTTGTATAAGGAGGTCAAGACATCCATTGCTTCAGAATGGATGAAAAGATTAATTTTTGGATGATATATAATCATTGTCATATGGTTCAGTATTCATGTCTATATTCTTTTAGATACTTGATTTGAATCCAAATAAGTTAGACATCTCTGAACCTATGTCAATTATATAATGCAAAGCTTCTTTAGTTTTTGGAATGACATGCAAAAAATAGAATTGAAGCATTTTAGCCAAGTGGGTCTCCAAGCCCACGCTGTCTCTTTGGCAGATTTTTGGTCTAGAGTGGGCCGTCCCCCTTCTTCGACTTCCTTCTTGCAGGATGTGTGGTACGCTGGCCCTGTTTTCCTGCTCTGGCAAGTTTGGCTGGAAAGAAACTGGAGGATTTTTAAGGGGGAAAAATTGGCGACTCAGCAGGTCTAGAGCAGAATTAAGGGAATGATCCAAGAATCTATTGAAGCAAAGAGTGAGGTTATGTTGCCATTGAAGAAAGGGGACGCTCAGGTGCTGGAACGATTTGGCATAAGAGAGTTATCTCTGATCTCAGCTTCTGTCAGACGTGGTACACAGGGGCAACTGAAAGTTTAATGGTTGGGGAAGTGGACGCCTCCACCTACTAGGCTTTTGAAAAGTAATATGGATGGGTCATCCAGGGGCAACCCAAGGGCGGCTGGGATTAGAAGGATTGCTAGGGATTTCTTGAGATCTGTGGTTTTTATTTTCTTGACATATCAGGGAGTGCAGACGATTAATAAGATGGAAGGTTTGGCTATCCTATATGCTTTGAGGAGAGCTTATGCTTTGGGTTGGAGGAGGGTGATCTGCAAAGCTGATTCTCAGGTCCTAATTAACTTGATCCTGGAAAGGAAAATTTCTGATGTGAGCTAGCATTTGGCCACAATAGTGCAGCATATTTTATAGGTGAGTTCTTGCATGGAGTCGGTATCCTATGCCCACATTCCACGGGAGTGGAATAGGGTGGCTAATTGTTTGGCAAAATGGGCATCAAAAGAGGGAGAATGCCGTAAGGTTGATGAATGGGAGCAGTTTCCTAGCGATTTACGTCAGGAACTGGAACCCATTCTTGCTAGAGATATTGGTGGAGTTGAGGTTTGAGGCTGTTGTTGTTGGTTTGCTTGTCTTGTGGGCTATTTGGATGCTTTTGTTATCTAATGTTGTAAGTTTAATAAAGTTTTTAACCCCTTTTAAAATTAAAAAAAAGTGGGTCTCCAAGCCAAATATTTGACAATGTATTCAGATGATGGCATTTTCAATCATGAAAATGTTGATGTGAAGGCTTGTTCTTTAGATCTCAAAATTAAAAGGAAAAAAATTTTGTGAGACTCTTCAAGTGAATAGGTACATATGTAAAACTTTTAGAGTAAGTGATATGGCCTAAAAACACGTGTTGATTTATGATACAATTGAGATAGGCAAACTGACTATTAGTTGGTTAGATCAAGTTATATATAAATTTTAAAGCAAGTGATCTAGCCCAATACTGCATGTGTGTTTTTCATACGATTGAGATAGGTCAATAGGCTATCAATTTTTCAAATCAAGACGTAAAAATGTGCTACACATTATTTTCAAGATTCTACAATAATAAGGCACCAGTCATAAAATATTATGGATTTCTCCTGAATTCTAGAAGGAATGCAATCACATAGTCAAAGCCAACTATTATCATGAAATTTTACATTTCATGAAAATACTACCAATTTCACTCCTACAAGTGATTGAAGGCATTTTAAAGATAAGGATGGTAAAAATCTCATAATAAATATATTGATCTTTTATCCTAATCAATAAGGCCTAGCGAACCCATTCATAATTCTACTTACAGATAAATCTACATGGGAAATTTTACATAACAAATTTTCAAGAATCGATGTTCATCATGTTCAAAATTTATTGCATCTAATGTTCATTACATTTAGCAGTCATTAAATTCAATGTTTATCAGGTTTGGGCTTAACATCTATTATTTTGGGGATTTATTAAGATGTGGTGCTTATTTCATGCACTGCTTGTGATATTTAATTTGGCACTTGTTTAATAGGCACTCATTTGACTTTATTAGCATCATAGTGAAATTTGAGGTAAAACCAAACTTCTTATAACACTCATGATTAGTGCAAAAACCAAACTCGAGAGATGAATTTTGTCTATAAACACTTGGTCTAACAAACTTCATCTCAAACTTAAAAAATCAATGTGAAGAATTACAGTTGTAAAAATAGGTTGAAGTTTGATAGCTACAAATAAGGTTCCATGTTCCTTTTGTTTCTTAATTGGGACTCCATTTTGACAAGTACACTTTTTCAAATTTTAAGATATACACTTTAACAAGTGCATTTTTACAACTTTTAAGTTGTGTATATTGACAAGTACACTCATGCAACTTCTAAGTTGTGCATTTTGATAAGTGCACTTTTAAAAAATTTAAGTTGTGCATTTTGACAGGTGCACTTTTGTAAATTTTAAGTTGTGCGTATTGAAAAATTCACTTTTACAACTTTTAAATTGTGCATTTTGACAAATGAACTTTTAAAACTTTAAAGTTGTGCATTTTAACAAGTACACTTTTACATCTTTTAAGTTGTGCATTTTTAAAAATGCACCTTTTCAAATTTTAAGTTGTGCATTTTAACAAGTACACTTTTATAACTTTAAAGTTATGCAAGGGGAGAATCACAACTAAAAAATATGCTAGGGGGTCTAATAGTTGAAAAATATGCCAATGAGGTCAAAAACTATAAAACATGTTAGGGAGTTTGATAACTGCAAAATAGGCCAGGGAGTCTGACAACTGTAAAACAAGTCAAGGAATCCGATAGTTGCAAAGTAGGGTCCAAGTTCCTTTTGTCAATAAATTTTTCATACAAACTCTATTTTGTCTCTCATTTGATGCATTTTGAAGATATTGAAATTTGGAAAATTTTATCTTAAGGCCACATGCTACAAAAACTTCATCTCGAACTTAGAAAATAAAAATCACAACTGCAAAAGTAGGGCAAAGTTCCCACAACTACAAAAGTATGGTCCAAGTTACCTTTGTCCATAGTTTATGCATCCAAACTCCATTTTGGCTCTAGTTTGATGCATTTTGAATATATTCTAATGTATAACATTTTATATTCAGGACCCATTCTACAAAAACTGCATCTTGAACATCAAAAATCAAGGGGGGGAAATCATAGCTACAATATAAAGCCAAAGTTCCCACAACTTCAAAATCAAGGTCCAAGTTCCCTTTGTTCATAAATTTTGCATCCAAAATCCATTTTGGCTCTTATTCAATACATTGAAATTTTATTTTGATGAGGAACAATTAATTTTAAGGACTCATGATATAAAAACTTAATATTTACTTAAAAAAATGAATGGGGAGAATTATAGTTTCAAAATCAAGTAAAGAAACCCCACATATTCTTAGTACAGTCCAAGCTCCCTCTGTTCATAAAGTTTACATCTAAAATCCATTTTGGATCCCACTCAATGCATTAGGAAGGATTTTTTTATGGGGAAAATTTTATCTTAAGGATTCATGGTCCCAAACCTAATATATTTTCTTTGGGATTTTTCAATTCCAAAAGCAGTGCAAAAATAAGTAGCTACAAAAATAAGTCTTATTCCTATCAGTTGTGAATAAAGGTCCAAGTTCGCACTACTACTCAAAAAAACTATGTTTTGGCAAATGCATTTTCACAGTTTTAATTTTGCACAAAATTTTAATGCCATTTTCACAGTTTTCAAGTTGTGCATTTTTACAATTGCACTTTTGCAACATTTAAGCTGTGTGTTCTTGCCAACACACTTGTGTAAGGTTCAAGTCATTCAATATTATTAAGTCACTTTTACAAGTCATGTGAAATTGCAAACAAATGTTTATAACTTTTAAATTGTTCTTTTTTGTCATCATGCTTTTGTAGATAGTCTAAATCTCAAAAAGGTGGTTATGCACCATAACTACCCATTTAAAGCTATAAACTCAATTTTTTTAGTCATTTGATTGGATTTTTGATAATATGAGAATTTTTGGCAAGATGTAAGGAAAGAGTTTTTATGTACAACCCCATAAATAATAAATATATAAATAATTTATTGGACTTTATGCATCAATTTTTTTTTTATGAATGATGTGCATGAGTATATAAATCCATTTTGATTATTTTTCTTTCAATTTGCTAAAATACTATTGTTAGATAGTCAATGAATGCAAATATTTTAGTTAGAAGTTTTTTTTAATATACATTAAGAATTTTTATTACTATGAAATCTTGGTGAGATGGAAAATATAGTTCATATATGTTTTCATTGGGAAATATGAGGTTGTTGTTGTTTATCTCATATTTTAGTGTTATTCAATCTCCTTGGCATAAATATTTTGTTTGTATGTTCAAAATATGCTTTTCCCATCTCATTTTCATGATAAAGGTTTCATATGTTAAAATCTCATCTTTTGGATTAGTTTAGTGTGTTTTTGTGTTTAATTATCTAGTGTTATCATTTTTCTTCCCATATCTCTTCATATATATCTTCCCTTCCACTACCTTACATTCCTTTTTCTACAACCTTTACATACTTTCTGGTTAAAATTGCAACCCCCATATAAAACATTTATTACTATAAATAACTTTATTTATTACATCCCTTAGTGTTTTCAATAAAGGTAGCTCCACATGCTAATAGGAGAGGGACTTTATCCCTATGTTGTTAACTAAAAATCCACCTTGTGTCCCCAAGACAATTTTTTTAGCCAATAGTTTTTAGCGACTCCATTTGGGATAAAGGTACTTTAAGCACTTGATTGTTAGATCTTTCAAGGAATCTCCCCTTGAATGGAGTTTGGTGACTCCGTTGATATGAATTACATAGTGGCAACATATTCTTAATTAAATAAATGGTATTGGTTCACCCTAACCCCAATATTCTCTGTGTCCCATGGGGAAAAAAAATTGGGCATTTGGCGTTAACCCAATATAGTGAGTTACCTTTAGGTCCAAGGAAGAAATTTCTAAAGTTTTTTGGAGAAAATTATCAAGATGAAAATAATCATATCCTTGATTTCACGATATACTACAACATCTTGGGAGTTATACATGTAGATGTTGCTTTGATATTTTTTGTTGAAACTCTAATTAGACTCATTTTTGAATGGTTTTGGAACGTATAATATGGATTCATTATGAATTGGGATTCTTTGAAGAAAAAGTTACTGAATAGATTAAAACTAGTTGTTGATGTGTGTGCATTGTTTTCATATATATTCCAAATTTAGAAGCAAAAAATAAACAAATGATAGAATTCATAGCATGCTTCAATAATTTTTTGAGACCAATTCCTTAGACTGATCAACTAGGTATCAAAAATCAACTCTAAGTCTTCATTGGCTCTTTACATATAGAGATCAAAATCATCTTGATGAGCAATAAAGTAAATGACATAGAAGCTGCAAAATAATTTGTTATTGACATTGAATATGACATGATCATGATCTGAAATATTGAAGAAATAATTTTGAAAAAATGTTATAATTGCCTTAAGTGATGAAGATGTGAATAAACCTAATATAATCAAGATCCCTCAACATTAAGAACATAGTTTCATAAAACAAATTCCTAATCAAGCATGTCAAAACTTCAATAAATAAAATGAGAACGTACCTCTTATCATGTATGATTGTTCTAGTTTCATAATCATGTAAGAAAGTAAACAATTAGAATAATAGGTGATCGATCAACAGCAAATAAAGAATTCAACTTCCCCCTTGGAAAAGAAGAGATGATTCTGTCTATTTCACAAGATTGCCTAAACCTCATAGCCTTAGGAGAAAATGAGTTACCCAAGGGACAACTAATCAAATCATATATAGAAATGAAAAATAATGTAGAATTTGAAGTTTTGCTTTCTAAATAATAGGATTATGTTGAACTAGTTATCTATAAAGAAGAAGATATTTATTGTCTCAGAATGGAAGATTCAATGGTTAAAGGTGAAGATTTTCTTGGTGTCTCCTTTTTATATTCCACTATTCAAGATTTCTTTAAAAGTTTTGAATCAAAATAAATCATGCCTACATAGACTAAAAATCATTAGTCATATCAAGGTTTCAATCAAAGGAGATGTGAAGGTGGAGTAGAAATAATGGATCCTAATATTCATTTCAAATGAAATGGAAATTGTCAAGGTAGAAGAAGTTGATGAAGATGACGATGATTCATTAAACAATGAATATGTCTCTATTGTGAGAAGTATTTTAGTAAATAATATATGTTCTCAATTCATTCCATAAGATATTCCTATTATTGTTCTAGCTCAAAAAGAGACATGAAACTCACTTATCTATGATTTAGATCATATGTCTAACATAAATGCATTTGAATATATTCAAGAAGACATTGAATAAGCTCAATACTTCTTAAGAATGCTCACAAAAGATTGAAGGATTTCAATATTTACATTTAAAAACACAAAGACACTGTTGATCTATTCATGTATGATCATCTTGGTATTTATGGTATTTATGATTTCATCTTCCTTTCACTTTCTCGATCACTATTGTTGAATGTGTTCAAGCCTAATAAATCAAATCCATTATTTTGAAATGCAAGTTACTTCTCCAAACAAGTTAATGGTTTTGTATAGTCTTTTTGTTTTCTTATGCTCCCTGTAAATATATTTGTTTTCCCTATTTTGGCTTGATTTATTTTCTCACATTTGTTTTGGTGTGTACATTATTTTCAATAAATGTAGGTTGTTAATTTTTATTCCATTTCCATATATTAGTATTTTGTGTCCACACATTTTTTAGCTATGTTCTTCACCTAGAAACTATCAATAGACAATCATATGATTTTAATAAGGAGGTCAAGACACTCTTTGCTTAAAAATGGATGAAAATATTACTTTTTAGGATATATGTAATCATTGTCCAATGGTTTAGTGTTTATATCTATATTCCTTTGGATACAAAATTTGAATCCAAATAAGTTGTGCATATTCAACCCTGTGCCAATTATATAATGGAAAACTTCTTTAGTTTTTGGAATGACATGCATAAAAGAGCCTTGAAGCATTTAACCCATGTGGTTATCCAAGCCAAATATTTGAAAGGGTATTTAGATGATGCCACTTGTAGTCATGAAAATGTTGATGTGAAGGCCTGTTATTCATATGTTAAAATTAACAAGAAAACATTTTTGGGAGACTCTTAAAAAAAATAAGTACATATGCATAATTTTTATAGCAAGTGATATGGCTCGAAAGTGTGTGTTCAATTATCATATGATTGAGATAGGAGAACTGACTATCAGTTGGTCAGATTAGGTTAAATATATATTTTGAAGCAATTGATTTATTTTGATAATGCATTTTCATTTCTCATATGATTGAGATAGGTGAACTAATTATCATTTGGTCATATCGAGATGTGAAAATGTGCTACACATTATTTTTAGGAATCTGCAATAATAAGGCACTAATCACAAAAGATTCTAGAGTTATCTTGCATTCCAGAAGGAATGATGTCCCATAATTGGAGCCAACTGTTGTCATTTAATTTTACATTTCATGATAACACCCCTAATTTCACTCCTAAAGGTGATGGAGGTGTTTCAAAGATAGGGATGGTAAAATTTTAGAATATATATACTGATCCCATAGCTCAATAGACAAGGCCTGGCAAACCCATTCATAATTTTACTCTTATATATATCTACATGGGAAATTTTACATAATAAATTTTCAAGAATCGGTGTTCATCATGTTCAATGTTATTGCATCCAGTGTTCATTACATTTAGTGGTAGTTTAATTAGTACTTATTAGATTCAAGCTTAGCATCTATTATTTTTGGAATCCATTGAGACGTGGTGCTTATTTCATGCATTGCTTGTTATATTTGATCTAACACTCTTTCAGCAAGAACTCATTTGACCTTATCAACATCATAGTGGAATTTAAGGTAAAATCAAACTTCTTAGAAAGTTCCTAATTTTTTAACTAGTGTGGAGATTAAATCCTAGAGATGATTTTTGAATACAAACACTTGGTATAAAAAAATTCATCTCAAACTTCAAAAATTAATGGGGAGAATTATAGTTGTAAAAGTAGGTCAAAGTTCTGACAGCTATAAATATGGGTCCGAGTTCCCTTTATTGCTTAGTAGGATTGTATTTTTTCAAGTGCACTTTTGAAAATTTTAATTTGTGCATTTTGACAAGTGCTCTTTTGCAACTTTTAAGTTGTATTTTGACAAGATCACTCTTTCAAATTTTAAGTTATGCATTTTGATAAGTGCACTTTTACAAATTTTAAGTTGTGTTTTTTGATAGGTGTTGTATATACATAATATTTTCAAAATTTTATTGATTACTAATACTTTGTATCTTGTAAGAATCCATCAAGTCTTAATCTCTTTGAGTGCACATCCTAAGGGGTGCATTGAGAAAGGGGTGGGCAGACCATTGGTGATTCATAGGATTATTGTCCCTTTTGCCACTTGTTATTTACACAATTGTCTCCTAAAACCATTAACCTTAAGCTTGTTCTTATCTATCATACCCATTCCAAAAAATTTCTACATTTTATCCCAATATTACTCACCTAAATTCCATTTTTTTAGTCAATATTACTAGGTCGACTAGGTTGACCTTGTACATTTTTGAGGTATTTTTCATTTAGGAGCTAGTTGACCTTTGGCCGACCTAGCTCATGACCTAGTAAATTATTGTCCAAAACTGTGCTAGGTTGACTAGGTCAACCCTGTCGATCAACATTTTTAGAATGATTTAGGGTAAGATCCACCTATATATACAATTTCATTTCCCACCATTTGATCTATTTGAGAAGTAAAGCTTAGGGTTTCATACTTTATTTGGAGATATGGATCTTGTCTTATGGAGAATTCTTTTGCATGCATTGATAGGTTCTCTATCCTAGAGATGATTTATCTTTATCATCCTTACATACCACAACAACCTTTTGGGAAGCACCTTTGGCCAAAGGAGAGATTGAGGCTCAACAAGTTCATCTTCAAAGGTAAGTATTCCTAACTATATTTCTCCTTTGTAAGAGTAGATAGATAATGCATTTGTGCTTATCTTCCATGTATTAGGATTTAATATACATTAACATGAGTATATCTCTTCTATGCATGTTTAGTTTAATTATTTCTAAACCCCACTTTGTGACACAAGCTTTGGTGAGCACTAGATTAGATTTACTTTACTTATTATTAGATTAGTGAAATATCAAAACCTATGACCCCCATAGGGTTATTGTGTGATTACGTTAGACTGTAGGCTTTGGAACCCTTCTTAGCATGATATATTGTGATAAATAATCCCCTAATTAGGTCTAGAAGATCTCCATATTGGTCATGTTCCCACTTAACAAATGTGTTCCCAATCGAAAGCGTAGGTATGTTCTATCTTCTTTAAGCCAAGATAGATTTATAGACATGATGCATTTTTTATTGCATACATTCTGGTGAACCCGATGTGAATCTAACCTTTCTAGGGTTTGTTTCACTCATTTCTTTATTTTATCATTTTTATTATCATATATTCACAACATTGGGTCGATTATATGGACCTAGTTCTAATTTTTGTGTATAGATTTAACACATAGTTGTATTCATATGCTCTATTATTTCTATGTAGGCTTTCAAACATCCAGTCTAGACTACTAAGTTGACCCAGTTAACCCTGTACATTTTTAGGTACCTTGTAAATTTTAGGTACTCAGCAACAAGTTTATACAAAGCTTGATTGACCTAGTCGACATAGTTAGAATAATTTGTAAAAATTTATCAAGGTTCTTTGACAACAATCTCACTTCTCTACATTTTCCAACCCACCAAGTTTCCTTTCTATAATTTCTCTTTTTCCTTACAGTTTTGTATTCTATGTGTTATTTATAACTAGGTCAACTCTGTCAATACTATTCACTCTCAAACCTTGCTTCTGTAGTATAGAGGTGACACTATCGACCCTATTCTATATTTTTTATATACACTATCATCAAAAAATGACACTGTATCATGTTTCAAAGTTGGAATTAATCCTTATATGCTAGTAATTAGCTCACACTTTCATTTATTGTTGTTTGCATGCTTAGAATAGATCACATAGCTTAATTAGGTGGTTTTTAATATACCATTTAGTTTCAATATTTTATCTTTTATGTACATATGACCAAATCAAAAAATATTAAACAAACATTTTAATAATTGTTTACCAAGGCCTACATATTTGGATTTCATCACCAAGGGGGAAGTCGACTTGGTTTTATGTCCAAGTATAAACATGTGGTTAATGGTATATTTTGGTGAAGCATCTGACACCCTTATCATTGTAGTGTGTGAAGTGATGGGGTAGGCCCTAATACCAATCTAGTATCATTGCCAATATAGATCCATTTTAGCCCAAACTACCTAAAACCATCTGTAGATTGATTTTTAATTCCTTGCTTACATCCAACTTCCTATCACATTTAAAAACTATATTCTAATAATCTAATAACACTTAGGTTGACCATCTACTTAGATTTTACTTTCTAAGTTGATTGCTTGATCTTTGCTCAATTATGTGTTATATTTCAAAAACTTGCATTAGCCAATGTTGGTGCAAGGTTTTATGTTGTGTGCCTCAATTGGATCAGCCAGAATTGATCCAATTGATTGTTTGTTTCCCTTCAATTTTAGCTCATCTAAATACTTGTAAAATTACTTCTTATTTCAGTACATAATTGTCTCAGTTGACATAATTTGTTATAAGTTGTCTGAGTTTTCTTGTCTATTGTGCTAGGTTGACCTAGTTGACCCTGTACACTTTTTTAGCTCCTTCCTACTATGCTAGGTTGACCCAATCAACCCTATACTATTTATAGGCCTTATTTCCTATGTTAGTTCAACCCAGTCAACCCTGTACTATTTTTATCACTTCTTGTTTCTTTGATTTTTCATTTCTCTTACCTTGTTTAGTCTATTTCTTTCATCATGAATTTTCTATTTGAAGACAACACTGAGTTTAATTCAATAAACATGATGCATTTTAGAAATATTAATAGGGTATCCCATAAGTAGAGTAGGGATCCTCTCTTAGATGAGAGTAATTTTCACATAGCCACCCACACAAAAAATTATGGGACCCCTCCTCATAATTTTTCATAGCATAATCCTCTCTTCATCCTATAATATCAACCTGAATTAGAGTATACCCACAAAATGCTCTTCTTTATCTCTGAGTTTCATCAACATCAAGGAAAAGATCCTTCTACCATTTACCATCTCATGATTAGTGGTCAATCTGAAGAGCCTCATTCACCTTCTCCCACATTCTCAAATGGATTTTGGGGTGATACCTTCTTTGATTCTTAGCCTCTTCCCTCGATTATGACCCCTTCTCATATCATGACCTCTTCTTTGACTTTTTCTACCCCCATGCCTAGTATATCCACTAACATGGCAGGTCCTACATCCATTGGGCCTCTCATAATATCTATTATCCCTGATCCATCCACTAGTTCATTGTTTTCTACCCAAAGTAATCATGCTTCTAGTACTTCTTTTTCTCATCCATCCACTAGTACATCTTTTGCCACATAAGCAAATTTTTCCACTAGTGCCTCACATTCTAAAAATTCCTCTCAATCTCTTACCAACATCAATAGTGGTACCCAAGCCACTCATACCAACTCTAATGCTTCAAATAATGTTGATTAAACCCACCAACTCTTGTTAAAAAAACTTAATCAAATGCATACCTTTCAAGCTCATAAAACAAATCAAATGATGAGAATGCAAAATCTCCTTCTCCATCTTCAATCTCATCCTCAACCAATGGCTTGGGGAATCCATAACCAAAATGTTCTCCCTCTCTTCTTCAATATTCCCAAGGAAATCTCATCCCTCAACCTCATTTGATCAAAAAATCTATTACACATCCTCAAAATGAGCCTCTTACTACTCAAATTGATAATATTGATATAGGAGGTATCACACCTGCAATTTATTACAATGGATCAATTGATCCTACCTTTCATCTTAAAACATTTAGAAATATTTATAAAGATTGGGTCAAATTAAAAACCTTTGTCGCTACCAATCTCTTATCCAAAACCCTCACAAGTGATGCCTTAGATTAGTGAATGTTTTAGTTCAAGAATTCTAAACTAGTGATCTTCCTAAAAACACTTTGGCCCACTTCATAAATTGCAAACAATTTAAGAATGAAATGCCCAAGATTTTGTTAAAAAGTGGAAAACTTTGTCAAATAAGTGTGAACATAACATGGTTGATGATAACCTTTCACATCTCTTTACCAATGCTCTTTTTCCCAAGTTGTAATATTGGGTTCATACTCTTTCTTCACGTACCTTAGAGTAGGGCATTGACCAAGATAAATTTCAAGATTTCCTTATCCATCAATTCAAGCCACCCCAACCTTTCATAGGTCCTCACATCTTAATTAAAAATAAGAATCATAATGCTACCAATGACGTTGTCATAGACTTTATGACACCATTCACACCATTTAAGTTATTATTCCTAACCAATCTTTAAAATCAGATCCCCCTTCTCAACAATACACCAATCCTCATTTATCTTCACCAAATAACATCAATGTTCACAAACCTCTATCCTTAGTTGAATTACTTAATCATATACATATGCCTCTACCAAGAGAACTTGATCCTACTCGTCCTATGAAATATTGGTATGATCCTAACAAGTTTTGTCGGTTTCATGCTAGTTGGGGTCATTCTCATAAGATCTATAGGTAGCTCCATAATTTAGCTATGGATTTTATTCTTGGTCCTAATTTTGATCATGATTATATCATTTAAAAGCATCAACAAGCCTATGACATTGCTTTTAAGGATTATAAAACAAATGATAAATCACAAGCCTTAAATCAAGCTAATGTTCATTTAGCTATCTATAAAGACCCTCTTCCTAATCACCAACCTAATCAAGCCACCCAAGATAAGCCCACCCCTACCACCAATAATTTATAAAGTCTTGTTGATCTGAATTGTGAAGAGAATGTGGTTAATATGAATAATATGCAAAGGGTGGTGGCTTTCCTTAGTCCTCAACCTATCTACACCCCTCTATTGTCTCGCACATTCCATGTTACCCAAGATTATTATCCAACTCATTTTAACGAGTTAGACCAATATGACCTTATAAATTTTGATGATCCTATTCCAACTCCTCCTTTGGATAACACTACCCATTTTATTTCTACCATGTCTTCATCTTCTAACACTAATGATAATCAAGATTTTATTAACACTTCTTCTACCAATTCTCAAAACCAACTTGAACCAACTACTTCATCTTCACAACATAATTTACAACCTTGTTATAAACCTTCTCCTTCTTATTAGCATTAATTCTAATGCACTTCCACTCCTCCTTTTGAGGACCTCCTTCAACATTATGCACCTATTTCTAACAACCTTTTTATGGGTTATGATGAGTGGGATCCCATCATGGAACTCACTAATCTATCATCCCATATTCCATTTCTTGAGCTTAGAAACCATCTCATGCAACTCTTTTTCAAAATGAACATCCCTCATCCTCCCCTAGCAAGATGCAAAGAACCCTTATTTGGATCAAAAGATAGCATATTAAAACAATGTGAAGAGTTGTCCATCCATATTGATGAAATAATAGACACTTCTCTTTCCCTTAAATTTCCCATCACTTCTATGATTCTTAATGAGATTCTGCTTCATTCGGATGATCCTCCTTTCTTCATTAGTATCCCAAATAGGCAATATCCAAGTCAATCACATATTGATTGATGAGGGTTTAGGCACCTATGTTGCCTCTCTCAATTTTATCAAAACCATTGGATATTTTGAATGCAATCTCAAATCCACATGTAGCACATGCCAAGGTTATGATCAAAGGAAAATGCCTCCTTTAGGTTGTGTGTGGCTTCCCATTACTATCCCACCTATCACTGTTCATGTGAAGGTGATGATATTTAACTTCTCTTTATCTTATAACATCTTGCTTGGTATGCCATGGACTCATCGTATGAGAGTATTTGCTTCATCCACTTGCTAATGCATTAAATTCCCTCACAATGGAGATATCTATAGGATTAAAGGTGACACTAACCCTTGAAATTACAAATAATTCCAAGACCATGGTGTCTGCAAGATTCTTATTCTTGAACCTTTGCCCAGTATTTCATTTTATGAGTCTCAATGATTTAACTTTCCCATTAATTCAACTCAAGGTTACAATGGTCATCCTAAACTCATTGAGAATATTCCTCCTAGCCTATTAGATTTTGATGACAATGAGCCTAATGAAATTAAATTAAAGATTAAAAATTTCAAACTCTCACCTCATCTCATCTTTCAGATTCTTGGTTCTTTGTAGCCTCATTCTTGCAAACCTCCTTGTGATGATATTATTATTGTCTTAACTAAGACTTGACATTTGATTCATCATACTTCCTCGAATGATAAGGTCATCTGTACTTACATCATTGATCTTCACACTCCTAATTATGATGATGGTTATTCCTTAGATGATACATTCCTATGTGGTTTTTTTCAAGCCCATGATGCTAATATTATCTAACATCGTTCCTCTTTCCTTTAGCATTTTCATGATTCTTCCCATGTTCTAACATTTATAGTTCCTAATTTTAGTATTTTCCCTCTTTATCACAGGGTAGAGATGGTACAAACACCTCCAATTTTGAAGGAACCTCATAGAAGTATGCTCATGGATCATGTTATGACTGAGCCTTATCATTTTGCTAGGTACCCTAACCACCATAGTTTGTTTATCCTTGAGATGCATGCTACCCTTCTTTTATCTTCTATGCACCCTGCCCCTCCCTTAGTAAATCCTGCATCAGAGTTGATTCTTTCTCCCACTATAGCTGAGCCTATTCCTACTCCTATTGTAGTTCATCCCATTCCTAATACCACTATAGTTGAGCTTGATCTTGCTCCTACTCTCATTGATTATATCCCTAATTTTGATTCCATCACTCCTTCCATTGAGCCTAGTATAGTTCCTTCTACACCATCACCTTCCCTTGGTGATGGTTTGCTTCCTTTACCTCAGATGGCTCCATTGACTACCAAATGGGCTGACAAGCCATCCCAAGCTCCTTCTACTTTTGTTGTACCTCCTTCTATGAGTACTTATACCAAGACTACTCATAAGTGTATATGTTGCTTTCATAGAATAAATAATCATTCTTCTATGTATTGTCACAAGCTGCAACAATATATTGATACTTTGTGTCCTTCTTCCCCATAGCCTTAATAAAAATCCATACCTCCCCCAAAGGTACTACCTGAATATATGCCTAAGTATGGAGAGGTATACTATCTTTGGAACCAATGTGGCACCCATCACACTAATCATTACTACATATTTTAGCAACACCTTAAATATCACCTTATAGCTATTCTTGAACCTTATTTTATTCCTCCCATAGGTCATTCTCTCAAGAAGGCTCCTCTTTCTTCTCTCATGGTTCCACCTCCTATGGTAGCATCACCTCCTGTGGTCCCATCATCACCTTTTGTTCCTTCACATATAAACCTTCCCTCACCTAGGGATCCTTCTCCAATTGTGAGTCCCTCACCTGTGGATCCTTCCTCATCAGTGATTCTTGCATCTCCCATAGATTCCACTCCCATGAATTCTCTTGAGCATCCCTTGCCTATTTCCCTCCTCAACATAATCCATCTAGTATTCCTAGTTTTTCTATTGATGAAATTAGATGAGAAGTATTTTCTCAGTTCTCATTGAATAAATATGAGACATTAGCAACAATTCACATCTAGATTCATAGAGATCTCTCTAATGTGTTGGATAATGTGTGTGGACAAATTTATCAGTATTTATGAGCACATGAATGGTGATTTTAAATTTACATGTGGATTGGATTTGTGTCCCAATATTATTTTCATCTATCTGTTATATCATTTGACATTGTGTCAAATTCTTATTTATCTTAAATGGTGACTTTAGTTTTACACTTTACATTGCTTATATTATCATTTGTCTTGATTATGGATGTCTTCTTTATCAGTGCTTTCTCTTTCTTCTTGATTTTCTTTCTTAATAACTCCCTTTTTCTCTTTTCATGATTGTTTGTTTTCTTATCTCTATTTTTCATGGATAATTATCATTGTGACTTGGTTATACACCTTGTTCCCTTTGGTCCATTTTCCTATTACCATGTGATCAATTAGCAAACAATTAATCTCATTATATTTTCCTTTCACTAGTCCACTTTGGATCTCCTTTATTCCCTTTATCCCTTTTTTTTGCAAACTTAGCATATACATGGTTGAGACTTGAGAAAACATGTTGGTTCATTGCTAAGCCTAAGTGTCCTAGTCAGTCTTATCTTTGGTTACTTATCTTCCTTTAGCCTTAGCCTATAGCTCATTCGTGTGTATCACTCTATCTCTCATGCTTGGTCATTCCAAATATGTAAAGAGGAGGAATCTTAAAAAGCCTTAAAAACATTTAAAATCCACATCATTTAAATAAAATGCAATGATAAAAAAGGCAAAATCATTCAATAATCTTAAAAGTCTAATCACACAAAAAAACATGATTCAAAGCACATCTCCTTCTTCTAGTTGAAGCTCAAACTCGATAGTTGGCCTCATGGTAGAGCCAAGGTGTATCGAGGTGTAGTAGGCCAATATATTAGAAAATGAGAATAAAAAAATATTTCAGTACTACCTACTTTCTCATGCAAGTACCCAATCTTCATAGTAGATCGATGACTCTGTAAGGGGTCCTAAGGAATGGGGAACATGTCATGGGAATATGGGTCCATTTTACTTTTCTTATACCAATCTAACTTCATGAGTTGATCTTAGTATCATGCTTATTTTTGTACAAAGCTTTGTGTCCAAAGAGAACAATTTTCCTTTGTACATTGATGGTCACTAGTCACTTAGTGTCTTCTCATGTCCTTATATACCTCCTATCTCCTAAGGTCTTCTCATAAGATTCCTACATTGTGCTTTTTACATTCCCTTTTTCACTCCCTATATCCCTTATTTCCTCTTGAGCAATATTGTTTTGTTCACTAATCACTCCCCTTGGGATTTCATTTGTGAGTTGCTTTGTCAGACCATAGATAGGACCTGATGATCTTCACAAATTACCATAAGTTCACATTTCTATTACCTACATCATTTATTACCTAATTTTCATGTTTATTCCACCCCAATGGTGTTAAATTTGTGAGTTTCAACATAAGACCATAGATAAGACCTCACCCTCCTCACAAAAAATTTCCAACAATCCAAGTCACAATCAAAATTACATGTGTCAAATCTGAGATAAGATGTGATTGATTATAAAGTTACATATCATTGACATGCTTCCCAGCTTGATTTAGTATGTTTTTGCTTACTTCATTTCTCTTTCATTTCTTTTATCTTCTTATTTTCTGAGTGCATGTAAGAATCCGGCCAATTTTTTAATTTTTTTCATACTTCCTAGCTTGAATTAGTGTGATAAATTTAAGACCAATTTTTTCCAATTTTGTTTTTCTCTTATACTTCCCAATGTGATTTAGTATGATTAATTGACTTAATTGATTTATTTTTATACCATGTGATCTTTTAGCGTTTTCCACTTTATTACATTATTTTCATACTTCCCAACATGATTTAGTGTGATTTTACTTGTTTTAATTTGGTACTTATCTTTCACTTGGTCTAAAAACAAATTTATTTTTACCATCTTGCCCCTTTAGTTTCTTATACTTAAGTCATTTTCCTATTAATACACATTTCCCAACTTGAAATAGTGTATATTATATGTTTGAATGATTATATTTTACCAATTATTTTTTCCTTATTTCTTTTTAACTATGCATATGTCCTACATAATGCTAGAAAATAAACCACAACTCATATATTTCCTATAGCATATACACATCAACTAAATACATGTGCTAGAAACAAATATATCAAAGCATCCATAACTACAACCATAATGACAACATATAATTAACATATAAATGCCAAAATAAACCATATATATATATATATATATATATATATATATATATATCATGAGTTTTGATACAATAATACAACCATACACAAAGCCCCAGTTCTATGGTTGGGCCCCATCTTGCCTCTCTTGTGGCCTAACCACACTGCCTGTAGATGACTCAATATGACCCCTTCGAACTAAATGTTATAAAAAGGTTGTTCAAGATATCAATCCTAATACATGCCCCTATAGTTGAGCCACCTAAGATAGTATTTCTAGATGTGTTGCTCTCTCCTGATCCTATACCTATGTTAGATGTGTCACAATCATTGCATGTGTCTATCCCATCTATGTCATGGTCACTAGATGTGCAACTCTCTCCTCAACTAGAGCCTACCAAGCACGTGCCTCTCCTAACCCACCTCTGCTAGTGGATGCATCCTCTCTGTATGATCTCATAGTTACCTCATCACCTTCCTTTTTAATCTAAACTAGCTCACTTGAGCTAGGGTAGATAGTACCCTAGGATCTTCTATTATGGTGGGGTCATATAATGTTAGATCCTCATCCAAGATATCATGGAGTGTTCCTATCACTAGATACCCCATCTGGTCTCCTCATCCTCTGTATCACCTACAAAACCAAACCAGATATATATTATATCAATGATATATCTCAAAATCTATCTATCTCTAATTTATCTCAAGTAAAGCTTAAGCATAATTTTAACCATCTTTTTATTATCTATCTATGTTTTAACTGCCACTGTCTCACCATTTTGTGATCACCAAGCATGATCACCCCATCCATGTGTCCTCTAAAAACCTCCTATATTGATCACTTCCTAAAAACAAATCCTACCATCATATCTCGAGTCGATCTAAAGCTATGCCTGGGTGGTCTCTCTATTATCCAGCTCTGATCTAGCCTACCTACTAGGTCATTCAGGATGGTGATAGTCTCTACTATCTCCTAATCCTACTACATCCATTTATTCCATGTCTATGGTGGCTACTACTCTTCTCATTGTATAATTGGTGATGTTACCTCTGGTGTTAATACCTTTGATTCCATCTCCTCCTGCTCTGTTGCCTATTATGTTTGACTAATCCATGGTCTCTCACAATGTGGTTTAAGCATCATCTTACCACTAACAGCCCTAGTATTCCTCTCCCCTATGGCTCCCTCATGTGCTTGGCCCAAAATTTAGGCACCAATATTAGTGCCACTAGGTGAAGCAAGCCCATATACCATAATACTTGTGCAACCAGATGTGGCTTCATCTACTAGGTGTAGTACCCTATCACCTCTATTTATGTTAAATTTGGTGTAAATATATCCCATCTAGGACATGTATTCATAATGTGCCCATATGTCTACCATATTATCCCCACTCATCTCATTATTCATACCACTGGCACGTGGGGCATAGCCTACATTACCTGGTCATGTCTCCATCTCTATACTTGAGGTGATCTATCATCGATCGTATGGGGTAACCCAGCTGATTGATACATGGGAAACCTCTCATATATCCATGCTATCAGTAGTATGAATAGTCTAATATATTTATACCCTTTGGATAACACCTCATACATGTCATGTATGAGTTGTACCTAGATGACAGATCCTAAGTCATATAGCACCCTTTCCTCTAGTATTGTTTGGCTTAAGGCTATCACAAAAAGTGGTACCTTATTATCTAACTTATGGAAAAACACTCATACTATCACAAGTCCTATCATAGCCTTTTATATTTCCAAAATCCATGACATATACACATCAAACATACTCACCCTTCAGCATGAATATATCCTCTGCAAGCATATAGCCCATACAGCTAAGGCTCTCCTCTCCTCAATGCTATCAGGTATCCCCTTGACTATAGGTTTCCCTTTATAGGAAATCCTAATATGGCATGTACATCCTCCAGGGTGATGCCCACCTCTATAGTATCCTCCTTCACCTCCCACCTGAAGGTGTTAGTCAATCATTCCCAACATCCAAGGAACATGACTATCAAATCTGAGCTAAGGGGTATCCTACACATATTTGTTATCTCACCTAGACTTATAGAGATCAATATTGCCCTATCCTCTATTCATAGGCACTCCAATAGATCTGGTAGCCATGATACATCTACCAAATTCCATAATTTGGTCCACCCCTATAACCAAGAAACAATAAAACATGTATTAGATACTCCATGTTATGTATAATCAAAATAGATTCTTTTTCAAAGTTTCAACTAAAAACAAAGCCTAATTGATTTAATATATTCATTTTTAATTTATTCCATCTATTTTTAGCCTACTCAGCCATTTTAACTCTTAGTTGGTCATTCTAGACCATTCCAGCACTCTTTCAACCACTTACATGCATTTTCATACTATTTTAGTTCCTTGGTCAACACTAGTTTGACTAAAATTTATCCATTTTGACTTGGTTGACTTTAAAAATATAATTCAACCCCTTTACTCCCCCCTTGGTACTACATTGTCATATTGGAATTTTTTTGCTCGGTTGACAAACATTCCTAGGTCAACAGTCTGCAAAATTTATAGGGTTGACACATACCTATTGGGTCAACAGTGTGGATTTTGTCATTTTTCAGTTTATTGGGTCGATTGGGTCGACCCAAGTGTTTTTCCCTATTGACCCCTTACATCTTGAAAAATAAATTCCTTTCAGCAGTTATTTTACCAAACCTTTTAAACCCATTTTTCGAAATTGGTTTTTACTACCCTTAGAATCTAATTTGGGTTCATTCTGACATCTAAAATTGCTTAAAATTAAAATTTTCTAAAAATACACTTAAATCACAAAAATATTTAAAAATTGGCTTAATATTCTCAGATGTCTACTTGCCCTGCACCCGCTACCACCTCTGGAGGTTCCTCTCGTCTAACCTATCATCTCCTCGCCATCCTAGCTCGTTTGGTCTCTCAGAGCTCTTTTTCTTTCCTTCACAAGTCCAAAATAAAAAATGACTTACCTTTCACCCTATTTAAAGTCACTTTTCACAAATTCAAATATTTTAATTATTTTTTGGTAGATTCCTTATTGTGCCTATATCTTTGTTTTTACTTACCCATTTTTCAAACCATAAAATATTTTAGAATTGTGATGAAGTAGAGAATATTTTCCACTATTATATCCCTATTTTTCAAAAAATTGGATTTTTGGATATTTTTTGCACTAATATCTATAGGTTCACCTAATTTTATTCACATTAGACACCTTCACTTCTCTTGCATTCTGCTTCTTTATCTACAACACTAAGGTAAGTAAAGGTATGTGTTTTTCATTTCTATCCTTTCATTTATCTTATTTGTTGCTTACTGCACTTTACATAGCATCAGTGTTATGTGTTATCTTGTTCTATTTCCCAAAGCACCATCCCATGTTGTACTCAAGTGACATGTGATGAGCTTCGAGTGGGGCATATGTATACATATAATATTTTCAAACTTTTATTGATTACTGACACTTTTTATCTTGTAAGAACCCATCGAGTCTTAATCTCTTTTAGTCCACACCTTAAGGGGTGGGCAGACTATTAGTGTTTCACTTAATTATTTTCCCTTTTGTCACTTGTTATCTACACACTTTTCTCCTAAAACCATTAACCCTAAGCTTGTTATTCATTTTCATACCCATTCTAAGCATTTGTTAAATTTTATCCCCTTATTCCTCACCTAAATCTTATTTTGTCAGTGAGTTATACTGGGTCAACTGGGTTGACCCTATATAGTTTTGAGGTATTTTCCACTTAGGAGCTAGTTATCCTTTCACTGACATAGTGAATTATTGTCCAAAAATATGCTAGGTTGACTAGGTCAACCCTGTTAGTCAATATTTCTAGAATGATTTCTGGTAATTTGCCTATATATACAAGTTCATTTCTCACCATTTGAAAAGGAGAAGTGAAATAAGAAGTACGAATGAACATCTTCTAATTGACCATTCTACTTGAAAAGTATAGCTTAGAGTTCCATACATTCTTTGGAGATATGAATCTTGTCTTGTGAATAAGTCTTATAGATACATTGAAGGGTTGTGTAGCCTAGAGCTCATTTTTATTTGTCATCCTTACATACCACAACAACCTCTTGTGAAGCACCTTTAGCCAAAGGAGAGATTAAGGCTCGATGGGTTTGTCTTCAAAGGTAAGTATTCCTAACTTTATTCTCCTTTGTAAGAGTAGATAAATAATGTAGTTGTGCTTCTCTTACATGTATTGGGATTTTGTATACATTGACATGAGTATATGTCTTTAATGCATGTTTAGTTTTATTGTTTCTAACCCCCACTTTGTGCCACAAGCTTTGGTGAGGACTAGATTAAATTTACTTTACTGTTATTAGAATAGTGAAATATCAAAACTTAGGACACCCATAGGGTTATTGCATGATTGTGTTAGATTGTAGGCTTTGGAACCCTTCCTAGCATGATATATTGTGATAAATGATCCCCTAATCAAGTCTATCAGATCCCCATATTGGTCATACTTCTGCCTAACAAATGTGTTCCCAATCGAAAGTGTAGATATGTTCTATCTTCTCTGAGCCAAGATTGATTTATAGACATGATGCATTTGTAATTGCATATAGGTGCACTTTTACAACTTTTAAGTTGTACATTTTGACAAATGCACTTTTATAACTTTTAAGTTGTCCACTTTGACAAATGCACTTTTTCAACTTTTAAGTTGTGTATTTTGACAAGTGCACTTTTGAAACTTTTAAGTTGTGTTTTTTGACAAATGCACTTTTGTAACTTTTAAGTTGTGCATTTTGACAAGTGCACTTTTGCAACTTTTAATTAGTGTAAGGGGGAGAATAATATTTGCAAAATAAGCTAGCGAGTCTGATATCTAAAAAATAGGTCGAGTCTGACAATTGTAAAATAATCTAGGTAATATGATAATTAAAAAATAGATCGAGTATAATAGTTGCAAAATACATCAAGGAACTTGACAACCATAAAGCAGAGTCCAAGTTCCCTTTGTCCATAGCTTTCACATTAAAAACATGTTTTGGATCTCTTTTGATGTGTTTTAAAGATGTTATAATGCAGAACATTTTATTTTAAGGAACCATACTACAAAAATTTCATCTAAATTTTCAAAAATCAAGGGGGAAAATCACATCTACAAATTCAAGGTGAAATTCCCACAACTTCAAAAGTAGGGTCCAAGTTCCCTTTGTTCATAACATTCACATATGAAATATGTTTTAGCTCTTGTTTGATGCATTTTTAAGATATTATAATGTATAAATTTTTATATCAAGGACCCATGCTACAAAAACTTCATCTCAAACTTATAAAATCAAGGGGAAAAATCACAACTACAAAAGTAAGGTGAAGTTCCCACAACTGCAAAAATAAGGTCCAATTTCCCTTTGTTCATAACCTTCACCTCCAAACTCCATTTTGGCTCTTGTTCAATGTGTTGGAAATATATTTTGATGAGGAACAATTTATCTTAAGGACTCAAGGTATAAAAACTTCATATTTACCTTCAAAAACCAATGGGGAGAATTATAATTGTAAAATTAGGTCAAGGAACCCCATAACTACTCGATAGGGTCCAAGATACTGCTATTCATAATTTTCCCTTTTAAACACCATTTTGGATCCCACTTGATGCATCATGAAGATATTTTTATGGGGAAAATTTTATCTTAAGGACTCATGATCCCAAACCCAATATATTTTCTTTGGGAATTTTCAAGTCCAAAAGCAATGCAAAAAGAAGTAGCTGCAAAAATAGGTTAAATTCCCATCAATTGTGAAGAAAGGACCAAGTTCACACTACTACTCAATAAAACTATGTTTTGGCAAATGAATTTTCATAGTTTTCAAGTTGTGAAAATTTTCAATGTCATTTTCATAGTTTTCAAGTTGTGGATTTTTGCAAATGCATTTTTGCAACATTTAAGCTGCGCATTCTTGCCAATGCACTATTGCAAGTTTTAAGTCATGCAAAATTGTCAAGTCAATTTTTTAAGTCATGAAAAATTTATAACACACTTCTAAAAAATTTAAGTTGTGATTTTTTATCATCATGCTTTTGTAGGCAATATAAATCTCAAAAAAGGGTTTATGCACCATAACCACCCATTTTAATTTATAAATACAATTTCTTGAGTCATTTGAAGAGTTTTTTAATAGTATGAAAATTTTTGGCAAGATGGAAGAAAAGAGTCTATATGTACAGCCCCATGAAGGATCAATATATAAATAATTTATATGATTTTGTGCCTTAAATTTTTTTGGATGAATGATATGCATGAGTATATCAATCCATTTTGATTCTTCTTATTTAAATTTACTAAAATACTATTGTTAAATAGATAATGAATGCAAATATTTTAGTGTATAATTTATTTTGAATCTACATTAAGAAATTTAGTTACTGTGAAACCTTAGTGAGATTGAAAACACAATTCATATCTAGTTTCAATGGGAAATACGAGGTTGTTTTTATCTCATCTTTTCATGTTTTTCAATCTCCGTGGTGTATGTATTTTGTTTGTATGTTTAGAATATGTATTTCCAATATAATTTTCATGATAAATGTTTCCTATGTTAAAATCTCAACTTTTGATTATTCTAGCAAGTTTTTGTGTTTGTCTATATAGAGTTATCTTTTTTCTTTCCATTTTCATTCGTATATTTCTTCCCTTCCACCACCTTTCCTTACATTCATTTTTCTACCACCTTTTCATAAATTTTGGTTAAAATTACAACCCCATAGAAAACATTTTTTATGTAAATAACTTTTTCCACATCCCTTTTTTTTTTTCAATAAAGCTAACTCTACATGCTAATAGGGGAGGGACTCTATCCATACGTCGTTAACTGAAAATCCACCTTTTGTCTCGTTGACAATTTTTTTAGCCAATAGGATGGAATAGAACAATTATGTTCACCTCCTTGAATTAAGCAATAATTTGGTCTCTACTTTTCTCCAAGGGCCCAATGGCTACTTTAATGTCCTTGAGCCAATCATCAAACATGGTTCTCATGCTCCCTAAAAATGTTTGATATAATTTAAAATATATGAGGGGCATGATTATGAGCCTGAAGAACATTCACTTGATGTTTTTTAAATCCTTATTATTTATACTAGGTAATATTTTGATCTTTGTAAGAGCACACTACTCTTTGAAAGATCTCCAATTACCTCCTTCAAGGTTACAAATAACTCTAAAAGTGTGGTCTCCATCGTACCAATCAAGCCAACTGGTAATGATCTCCTGAATTGGGACTCTCAATTATATTTTAATTATATATATTGATAGGGGGTGAAATATTTTCCTTGAAATAATTCTTCAATTTCACTTATCAATCATAAATCATTCATTCACATACATACATTCACTAATGCATAAATAAGCATCTATGAAAGCAATCAACAAAAGAACACAAAATATATGTGGTAAACCCTCTTGGGGAATAAAAACCACTAAAACACCACTTGGAATACTATCCTGAAAGCAATGGATCAAACTTTAAGTGAGGCACCAACCCAATAAGGAGCACCAACCCCTCACTAGTCAAGCACCAACTCAACTAATCCTTTAGCAAGCTTCAACCTGCAAGGACGCTCCAACCCCTTAGGTAAATCAACACCAACTTAGATACCTTGAATCTTTGATAACCCTTGAAAAAATATTTCTCACTCAAATAAATATGACCACCTTCTTTTTCTCTTCACACTCTTATATCTCTCTTAAATAGTCTATTAGGCCTTCTCGCTCAACTAACCCTTTCCTTGGCATAATTTGGTCATATGACCTTGCTCATCACCCATAGAAACATAGTTAAATATTCATGGAATATTAATAAAACCTATATGGTTATCTTAAATCCCTTTACCTAGTTTCCAAAACTCTATATCATTATCCCATATGCCTGATCTTCTAACTAGTCAAAGTAGGCCTATTAGACCTTCTCTTTATACTTGACTCTTTATCTCACCCATATTTGTAAGCTAAGAACCTCACCATACTTGTATAACACTTAGAATAGATCCAAAAAAAAAATCACAAGTGAAACAACCACTACATAGGTCAGTCATTACCCTTAAGGGCTAAAACTACCTTTAGACCTAATAGAGACCTAATGCAATTAGGCCTTCTCTAAGCACACGTTTCACTTAGACCACCTAGGAACACCATGAGCCTCCATAAAAACATGAAACACTTCACATGTCACTTTAATATACCCTTGATAATATCCTATTATGTCTCCAACCCCATTTATCTCATTTCACTCCTTGAACTAAACAATTAGGTCTACTCGTAATTAGGCCTTCTCACTGCCAGAAAGTCTATCTTACAAATCTGATGCATGAAATCAACTTTACAACGTAATCCAAACAAAAAATAACATGGATAAAATATCCATGACTTCATTTTCAACATCATGTTCATTATAATTCATCAAATAAGGCAAAAGACCTCAACTGATCAACTTCATAAGCTCACTCAGAACTGCACATAGGCCTTAAGAACCCAATCAAAAGCCTTTGACTTTTAATACCTTAATAGGAGTTTATCATGCATAAATATGGGTTAAAATTAACATATGATACCTATATAACAACTTTATGTGTATTTTATTCTTAAACTCTATGCAAAAAGACTCAGAAACAACATTCTCATTCATACACAGAAAACTACTTGTAGCACCAAAAACATAGTCATGAAAACCAAGTATTAAAACACCTATGTGAACACTTTTGTGATATTAAAATGAGTTTTAATGATCATTAACCATAATTATAACATATTTTCATAGATATATTACAAGGTTAAATATCAATATTGGTCTTACAGACTAATCTCACAACTTTACCCTACATAGACTTCACTATGTTAGATAGGTCACTTTGAGAACAACTTTTTTATTATTTGTGTGCATCACCAAGAATTATAAAAAAATATAACATAAGGTAATGTTCCTAAAAAAATACCCCATGCATTTGGATGCATCTCTAATCCTCTACAACTAATTCTTACTCTCTTTCTCACTATTGCTTGGTTTTCCCTTTGTCTTGCTCATTAGGCCTATTTAGCGATAGGCCAACTTCCATGATCAATTTATCCTATTTAAAGTCTTAAAAATTATCATAAAATTACATGGGAAAAAACTATAAGTCTCACACATAATCCTCCATCCATTTTCATGCTTTGACCTGGTCAAACCTACCTATTACATCAAAATTTTGACAAACAAGGGGTTTCTTGTAGCTTTCACTACTCTCTTGACAAACCAAAGCCACCTATAGAAACTTTGAAGAGTCCTTTACATGTTCCAAACATAAATTTATGTCAAAAAAACCATGTTGATCCATAACTGACAAGATCTTTCCTATCAGGTCATTATGAGCGTTTTAGGAGGGTTTTGATAATTTTCCCTTCTTAGCGATCGTTCATAAAGGATTTCCCTTAAACTCCAAAACCAATGAAAATAAATTAAAGATAGGAAAATTATCCAACTTAAATTAAATACTAAGTATCTCATGTAAATTTTTCACATGCTAACTAGCATAATAAATTCCTTCTTGGGTCTATAATACCCCATTTTGTGCACATAGAAGGCCTCAACACCAACTTTCATGCTTTCTCCTTCAATATATGACTCAAAACTTGGTAAAAACACTTAAAACAACCTATAACACCTTTTTAAATTCTCTCAATATCTTTGACACCTTGGGAAATGAACTTGACCCCTCATAGACCACACTAGGTCTCTTTGTACATTAGGCCTTGAACTACCAGTCAAGATTAGACCTTGAACATACCTTGAAACTTCTTGCACTACTCTCAATGACTCATCCACATGTAATATGACCTAATACCAAGCTAACATACTACTAACCTTCTTCACACAAGTCTCAGACTGCTCACCTCATCATGCTTCCAAGTTTATGCCATCTCATTAGGTCTCTTCATGCAAGGACCAAGCTTCAAACTTGATCTTGGAACTCATATGGAGGATTATTTACCTCTTTCTCATGTTTACACAAATTTATACACACTTCTCAAGTCTTTACTATCATAATTCACCACACTTCACTATGCTTCATGTATACACCTTCTCACAAAGTTAGTCTAGGCTTCTCAAGACATCTAGTACTATATGGCAGTGTTCTTCAAGGATAGTACTCAATAGTAGCTTACCTTGTATCATGATATTGACCTTAACATTTCATCAAACTTAGAATATTTACCAATCTACCATCAAATTCTCTTTCAACAAAGAAATAATAGGTTGCCTTCACATACCACTCCACCATACATAGCCTCAACTCTGACCTTGAACATAATGACCTCTATCTTGTCTTTGAAATCAATGGCAATAGTAATGCCTCAATACTAATAATAGGTACATACCTAAAAAATCTCCCCTTTTTCATTTATGGCATTTACATAGTAACTTATCAATCACAAATCTCCAAGTTGGATCTTCTTCAAACTGACATTCTCCCAAACTAAAACTTTCTCCTCCTTTGACATTAATGAAAAAGGGTCAACTTATTGGTAAATGTCTAATCCCTTGACCTAGAACAACACACCTTCTCTATTCAAACAAAATTAACATAGATCAAGCTTACATACCTATCCTTGGAGCATGATTGGCTCCCCTTGTCTCTGTGAGAAATTTAGACATTATCAAGACTGTGAATTGGTTTGATCAAGTCATCATACAAAATATTTATGACCAATCTCTTGTGATCACACCTGCAATAGACTCTTGACTTAACCTTGAAACTGAATGTCAACAAAGAGCATAAAACTCCCCCTAAAACCAAGCATCCTTCATGTTTCTTGCTTACTTGTTGAGTGCCTCCATGAAGCCTAACAAATTCACCTCTACTCTAGGGAACTAAAACAACATAAACTCAAGAAATTATCAAATCCCTATGTCCCTACTAGACTGAACTTCCTTCATGATCCTTTTAGTATTGAATAGTCCTTTTGGCTTGACCCCTTCAATCTTCATTTGAACAACATGTTGGCTTGATCTATTGGTCTTGACTCCTTTATCAACAATCTGAGTTGAGAGAGAGAATTCTTGGCACTCCTTTGCATCTTAGATATACTCCACCATGGAAAATAGTCCACTTGGACTTGTAGACTAGTCATCAACCTTATCTACCTTGGGTTTCCACTCATTGTCTTGTCTTCTTTCTTGCACTCTAGGGGCCTCAAATTTCTTGGTTTTATTTGAGAATCCATGCTTACATAACTTTGTAATATGACCAACCTTTTGACAATTCACACTAGTCCTCTTGATAAAACATACCATGACCCATACCTCTTCACTGATGATTCTCCTCATAGTTCCATGCATATTCATTCTTATAGGGCCTTATATAATGCCTTGTTCTATGACCAAATTAGTTAAATGTATAAAAATAGCCATTGAAAGGATTATCATAGCTTATGTCATTAGGCTATCTAATAGTATTAGTTTTCATTCTATTAGCACCATCATTCTTTGACTAATCATCGACTTTCTTGATCATATTAGTGTTCTTCTTTTGGTCTCCATTTAAACCAAGGCATATTTTGTCATTAGCAATCTTTTGACTCCACATAATGTTTTCTAGATCATTGGTACTCATTTCAAACTTCACAAAAGACTTTACCTTACTTGATGCCTAATTCAACTCAGCTCTCAAGGAATTCATTTCAACTACATACCTTGTACATTCATCTTCTTTGACCTTTAGCCTTGTAGTCATAATTTCAAGTTGAGTCTCCACCTATTTGACTATTTCCTCTTATTCCTTAGATTTTTTACTCAGTATAGCTTAAAAAAATTTGATTTGATCCTCACATTATTTGACAAGAGACCTCATCACCCTATTCTTCTTCTTTACTAGCTTGAGTTCTTTTGATGAATTCATTAACTCAACTTCAAATTCCACCTCATTTTATTGTTCATCTGAATCACAAACAGCTCCTCCAATCCATATGGATTCATCTTTATTTGAACAAGTTGTTTCCTTAGCCATGAAGAGTGATTCATTGACATTAGGGCCATCACCTTCAGGGTCACTTTCAGAATACTTATCTCACTCTCATCAAATGAGCTACAATCTTCTTTGGTGTCAATACTTCTTTTGTTCTTGAAATACCTCTTATTATCATCATACCTTTTGAAAATTTTCTTGCCCTTATCAGACCTATATGACCTTTTATCATCATCATGATATTCATCATCCTTTTCCTTATGCTTATGAGGGCACTTGTTATCAAAGTGTCCAATTTTTTCACAATTGAAGAATTTGAAGGGCAGTTTACCTTTGTATTTACCTAAACTAGTTTTCAACTTCTTTACAAACATAGATATAAAATTCTCATCATAAATATCATATTCATCATTTTCTTTAACTTTCTTATCTTGTGTATTCATCTCCTTTGAATTCTTTTCTTCCTTGAATGCAACTTCCTTCTTTATAGGTCTTCCTTCACTTGTGCTCATCTCATAGGTTGTTAGGGTGCCATGAAGTCCATCCATCTCTAATTTTTCTAGATCTTGCATCTTTTCAACAACAGACACTTTATAATTAAAATTGGGAGTTAGATATCTCAAAAAAAATTGAACAATAGTGGACTCTTTCAATTCTTCACCTAGGCCTCTTATGATGTTGGCCATTTCATCAACCCTCAACAAGTAGGCTACAATGGTCTCATCTTCATTCATCTTTAAGCTCTCAAATTATCTTCTATGGGTTTGCAACTTAGCTAATTTTACCTTGGATTCTTCCTCATGGATAGTATTCAAATTTTCCCACATTTATTTAGCAGACATACAATGCATCACCTTAAGTTCTGCCTCTAATAGGCCATACATGATACCATTCATTACTTTTGAATTATTGTCACTAGACTTCTTGCCTACTACATCTATAGGAGGAATAGGGGATACATTATATCCATTCAAGATTGATTACCAAACATCATGACCTTGAAACATCAGATATGTCCTCATCCTGGCACTCCAAAAATCATAATTGGATCCATTAAATAATAGATCCTTGTTTGTAGAGAAATCACCTTGTGCTTGACTAACCATCTTCACTTGATTGGGATCTCCTTTAGGCTATTAGCCCTCCTTCAAAGGACCTGATCTGATAACAAATGTTATAAGTATAATTACTGAGGGGGGGTGAATTAGTTACCTTGAAATAATCCTTCAATTTCACTTATCATTCATAAAACATTCATTTACACACATACATTAACCGATACATAAAAGAGCATCTATGAAATCAATCAACAAAAGAACAAAAAATATACATGGGAAACCCTCTTGGGGAATAAACCCCACTAAAACACCACTTGGAATATTATCTTAAAATCAATGGATAAAACTTTTAGTGAGGCACCAACCCCTCACTAGTCAAGCACCAACTCAACTAGTCCTTTAGCAAGCTCCAACCTACAAGGAGGATCCAACCCCCTAGGCAACTCAACACCAAATTAGCTACCTTTAATCTTTTATCACCCTTGGACACTTATTTATAACTCAACTAAATATGATCACCTTATTTTTCTCTTAACACTCTTCTATCTCTCTCAAATAGCCTATTAGGCCTTCTCGCTCAACTAGCCCTTTCCTTGGCAAAATTCGGTCATATGACCTTGATCATCACCCATAGAAACATATTTATATCTTTATGTTATATTAATCATACCTCTATCATTATCTTAAATCTCTTTACCTATTTTACAAAACTCTATATCATTCACCCATATGCTCAATCTTCTAACTAGTCAAATTAGGCCTATTAGACCTTCTCTTTATACTTGACTCTTTCTCTCACCGATCTTGGTCAAAAAAGAACATCACCATACCTATATCACCCTTTTAATAGATCATAAAACATGTTTCACAAGTGAAACAACCACTACATATGTCTTTCATTACCCTTAAGGGCCAAAACTACCAAAGCCTTAATAGAGACTTAATGCAATTAAGCCTTCTTTAAGCACACGTTTCACTTAGACCGCCTAAGAACACCATGAACCTCCAATAATGCATGATAAATTTAAAATTTAACTTTAATATACCAATTATAATATCTTATTATGTCCCCAACACCATTTATCTCATTTCACTCCTTAAACCAAACAATTAGGTCTACTTGCAATTAGGCCTTTTCACTGCCATAAAGTCTGTCTTGTAAATATGATGCATGCAATCAACTTTGCCACATAACCCAAACAAAAAATCACATTGAATTAATATCCATGACCTCAGATTCAACATAATTTTCATTATAATTCATCAAACATGGCAAAAGACCTCTAACTGATCAACTTCATAAGCTTACTCAGAACTGCACATAGGCCTTAAGAACCTAGTCAAAAGCCTTTAACTTTTCATACCTTCATAGGAGTTTATCATGCATAAAAATGTGTCAAAATTAACCTATGAGATCTATATAACAACTTTATGTTTATTTTATTCTTCAAATCTATGAAAAAAGACTCAAAAACAACATTCTCATTCATACACAAAAAATTACCTGTAGCACCAAAAACATAGTCATGAAAACCAAGTCTTAGAACACCTATGTGAACACATTTATGATATTCAAATGATTTTACATGATAATTAAACATACTTATAACATATTATAATATATATATTACAAGGTTCAATATTAGTATTGGTTTGACAGACCAATCTCACAACTTCACCCTACACAGACTTCACTGTGGTAAACAGGTCACTTGAGAACAAATTTTTGCTTATTTATGTGCAACAATAAGACTTATAAATAAAGGTAACATAATGTATAGGTATTTAAAAAATACCCCATGCATTTTTATCAAAACCTAATCCTCTGCAACCAATCCCTACTCTCTTTCTCACTACTACTTGGTTTTCTCATTATCTTGCTCATTACGCTTATTTAGCAATAGGCCAACCTCCATGACCATTTTATCCTATTTAAGGTCTGAAATATACTTATAAACTTACATTAACACAAAATATAAGTCTCACACATCATCCTCCATCTATTTTCATGCTTTTACCTTAGTCAACCCTGCCTGCTACATCAAAATTCTAAGAAATAAAGGGTTTCTTGTAGCTTTCACTCACTCTTATAACAAACCAAATCCCCCTAGAAAAACTTGAAAGAGTAATTTACATGTTCCAAACATAAAACTAGTTTAAAAAAACCATTCTAAGCCATAACCAATAATTTATTTCCTATCAGGTCATTATGAGGGTTTTAGGAGGGTTTTGATAGGTTTCCCTTCTTAGAAATCATTCATAAAGGATTGAACCTAAAATCCAAAACTAATGTTAGGATATTCAAGATAGTAACCTTACACAACTTCCATGAACTGATTAGTATCTCATTCAAAGTTTACACGTGTCAAAGAGCATAAAAAATTCCTTCTCAAATTTGTAATACCCCATTATATGTACATAGAAGGCCTCAACACCAACTTTCATGCTTTGTCCTTCAATATATGGCTTCAAACTTCATCAAAACACTTGAACTTGACCCCTCATTAAACCACACTAGGTCTCTTTGCACACTAGGCCTTGAACTACTAGCCAAGCTTAAACCTTGAAAATACTTGAAAATTCTTAAAATACTCTCAATGCCTCATCCACATGTCATATAAACTCATACCAAGCTCACATACTTCCAATCATCTTCACACAAGTCTCAAACTACTCACCTCATCATGATTCCAAGTCTATGACATCTCACTAGGTCTCTTCATGCAAGGACTAAGCTTTAAACTTGATCTTGGAATTCATTTGGAAGCTTATTTTCCTCTCAATCATGTTTACACAACTTTATACACACTTCTCATGTTTGTACTATCATAATTCACTGCACTTCACTATGCTTCATGCATACACCTTCTCACAGAGCTAGTCTAGGCTTCTTAAGACATCTAGTAGTATATGACAATGCTCCTCAAAGCTAGTACTCAATAATAACTTACCTTGTATCATGATCTTAACCTTGAAATGTCATCAACCTCAAAAGAATTACAAGGCTTCCTTCAAATTATCTCTCAATAGAGAAATAATAGGTTTCCTTCACATACCACTCCACCATACATGGCCCTAACTTTGACCTTGATAATAATGACCTCTATCTTGGATTTGACATCAATGATAACAACAATGCCTCAATACCAATAATAGGAACATATCTAAACAAGGTCCTCACCTATTATTTGAGGTCATCCATAAGACTTTCTATCATCTCATTTGTGGCTCACACCATAGAGATTGGATCCTATGCAATTTGCTCCTCTAAAGTATAGGTCCTCTTCTTCTTGAGGGAGAAAAGATCCTACTCTATTATCCATACATCTAGGTCTCCATCATTTATAAATGTTTGGTTCATCACCTTCCTCATCCTTATATAATCTCTATAAAATTAGAGTTGGATGTCAAGGTTCCCATGGTAGACCATCTAAGGTCTCTGTGATCCTTGGGTTTATGAGAGACTAATCTAAGCTTGTCCCTCCACTGGTCTTGAGGATGTTAAAGATGAGGCAAAAAATGAATTGGATGGTAGAGGCATGGGTGGAGGTGGTAATAATTAATGAGGGACATAAAATGGGATGGAATGTGGAGGGAGAGGCATAGGTCAAAATTGAAGAGTGGACAAAGGAGCTACCCATGGGAACAAGTGCAATCTCAGTTGGTCCTGAGTCATATAGACTTAAAGACTAGTGACACTTAGGAGTTGGTTGTTTACCTTAAAAGATGAAATGGGCCAATTGAATCCAATTCTTGAGGGACCAGGTGTGAGATAAAGGGAGGCTTGAGATGATGTTGTAGATTTAGGTTACATTGATGGCCTAAGATCAATCAAATTTTGTCACTTGATAGGATTATATTAAGGGCTTATTTGTTGTGCTACCACACTTAGAGGAGTGGAGTTGTAAGGAGCTTGAGATGCAAAGATGTGTTTGGTATGCCCTAATGACACATAAAGTTGGTGAGTTACCCATGGTTACTATAATTAAATTCATTGGAGCACTGGAGGCTAAAAAAAAAGGGGAGACCTGTGCATTTAGGATAAGAGGAAATGAAGGGGAGATCAAAATAATGGAAGGAACCAAAGTTATATAATCCATTATGACTATAGGGATGGAAAGCGGAGCACTAATAGATATCATACCAATCAAAGGATCTGGTCAAAGAATAATAAAAGAATTAGGCCAATTTAGTACAATAAAAAATGGGGGAAGGGAGAACTAAGAACACTAGGGATTTATAAAATCAAAGCTAATGAGGGAGTCTAAATAAGTAAGGGAAACCACATGAGAATAAATAGTAGGGGAAACCAAGGAAGGTTGACCTTGGTATAGAAAACTAGGAGGAGCTACATACTACTACCTTGATGTGCCTAAGGTGGGATTAAAAGGCTCTAAGGATGCTAGAGGTTGAGCCTAAGGGGAACTATGTTGAGACTCACAACTACTAGATAAATGAAGGGCATGCATAAAAAGAGGTTGTCCTACCTGGGAGGTCTCCACTAGTGAAGTTGATGAAGTTGATGAAGTTGACAACCTCCTTGTTGACCTAGTGGCTGGTATCCTTAGGCCAATCCTTCAAAGCTTCATAGACATCATGTGTCTTCATCCAATGAATAATGACTTATTTTTTGTAGGGTATGTCATACTCTAGGAGATTATAGTAGATTTTGAAGGATGCCCTAGTGATGTTTGAAAATAGGTATCCATTATTGGGCGAGTGGACCATGTCATTAGTGTATTAATATCATCAACAAGGTGGTGAAAAGGTCTAATTAGAAGAAAAACTTAGGCTTGATAGTGCCTTTGTGGAGGCCCAACCTTCTAAGTACCATGATATCATCGGTGAATTCAACATTTTCATCTTCAGACTCATCATCGCTTATAAGATTCTAAATGTTTTCAATCATCTTGAAGACCTCATTATAATGTTGATACCGTGTGATCCCTTAGAGGAATGTGTTGTCTCAGATTCTTGCTCTGGATTAGAATTAGAAGTAGAAGATACCATAAATACATTTTAAATTCACTAAGATTTATCATAGATCTTGTATACAAATTATCTTCTCAAATGTATGAATCTGCGTCACCGCCTTAAGAACTCTCAAGGATATTTTAAGCATAGGGCTCTTGGTAGTTTGGATTGTGGAGAATAGCTAACTATGAGCTTAGTTTGGATGGGACCTTATAGGGCATTGAAATATATCTACAATAATGGCATCAAGGGTCATAATATGTTGATCTCTGAGTTGATAGTGTTATAAACCCATGATAGGAGAATTGATCTCTAAGTTGATGGCATGATTTTGAATTGGTCATTTCCCTTTTTGGCATAGATTTGATTTTTTTTTAAATAGGCCTTAATTAGATTGGCTAGTGAAAATGAGACATGGCTCTATGTCAAATTATGACCTACCTAAATGGGCTAACAAATTAGAGTGTGTGGTGGACACATGCTATGTATTGGCCCTCATGGCACTCGAGATGCGTTCAGAGTTGGCCAAGTGTCATTTTGGTCGTAGTGGGCCCAAGGGATGATGTTATTGACTTGATGACCCACATTTTATAGCTATACAATTCTCTAGGTGTATGAGAGTACATGTGGGGATCCTTAATTAGATAAATTCTCCTGAGCCATACTATTATCTGACACTTTTAGGTAAATTTATGGTAAATTAGCCACTAGGTGTATGGAAGTACACGTGGTGCTTCATGATTAGATCAAGATTCTTGGACCATATACAACTTTGATAGATATAGGTGCACATCTATGTAAATTGGCCATCAAGTTTATGAAATTACATGAGACACTTCATGATCGGATTGGGATTCCTAGACTGCATGAAACTTTGATAGATTTGGGTGCATGTCTAGGTAAATTGACCATTAGGTGTATGGAATTATGCATGGTGCTTCATGATTGGATCAAGATTCTTGGATCATTTTTATCTTTGAAGCTTTGGGGCTGGCTCTAGGACCTATAAATGTAAAAAAAACTAAGCCATTATAAAGCATTTTGAAAAGGAAGGGTTGATCACCTATTAGAAATAGCTTTAGAGAGGGTGCCAACTAGACTATAGGTCATTAAATCGAAAAATTTTGGTCGTTAACTCTAGGATCTGGTGTCAATGATTTTCTAAAAGAAAGAGTTATTACTAAAAAAAAGTATATAAACATTTTAAAAGCATGTTGAGACTCAATACATACATACATACATGTATTTCATAAACATGTATGTATGTATGTATCTTTCATGGGCTTTTATTTCATAAAAATGAGTCTCAACATGCTTTTAAAATGTTTATATACTTTTTTTCAGGTACTAACTCTTTCTTTTAGAAAATTATTGACACCAGATCCTACAGTTAATGACCCAAATTTATGGATTCAATGACCTAAAGTCTAGTTGGCACCCTCCCTAAGGCTATTTCTAATAGGTGATCAACCCTTCCTTTTCAAAACACTTTATAATGACTTAGTTTTTTTTACATTTTATAGGTCCTAGACCCAGCCCCAAAGCTTCAAAGCTACAAATGATCCAATCATGAAGCACCATGCATAATTTCATACACCTAATGGTCAATTCACCTAGACATGCACCCAAATATATCAAAGTTTCATGCAGTCAAAGAATCCTAATCCAATCATGAAGTGACACATGTAATTTCATAAACTTAAATAGATGAAAAACTAGCCCCTTATTGAACCCAATCTGAACCCTATCTTATTTCAAAATCTTAGGATCAATCCCCATATATAGACGTCAATTAGATTTCAATCTTCAAGATTTATGAAAACTCTAAATAAATCCCCTTTTATATGTGTGTGTGCATGTGTACACACACACACACACACATACAATACATATGTATGTATGTATGTGTGTGTGTGTGTGTGTGTGTGTGTGTGTGTGTGTGTGTGTGTGTGTGTGTGTGTGTGTGTGTGTGTGTGTGTGTGTGTGTGTGTGTGTGTATGGATGTATACATGTGTGTGTGTGTGTGTGTGTGTGTGTGTTTGTATGTATGTATATATGTATGTATGTATGTACACACACACACACACACACACACACCCATAAAAGGGAATTTATTTAGAGTTTGCATAAATCTTGAAGATTGAAATCCACTTAACGTCTATTTATGGGGATTGGGCCTAAGATTTTGAAATAAGATAGGGTTTAGATTGGGTTCAATAAGGGGCTAGTTTTTCAACCCTTTAGCTTACAAGGGGTCATCCTTTGTTTTGATAAATGTGTTGGTCACAATAGGGCTATATATGTTATTCCCCTTACTTGATTACCCCCTTCTATTTGGTTTATATTATGTTTATTGTGCAAGAGCTATCATCTTGGATTTTCCAAGTATTTCACATGACACATTGGCACATGTAGTTAAATAGTAAACCCTTGAAGACAAATATACAAACCTAAATTAGAAAATTAGTCACACAGTCAACCAAAACATAATTGCAATCAATAGACAAGGTTGTAGTGTGGCCCTATCCTCCTAGTGCAGCCTTATCCAAACATACTTTGCATTTTTTTTGGATGTGACATAGTTCATAGGTCTTCAAAATCAATTTTCAGCTACAATAAGCCTGCATAGTCAATTTAATAAATTATATCCATGCTAAGTTTGCATATATTTTGTTAATTTAATATTTTTAGCTCATTTCCAATTCTATAAGTTTTGTATTTGACATTTAATCTGTATATTTTTGTAGATCTGATTCAGTTTTCAACTATTTATTTGTTCTTACCATTTCATTGTTAAATTAAAAATAACAATAAATATATTCCAAGCATTATCTCGGTTAAACTCTCTGAGGCATTATTTACTTCATCTGATATGGAAAACACATATTCATTAGCAAATAGTGTTGAATCTAGCTTTAATTTTTTATTCTTTTCCTTTTTACCTTTTTGTTTTTTGTTTTTTGTTTTTTGTAGGCTTCAATTTCATCCCACAATGGTTTGCATTCATGGATCTCATGACTCTCGACATATTAAATGGGTTTGTAATATTATTATACATAATATTAGATAATCCCAGGGATATTATATGGATATTAGCATTCATGTGTCTCATGACTCCCAAAATATTAAGCCTTCACATGAGAATATTTTTTAGATTTTGGGTCACATTGTGTGATTCATTTGGTTCAAATGGTTCAAACTATGGTTTAGTTTGTTCATATTGACACAATTTACAATTTGTTTCCTCATATATAAGGCATGTGTGGGGCATTATACAAGTTATAGATTATCCCATTAATTCAAATTATCACATTTGGGGATAGATTATTTTAATAGAATAACATACATAGTTATGGAATTCTATATTTAGATTGGGACATTTTGATCAAATTTTGGGGAATGAACATTGTTCATGCAGCCACATTTTAAAACCTTTCTATTTTCATGTTGGTACTGAATGTAACGAGGGAATGCTTTGAATCTAAAATCCATATATAGTGGTTGATTTGAACTATGTTATATTAACATACGAGCCTAGTATGGGGCTCCACCATTTTATCTTGGGGTTCAAGATTAGTTGATTGAGTAGTGTGGTTGAACATCCCTCAATAGCCTAACACTACTCCTTATGTATGGGGGTTGAGGCATTTATCTTCCCAACTCATGGTTTTACACAATGAAATTTGTATTGGGAAATAATCACCCTATGAACTTCTCTTTGGGGCATAATCCCCAATCTCCAATACTATAAAAGGCATCATGGTTCACATAATTATAGGTATACTCATTCCTTGTTTTTCATTTTGAAATGTTTCATTGAGACATTTTAATTTAGATTTCATCTTATATATGGACATTTATTTTTGTGTGTTTTATTTTGGGTTTTCATGAAACAATTTAGAAACTCAGAGCCTTTTCCTGAAATAATGTGTGTTTTACACACTAAGGTGTGCAATATCTTTATAGTTTAACTCTAATATTGCCAATACTATAATAAAAGAGGGGAATTTGTAGACTCTCAAATTTGGTATTAGACACTTATAAATGTTAGTTATGACATATCTTAACCATACATGACTTGTTCATACACATATGATTCTTTCTTGCACTTATTCCTAACCATTCACTTGTTTATGGGTTTGACCTGTCTGATTTTCTACCAGTCACATATATAACTTCCATAATCTACACCTAAATAGTTAGTCATCTTATGTAGACCATTCCCTGATCCTAAATCATTGTGTCTTGTCTCCTAGACATTTATGTATACAATGGATGCCTAGGGATTTTATAAACATCTATTTATTATATATCCCCATTCACTTGTTTATGGGTTTGACCTGCCTGATTTTCTACCAAACACATATAGAACTTCCATAATCTACACCTAAATAGTTAGTCATCTTATGTAGACCATTCCCTGATCCTAAATCATTGTGTCTTGTCTCCTAGACATTTATGTATACAATGGATGCCTAGGGATTTTATAAACATCTATCTATTATATATCCCTTTATTCACCTCACAACAAACACTTTTAAGATTTAAATCATTCCTATGGGTTGGTCCATACGCTTTAAATTTTGGTGGCATAGAAAATTACTTGTTTAACCCTTTTCAAAATTAAGGGTAAGGAAAATAGCCTAATCAACTAAAGCAAAGACTATTATAACAAGTAAGGCAATTATATAATTCATAATTTATAATATATTATGATGTAATACTTAATTATAGAAATATGTTTAATATAAAATGTACAATGTTAAAATAATAATTCAATTAGTTAAACACAAATAATGAATAATACTTAACTTATTGAATGGTGCACAATTATATCTGATAATTTTAGGTTTTGAAATAGTCAAGATGATGCTCAATTATGATTTATCATATTTTAGAAATTAGCTTTTTGTTAGCCTAGAAATTACCATCAATTTAAGGACACTAGCATCAATACTTTTGTCCTAAAATTGGCACTTCTATCTGAGTGGATTACAAGTCCTTTTCTATAAATTACACTTGTGCATGTTAGGCTTCCAAGTTGCCTTGTGGATTATCTATTAAAATCATGCACATAGGTTTTGGATATCAATATGTATCTCAAAACCCTATGTCATCCAATTAGGGCATGTCACCTTGTAAAATAGGGGTTATTAATCTCAAGTAAAGTTGAGATGACCTCAAATACCAATATTATGAAGAGGGCCTCAGACTGATGTAGTTTTTCCCCTTATGTGGGCTTGTGTGTGAACAATTATGTAATATGTTTTAGATTAAGGTAAAAACAGGTTTTGAAGGGGACCCGAAACCCTTTAACAGGAACAAAAAAGATAAAGCATTACCATGCTCCAAGAAAAGCCATCCTTAAACCTACTAAAATGTAGCAACAAAAATAGGTTATACAAGGATAACCTCAAAAAACCATTAGACAATCAACCCCCTAATATCCCGCAAGATGCTCTAATATCTATTTTTAGGGGTAAAATCCAGAATAGTTGCCTGTCTGCCATCAGCTATATTCTGCATACTTTCTAGCTCTCTAGTTTTCCTTATGGGTCTTCTTCTGGGTTTGTCAGGAGAGCCAATATCCGGTTTCACCTTACGATATTGTTCATCTCTTTTTTTGAGTTTATCCCAAGCAAAAACAAGCTGATTCGCCTTTGTTTGCTGGTCTTTTTTACTGCTTCTAGTTTCTACTCCCTTAGTATTCATGTTTTTTCCACCCCTTTTTCTTTGGTTCTCCTGAAGCTCCTCCAAAGGGATATCATCATCAGCTTGAATCTCCCTTGACTGAGAAAGGAGAATATCCTCCTCTTCTGAATTATTTACATCTTCAGCCAAGATTTCTCCTTCTTCTAGTACACTTTTGTCATCAGCATCTCCCCATCGCTCTTCTATCCTTTGATAGCAAACGATTTGTCTTGATAAATCCATCAAATCTTCTATTCTTTGTTCGGGAATTTTGATATCTATTTGTAGTCCATCTCCTTTTTTTGAATTTTCTTTCTCAACAGAAAACTCTTTATACGCCTCATTTTGTGGATCTTTGGGTTCTTCACAAGAAGGCTCTTTATCTGCCTCTTCATCTAAATCTTTAGGATCTTCACTATTCTTTTGTTCTTGTCTATGATCTTCCTTTAGTTTCCATTCTTTCTTATGCTGAATTTTTCTCCCATCCAAAACACCACTCAGAAGATTTTTGCTTTTAGACGGACAGTTTTTAACGAAATGCCCCTGCTTCTTACAAGCATAGCAAGAATTAGGCAAATCTTCAAAAAAAATCCCTTGAGTTTTTTTGCCCATCTTGGATATTATATCCACTTTTTCTGGGATGTGATTCAATCTGCCACTTTGACATAAAGTCTGGCACTTTGAAGTTTGGATCTGAAAGCCATAGCTTTATCCACTGCCACAAGTTCACCAAAAGAACTGGCAATACCTTTAAAGATTTCCTCATGCCAAAACTCTAAAGGGAGTCCAGGAAGTCTAACCCAAATGGGAGTGGTTAAGAAAAAGGAATCTGATAGATCCATGTTGGGCTCCCATTTTTTTATAGTAAGAGAACATTTACCAAAAGACCACGGTCCTCCACCCAGGACCATATTCATGTCTTCCTTACAATTGAAAATAAATGAGAAGAAACCATTCAACATTGGTGCCATTTCTACCTCTCCTCTAATTACCCATTTCATTTTAACCATTTTTTTAAGAGATTCCATATCTGGTCTTGCTCCTAAAAATTTACCCACTAGGGTGAAATCCATGGAAGACATAGAGAAATCTATTAAAGGGTCTGGAATGAAAACTTGAAACTCACCTTTCTCCCAGCAAGATTTAGCAGTCACCGGTGGGAAAATAGATTTTCCATTGGGTTTCTTGCCAAACAAAGATGACCACTTCTTTTGCTCTGCATTCTCTGCCTTTAGCACTTCTGAAGAATTTTCCTTATTAAACTGCACATTATCTTTCTCCTTTTCATGCTCCTGCCCCAACACAACAGGAATAGAATCTAGATGGGACACACAAATCCCACTGAAAGGATTAGAACCACTCGACAGTTTTCCATTATTTCCAATAGCGGCACATTCTGCCCCCACAATTTTTTCTGCACCTCCTGCTGTCCCTCCAGGGTCTGTACCTACTGCCTAGTTCTCCACAAGCAGTTTTTCTCTCAATTATGTAATATGTTATATGTGAGTGCATGTAGTGATATTGATTGTAACTTGGTAAATATTATTCATGGATTTCTCTTTAGATTCTTCAGACCTGTGAGAATATTATTGTTATGACTGATATGGAAATAGGGAAGAATAAGACAAATTTTCAAGCTTGAGAGGTGCCTTTAGTCATATGTGTGATTGAAAAGTACTTGATATTTCTTGATGATAATGAAAGTTCTCCAAATTGTATTTATATAACACCTTTTGATCTATAATAGATAATAATCAAGTGTCATAACAATAGAAAACTCACTTAACTTGGATCAAAACCTTTATTTAATGATTAAGTCAATTTAAATTATTATGGAATTTAATAATGGATTTTAAATATCCATAATAGACTGAATTTAAAGAGTGTAACAAAGAAGACAGATTAAAAAAATACATTGAACTGATTTGATAACGGAGTTCGGCACAATGGTCTACATCTCTGGATATGCTCCAATGGGGATATCTCCTATTAAATTTTTTGTAAAATAGCTTTCAATCTTTTAGAAATCTTCTCAAATCTTCATCTCGATCTTAATTTATATTAAAAGAATACTTTGAAACCAAATACAAATTTTGGGACACTTAGAATTCTCCCTAAGTCTCTTACACCACTCTTTCCCTTATACTTAATCTTCAAAAAACACACAAAAATTAGTTTTAAAATGAGCCTTGAGCACTTTATATAGTGCTTAGTCTTGTTGGTGTATCAATCAAGTCCTTCATCCTTTACCAAAATATCCAAGGATCTAATCCCATGGCTTAGGCTTTGGCATTTAGCATAATATATATCCCACATTTGGGAGATGAATTCATGTTTGGCTATTTTTAAGGCTCGATTCTCCATGTTTCAATCACTGATAAGCCTTTTGTGGGCTATGGCATTATAAATGGTTGGTGATGGTTATGAGACTTGACCCCAAACTTGGCATTATGACTTGGCGGTCTATGTTGGGCCTTGGCAGTTATAACCATCTCCACGATAACACAGTTTCATCTTTGACCACGTAATAATGGGTTGGCTTGGAACTTTCAATGGTCTTCGAGCATGATAAATAATTACATAGAAATATAGTCAATAGGTGACTATAAATAAAATTCAACCATGAATAATAAGTGGTGGCAAGCCACATGGTGGCTTGAGGACCCACCACATGGACCACTCTCAATTCAACACTTGTCGACATCCAACTGGATGATCTATTAACTCCATCAGTGGTAGGGTCCCCCTCTAAGACAAAAGTGGACTCCATTGGCTATGGTCCTCGTAGCCAACTTTTTACGCTAGTCAAAGATGAAGGATGAAAACTAAACCCAAAATTTGTGGACAAGCTGATTACCATATGTCATTCCTATATTGGGGCCCTTGCTGTGATACAATTGTAGCACATTAACATGTCACCTTTTTTCCCTATTTAATATAAAGACTTCCATACATAACATCTTGCATATATGGGCTTAAAATTCACCCACTTGAATTACACCTAAAAGCTCTCGACAAACTCTATGTTGTGCTAATGATTAATATACAATTTGACGACTTCATTTTTAGAGCATATATGGATCTTCCCATATCAATCCTCCCCACTAGAAGCTTTTAGACCTCCAAAATTTGATTAATTGGTAAAGAGGTGAGGGTATTTTTCCTTCACTCTTTTGGCTTCCATCTATTTGGCCTTGTTAAGGTTCATCCCTTTGAGATGAACATGAAGATATTCAACATCTCCCCTTCATGAAGTCTGAACCTTCTTGTCAAAAATTATATCTTCCTACAATTATGTTAGATACTCAATAGCAAAATCATCAACAAAAGAAATGCATACACTCTCATCATGATCTACAATCATTGGAGGCTCATACATTTTTAGATTTTCCACATTAACAACTGAATAAATCTGCATATAAGATGGCAAATCCAACCGAAAAGGATTTTTACAAAAAAAAATTGTAATACAAAAAGGACCATACTAGATTGGCTTCAACTTTTTAACTTCACCTATTAGCCTTTATTTACTAATGTGAAGCCATACCAAATCACCTACATTAAATTGGTGATCAACACGATGTTTGTCATGTCTTCTTTTGTACTTTGCCTAACTTTTCTCCAATTGATCTCAAACAGTTTAGTGTACCTATTGTATATTTTTAATGAACTTATTGGCTTTAACATCATCATTACGTTCATCTATAGCTAAATCCTATCCATAACAAACTTCAAATGGAGATTTCATAGTTAAAGAATGAAGTGCATGATTGTAAGCATGTTGAATATAGCATAAATGTTCATCCCATAACCTGGGGTGTTTATTGTAATAACCCCTAAACAATGTACCACTATATAGTTCACAACATCTATTTGACCATCAATTTGTGGATGAAATGCAGTGCTCTTATTCAAGTTAATGTCCATTAATTCCCACAGTGTTGACCAAAATTCCCTAAGAAACTAACCTGAATAGAAACAATAGAAGTGGGCAAACCAAAATGAACCCGTACATACTAAAAGTACAAGTGTGTCATACCTTCTCCTATAATCTGCTTAGTGTAAGGAATTAAAACACACATCTTGCTAAATCTATCCACTACCACATACAAGTAATCATGTTTCCTTCATGAAATAGGCAAACCCCCTACAAACTCCATGAAAATACTTTCCTAAGGATGGGTAGGAACAGGTAAGCTAGTGTAAAGTCCCAATTTCTTGTTACTAGGCTTACTTGTGGCACAAAGAACACACCCATTGATATATTTGGAACCATTTTCCTGTATATGGGGCTAGTAACAATACATTCTCAAATGTGCAACCATTTTATCAACTCCAAAATGACCAAAAATAAGAGAAGTGTGTGCTTCCCTAATCATGTGCACCCTTTCATTTTGAGGAATGCAAAGTTTACCCAAATGATACAAAAGTCCATTATGCACATGATAGTCTAATTCTTCTACCTATTTACCATTCATCAAATCCTTGTACACATTCTTAAAGTCAACATCATCAACATACTATTTTCAATAACTTTCATGATTCAAAGAACCATGTTGTAAAAGAATAGATGCAACTACTATAGGAGGTCTAGAAAGCATGTCAGTAACTTTATTCTATATACCTTATACGTGATCACAAGATGAAATAGTTGCAGGAAAACCATCCAATGGAAATGCCTAGATTGTTGTAGCTTGGTCTGTGACTAGAGATACTGGAGGGGCTGATGATCTGTATGTATCACTATTACTTTGCCCATCAAGTAATGTTTTCATTTTTTAACACTTTGAACCAATGCATACAATTCCTTATCATAAGTCAAATAGTTTCTTACCACACCTATGAAGGTCACAAAATGATAGCATATTGGCTTCTTTCCTTGCATCAGGACAACTCCCATAGCATAATCACTTGCATCTGTCTTGATCTCAAATGGCTAATACAAACTAGGAAGTGCCAAAATAGGAGTAATATTAATCTTTGTCTTCAAAGTGTCAAAGGCCTTTTGTTGCTTGCCTCCCCATTGAAAGACCTATTTAGTACTAGTCAAAGAATGCAAGGGTGATACAATATATGAAAAATTAGCAATGAATTTTCTCCAATATTGTACTGCACTAAGAAAACTTCAAACCTCAGTTACATTATTGGGTTTAGGCCATTTTACTATAACCTCTACTTTTGCATGATCAATTTTCAACTCACCATGTCCTACAATATAACCCAAGTAAACCAAAGAGGTCTTGCCAAATTCACATTTAGACAATTTTAAATAAAGTTTATCCCTTATCAATGCATCCATGACTTTCCTAATATGAATCACATGATCTTCCCAAAACTGACTGAAGATCAAAATATCATCTAAGTAAACTATAACAAAATAATCAAGGAATGGCATGAAGACATCATTCATCAAATGCATGCATGTATTCGGTGCATTGCATAACCCAAAAGGCATGACAAGCCACTCAAACAATGCTTGTTTAGTCTTAAAATCAATTTTCCAAATATCACCATCATTAATCCTAACCTGATGATAACCACTTTTCAAGTCTAACTTAGTGAAATAAACAACATTTCTTAACTAATCTAGAAAATCATCAATACGAGGAAGAGGGTAATGATTCTTAATAGTAATTTTGTTCAAATCATGGAAATCAACACACATTCACCATGTGTCATCTTTCTTTGGCACTAAAATAATAGGTGAACCAACAAGAGATGTACTAGGACGAATAACACCCTTCTCCAAAAGTTACATTACCTATTTTTTGATTTCCTCATTTTCCACCACTTATAACCTGTACATGCCAATGTTAGGGAGATGAGAATCATGTAAAAACTAAATTTCATGTTGAAATACCCTTTTAAGGGGTAACCCTTTGGGATCCTAAAACACATCATCATAACTAGAAATGATTTCAACCATTTAAATTTTATGTCTAGGATCATAACTTTCTATATCCTGGGAATATTCTTTTTCCTTAGACTTAATCAACATAAGACAAAAAAAATTGCGTGAATTGACTAGTCTTTTCATTTGCCCTACTATAACCAATGAAATACTCATCTTAATGTGATGTGCTCTGACTATATATTTAATACCATTTTTTAACAAGAAATTAATTATTCTCCTCCCTATAGAAGATTGTTTTTCTATCATAAAGATAAGGGCTTCCTAAAATAATTTATCATATGTCCAGAAGGACTACATCCAGATAAACCTCATCCACAAACTTGGATGTGATGCTAAATTTCAATCTGCAAGTTTTAGTTACTTCCATCTTTGCGTCATCACACACCCAACCAAGTGGATGGGGTTTTGGATGGGGATTAGTTTGTAAGCCTAATTTTTTAACTATCTCCTCAAAAATAAAATTTGCCTATGATCCACTATCAAATAGAGTGTCAATCTTAGTATGTTTTGAAACAACCCTAATGTAGAACAACTCATTTCTTTTTTCATCATCATGTACAGATTTCTATTTTTAAGAGGAAGCAATATTAGATAACTTTGTGTTAGAAACAAAAAGAGAAGAACAATTCTTCATACTCATGGTTATGATTTTAGTTTCATCCCCTAAATCTGAACCCAAATCCTGAACCATAGCATTAGTTTTCTTATTCTTCTTCCTAAGCCTGTTAGGTATTAATTCAAGATGTAATTTCTAACACTTAGACTCATCGTGATTTTTCTTACAATGATTGAAAAATGGCTTAATCTCTTCTTTATGAATAATAGCAGTGAATTTTTGTTAACCCTTTCTATAATTTTGCCCTTTAGAATGATTAACATCTGATTGCTTACTTTTAACTTTAGGAAAAGATTCTTTTGTCTATTTTCCTCTAGCCTTCAAGTGAATGGATTTAACACATGCTTCATATAAATTAGTGGGATTGAGGACAAGAATCATTTGTTTCAAGTAACTATGCAACCCACCTATTTACTTAAGCAATGTTTCTTGTGTATAAAGAGGAATATTCAAAAGTAAAGCCTTTTTCTTAAATTTATATGTATATTATTGAACAATTTAGCCTTTATTTTGCCTGAAAGATTACCAATCTATCATAGTTTCTTGTAGATAGCCTAAAGGATAAAATTGCTTTCTGATTTCATCAACAAATTCACCCTAAGTAGAAATCAAGTTAGCTGTGTTAAGCTCATTTTTTTTCAACTTACTCTCCCACCAGATGAGTGTTGTGCCTTTCATTCGAAGAGTAGCTAGGTGAATTTTAGCCTCATCATCTGCAATTTTATGGACCCTGCAATATACTTCAATTTGCTTTATCTAGTTTTCCAATTTTTTTGCATTGATCTCACCATTAAACATCCGCAATTCAAACTTAATATCTAGCTTTAGTGAAGGAAGATATTCAATGATTTTTTTGTCTTTATCATAATTTGAAGAGGAGGAAGGTTTCTCAAAAAAAATTCCACCTTCATCATGCTCCATTTTCCTTCATATTTCATGGTAAAGCTCATCAACCATATCCGTCATTTCCAAGAAGGCCTATCAAAAAGCACATTCAAACTGAAAGTCATCTCTCATTCTCATAGTACGTCTTGACCCAACCTCTAGATTATACTCAAAAAATTCTCCTTCACCCTACCTAGATCTCAACCCGGTCAACATATACTAGCAATCCACATGGTTAAATACCAAATTCTACTTTGATACCAAAAAATTGATCTGTAATCAATAATAATCAAGTGTTGTAATAGCAAAAAATTCACTTGATTAAGATCAAAACCTTTATTTAATGATTAAATCAATTTAAATGGTTAAAGAATTTAATAATGAATTTTAAATATCCATAATAGACTAAATTTAAAGACTGCAACAAAGATGATAGATAAAAAAAAATACATGAAACCAATTTGATAATGGAGTTTGGCACAATGGTCTACGTCTCTGGATTTGCTCTAATGGGGATCATTCCTATTAAAATTGCCACAAAATAGCTTAAAATATTTTATAAGTCTTCTCAAATCTTCATCTTGGGCTTAACTTTTGTCAGAATAATACTCTCAAACCAAATACAAATTTTGAGGCACTTATAATTCTCCCTAAGTCTCTTACACCACTCTTTCCCTTATGTTTAATCTTCAAAAAACACACAAAACTTAGTTTTAAAACAAACCTTGAGCACTTTATATAGTGCTCAGGCTTGTTGGTGTATCGGTCAAGTCCTTTATCTTTTACCAAAATAGCTAAGGATCAAATCCCATGGATTAGGCTTTGGCATTTAGCAAAATCTATATCCCAGATTTGGGAGATGAATTGATGTTTGGCTATTCTTAAGGCTCGAGTCTCCACATTTCAATCATCAACAAGCCTTTTATGGGCTATGGCATTAGATTTGGTTGGTGGTGGTTAAGAGACTTGACCCCAAACTTAACATTGTGACTTGGAAATCTATGTTGGGCCTTGGCGGTTACAACCAATTCCATGGTAGCACAGTTTCATCTTTGACCATGTAATAATGGGTTGGCTTGGAACTTTCGATGGTATTTGAGTATGATAAATAATTACATATAAATATAGTCAATAGGTGACCATAAATAAAATTCAACCATGAATAATAAGTGGTGGCAAGCCACATGGTGGCTTGAGTACCCACCACATGGACCACTCTCAATTCAACACTTGTCAACGTCTAATTGGATGCTCCATTAACTCCATAGATGGTAGGGTCCCCCTCTAAGAAAAAAGCAAACTCCACAAGCTATGGTCCTTGTAGCCAGCATTTTATTCTAATCAAAGATGAAGGATGAAAACCAAACCCAAAATTTTTAGACAAGATAACTGCCACATGTCACACCTATATTAGGTCCCTTAGCATGCTATAATTGTGCCACATTAACTTGTGTCACCTTTTTCCCCTATTTAATTCAAAGACTTCAATGCATGATATATTGTGCATATGGGCTCAATATTAATCCATTCAAATTGTGCTAGAAAGCTCTTGACGAGCTCTACATTGTGCCAATAATCAATCTATAATTTGATGTCTTCATTTTTATAGTGAATATGGATCCTCCTAGGTCACCTTTGAACTGATCTCACTAGAGGGTTGAAATAACATTATAGGTATTAACCCATACATGTTGAAAGATTTTCAAATTTGAGTGTTTGTGGGGTACAAAAACTAGTGTTAAATCTAGGACCCTGATGTCGATGACAATGTCATAATATTAATGATAGTGTCTAGGATAATAGGCAAATTTTATAAATATGTAACTGGAAATGAAAGATATATATCAGGTTTTAAGAATACTATGGGTTACAAGTGATATGAGTAATCAAAATATAAGGGTTGGATTATAAGATAAGTATTTAGGTACAATGAGATGGAGAACGCGATCCTTTCAATAACATAAAGGTTCTAAATAGAAGGGTTAAGATATGAGTGATATTTTACAAGTACACAAGACTATTTCATCATATAAAATCCATATTTAGCATGTACAGTTACCCCCATTAATCTAGTAATGCATAAAGATGATATTACTAGGTTAAAGGAAAAGAAATATGTACCTTAGTGTGTAAAACACACCTTGATTTGACTTGAGCCCTATTTTAATTTACTATTTGCATATTACTTGTAACCAAGAGCATGTTATAATGTAATTAGTACATATAATATGAAATTATAAATAATTAAAATGATTGAAATAAAAGAGAGCAAAGAAGGAGTACACATGTGTGTCAATGCAACCATGTTAACCTTAGGTAATTTTCTTTAGTAATGATGATTCCTAGTTGAATAATTGGAGAGAGATACATTCAAAACTGAACATCAGAGATGTGAAGAGGATAATTATAGGTTGATCATGACCCCAATCCAATACAAAGGTGAGTTGTGTTAAAACCATCGAGTACGTTGAATATTGATCACATAACTCAAGTATATACATAATCCTGCCAATATCACCCAGGTCAAATGGTATAACCATCTCAACCTAAAAAATAGAAGTAGTGTCAAATCCATCGAGTGTGATGAATCTAAATATCATTACTTAAGGGAGATAAACTATTGAAATAGATAAAATCTCAATCAATGTGTCTTGGTAAAGTTGGTGGATATATATATATCTGTGATTTGGTGCGTTTGCATGGCATATGTACCTCTAATGTGTCTCAAGTTAAATTATTTTTTAAAATTTAACCTTTCATCTATTATCTATGTATAATATCTATCACAAAATTGAAAATCTTAATTCCAAATATGTGAAAATTAATGCCAAATACATAAGATTTTGACCCAAGTGTATATCTGAGTCATGTAAACAACATCATTTTTTTCTAATTTTACCAATTTTGTATGTGGACTCATGTCTTTATGACATGTCTCCAATGATATTCCCCCATTTTGAGGTGAGGGGAATGCAACATGACAATCACCTTATCTCAAAAGGATAAGATAACCATGTTATATATGTAACAATCATGTAGTAAATAAGTATATAGTGATATCATGTCTAAGTAGATGTATAAATGAAGCTCACAATATCTAAAAATAACAAGCCCTAATTTGCATGATATGGATCATGGAAATGTCTAGAATTAATAATCATAATCTAAACAAATAATTAAGCACACAAACAAGATCACTCAACAACACATAAAGGGTATCTAAGGAGACTGCAAATAAGTGGCATGTTCAAATTCTGCACACTCAAGGGGAGGGTATGTTAAAATGTCTACACACTAAATAAACAAAACTCGAGACATTGTAGCCAATAAAAAAATATATATGTTTAAATATTCCACAATCAAAACAAGGTAGAAAATAATAATTACACTCAATTAAGCCATCTAAAAAGATAAATACGCGAAATATAATAAACAAGCATAAGTATATCATACTAGGTCGTGTATATATGTGTTATAAAAATGTTCCATAGAATAACATATAAAATACATTGTATACTATGTAAGGATGATTATAGGATTCTGTAAGCATTAATATATAAGCTCAAAATGATAATCTAAAGTGATCATAAAATAATATACCTTATATTAATCAACAAAATCAAGGTGCCCCCAGTATAGTGTATCACGTGGGTAGAAGAAAGGTCCAATATTTATATATGCATGCATCAAGGATATAATGTATGTTTGTATCACACTCAAGTACCTATGAAACATATGTGTGTATAGAAAGGAAAATATATTATATCTACTAACATGAAGTAAACAATATATGCAAAAGCTAGTAAACATGTAAATGCTAAATATTTTTGTGTTTTATTTTTTTTTTGGAATGTTTGCACATAATATCATTATCAAAGGTGATATAGACAATGAAAAAGTGCTACTAGAAGCCAAAGATGTCATCAAAAGGATATCTTAGTTTGGGACCTATATCTTTCGTGTCATAGTCATATGTTACATAATCAATATCATCATGATCATACCAATCTTATGTATTATTAGGATCATAATCATCAATGTAATCATTATCATATGAGAGAATTAACTTTTTAAGTTCTTCTTGAACTTATGATATACAATTTTGAGCATCTGTATATCAAAAATCAATTGCACCATATATTAGAGTTTCCATATTTAAAGTTTATTTCTCTTGAATATGTTCATCATTGTCAAAATGTTTTATCTAATTGTGGACTAGAGAAGAGTCATGTATCTATGCTTGAGCACTAGAAAAAGATGTAAATTTTGCTTTGACTTATTGATCTTTTTGTAACATTATTTACTCTAGCCTTGAATTTTAAACCTTTTCTTGCTTTAATTGTGACTTTTAAATATTTTCTTGCTATAACTATGCCTTTTTAATCTTTCTTGTTCTAAGTTTTACATATGCAACTATTTTTTCTCTAAATTATCCTTTTGTACCCATACTTATTTTTTTTGCACTTGTGCATTAGGGGATATACTCATAGAGTGACTGAGTTACTTGATTTACGTATCAATGATAAGATCACCACTATCATTTATCTTTTGTATTTTTTTCAAGGTAAAACAACAATTTGTATGATGCCCATGCAATGTATGATATGCACAATAATATTTTGATCTCCTTAGAGGATGTAGAGGGGTTAGTTTGATCAACTTGTTATAAGCATTTACATTAGAATCTCACTTTAACTCTTATTATTGTTTTTTATAATTTTTGAAATAATTATTGTATATGACTTCTCTTTTAACATCTTATTTTGATATGAAATCTTGTTGGGCAAAATATTACTAAGTAAAGATGCAACACATGGTTAACACTAACATATTTTAGATTGTGTATATATGCATTATAATTTTCCAATGATGTGATCTTTTAACTTAAATGATTTTTCAACTCTTCTATGATCCTTCTCATATTGATAATTTTATATTTAAGGGTTTCAAAAGCACAAATCTTATGTACTTTAGATTGAATATGCATACACACACCATATAGGGGAGATGTGGGACGTGGACAAGTTTTAGGAAGGGTAAGTTGGTTCCATTATTTTAGATCTATAGGATGTGTTAACTTACCCCTTGAAGTAGTGATAACATAAAATTCATTAGAGGGATGGTAGTTATCACCATGCTAGAGAGTTAAAGGAGGCCTTATAGAATCTTGAAGATATGATTTCTCTTATTCCCATGTCACATTTGGTTTGATAAAATTTTGAATTAATGAAGCTTGTGTAGATATTTGGATACTTATTGCATTATAGTCATCAAAAATATCTATATCAACCATGATAAGTAAAGTAAGATAAAGTTCAATGCTATAAATAAAAGTATGGAAAGGATCCAAGAGAAAGAGCATGAAGGATACGGAAATAAGGATAACAAACATCACCAATAATATTCCCAAAAAATTAGAATTATAAAATAAATGTAGTAATCTCAAACCCTGGAAGGCTAAAACCCTAAGGCAAACTAGGGTTCTACAAGAAGATTTAGAGGTTGGGCTCGCTAAATGTTTAACCATTTTTGGAAATAGTTAAAAGATAATAGCCTAATAAATCAAGAAGAATATTCTAAACATAAAGCCAAATAAATTATTTAGATTCATCAAAGTTAAATAGGAATTCAAGCCTAAAGGATCTATTTTCACCTTTGAAGATTTATCTAAAAAAATTGTTTGCCACTTCTCTTATAATATCAAAAAGGATTTGACAACTTTATACTTACACAACACCAAGTAGAGCAACGATGAAACTTTTGCTTCCTTCCTCCAAAGATGGCGATCAATGACAAGTCATTTTACATGGTCATTTCTTGAGGCAGAGCTTGTGGACATGTTTATGAACAACTTAAATTCAAACTTGGGACATCATTTGTTACTTCTTTATCCAATTGGGGTCATTTGACAAAATTATTAAAAAGGGAGTTCAAATAGAAAGAACATTGATTAATAAAAGTGTAATCAAAATATTTAAATAGAATAATAATAATTACTCAAAACCAACAAACAAACAAAAGTTCTTTGACATAAACAAAAATCTTGTTAGAGACTGTGAACCAATGTCAAACAGATTCAAAACCCTCAACATTAAACACAAACATCCAATCAATAACATTATAATTATCGATGGACAACTTAAATAAGGAAGACCTAAATGTAAGTTCACTTAATTGAGTGACACTTAAGAGAATGTTTTTCGAAAGTTAACTCACTCAAACATGATAACAAGACCAAACACTAAACCTTTTGATGAAAATATTCTCAAACTATCACATCCCAATTTCACCTTATGATTTATAACCTTTGAATCCATGACTTAATATAGTTATTAATTGATTATTATTATTTTGATTTGAGCTTTATGACATATATTGTAATATAATAGTGATATTGTTGATTAGTATACATGATGTGACAATTATATTTTATTAATCAGTACATTGAGGATGTATATTTGTTAATTTTGCATCATTAGTTGATACATATGATGATTGAGACTAACTACTTACTTATTGTGAGGTGGATGCGATATTGATCCTACCCTCAGAGCTAGAAGAGGGAGAGCATCATCAGAGAGGATGGGTTACATGAGACGATTGAGAGATGGCAGAGGAAATTGCTAGTAACCTTATATACATGCACATTAAATTTTAAATGTTATATGTATAAAATATCAGTGCGTAGTTAAAGAAATATTATTTATGATTATATTTGTTATGTGGATTTAGTTTTAATTTTATTAGATTTCTTTAGTTTAATTATCTTGATTTTTTAGAACAAATCAAGAAAATAGATATTTAATTAATATATGTGAATAGTAATTAATTATTCAGTTATCTTATTTTGAAAATAATTAAAAACTCATTTATCTATTAATTAAAAATTAATACTTTTATTTTAATCATTTTCAAGGAGTCTTAAATATCTTAGAATGCTAACTTAGATTAAGTTGATTTAAATTTAGTCTTTTTAAAGCGTGCATGAGATTTCATTGAAAGTTATAAATTAATATCTTTATTTAATTATCAAAAATAAAGTTAACTTAAATCTCAAATTCTAATGCATGGATTGCATTAAGTATTCAAGGTTTAAAATTATCATTAAAAAGAAGATTTAAACATGCATGATTTAAGAAAACAAAAAGGAACTCAAATTAAGTAATGTAATTAAATTATGAACTAAAACTCTAAAGAGAAATAGATAGTAGAAATTATTAAAAAAAAGGAAAAAGAGGTAGCAAAAGAAAAATGAAGAAAGGTACAGATGGATAGAATACAATAAAGATTGGAAAGGATGGTGTCTGAAACTTTGAAACCGTTGACATTCCATTCTAATCTATTCAATATCTTGACTAGGTAGGTCATGTATTTTCAATTATGCATGGAATGTTAAGATTTTCATTTATATAATTAAGATTAAATTTGTAGACTAAGTTTTAGTGTTATCTATCTCGAGTCTAAATATATAAACTGTATTGTTTGTTCATTGGCATGTGTCTCACTATTTGACTTGTATATCACTCTTTAATGGCATGTGTTCCTCTCTAAAGATTTCACTTTACTCTATTGGTCATCATTCCAATTACATAGAGAGTGCATTCCATATAATGGGCAGCGTTTTACATTCTAATGACTATGCTTTATTTTATAAACCCTACGTAATAATGTTATAATGGTTGCATTCTATTTTAGTAACCTTGTGTTTCATTAAATAAGTTAGTGTTTCATAATATTAGTGCTTCATTTCACTTTATAGGGGAAGCGTTACATTTCTATTGGTTGTGTCCCCCCTTGAGTGACCTGCATTCCACATATATTTAGATATGCATTTTCCTTAGTCTTGACTAGTGTTTCACACATATTTAGATATGTGTTCCCTTTGTTTAGACCTACATCACTTATATCTAAATCTACATTGTATTTGAAGGTCTACATTTTAAATTATAGGCTATGATTCAAATATTATACCAGCATGCAAAGCCTCACCTTAATAGTGTCATAGGCATTGTCTAGATGTTAATAGTATATGTTTATAAAGGGTATAAAATATATTTACATCGTTCAAATTAAAAGATAAATATATAGACTATGGTAGATAAATCTGAAGAGTGTCTTTTTAAATGCCAGAAATATATTGTTTGATTTATTTGTGACATTTTGCAAGCTACAATTTAATCATATTGGACTGTGTTCAAAATTGAAACACCAATATATTATTGAAATCACTGTGTATTAAAACCCATGAATTTATAATTTAGATAAAACATGCAGTCAATTATGTGAAAAGTTGAGTCTTTAAGTGAAATCACTATGTTTAAATATTGAAGGATGAATTTGATGTTTATTGAAGGGCGTCTAAAATAGTAGATTGTAATTATATATTGAGCAAGCACTATTTATGTTTATATATTAGACTTAGTACTATTTACACTCTGTAAACTGGTTGTGTATTATACCGACATCATTAAATTTTATTTGGACTACGTATCAAATGAAATGCCCAGACTTTACATGAAATATCAAGTATAAATTTAAACACTGAATATATTTAATTGAATGATGAGTGTTTTTAAATGAAATGCCAAGTCATATATTAAAACATTGAGTTTTATATTATTCATTGAATCTTTTATTAAAAGTTGAGTCATTTAAATGAAACTCAGGAAAATAATAATTTGTCATATATTTTGGTTAAGAAATAAATAATAAAGGCACAAAAGAAACTATGTTTCTTTTTTAATGCAAGATCGAATGTTGGGTGGAACTTTAGTATGCCTCAGAATTTCTGTATAGTGGTTTATAAGTCGAGTTACACTCCCATCCGAGTTGTGTTGCTAGCTCAAATTGCATTTTAATCATAAGCATGATTATCATAGGGTTCTTATGAGGATTAAAAAATAGAAAAAAATTAAATAGTTTATTATTAACTCATACCTTGATCAAAAATTAATGTTGGATTGTTTTGTATTCTCAGTTTGATAAAAAATAGTAAAATGATATATGTGATTATCAAATATAACACATTATAAATATATGTGAACCAGATTAATTGATGAGTTTTAGTAATCAGTGACTAAGACGTGACTATTTATCCTTATAATCCATTTTCATATAAGGACTGTGCTTTGAATTTTATAGTAATAAGAATATCACTATGATTTGGGTAAAGTATAACAAAGTTAGACATTTCTATGACAATGTTATTATACTTATGTTTGATTACTACTATATCCTTGGTGATATAATTATATGATATAAATCTATATTATGGCTTTGATTAGAATGTTGTTAGAGATAAATAGTATATCTATAGCAATGAAGTGTTATGCAAACATATCGGCAGGGTCAAATTTTATAGCATCATGTATAGATAAAAAAAATTGTGCATTATATTTTGTGAGAGTATTTTATGTGCAAGTGATTAGACATTTTTAGAAGAAAATAGTGCATCGTAATATGTGCCTAGAGATTATATTTTCATCTCATTATTATTGTGCAGTATAATCTAGGGTATATCTAGATGGTATAATCTTGTACTTGCTTGTTTAATAATTATAGTGTAAGATTGTTTGTTCATGTTTGAGTTGGGTATTCATGCCCAATGAATTATGATATTATAGGATATCATAAGATACTTTACCATAAATGTATATACTTAGATGGTACATACAGTAATTGTAAGTCTAGACTCTCACTTACGTTAATTGACTAAATATATGTGTTGGTTATTACTTGAATAGTTTGTTTTGTAACAATTAATATGAAATTATGTATGTGTGCATACAACCTTGAAAATGTAATTTAATGTTAGGTAATACTTTTATGTGTTTGTATGACTTGTTTTGTTATATATATATATATATATATATATATATATATATATATATATACTTGTTTGATTAAAATCTTAAGATTCTATGTATTTATGATTACTTTGTATGAATAAATTTTTTTAAGTTTTATATTATGCTATCTATGTTTATTATCGATTTCACATTGATGATACTAATAGATAGTGAGATGGACTCCACTAACCTAGATAGCACCCCCAATGCTATAAGTAGATAATCCGATCAAGTAGTGTGTTATAAAATTGACTGATCAAGGTGATCGTACGTTATTTGAAAACTCTGACCAAAGTAATTTTATATATACATTGTCATTTCATATGTTTGATTTGCATGTTGTGTGATATCACGTTAAAAATGTATTTTCTTTATGATACATGTCATGTAATATAAATCTTACAACACACATGGTACTAGCACATCTCTTTCAATTCTTGTAATGTTTTATTTATCTATTTATGAAGGGAGGGACATTCCCTGATAGAGGATTGTTGGTCTATGATTGGTGTGGAAAAATGCTTAGATGATGCTCTCCCTCCCCCACTACAGTACTTACTTAGAGATAACACTTGAGATTATCAGTGATACATGATTTGGTTCGACTTGAGCTCTTAAGAGCTTGGTATCTATTTATTGTATTGGACTGAATACTTGAAAAAAATGTAATTATAATATATATTTGTTATATTTGAATAGTAGATGTTATATTAGTGGATCAATCGTAGTTATGTCTTAATGCATTCACTTTTCTTATAGTTATAATATATATATATATATATATATATATATATATATATATATATATATATATATATTGTATTCAATATTTGAAGTACTATTATTTTAAGTTATAGATTGGATGTTGTAATGTATTATTATGTAGAATGAATGTTAAGTAAATAATTTTAAAAAAATACTATATTTTTTAAGTACAACTTGAAGGGTTGCAACATGTGGTATCAGAGTTGTGGCTCAAACTCTAAGACCTAATGAGTCTATTAACATTTTTGTATCTTTTTATTTATTAGAAAAGATAATTGAGAATGTATGTATGGTACATTGAATATGTACCTTAAGAGCATTTGTACCCCCTTAAGAGATTGATAAAGGGTTGGTTATCAGATGTTTTACTGGTGATAGTTATGTAAGGTTATTGGGTAGGTAAGAGCATAGCATAGTTCATGAGATGTGAATAAGAGTTTTCTACCATATTTTTTATCTTTAAATTGAATAACTTGAGTATGATTGCATCTTTCTTGGTAATCAAATCACCTTTACCATTTGTGTTTTATGTATTGTGGGTGTTTTAAAAGCATAGAGTGCTTCCCACTTAGGTATTTATGCTTTAGTTTTGTGTCTTGTTTCTACAAATCTTAAGAATAAGATTTTTCCTATAGTTGAGTGTAGATGTCATGGTTGAGAATTTCTTCGTGTTAGGAGTTTGATATTTGGATTAACATCCTTATATTTGTATAGACTTAAGAAGAAGTGTTATATCTCTTGATTAGTTTAGAGGTGAGTTATTATTCTCTCACTCTCCTCTTACACCATTTTAAACTATCAAGAAGATTCATATTTATAGGATGTTGATTTAGTGTTTCCTTAAGTGGAAATTTATTTTTGAATTGTTATTTTTATCTTATTCCCTTGAGCTCGTGGGATAGTATTTTATACTTCTTGTTGAAAGAAGATGTAGGATTGGATAGATTGATGCATATTTAAGGTTAGTATTTTTCTTCTGGTTTTGGAGGTAGGTTATAATATTATACTTACAAGTTTGGTAAGTGAATAGTGATTGGTAACATGGATTACAGTGTTTCCTTTTACCATGTGAGGGTATGTAAGAGATTTTATTTTGAGATGTTAGCTTTTATAAAATTTTATAGTTACTATTTTATCTAACTTATTAAATTAACCTCAAAGAATTGCAAAACTTGAATTTATATTAAATCTAGTCGATTATAATTATTATGTTATTATATACCTTTGTTTAGACTGATATTATTCTCTTTTTTAAGCTTGTGGTTTTCAAGAGTTTTATATGTACCTCTCTTCGAGAGCAAGTAAGGTATAAAATGTGCAAAACATTTTGGTAGTCTAAAAGGGTTAAGATAAACTTTTAACTTGTTAATTTTTAGTTGAGCAAGAAGGGATACATTATCTCACTTAATCTTTTATAAGGTTGTCAGGACGATACAATCCTTAGCCTTTGTATGTTATGTTAATTTTAAAATTATTTTCTCTTAACTATGAATATAACACTATAGGTTAAGTTGTGAATTATGATACTAGTTATGTTTGGTTAGTGGTAACTTAATGCAATTATGAAATAATTATATGATTTTTATTATATGTATGTTAGTACATCTAAAATCATTTAGCATATAGTATTATTTTTTATGATCTATTAATATAGATTTATGTTTCAATGAACTTTATGCATATTTTGGAGATCATCAGGTCGTGGGGACATAAAGGAAGAGTGATGAATTAATAACATGAATTTTAAGTGATATAATGGTATCTTACTTAGTCTCACATTAACTCGATTATTACTGAGTTTGGATCTAATAGATGAACTTGTAGAATCTAAGATTTGACAAATAGACTTGTCAAATTCAATCGTATGACTATACACATGTATACTGTGAATGGGTATTCCATGATTTTATATACATTGGAAATGTAATATTTTTAGTTCTTATTCATCGTTGAACTTGTCAAGAGCTTCATTAAATAGAGATAATATTTACATATTATATTTATCTAAAGCTACATGAAGTAGTGATAGTATTAATATATACACATCATTCTTGCCAGATTTCTTAAATACTTTTTTTTTGTATGAGAAATACACTCTCTAGTTAGAGAGATGTGCATAGGGGTTGAATGGTTTTATAAAACTCTCCCTGATCATTTGTTTAGATTTCATGATGATCTCATGTGCTTTTAAGAAGTCATCGAAACTTTTATTGAGTTATTATAAGCATATATTACAGTTTTGGACCCTAGGGTGGTCATGATAGAACCAATAAGTGTAAGTGACTTTCACAAAATTTATTTGCATAATAGAAAATATCATAAAGTAGGGTCTTATGGGACCAATATTTTAAGAATAGTGCTAATTAAGAAAACTATGATGAATTTTTTAAGGAAATTTCACATTTATTTACATGATTTGATATTTAATACTTTGTTTTTACTCTATTAAAACTCTATTTATTATTCATAACTATTGTTAAATAAATATCATCGGGATATGACCATTTTTAGGGGGGATGTCACACCCTGATTTTAACCTATGATTTATAACATTTGAATTCATGGATTAATATGGTTATTAGTTGATTATTATTACTTTAATTTGAGTTTTATGACATATATTATAATGGGACAGTGATATTTTTGATTAGTATACATGATGTGACAGTTGTATTTTATTATTTTATACATTGATGATATATACTTATCATTTGTGTATCATTGGTTGATAATCTGATGACTCAAACTAACTATCTACTTGTTGCGAGGTGGATGTAGGATTGATCCTTGCTAGACGAGGGAGAGCATCATCAAAGAGGATGGGCTAGATGGGAAGATTGGGGGATGATAAAAAAAATTGTTAGTGACCCTACACACACATATTAGATTTTAAATGTTATATGCATAAAATGTTAGTGCATAGTTAATAAAATATTGTTTATGATTATATTTGTTATGTGGATTTAGTTTTGATTTCATTAGATTTCTTTAATTTAATTATCTTAATTTTTGAGAATAAATCAGAAAAATATGTTTTTAATTGCTATATATGAATAGTAATTAAATATTCAGTTGTCTTATTTTGAAAATAATTAGAAATCCATCTATCTATTGATTTTAAATTAATACCTTTATTTTATTTATCAAAGATAAAGATAACTTAAATCTCAGTATCAATGCATGGATTACATTAAGTATTCAAGGTTTAAAATTATCATTAAAAAGAAGATTTACACAATGCATGATTTAAGAAAATAAAAAGGAACTCAAGTTAAGTAATGAAATTAAATTATGAACTAAAACTCTAAAGAGAAATAGATAGTAAAAATCATTAAAAGAAAAAGAAAAAGAGGTCTCAAAAGAAAAATAAAGAAAGGTACGAATGGAGAGAATATGACGAAGATTAGAAAGGATGGTGTTCAAAACTTTGAAGCCATTGGCATTCCATTCTAACCTATTCAATATCTTTACTAGGAAGGTCACATATTTTCAATTATGCATGGAATGTTAAGAGTTTTATTTATATATTTAAGACTAAATTTGTAGACTGAGTTTTAGTGTTATCCAGCTAGAGTCTAAATATATAGATTACATTTTGTTGTCATTGGCCTATGACTCACTATTTGCCCTGCATCTCACTCTTTAATGGCCTATGTTCCTCTCTAAAGATTTCATTTTAGAGAATGTGTTCCACAGAATGGGCAACATTTTACATTCTAATGATTGGGTTTTATTTTATAAACCCTATGCCATAATATCATAATAGCTATGTTGTATTCTAGTAGGCCTGCATTTCATTAAAGAAGTCAGCATTTCATAATATTAGTTCTTCATTTCACTCTATAGGGCCAGCATTCCATTTTTATTGGTTGTGTCCCACATGGAGTGCCCTGCATTCCACATATATTTAGATCTATGTTTTCCTTAGTCTTGACTACCATTCTGCACATATTTAGATCTATGTTCCCTTTGTTTAGACCAACGTCACTTATATCTGGATATGCATTGTATTTGAAGGTCTGCATTTTAAATTATAGGATGTGAATCAAATATTATACCAGCATGCAAATCTTTACCTTAATAGCATCATAGGCAACGCCTAGATGCTATTAGTATATGTTTAGAAAGGGTATAAAATATATTTGCATCATCCAAATTGAAAGATGAATATATAGACCGTGGTACATAAATCTAAACAACACCTTTGTAAATGTTGGAAATACATTATTTGAGTTATTTATGACCTTTTCCAAATTGCATTTTAATCATATTGGACTGTGTTCAAAATTGAAACACTAATATATTATTAAAATCATTGTGTATTAGAACTCGTGTGTTTATAATTTATATAAAATGTGGCATCAATTATGTGAAAATTTGAGCCTTTAAATAAAATCATTGTGTTTAAATATTGAAGGTTGAATTTGATGTATATTGAAGGGCATCTAAAATAGTAAACTATAATTATATATTGAACAAGCGCTATTTATGTTTATATATTAGAATGAGTATTATTTATACTTTGTAAGTTGGTTGTGTGTTATATTGACAGCGTTGCATTTTATTTGGACTACATATTAAATAAAATGCCCAACCTTTACATGGAATGCCAAGTATAAATTTAAATGCTAAGTATCTTTAATTGAATGTTGAGTATCTTTAATTGAACGCTGAGTCTTTTTAAATGAAACACCAAGTTATATATTAAAATGTTGAGTTTTATATTATTAGCTGAGTCTTTTATTGAAATTCGAGCCATTTAAATGAAACATAGGGAAATAATAATTTATCATATATTTTTATTAAGAAAGAAATAATAAAGGCACAAAAGAAACTTTATTTCTTATTTAATGCAAGATAAAAAGCTGGGTGGAACTTTAGTATGCCTCAAAATTTTCATATAATGGCTTACGGGTCGAGTTACACTCTCAGTTGAGTTGCGCTGCTAGTTTAAGTTGCATTTTAATCATAAGCATGATTATCATAGGGTCCTTATGAGGATAGAAAAACAAAAAAATATTGAATGGTTTATTATTAACTCATACTTTGCTCAGAAATCAATGTTGGATTGTTTTGTATTCTTGATTTGGTAAAAAATAGTAAAATGATAGATGTGGTTATCAGATATAATATAGTATAAATATATGTTGGCTAGATTAATTGATGAGTTTTTTCAATCAGTGATTGAGACATGACTATTTATCTTTATAAGCCATTGTCATATGAGGACTGTGCTTAGAGTTTTATAGTAGTAAGAATATCATTATGATTTGTGTAAACTATTACAAAGTTAGACATTTCTATGGTAATGTTATTATACTTGACTTACTTTGTTATATATATATATGGCAAAGCATGACTTGAATTACTTTGTTTTATATATATATATATATATATATATATATATATATATATATATATATATATATATATATATATATATATAATAAAGCATGACTTGTTTTGTCATATGACTTGCTTTATATATATATATATATATATATATATATAACAAAGCATGACTTGTTTTGTTATATGACTTGCTTTGTTATATATATATATAACAAAGCAAGTCATATAACAAAACAAGTCATGCTTTGTTATATATATATAAGCCCTTAGGATTCTAAGTATTTATGACTACTTTATATGAATGAATCTTTTTAAGTTTTATATTATGATATCTATGTTTATTATAGATTCTGCATTGATGATACTAATAGCTAGTGAGATGAGATTCATTAATTTAGGTAGCACTACCAATGTTTGAAATAGATAATTCGATCAAGTGATGTGTTATGAAATTGAATGGTCTAGATGATCGTATGTTATTTAAAATGTTTGACCAAAGTAATGTTAGACATATATTGTCATTTAATATGTTTGATTTTCATATTGTACGATATCATGTTATAAACGTATATTCTTTATGATACACATTATGTAGTAGAAATCTTACAGCACATAGGGTACTAACACATTTCTCTATATTTCTACACCATTATATTTACCTATCCATGAAGGGAGGACCATTCCCTAACAAAAGATTGTGTGGGGGATCATTGATTTGTGGTTGGTATGGAAAATCACTCAAATAATGCTCTTCTTCCCCCATAATAGTACTTACCTAGAGATAATAATTTAGATTATCAATGATACATGAGATGGTTTGACTCGAACTCCAAAAAACTTGGTATCTATTTATTGTATCAAGCTGAATGCCTGAAATAAATGTAATTGTAATATATATATTTATTATATTTGAACAGTAGATGTTGTATTAGTGGATTAGTTGTAGTTGTGTCCTAATATATTTACTTTCCTTAGAGTTGTAAAAGATATATATTGTATTCAATATTTGAAGTACTATTATTCTAAGTTATAGATTGGATGTTGTAATATATTATTTTGTGGAATGATTGTTAAGTAAATTGTTTTAAAAAAATTGCATTCTACAAGTACAACTTGAAGGGTTGTAGCATAGACCAGACTGGTACAAAGAGGATGAGTATTGTGAACACCATCAGACTAAAGGACATTCATCTAATAGGTGTATGCATCTTAAGCACTATGTTCAAGACCTCATTGATAGAGGTGACATAACAATCAAAAACTAATCATCTAAATCATATAGCAATCAAAAATTGGGGATATACCAAGATCTATTTCCCAATCATGAGTAAGGAAAGGGCAAGCAAAAATAAATTAACTAGAATCTAGTAAAGTTAATTAGGTGAGTCATCTATTTGATTTTATCATTAATAGCATTGATGTTATGTATAGCCATGTCAATGTTATTACTTTTCCATTATACGAATGCACCTTGACTACAAGATGAGCAAAGCTTACCCTCCCAAGTGCATCATTGTCTAATGTTGAACGAAAGTACACCATTATTGACCATCTTAAGAAAATGACAACAAATATTTCAATTTTAGTCCTCTTTAAGACATCCCCTGTGTCTAAAGATATTTTGTATAAAGTTCTCCAAGAGTTGAATGTTCCACAAGACATTAATCCTACAAATTTCCAAGTGCTAATATGTTCTTTGGCAATGAATAATCACGTAATGTTTGATCATTCAAATGTCTATCCTTTAGGTTCATATCATAACCTCCCATTGTATATAAAGATTACTATTTCTAGGCACAAAGTGAAAAGGGTTTTTATATATAATGGTTTGACACTCAATCTATGTACACTAAGACTTACAAAACATCTAGAATATACAATAATAACATTGAAAACAAACATTATTACCATAAAGACATACAATAATAATGAGCGACAATCTATCAAAACAATCCATCTTCCTTTGATGGAAGGGTATGTCATTAACGAAACTTTTGTTCATGTTCTCGATCTTAATCTACCATGTAATATACTTCTTAGATGCCCTTAGATTCATTCCATGAATGCCATCCCATCTAATCTTCACCAATGTTTTAAATTCTCCCATGTAGGAATGGAAGTTACTATACAAGGTGATCCTCATCCCTTCTAATATTTCAAGCTATTAGAAGGAAAATATCAAAAATCAAAAGATCTACTAGTTATAGATGATAATTTTACTCCTATTGAGGATTATCCTTCACTTAAAAATCATGTCCATTTAGAAAGATTATTTGAAACACTCCCCTTGGTGGTTGGATTATTACACCAACTACCTCCATCTCCATTGAAAAGGCTTCAACTAGCGAAGCATCTAACCAACCATCTAAGCAAGCTTCAAATAAACTATCTGAGCAAGCTTCAAATCAATTATCTGAGAAGCTTCAAATCAACCATCTACAAAACAAGCTTCCAATCACCCTTATATTTAGCACATTTTCACTCTACCACCCACTACTAGAGCATCCTCATCTACTTCTTCCCACTTTAAGATCATTGATAGAGGCATGAACGAGTATATAATTCAGGGTTTTTACACAAATACAATACATACCAATCCAAATGACTATGACATGCCTCGCCATCTAAAGGATAATAAAATGGTTAAGAAGATTGACAAGACAAAAATTTTAGAGGGAGGTTTTCTTTCAGATGAACATATCAAAGATTCAAATCCTTCTTAGCTTTATTCTAACGAACTAGCTACTTTCTTCTCTAACAACAACTATCTCATTACAAAATCTATCATGTGCAATATAACGAACTATAAAGGTAAAGGTCTTGGCCTCCATGAACAAGGATCCACCGAACCTATCACACTAAAATCAAATGAGGTAAAACATGGTATAGGATTTAATCCACTCAATATGCATCTTATACTCTCTCAAAGTGACTCTTCTAATGAGTTAAAGGATGATTCTTCAGACAATGAGATAGGATCCATAATTAGCCACTTTGAATACCTTGCCCTCACCAACATATTTCATGAAAATATCATCCTTACAATTGACCTTGTGTATCCATACCTCATATAGTGGGACCAACAATCAACACCTCAACTTGATCATTTTTAGAATGATGAAGCTATATCTAAATTCTTGAAAACAAGAGATCAAATTCCAACAGCTATCTAGAAGAAAGGATTTCTAATTTAGTTAGAAGATTCAACATACTTTAGGGAACATAAATTACATCATAGTATCAGTTTAGCTTCTACATCTAAATAAATAGAATTTGAGGAAGATTTCCATCTTCCTACACCACCACTAAATTACAAAGATGAATTGCCTCTACTTATTGAAGAAATCATTCCTATGAACACTAGCACCAAAGAAGATCCTAAAATTGTTAAACTTGTCATATCACTCACTCAAGAAAAAAGGGACATATTTACATTTCTACTTCATGAATTTTCCAATGTGTTCATATGGTCTTATACAAATATGTCAGAACTAGATCCATAATTAGTAGTTCATCACCTTGTGGTGCATCCCTATGCAAAACTAAGAAAATAGAAACTCTGAAAGATGCATCCTAAGATTGCACTACTAGTCAAAGAAGAACCAAAAAAATAATTGGTTCTGGGTTTCACACGACCTATTGATTATTTAGACTAGATATCAAACATTATACCAATATTAAAGCAACTAGAAGGGATTAGAGTCTGCATGGATTTCTTTGATATAAAGAAGGCATTCCCAAAATATGGTTTTCCCTTGCCTACCATATACATGATTTTAGATTCAACTGCAAGTCATGCGATGTTATCTTTGATGGATGGATTTTCAATCTATAATCAAATAAAAATTGCTACCAAATATCGACACAAAACTACATTTACAACTCCATGGGGGACATTATGTTATCAAGTGATGTCTTTTAGTTTGAAAAATGTTAGAGCTACATATCAACAAGCAATGATTGTCATTTTTTATGGCATGCTTCATGACATTATAGAAGACTATGTAGATGATATTCTTGTTAAATCTAAATCTAGGGAAGACTAAACTTAGGTGCTTCATTATATTTTTGAACACATGAAAAAGTACAACATTAGATCAAATCCAAAGAAGAATATGTTTGACATAACATGAGGAAGGTTGTTAGGGTTCATTGTTTCACACTGTGGCATTGAAGTTGATCCCTCTAAAGTTTTAGCTATTATGGATATGCCTCTACCTAATAATATTAAATAGCTTAAAAGTATACAAAGAAAAATTCAAGCAATTAGAAGATCATATCTCAACTTACAAATATTTGTCACCCATTCACTTTTTTATTGAAGAAGGACACTCCTTTTACATGGAATGAGAATTGTGAAAAATCATTTGACAATCTCAAATAATATCTTTCCAACCCATTAGTACTAATTCCACCTATTGCTGGTAAACCTTCTTTGTTGTATATTTCAACTACTTAGTTTGCATTAGGGGAATTATTAGCATAAAAAGATGATAGTGGGAAAGAATAAGCAGTATACTACCTAAGCAGAACCTTGATATCATATGAGCTAAACTACTCTAAAATAGAAAAGGCTTGTTTAGAATTTATATTTGCTTCTCAAAAACTATGACATTACATGTTCAACAATCAAACTAATATTATTTCTAAGATCAGCCCTCTTGAATATATTTTATCCAGAATAACTCTAATAAGTAGGATGGTTAAGTGGGCTATGCTTCTTAGTGAATTTGATTTAGAGTACGTTAACCAAAAATCAATTAAAAGATAGGTTTTAGCAGATATATTGGTAGAAGCATCACTCAATAGTAAATTACTTCTTATTATAGAATTCTTAGATGAAGCAATAATGTCTATAGAGGAGTCTCTAGTTTGGTAGTTTTTCTTGGATAGTTCCTTTACCAACCATGGCTCGAGGTTAGGTATCTTGTTGGTCACACCTAATGAGGATTGCATTCATAAGGCTTTTTGAATCGAATTCCCTTGCTAAAATAACATAGCAGAATATGAAGGCATCATAGCAGGCTTCAAGATGGCAATCTAATGGGGAATCTAACATCTCTTTGTTTTTGGTGATTCTAAACTTGCATAAATCAAGTCACTAATGAATTACAAACTCACGATGATAAATTTATCTCTTAAAAGCAAATGGTGGATAGTTTGAAATTATCTTTTGAGTACATCCAATTTGAACAAGTGCCAAGAATCAACAATCGAGTAGAGAATGTTATGGCTATCATTGGTTCCCTACTAGATTTAAGCACAAAACATAACAAATTCATGGTTGATTACTTAAGGATACATGCTTATGATACTCCTGATATTAAAATGGTTTGTGAGGTGGTTGGTTTCACTTTTCCATTAGAATCTGATATCTATGCATACCTTCATAATCATATCATCTCATCTAACTTATCACCTAACCAATGTAAGTCCTTTATTCAATGCACATCTCGCTACACCATCATTGGTAACACCCTATACCATCATGGCTATGATGGAACCGTTTTGCATTGTTTGAACTCTAAAGAATCCACTTTGGTAATTAGAGAAGTCCATGAGGGAGTTTGTGGACCACATTCGAGTGGTAAAATCCTTGTAAAGAAGATTATATGAGTAGGTTACTATTGGGCTATAATGGAATTTGATTCATGTGCCTATGTCAAGAAATGTATAACCTATCAAAAACATGAGGATCTTATCCATAGTCCATCGCAAGCTTTACAACACATCACAACACCTTAGCCATTTTTCACATGGGGATAGACCTCATTGGGAAAATAAATCCTAGTTCTCCTGACAAACATAAGCATATTATAACAACAAAATATTTTACCAAGTGGGTTGAGGCAATGCCCCTTACCTATGTTACTAGAAAGCAAAATTCCATATTTATCTTCAACCACATTATTTGTCACTTTGGTATCCCTTCCAATCTTATTTTTGACAATGGTAAATCATTCAAGAATAAAGATGTTAAGACTCTTTGTCAAACCTATCATATCAAGCACAGGTGGTCCACTTTTTATTACCCGCAAGGCAATGGCCAAGCTGAGGCAACTAAAAAAAATATTTTATGCATCCTTAAGAGAGTTGTCAATGAAGTTAGTTGTGATTGGCATACTTAGTTATATCCCTCCCTTTGGGCATACAACACTAGTATCTGCACACCCACGAGGGCAATCCCTTATTCCCTTATCTATGGTTATGAGTATATTCTTCCCATAAAGGTCAAGATTCTATCTTTGTGAATATCCTTACAATAAATCATAGATGAAGAATCATATCAAACTTCATGACTAACTAAACTCAACCTTTTAGATGAGAAATGACTAAGTGCTTTAAACCATCTGCAAGTTTACCATAATCGCATTTGCCATAGCATAATAAGTGGATTAAATCCAAGGAATTTGAAATTGGAGATCTTGTTCTTAAAGAGAACCAATGAAACACCAATGTTGAATGAGAGAAGGGAAAATTTGAGCCTAATTAGTTAAGCCCATATGTTGTCATTGCCAAGTATGGATTAGGAGCTTATAGATTAGCTATAGAAGATGGAGGGGATCTCAGTAAACCTATGAACATCATGCACCTTAAGCGATTCTATGCCTAAATTTATTTTATATGTTGTTATTTGAATCCTAGGTAGTCAAAAAAAAATCAAAAATAGTAAAAAAACAAAAAATATATATATATACATAGATCGTCCAAATGCAAAAACCAGTTTACTGGTGCTTTGATCAAGTACCATGGTGAAAACTAGATTTTTGGTGCCTTGTGTAAAACATTGACCATATTCACCCTAGTTACTTTAGGGGCATCATGTTTCAGAAATCCATTGTATATTCCTACGTTTATCATTTATCACTTGTTAGTTGTTTATCATATAACATGTTAAGTTCAAGGTTGATATTCCTACATGTGAACTTACAAAAAAAATTGTAATCAACCTCAACACATCTACCATTCTAGTTCACTTCCAAATTGTTCACTCATTCTTAGGTGTGTCACTAGTGCATATTTTTCATCCAACACTCAAAGGGTTCATCAATCGCCCACTTTATCATCACTTCTCATATTGGGAGAACTACATTTGGCCTAATATCTCCAGGTGTAATTTGTCTAGGGTGGATTATGTAGGCAGTGTTTAGAGACATGGGGTCTCTAGGGTCATCTCAACCATCATCTTCTCCATCATCCAGTTTCCCAAGCCTAGATTAGTCTATTTATATGCTTCCTCATCAATTGTTCGATAATTAACCTAGCTCTTGGCTACAATTGTAAAGCTCTTGCTTTAAATGTTAAAGTCTTTGCTTACAACTTTTACCTACCTAAACCTTTGTTTGTTATTATTATTATCTTATTTGTTTTCTATCCCTAACCATTAGGTTGGTTACTTCTTCATTTTCTATCCCTAAACATTAAGTTGGTTATTTATTCATTTTTCTATCCCTAACCATTAAGTTGGTTATTTAATCCATTTTTTATCCATTGATTTTTAATTCATTTTATCTCTAACCTTTCAAATGGTTATTTCCTTTTTGTTTATTTTATCCATTGTGGTTATTTTTTAATGTGTTAATTGTTTATCTTCAAAATTGCTATTTTTTTGTTTGTTTGTGTATCTTTTTTGCTTAATATTGTTGGATCAACATTTTATATTTTTACATCATTTAGATTACTTTTGTTTTCAAATATTGTTTTAAATTATTCTTTTCTGTGTGTTTGAAAATGATTATTTTGTGAATTTCATATTAGTATGGTTATGGTTTTATTATATCATGACGTACTTTGATTTTACACAATTTATTCTTTCTTTAGTTTCTATGCCTAAAACATCAACATTCATCATGATTATTCAATATTAGTAGTGGTAATGTACTTTATGCTATATTAACAATCAAGTTGCTCAAGACTCTTTATTGCTGGAAATCAAATGCAAAGATTACAAAACAAAAGTAAATTAGTTGTGTCACATCCTAATCCATGCATTCATAAATCCAAACATACATGTCACAATGCATAACTCATATGCTGAAAGAATTATAACATACTAGCATAAATCAAAACGCAAAAAATATAACCAATGCTAAATATATCCATATGTATGTCAACAATGAATAAAAGTCCATATAAAATGAATATAAAATCAATAAATAGTCCATAATGTCCATCCTCATCATGCAAAGTCTCATAATAATCATAAAAATATATATCAAATATGTCTATACAAAAAGATAGGTCTCAAAATATATATACATCGATGAACCAGTCCATCATCTAAACATTGTGTCATGTGTCATCCTGACCCTCTGAAGGAGTATCCGGTCTCAAAAATAGATTTTCACATCTGGATGTGGCTCATGGAGGATCCATCACATGTTGTACCTGCCCCACTAACCTCTCTAACTTAATTGGATGTATTGATCTCCTTGATGCAGATCATCTCAAAGAATACTCTCTAAAAGAAGTTGCCCTCTGAGCATGTGGCACAACCTCCTTGAATAAGTTGTTGTAATATGTGGCCTACTCCATGGCCCTCATCACCATATCTAATGTTGTAATTTATCCATGTCTAGCTAGTAATACCCTAGCCTCTACTATCTCAGACCTAGCTGTGTATCTTGCCTACTAGTAGTGTTGTGTCAATGATGAATAATCTAGAGTCTGGGTCTCCACATCATTGTCACAACTATTGTAGCCATGTTATCTCTATCTCTCCCATAAACAATAGCCTATAACCTATCAACCTTAGATTGTAATCATATAATCTCTACAGTCCAATCCCCCTGCCATCTACTACTCCCTGTAATCTGGACACCTCCTTGTGTAAACCATCTATCTCCTTGCCCCAAGATCCAATCTCCTTATAGGGTGTATCCATAAGAGCTTGTTCCTCCTGAGATCTTGGTGTGCATTAAGAACCAACAACATCCCCTCTATCTATTTGAGTGTCCTATACTACTCTCATAACTACATCCTCCTCACAATCAATCATAGTTAGTGGAGTCTCCCATCCAACCCTCTACTTTGTATCAAAATGCGTATATGTATCCACATCTATATCAACCCCTACCTCATGTAAAATCTCAACATCCTCCATCTCTATAATATCAACATCATGCAACTAAATAATCTCCACCACACATCCTTTACCTCATGATTATGATTGTCCCTTGTCTCCTGTAACAACCCTCCTAATCCAGGCTCCTAAACCTATACCTCATGGCTGCTACCTCAAGCTAGCAACCAATTTCTATATCCATGTATATGGTGGTGAATATGATGTATTTAATCTCAACAGCCACTAGCAAGCCCACTAATCCATATAACTATCCATAACTCCTACATCAATCACATCCCTCTAATCACTCCATCTCATAGTCTACAACTATGACCAACTCTAATTGACTATCACTGGATCAATGGTCATCTCTCTCTCTCTCTCTCTCTCTCTCTCTCTCTCTCTCTCTCTCTCTCTCTCTCTCTCTCTCTCTCTCTCTCTCTCTCTCTCTCTCTCTCTCTCTCTCTCTCTCTCTAATTGTGAAATATGCATGGACTAGCCAATATATGTTACCTAACCCCAAACTATCTCATCACCCTATCTAGGCTATAACTCTTTATGATGTAGTCATGTGTCTTCATAATGTATCACTGTGTCATCATATAGTCCATGTGTAAGTCATCTTGTGCTCACTGAAATACAATCTCTCTATACGGTCTCTAGGTGATCTAGTCATCACCAAGCTCATAAATATCCCTCCTTTAAAACTCTATATTACCTAAATGTGGTCTATGAGTACCAATAATCATATGCCACTCATATGCCAATGGCTCATCAACAGATCGAGTTCTCATGTGCCCAACTGGCTTCTCTATAGCAATGTGCTCACAATACCATACTTATAGTAATGTTGATGGTCCAATCTACCTCCCATCTGTATAAGCTACATGTTGTAAGTTCCTGTATAGGTATGCTATTACTCATGGATCCCATGCAAATATCTCACCCATATACATCATATCTCCAATCACATGTAGTAGACCAACATGACATAATCTCTTGCTCTTGTCAAGTAACATAATGCCACTTACAACAGAGCTAATCATAATAGTCAAAGAATCCATCTCAAATTTAGTATAATAATCAACAACCACTCTAACCCTAATATTAAGAACCATACCATCCACAAAAATCCTATACAATGTAGTCTTTTGTGGGACCTACCCCCAATAAACCCATATCCCTTATATCAAAATGCCTAGAATCTAATAAACATCCTCTAATGTGACTATCATCTCTCATGTTGACAAGTGAAACATATTGGTCTCACTATGTCATCTCTTAGCAAGTGTTGTCAGCAACACCCTATCTACTCGAATCTCTAGCATTTGTGCAATTTATGAAAAACCCGTAGTCGATATCACCCTAAACTTGTACCCTATAAAACTAGCCATCTATGCCATTGCTCCCATGTCGTCAGCATTGGTACTACCTCATAAAAATTAAGAACATTAGCATCTACTTAATTTTACTTAGCATAATATATAAACAATCCCTATGTTAAAAGCATTCAAAAAACCACAACCATTACCAAATCAACATTTTCCATCCATGTATTCACATGTCATTCTCTTACCAATTGTTTATCTTTTCCTAAACTCTTTTTTTCTTTGTTGCAACATGTTTTTGCTTCTACATTAAACATTTTCACTAATCACTTGTGTCATTTCGCTATCAATTTATTTAATTTCACCTTTCTTTATCCATATTTTAACCTAAAACAAATGCACCTCCCATTTTCACAATTTTGTGACTCATTTGGATAATTTCACATCTCATTTTCATGATTTTGCCACTGCTAAACTGTAAATTCATTCTTCTTCACAATTTCTACCCCTAATACAATTTTTCTGCCTTATTCTATAAATTTGCTTATATGTTTAATGAATTCATAATTTTCTCTAACCAATTCATAACTTTCATTGCCAAATCCATAGATAACCCATCTGCAAATTCATTTTGGTCAACTTCAAGCCCTAATAAATGTCATTAAATACAAAAAAAAAAAAAACTAACTTATCATAGGCCCACTCCTGTCAAGTCTCTGAAATCTCCTCACTCGCTCTACACGGTGCTCATGGTGTGGAATACGATCCATTTTTCCTCCAAAACCTCAGAGCAAATCTCTCTAATCAAATTCTCGTAGCAAATAGCTTTGAAAATAAAATTTGCACAAATGAACTTCTATACCCCATTTCTCCTATATATATTTTTACCCAATTTCAAAACAATACCCCCTCCATCTCTCCATGCTACTACTTCTTCATCCATTTTGACTTCAAATTTCAAGATTCATTAAGTCAACCTATTCCAGGTTTTTCTCAAAATCTTGTAACAATCAATCTACGTAAATTTATCACTATAATCTGAAGCTCAATATATTTTTCTATTTTTAGACCCATAGGTTATTATTATTCCCATAACCCCTCAATTGACTCCTGTATCATTAACAAATACAAAGTATGCAATCTCTAAACGTAAACATATTATTTTTCTGATCAATACTGTAGTTTTGATTGACTAGGGGAAACCTTTTTACACAATATAAAATTTTCAAGTTTGACATCAATCTACAATAAATTGATTACTTGCTCATCTAAATCACTTTGTCACTTTTTTCTTTTCTTCAATTTTGAGTGTTTGTCTGTTTTATCAGACGAACCCTTGAGGGGGCATCATCACACTCATTTTCATTCATTTGGGGCAACTTTCTCATTCCTAATCATCAACACTATTTATTCTACTATTCTTTGAAACAGTATTGCTTCACCACACTATTTCAAATAAGAGAAAATGTAGACATCTAAATTATATTTAGTGTTGAAATACACCTAAAACCTGTTGTTCCCAAAATCTTTCACTGGTTTTTGTGAGCAACATGTCAACTATTTCTGGTTTTAAAAGCCAAAAAATTCTCTCTTCCGTTCTCAAAAACTGTTATGAGCCTTCAATTTCTCTAATTTCAAAAACTTTTTCAACTAAGAGACTCTACAGATACGTTTCTATGGACTCCGCAGGCTCAAATCTATGGACATTATAGGCTTAAATCTACAGACTCTGCCAGTTCTACGAACTCAAATCTATGGACTCTGTAGGTTCTTTTCTATGGACTCTACAAGAAAGAAACCAGCTCTCAATACTTAGGCAATTTCAAGATTGGTTCAATGCCTTGGTTCAACCAAAATTATTCATCGGCAAGCTTCAAACAAAGGATTGAACCATTGAACCATTAAACCCCGCTCCCAAAGGTTCAACGGGTTCAAAGGTTTAATGATGTCAGTAAGCTTAAAAAGTTAAGCACTTCAGCAAAAGTTCAAAGTTTAACCGCTTCAGCAAGTTCAAATAGCTTCAAAAGACTCAGCGAAAAGAATAAGGCTTGAACCATTGAACATTGAACCAAAATGGTTCAAAGGTTCAATGAAGTTAGTTCAACGTGATTGGTTCAAGCAGTCAAGTGAATGAGCAAAAAATTGTTGAACCGTTGAACCATTAAACTTTGAACCAAAATGGTTCATCGGTTCAAAGGTTCAACAAAGTTGGATCAACGAAAGGTTGGTTCAAAGGGATTGGTTCAAGCAGTCAATTGAACGAGTGGAACAAAAGATTGAACCATTTATCTAAAGTTGGTTCAATCGGTCAGTTCAAAGGAGTGCCACAAAGCCCACAAGCCAAATTACCCTTGCAGAGGACAGTGAACAAAGGACGAGTGCCCTTACAGAGGGTAGGGGATGAGGAAAATGGACCTTTCTCGAAGCCCGAAGGGACACCTTCCCTTCAGGGTGTTCCAAAGACATAAAGCCAAAGGAATTTTAAGGCTTCAAAGGGACTTAGAAAAATAATGGATTCGTGGAATAAAGGATGAACCAATGAATTGATTGAACCTTGAACCAAAAGAGTTCAAAGTTCAATGGTTCACAGGTTCAACGGTTCAAAAGAAGCTCTAGACAAAGAGCAAGAAAGCGATTGAACCGTTGAACCTTGTACCAAAAAAAAGGTTCAACGGTTAAAAAGTTCAACATGGATGGTTCAAAGGAGTGCCCCAAAGCCAAAAGAACAAGTGCCCTTGTGGAGGGCAGTGAATTAAGGGTAGGTGCCCTTGCGAAAGGTAAGCAACTTTGGTTCAAAGATCAAAGGAAAGCGATTGAACCAAGAAAGTGATTAAACCAGGGAAGCGATTGAACTAGGGAAAGCAATTGAACCAAGAAAGTGATTAAACCAGGGAGCTGATAAAGACCGCCTAAACCATTAAACTATTGAACTGATGAACTTTCAAAGGTTCAAAGGTTCATGGTTCAATATAGTTCAAACAATCAACAACCATTGACGTCCACGTAGATGTCAAATTTAAGATAATGAAATATTCGTTGATTTTCAAAATCTACCGAGCCCCATTATAATTTATTTATAAAAAGCAGCAGAAGCCATCATGTGTCCCTGTAGAGGCTCAGCAGAAGCTGTCATGTGTCCCTGTAGAGGCTCAACGGAAGCCGCCATGTGTCAACATCCGTAGTTTCTTTCTTTGGTCTCTTTATTGAGTAAGGACTGTGGTGGGCCCCTGGTGAGCTGCTAAAGTAAGTAGAGCACACCAAGTGTCACCATCCATGTGAATCTCAATGAGTCCCATTGATCTCTATAGTGTTTTTCAGAGTTCAACAGAAGCTACCATGTGTCATCTTCTGCATAACTATCAAAAGACATTTGGAATGCGCCACATGTCCCATTATAGCTCAGCATAGCATGACAAGTGTCTGCATCTGCATTTTGAGTTTATTATAAGTTTCAAAGTAGCAAACTATGATAGATGTCAAAGACGAACCACTCTTAATGCAAAGACACAGTGAAAAAGATGACGGGCCTGCAGACGTCAAATTTGTGGCAATAAAGTATTTGTTGATCTTTGTAGACTTAAACGCAGACCCGAAGGCATTCAAAGACTTTCCAGCTGAAAGAAAGAACCAAAAAGGGGGAAAAGATAGCCTAAGAGCTCAAATTACAACAAGAAAGAGGGAAAGATCAGAAATATATGCACAAGAGTTATTCCAGTAGGTGGAACACTCCACAAAGTAGATATTTAAGCCTGCAAACATTAAAGGCACGGCCAATTTGTCTCCCTTGGAATAAAGGTGAGGTGGACAACTGCGCAAATATTAGGTGACAGACCAGATGACTCAGGCCCAAGAGAAGACATTTGAGATAAATTAACATGCCACAGTTAAGGCAGTTGCCCTGTTCTAGTATGGTCCCTTGACAAAACTGAAAGTGCACTCAAGGCATTGAATGTAGCATGGGTCATTCCATGGAATGAAGTGTCAGGCCTTTCTTGGCTGCTATATAATGTAATTTGTTATTTTGTGCAAGAGATATCTCTCTGATATACAAACAAAACCCTGCCAAAATTGAAAGGCGATTATTGAGACTTTGAGCTCAGATTGTTGATCATATTTCTTTGTTTGAATGAGAAAGCAAGTTACTTTCAGACTTTGTGTTGTTATATCTTATGTCATTTTAATAGATTGTTCTTATGTCTGTCTTCTGAATGCGTTCTTGTCTAGTTAATGAAATAAGCAGAGCTAGTGGACATAATCAGGAAGATGTCCTGAAGCTAACTGTGGAAAGACTTTGTGCTGTCTACAATTGTCTTTAGTGTGTTTATTTATTTTATGTTTATGTGTAAAAGACCTTGGGATGACTTTGTGCCCTCATTGTCTTTCGTATTTCACTATTGGGTAGTCGAGGTGGAGACTTTGTGCTACATCTCAGGCTGCTAGTTACTTCTCACTACCTGAAAGAAATCTTGTTGTTTCCTGTAAGACCACTTCTGAAAGAAGAGAAGTGTCTTTAGTGTCTTCACCAAGATTTCTCCTTTGTCTATGAGCATCATCTCTAAAAAAAGAGAGATGGATGGTGTTACCCTACCCCTAAGTGTTATTTTCTGCTTATATATATAGTATATAGCTCCTTCATACTTATAGGGAAACTCCCCTTGATGAGAGGAGAGAATTGTCCCCTTTTGATGTGGTAAACCTACACATTTGGCCGACCAATCTTCCTTCTTGTGGTTGATCAGACCTATTTTGTTCATCAGTACGCTGGTGACAAAATATTCACCCAACAGTTTTTTGGCGACTCCACTGGAGAAAAACAAGCAGTTTGAAGCCTTAAGCTTTAAGCTGAAGCAAAGCCAATTCTTTTCCATTTTTGTCCTACAATTTGGCAACTCTGCGCTATACCAGAAGCTAGAGAGCTCAAGGTGTTGTTGACCCTATTTTTGAGTTGGTGTAGTAGGGGCATTTTGATTTGTTCCCTCCCCAAATTTAAGCTCAACGATCCAGGAGTGTTCCTCCTACCCGTACCAGGACACCAACACAAGGCAGAGCTTCCTTTTATGCTATCAGTAGAGCATTGCCCATCCATATGCCACCCAAATTTGTTATCCCTCTTTTTCATAATCAAATCATGGTAGTTCAAGGCCCCTAGGGTAACTCATTTGGCCCACTAAATTTGACTCTGCCTCTACATGAGCTTCCATGCAGTTCAAAAAAGAATTTTCTCAATTTTTTTGGTGATGGAAAAGTTCATCCTGATGAACATATTGTAGACTTCAGTATAGCATGTGGTGTGATAGGTGTGAAATATGAAGACATAGCAGTCAGGCTATTCGTGGAGACACTATAAGGTGCTATTACAGACTGGTTCTACCATCTGCAAGCTAGATCAATGACTGACTGGGACACGCTCAAAGCTAAATTTGAAGCCAGATTCAAGCCTACAGAAGATGCACAAGCGTTGCTAGCCAAGCTCACACAGATGAAAAAGGAACTTCATGAACCTATGAGGGATTTTATAGCAAAGTTTGACAAGCTGAGGAATAGAATTCCTACAATTGCCCAACCAACACCTGAAAACCTTAAATGCTTCTTCATCAACTCATAGCTGCCTGAAGTGAGTTTTCTATTAAGACGTGCTAGTCACGTAGACCTTGCTACTGCTCAAGACTTGGCTACTGAGATAGAAGATGACCTTATCTTGGCTAAAAAGATAAGGAGATATCTAAACAGAGGTAAACCCTCTTCATCTTTTGAATACTCACCTACAGCCACCACTTATCCAATGGTGCAGAAGCTAGCAAATGAGTTGTTGGCTCTCAAAAGGCAAATAGCACAAGGAATGTCATCTAATCCTTCATATAGAGATACACTAAGGAGGACATTCCTTAATCAGTCTTGCCAAGGCAACACTATCAGAAACCAAGGGCAAGCAAATCATCTTCTTCCCTCTCAAAGGAATAACCTTGCCATTTAAGCAACTCCAACCAATTCAGCAGTTGGATATCTTGTAGAAGAATCAAATTTCTCCTTCCAGCCTGAATTAAATCAAGAAGATGACACTAATCTCTTCACAAAGGGAGAAGAAGAATTAGCTAGCAACTCTAACATTGATTTCTTGAATTACCAGGATGAACCCAGAAGTGAAGGTGGAGCTGTTGAGGGAACTTACGCTGTATTCACTGGTCCAAACACTAGTTAGCCTGGCAAGCTGATAAGGAAAGAATAGAGGAATGAACTCAACCTACAATTTCAATTGCTAAGCGAAGAACCACTCTACATTTCCAGCCAAATGACCTGGTGATTAAAAGAAAGGTAAGTACACCAAACATCCCTACACCCTCCACTTCAAATTTGCAGTCTAGTCCTCCACTTCTCAAAAATCAAAAAGATGAACTCCCATCATCTGTTCATAATTCATTTCAGACATTTGACATAGTTGACCATGTCAAGAAAACTAAAATTCAAATGTCTGAATTTGAATTCTTGCAATCCAACCTTGAGCAGTTGGATAAGTTAGTGGAATGTGTGAGAAATAAAATTGTCCCTGCAGGACCATCTACTCCAAAGGTGACTCCCATGTCCACCCCAAACAATCTTTTCATTACTCCTCCTGTTGCCCCTGGAAGAACTGAACCATTTTATGTCTCTCTACAGATAAATGGACATCAGCTAAACAATTGCATCATAGACTCAGATGTGTCTGACAATGTCATGCCTACCAAAGTAGCTAAATCCCTTGGTCTCACACTAACCAAGACATTTGGGAGATGTTTCTCCATGGAGAAAAAACAAGTGCCATTGCTAGGACAAATCAAAGATGCCCAGTTTGCATTTGCAGCCTTTCTAAAAAAAAGAGTCAAGATGACTATCTTGGTGGCCAATGTCCCAGCATCATATGGCATCCTTCTTGGGCAAAATTTTTGCAAGGATGTTGGCAGTGATTTAAGCATGGATCTATCCGAGGCGAGGATCCTGGTCAAAGGTGTTATGCAGAGATTACTCCCTCAAAAGGAGGCAAAATATGTTGTCACTCAGACCTCAGCACCCGAAGCTCAAATTATATTTGACTCTTCAAGCATGGGTAACAACTTTTTATCCACAGAAGAAGTTTATGAGGTGTCTGATGAAGCTCCTAAATGTGACAGCCTGAAAATAGTTTCAGATGGAACAGCAGAAGGATTGGTGGAGCATAGTACAAGTAAAGAAGAGTTTCCCCCCTCTAAACAAAGAAAATTCTAAGGGAAATTTAGTGTCTAACGAGGTATGGATTCTGGAATTTGATGGCAGCTACTCCTCTACCAGTTCAAGAGCTGAGATTGTGTTAATATCTCCTCAGGAAGATATTTTTCCTTCTTCATACAAGTTGCAGTTCAGCAACACCAACAACACAGCTGAATTCAAATCTCTATTGCTTGGATTGAAGGCTACATGAGATAAAGGCATCAAACTCCTTCACGCCAAAGGAGATGTTAAACTGGTGGTTTGTCATGTAAGGAACCTGTATCAAATCAAAAATGAGAGATTATGCCACTACCGCAATCTAGTCTGGGATCAATTTGAAAGCTTTGATGCTTTCAGCATCTCTTCCATACCTAGAGGATTCAATGACCATGCTGATGCATTGGTTATTTCAGCAACTCTCTTAGTTCCTCACCTAGACTTCAAAGGTGATAAGTACACTATCGAGTTAGTCTTTTGACCAAGTGTACCTGATAATGCCAACCATTGGCAGGTGTTTAACAATGACAATCAAATCATTGCCTTCCTGGAGCAAAAAGATAGCTTTGAACAACTTCATTTTGAAGGCAGTAAACCTCAAAAACTCAAACCAATCCCTGAATCAAATTCAGATGCAGGTGAAGGATTCTTACAACTTAAAGGAAATAAAATCCCAAAAGGCCTGGTTTCCCTTGAGAATTTATTTGATAAACATGACAGATTCATTAAACAATAGCAAATAAATTCAAGCTCCTCTCAAGAGTTTGATCAGGTAAACTTGGGTGCCAAGGAAGATCCCAAGATGGTGAACATTAGGAAATGTTGTACTCTTGAGGAGAGACTCAAGTTCACTACTCTACTCTGCCAGTATATGGATGTCCTAGCATACTCCTATGAGGATCGAAAGTCACTCAAGCCTAAAAAAATCCACCATGACATTCCTCTCAAAAGCGATTCAGTGCCTTACAAGTAAAAATACAGACACTATAATCTGAAGATATCAGGTACTATTTTGTCTGAGATATAAAAAATGTTGGATGCTAGGATAATCTTCCCAATCCATTATTCCACATGGATTGCCAACATAGTCCCCGTGAGGAAGAAGAATGGCAAAATTCACCTTTGTGTGGATTTTAGAAACTTGAATTAGTCATCCCTAAAGGATGATTATCCCCTACCCATCATGGATCAAGTCCTTCAGATAGTGACTAGTTCAGAGATGTTATCAATGCTAGACGGCTTCTCAGGATACAATCAAGTTGAAGTTGGTGAAGCAGAGCAGCATAAGACTGCCTTCACCACACCTTGGGGCACCTATACCTATTGAAGAATGTCATTTGGCCTGATAAATGTTGGCGCCACTTTTTAGAGAGCAATGGACCTTACTTTCAAAGATGAAATGGGTAAGTTCATTATAGTATACCTAGATGATCTAACAGTCTTTTCCAAACATCATTTTGATCATGTGCACCATTTGCATCAAGTGCTAGAACGATGCGGCCAGAATGGCATTTTTTTAAATCTTAAGAAGTTTATCTTTGGGGTGACAGAAGGGAAGCTTCTTAGACACATTATATCCAGAAAAGGTGTTAGGTTGTGAAGCTAAAAGCTTCACTGTTGTAAACATGGAGAAGGTTGCTGAGTTACAAGGAAATTGACATCGGCAAGTGCAACTGACATCGATCACATCCAGTTACAAAGCAGCCAACATCGGTCAGGGATCGGCCAACATCGGTCATCTCCAGATAGACAGTGACCAACGTCAATTGCCTATGCGATTCTAGAATTGTTAGTTCATGAAAATTTTGTTAACGAATCGATTGTTTACATGTAAAAGGCTAATTTTAGTCTTGAGTTACGTGTCTAATTATTTTAATTAGCTGTCTAATTATTGTTTGCATGGGATCTATATAATAGACTCATGGGCTTGTATTGTAAAGCAAGGCAAGGAAGAGATCCTTCCAATTGTAAGATCAGGTTGATCTGCAGGTTGTGTAAGATCAGGGAGAAGATCTACATGGTAAGTAAGGTCATTTATTTGCAGGTTGTTGCAAGATCAGGGAGATCTACTTGGAGTGCGTGGAGTACTCAGACTTAAAGTACCTTGAGTACTTGTGTACTGGCAATATTGTTACTGACTGGTTGGACAACTCTGTGTTTGAGTTGTGGTTGTAATTGATATTACAAGAGAGAACTCTTGAAGAGATTTACTATTTATGCCCTAGAGGTGTGGGAGCCCTAGAGGTGTGTGAAGAAGATTGTGGCATCTTCTTTGTTGTATTTCCTTTTGGAAGAGTATTAATACAATTGGGTATTGTCTCTCATATTCTGTGTTGTTTCTAAATTCTAGTTACTTATTATTTCTGGTTAAATTTCGTGTTTAGTTGCTTATATAAGGTAATCAATTGTGCTCCTAGATCCTAACAAAAGGCATAAAGATTGACTCAGAAATAGTCAAGTCCATCCAGGAGCTTACTCTACCTACGAGTAAGATTACAATTCACTCTTCAAAAAAATGAATTTCTTATGAAGGTTCATTCCCGAGTTTGCTGAGAAGACTTGTCATATTGTAGATATGATGAAAGGAAAGGCTACCTTCAACTAGACTGAAGAAGGCAAATTAGCATTATGGGACATCAAGACAGCCATTGCCCATGCCCCAAATCTAGTCTGTCTAGATTATACCAAATTTCACAGTGTATAGTTATGCTTCTGAATACATGCTTTCAGCAATTTTAGTTCATCAAAATGAAGAAGGTGCAGAATCTCCCATATCCTTCATAAGTTGTCCTCTCAAAGCTCATTAGCTAAAGTATTCAAACATGGAGAAGCATGCTTATGTGGTGGTCGAGGTACTGAAGCATTTTTGCTTTTACATTCTAAATTCCCACACTACTTCCCTAGTTCCTAATACTACAGTTAAATCCATATTAACTCAGCAGGAGTTTTGAACTAAAAGGGGGAATTGGATTGCTAAAATCCAAGAGTTTGATCCAGTTATCAAATTGACAAAGCTTGTGTGGGAAAAAGTCATTTGTCAATTGATTGTTGACAACAAACTCGAAGAAGTAGGGCACGAAGAAAAAGAAGTGGAAGACATGCCAACAGTCCTCTTTGTCTCCACCACAAATAAGTGGTATTCAAGATTGCTCATTTCCTTACTTACGGTGAGTGTCTTACCCACCTATCTCATAAAAAAAGGAGGATTGTCAAATTGGAAGCTGCTAATTTTGTCCTCTGGAACAATGGCCTATATGAGAGGAGCCTTAATGGAGTGTTCCTTCGCTACGTGGATAAAGAGCAGCAGAACCAACTTTTGAGATCCTTCCACAATCTGGCTTGTGGAGGACATTTTTCTGCTCCTGTAACTACCCACAAGATTCTTAGAGCCAGGTATTACTAGCCTACTTCATTTTAGGATGCATATAAATGGGTATGGAGGTGTGAGTTATGCCAACAATTCGTGGGAAGACCCAAGCTAGCTGCTCTGCCTCTCAAACCAATGGTCATAGAAGAGCCATTTCAGTAATGGAGAATCGATTTCATTGGTGCTGTAAACCCATCTTCAAGTGTTGAACATGATTATGTCCTCACAGCGATAGATTACTTCACCAAATGGGTGGAAGCAATTCCAACCAAGCATGCTACTTTCGAATTAGTATGTGATTTCCTCAAGGAGAACATCATTTCCAGGTTTGGAGTCCCAACCAAGATTGTGATAGATAATGCTGCCTGTTTCTCTTCTCATGAGATCACTCAGTTTTGTTTTTACTATGGGATTACCCTCTCCCACTCCTCTGATTATTTCCCACAAGGGAATAGCCAAGCTGAATCAAGCAACAAGAACTTGGTGACCATCATCAGGAAGATGGTGGATGACAACCAACGAACATGGCATAAAGCATTAGTTGATGCTTTATGGGCAGACAAAATTACACCTAAGAGGGCGATAGGTTTGTCACCTTTTCAACTTTTGTATGGTCTCAATGTAGAGATACCGATCACCTTAGAATTAACAGCACTCAAATTGGCAAAGGTGGTCGAAGATCAGACATATGAAAGCTCCATTGACAAAATGATCATGTGCTTGAATGAGCTGAATGAGCAGCGAACTATGATGGTAGACTGAATTGCTACACACCAAAGCCTGGTGAAGAAACTCTTTGACCAAAAAGCAAAGACCCAAGATTTCCAAATTGGAGATCAAGTCCTTTTATGGGACAAGAGAAGGGAACCAAAGGGAATGCATGGGAAATTTGATTCCCTATGGAGAGGCTCGTTCACTATCCATGAGCTCAACGGTGAAAATAGTTTCCTGTTACAGTATCAAGATGGCACGCCCTTTTCTCTGCCTCATAATGGACAACATCTGAAGCACTTTAGTCCTTGAAGTATCGAGCGACATCATTTGTATATATGTATATTTGTATAGTCTTTAGTTATGTTTTGTGCTTTTCATTTTCATTTTTGTCGCCTTTCTTTTTGGGTAGCATGACTCCATAGCCCAATGGCACACTTGAAGGCACTAGAGATTCTGGATTCTACTCCCTTCGATTGTTTTTTCAACTGAAAGAAGTTCTCCAACTGGAGCCAACTGTTGTTACCAAAATATGTCACTGGTTTTTTTGAGCAACATGTCAACTATTTTTGGTTCTAAAAGCCAAAAAATTCTCTCTTCCCTTCTCAAAAACTGTTCTAAGCCTTTAATTTCTCTAAATTCTAAAACATTTTTAGCTAAGGGACTCTGTAGATACATTTTTATGGACTCTGTAGGCTCAAATCTACGGACTCAATTCTACAGACTCTGCTAGTTCTACAAACTCAAATCTACAGACTCTGCAGGTTCATTTCTACGGACTCTGTAGGAAAGAAACTAGCTCTCAACACTTAGGCAATTTCAGGATTGGTTTAATGCCTTGGTTCAACCAAAATTATTCATTGACAAGCTTCAAACAAAGGATTGAACCATTAAACCATTGAACCCCGCTCCCAAAGGTTCAAAGGTTCAATGGGTTCAAAGGTTCAACGACGTAAGTAAACTTAAAAATTTAAGCCCTTTAGCAAAAGTTCAAAGTTTAACCGCTTCAGCAAGTTCAAACAGCTTCAAAAGACCCAGCGAAAAAAAGAACACTTGAACCATTGAACTTTGAACCAAAATGGTTCAAAGGTTCAAAGGTTCAACGAAGTTGGTTCAATGCGATTGGTTCAAGCAGACAAGTGAATGAGTAGAAAACCATTGAACCATTGAACTTTGAACCAAAATGGTTCATCAGTTCAAAGGTTCAACGAAGTTGTTTCAACGAGAGGTTGGTTCAAAGGGATTGGTTTAAGCAGTCAATTGAATGAGTGGAAAAAAAGTTTAAATCATTGAACCAAAGTTGGTTCAATCGGTCGGTTCAAGCAGTCAGTTCAAAGGAGTGCCCCAAAGCCCACAGGCCAAAAGTACCCTTGTGGAGGACAGTGAACCAAGGATGAGTGCCCTTGCGGAGGGTAGGGGATGAGCAAAATGGACCTTTCTCGAAGCCCGAAGGGACACCTTCCCTTCAGGGTGTTCCAAAGATATAAAGTCAAAGGAATTTTAAGGCTTCAAAGGGACTTAGAAAAATAATGGATTCGTGGAATAAAAGATGAACTAATGAACCAATTGAACCTTGAACCAAAAGAGTTCAAAGTTCAATGGTTCACAGGTTCAACAGTTCAAAAAAAGCTCCGGACAAAGAGCAAGAAAGTGATTGAATCGTTGATTTGTTGAACTTTGAACCAAAAAAAAGTTCAACGGTTCAAAGGTTCAACGTGGATGGTTCAAAGGAGTGCCCCAAAGCTGAAAGAACAAGTGCCCTTGTGGAGGGTAGTGAACTAAGGGCAGGTGCCCTTGCGAAAGGCAAGCAACATTGGTTCAAAGATCAAAGGAAAGCGATTGAACCAAGAAAGTGATTGAACCAGGGAAGCGATTGAACAAGGGAAAGTGATTGAACCAAGAAAGTGATTGAACTATGGAGTTGATAAAAACCGCCTGAACCGTTGAACTTTTGAACCGATGAACTTTCAAAGCTTCAAAGGTTCATGGTTCAATATAGTTCAAATAATGAGCAATCATTGATGTCCCCATGGATGTCAAATTTAAGATAATGAAATATCCATTGATTTTCAAATCTGTTGAGCCCCATTATAATTTGTTTCTAAAAAGTAGTGGAAGCTGCCACGTGTCCCTGTAGAGGCTTAGTGGAAGCTGCCCTGTGTCAACATCTGTAGTTTCTTCCTTTGGTCTCTTTATTGAGTAAGGACTATGGTGGGCCCCTGGTGAGCTGCTAAAGTAAGTAGAATGCGCCAAGTGTCATCGTCTGTGTGAATTCAAATGAGTCTTATTGATCTCTATAGTGTTTTTCAGAGTTTAGTGGAAGCCGCCATGTATCATCTTCCGCATAACTCTTAAAAGACATCCAGAATGTGTCATGTGTCCCGTTATAGCTCAGCAAAGCGCAACAAGTGTTTGCATCTATGTTTTGAGTTTCTTATAAGTTTCAAAGTAGAAGACTGTGATAGATGTCAAAGACAGAGCACTCCCAATGCAAAGACACAGTGAAAAAGATGACGGGCCCGCAGACATCAAATTTGTGGCAATAAAGTATCCGTTAATCTTTGTAGACTTAAACGCATACCTGAAGGCATTCAAAGACTTTTTAGCTGAAAAAAAAGAACTAGAAAGGGGAAAAGACAACCCAAGAGCTCAAATTGCAACAGGAAAGAGGGAAAGATCAAAAATATCTATGTAAGAGTTATTCCAGTAGGTGGAACAATCCGTAAAGTAGATATTTGAGCCTGTAAACATTGAAGGCACGACCTATTTTTCTCCCTTGGAATAAAGGCAAGGTGGATAGCTACGCAGATATTAGGTGACAGACCAGATGACTCAGGTCTAGGAGAAGACATTTGAGATAAATTAAAATGCCACAATTAAGGCAGCTACCCTGTTCCAGTATGGTCCCGTGACAAAATTGAAAATGCACTCAAAGCATTGAATGCAGCATGGGTCATTCCATGGAATGAAGTGATAGGCCTTTCTTGGCTGCTATATAATGTAATCTCTTATCTTGTGCAAGAGAGATCTCTCTGATATAGAAGCAAAACTCTGCCAAAATTGAAAGGCGATTACTGAGACTTTGAGCTCAGATTGTTGATCATATTTGTTTGTTTGAATGAGAAATCAAGTTACTTTCAAACTTTGTACTATTATATTTTGTGTCATTTTAGGAGATTGTTCTTATGTCTATCTTCTGAATGTGTTCTTGTCCAGTTAATGAAATAAGCAGAGCTAGTGGAGATAATCAGGAAGATGTCCTGAAGCCAACTGTGGGAAGACTTTGTGATGTCTAAAATTATCTTTAGCGTGTTTCTTTATTTTCTATTTTTGTGTAAAAGACCTTGAGATGACTTTGTGCCCTCATTGTATTTCATATTTCACTCTTGGGCAGTCGAGGTGGAGACTTTGTGCTACATCTCAAGCTGCTAGTTACTTCTCACTACCTAAAATAAATCTTACTATTTCCTGTAAGACCACTTCTTAAAGAAGAGAAGTGCCTTCAGTGTCTTCACCAAGATTTATCCTTTGTCTATGAGCATCATCTCTGAAAAAAGAGAGATGGATGGTGTTACCCTACCCCTGAGTGTTAATTTTTGCTTATATATATAGTATAAAGCTCCTTCATACTTATAGGGAACCTCCCCTTGATGAGAGGAGAGATTTGTCCCCTTTTGATGTGGTAAACCTGCACATTTGGCCCACCAATCTTCCTTGTTGTGGTTGATCAGACCTATTTTGCTCATCAGTACGTTGGTGACAAAATATTCACCCAACAAAATCTATTAATAATTTTTCTTAATATAATTCATGACATCTCCCTCCAAATTCAAACAATTGAATAAATCAAATTAAGCAATTATGCATGCTTGTATAACCTTATTTAAATATTAAATCTAGATTTTACACCTCACCCAACATCTTTCACCTTATTCTCCCTCACATGTTGACTCATCCCAACCAAACCCACAACTTCCTCAACCTCCTTTGAGACACCCCTTGAGTTGTTAAAAAGTTTGACTCATTCCTAATGACTAAGTTAACCAGTCCCATACTTCTCTTAACCATTTGAAATAGTCATCATCCTCAAGGGTGAGGACTCATTGGCCACTATTGATTATTTGGTTCATTTAAGAAATCCAAATAGTCCTCCACCGTTGGATCTTCCTCCAAAAAACTATAAATAAACTTGAAAACTATCATTTTCATCCATCTTGACTTATGCTAACGAAGTGCTATTCAATTCACAAGCGAATCCAAGCAAATCAAAGTGAATCAAAACATTCAAAAACTCTTTATGCACCAAAATGTTGCCCGTTCTCCTTTGCATTGGAAAAGTGAGCAACCACATTGTTTAAGAGCAAATCAAGTATACATCGTAATGGATAAAACTTGCATATTTAAGGTAAAAGTTTGTGTTTACTATTTTCTTTATTTGTTGCTCTATCTTAGGTTGAATTTAGCTTAGATTAAGATTACACAATTAGTTGATTTATAAGTATTTCTAGATTTTGTTCATACACTAAGCACTAACAAATAGTTTTCATCTCTAGGATGAAACTATAATCGACGTAAACATTAATATCCACAAAGTTGAAGAAATATATATGGAAATTTAAGGCCCGAGCATTGATTTACTAGTTTAGGAAAAATCTACATAAATAGTGTTGATGTTTATTATGGAGTCATTAGAAATAATAGAGAGTGCATAAATGGTAACAAATTACACAAAATAAAGCTATAAACTCACCTAAAAATTAGTTAAATATCTTCAACTTTGAATAACAATATATTATTTATTAGAACACTATTCAACCATCCCTGCATCAATGGTTGGCTCGTTTGATAGAGGCACTTCAAATATATACTCTATTGTGCTAAGATGCCCAACAAAAGATTATTTATTAAAAAATCAAAATAAATTATATGACAATATTGCACAAGGAGGGCATACATATATATCAATTACAAATAGAGGAGCATAGCATATGCTTAATGCATTTTCATGATAGAACACAATTTGGTTAACTATTCCAATGGGTTGAATAAATGAAGGATTGTTAACCTCGATGAAAATTATCTCTACATATAGGTTAGTAAGGATATTGCTTATCTCTTGTTGTTTTTAATTGTCAAACGAAGGAGAACACCATGATCTTATCAGATTAGGCTATGGCTATTGATACTATAATGGGTAAAATGCATCAATACATAGTGTCAACTGATGCCCCAAAATCTTACATTTTACTATAAAATAAAACAAACATAAAAAACTCACTAATATCATTCTAATGTCACTTGTAGATGGGGACGACATGCCCATCGCCCAATATTTTATATCCCATGATGTTTATAGAGAGAGACTTTTGTAGGCTAACACCGTAATTTTGTAGAATTATAAATATCATAACTTTAAATAAAGTATTAAAGATATAGGGATAAATTTAATACAGTGAGACATACAAAATTCATGAGACTTAGTTACTTAAAAGAGGAAACACATATTCAAAAACATTTGCCACATTTCCACTAAGGGGGATAAACTTGTATGTTATATGTAATGAAAGTGTCACATCTCATTTTTCTTGTGTTGGATTATAAAAGCACTTGTTTCAGATTAGTGATACATAACATAATTAATATTGGAAAAAAAAATTTACAACCATGGTTATTAACGATTGTTTTATTTACTTTATATGATTATGTTCAGTCAGTTACTTTTCTCATGTTTATATGACATAACTAAAACAATTAATTCAAACAAATAGATGTTATACAATTATGTGGAAAATTTGTTATTTATCATACTTTTATCATGTGATTTTGATATCATGACCTAGATAACTACCATCTATTCACTTGTTTGTGTCATACGTATAACCCCCTTGGTGCTAGGGATCATCATCAGAGAGGAGGATCTACATACAAACTACGAGCAGTAGAGAAAGAATCCCATAAGATGAGGTGTAATCATGATAAATAAAGACATATGCTTTGCTTGTCTTGGCATGAGTAGTGACATCTGGTTTGATGATTCTCTAATTTAATTAACATTACTTTGTCTTTTGGATTAGATTACAAATATTGGAGATGCATTAATTAAGGATTTCTATGATTCTTATCAATATATGTGAAAATATATATACTTGTTATTGAGGCATGCTTGAAATTTTTCATGTTCTAGCATATAAGTTAAATGATTTTGGGTATACTTGTTTGGTCAACAAGTTATTTTGGCATGCTTTGTACAATATATGACTATCAAATCCATACATTGTAGATCATTGGCTCAGCCACCCAATGGATCTACATGGACTATTGAAGTTAAATGGCAATGATTGTTTAGGGTTCATGCATTTGTTTGACCTTATCACAAATTGAAGATATTAAAGTTGAGTTTTTAGGTTGTCTTTATGAAACAAAATTTAACGAGTAGATGTTGATTCATAATCGGTGCATGGTGAAATAATAAGGCCCACCTACTAAGGTATGTTTATGTTACAACCCCTCAAGTTGTATTTAGAATAATGAAATATATATTTTTTAATTAATTACTTATCATTCATTCACTCAAACTACAGTTATACTAAATAACGTATCCAATCATATAATCAAATCCTTATAACAATAACACTTCCAAATTCAAATACTGAATGCAATATAATATATTACAATTGCAAGGAAAGTAAATACATTAGGACTCAACCACTGTTGGTCCAATAATATAGCAACTATTATTTAAGTATATACACATAAAAATACAATTACATTTCCTTCAGGCATTCAGCCTTAATACTAAAAATAAATACTAATATTTATGAGGTTCGAGTCAAACCAACTCATGTATCTCTAATAATCTCTAGTGTAGTCTCTAAGTACTACAGTGGGGAAGGAGAGCATCATCTGAGCACTTTTCCACACCAACCACGGACCAACGATCCCCCCAACTAATCCCATTAGGGAATGTCCCTCCCTTCATGGATGAGTAGATAGTAATGGTGTAGAAAACTAGAGTAACAAGTAACTACCCAAGTATTATATGATTTCTAAAAACTAAATATGCAGTGTATCATAGAAAACCCATTTTATTGCAAGATATCGCACTCACATGTAAATCATACATACCAAAAGATAATGTCTCACTACATTATTTAACTCTAAGATTCACACAATTTTTATCTTACTAACAATCATATCACAACACATGTTAAACATAGGAGTAAGCAATGTATACCTTTATTCCTTCAAACGTATGAATGAATTATACATTATAATTTATCTCATATTAAAAATAATGACTATAATTTACATCATCCAGGTAAAATACACATCTAACTACAAATTTCAACTACCATAGTAAATTATATATAAACTACACCCTATGATAACCCATATTATCATAGTCTAGTCTTCTAAGGTATAACTACTAGTTTTCCTCAATAGTCATACAAAGAAGTATTAAATACACAGAACCATTAACTTGTATTGAAGTAACTAGATATAACTAAACAAGTCAGATGCCACAAAGACATAAAAATTTATCCTAACATTCGTTACACTCATAAGGCTGTATGTACACATATATGATGTCCTACTAACTACCATTAAACATACTATTTGAGTAATAACCAACATGCATACATTTACGTAGGTGTGGGTCTAGACACAGTAATTATAGTATATACCATTTAGGTAAAAATACTTTAATACAGTAGGACTCTATGACATCTCATAATACCATAAATCATTGTGCATGAGTACCCTACTCAATCATGAACAAACAATCTTACATTTATAAATAATAATAAAACAAGTACAAAATTATATCGCCTGGGTATACCCTAGATTATACTAAAATATAGTAATGAAAATAATCATAATATTTCAACACACATTACGGTGCACTATTTTATGTTATAAAAATCAAAACACTTGCCCATAATATACTCACAATAACTATTGTACACAAGTTTTCATTTTTATATGACTCTACAAATTTGATCCTATCATTATATTTGCATAACACACAACTTAATCAGATTATCCACATCCAACATTGGTGATGCTAACTAGGTTGGTGAAGTCTGTCTCACTACCTATTTAGTATCTTCAATGTGGGACCCATTATATATATAACATAACATAGTACAAAACTTAAAATATTAATTTAGATTATTCCTAATAGTAGAAATGTGATCATACTAAATATAGAAATAATCTTAACTTTATATTTTGTCCATCAAATGCACGTAATGAATCTAAAAGCATGATATTGTTATATAATAGATATAACAAATACAGTCCATACAAGATCATACCATTTGAGTATGCTATACACAAGGACCATAATTACATATATACAAATAATAAATATAATTAATTACAATCCAAACAAGATCATACAATCCCAGTATGCTAAATAAAAGGACCATAATTACTTATTTATATAAAACATATATCATAAAGCACAGTCCAAACAATTACATACCATCTGAATATGCTAAACAAAAGGACCATAATTACTTAATAGCTTAAATAACATACTACTTAATATCAATTATTTTGACTCTAGATCAACTAGGTCTATACATGTATTCACCTTATATTAGAATCAAGTAAGCCCAAATAATTGTTTTTGCTAAGTTAGCAACCTAAACATTTAATTGATTTTATGATTACAATATTTATATAGACATTCTGTATAGTCTAGTTGGGTTTATTTCAATAAACTAAAAGGGTATTCACCATACACACTTTTTGTATTTTATATATATATATATATATATATATATATATATATATATATATATATATATATATATATATATATATATATATATATATATATATATATATATATAAAGTGTTAAACATATATAAAAAAGTAATTTCATTCTCAAATGCAATTACTACCACTCATTTTATTTAGCTGAATATAGGCTTCTTGTTCATATGAAATTATTAGACAAACCATGTTCTTTATACACAAGGAAATTCTCACTTTCCTTCGTACAAACACAAGAATTATATATATTCTCTGCTGAAATAAACTAGCTTACCAGTCTAAATTATTTTCCCATCGACTTCCAATATTGACATTATTGTTTATAAGCAATTAAAGATATCCAATCGACTAAGAGTCTTAAACCAAATAAATAAAATCAAACATATACAGCTAGTTGATTTTTTCTCATCTAGTCCATTAAACAATCAAAACCGTATTCACTATGAATATCCAATTTGCACAGATAATTAAACGATACAATCATCCATTGAAATGTTTATAATATAACAGATGTGTTACAAGCTACAATAATCTTTTTTATATGTTAAAATATGTATGAACAATTCTTTTCTTTACACTAATTTTAACAAATAATGGTTCACATCGTATGTTTTATATATATCACTATTCAAACACAAATTTACAATGTTTTAGCCCTTTGTTTATATGCTTCTATTTTCCTCCAAGTTCAAAATGTTTAATTTTGTGTGTGTGTGTGTGTGTGTGTGTGTGTGTGTGTGTGTATGTGTGTGTGTGTGTGTGTGTGTGTTTGCAAAATTAACATTTAAACAAAGTCAACCCTTGGTTCTATTTAAACATAGTTTGACATAGCTATAAATAGTTTGAAGCAATCTCAAAATAAAACAAAAACTCTAGACCTGTTATACATTGCTTATTTCCTATCATAAGGTTTTGATTTGAAAAAGGGTTTCAATATATTATTCATGGTTGTGCTTAGCTCAAGGTAAAGACATACAAAATTTGGTTTGCTTTGGGTATAAGTGGGTTTGGCTTTAGGGGTCAGTGGATGGTTGAGCCATCCATAAAACCCTCCACAAAATAATAGACCGCACAGTAAAAAACCCATATCCATTTTTTAAAAATCTATCACTCAAAAAAATAACTAATACGACACCTAATTGAACAATACAACTGATCAAAAGGTTTAATGTTTGCAAGAAAGCTAGCTAAGAAAAAATTGGATAAATCTCCATATCCACCTACATGGTATATTTTTATTCAGCTAAGGTCAAATTCAAGGGTTTGTGGATGTTTGAGCCATCCACAAGGCCTTCCATTCAAACCCTAAGGGTTTTACTCTAAAAAAATGAAACATAAAAAACCACAAAACTATTTCCATTCGGTAGTCATATTGTAAACAAGAATTTCAATACAGTACCAACCTAAAATAACTTGCTTTATACTGAAACTGACTCCTTATTATAAGCTCTATATCCTTGAACCTACCTGCTCTCCTCTGTGTCCTCCAAAAATCCTCCTTACTTCCTTCTTAAAACCCCACTCACCCTACTCTATGATTCCCAAGCTCCTTGCATGTCATTTATGGCATAAATTATTGCTAACCCAAGTTGCATGTTTTTGTTCCAATTCATTAAACTCCCAGTTGAGTAGTCCTTATTATAGTTCAAACTTGAACTTAACCCCAAAGACTTACTCAAATCAAAACAAGTTTAACACAACCTTTTCATCAAAGTTTCTAACATTATCCCTTTCTATTAACCCATCATTGGAAAGTTGTTTACATTCAACTAAATAATTATGCCAAGTAACAAAGTTAACATTACTAACACTAAGTAAGCCATCTAGTAAATAGGTTCATTAACTAACAATGATAGTATTTAATGAGGATAATTCGCATAGGTATTTAGCATAGACAAAATATTAAACATTGATACATAATAATTATTAAATTAATATTCAAACAGTATAAGGTTATATTCACTAATTAATTGACGAGTCGACTATAGAACTTTGTTCATTATCTTCGATTACCTTTACAAGATGTGTTAACATGGTTTACTAGATTACTAAGAACAGAATCTCACAAACATAATAATCACAACAAACATATAGAATATATCTAATGCTATAGAATAATTAATTCACTCCTTTTTAATGCACAAACTAAAACATGATCAATACAAAATACTCAAGCAATCACAAGCATACAACTAATAAACTATATCAACATAAAGAGCTAACAAGTCAATATATGGTGGTGTGTGAGTTTGGATCACTATCAATTCCTCTGACATCTCCCAATCATCCCATCTGCTCCATCATCTTTGATGATGCTCTCCCTCGTCATGCCCTGAGGGTAGGATAAATCCTGCATCCACCTCACAACAAGTAGATAGTTAGTTTGAGTCACTATATATATCGACCAATGATCTAAAACTAACAAATATACATCCACAATGTACAGAATAAGAAAATATAATTGTCACTTCTTGAAACTAATCAACATATCATTGTCCCATAACTAGTAAATGTCATAAAGATCAAATAAAACCAATAATAATCAAATGATAACCACATAATCCACATATTCAAAGGTTATAAAATTTAGGGTGAAATCAGGATGTAACATCCTTCCCCCTAAGAATGGTCATCATCTCAATGAGGCTTATTCAAATAATAGTTCTGAATAACAAACAAAGTTTAACAAAATTAAAACATAGTATCTAGTATCAAATCATATAAACAAGGTTTGAAAAATTTACCTGAAGAACTCATCATAGTTCTCCCAAGTAGTACTATCCTTAGAGTATTGGTCCCACAAGACCTTTCACTAAGACACTACTATGCAAACAAAGTTTGTGAGTGTCAATTATTCTTATTGGTTCAATCATGACCTCCTCGGGGTCTATAACTGATAAGATAAGCCTAATATATCTCGTTAAAAGTTTTATTAGCTTCCTAAAAGCACATGAGATTATCATAAAAGCCAAAATAAATGACCAAAGAGAGTTTCACAAAATCTTTCAGCCCCTCTACACATCTCCCTAACCCAGAGAGTGTATTTCTCATTCTAGAGAAAAGTATTTTGAGAACCTAGCAAGAATAATGTGTATAAGTTAATACTATCACTACTCTGTATAGCTTCAGATAAGTATAACATGTCAATATTATCACTACTCCATGGAGCTCTTGACAAGTATGCTAATGAATAAGAACTAGAAATACTACATTTTCAATATATAAAAAATATGGAATACCCATTCATAGTATATATGTGTATGGCCATATGACTGAATTTGACAAGTTTGTATGTCAAATCCCAAATTCAACAAGTCTATCTATTAAATTCAAACTCAATAAATACTGAGTCAATTTGAGGCTAAGTAGGATGCACTCCTATCACTTATAACTCACATTCTTAATTCACCTACTTATCCCTCAGGTCTCCACGACCTGACGATGTCCACAATGTACATAAGGTTATAAGAAACATAAATCTATAGTAACATATCATAGAAAGCAATACTATATGATAAATGATTCTAGATGTACTTACATACAAGAAAAATCATACAATCATTTTGAGTCTATATTAAGTTACCACTAGCCAAATACAAATAGCATCGTATTTTAAAGATTAACCTATAGTGTTATATTCATAGTTAAGAGGAAATAATATGAAAATTAACATAACATTTAAAAGCTAAAGATTATATTGTTCTTACAACCTTATAAAAAACAAGTGAGACAATGTCTCCTTGTTTGCTCGACTAGTATATAACTAGTTAAAAGTTTATCTATATTCTTTTAGACTATCAAGATGTTTTGCACATCTTATACCTTACTTGCTCCCAAAAAAAGGTACATATACAACTCTTCATAACAACATGCTTCAATGATAGGATAATATCAGTCTAAATAATGATATATAATAACATTATACTTATAATCAACTAGAATTAATATAAATTCAAGGTTCAACACACCTCACAATCAAGCTCATAATCTAGATATAATAATGACTCTAAAAATTCAAAAATGGATAATAGAGAACTAACATCTCAAAACAAAACTATTATATACCTTAACATGGAAAAAGAAAACACTGCAACCCAAGTTGCCAAAATCACTACATACTTACTAAATTTGTAAGATTAGTATCATAACCTACTTTCACAACCAAAAAGAAAATACTAACTGCAAAGATGCATCAATCCATTCAATCCTACACCTTCTCACAAAAAGAAGTAGAAAACACTATCCCACGAACTCAAGGGAAAAAGATCAAATAACATTTAGAAACAAGTTTCCTTTTAACGAAATACTAAATCAACATCCTGAAAATATGAATCTTCTTGATAGCTTAAAATGATGTAAGAGGAGAGTGAGAGAATAACAACTCACCTCTGAGATAGCTAAGAGAGATGACACTTTATCTCAAGCTCATATAAACAAACTGCTAACACATCAAAATTCTCAACTAAAACATCTGCACTCAACTACAAGGAAATTCCCACCGCACTAGATGGTGCCAATCAAGAATGGTCTTAAAGTATTTCCAACTCCTAGGATTTGTGTAAGGCACAAAACTAATTAATATATACTTAAGTGAGAAGCACTTCATGCTTTAAAAATACTCACAACAAATAAACACAATTGGTGAAGGTGATTTGATTAACAAAAAATCTATAATCATACTCGAGGTGTTCGATCTAAGTGATCAAACTATGGTAGAGATCTCTTATTCATAACTCAAGAACTAAGATATGTACTATCCTACCCAAACCTTGTATAGAACTATCACCATAGAGACACTTAATAAACCAACCTTTTAGCAACTCTAAGGGGGTATGAATGCTCTTATGGTACACACTCAATGTACCATAGACACATTCACAATTATCCTTTCTAATAAATAGAAAGATACAAATATACTAATAGCCTTGTTAGGTCCTAGAGTTTGAGCCTTAGCTTTGATACCATGTGTTACAACCCCTAAAGTTGTATTTATAATAATGCAATATATTTTTTAAAAACTAATTACTTATCATTCATACTCAAATAACAGTTATACTAAATAACTTAGTCAATCATACAATCAACAACCTAGAACAATAACAATTCCAAATTCCAATACTGAATGCAATATAATATATTATAATTGTAAGGAAAGTAAATGTATTAGGACTCATCCACAACTAGTCCATTAATACAACAATTGATGTTTAAATATATGCAAATAAAAATATAATTGCATTTCCTTTAGGCATTCAATCTTAATACTATAAATAGATACTAAGCTCTCCAGAGTTCGAGTCAAATCAACTCGTGTATCTCTAAGAATCTCTAGTGTAGTCTCTAAGTAAGTAATGCAATGGGGAAGGAGAGCATCATTCAAGTGTTTTTTCACACCAATCATAGACCAAAGATCCCCCACACTAATTTCATTAGGGAATGACCCTCCCTTCACAAATGAATAGATAGCGATGATGCGAGAAACTAGAGTAACAAGCAAGTACCCAAGTGTTATATAATTTTTAAAAACTAAACATGCAGTGTATCATAAAAACCCCATTATATTGTAATATATTACACTGACATGTAAATAATACATACCAAAAGATAATATCTCACTATATTATTTAACCCCAATATTCACACAATTTGCATCCTACTAGCAATCATATCACAACACATGTTAAACAAAGGAGTTAGCAATGTATACCTTTATTTCTTCAAACTTATGAATGAATCATATATTATTATTTATCTCATACTATAAATAATGTCCATAATTTATACCGCCCAGGTAAAATACACATTTAACTGCATATTTTAACTACCACAATAAGTTTCATATAAAGTACACTCCATGATAACCCATATTATCATAGTCTAATATTCTAAGATATAACTACTAGTTTTTCATAATAGTCATACAAAGAAGTCTTAAATACATAAAACCATTAGGTTATATAGAAGTAACTAGATATAACTAAGCAAATCATAGATTCCACAAACACTTGAAACTCTGACCTAACATTTGTTACATTCATAAAGTTGTATGCGCACATATATGATGTCTTACTAACTACCATAAAACATATTATTCAAGTAATAACCAACACACATACATTTACATAGGTGTGGGTCTAGACATAACAATTCCAATATGTATCATCTGGATAAACATGATTTAATACAATAGGACTCTATTACATCCCATAATATCATAGATCATTGTGAATGTGTACCCTACTCAATCACAAATAAATGATCTTACAAGTATAAATAATAATAAAGCAAGTATGGAATTATACCGCCCAGGTATACCCTAGATTATACTTCAAATTAATAATAAGAAGAATCATAATCTTTAGGCACACATCACAATGCACTATTTTATGCTATAAAAGTCAAAACACTTATCCATAATATACTCACAATAAGTATTGTACACAAATTTTCATCTTTACATGACTCTAAAAATTTGACCTTGTCAACATATTTACATAACACACCATTTAATTAGATTATCCACATCCAACATTGGTGATGTTAAATAGGCTAGTGAAGTCTGTCTCACTACCTATTTAGTGTCATCAATGCGGTACCTATTATATACATAACATAACATAGTACAAAACTTAAAATATTCATTTAGATTATTCCAAATAGAAAAAATGTGATCATGCTAAATATGGAAATAATCTTAATTTTACATTTTGTCCATCAAGTGCATGTAATGAATCTAAAATCATGTTATTGTTATATAACAAATAGAGCAAATACAATCCATACAAGACCATACCATCCGAGTATGTTATACACAAGGACCATAATTACATATATACAAATAAAAAATATAATTAGGTTTAGTCCAAACAAGATCATACCATCAGAGTATGCTAAATAAAAGGGTCTTAATTAATTAATTATATAAAATATATATCATAATGCACAATCCAGACAAGTTAATACCATCCAAGTATGCTAAACAAAAGGACCATAATTACTTAATGGCTTAAGTAACATACTACTTAATATCAATTATTTTGATTCTAGATTACAACCAAGTCTATAGAAGTATTCACATTATATTAGAATCAACTAAGCCTAAATAATTGCTTTTGCTAAGTCAGCAACCTAAGCATTTATTGATTTTATGGTTACAATCTTTATATAGACATTCTATATAGTCCAGTCAGGTTTATTTCAAGAAACTAAAAGGGTATTCACCATACACACTTTATGTATTATATATGTATATATAAATCCTCTATATATACATATATATTTTGACAAAATATAAACCGTCAAACATATTTAGAAAAGTAATTTCATTCTCAAATGCAATTATTACCACTCATTTTATTTAGCTGAATATAGGCTTCTTATTTGTATAAAATTATCAGACAAACCATGTTCTTTATACACAGAAATTATCACTTTTCATCGTACAAACACTTAGGCTTATGTTTTATATCCCTGTAAACTATTTCTAGAATATGTACTCAACCAAGATAACTAGTTTTTCCCATTGAAACTACACGAGAATTATATATATTCTCTACTGAATAAACTAGATTACGTGTCTAAATTATTTTCCCATCGACTTTCAATATTGACACTATTGTTTATAATCAAATAAAGCTATCCAACTGACTTAGATTCTTAAACCAAATCAATAAAATCAAACGTATACAGCTAGTTGATTTTTGCTCATCTATTCCATTAAACAATCTAAAACCTTATTCAATATGAATATCCAAATTGCACAGAGAATTAAATGATACAGACATCCATTGAAATGTTTACAATATAACACATGTTACAAGCTACATAACTCTTTTCGATATGCTAAAATTTGTATAAATAATTCTTTTCTTTACACTAATTTTAACAAATAATGGTTCACATCGTGTTATATATATATATATATATATATATATATATATATATATATATATATATATCACTATTCAAACATAAATTTGTAATGTTTTAACCCTATGTTTATATACTTCTATTTTCCACCAAGTTTGAAACGTTTAATCTTCTCTCTCTATAAACACACACACACGTATATGTATGTGTGTGTGTGTATGTATATATATGTATGTATATACATACACACACACACACACACACACACACACACACATATGTTTTAACAAAATTCATAATGTTGATTCCTTGACAATAAAACTGACATTAAAACACAGTCAACCCTTGGTATTTAAACATAGTTTGACATATCTATAAATAGTTTGAAGCAATCTCAAAACAAAATGAAAACTCAAAACCTATTATACATTCCTTTTTTCCTATCACAAGCTTTCAATTTAAAAAAGGGTTTCAATATATTTTCATGGTTGTGCTTAGCTCAAGGTAAAGACCTACAAAATTGGGTTTGCTTTGGGTATAAGTGGGTTTGGATGTAGGGGTTTGGGGATGGCTGAGTCATCCGCAAAACCATCCACAAAATAACAGACTGCACAATATAAAACCCATATCTACTTTGTAAAAATCAATCATTGAAAAAATTAACTAATAAGACACCCAATTAAATAATGCAATTGATCAAAAGGTTGAACATTTGCAAGAAAGTAGGGTAAGATCAAATTGGATAAATCTCCATATCCACCAATAGGATATATTTTTGTTCAATTTGGGTCAAATACAGGGTTTGTGGATGGCTGAGCCATCCACAGGGCCTTCCATTTGAACCCTAAGGGTTTTACTCTATACAAAAATGAAACATAAAAACCCACAAAAATATTTCCATTCGGTAGTCATATTACAAACAAGAATTTCAATACAGTACCAACCTGAAACAACTTGCTTTGTACTGAAATTGACTCCTTCTAAGCTCTATATCCTCATATCTACCTGATCTCCTCTTTGTGTCCTCCAAAAATTCTTTTTTCTTCCTTCTTAAAACCTCACTCAACCTACTCTATCATTTCCAAGCTCCTTGCATGCCATTTATGGCATAAATTATTTTTAACCTGAGTTGCATGCTTTTGTTCCAATTCATCAAACTCCCAGTTGAGCAGTCCTTATTCCAGTTAAAACTATAACTTAACCCCAAAGACTTACTCAAGTCAAAATAAGTTTAACACAACCTTTTCATCAAAGTTTCCAACATTATACTTTTCTATTAATCCATCATTCAAAAGTTGTTTACATGCAACTAAATAATCATGCCAAGTAACAAAGTCAACATTACTAACACTAAGTAAGCCATCTAGTAAATAGGTTCATTAATTAACAATGGTAGTATTTAATTAAGATAATTCACATAGGTATTTATCATAAATAAAATATTAAACACTAATACATAATAATTATCAAATTAATATTCAAACAGTCTAAGGTTATATTCACTAATTATTTGATGAGTCAACTATAGAACTTAGTTCATTATCTTCGATTAATTTTATAAGATGCATTAACATGGTTTATTAGATTACCAAGAATAACATCTCACAAACATAATAATCACAATAAACATATAGAATCTATGTAAAGCTATAGAATAATGACTCCTTTTTAATGCACAAACTAAAACATGATCAATGCAAAATACTCAAGCACTCACTAGCATACAACTAGCAAACCAACAAACTAGATCAACATAAAGAGTTAACAAGTCAATCTATGATGGTGTGTGAGTTTGGGTCACTAGCAATTCCTCTGACATCCCTTAATCGTGCCATCTACTCCATCTTATCTGATGATGCTCTCCCTCATCATGTTCTGAGAGTAGGATCAATCATTTATCCACCTCGTAACAAGTAGATAATTAGTCTGAGTCATCATATATATCAACTGATGATGCAAAACTAACAAATATACATCCATAATATACAAAATAAGAAAATATAGTTGTTACTTCATGTAACTAATCAGCATATCACTGTCCCATAACCAGTATATGTCCTAAAGCTCAAATCAAAATAATAATAATCAAATTATAACCACATAATCCATGAATTCAAAGGTTATAAAATTTAGGGTGAAATCAGGATGTAACATCATTCTCTCCTAAAAATGATCATCATCCTGATAATGCTTATTCAAATAATAGTTTTGAATAAAAAATAGAGTTTAACAAAATCAAAACATAGTATCTAGTATAAAATCATGGAAATAAGGTTTGTAAAATTTATCTGAAAAAGTCATTATAGTTCTCCCAAGTAGCACTATTCACAAAGTATTGGTCCCATAAGACCTTGCACTAAGACACTACTCTACTATGGGAATGAAGTTTGCAAGTGTCAGTTATTATGATTAGTTCAATCATGACCTCCTTAGGGTCCAAAATTAGCAAGATAAGCCTAATATATATTGGTAAAAGTTTCACAAACTTCTCAAAAACACATGATATTATCATAAAATCCAAAATAAATGACCAAGGAGAGTTCCAAAAAACCTTCCAACCCCTCTACACATCTCCTTAACCCAGAGAGTGTATTTCGCATTCCAAAGAAAAGTATTTAGGAAATCTGACAAGAATAATGTGTATAAGTTAATATTATCACTACTCTATGTAGCTTTAGATAAGTATAACATGTCAATATTGTCACTATTCCACGGAGCTCCTGACAAGTATGATGATGAATAAGAACTGAAAATACTACATTTTCAATATATATAAAATTATGGAATACCCATCCATAGTATACATGCGCATGGCCACATGACTGAATTTGATAAGTCAATCTGTCAAATCCAAAATTTCACAAGTCTGTCTGTCAGATTCAAACTCAGTAAATATCGAGTCAATGTGAGGTTAAATAGGATACACTCCTATCACTTAGAACTCACATTCTTAATTCACCACTCATCCCTCAGGGCTTCACAACTTGATGATCTCCATAATGTGCATAAGGTTCCAAGAAACACAAATCTATTGTAACAGATCATAAAAAGCAATACTATATGCTAAATGATTCTAGATCTACTAACATACATATAATAAAAATCATACAATCATTTTGAGTATGTATTAAATTTCCACTAGCCAAACATAACTAGTATCATGTTTCAAAGATTAACCTATAGTATGTACTAACATACATACAAAAAAAATCGTACAATCATTTCGAGTATGTATTTAATTGCCACTAGCCAAACACAACTAGTATCATGTTTCAAAGATTAACCTATAGTGTTATATTCATACTTAAGAGAAAATAATATCAAAATTAACATAACATACAAAGGCTACATATTATATTGTTTTTATAACCTTATAAAGGAATAAGCGAGATAATGTCTCCTTGCTTGCTCGACTAGTATATAACTAGTTAAAAGTTTATATCTACCCTTTTAGACTACCAAGATGTTCTACACATGTTATACCTTACTTGCTCTCTAAGAAATGTACATATATAACTCTTCATAACATGTTTCAACAATAGAATAATATTAGTCTAAATAATGATATATAATAACATTATAATTATAATCAATATAAATTCAAGATTCACCACTCCTCGTAGTTAAGCTCACAAGCTAGATATAATAGTGACTCTAAAAAGTCGCTAGTGGAAAATAGAGAACTAACATCTCAAAACAAAACTCCTAAATACCCTCACATGAAAAAAGAAAACATCGCAACCCAAGTTGTCAAAATCACTACATACTTAATAAATTTGTAAGATTAATATCATAACCTACTTTCACAACCAAAAGGAAAATACTAACTCTGCAAAGATGGATCAATCCATTCAATCCTACAACTTTTCTCAACAAGAAGTAGAAAACATTATCCCATGAACTCAAGGGAATAAGATCAAACAACATTTAGAAACAAGTTTCCTTTTAAAGAAACACTAAATCAACATCCTTTAAATATGAATCTTCTTGATAGCTTAAAATGACATAAGAGGAGAGTGAGAGAATAACAACTCACCTCTAAGCTAGTTAAGAGAGATAACACTTTATCTCAAGTTCATATAAACAAACTCATAACACAATAGAATTCTCAACCAAGACATTTACACTCAACTATAAGGAACTTCCCACCGCACTAGGTGGTGCCAATCAAGAATGCGCTTAAAGGATTTCTAACTCCTAATATTTGTGTAAGACACAAAACTAATGCATATATATTTAAGTGAGAAACACTTAATGATTTTAAACACTCACAACACACAAACACAAATGGTGAAGGTGATTTGTTTAACAAGAAAGACATAATCATACTCTAGGTGTTCTATCTAAGTGATCAAACTATGGTAGAGATATGTTATTCACAATTTAAAAACTAATTTATGCACTCTCTTATCCAAACCTCGTATACAACCATCACTATAGAGACACTCAATAAACTAACCCTTTAACAACTCTAAGGGGGTATGAATGCTCTTAGGGTACACACTCAATGTAGCACATACACATTCACAATTATCCTTTATGATAAATAGAAAGATACGAAAATGTTAATGGACTCATTAGGTCCTAGAGTTTGAGCCTTAGCTCTAATACCACATGTTACAACCCCTCAAGTTGTATTTAGAATAATGCAATTTTTTTTTTTAAACTAATTAATTATCATTCATTTACTCAAATCACAGTTATACTAAATAACTTAGCCAATCATATAATGAACAAATTAGAACAATAACAGTTCCAAATTTCAATAATGAATGCAATATAATATATTACAATTGCAAGGAAAGTAAATACATTAGCACTTAGCCACGACTGGTCCAATAATACAACTAATGTTCAAGTATATGTAAATAAAAATACAATTACATTTTCTTCTGGCATTCAACCTTAATACTATAAATAGATACTAAGCTCTTCGGAGTTTGAGTCAAGCCAACTTGTGTATCTCTGATAATCTCTATTGTAGTCTCTAGGTCAGTAGTGGAATGGGGAGGGAGAGTATAATCCAAGTGCCTTTTTACACCAACCACAGACTAACAATCCCCCACACTAATCCCATCAGGGAATGGCCCTCCCTTCACAAATAAGTAGATAGTAACGGTGCGAGAAACCAGAGTAACAAACAAGTACCCAAGTGCTGTATGATTTCTAAAAACTAAGCATGCAATGTATCACAAAAAACTCATTCTATTGTAAGATATTTCATTGACATATAAATCATACATACCAAAAGATAATGTCTCATTACATTATTTAACCCCAAGATTCACACAATTTTCATCCTACTAGCAATCATATCATAACACATGTTAAACATAGGAGTAAGCAATGTATACCTTTATTCCTTCAAACGTATGAATGAATCATACATTATTATTTATCTCATACTATAAATAATTACTATAGCTTATACCACCTAGGTAAAATACACATTTAACTGTAGATTTCAACTACCACTATAAGTTCTATATAAACTACTCCTCATGATAACCCATATTATCATACTCTAGTGTTCTAAGGTCTAACTACTAGTTTTTCTCAATAGTCATATAAAAAAGTCTTAGATACATGGAACCATTAGCTTCTATTGAAGTAACTAGATATAAGTAAGCAAGTCATAGATTCCACAAACACATAAAAGTCTAATGTAACATTTGTTACACTCACAAGGTTGTATGCACACATACATGATGTCGTACTAACTACCATTAAACATATTATTCAAGTAATAGCCAACACCCATACATTTATGTAGGTATGGGTCTAGACATAATAATGACAATACGTACTATTTGAGTAAACATGATTTAATACAGTATGACTCTATGCCATCCCATAATATCATAGATCATTGTGCATGAGTACCCTACTCAATCATGAACAAATGATCTTACATTTATAAATAATAATAAAGCAAGTATGAAATTATACTGTCTGGTTATACCCTATATTATATTGTAAATTAGTAATGAGAAGAATCATAATCTTTAGACACACATCATGGTGCACTATTTTATACTATAAAAGTCAAAACACTTGCCCATAATATACTCACAATAAGTATTGTACACAAGTTTTCATCTTTACATGACTCTACAAATTTGGCCTTGTCAACATATTTGCATAACACACCACTTAATTGGATTATCCACATCTAATATTGGTGATGCTAACTAGGCTAGTGAAGTTTGTCTCACTACCTATTTGGTATCATCAATGCGGGACTCATTATATGTATAACATAACATAGTGCAAAACTTAAAAGATTCATTTATTTTATTCCAAATAGCAAAAATGTGATCATGCTAAATATGGAAATAATCTTAACTTTACATTTTGTCCATCAAATGTATGTAATGAATCTAAAAGCATGCTATTGTTATATAACAAATAGAGCAAATAGAATCCATACAAGATCATATCATCCGAGTATGCTATACACAAGGACCATAATTACGTACATATAAATAACATATATAATTAAGTACAGTCCAAACAATATCATACCATCAAAGTATGCTAAATAAAAGGGCCATAATTACTTATTTATATAAAATAGATATCATAATGCATAGTCCAGACAAATTCATACCATTTGAGTATGTTAAATAAGAGGACCATAATTACTTAATGGCTTAAGTAACATACTACTTAATATCAATTATTTTGATTGTAGATTATAACCAAGTCTATAGAAGTATTCACCTTATATTAGAATCAACTAAGCCTAAATAACTGCTTTTGGTAAGTCAACAACCTAAACATTTAATTGATTTTATGGTTATAATATTTATATAGACATTCTATATAGTCCAGTTGGGTTTATTTCAAAAAAATAAAAGAGTATTCACCATACACACTTTATGTATTATATACATATATATAAATCCTTTATATTTACATATATTTTTTGACAAAATATAAACCGTTAAACACATTTAGAAAAGTAATTTCATTCTCAAATGCAATTATTACCACTCATTTTATTTAGTTGAATACAGGGTTCTTATTTGTATGAAATTATCAGACAAACCATGTTCTTTATACACAAAGAAATTGTGGCTCTCCATCATACAAAAACTTAGGCTTATGTTTCATATCCCTGTAAACTATATCTAGAGTATATACTCAACCGAGATAACTAGTTTTTCCCATTGAAACTACACAAGAATTATATTTATTCTCTGTTGAAATAAACTAGTTTACCAATCTAAATTGTTTTCCCATTGACTTCCAATATTTACACTATTGTTTATAAGCAAATAAAGCTATCCAATCGACTTAGAGTCTTGAACCAAATCAATAAAATCACGCGTATACAACCAGTTGATTTTTGCTCATCTAGTCCATTAAACAATCTAAAACTTTAATCATTACGAATATCCAATTTGCACAAAAAATTAAACGATATAGTCATCCATTGAAATGTTTACAATATAAAAGATGTGTTACAATCTACAAGACTCTTTTTTGTATGCTAAAATTTGTATGAACAATTCCTTTCTTTACACTATTTTTTTAAAAAAATGGTTCACATCGTGTGTGTGTGTGTGTTTTTAAAAAAAATTAAAATTTTTATTCCTTGGCAATAAAATTGGCATTTAAACACAGTCAACCCTTGGTTCTATTTAAACATAGTTTGACATAGATATAAATAGTTTGAAGCAATCTCAAAATAAAATGAAAACTTGAGACCTATTATATATTCCTTATTTCCTATCATAGGCTTTCGATTTGAAAAAGGGTTTCAATATATTATTCATGGATGTGCTTAGCTCAAGGTAAAGACCTGCGAAATTGGGTTTACTTTTGATCTAAGTGGGTTTGGGTCTAGGGGTTTGTGGATGGCCGAGGCATTCACAAAACACTCCACAAAATAATAGACCGCATAATATAAAACCCATATCCATTTTTTAAAAATCTATCACTCGGAAAAATAACTAATAAGACACCCACTTGAACAATACAACTGATCAAAATGTTAATGTTTGCAAGAAAGCAGGCTAAGAACAAACTGGATAAATATCCATATCCACCTATAGGGTATATTTTTGTTCATTTTGAGTCAAATGTAGAGGTCTGTGGATGGCCGAGCCATCCACAGGGCCCTCCATTCGAACCCTAAGGGTTTTACTGTATACAAAAATGAAACATAAAAACCCACAAAAATAATTCCATTCGGTAGTCATAATGCAAACAAGAATTTCAATACAATACCAACCTGAAACAACTTGCTTCATATTGAAATTGACTCATTCTAAGCTATATATCCTCAAATATGCTTACTCTCCTCTATGTGTCCTCAAAAAATCCTCCTTACTTCCTTTTTAAAACCTCACTCACCCTACTCTACCATTCCCAAGCTCCTCGCATGCCATTTATGGTAGAAATTATTATTAACCTGAATTGCATGCTTTGTTCCAATTCATCAAACTCCTAGTCAAGCAGTCCTTATTCTAGTTCAAAATCGAACTTAACCCCAAAGACTTACTCAAATCAAAACAAGTTTAACACAACCTTTGCATCAAAGTTTCCAACATTATCCCTTTCTATTAACCCATCATTCAAAAGTTGTTTACATGCATCTAAATAATCATGCCAAGTAACAAAGTCAACATTACTAACACTAAGTAAGCCATCTAGTAAATAGGTTCATTAACTAACAATGATAGTATTTAATTAGGATAATTCACATAGGTATTTAGCATAGATAAGATATTAAAGACTAATACACAATAATTATCAAATCAATATTCAAACAGTCTAAGGTTATATTCACTAATTATTTGACGAGTAACCTATAGAACTTGATTCATTATCTTTGATTACCTTTACAAGATGCATTAACACGATTTATTAGATTACCAAGAATAGCATCTCACAAACATAATAATCATAACAAACATATAGAATCTATCTAATGTTATAGCATAATGAATTCAATCCTTTTTGATGCATAAACTGAAACAAGATCAATGCAAAATACTTAAGCACTCACAAGCATACAACTAGCAAACCATATCAACATAAAGATTTAACAAGTCAATCTGTAGTGGTGTGTGAGTTTGGGTCACTAGCAGTTCCTCTGACAGCCCCCAATCATCCCATCCACTCCATCATCTTCGATGATGCTCTCTTTTGTCCTGCTATGAGGGTGGGATCAAACCTGTATCTACCTCACAACAAGTATGTAGTTAGTCTGAGTCATCATATATATCAACCAATGATACAAAACTAATAAATATACATCTACAATGTACAAAACAAGAAAATATAGTTGTCACTTCATGTAACTAATCAATATATCATTGTCCCATATCCAATATATGTCATAAATCTAAAAATAAAACAATAATAATCAAATGATAACCACATAAACCATAGATTCAAAGGTTATAAAATTTAAGGTGAAATCGAGATGTAACAATTTATATCCACCTAACATTCTTGAGGCTATAACACTTTAAGGGATCTTTGTCGGAATGTTGTGTTATCATCAAATTATTCAATTTTAATAACTTGATATACGAGTTGAGATTAGATTGAGGTTAAAATAATAAATGTGCAAATTTTATAATTAATATGATAAAATGTAAAAAAATGTTAAACATAAATAAAAACTTTAGTTTGAAATTGGAGATGGATGGCATGGTAATTATGAGGACCATTTAAAATGGCATAGTATTGACATTGACATCATATGATAATAATGAAGCATTGTAAATTTGGGTGGTTATTCAATTTACTTCTACCACCATGAAATAAAGCCAACTTCATTGACTACGCATTATCCTAGTATTAGAAGTGTTAGGACTTGTTCCAAAGTCTTAAGTATAGTTTAGGTTTGTTAGGTAAATAAATAAATTGTAAACATGGCATGCATTTTTATTATTAAGACACCCCCTTAAATAAACTTAATTTAATTTTATGTTTTTTGTTAATAATAAACTACCTTACGAGTTGAATGCTCGTAAATAGTTGGTTATATAGTTAGTTCATTTTTACCGATCATAAGGTGAAAACCTATATATTCATGTTTGATGTTGTAAAAGGGTTAACAACATATTGTCACCCTTTCATATGTACCTATTTTGAATATTAATAAAATGCTTGTGGTCTACCTATTGTAGACACAAGATTACCCTATGGTAAATTTTATTTGTTGATGTAATTCGAATACTATCGGTTGTATTAGAGCATGAGATAAGAGAGCGTACTGAACTCGAGTAAAAGAAGAGGTGAAAGACAAATTCATGTGGTAACAAAGAAAGCTCACATGAAATCAAGTTTGCAGTAATGAGAAAGTTTATTAAAAAAATAAGATATGCTCTTTAATTAATAATTGGTGTTAACTTTGAAAAACTATTTAAAGATTTAACTTTTCAAATACATTTAAAGTCATATATCAAATCCTGTGATTAAATATATCAAGAATTTGATTTGTACAGCTATATGCCTGAAGAAACACCAAAATAATATTCGTCATCCATTTAGAAGCCTAATCCTCCTATAGAAGTTTGTTGTTCAAATCAAAATCCTAATTTTCTACCTAAAAAGACCAATATTAGCCATTTGTATGACTTTTTCAAGCTTAAAAACCCCTGTGAAAATGTGGTATGGCACTTTGAGATTTTATATGCCATAAATTACACTTAAAATAACTTGGAAAGCTTTTAAAACCATTTTTCAGAGTTGTACAACCTTGTTTCTCACTTGTACGGCTTCCATAACATCCAAACCACTCTAGCCATTATCTATATGCAGTAAATCCTCCTCTAGAAACCTAAATTTGCTTCAATCTTGCACTTGTACACCCTATACGATCTTGAATGACCCTATATGAAAGAGAAATTGTTTCATATTTTTTTTGGAGCAGCCATGGTCTCTTGGGTGAGCTTGGCATATGAATGAATTAGAAAATATGAAACTTTCATTTCCTAGTGGTTTTTGATACAGTTTGATAAAAATTTAGGGTTTGGGGTCCACTAAAACAAAGAAGCTTTATCCTTTTCCATTTAAATTTTTCATAGATGAAATAAGTTTCTACTTGGAAAAGTTTTTATTTATTTTTACTTTCATAGAGAAAAATATCATGTTTAAATATAAATTTCTCTCTTAGTGTCTTGTAAAGGCTCATGGAGCAATTGGAAAGGCTTATTTTGTATAAACCCTTCGAAGTTGGAGGTCTAGGATTCAAATCTTCCTTTGGTCAAATTTTGTATTTGGTTTATGTTTCTTTTTTTTAAAGAATATTCTATTTTTATAATCTTTTTGATAAATTAAATGCATGCTTTGAAAATTATAAAGGGCATAAACATTATAAAAGAGTGAGAAATTGTGGGAGAAAAAGAATAACTATGTGTATCTTTGGTACAAAAAGGTTGTATATTTTTGGAGAAATAAGGGTGTAAAATTTTATTTTTTGGTGAGGTTAAGTGCAAAACCCATAAAAAATCCTTTATTTGCTCTACATGGAGGTTAAGTGAAAAACCCCATAGAAGCATTGTTTTGTGTCAACTGTTATTATGAGTGTGTTGCTTTTTCATTTTTCACATTTATTTTTTTCAAAATGTCAAAAATTCAAAATTTGCTTTCAAATAGTGATCATTTAATGATTTCCAATTACACTGTTTAGAAACATTTAATGGAAGCATCATTAGTATTCAATGAATTATGGGATGTTGTGAAGAATGAAAATCTTGTGTTGTCTACAAAACAAGCTAAACTTGATATTTTGAATATGCATGATTTTAAAGCCTTAGATTTAATCAAGTGTTATTGAACTAAAGATACTTACATTCATATTGAAAATAGGATGTCATCACAACTCATATAGAGGCAGAGGGTGAGGTAGATCAGACATTCATTGTCATATATTTGGAAAATTTGGTCACATTACTTCTCAATATAGGATTCATTTTGACAAAATTCAGAGGCTGCAAAAAGTGATTAAGTCTAACTTTACTCAATATGTAGACCTTGAATATGATGAATCAATAAATGTTGCTCATAAATTTGCATTCACTATTTTAGGGAACATTGCTTATATGGAATATGAGGCTAGAGATGAGTTTGTAAATGTTTGGGTTTTAGATACAGGTGCCACCAAACACATGACATTTAGGTGAGACTTCTTTTGGACTTTCAAAGAATCATCTCTCACTCCAGTATCCTTGGTAGATAAGTATATGCATACTTCACAAAAAATTGGGTCTACTTGATTTCTTCTTCCTAATGGTTCTATCAAATACTTGGAGAATGTTTGGAATGTTCCCACTTTATAAAAACAACTTCTTTCCTTGGTAACTATTCGTAAGAAGGGTTATTAAATTGTGCTTGAAAATGGTCTCATTTATATTAACTTGGTCAAACAAGGATAAAAAACAATGTATATAGTTAATGAAGATGGAAATTTGGCTAATTTGCATTGCAAAGTACTTCCTCCCACAGTGGAACTTTCAATAGTTTTTCATACAGGTATAGGTATAATGTCTACACAATGTTTGTGGCATCTTTGCTATGGACATTTTAATGTTCACTCTTTGGTGGACTTATAACGATATGTCATCGTGAATGGTTTGCCCACTTTTCATAATGACAATATTCTTTGTGAATCATGTATTTTAAGCAAACAAAATAGGGATACTAAGTTTGTTGAATGATTAAACTTAATTGAAAAAGAAACAGGTTCACACTTAGCTACTCTTCATTTAGATAATGGTGGTGAATATACATCAAATGATTTTTTGGATTATTGTCGGGAATATGGAATCCAACAACAATACAATATTGCTTATACTCCATAATAGGATGGAGTTTCTAAATGAATGATCAAAAATTTAGAGGGTACAACTCAAGCTATGTTGCACTATAAACAACATGATGATAAGTTTTGGGCATAAGCCATTGGGACTACAGTGTATTTGAGAAACAAATCCCCCACAACTGCACTTTTGGATAAAAATCTATATGAGACTTGGCATGGGTTTAAACCAAAAATTAAATACTTGATTTTTTTGGGATGTCTTTCCTTTGCTTTAGTTCCTACTGAACACATAACTAAGTTGGAACCTCAAAGTAAAAAATGCATTTTTTTTGGGTATTCAAAAATTAAAAAGGGGTATCATTTGCTTGCACAAGATACAGGGAAATTCATAGTTAGCAAGGATGTGATATTTGATGAATTTAGTAATATGAACACTGCAGAGATTGACTCACAATTTGATAGGTTAGAGAGGAAGACTAAAAAATGTGTTAAGGGATTGAACAATGAGGCTAACTCTCATAGATTTTGTTATGAGACTAGTATCCCTTCCATTTCTTCTACTTTCTCAAGTATTTCACAAGATCATGACTTATAAAATGTTGAAAATTCTCAAAGTCTTCATCTAAATGGTGCACATGAAGAGAATTCTAGTATTCCTGATCTTAATAATTTACACAAGCATCCAAAATGGGCTCAAAGTCTTTTTTTGACTTAAAAAAGATGAAGTTGGTATAATAGGTCCCATGATTTCTTGTAAATAGGTAAATTATGTAATGGTTGTTACTACTTCTTCCACTAAGCCATCCACTTTTGAGGAAGCTTCTACTAAACAGGTTTGGCAAAATGCCATGCAAAATGAGTATGATGCCATTCTTAACAATAATACTTGGGTTTTGGTTGATCCTCCTCCATATGTTCAACCTATCAGATTCAAATGGGTTTATAGGTTAAAGTATAAATCAGATGGCTCTATGGATAAACATAAGGCAAGGCTTGTTGCAAAATGTTATGTGCAAGAAGAAGGCATTGATTATGAGGAAACATTTACACCAAATACCAAATGGCACATTATTTTTATGATTCTTATCTTAATAGCACAAAATAGGTGGAAAGCACATCAAATGGATGTCAAAAGTGCTTTTTTGAATGATGATTTATAGGAATAAATTTATATGACACAACCCCAAGGTTTTGAAAAAGTGGGTACAAAACACAAAGTGTGTAAATTAATCAAAGCTCTCTATGGGCTTAAACAACCACCCAAGGCTTGGTATGAAAAAATGGATTCCTACTTGTAGAAAATTGGTTTTATACATAATGAATCTGATGATACTCTATATATTCAAGTGCAAGGAAAGAAATTGATAATTCTTGTTCTTTATGTCGATGACTTGTTTATCATAGGAAATGATAAAAACCACTAGAAGTCTGTGAAGGAGGAACTAAAATATGAGTTTAAAATGATAGATCTTGGACTTCTTCACTATTACTTTGGCATAGAAGTTACTCATAAAGATAAAAGTGTTTTCATTTCACAAACTAAGGATATTTTTGAGTTATTAAACATGTTTAGCATGAATGATTGTAACCCTGCCCTCATTCCATTGGAAAGTAAATTTAAATTATCTAAAGACGATGGTAGTGCATTTTTTGATGGCACCAAATACCGACAGTTAGTAGGATGTTTGATATACTTTATGACTACTAGGCCCGATATATCCTTTCTAGTTAGAATTTTGTCTAGGTTTATGCATGAGCATAGATAAATTCACTAGCATGTAGCAAAAAGAGTACTTCATTACCTTCAAGGAATGAAAACATATGGCCTTGATTACCAGTGCATCAAGAACTTCAAACTTGTTAGGTATTGTGATGCAAATTTTGGTAGATGTGTGGATGATAGAGTGTCCACAATATAGTACATTATGCATATGGGTTTAGTTGTCATTGCATGGTATTGTAAGAAGCAGGATACAATGGGAAATTCATCAATAGAATCAAAATACATTGTAGCATGGGATGCCTTTAGAGAAATTGTTTATTTACGACACATTCTTAAAGATCTTCACATTTCTCAAATTGTTCCAACACAATTATACATTGATAATTAAAGTGCAATCAAGTTGTCTAAAAATCCAATGTTTAGTGCCAAAACAAAATATATGGATTTCAAATATTATTATCTACGAATGCTGGTGTCAAATAAAGCACTTGATCTAATATATTACCCAACTACTGATAAGACAACTGATATCTTCACAAAACCCCTTAACATAATTAAATTTGAAAAATTCAAAAAAATTATTGGCATGTGTCCAAAGAACCGACTTTGGATCATAGGGGGATTTGTTAGGAATTATTCCAAAGTCTTAACTACAGTTTAGGTTTGTTAGGTAAATAAATAAATTGTAAAAGGGGCATGCATCTTTATTATAAAGACACCCCCTTAAATAAACTTAATTTGATTTTATGTTTTGTGTTGATAATAAACTACCCTATGAGTTGAATTCTCGTAGATAGTTGGTTATATAGTTAGTTGGTTTTTACTAGTCATAAGGTGAAAACCTATATATTCATGTTTGATGTTGTAAAAAGGGTTAACAACATATTGACACCCTTTGATATATACCTGTTTTGAATATTAATAAAATGCTTGTGGTCTACCTATGGTAGACACAAGATTACCCTATGGTAAGTTTTTCTTGTTGATGTGATTTGAATACTATCAAGGACTACTTTATAGACAAACAACATTTCTTTTGTCACATGGGGTGGTTAGAAGGAGCTTCTAAACCACTTGAACTGCACCATTTTCAACACCAAGGAGATTGTCTTTAATCAAAACTCTTCCAATCATTAAATTTTAGTAGTTATGCCCCCTTTTTGAACATGAAAATGGTTGGATGAAATTGATAAATGCAAATGATATTTTATCTATTTAGGATGTTTTGTTTGAAGGAAAAGAATGCCCTGATCAAAAGAGAAGATGTTTGGAATAAATGATGAAATAAGAAAGAGGACACAATAGGCTGAAATGAGAGAATGGTGCTAGAAGGAGGATGTTAGAAGAAGAAGTTGCCATGGAGGGTGCTGCAACCCTAGGTGCATGAAATTAGTAGTAAGACCATAATTCGATATTACGATGGTTGTTTAGTATCATTTTTGCATATTAGAAAATAACATTACAAAGTTTAATGCATGCATAATTATTTAGCAAGGATGTGTGATCATAATAATAGGCTTTATATTAATTGGAATGATTATTTTATATCTATTATAGTGCATGGAAAAATTGAATAGCAGTGTTTAAAATCTACCAATAGTTTTTGGCTTAATTATCATTTATTTGCCTTCTATCTCACAATGTTCCATGAGTTGGTAGTTGGGCAAGGCATTACATTGAAAAGCCTTGAATACTTGTCAAGAGCAACATTCATCCCATTCCATGTGACCACCTTTTCCTGCAAGCAGACCACACGCCTTGTGTATGCTTTCACTTTGGCACACACATTGACCATGGCACTTGTAACTTCATCAACGGATAAAAATCCCTTTCTTTTCTTGTACCTATGTTAGAAAGCTATTAACTTGGCATATACTGGGAATATGCTAGAAATAATAAACTAATCATATTAATATGATCTTGTCAATGCCTAGAGAGGATACTCATACGTATGTTGTGCTGATTTTCTTTTTCATTTCACGAGACTTTACCTCACACTCTTACTTCTACAAGTAGTAAATGATAGTCTCCAAAGCCAGGGTAAAAATTTGATAAGTCTGCCTTACCTGTCATGCATTTATTTGACGATGGTTATTTGTTCAATATTATCCTTCAAATACTAATACAAATTGTAGTTAAAGGAAACATTAGAGAAAATCTATTTTTTACCATAATGGTCAAACAATTTGTTTGTGGTTATATGTAATAACTAAGTTTGAGTTAAGAAGCATAGTCATATGCAGATTATGTTGTAGCTTTCTATATTAATTGATAATCACCAAAGGTGTGGATTGTGGACATATAATTGGAATCATAGGTTGTATTTAGTTACCAAAACTTAAAATTCATTCATAAACTAACTCCTATTTACCCTTTGTAATTGCTACCAAGTTATGGTATGATGGTTAAATTATATTGTGTGAATAAATCTAATACTAGGTGTAATATTGAGTTAATAAAATAGTTGTTATATGTTATATAGAAATATAAGGCCTAATATTTTATTAAGCCAAATAATCAATCTTGAGATGATGGGCTTATCACATATAAGAGCTTCTAAGAGAAAAAAAAGAAAATAAAAATAAAAAAACAAGAGTTAAGTTGTTAATATCTTCGTCTGATAAAATGGCAGAGTTAGTCTATTATCTTATTTTAATACAAATGGTTAATTACCTATTCATGCAAAACATTTGCTAATGACACCATGTATGGTATGTGTTATTCATTAAGTAAAAAAAAGGTGAATTATGTATATTCTAGGAATAAATTTGCAAACAATAATGTATTCTCTACTTCTGATGAATCAAAGGTATGTTAAATCTACCAATATTTATAATTCTTATACGATTGTAGGAATTATATTATTAAAATCATTAAATGTTAAAAATGGATTAAGGAGAGTATAATTTATAAAAGATCCTTTGACATCATTTGTAATTGTGAATCTTGGTATAACTATTGATTAGTCTAATATGGGTGGAAAACCTTCCAAGATTTAGAGGACCTCACGATTATTAACTTTTGACCTTGTTAGGATCCTCTTTGGAGTACAATTGATTACCTTTGTATAAGCAACTAAACACGGAATTAAACCGGAAGTAAGAAGTAACTAGAAATCAGAGACAACAAAGAATAGGAGATATGAGAAACAATACAATCTGTATTAACACTCTTCTAGAAGGAAATACAATGAAGAAATCTCACTCTTCCCACACCTCTTGGGTGTACAGTAATTCTCCCTCAAGAGTTCTCTCTCTCTCAATTACAATCAACAATCAACTCAATACCGAGTTGTTGTTCCCTCCAGTGACAATCAACCCAATGGTTGTTGTTGCCTACCTTCCAAGTGACAATCAACTCAACCGTTATTGCCTACTCTCAGCATATCTTCTTGATCTTGTACCTTGCAGATCTAATTGATCTTACTTACTTTACAATACAGCCCCATGGGTCTCTTAAATAGATCCCAAACCAAACAATAATTAGATACACAAACTCAAGACTAAAATTAGTCTTTACATGCAAACTAACTGTTCTCCTAAAATTAGAATAGTTCTGGAAACGCATAGATGATCGATGTCGGTCTAAAGGTGACCGATGCCGGCCGATGCCGGTTATTGTGTAACTGGAGATAACCGATGTCGGTTGGCCTAACTGACGTCGGTTACTGTGTAACCCAACATCCTCCACATTTGTATACCTATGAAGCTTTTAGCTCCACAACTTAACAATCTCTCACTTGGAGATAAACAATTGCACCTGTACCTATACCTGTACAACAACATCCTCTAATTTGTTTTTAGCTTGTTTCTCCATCTTCAAACTCAATCTTGAAGACCAACAAAAGTTGAATGAAGATTCAACTTCTCCTTTGTTACCAGCTTTGTTAACATATTTACAGGGTTCTTATCTGTATGGATCTTTTCCAGCTTCAACTGTCCATCCTCCAATACCTGTCTAATGAAGTGGTACCTAAGTTGTATATGTTTGGTTCTTGAATGAAACGCTGAATCTTTTGCCAAATGAATTGCTCTTTGACTATCACTGTACAATCTGCAACTCTATTGCTCCTTTCCCAACTCTTCCATGAACCGAATCATCCATATCATTTCCTTGCTAGCCTCTGTGACTGCAATGTATTCTGCCTCTGTAGTAGACAGGGCAACAACCTTCTGTAATTTTGAAATCCAGCTAACCACCGTTCCACCAACAGTGAACACATATCATGTGGTGCTTCTCCTGCCATCCAAGTCACCTACCGTATCCGAATCTACATACCCATGTAGAGAAGTGTTTGACCCTCCATAGCATAAATGCCTACTATTGGTCCCTCTCAGATATTTGAGAATCCACTGAACTGCTCTCTAGTGCTTCTTTCTTGGATTGGCCATAAACTTGCTGACAATTCCCACTGCTTGGGTAATATCAGGTCTAGTACATACCATGTACTCAACCTCATTATGTGATATAGGACACTGTTATTTGCTTAACTTGAACTGTCTAGCCATATGTGTGCTTATCGATTTTGCATCCTGCAAATTGAACCTCTCCACTACCTTATTCACATAATCCTCTTGAGACAAAATCAATCTATGATTTTCCCTGTCTCTAGAAATACTCATGCCAAAGATTGCTACTCCTAAATCCTTCATGGCAAATATGTGAGCTAATTTTGCCTTTAGCTCAGTAATCTCCTGCATGTGTGAACCTGCAACAAGCATATCATCCACATACAGTAACAGAATAATGTAGCCATCATTATCCAATCTGGTAAAATAAACACAATGGTCACATTGACATTGACTAAAGTCATGCTTTGTCGTAAACCTGTCAAATCTCAAATATCATTGTCTTGCAGCTTGCTCAAGACCATATAACCTGGCTTTATGTCTCACCTGTCCATTCTCTCTTTTTTTTAACCTGTAAATCCATTCATTTTTTAGTGCTTTCTTTCTGGCTGGCAACTCAACCAAATCCCATGTTTGGTTCTCTTCCAAGGAATCAATTTCCTCATTCATGCCATGCTCCCATTATTTCCTGGATTCTACCTGCATTGCCTCTTCAAAACTTCCTAATTTTCCACCATCAGTGAGCAATAAGTAGTATAAAGAAGGGGAATAACGAATTTGAGGTTTATTTACCCTTTTAGACCTCCTCATAGGCGTTTGAGACTCATTGACAGCTTGTTGTCTGCCCAAATTTCATTTTGACAGTGACCGATCCCGATCATCTCTCGGTCTTCACCTGACTGATGTCAGTTCCTCCTGACCGACCTGACCGACGTCAATTTCCACTTGCTTGACATCACCGACTTCAGTCTTCACCTGATCGACATCGGTTCTTGCCTGATTGACGTCGGTTCTCACCTGATCGACGTCGGTATCTGTGTTTTCTTGTGTGATGATTTTTACCCGCGATCTCATTTTAGATCATAACCTTGTCCAAATCAACATTGCCCTGTTCAGAATTATTCAACCTCTTGAACTGATCACTGTCCATCACCTTCTCCTTAAAAACTAAGGCTTTCCATTTTTTAAATGTGTCAAAAACATTAGATTTCCTCTTTATGCAATGAACCCATACCTTTCTTGTAGCATCATCAATGAAAGAAACATAGCACTGTGATCCTCCAATAGAAGCTCCCTAAGTTGGTCCCTACACGTTTGTGTGAACAAGCTCCAACATGTGCTTCTTCTTTGTTGACCCAGTCTTGATAAACCTCACTTTCTCTTGTTTTCCAAACATACAATGCTCATAGAAATCTAGATCTATCAAATATGAAAGCTTACCTTTTGACTTAAGAACATGCATTCCCTTCTCACTCATGTGACCAAGCCTACAGTGCCACATCTTTGCATCTACATCTGAAGTAGATAAAACAGAAAGAGAATCAGTATTACAAGTAGATAGATAAAGTGTACCTACTTTCTTACCTCTAGCTAATACAAGTGCACCCTTGGAAACTTTTCAAGATTCGATTGTGAGAGTTACTGTGCAACCCTCATCACCCAACTTTCCTATAGAAATCAGATTCTTCTTCAGGATGGGTACATGCATGACATCTTTCAACACCCATGTGTTGCCATTCTGCAATTTCAGCTGCACTTTTCCTTTGCCAACAATTTGACAAGGCTCACCATCCCCTAAATAAACTTTTCCAAAGTCTCCATGGACATAATCATGAAAAAATTATCTATTTGGGGTTGCATGGAAAGAGGCACCATAATCTAAAACCCATGATTCTACATTATTCAAGAAAAATATAAGAGCATCCCATGCAACAATACCTGCATCATTTGCTTCTTTATTTCCTTCATGCTGATCTTCTACCAACCAACAATCTTTCTTTGCATGCCATTTTTTTCCACAATTCCAGCAGGTCACTCCATTTTTAGATTTGGATCTACTTCCTATCTTTGACCTTGATTTCCCTTGCTTGCTCTTCTCTCTTTGCCATCCCCTGCTTTCAACACTTAAAGCATTACTTGATGTTTCCCCTGTGCTTTTTTTGTGAATTTCTTCATTCAAGATTACACTAACAACATCATCAACTTTCAAGATATTTGAAGCAGATGCAGTATTACTTACTGCCATTACCAAGCTATTCCAACTTTCAAGTAAAGAACATAAGATTAAGAGAGCCTAAATTTCATCATCAAAAACTATTTTGACTAAAATTAACTGATTTACAATTTCATGGAAATCATTAAGATGACTATATATAGATCCACCTTCCTGCATTTACAAATTAAATAATTGCTTCATAAGAAATACCTTATTCAAAGCTGAGGGTTTTTCATATAAATTTGCCAAAGTATCCATTAACTCTATCGTTGTCTTTGTCTGTGATAAGTTGGAAATCACAGACGATGCCAGGATCAACCTTATAGATCCCAGAGCCTTTCTATCAAGAACATTCCATTCTTCATCTTGCATATATGTGGGCTTACTTGAAACCCCACCCAACGGTAAGTACAGATCTTTCTAATACAAATAATCTTCTATCTGCATCTTCCATAATTGATAATTCTTGCCATTGAATTTCTCCATTCTTAGCTTACTTTCTTCTGCCATTGCTTTACTCCCACTCAAACAGAAACCCCTGTGAGTGAATCTGTAATCAACAAACACTAACCCACTCTACCACTTGTTAGTGATCCTAGCTCTGATACCAACTGTTAGGATCCTCCTTGGAGTACAATTGATTACCTTTGTATAAGCAATTAAACACGGAATTAAACCAGAAGTAATAAGTAACTAGAAATTAGAGACAGCAAAGAATAGGAGATACGAGAAACAATACAATATGTATTAACACTCTTCCAGAAGGAAATACAATGAAGAAATCTCACTCTTCCCACACCTCTTGGGTGTACAATAATTCTCCCTCAAGAGTTCTCTCTCTCACAATTACAATCAACAATCAACTCTGAGTTGTTGTTCCCTCCAGTGACAATCAACCCAATGGTTGTTGTTGCCTACCTTCCAAGTGACAATCAACTCAACCGTTGTTGCCTACTCTCAGCAGATCTTCTTGATCTTGCACCTTGCAGATCTAATTGATCTTACTTACTTTACAATACAGCCCCATGGGTCTCTTAAATAGATCCCAAACCAAACAATAATTAGAAACGCAGACTCAAGACTAAAATTAGTCTTTACATGCAAACTAATTGTTCTCCTAAAATTAGAATAGTTTTGGAAACGCACAGACGACTGACATCGATCTAAAGGTGACCGATGCCGGCCGATCTCTAACCAATGCCGGTTACTGTGTAACTAGAGATAACCTATGTCGGTTGGCCTGACTGACGTCAGTTACTGTGTAACCCAGCAACCTCCACATTTGCATACCTATGAAGCTTTTAGCTCCACAACTTAATAGACCTAACATAAACCTCACTTAAACTTTGATACAAATGCACACATATTTATATTTGAGGACCTATAACAATATAATCAAATGATAGATCCTGATCTAATAATTTTATAATAAAGTGTTTTCTAAGCTCGTAAATGCAATCATGATAACACACCTCTTAATACCATTTTTATATTATCAAATATGGAATGCAATATGCATAGAGCCCCAAAAAGACAAAAGGGTAAACACTATTAATCAATAAGTTTACATATCTTCATGTTTGGGCTTGTTATAGTCTCTAGTAGCGATGTTGTTATTATGAATAATTACAGATTAGTTTAGATCATTATGCATTAATGAGACCTTGGTTTCCTCTTGTTAATATGCGAAATTTGATTATAGGAACTCATATGGTAAATTGAATATTACATATAAGAACTTGAATATCGTACAAACATAGATGTGTGGTTTAATCATGCTGGATGTTTTGAGATGTGGGCTTTAAGACTAGTTTTGCCTTTAAAAACAGTTGAAACCTTGTTTTGGTTATGTTATCAACCCTTGAATTGGTGTTATGTACTCCACGCTCCTCATAAGTGGTATGGGACACCAATAATGTGTTATGAGTCATGTGATTATATGGACCTAAGGTCCTTCATTTGGATTTGATGCATTTTCTTGAAACTAGGACTACATAAATCACAAACGTTGACCTTAATAATCTAAAGTTCACAAGTAGACTCGAATCATGAATTAAAGCCTTGGGATAGTTAAAAGTCTCAAAGATAAATTTGTTGAACTTTGTCACCCTCATTTGAATTATAAAATATTGGGCATACATAAGGGTGTGAATTATTAATACTCCTTGTAAACTTTTACAACTTCATTTAAGTGACTAATTGATCTTTGTTTTGGCATCTCGTAATAACACATTTGTAAATGGTGTGGAACAGTTGCATATGGTGTTAACACTTGATCAAATGACATGTTTTTTCGCTTATTTTCCCTAACATAATCCCAAGCTTCGAAAACCTAGTCTCGGTTATAAACAACCCAATGTATTTGAATGAATTAAATAATAAGAATTGGGCATCATTAGATGCACATGGGATTATTAACCCTCATTGGGTATTAAATTCACATTAAGGATTTTGAAATTTCAACCAACTATCAAATCATGACTTGGGTTGATTATAATTTTGAATGTTATGATAAATATGGATATTCATTTTGGGTGACAATGGTTTTAGAAGAAACCTAGGAATTACGAGTTAGATCTAGGCATGATTTACCCTTGTTAGATTCATAACTATTTAATTTTTGACAAAATGATATATTGCCTTTAAATGAAAAATCATTGTATGACACATTGAAAAATGCATGTTTGGAGCTTTAAGTTCAATAATAAGATAACTATGAAAGTTGATTAATCAATACAATTACGTAATGAAAGATAAACCCTTAAGATTGAGAACCTATATCCAACTTTTATACAACTTAGGATAATAAAACCCTAGGTAATAAAAACTAAATATATATTAAGTAGTTGAAGGAAACTACTTTAAGTATTGATGCTAAACTCATTGTTATAATTTCTATGGGTATAAAACTATTTTATAAAGTTGGTCATTTTGATAAAACACGGCTTTAATCATGTTCTTGGGTTGCACCTTGGATTGAAAACACATTCATGCTTGGTATGCATATAAACTCATTATCAGGATTAGAGTTTGGTCCTAACTTGGACTAATAATTGTTTAAAAGTGGTATTCTCCTATATGTATATATATAATGGATACACGAAATTTAAAGTCTATGAGATGACTTGGCTAATCCTAAAATTCTGAATAAACATTGAAAACTTGGTACATATGGATTTTATGAATTTGCAAGGTCACCAAAACTAATCAATGATTCAATTAACAAAGCATACCTTAATACCAAAATTAGAATACATTGAAGGGTCACCCAATGTTTTCCTAAAATCACGTGAACTTATGCATATACCACAATGCATTTTAGGAATGCCCTATTATCCTATACCGCATTGTAATGGGGAGTTGGATGCCAAAATTATTTATTCTTTTGGGATTTTTTCTGTTTTGTCAATTCTCTACATCTAGTGCCTTTGTGGAAGGGTAGGGTCACTAAAAGCTATGTGGTTGGGAAATATGTAGGGGATCCTAAAGGCTCTATGGTTAGAGAAAAAACCCTCCAATGATGTTCTCCCTCTTTGGGTATTTATATGGTCTTTCAACGACAATGATGGTCTACAAAGCTCTTATGGATTTCTCGTGTAGACTTTTCTAATTTTTGATTATATTTGATAGGGGATTGTATTATGATATGAAAAGATAAAATGATACTTTAATAACGATGTTGTAAACCATTGTAAGTTGTTATTCAGTTTAATTTTATATTACAATGAAAATGAAAATTTTAAACCAACAAATGATGAAAGTTTACTTATTTTCTTAGATATCGTTGCATTTGTACTTGCAATGAAAGAAAGTTGTATTCTGAGTCACTTATTGTGAATGATTGTTAACTTTTTAGAATAAACACAATTTAAATTATGAAGCTATTTGATGGTGCCTACCTTAATTTTAGCATCAAGTGTGTAACTTGATTATAAAGTGTAAACATTTAATTAAGTTTACTCTGATGAAAATCAAAAGAATGGTTGACTTAAACCTATTATGCAATGAAATTTCAAAGTAGCTTGAATTAGTTATCACGTATGTTTGGATTATGACAAACTTGTTTACATAATTGTTTAGTAAGGGAAAGAATTAGTAAGAAACATTTTGGGAAGATAACATGAAGAAATTAAAAAAAAATCCGGTACATTTTATTAGTATTTGATTAGAGAGTTCCTACATTGTGAACGTGGTTTGTATTTTTTTGAGGAATCAATGCTCACATTGTAATAATATTAAATCTCAGAATTAACATATTATTTGAAAATAATTTCCAAATTCTCTTATGCCTTAAAATTTAAACAGAAAATATATTAAAAACGAAAAGTCGTAAAAAATTTAAATTAAACATTATTTGAAAAAATATTTCATAACAATTAATTGTTTGACAAATTACCTAAAATATCTGTAAAATAAAACCCTCAAAATTGATCCCAATGACTATAATACCTATAAGTACTGCCCCCTAGATAAGATCTCCCCTTAAAAACATGGATTAAATGGGCTCCTTTACCCTATCATTATTGGGAATGAAGTGTCAACTAAAAAAAAAACCCCATCTTAAAGACCAGGCCCCTGCACGCCATATGACCGCAGGTGAATACAAACTCTCCATCCCATGTGACCGAAGGCCTAAAAGCAGCAAAACCCCAAAGGGAAACTATTGCCTGTGAAAGAGGTAAAACGTAGGACAGTTATGAACGTCTTGTGACGGCAATTTTGACGCCCGTCAATTGACGCCGTTAATTAACGCCATTACAACCATTTCTCCCCTCTTACCATAAAACTGCGTGCAGTCCCCTGAATCGATTCAAATGTGTTGAAGCACAGGTATTTTTCGCTTCGATTTCCTGCTATTTTCGTTTTAATCACAGTTTTAGTTTGTTTTACTTATTCAGGATGTGGAAAAAGTAAATTAAAGGATTTCTAAATGTTTTTTCATCCCTTTTTTCTTTTTTTCCCTTTCAATTTGCACAGAGTTTGGGTCTATTGGCATGATTTTCTTTAGCAGCTGTAAAATTTGCCGTAAAACAGTTCAGTTTAATTTAGATACAGTTTGAGTTTTTAACGACCCGGTTTTTTTTGGCAGGTATAAATTTGCCCTAAAATTATCGGCAGTGAAAGATCACAAAAAATTTACTGTAAGGATATTGGCTTTTGCGAGCTGACCTAGAGTTGTTTTATCACGGTTCAATCAGGCGCAACAAAACAGTTTGAAGAGTTTTGTTTTTAATTTCGCATAATGTGAGAAAGGATTATTCAATTACTTTAATACGAGAACTTCCTGTGTAAGTTTTTCCGTTTAGCCCTCTTTAAATGTGTAGGCGGCAAAATTAGGGGGTTTTAGCAGTTTTATTAGCCTTGGGAAGTCAGTTCGAATGAAATACAGTGTAAATTTGGTGACGTTATGGCTCAACAGTCGTCTCGTCTTCAGCGGTTACTCACACTTCTTGACGGTATCCTTTTAATTCACATTTCTAGGTTTGTGTTCTTCAATTTTTTTTTAAAGTAATGTTCTTCAATTTTTTTTGTTTGGGCTGTTAGCTAGGTTTCCTTTTGCTGCCGAAGGAATTTAATGAATGCATATTCAGAGCCTTGTAGGTTTGCGTTTTTATGCCGTTGTGTGGAGAATTTTTGTTCTATATGTTTTTGTCAGTAATTGAAAGCAAGGCTTTAAAATGTATGTCTTGTTAGTTGCTTCATGATTGCCTAAAGATTAGTCTTGCCTACACCGGCCCACCTGTCTGTAGAATGCTATTCTTATTCAGAGAGCTTTAACATTGCATTTTATCTCGTTGTGTGTAGAATCTTAGTATTATATGTTTACGCTAGTAATTGAGAAAATTGGCGTAAAATGTCTTGGTAGATGAGGGCTGTTGATCTGCGGAATTTTAATTGATTTTGTTAAGTATTTGCTGCCCAAAGTTATTGAAATTGGGACACCTGAATCTTTAACTTGAAGCACAGCTGGTACTACACAGACAACTAGGCTTACAGCTGCGCGGCAGATAGGAGAAATTGCGAAGCTGCATCCTCAGGATCTTAGTATACTTTTGAAGAAGGTATGGATAAATATATGCATTTGGATTTGGTCGTGTATTGTAAGTTTTTAAAGTTTCCTCTCATGGTATTGTTTTTTGTTCAGCGTTAAGTTTTGTACTTTTGTGTTTAGAACTCACAAAAACCTTTTGCCAAATATTCAAATTCAATAACAGTATGGTAAAGAAACTTGAACCCACAATTTCCACTTCAAGTCTCCATCTCCGAGCATATGATTATGCACTCTCTGAGCATGTGATTACACACATGTGGGGATATGAATTAGAGGCTTATTTATGCCAATTGGTTGTGTTATGATGGTTTATTGTAATTTGTTACATACAATTGAACTTTACCAGTAGAATGGAAAATAAAACTTCGTTGCACATCTCTGAGCATATGGATACACACAGGGGATATGAGAACTATTTAATTATTTGATTGGAGTGGATATTAGGATAACTCATTGTTAAATAGAACACAAAAGTAACTTTTACTGGCATTATAAAGATGCAAGGTACAGAACCACAAGGTCTATGCAGGGTAATAAATATCTTCTAATTAATTATAGGTCAAAGAGTGATCCCTCTCATTGATTGTGGAAAATTTGTCTTGGACACAAAGCAATGGGGGGAAACTCTTGTATTATGATACTCTACTATTCACAAGTATAATATGGAGCACAGAAGTAGGGTTTCAATAGAATTAACAATGTGATTATGCTGGATAGATCAGTGTTTTGGTTGGCATAAAAAATTGAGACTTTGTCTTGTGACATCTGAATATAAACTATAGAGGGCAAAGATATTAGTTTCAAATTTTTTTTTTGCAGATACTAGGAACATGTCAACAGTGCCTGGGAAGACGGTGATGGGTATGCCACTTTCAGAAAATTAAGAAACGGGTACCTGCAGACAGCATATAAATATATAGATATGTAGAGAAAAAATATCCTAATATAGCCTAAGAAAAACATTAGTAAATTTTTAAAGTAAAGAAATTAGATGCCGACAAAAGACAAGAGTAATTATAATGAAATTTGTCTTTGATATCTCATCATATCTATAAGGTCAAGAGTACAAAATATAATTAAAAAAAACAAAAACACTGAAATGCAACTCTCTGATACGAGTACCAGTCTCCTGAGACGATATATTATACAACCTAATAAAGCCTAAGAAAAATGTTAGTAACTTTTTAAAGTACAGAAATTAGATTTTGACAAAAGACGAGTAATTGTATTGAAATTTGTCTTTGATATCTCATCATATCTAGGGAAGAATACAAAATATATCAAAATTAAAAAAAACTGAAATGCGACTCTCCGATACGAGTACCAGTCTTTGAGGTGAGTCTGTGTTTGTAAGAGATGAGTCTGTGTGCAACACTGTTATTAAGTTGTTGAAAGATCTGTAGTTTGGCCACATAAACACTTTAGACGAGGCTAGAGTCTTAGACATTATTTTAAGGGACATGATGGACTTATGTTCTTATAGCCAAACATATTTGTCCCCACTGAAAAAAATCGTAACCTTATATTAATGAAAATAAGAAATTACATTTCAAAGAGGCATCCAAGCATTCCAAAGGAAAAAACCCAATGGAGAAAACATGAGCAGTGAAAATAAAACAAAGGTCACAAGGACCCAAAGCCAAGAAGTGCCTTGCCACAAGAAGTCTCACCAAAGCGGGACCACAACAAAAACAACAACAAAGGAGAAGGGTAGAGTATGCAACCTCCCCAAAGATAAAAACATATGTTGATCGGCCAATCTTTGGCAAAAACACTACCATGAAATCAAAAACCTTTCCAAGGTGCAAAAACCCCTCTGCAACCAAATATCAAAGCGTACTATCAGATGAACAAGTACAAGCAAAGAAATCATTTGCTACAGGAGAAAAACAATGATGTGTGTCTGAGCAACCACTCAAAAACACCAAAACAAGAAAACTAAGATACATAAAGCAGATCCGCTAGGATACCAACCATTTGTAATGAAACTGTGATTGCAATAATCCTCCAACACAAAAGGATTAATTTCTTCCAAGTTGCCCCTCGCTCTGTATTCTTTATGACCCATAGGTCTACCTCCATGTGCAACCCCTCCTTGGAGAGCAAATCTGCCACTGTATTTAGCTCCCTATAAACATGAATAAAAGAAATGGCAGCGAATGAGAGCAACATAGTATTTATCTGTAATTAAAGTGGATGTAAGCATAGATTATCCATTTTAGAAACCCCCTTTATCCATTGATGATAAACCGTTGAGTCCCTGAAGACATGCAATTTTTCCACTTTTCCACCCACTGCAACCTTGAGCAGAAGCGTAAAAGCCATAAGCTTTGCAAAATTGTTTGTAACTCTTCCTAGACCTGCCTTGAAGCGTATGAAATGCCCGAAATTAGAAAAGAGTATTCCACCTGTATCACATAAAGCAAGGATGCCTTGACAAGCACCATCAAAATAACTCCACGCCCGAGTCTGATCTATGGGAGGATGCAACAACGACTGTTGGCTCTTTTAGCCTTCGGGGTACATTTGAAATGCCTGAAAATTGATCTAATTTGGGAAAGGCATTGAAAGGTAGGGATGTTTTTTACCTTGAGAGATGCTAGTGTTTCTAGCAATCCATATTCCCCATGATACAACTAGAGGTAAAGCCTTGAACAGTTTCAGCTTTGGCCTCGTATACCATCTCTCGAAACATTCTTCCACTGTAAATCCCTACTATCCACCCCTCACATCTGTCATCTTCTCCAAATCTGCCCATACCTTGACAATATGGACAAGTGATGAGAAGATGGTTCATAGTCTCTGAATCCTGGAAACATAGATTACAACGTCCCAATCCAAGCCAATTCCTTTTTTGCAAAACCTCCCAAGTGAGGGCTTTGTTTTTTAAAGCCAACCACACAAATATTTTAGTCTTTAAAGGGGATTTTATCTTCCAAAGTTTGTACCACCACCGAGAATTCTCTCCAAGAACCTCATTTGTGAATCTAGACTGATAACCTAACTTAATTGTGTATTCCCCCAAAGAAGGGTTGTTGGACCAAACTAGCTCATCCTCGTCTTTGCTAAGTCTCATATGACTCCATTTCAATCTCTTCACATAATCATCCCACCTAATACCATCCTCCCAACTAGTCCCATTGTAAGTGCACTTTTTCCTTGGCGCAAAAGATTTGTAGAGTTTTGATCCGTTATTTGTGCCAAATATGAAATACCTAGGTCTAACAAAGTACTAATCAATCCCTCAAGCAATTTAAAATCACCTCCACATTTGACCTAAGGGTCAATCCCCACTCTGATTTTAGCACCATTCCCTTCCTTCCAGACTAGCCAATTATCAATACGTGGAAAAGACTGCAAGGTGGCTGTCCACTTAATCAAAATGCTGTGGCAACGTTTGACATGATTTTTGATCCACTCTTCAACATTGAGAGGTTCAATATATTTTTGAATAATAATTTGATTCCATAATCCCTTTTGCGAGATAAGCCTCCAAAGACTTTTCGCAGCTAGGGGGCCTCACCAAATAGATGGATATTTTTTAGGCCCCACCCTCTAACATCCTTAGGCATAGCAAGGGATTGCCATTTGACCAAAGAGATACCTTCCTTAACCTTTCTTCCAGTCCATAGGAATTTGAAACTTTTTTATGAACCTTCTCTAGGACACCTTTTGGAATGTGAGCTAAAGAAAGCCAACAGATTAAAGTAGCCTCCAACACTGACTTCATAAGAGTAAGTCTGCGACCAAGAGATAACCATCTATTACACCAACAATTTATTCTCTTTTCCACCTCCTCGATCAACAAGTTCCAATCATTTTTCCCATAATCATTTGGCTTCAAGTAAAACCCCATATACTTGAAACCACCTTGTAGGTTGGTTTTTTGAAAGGGGAAAAGCTTAAGAACCCGACTAATCTGATGAGCCTCCATACAACTAAAAGAGATGGTGTACTTCTGCAAATTTGACTCCATCTTGGTAGCCATACTAAAGATGTCTAGAGACTCCTTAAACAAAGTTATGTCCCTCCTAGAGCCATCGTTGAACAACACGTTGCCCACAAAAAGCAAGTGCGTGAGAAAAGTAGCCCTTCCAACCTTAGCCCCTCTATTAGTACCAGATCTCTTGGCTTCTAGGATGGCTCGACTAAGCCCCTCAACAATCAATAAGAAGAGCAGTGGAGAAATAGGACATGCTTGCCTTAATCCCCACGTGTGTCTAAAAACGCTGATACAGAGCCATTTATTAATAAAGCAAAGGAAGCTGAAGTCAAGCACCCCAATATCCAATTCACCATTTGCAAAGTGAACACAATATGGATTAGAAGTAATCTCAGGTAGAGCTAATTAGCTATAGCAAAGGCCTTGAACAAATCCAACTTCATAACAATTGCCGACAACTTCCTTGTTTTAATGGATCGGAGTCCCTCCTGGGCCACCCCAATAGCATCATGAATTTATCTCCCATGCAAGAAGCCAAACTGCTCACTATAAATAGTCTCAGAAAGAAGCCTCTTCATTCTTATGGCAATAATTTTCGCAATGATGTTATAGATGCAATTACATAAGGAAATGGGCTTAAAATCATCAAAAGAGGTCGGGGTATCCTTTTATGGAATGAGAGCAATGAAGGTGGAATTGAAGGACCCAAGGATCTTCCTTGTTCGCCTTGATTCCTCCACCACCCTTAACAGGGCCTCAAAAGTAGCTAGGACAAACCTCAACTCTTCCTTAGAGACTTCCTCAACAAGCCTCTCATTTTCTTCCTCATTTACTAAGCTTGGGGAAAAAGCAGATATTTTAACAATCTCTGCGATGTTGATTCTATCAGGTTACTTATACATCTTCTCAAAGTGAGAAACTCCCAAACCGGCTATCTTTTGAAAAGTCCACACAGTAGAATTGTCTTCCTTTCTCATTTCCCATATCGTATTTTTATTTTTACGGTGATTAGCAAAATTTTGAAAAATCTGTGTTTTCATCACCATTTTCCAGCCTCAAAGCTTTACTTTTTAATCTCCATTGCGCTTTGATATTCGCCAACAGTTTCCTCTTCTTTAGCTCCAATTCATTAAGCCTTAATTTGGTAGCCTCATCGAAAACCTTTTCAAAATATTGACCATAGAAATCAGCAGTATGTTGTGCCACAGTTAAAATATCGTTTTCAACTTCCTGACGCTTGATGACAACCCATTTGACCTTAGCCTTCTTCACTCTTTTCAAATTGGCTGCAAATTGTAGACTAGCTTATTCCTTGGAGATAGCATCGAAGGCTACCCATTTGTCATCAACCATCTTTATGAACTTTTCCTCCTTCAACCAGGATAGATTGAATTTAAATGGGCTCAGAGGCTTAATGCCCTCCTTTTCAATCTACAATAGTATGGGAAGATGATCAAAGTCGCCTCCCGAAGACACCCATGATCTAATACTCTCATAACCATTCAACATCGAATTAGAGATCAAAAAACCGTTGAGTCTCTTGGCCACTCTATCTATACCAGCTCTCATATCCCTCCAAGTAGGTACCAGCTTAATAGGTTCCATATCCACCAACTTAGCCTCCTCAAATTTGTGTAAAAAGTAATCAGCTAGTGGATCTATTCTTGTTGAATCCCCCCACACTACAACGCTTTTAGTAGTTAAGTTTAAATCTCTCCCAATAATAGTATTGTCAGCTTTGTAAAAGTTATGTGCAAACATGACCTCCAAAAAAGCCACTCTTTCCTCATAAGGCCCATAAATATTCGCCACAATGAAAGTTTTCTTGATTCCATAGAATGTAGTTCCACCACAATGCCATAAGCAAAAAGTGCCAATCTGACCAGCTTCATAGTATTTTTCCTACATCCCAAGACCAAATCCCCAGAGCTTTCAGTAGAGTCCATTGCCAAAAAATCCCAATAGTTTAGGATTTTTGTTAAATCCGCAATAACCCTTGTCCCTTCCCCCTTAGTCTCCTGAAATCAGAATCATGGCTGGCTTATGCAAATCAGCCAATTTCTTAAGGGTAGTATTTTCAGAGGGGTTGCCCATGATGTTAAGGATGGAATACACCTCTTTGGGGCTTGCCTTGCTCTAAAGGCCATTAAAAGTGTTTTTTGTTTTTCCTTGATGGATTTCCCTATCAGCTTTGGACTATGCTTGAGATAGACAGGAGATCCGACCTCCTCCCGAATGAGAAATCTCCGTCATCTTAAATCTGCCTATGCCTCCTCCAATGCTGCCATCATCCATGGCTGCAACTACTTGATGAGGTCGTAAGGGGTAGATCGGTTGGACTGAAGCACTTAATGATTCATCTGATTCCCCAAATCCGAGGAGCACACCTGAAACCTAACTAATCTATTTGGAACAATCACTTATCTAACATTCACATCATCAACCAAAATGTCCACTCTAAATTCTTGAGATCTCACATGCTTTCCCAATGATCTTCCATCTCATCTCTTATTATTTCCTGGCTTTCTCCCCAAACCTTCCTTAGGAGCCCCCAACTCAGTCGTCCTCTCAAAAAATGCTGTTAAAAGGCTAGCCTCTACCTCCTCTGGCCTTTCTGTATGACTTGTTCTCTTATCCAAAGGATGAGAGTGCTGAATGATAATGGGGTCCCAACAACTTCACATACCGGTCATTGCCATTCAGAGAAAGTTCCAAATCTTCCACAGACAAGTGTAAGGAAGACTTCAGTGTAGTTTCTTCCTGTCCAATCCCAATTTATTGTTGATGCCCCCCCAATAGACAGCGGTTTTCTTAAAAGATTTGAGTCCACTGTTTTCACCGAGCATTCACCACTACTTAATCCACCTCCAGCTGTTGACCAATTTGCGTTGCACAATATTCCTTTTCCTCCCTCTTGATCCTAATATTTGATACCGACTTCCTCCTCCAGACTTTGTGAGTGAAGTGTAGAGGACAATCATTTACCAGATGACCATAGGCATGACATATAGCACACCTAAAAGGAATTCCCACATGATCTAAGGATTGAATATGCTTCCAAGGACCATAATCCATCTCTATTTCCACTTCCAATCCCTCCTTCAGATCTAGTTCAACTAAAATTCTGGCCACCGTCCTGGAAGACTTCTTCAAATAGCTATCATCCACCTTGAGAAAAGTCCCTATGCTGTCCCCAATGGCCTTAAAGACCTCTGCAGTCCAGAACTCCAAAGGTATGTCCGAAAGCTTAACCCAAATTGGTTGTTTCAAGGACCCCTCCACCCAAGGATCAAAATCCGGCAACCACCTCTTTAGAGTTAAAGGAGATGACCCCCAAAACCATTTGTTTTCCAATTTTTTTCTCATGTCTTCTTTAGATTTGAAAACGAAAGCTATCCATCCCCTAACAAAATACGAGAGACTGGAATGTACCCTAGAACTGACCTCCAGTATTGTGCCATCCTAATTTATAATTTTTTTGCTAGAGATTCTCCTTCCAAAAAAAACAGCCTGTCAGAGCAGTGTTCACCAACTCCAAAACTTTATCCTTCTTAAACATCCTCCCCTAGAACAAGTCTAACTCTTTTTTCCCAGCTTCACGCACCTTCCACCTTTCTTCCTTCACTGCCTTGGACGAATCCAAAATATTATTCGGATTTGTTGGTAGGTTGAGCCCATCTTCAGTCTTATCTAGAAGCTGCATTGACAAGGCTCCTGTATTGCCCCCAGTTTTGCCTAGACCATCAGTGATGACCCCAATCTGCTCCTTTCCCTGGACTGCCTCCTCTACTCGAACCAAAATGTGATCCTAAAGTTTAAAGCAATCATTGGAAGCCCCCATGGGACCAATAGTCAGAGGATCCACAAAACCCCTATATTGAGTGAATGGAATTGTATTACTTTGATCTTGTTTGGGCCTTGTCCCCTGCCGCTCCTAAATTTGCAGAAAATGCCTTCTCTGACCCCTTGACAGTCCATCCACTGCCTCCAGTACCACAACCATCACCTGACAGATGAAGGGGGATTCCCTGGAAGTATGTGGGGCCCTCCAGAAACTCAGGAAAGGGGATACCAAAACCAACTCTGTTTTGTTTATTTTCCCAACCATCCACCGATAAAATAGTCGTCCCTTTATTAGGATCTTCAGAATAATGCACCAGATCTTCTTCCCTGTCAATGTTTCCTAGATCTATGGGACAATGTCTCCTTACCTCTGCTGCATCCATTATTACCCTATCTCTATAGGCTTAACTTGAACTAGGGAACCGATAACAATGCGCAACAAGGTTTGATCACTAATTTGATGCTAGGAAGCCGGCTTTTGGAAGAAATACAGTGGCCCATCCAGGGTGCTCCCATCCCATCCAAGCACAGCTTTTCTCAGAAATACAACCCTGCAAAACGGCTCAAATCTTGTCTTACCTCCTTGCACGAGCTTTAGCAGTCTATTGCAGGCCTTGGTTGATATTAGAGTTCATCTGACAGTTGCAAAGCCTATTTCAGGGTTATGTTCTGCGTAAGCAGTTGAAACTTCCATTGGGATATGGGATTGTATAAGCAGTCAGAAAGTCTGATGCAGAGACATGAGCTGTGAAGGCAGCCTGGAGTTCCACCAGGTATTTCGGCTTTTTAGGTAGCTTGGAGTTCTGCTGGGTTTTTCGGCGATTATGGTAGCGTGGAGATCTGCTACAAGTGATTGTTTCCACAGGGAGCACCCTTGTTAAAACTGTTGGTTCCATAGGCTGCTTCATTCCGTGGACATTATTAAAGTCTTTCATTCAATTACTGCCCGATTCTGCAGCATAAAATGTGTGGGATGAAGAGGTTTAGGGCCGATTCTTCTAAAGAGAAAGCAAAAAACTGCATCCCTATTGTACAACAAAAGACAATATCGTAACCCTTTTTGCCGCCCCAACAATACATAGGGTGTACTCAAATCAGACACCAATGCATCAAAGCATGTTCGGTCAGCATGCAACTTTGTTATGCACTTGAACAAAAGGAGGACATCTGTTGCCAGCAGCATATTCGTTCCCTTTTAAGCCATCGTTCCCAAAACCAGATCGCCACCTACAGATTTGCTGCTCTCCAAACTCGAACCAGACCAACATGATCAGCTTGGATTAGTCTTCAAAATGACTTGGAACTTGACATACCTCCTTGCATGAGCTTTAGCATTCTATTGCAGGCCTTGGTAGAATTTAGGGCTTATCAGTCAGTTGCAAAGCCTATTTCGGGGTTATATGCTGCTTAGGCAGTTGAAACTTCTGTCGGGATTTGGGACTGTATAAGCAGTCATAAAGTCTGATGCAGAGATATGAGCTATGAAGGCAGCTTGGAGTTCTGCCGGGTTTTTCAGCTGTTTAGGTAGCTTGGAGTTCCACCAGGTTTTTTGGCTGTTTTGGCAGCTTGGAGTTCCGTCACAAGTGACTTCCAAACAGCTATATATGTGCATATGACCATCTCCTGAAAGACTATATCTGTTTGGCCTTGCGTTGCCCGGCCCTTCTTTGTGGCCACTGCTAAGCCACCATCACAACTTTGCTCACACAGTGACACCTTTGGCACCATTGCCACTACACAGCCACCACTCCGGCGGTGAAAACAAACCACTGCTGCCAAGCTGATCCGTTCTTTGATCCCTTTCGGGGAACTCTCTAGTCTGTCTCGCCCACTTCTCAGAAACCCTCGACAGCCAAACAGTTTTTTATTAAGGATGTCTCATCTTTTACCAACGTATATCCCGGCATATTGTTAGTGAAGAAAATTCGGACCCAATCACTAATGGCATCAGTGGCTGTGATTCCTTTACTTAAGGAAACAAAATTCTTTGGCCGAATTCATGCTATGATCAAGTTTTCATGTGTTGGAGTAGCTCTTGTTTTTCATGCTTTGATAAGTGCTGGGAAGATGCGATATGGAATAGCAGAAGGAACCATAAGAAGTGTGATCATATTTAAATTGGATAAACGTTTGACTTGAACATGTCTTGCAAACAATGACAGAGTTGCACATTTTCTCAAATCTCAAAATCAGGCCATAAGAATGGTATTAAATAGCTCCATGATGCCGTAGGCAATTCTGCATCATGTTGGTCAAGTCTTTCTGGCTAAAGATGCATGCTATCACAAGAAGTTAACAATATCCCATATTTTCATCTGTTAATTTAAATGAATAAACACTATTAAAAAATGGATGCATACTCTTTTGATGCTAACTGTAAAGTCTTTCATCACTTTGGCAAATGTTTCTCTCTTCTAGAATGATTAAAATTTGATATCAAGGTAAGATATTATCACATCAGTTGGAAATAGTTTATTTTTAAGGGACATGATAGTTTTATTATGTGATATGATTTTGGGATTCAGCTGCGTAGTTTCGAGTCAACCTACGTTGACCCATATTTTGCGAGTAGTGTTTCACAAGAACCCATCTCATGAGTATGAATGGTCCACTCAGCACTCATTGCATCCAGGCGATGCTCATTGGGGTGAAGCATTGGGACTTTCTAGGAGGTAACCTGTCCCAGTACTACTCCGGCTCAAATGCACTTGATCATGGAACTTTTCTCACAATTAATCCCACTTAGCGTGCAACCCTATTTGCAGCCAAAATTTTTTATTAAAGATGATAGACTTATGTTAAGGGACATGATAGACTTATGTTCTTGCAGCCAAACTTTTTAATTAAAGATGGCTTATTTTTTACCAACATATTTTGTTAGCGAAGAAATTCTGATCCAGTCACTAATGGCACCAGTGGCTGTGATTCCTTTATTTAAGGAAGCAAATGTCTTAAGCCCATTTCATGCTTTGATCAAGTGCCGGAAAGAGGTGATTTCGAATAGCAGAAGGAACCACAAGAACTGAGATCATATTTGAAGTGGATAAACATTTGACCTGAACATGTCGTGGAAACAATGTCAGAGTAACACATTTTCTCAAATCTCAAAAACCAGGTCATAAGAATAGCATAAAATAGTTCCATGATACCCAAGGCAGTTCTGTATCATATTGGTTGAGTCTTGCTGGCTAAAGATGCTGCTATCACTAGAAGCTAACAATATCCCATATTTTAATCTAATAATTTAAACGTATAGAAACTAGTAAATTATGGATGCATTCTCTTTGATGCTAACTTTAAAGTCGTTAGTCACTTTGGCAAACGTTTCTTTCTTCTAGAATGATTTAAATTTGATATCAAGTTAGGCATTATAACATCAGCTGGAAATAATTTAATTTATGTATAAATGTTTAATGTATATAATTACAGTTGTGGAATACAAGTAGAAACTAGAGCAATGGCACAACTAAAAGACAACAGGTAGGGATAACATCTTTCTAGTTTTTGGCCTTAAATCCAGATGACAGCATTTACAAGACTTGCTCAATTATTACTCCTGTTCCTTCTTGACCATCAATTTTAAATTCCTTTTTGTGACCTGTCCTTGTCTTTATTTGTAAATGAAATTCTTGCTCATTTTAATTCACCCATGGCGTACATGTTTTGCATGTTTTTCTACAGAAAGAAATCTACATGTTTAAATTTTTAGCTCACTTTTGATGAGCAATTTGTGACTTAGTAGCATGTTTAAACTTTGAATTCTCTTCAAGCCAAATTATGGCAAACATCTGGACAGCGACAGTTAATATCTAGCCAAACAGGGCAGATATAAATGGTAAAAAGCCAGAAACATGGCAACGTCTCCAGACAATAGCTGAAATCAACACATGACCAAAGCAGGAAATGTCCTCAGGTAGTGGCTTAGTTTGACCTAAAAGTGAATAAAATGTGACGGACCTGAAATCTGTTCAGACTTCTAACACCGATATCTTTCACGGCAAACCCAACACTGCATTTGATTATTGATCTAACTACATGTGAGTTAGGCTTGCAGAAACAACATATGCCCTCTTTTTGTATGGGTGCTTCTCACGAACAATTATGCTTTTCCAAAATGTAAACTAATAAATGTTAAAAGGTAACTGCAAATTTTTAGGTCCCCGCCTAGCCCACAAAAGCCTCAGCTTATGTGACCTCCCTTGCATGGATAAGGTGGCCATCTTCACTTTACCCATTATTATTTGAGTTTTATTTTTTGTTGGATTTGGTCCATGTGTTTTAAGTCATTTCATGATGACTTCCATGGATAGTCATTACACCAATGACATTTTTCCTGATGTATGTTGGTAACAATTAGAAGGGAAGGGGACCATTTAGCAGACAAGCACCTTCAAGCATTTGTTATTATTGATTTTATTTTGTATACTCTCAAGTTTTGACCTTGCAACAAAGCTTAAGAGCAAACTCGTTGACAATTTAGTAACACTCTTGTATATATTCATAGATCTTTCAAATTGTAAATATGCACACTTAGCTGTTGAATTGTTGAAAATACTTGTAGCTTCCCTTGTGTAAGTATCTTCTCTTTTCATAGAGAAGGGCAGAAGTTGAAAGTGAAAATCAAAAAGAAGTAAGAGGATACACAAGTGGAGTGATGGAACTGAATTAAAGCTCTAGTTTAAATTCAATCTTATATGGGAGGCACTTTTTCTATTGGAACCCACTAAAGATGTCCCCCTGTAAAAGGCCAGACTAAAGGATACTGTTGGGTTGGGTTTGATGTCCTATGGTAACTCTATGGTGTCAAAGTCCTCGAGTTCGGCATTCAGATGGTTTAGTCCAGGCATTCTCTTTATTTTTGGCATCAATGCATTTGCTGTGCTCTTGTATAAAATATCTGATTGGAGCACATTTGGGCTGGTTTTGAAGCCTGCTTGGAAAATGTATGGTATGGAAGTTGTTGAGTTCAGAATCCAAATGACTCACTGCAGACATTCTTTTTGATTTTGGAACCAGTACAACTGCTGTCTATACATCTAAATGAACTCTTTTGTTCCTTTGGTTTTTGTTTCAATACAACTACTGTCCATGCATCTAAATGAACTCTTTTCAATAAGATTATTTTCTGCTTTCCTGTGTAGAATAACAGTGCAGGTGAATCCGACTTTGCTTTCCTACAGGTTCTTGATTTAAATGTCAAGTGATTTGTAATAATGTGCCCTGTTTAGTATTTCCCAATATGAGTGAGAAGTTGAGAACAAAGAACTGTGTAGTTCAAATGTTTGTTAAAAGTTTCAACGACTTCAACAGGAAAATGATAAATAACTTTAACATTTTCATTGTGGGAACTGATGCTTCCCAAAATTTAGGAAACAGGGAAATGTCAGATCACACAAACCAAATTCAAATATTGACAATAAACACATGCGGTCATAGCAGATGCCTTGCCATGTACAGAAAGAGACATTTTATGGATTGACTTGACTCATCATTCATCTACAATACTAAAATGATAAATCTAATAGGAATCAAACAAGGCAACTGATTACAGCTATGATTCAGCGATTATGTATTATAAATTAAGATTTTAGGCTGCAAAAAATAATTCCTCTTACTTTTCTCAATCACCCTGCTGTTCATTGTGTCTTTCAGCTCTAAAAACCTGAAAAATGTCTCTCTCCTGCTACCCACATCCTCTTTCAACCCTAATAACCTGTAAATTTCCTTTCTTCCTGCTGTTCACCACCTTTATCAATTGCATAGGCCTGGAAAGAAACATACTGCTGCCCATAGCTCAAATTTTACTTGTGAGCAAAAAATAATGAGGGAAAATATAAGGCCAGAAGCAGGTGCGTGGGTGTGTATGCGGCATTGTCCTTAAATTTAGGAAGGGGGATTCGGCTACATATAGAATTTTCAACTTTCCAATTAGATCATTGTCAAAAATTTAAAAAAACATTTGGATTAGAAACTCTTCTTTTGAAAAATGAAATGCATACAATACTGAACTACAAAATTATAATTTATGAGCTTCAAGGGTAAATACTCTTAACAAGATGATAAAATATAGGTTTTGACAGCCATGTAGAGTGCTGCAAGCTCTCTCTTTGCATGAACAAAAGACCTTTAAAAAAAGACTTCTGGACTCCACAATAATCTCATTTATAATGCTGACCTAATCAAATACATGTCACTAAGCAATATTTAAAACAAAAAGAGGCCCCAATATGTAAAGGTTAATTTTGCATTTCCTGCAGTGGATGTATTTTGTCATTTTCAAAATGTTTTTCTATATGGATTTAAAAATTGGGTGTGTATTGAATTTGGCATTTGTGAAAACATATAGAGCCAATTCCAGTGCGAATCAGAGCTTTGGAGAGTCCAAGAAGAATCTGTTGGGGGAGAGGCACCCCTTGGAGAAGATCCCCATAACCATAGTTCGCATACTAGGACTCGGCAAATTTTTTTTTTTTGACTCGGCAAATACTAGACAACTTAAAAAAATACCTAAATTTCTTAAAAAGACATAAATTTTATACAAGTTACAGTTACAAAATGTATCAAACGAGTCTGTAAAACATTGGGGAAGTGTTTTCTATTAGATTGGAATACAAATAGAGTACAAAATCACATCATCATGCAAATACAACATCAAATTGATGCTTATAACTTAATAAATTTATGATGATTGTCATTGAAAATCATCATAATAAATTGCATATTGATGTAAGTTACAAATTACAAGAATCTACAATATCTTTTTCCCCATTCTAGTGAAAAATATAGGAGACTAAGAGGGTCTAGTCCTTGCACTTTGTTGCGGCTCCTTGCTCTGCCTAGAAGGCTTCCCCTGCGGCTCCACCCTAGTACTAGATAGTAGTGACTCCTCCTCTACCTCATGTGTGACAACATCTACATGGATGTCATCCAATCTAATCTCTCTTGCTGCTATTGTACCACTACATCTCTCGAAATCAACAATCTTGATCTTTGTGAAAAAGGGGGTTTCCTCATCTTGTGTAGTCCAGTCACTATAGGGATCAATCTTATACAAATCAATAGGCTTTTGTGATGTGTCCACCTTTCTTGTGTGAAGCCGAATGTTGTATTGCACAAAAACTATGTCATTGAGGTGTGTTGAGTCAACTTATTGCACTTTTTCGTGTGAATGGCATAAAATAAACTTCAGTTGCATTCACATCCATAAACGCTTCAAGGTTGAGATAAAATTTGGAGGGGTAGCTTTTGAAAATTTGGGGTATTTCCACCCCAATCTTCCCACTATGAACCTGCAAACAAGATATTCAAAAGTTTGTAAGTAATTAATATTTGTAAGTTTATAACTTGTAAGGTATAAGTAAAGGTTTCAATTTTTATTATTTGGTGTCTTGGTGGATCTTCCTCGGATAATTAGTGCCGAAGACAAGAGCCTCCCCTAGGTCTCTCACTTCAACCTCAAGTGTCATCCTCTCAATCTATGTTGAAAAAATCTTCATAACCTCCCCATTAACATCTACAAATAAAATAAATATTTAAAAAAATTAAAAATAGAGGAATTGATTTTAAATTTTTATTGAAATTTGAAGTTACCTTGACGATCTCTACAACTCTCTTCACAAAGGCATCATCAAAAACTATCTTTCCAATCCTCTCTATCAATGTTCTTTGAATATGTTGAGTCCAGTCACGCTTGACTCACAAACATTTGCTTCAACTATGTCAACAAACTACAAATACTTTGCCACATTAGGAAATTAGTTACAAACCTTGTGACACTTGCTTGCATAAGCTCTCTCCCCATGGTGCGATCTCTCATCAAGCTGAGAACTCAAGTGTGATTATAAATGTAGTTGGTGATGTCTCTGGGATCTTCTCCAACTAGGCTTATGCAATCAATTTTGCCTATGTCTTTCAAAATAAGGTCAAGGCAATGGGCCGCACAAGGGGTCCAAAAGAGTGATGGATGTTTCTTCCCAAGCAGTTTTTTAACTGCCACATGTGCTATTGCATTGACAGTGATAACCTACACATCATTCTCGATGTCCACGTTTAAGACAATCTCTTCGATCATTAGGCGCAAAGTTTTTGTATTCTTTACTTTGCTAGAGGCATCAATTGACTTAAAAAAAAACCATCTCACCATTTGATGCTACTAAAAAATTGATGAGGGTGCGGTTCCTTTCATCTATCCACCCATTTTAAAGAATGGTGCATTCGAACTTTCACCACTGCTTCTTTTTATCTTCCATAATTGACTTATCATTTTCAATAGCATCCTAGAGCAACCTTCCATTTAAGTCTTTTAGAGAGGGTCACTCGTACCCTTTCCCTGCAACTATCAATGCCATCACTAAATACACTTAGCACTGGCTCTTGGCCACTTTGAAGCCTTGCAGTGAAGGTTGTGTCTTAGGTATGTTTCTAGGCATAAACACGCTGCGACCAGCCTATGCTCAAACTAAATTAGGTGGATGTGCTTTGTATGCATGGACTACGACTAGAGCCCATATTTTTGTCATATCTACCTTAGCTTTCGTTGTCGATGAGGGAGTAATAGTTGTTGATACGGCTACTTGTACCCTTGTCCTCTCTAGTTTCTTCTCACCCAATGTTGTAAGGTTTGTGTTCATCCCTTGTTTTTCCTTTTCCATGGTATTGGAATATAGTGTGATGTCGTGGCAGAAAATGCATGCAATATGGTACTTGAGATGATTGATGCCCCCAAAATCTCATTCGAGCAAAATGTGCAAATTACACTCCTCTGGGACATTCCAACTATGACAAACTTCTAAGCGGTGGTACACTTTTAGCAGGACGACGAACACGCGTTGATGCTGAACTTGATGCGGAGCTGGATGCCATTGTATGCTATCTTGCAACATGTTTAAATAGAAAAAACATTTAAAAAAAAAACCTAAACCGTAAAGTTGTAAATGTAAACCCTATGTATACGAAAAAATACAAAAAATTAAAAACGACATTAAAAAAAAAACCTAAACCACAAATATGTAAAACTCCCTATCTATAGGAAATCAATACAATAATTTTATTCATAAACTATGAAAAACTAGCATAAATCATGAATAAGAATTATCAATATTAGAATTGAATATAATGCATGTGAATCTGTAAAACATGTTTAAAAAACCTAATATTAACATTTTAGAAAGAATTTACATGATTGGAAAAAAAGAAAACTAACTTGGAAATCGAAATTCCTCAAAGTGGCTCTACAAATCTGCTATAAACTCTCTCCAATTCGCTCAAAGGATGCTCAAACATTGTGTGATGAGAGTGTCGGTGCTTAAAAAGGAGAAAAATCTGTGTTTTTCTACATTGATTGCGTTTTCACTGTGCAATAAGTTCACACTCAGTACTCGCGATCTCTCATGGCGAGTACTGTGGAAAAAATTGCCTAAACTCAGATCCACAGACCCGCAAGTATAAGTAGAAAAAACTTGTGAGGCAGAAATTTTTGCGAATACTCACCGAGTATGCAAACTATGGCTGTAACATTAGAAAAAGATGAAAATTCCTTTTTAGGGTTACTTTGACATGTAGGATGAAGTTTTTTAATTTCTATTTTTTTTAATTTTTTTTCCAAGGCCAGGTGTATTATAGTACCCCATAGCACCCCTTGGACAAGATCCCCGTAACACTGGAAAAATATGAAAATACCTTTTTATGGTTTGCTTTGACTTGTAGGAAGAAGTTTTTTAGTTTCTGTTTTTTTTGAACTGCAGGTTTTTTTTGTGTTTTTTATGATTTTTTTTATTTTCTATTTTTTTGACCTTAAGCCAATTGGGTATTGATGGAAGTTGAGAGGGGATATCGGTTTGTATATTGCGTATTGAATGACTGTTGATGTAGTTCGTCAGATTCTTCTTAATTGCCCCTGAATTTTTCTTGCTACTTGTCTTTTTCTGCTTTGTCACAGGTTTCTCAGTATCTTCGAAGCAAAAAATGGGATACGAGGGTAGCTGCAGCTCAGGCTATTGGTGCCATTGCAGAAAATGTTAAATATGTAACTGTGAATGAAATTAGAGCTGATGCTGAATCTGAATTAATGAAATTGGGCATTACTGAGAATGTTAAAGACCTAACAATAGTAAGTTGGAATCCGGCACCGGATTCCTCAACACTTCTTTCGTTTGGAAGGTATGCTAATCTTCTCAACTTAAGTTATTTGATTTTACAATAGCATAGAACAATTAGACTATTACCATGTAATTTTTGTGATCATGAGATGTACATATTTGCCTTAAACTTACATTCACTATTTTTTGGGATGTATTGCAGCTTTGACATTAATAGAGTTCTAGAATTTGGAGCTCCGTTGCTTGCATCAGGAGGACAGGTGCAATCAATTTTACAATTTTCAAACTCCACATCTAGTTAAAGTTGGATCTGGTGTTTGATTTATTCATTAAGATTCATGCAAAATGTATTTTGTAAATTCTTGTTCTTGAAAACACACCCGATTTGAGAATTTGCTGAGCTATGAAGCTGGTTTGTTGAATGTGTGTGATTAGTCCACAAAAGATGAGGACACAATTCATTTCATCAGATTTATCATCATGCTCTTTTCTGTAACTTATAAACCTGGTAATAATTGCCATAAAGTAAGTTCTCTGGTCATTGTTATGATAACAATTTTTACACAGCAGATAAAACCTTATACAATGTAAAATGTTCGAGTTGCATTCTCAATCACACGCACAAGCTTGTCTTCAAACCGAACTCAACCACCTAAGGGCCCAACTACCAAAACCAACCTATTAACATTAATTACTACTAACATAACATTAAAAGGGATGTCTCACTAGGAGATGCATGCCTTGTACAACAACTGATAAAATAATAATCTAAACCTTGGATCACTAGACCCAACAACGCCCCTTGATCCAAAGGGGACCAAAAGATGATTGGGAGCAAATGACCATGAAGCCATCCAACAATACCTGTTGCAACCTGCAAACTAGCCCTCGGTACATCCAATACTAATCAACTTGTGTCGACATGTCTCCTGTGCCCTATGCCTATTGCTTCTCTGAACCCTGACCTAACACAAAGACGAGCATCATCCTAGTCATACGCATCCCCTATGATCATCTGTACTTGTCCTGTAGTATGAACATCATCACATAAATACTCAACCACATCGATTCCTATCTTGATGATAATTTCGTACCTTTATATGGCACATCTCCCCTAACGCCCAACAACTATGACCACTTTGCAAATAGTGTTGATGCTAGCAACCCTTGTCAACGTACAATCATCGACCGCTGATTGAAAACCAAAACAATATCTTTCCCCCATCAGATGAGACGTGAGAAGTATATGCAACAAAAAACATCCACATAATTGATTTGCTCCTCATCAATGATATAATTTTTTTTAGGAAAACTACGAACACGCAAAAAACTCAAACAAAATAGACAAAACCAAAATTGTCACTAAATTACTTGCCCTATCTTTGAGTTAGCAGCATACGCAAGATGGGAGGGTCTCTGGATCTGTCAGCCTGATTGACCTTGATGGACTTGTAGCACACAAGATACTACATTTTGAACTCCTTGGTACCAGCAACATAAAGGTATGAGATTATGTCCATTTTCATTACACAGAAAGTTTCCATTCTTAAATGCAACATATGAAGAGGGTGTTGAATACAATAAAAAATGCGCCTGTTTTACATTAAAATGTCTTATTTCTCCACATTTTAATACATTTTTTCATTAAACTTTGAAAGGGAGACTCGAAACCAACAAACTCACATTTTTGATCGACTGGGAATGGGAAAAAACCTACAAATCAAGTGGTTACATGCCTATCTCCTTTGCAAAAAGACAAAATGACAAAAAATAGCATGTGTATAGGTTATAACACAAAAAATTGTGAGAAAAAAAAAACTTTGATTTTACACTTTACAAGAAAGGAACTCTTGATCTCAAATGCTCACAATGTTTTGGAAACTCCTCCTTTGCCAACCGCGCAAACCAATCACTTTAGAAATAAAGTTTTAAAGTTGAACTTGACTCAACTTTGCATACATGCTTATGTTTGCACCAAAAAAAATTAAGTAAAAGATGAATTCTAGACTAGTTTGTTTTCAATGGCTCCACCATAAGCTTTTTCCACTTCAACTGCACTTCTATCTGAAGTAGATTTTCAATAACTTTTCTTTAACTAAAAATTGATTTAGCCTTTAAAATAAAATAAAAAATCCCAGGGCAATAATTAAACTACTTGGCAATAAAAAATATGCAACAGTGATTTTTTAAAAATTTACCTTGTAATTCATTTATTTTTCTTGGGCCCACTCCTTTTTCCTGCTGCGTTGTTTTATTCTTTGCCACATCATATATATGTATGGAAAGACTAATGTATGCATATATCAAGGTGCCACTTTACACAAAACAAATCACTTCGCAGTTGTTCCAACGCCCTTTGTGGCATTTGTAGTGGTTGACAATCACATTCTCACGCCACTTTGCATAAAAAGCTTTGCTTTTAGCATTGCATGTGATTATAGCAACAATTTCAATGCACTCACAGCAGTTCCTTCACACCCTTGCATGCTCCATTCAAGCCCATCAGAATTTAAATGCCTTTTTGCCCAGGTTCGAATGCCTCTCATGCCTGGGAAGCATACTAACATGCCCAATATTTAGGAAAATAAAAAAGAACTTCTATAGGTCCACTTGTCTTCTTCACGGGCCTTCCATGACTTCCTCAAGGATCCATTGCCGTTGAGCTTTGATACCATTGATAAGAATTTCAACACAGGTTAATAGGAAAAGCAACATATTTATTGATCATATAAAAGGTTATATGAAGTAAAATGTTCGAGTTACATTTTCAATTACATAAAAGCTTATATAAGCTTGTCTTCAAATGGAAATCAACCATTGACGGGCCCAACTACCTAAACCGACCAATTGATATTAATTACTACCAATATAATATTAATCTATCTACTATAGTGGGTATCTCACTAGGGGGTGCATACCCAATACAACAACTAATAAATATGAATCTAAACCTTGGATCGTGAGACCCAACATGTTCTATATATGTGTATGTATGCATGAATGTGAGGCATTCCCAGCCAGACTCACTGACAAGGATAAAATTAGTGCCATTAATCTTATTTACGTTACGAGATCATGATGCTATAGATACATTGAAAACAAGGAAAAACCGGTTCAAGAACAATCACTAAACTATTTCAGGATAAAATTATTATGATTGGCAACTAGTGCTTGTTGTGTGATGAGGACCATACTTACTTTGAATATTACAATTCTGCTAAACATCAGTAATATTTCTTATACGTTTCTCATAATGTCTTGTCTCTCAGTTTGTTTGGATATCAAAAGACTTGAAAAATGCAGGAAAGTCCCGTTTGTGTCTATATTATATAAGGACCAGTAACCAATCAAAATTGATCCCTCATGGCTTTATGTGTATAGCTGTAAGTATTTTGAATTTCTAGTCCAAGCTAAAATAATTATGGAAATATAGTCCAAAATATCATATTATATACTAGTAATTTGATTCAATGCCGCAAGATTTTTTGCAAATAATGTCGATTCTACAATTGTTGACATGGCTTCTTGTGATTAGAAATGGTTTGAGAAGGTGGGCTTGTTCATTTATGAAGCTTCCTTTGACATATTTTGCAACAAAGCACTTGATTATTTTCACATTATTTAACTTGTAGGGTTATAATTTCAGCGCACAAGAAGATTGTTAGACTTTTATTTTATGGAGTGGCTTTCTGATTTGTTTGTAAATAATGATGGTTCTACCAAATACGTCAGCACAGTACAATCATATTTTCCTATACAAATGTCATGCCCAAAAATTGACACAACGAAACACATAGAAACATGTCATTTTTTGTTTTGAGAATGTACAATTGACACTTTGCAAAATTGCATTGCTCACATGGGAAGGACACAATGAGCAAGTGGACGCATGGTCGTCACACAACCATGTAGGTCCCACTATCTCTAATCAGCATACAGGGTCTCACGCAAGCGTACAACTCGCTAAGCTGTCATAGTGGGCTCCACGACCCTAAGGACAAAAAGGAACACACAACTAAATGGAGTGGGTTCGAGCAACCACTTGCTCGAATGAGATGTCCTAACTCACAACGGAGTTCAAGAAGGGTTCCGAGTGATTTTGGCCAATCACGTGGCTTGGTTCTCACTCAAGTCGAAAATGAAGTTTTAATCTCGTGTTGCTTGACCTAGGGAAAAGTGCTAAATAAAAATATCAGTTAGTCACCATAGGTCCTCAAAAGTTGCCTAAAATATCTTGTTTTAAGCTCCCTTTAGATTGGAGCAACTAATAAACCGATCTCAACCGTCAAATCTAGTCAAAGTAAAAGGTGACCTAAAATCCTCATGAAGGCCATAAGGTCTTCAAGCTAGGCATTGAGTTGAAAAACTCAGATTTTGGAAGGAGTTGTTGGAGGATGATTTTTCCATAGTCATCCCTCTCCTTCCTTAGCCCCGACCGATTGCCATTAATGTAGTCTCCAAGCTTTTGGCCAAAACAAATATTTTTCAAATTGAAATTTTTAATGCAATAGGGAAATGCATGCTTGAATTTTATAGATGCCCATTTCAACAGATATCTCATAGGAGGTTTCAGTCTCGTACGGTTGTTGAATAGGTCCCGGGAGTTTCAAGCTCCTCCACAACCATTAATGGCCGTCACAAGGTAAAATTCATAAATTTATTTGTTTCATATTTAGATTTTTGTCTTAGACTAAAGGGGACTCAAAAACAGTAGGGGTTCCTTTTTGGGCCAACTCGTTTCGTGGTTCCTAGGAGCTCATGATAGCCAATAAGGCCTAAACAGGCCTTCGTATGACAAATCAAGCACAAAGTGGAAATTATGAAGTTTTAGTTCCCAAAAAAATTTCTAATCGAAAGGGGACGGGAAATTGAGAGGGGGGGGCTTTTGGGTTCCCCCCTCCAAGCCATCGGGTCTTCGCAATCGTGGTTGCAAAACATGCCTACTAGTTTGCAAAGGAGGTATAAGGCTTACCTGAGGAGAAAAGAGTCATAACTGGAAAAATAAGTTGTTCCAGCGCTCAAAACTTGCACCATGTGGAAGAGCACAAATAACGAAGGGGGTCCCTTTTGGGGCCATCCCACTTCCGGGTCACCAGGTTAGCACAATCGATGGACAAAATATAGGTTTACTAGAAGGTAATAGTTATGGTTTTATTTTTTCATTGTTGCAGGGATTAACTTTATAAAACCCAAGTTTAAGTTTTATAAATATTTAAATTGTTTTAATTTAAAAGTGATGCCAGCGGTGTCAAGAACCTAGAACAATAAACATGCTCCGATGCCTACTCAGTCAGGATCTTGCTCTACCAATTAGAGCACATATGATTACTTCTTGTATTAGCAACTAAACACGTAATTATACCAGAATCAATAAGTAACTAGAAATATGAAACAACACAGGAATTGAGAGACAATACACAATTGTATTAATAATCACTCAGAAGAATATACAATAAGGAAGATGCCACTTCTTCTTTCACCTCAAAGGTTCGCCACACCTCAAGACCTTCTTCCTTCTCTCTGTCGGTCACAACAATCAACTCCAATACAGAATTGATGTTCACCTCTCCAACCAGTCAGTAACACGCTGCCAGTTCACCAAGTACACAACCGTACTCCAAGTAGATCTCCTGCTCTCTGCTGCTACCTGCAAATCACTAGACCTTACTCACCATGTAGATATCTCTACACCCCTGAAGAACCCTTGTCCTTGCCTCACCAAGTCCTTATGATTCTTCAACCAGTACCCCGGTGGATCAGCTCCTAGACCTTGCAGACCCTGCAACTCTCCCTGATCATACACACTCAGCACCCCTTTGGAACTAGGAGGAGCTACACTAGCTCTCTCTAAAAGCTCTATGGCTTTTTAGCACACTTTTACAATACAACCATGAGTCTATTATATAGATCTCATCCAAACAATAATTAGACACCTAATTACAATAATTAGATCCGCAGCTCTCAGTCTAAAATTAGCTCTTAACATGCAAACACTTGGTTCGTCAACCAACTGCCCGTAATATACTCGCAGCTCGAACCACAGGTGACCGACGTCGGTCCCTGTCTCCCTGGGGGTGCCGACGCCGGCCGATCTATGACCGACGTCGGTTGCTTCCTGTCTCCTTCCTGCCGACGTCGGTTGGCCTGACACTCCGCAACTCTTCTGCAACCTCCTCCATGTTTGTATCAGTGAAGCTTTTAGCTCCACAACCTAACAAGCGGTTAGTAATTCTAACAGTTGGTGATTAGGAGGTTAGCGGCTAAACTTAGTCGCTTGGCTTATAAACAAGGCTGCTGACACAGTCACAAGCTGCGGCTACAACAAACCGCGTGGTCAATTAACTGCTCTAATATGGCCAATTATCCTACGAATAGGGTACACTTCCCTTTTAGAGGCCCTATAAGTAAAATCAACTAACCTACAAAGGAGAAATTTTCCAAAAAACATATCATGCAAACCACATAATGAAAAAATAATAAACGAAGGGGGACTAGCTCAAAATTTCCAGAATTTCATGCTAAAATTCCTTTTGGCCTTCAAATGCACCGTTTTGCATGTCAAATCCTTAGGCGAAGAGAAGACAATTTATAAAGGAGATATAAGGGTTTTTAGATCAGAAACTAAAAAAATTAACCACAAATCACCTATAACTCCAAAAATTATGCCGTCAGCTGCATTAAATCCTTGTTTAATCTTACTTTACAGTACAACAAAAATTGGGAGATATTGGAAATGTTTTAAGTGCTTAAAAATTAATTGAATGCAACTAGCCTTCCATGGCTTCATGTTAATCAATGCATTTAGCAATTTTATAAAAGAGAACTATATTTTTCAGCCAACTGTAAAAATATAGGGTTATAAATGTTCATAACAGAATAATATTCAAATGGAATTTGAACACAAAATAATCATTTCCATTGCTTTTACAAACCGATACATACTCTCGGAGTATGCAAGTACTAAAGGAACATCATGTTAATTTCAAACACTTATTACAATTTTTCATTCCAACATATACATGTTCTCAGTTGAAATAAGTACAATAATCATGACTCTCAAATGGCCAATAAATTTCTTTACAAGCATATACAAAAAGTGATAATCAAGTTGTCTTCACATGGACTTCACATGCAACTGCAAGGTCAAGTGAATAAGGGCTTGTCTGCCATCCTTTTGCCATCATTAGGTGGCTGCCTGAGGTACCCCCAAGCCTAAGACTCCCAACTCTGAGCATCACCACATCATGGTTTAAGGTAGACAATTTGATACAAAGGAGGTTTAGATGGTAACAAAATTAGGCATAAAATGCTCACTATGAAAATGCATCTAGGAGGCTGTAAGCTCAACTACACAAAAGAGGGCTTCTATTTCCCAAAACCAACATACAAGTAAATGAAAATACTATTTAAAATGCTAAAATATCACAAGACAACCATACAAGTATCCAACACAAATGAGCCTGCCAAATCAGAAAAAGATGAGGAATTCCTCACTTTTGTTCTACCATCTCTTGGCCATGGGAGGGCATACACACCTTACACCATGCCAACAACACATAGAAGGGCATTGGGGTTTTGATCCCACTTGCCATTACCACTATGTACTAATAAACCCATGCTAGAGGGCATGAGAACCCGGTTCCACTGCCACTTCCACTATGAATGAGTACACAAACAAGCTTGCAAAGCCACATAAATTTCGGCAGCATAACTCTGCCATTTGAAGACAATAAAATGACATAAAAAACAACCAAGAATTATGAGGGATGTTACATCTCCAAGCTCCAAAATGGACATTAAAACCGTATGGTGGCCATTGGCACAACCATGGAATACAAAATAGAGAAAGAGGGTAAGCCAAATGGCCTTACTCCTCTTGAAAATTTGCAAACAAAGGAAAGAAGAAAGATACTTTTAATAAAACAAAATTAATGCAAATGGGCATGAAAGCCCTACTTTAGTTCCTTCTTGAATCCTCTCAAGAACACCTTTTAACAAGCTTTGGCAATGGTTAATCTCCTCCTTTCTTAAGCTCTTCCTTTAACTCCTCTTTCTTCTTCTCTTGTCCACTCTAATTTTTTAAATTTTCCAAAATGAGCAAAAAGTCCCCTCAAGGAAGGATTTTCTTCCTCATATAGGCTCAACTCCACTCTCTACAAGCCAATGGGAAGGTGACATGTGTCCCTTTCCATCCTTTGGCTTATGTTAAAAAAGTCTCCCCCCTCCATAACTCCGCCTACAAGCCCATGTGGGCAAACAAGCAAGTCCATGCCTCATAAATGAACTCACTATCCCAAGCCATAAATGACACATGGGCTGCCTCAAAAGTCTTCTTATGGCTCCTTGAAAGACTCTCCTACCTTCCTATCTAAAACCTACTTAAGGAAAATATCTAAAACCTACTTTATGACTCACTCTAAAGTTGGCTCTCTCAATCCTTCTGAGTTTTGAGTTAAAGGGGCCATTTAAGTGGCTTACAAATACTTTAAGAATGAAATACAACTTTTAAATAGAACTATTAAGATTAATAATGAAAGGTGTGAATAGTATGCAGGGGGGGTTGAATAGTGCAAAATGGGTTAAGGACATCTATGCTTCGGACTAGGTCCACAACAAGATACAAAGAGTGGTTTGGATCAAGGTAAGGTCAAGTAAACATGTCGCCACTCTACCAATGATGTGGTCATAAACGACGTGGTCCTAGTTCTCTCTTTGGCCTCCCGTCACCTGCACAACATTGCACACATAAAATGCCCTACCCTAGAAGCCGAAGTTGCAGAATATAAATAATACAAGTGATCTCAATCTAAACAACAAGCACACGACATATCCAAACAGTCACACATCAATTGTGATAAACTAATACCAAACATCTAAACATATGTGTACTCAAATAGATGCTTAAGGATAATAGCTCTAATGATATTGAATCAATACACATCATTATGAACAACCAAATAGCACACAAGTAAACTGATATCAATGCATAAAATAATCATCTGATATAAGCATACAATTGTTCTTGCGTAAGCAATGCATAAACATCTCATAACATATAGAATCTCAATCCCAGTCTCAAAGACTCAATAAAATCTCATGTCTCAATAACACATAAGCCATGTCACAAAAACCACCCCAAGTCTAGATGCAAGCACTGCGAAAATAGGGGTCTCACATCTTGTGATTAGAAAGGGTTTGAAAAGGTGGGCTTGTTCATATATGAAGCTTCCTTTGACATATTCTACAACAAGGCATTTGAGTATTTTTCACATTCCTTACCTTGTAGGGTTTTAATTTCAGTGCAAAAGAAGATTGTTAGACTTTTGTTTTATGCATGATTGAATGGCTTTATTATTTGTTTGTAAATAATGATGGTTCTATTGTTATGATTATTTTAATATATCTATGTAGATGTATTTAGGTCAAGTTTAATTTTTGTGTTACAGACATAACCTAGACTTGCATGTATTTTGACTGACTATTGATATCTGTGGTTCCAGGAATATGATATTGCAATAGATAATAGTAAGAATACAGCTGAGAGGTTGGCTCGACAAAAAGAACATCTAACCCATCGATTAGGTTGGTAGACAGTAACTCATGTTTGGTTAAATTCTGAATGGAAGTGCTTTGTGTATTGTATATTTCTACTCAAAAAAGACAGGATAAGAAATTTTTTAAATTTCATGTTATTCGTTGATTGCAGTATAGACAAGCCCCTGCTCTTTACATCATAGATTCTCTATACCTTCCTATTCATTATTTTCAAAATGTTTGAAAGGAGAGCATCTGTTTTTTAAATGACCACATAAAGATGGTTTCCTTACAAAGAGACATTTTCTGTGGAGGCTTATTTTTATCTTATATATCATAAGCCATCCCCCTGACTTTTATATCATAGACTCTCTATACCTTCCTATTCATGCTTTTCACAATGTTTGAAAGTAGAGCACATGTTTTTTTATGACCGCATAAAGATGCTTTCCATACAAAGAAACAATTTCTGTGAAGGCTTATTTTCATCTTATATATCATAAGCCAGCCTTCTTTTTGCAACTATCATATAAGGATCAAATGGTTAAAAAAAAATTAATGGCTGGAATCTATAGTTTAAAGATTTAGCTATTTAGTCAATACTCCCAGCAAAATCAGATAGGCTATTCCCCATGTTTGAGCAAGTATTGGAAACTAGCGTGTGGAAAAGGCAGAGATAAGGATGAATATGACTATGGTCCAATTTTATTTAGAAACTCCATTATACATCTATAGGAAAAAATGGAAGCAATAGGAAATTCAAGTGTTTTTATGGATGACCATTGTCCAATTTTTTTCGAAACTTGAGTATACATCTTAAAGGAAGAAAGGGAAACAATTGGAAATTTAAGTACAAAAAAAAAACAGTTGAAATTGTATAAATGTCATCAAAAGGTTCTTGGGCAGCTGGCAATGCCCCCTGAAAATATTAGAACCGTCTTTGGAAACTTGAAAATGTGCTATGGACTTTCCAGTTTTGGGGGATTATATCAGCTAGGGTTTCCCCTCTAAATATGGCTTCAATGAAAATGTGTCCCCTTTCCATCCAAGGGGTTTCCAGGCGAGACAAGTTACTATGTTTACCTGTTGATGAGTACTTAAAACTGTATGCTATACTAGCTTTAAGAAAAGTGATCTTTTTTCTTGGGGGAAATATGTCCCTCTAATCACTCACTAGCTATGGAAAACTTTTGTATGGTAAATGACAGTCAAACTTGGTATTGCTTTTACATAATTTCAGAGTGTGCATCCATAAAGTTTGCATACTTGGGATTCATTCTACTATGCTAGCAAAGCATAGGAATTGTTGCTTTTATGCTAGATTGAAAATTTTATATTTTTGTTTACAAATAACTCTTCTGGCAATCCTTTCACTTCATATTATTTCCATGCAAAGCTTTACTTAAAATTTGATCACTATAATCCCCACAATCAAGTGGTAAGTACCAAGTCACATCCATGGTGACACATTACTGACTCTGTTCAATAGCAGGTTCACTGTTGATAGTGAATGTTTTTAAGTCTGTAAAACATTGTTTAGATGTCAAAGTTTGAACGGTTATGCATCACCTCTAAAAGAACAAAGAGAATAGACGCCCTCCCCTTTGTATTGATAAACTTGGCTAAATTGTATTGTTCTTCACAAACACCTCATGCACTAACGTATATTTGAGCAAAATTTCACGGTCAAAATCAAATTTTATTTAGAAGTTTGAAAATGTGGAAACAATCATGTGATTGAAGTTATGTGTCACTCTCCTCCATTGGCAGTTGCTATTAAGATACCATACTATTTATTAATTGTCTATCAGCAAATAAAGAGTTTATTCTTTCTGTTTAACAGCTGTATTCATATATTGCATGTGCTTGACAAAGCCATAAGCAGTCAAAGAGTTCCCAGCATGTAGCTTCACATATTGTTTTTTTTGAGGTCTGAAAAATCATCACAGATAAACATAATATTTGAAGCCACTATCACTCTGTTTGATTCAACTAATTACCTATCATCTGTTGAGATGGAACAGATTTCCGTTATCTTCTTTATTTCTCCATTTGATTCATTTAAGAAGAACTACTTGCTTATTCTTGTCTTTCACCGATTTCTCTTACTATACAAACATGCTCATATTAAATAACTATTGAAGGACATCTCTCTATAGCCACATCTCTACATCACTAATAACATTATTATTATTTATATATCTTTCAATTAATATACTCTTAGTTTATTATTAAAGACTTTTAATATTATATGTATGAGCTTTAATTATATCTTACATTTAATTCTAACTATAATAATATTCTGATGGGGATTTTGTCACTTAACATATCTCCCCTTCTTATATACAACTGCCCTCAGTTGCACAAAAATCTATTCCTTATGCAACTTTTATTTTGAAATAATATTTACCCCAATGAGCGATCACAAGTCAAGTTAATAGTTCTAATATAACTGTTAATCTCATGGAAAAAAGTATGGAATACGATTCATTATTTGATGTCTCCAATATTTGACAAGATGGGCATTCCCAACTGTCATTTGATAAACAAGCAATACTTCCTTACCGAGTTAGTCAAAAGTTAGAGAACTCATCATTCTTTTCATCATCTCGTAGAAAAAGGTTTTGTTTTGTACTTTCCACACTAAAATAATTGAACATAAATTTCATTTCCGATTTCTTATCAAAGTAAAGAAAGATCGCATCATTCTTTCAATAACACCAAATACATGTATAGTTCACTTAAATAATTATTCTTATATTAAATCAAAGGTTTCAAATACATATTTGTTATTTTCCCTGGAATTGGCCCTACTCTTCTTTGGTGATCAGATGCAGAGGTCCTTAAGCGATGGAAACAAAGAGGAAAGTTAATAAAAATACTCTTTGCCCTGTCCAGGAACCATCTAAGGTATACCTTCTATCTTTGGTTGGACATGCCCTGCATGCCCTTTCTCCAATGCCCACTGCCAGGCCTTGGTCTCTCACCATGAGATTTATCATATCTTTCATTAAGTCTTGTCATCAATCCAAACATCCAAGATCTTCCTTGATCTTGCCAAAGCTCAAAATACAAATGCCAATAGGGAATGCTCACAAACCAGTTACATACTAGCATTTGATACCTATAAGTTCAACCCCATGCGAACAATTGTTAACAAACACATTTCTTGTATAACAAAACACTGTGTATTCATCCATAATTCATTCCTCGTGGAATATCATATCACATCACGCCACCATAAAAATAGAACATCAGTATCAAATATCACTGCAATCATTTCATAACCTTTAATACTTTTCAAGTGAACAAAAATTACTGCATATTTTTACATGTACCTTCAATGCATATTTTTTATAACATTATTCAGGATACAAATGTGTTTACCAAAATGACCGCCCCCTCTTGTGAGTTATCTCCATCCTTGGAGAGTCATAACATGCTTCTTTGTGAAGAACGATAAATATAACACATTTTTTTGTGCATTTATCCTAATAACAATTTTTAGTATACACACAATAATAATCACATATGGTTAACTTGTAATCCATATTTACCACCAAGTGTCAGCAACTCAACTTACACAAGTATTGCTACACAAAAACGTCAATAATTTCAAATCCTATTTCTATTTTTAAAGCATTCCTTAAACCATAGAGTTTAGTACTCTATTCACTATAGGCTATGGTCCATCTACAATTTCACCGTGCTCTTTTCTTGGATAATATCATGAATGATGCTTCCGTAACCACTCTGTAATCTTTTTCAAGGGCATCAATACTTTTCCACTTTTCTTTGTCAAACGCCTTTGACAAATTATCATCATGTTATAGTGACAACAATCGAGGAGAAACTTATCAATTTCCAGACTAACTTTATTTGCTTTCCGAAATTGCATTCCTACATTGGCATTAAGGCAGTTTCATAAGAGAACTTCCAAGGAAAACACGAATTCACAAATTTTCATTTGACGTGTGAATTTATGCAATCTATACCTTCCCACTCTTTATTACATGTGGAAGTGTATACCAATTGAAAATAAATGTTTAGTAGCTATAGCATAATTTATCATGCTACTTGGGAAATTGCTATGTCTATGTACCCACTTAAAACATTTAAGAATACACCCAATGTGTACTCATGACAACTTTTGAGTATTTACATTCTTGCCATAGAAACATACCTCCTTTCAAATCATGTAAATTGTTTCAATTTGCAAACTAATTTGCATTTGTTAATACCTTATTCACTCTTCTGTGTTAGTTAGAATGCATGAGACGTTATGTATAGAACATGAATTTTTTCTCCACACATTTGATGCCATTACGTGAGCAGTTGAGTTGTCTTAACCATAGTTTAAAAACTCATACTCAGCAATTACTTGGCAGCCCAAAGTTTTTGACCCATACTCGGGACTTGACAATCACTCGGAAATTACTTGGCAGCCCAAAATTTTTACCCATACTCGGGACTTGGAAATCACTCAGAAATTGCTTGGCAGCCCAAAACTTTGACCCATACTCGGAACTTGGCAATCACTTGGAAATTACTTGGCAATTACTCGACAACTCTATCGCTAATTGAAAAAATATATAAATTCATAAAATAAACTGAAATAACATGTAGAAATTTGTTAAAAAGCATGAGAACTGAATGTAGAGAACACATTAGTGTATTTTCTATTAGTTTTGAACTGTCCCCCTGCCCCCAGGACCCCTAAACTCCCTACAAAGCTCAAACAAAACGCGAAGGTCTAGGAGTTTATGGCCATCCTAATGCTTAAGCCTTGAAAGATATGCCACAAACTATAATATTTAAAAACAATAATACTATAGGGAATAGACCTATTATAATTTATATAGTAAAGAAACCAACTTTTCTAAACCGACTAAAGAAAACATGTTAAGATGACTAATATTATTATTGACTAAAAATTATAAGGCGTATACTGAATTTTAAAGTATAGAACCAACTTTAATAATCAATGACTACCAGATCTATAAAATATAAATAAAATAAAATATAACAAAATATAATGATATGATATTAGACCTCTACTGACACTATAAATGTCTTAGGCCGACTATACATATAGTCAATTGTATAAAAAAATAAAGGCACGAATTTTACCTAATGAAACTTCTATAGCTGTACATGCATGCCTTCAAGATCACCCCGTCCACCATTCATAATTTTGTAATATTTGTCAACAAGTAAACTTATTGCAATCCATAAATCTGCCCTCAACTTTGTTTTCAAAACTGCACGTACCAGGGCAGCCACGAGTCACGCAGCCATCACAAATGAAATCGTGACTCAAAGTCACGACTCTCAAGTCTGAAAGCTCTTTTCTAAAACTTGTATGATCCAGATTGTATCATTCTCTGTATTAAAACCTGTGGGCACCCTTGGCATCAAAGCTACAAGCCCAAATCGCAATCAAAATGATGATACAACCTGTGATTCTTCACGTTATCAGATGACAATGATAAAATCTTTGGTGGAAAGTTAAGAGCAGAAAATTGCGACAAAAAAATAGCAGAATTATGTTTTTTCACCCTAATTGATATAGTCTTTCACTTTCCGGGTTGATGCCAGGTCGATACCCATTAAATGTGGTTATTTACTCGCCAATAACCACAGTTAACGGGTATTGACCCGGCCTGTGGAAGTTAAACGGTTTTACGTCTGCCAAAAAAAATCTGGTTACCTTGGAAAATCTGCCAGATACCTGCGGGTTTTAATACAGAGGTCTTGATCTTTATTTCTTTACGTGTTCAACCAAATTGTCATTCTCTTCTTTTCCGACACACTATTTTGTATTAAAATCTTAAAAGCAATAAATATTTAACCATAAGACTCAATGAAGCTCCTTTATATCAATTCTCTTATACATTCTGTTCTTATTTATCTAAGCTCCTTGTATTTTCCTATCTTTCTATATTTTAATTAGGAGCTAAAATATTTTTATTATATATAACCTCTTGTATTTGATATGGTGATTTTACAGTCATTATGATTGTAACATAGAATTTTTATTGCCTCATAAAAATTGTACATATTTACTCCTATATTACTCGATAGTGTTTATCATGGTTGTGCCTATCATAACCACTTATTTCTTTTCAGGATAAGTTAAAAAAAGGGACACCAGTCCCAGTAATAAGCAAAAAGCCTGAATAAATCAGGAAAGTTTATACAATATTAACTACCACCTATCAAATTTTAAACAAAGTTTATACATCCAACTGGAAATAACATACACTATCTAGATCAACAAGACACACAGCAACAACATCCTAGCAGTTAGGCATCATGAGATTCAACATTCTCACTCTAATCCGGAACTAGAATAGTAAGTTCCCGCTCAAGCTCCTCATCCTCCAAATTCACTGTATTAAGAGTAGAGGCAAGCGAGGTGGACATGGAATAAGGGTTGATGCATAGCTTGCTGCAAATTTCATCAAGCTTCTTTCCTTGCACAATTTATTTTTTCGCAGTCGCTTTTTGAAGCTTCTAGATACTTTCTAGCCAGCTCATTAGACTGCATTCCAACTGCTGCATATCCTCATGTATGGCCAAAGTATTAATGGCCCCGAAAAGAATAGTTTGCGCTCCAATAAGCTGCGCCACATTAAGAGTATCAAGTCTCGGGGTCGACTGCCCCGGATCCTTCAAGGCCTAAAGAACATAGTCTACAGAGGTACTTTCTCCCAACCTGGTGGAGAGCTGGGTACAGAATAAGTCTTTTGCAGCCCACTTCAACAATGTCTCGTCTTTAATTCCATCCATCAAAGAAAACCTCCAGAAATCCAAGGCTTGTGCAACAGACATCTTGTACAACTTGTCCGACAAAAACCCGCTATGTACGAGTTGCCTAAGTTTCAGGGCTTCCGCCAAACCAAGAAAGGAGAAGTGTACATCATCTACAAAGAATTTGTTAATTATCGCCTGGTTTTGCTCTTCATTTGTTTTTTGAAGAAACCTTCCCTTTACCAAGCCTTGAGCTATGACAGGAGCAAGAACCTTCACCACTAATTGTAGAAGATTTTCTGTCCATGGGAGCGTCAATAGAGTTTTGCACATACTAACTGACAAGGAGAGCAACTCCCTTAGGAAGTATGCAAAGCCCAAAGGGACAGAAGAGTTGAGAACCCCCAAAATTGATAAAAAATTACCTCAAAATTGATACTTTTTAACAACAGAGAGCACACAACTTTGTACCGAATACACATCAAAACCACAAAGCAAACCCCACCAACGAACAAGAGAAACAAAATCATCAAAATATAAGGCTGAAGAAAACCCATCACCAAGAAAATCACTACAGAATAGGACCATGACAAGCATTAACTCAACTGATTACAACAGGAGACCAAATATGACCCTGAAGCACTAAAAACAAAGCTAGGGGAAAGGGAGAATTCCAAAGAAATTGCAGTCACCAAACAACCTCATCCCACCATCAATAACTCACCCAAAAAGTCAAACAAACAATGAGAGACATAAAGGCCCAAAAGGCAAGGCATACCTGTGAGTGAAAGCCTTTGAATTCGCTGCTCCTTGGCTCTTCTAAAAGTCCGTAGTGCATAATGAAAGAGGAGGTTGGTGATATTAAAAAGGATACTCAAAAGTACTAACTTTCTTATTGCATTAATGATGTGGAGGCAAGGGAATGATCAAACACTCAAGTCACTAGGGGCATTAAAGCCTGAAATTTCCCTTTCTAATCTTTGATTTAAATTTCAACCCATAATGGGAGGTGTCATGACTTGCACCATATCGTTGAGAAAATGGTTTAAACCCACAACTAGATTAGCCATATAAACGACGACTTTATCACTTTCACTTCTGGTGTGGCTTATAGTGAACCCCTTGCACAACTTAGTCAGCTAATGTCAATCATCAATGATGGGAGCAAATTGCTAGTGATTACTTGAGATACTTTTGAAGGCTTCTATGATGATCTTTGAGTCTTCTACAATCTCCAAATCAGTTCAATTTCTTTCCTTCGCTAGAAGAAGACATCTTTATAGAGTTTTTGCCTTCAAGAAGTTGTTGGAAGCTTTGCCGAAAGTTTCAAAGTGGGCAGGAAGAAGGGTACCTATTCTATTGATGAAAATTCCTCCAAAGCCAACTCAACCTGGGTTCCCTTGGTGGCCATCAAAATTCAGCTTTAGAGAGTGACCTTGTGAAGGAGCCCATGCAGAGATGCTCTTGGCTCATTTAGTTTGCTTACCCCATTATCAGGAAAACCCCAAAGGATTTCTTTCCAATCGGTAAAAATGCTGGCATCTTCTGGAACCATTTTCCTCTCTTTTTGAGGCCAAACATTGATTAATTCTTTGATAGATCTCAGAATTGCATTAATTGAGTCTTGAGAATCTCTTTTATCATCTATTAAAATTCTTCTATTCGTTTCCAGCCATAAATTCCAGCAGACCAAGATTGGAACAGATTTTCAAATTTGAATTAGGGTAGGAAATGTTTTCTTACAGTGCCAGAAAGGCGGTCAACTCTGAAGATGGTAAGGAAAAGCAGCAGAAAAATTGTTTTTTTTTTGAGAAAAGGAGTCCAAACTTCCCAGGCAAAGGGGAAATGCAACAGTTGATGATTTGTGTCTTCCTCACTTTTCTTGTGTATCTGACACCAAGACGGACCATGAAACCCTTTTTTCTCAGGTTAGATTGAGTGGAAAATTTTGTCCCAGGTTGCTAGCCATAAGAAGCCATTTGCCTTGTTGAGCCCATACTTGTTCCAAATTCGCTTGGCTGGGAATGGTGAAGTATGAGGGTCATCATGGTTAAGACAACTTATACCTATCTATCTTTTAACATTATAGGCTCCAGTTTTGGATCCCATCCATTTCAGACTGTCTTCTTTACTTGTGAAATGGAAGGATGTTGGCAAACCTTCTAACTTCCTGACCTCAGGTCCCTATTGGTTTTGACAGGGGTTCTTGAAAGTCTATCCAACCATTCTTTTCAGCATTGCAGTAATCAACAACTTTGTCTCCAATTATATCAAGGTACCAAATTTGCAAGTTTTGGAATTGCTTTAACCCTGCTAGTGGTTGAGGGCATATCCGAGCTTTGCGTCCAGAATTTTACCTTGATTCCTTTTTGAATGTTCCATCTAAGAAGTGTCTGGAGATTCAGATTGGCCTTAGTTATTAGATTCTAGATATGTGAACCTTTAAATGATCTCTGACTCTTAAGATTATTTTAGGGGCCATTGAATCTAGGTCTTTCCTCCTAAGGATGATGCTCTAGAGCTCCTTATCCTCACTATATAGCCCCCAAGCCAATTTTGCACCAAGGGCAGCGGTCATTCTTCTATTTGTCCTGATTCCTAGGCCACCCCAATATCGTGGAAGATTGACCAGATTCCATTTCAAAAGAGGCAATAGCTTTTCCTTCCTAGTCCCATTCCAAAGGAACTTCAGTTGTATAGATCTGATTGTCTTTTCCACCTTAGCATGCACTTGAAGAACTGCCATCATGTAGAATTGGCAATGCTTGCAAACATGATTTTAAGAGCTGGATTCTACCTGTCAGGGTTATTCATTTACCTTTCCATCCTTTCAGTTTCAACCAAATTCTGTCCACTAGATTCTTCCAAAGCCATGTTGCATTTCTCCCCTCAAAAATAGGGATCCCAAGATATGTGCAGGGAAGGTATCCAGGGTTAATACCTAGCTCTCTAAAAATAGCAGTGTGAGCATATTTGTTAATATTATAAAAAAAGATCATGGATTTATCCTTGTTCACCTTTTGTCCAATGACATTTTCATATAAATCCAGTGCTTGCTTTAGTTCTTTAGTCTCTTGGATAGTGGCCATCCCTGCCATTCTAGTGTCATCCGCCAATTGTAGATGGGATATACTCTGAGAATTGTTAACGATGGGAATTCCAGTAATCTTTCTCTGCATCTTTAGGTGAGTCAGCCACCTTCCCAGGGCTTCATCAACTATTATGAGAAGATAGGGGGAGAGTGGGTCCCCCTGAACCACCGAATAAACTTGCTGGTTCACTGTGGATGAGGACTGAGTATTTGGAAGTGCTGATGTAACTAGACACCCAATCTTTACTATATCGAAATTTCTCCTACATTTTCAGCAAGAAGTCCCAATTTATTCCATCAAAGGCGTAGGTCATGTCCAATTTAATAACCATGCTATGTTTTTTTGAGTTGAGATAGAGTTGACGAGTTCATGAGCAATGATAATTCCACCAAGAATTTGTCTTCCAACAACAAAGCCACCTTGTTCCGGGGAGATTAGTTTTGGGAGGATTAACTTCAATCTGTTTGCCATCCCCTTTGAGATAATCTTGTAGACCATATTGCAAAGAGATATGGGTCTATAAGAGTCAAAGAATCAAGCATTTTCCTTTTCTGGAATGAGGACAATGAAAGTTGACTTTAGCTCTTTTAAAACCGTTTTGTTCATACCTGATTCTTGAACAACCCCCACCACATCTTCTCCCAGAATGTCCTAGTATTCTTGGGAAAAGCCTGTAGGGAATCCATCAGGTCCACGCTTTGTCACCTTTGAAATATTTAACAGCCGCCACAACTTCTTCCTCTGTTATTGGCTTTGTGAGAAGTCTATTATCATCGTCTAAAATTAGAGAAGGGATGACTTCCAATATTATATGACTAGCTTACTTTCTTTCTTCCTGGTCATTAGTGAGCATCTGTTTGAAATATCTGACTGCTTCTGCCCTTAACTCCTTGTTTTCCACAATTCATATACCATTTGGGATAGTTATCTTGGAGATTTTATTGTAGTTTTTTCTCATTATTGTAGTCCTATGAAAGAAAGCAGTGTTTATGTTTCCTTCTTTTAGCCATTGAATTCTTGAATTTTGGTTCCAGTGAATTTCCTTTTGAAGGAGGACCATGTTCAAGATTCCATCAGCTTCATTTCCTCCATCTTCAGGTTTTGATCCATGCCTTCTTGTTGAATAAGGGCTTTTACCATGGCCAGATCTTCTCAGATCCCAATTTTATTGTCTGATAGGTATTCAAATTCCCGTTTGTTCCATTCCGTCAATTTACCTTTGACTACCTTCAGTTTTTGAGCTAAGATATACATTTTTGAGCCAAATAATGTCACCATTCTTTTATTTTATCCCTCAGGGACGACTCTTTTTTTCAAATAAACTCAAATTTGAACAATTTATTTTTTCGCTTTTCTTTAGTTGTTATGCTCAGACTTATCCAGTGGTCTGATCGTGCACAAAGTAAGATTTCAGACTCCTAAAGAGAGTGTCCATTTGTATCCAATCATTGTTAAGAAGAAACCTGTCCAACCTTTCAGACACAAAGTTTTGACCTACTCTTCATTTGTCCAGGTAAAATTTCCAGATTTAGGCTTTAGATCAAATAATGAGAGATCATCAATAAATTGGGTGAACCTCTAGATTTCTTTTTCGGGAAAGTAATTGCATTAAAGTTCCATCCCAAAGTCCATTTTTTGTTTGGGTAAGATTGTTTTAATTCACGTAGTGATTGCCAACATAGCTCTGTACCTTGTTGAGAATTTGGGCCACATGTGGTGATGCATATAAAGCTCTTATCAATGTTTATCTGATGTATTTTAACAACTTGTTTGTTAACATAGTCCTCTAGCAGGGATTCCAAGTGACAACAAGACTTCCAGAGGATCTAATGGGATTTGTGGCAACAAAATTGCCATATCTCCATATTCCTTTCATTTTTTTTGCTGAAGAGAGTTTGATCCATTTTTGTTTCCTGAAGCAGAACAATGTCTGGCCCTTTTTTTTTAAGAATAAGCTACTTCAACAACCTATTCATGTGGTGGACATTTAAGCTCTGCACGTTCCATGAGATTATAAACATAAGGAGGATTTGGGGGGGGGGGGCGGTTGTTAGCCCGCTGCTGTGGGTGAAGTGCTTATCCCCCCCCCCGAAGTATTAGCCAATTTTTTCCCACCTTTTGTGATCTCCGTTTGCAGCTCCCCTTTTTTTTTTTCTCTCTTCATCCCCATCTTTTAGGTTGAGTATCACTTGAGTTTACTTTTCTACATTCTTTTTTTCCTCCGTTTTTGCTAGCATTTCTGAGATCTGTTTCTGACTTCCTATTTCTATGTTCGTTTAGATTCCACATTTCTCTAATTTGATTGTGACGGCCCTCCAGTTTTTTTTCTATTCTTGGTGTGTTGTCTTGATTGCTATTTTGTACATAGAGACAAGTCTATTGACTATGGAATTCTTGTAATTGTGATTGAGAGAGATCCTTTAGTCCTAAAAAATCCTCTTCTCTTGATTCTTCTTCATCTCCTCCCCTTGATTCTTCTTCAAAAATTGGCTGCTCTTGTACCATTTTAGGATCTTCTAGGGCCCACAAGCCACTTGTTGGTATTTGGTCTTGAATGCTATGATGAGTTGGGGCTAGTAAGGTTTCTTTCACCAACTAGACCCTTTTGTCTTTTGCTGGTTCTTTATCCTTCATCCCTAGGATTAGGGCTTCAAATTTGTTATTGGTTTTTACTGTTCATTCTGGTTTAGACTTTATTATTCCTTTTTTTATTTTTCTTCTTTGGCACTTCAAAATCTAGGTCTTGCTCAGAGACTGTTTTTGTTATCATGCATACTATCTTTCTAGCTTTGTGAAGAGTATCACTTGGGTCAAGCAACGATGCCCTCTCTAACTGACCCTCTTTAGCATTTACATCGATGAGCTAGAGGATTTTATTTGACACCTTATCCATGCTGATGATGGTTGCATTTTACATGGTGTGGTTATAGTCGTACTTCTTTTTGCCGATGACGTGGTTCTCATCTCTCATTTTGTTGATGGTTTATAGATACAACTTGATGTCCTTGCTCGTTTTCACGAGCGTTGTTAATTGACGGTCAACCTTAGCAACCCTGAGGTCATGGTATTCAACACCTCCAACTGTTCTTTACATTGGTTTCAATTCCTCTACAAAGGGGAACCTTTGGAGATCACATAGACCTACATTTACTTGGGGGTCAATATTTTTTGGACCACCTTTTAGTATTAAGCTTGCCTCTCTCGGTCATGCCTTTGCAAGGGATATATGTTCTTTTCATTGGTTGCAATTCCTCTACAAAGGGGAACCTTTGGAGATCACATGCAATTCCTCTACAAAGGGGAACCTTTGGAGATCACATAGACCTACATATACTTGGGGGTCAATATTTTTTGGACCATCTTTTAGCATTAAGCTTGCCTCTCTCGGTCATGCCTTTGCAAGGGATATGTCTCCCTTTCTATTTGGGAGAACCAAAATTTTTAAATCCACTTCCAAGATATCGCTTCAAAGATGTCTCTTCAATACAGTCATCAAGCCTATGGTTTTGTATTTTGGGGTTTGGGGTCTAGTCAGGGGTCCGTTGATTGGGCTCCTATTGAGAGGGTCCAAACTCTTATGATTCAATGTATAATTCATTGCAAATAGATTGTTCCTTAGTGCATCGTCGATGCTAAGTTTGTTGCCTAACCTTTATGCCTTGAGACTATCTTTAGGCTTGCTTTCTACATTCACAGACTTAGAACCATGGGGGATTCAAATTCAAGCTATGGGAGGTGTCCATATTAATCCCTATGTTCTTCAAAGAAGTTTACATCTTTGGGCCCCAATAGATATCGACGTTGTTGGTGTTTTGACTAGTTTTCTCCTCTAGTCATTTGCTTGCAGGTACTCTTTGGATGCCCCTCATCGACATCTTCCCTTAAAGGCGGTCATCATTAGAGACATTAGAGAGGATATCTATAGGCAATACATCTAGGTCACTTGGACCTCCTCTGCCCCAAGCTTGCCTTTTATGTTGAGTATTTCTTACGGGTGGTGGATGGTGTCATTCGTTGCCTAGACTATTTCCAACGTCATTGGTCTCATGGCTTGAGGTTTCCCCTTGACCAATTGAGGGTGTGCTTACACCAGTTGTGTGTTGAGATTGAAAATCATATTCCATGCAGGGGCCAGTTTTGTCGTCTTTGCTCCCTCCAAGAGGTGGACACTGAAGAGCACTTTAGTTTTAGATGCTCTATTTAATATGAGATAAGGGGGAGATATCACTTTCGTTATAGAGACTCAGGGAACTCTATATCCACTTTCTTTCAGTACTTGGACCAACAATGCCTGACCCTCTTTCTTCGAGAGGTTGTCACCCTTAGACATAGGTTCTTGCAAGGAGCCCCTAGTGCCCCCAAGCTGGTCATCTCTTTCTTTTTGCCCATCATAGAGGTTGGCGACATTAAGTGCCTTTTGGATATTGTTACTTCATACATTGAGGGGGTAGGTTAGTGAGGCAGTGCTCGTCATTGCACAACACTACTACTATTATACCCTAGCACAATAGCTCTCAGCAATGGGGATCCACCCCTATTCGCTTTTGTGGATCAGCTCCTTCGTGGTTGCTTCCCAAACTGCAAGTACAAGCACACATTACGAGTTTCTTTGTTGCCGCAAGAGTTTCTTCATCCTTGGATTTTAGAAGGGATTTTAGGGGGAGTGCTTTGCTTTCTTCTAGGTTTACCTACCTTGACCCCCTCAGCGATGGACACCCCCCAATGAGCATTATCAGATCTTGCATTGACCCTTTCATATTGATAGATGATGACTCAATGATTCCTTTGTCTCGAGCACAGTCAAAGATGTTTGGTGGGACTACCATCCAGTTTTAACGACTTTCATTAGCCCATTCTCTTTGGGGGTTCTTGCTCCCCCCCACATGGCTATTTGTATTGGTGCTCTAACCACATGGGTTGGGGGCTTTATTGCTTTGGGTTTACACGTTGCTTATTTTTAGTGCCTTTTTTTAATTCTTCTCTTTTTTATTTAGGTAGTCATTGATCCTAGGGTCATTTTACCTAGCACTTTCTTTCATAATTGGTTATATTCTCGAGTTCCATTGACCTACTTTTGGTCATATGTGGACATTAATATGATTTTTTTCTTCTTTCTCTGGGCATTCTCTTACAAAATGCTTATGTTCATGGCATGGCCGACATCTAAAGGGGATATTATCATAGTCAAGTCTTGCAGCCATGCAACCATTCTCTAGATTTTGAATGAAATTGATTGCTTTAGGCAAGGGTTTGGATAGGTCCATATACACAGGGTCTAGCATAAACAGACAATAGATCTGCGTCTGTGGATTTTGCCATGCATGCTACTCCCCAAGTCTATTCCCAACTCGAGCAAAAATGTCTTCCTTCCAAAATTCTGTTGGGAGCTCCTAGAGTCTTGTCCAAACTGGAACTATAGATAGGTCTTTAGATTTTGGATCAAAACTTTCCTCCCAAGGCCTCATATCCAGTCCAACTCTTTGCATAAAACATGGGCCATTGTTGAAAGCTTCATCCCTGGGTTTCATAGAACCAAAAGAGGCTTGAAAAAAACTCAAAGCTATTAATATTACTTGATTTGCAAATCGAATACCCTAGTGTTTGTCTAACGATTTTTGTAGGTTGGCGACGCTTGGCCAATATCACATGAATTTGTAAATTAGGGCATTTTCTTTGAATCATAGGATTGTAGGTTCAATTTCCTTTTCTTTTATCTTGATCATTGGTATTTCTTCTATTGTTGGGATGATTTGTGAGCTCTACCTCTCCCCTTTTTGCCTATAAGAGGGATTTATCCTCTTGTTGTTGAAGGGTTTTTTGTTGGCTCCTTTGCCTCCTGTGCTTGTGCACAGGTTCGCACTCTTTCCTATCTGATCGCTTTGTTGCTTCCTCTCTAATCACGCATTCCTTTGCTCCTTTCGTTGTCCTTAATTATATATATTTTAAGGTGATCACAACCACTTCTTTCATTTTGAAGTTATTTTTTTAATGTAACAACAATATCTATATTTGATTGTTCCACTTAGTTAATGATAAAATTTGCCACACCTTAAATCAACTTCTTATGGTATCACACAAAAATATTTGGAAGGGAGACATATACTACAAAATTCACTAACAAACCCCTCCATTTAATGGGCCCTACAACATCTTATTTATGCATCCACTCCCATGAAATAATTTAGTTTGCATGCAAAAATAACTAAATGTATCTTGATGCTAGTTATTTTGCTATTCTTTTACCTCTTATGTATGCCACCCTCTATTTAAAAAATGAGATGCACATTAGATTTCCCTTCCATGAAAATTTCACTAACCGATTTTTTAAATGCCATGATACCTTGCAATTCCCTTCCCACACCATGTGCCAAAATGTATCATACTATTATTATATATTCGTTCATATTCTTTGTAGCAGATTACTTCTCTTTCTGTGCAGGTTCTCTCATACTTTGGAGGCGGTGAATTTTTATTCATTAAAGCCACATCACACACTCCATCAAATGATAATGGGCTCCATTTACAATGTAAAACTCCCTTATCAAATCTATGTTGAATCATGCACCATAGTTGGCATACTCGGTTGGGGCGAGTACTCGCCAAGGGCCCGAAATGGGTAACCGATGGTTATTCGACCCGCTCGGTCGAATAACCGGCAGAGGCAAAAAATAATTGAAATTCGCCCAAGGTAGACAGTATATAAATAAAATATAAATTATAAGTTTACGTTTAGATAGGGACGTCTAGTTTTTTTATACTTTAAGTTGTATTTTATTTATATACTTTTAGGATGTTTGAGAGTGGTTTCGGACCTCTAGGAGCTATAATGCAAATTCTAGGTTTTGGAGGATCCTATCATATTTCAGACTTAGATAGGTTTCAGGGTTTCAGACTTAGCCATATTTCAGGGTTTCAAAATTTCAAGGAGACGTCATAGGAGGGATGAAGGCTGTATGAAGCGATGTAGGATCTCTTGCAAAGTGCCACAAGTCGATCCCACCCCATTCCCTATGCATAGATTACTAGACTTTCTCAGTGTCCCTTAGTTTTCTAGAGAGCAAGGAAGAGAAAAATATAGATTCTTGTAATTTGTACTTGTAGATTCCTGTATAAGTATCATTGTATCAGTTTTAATCTATGCACAGGGAATGGGGTGGGGTCGACTTGTGGCACTTTGCGAGAGATATTCTCATACTATTCTATCATACCTACATCCCTTCATGCAGGCTTTATTCCTCCTACGACGGCTCCTTGAAATTTTGAAACCTTGAAATATGGCCAAGTGTGAAACCCTGAAATCTGACTAAGTCTGAAATATGATAGGATCCTCGAAAACCTAGAATTTGCATTATAGCTCCTAGAGGTCTGAAACCACTCTGAAACATCCTGAAAGTATATAAATAAAATATAACTTAAAGTATAAGAAACTAGACGTCCTTATCTATATGTAAACTTATACCAGAAATGATTATATATATATAATCTTAAATACTTGCTTTGCTAAATAAGATAGCAATAGTATGCACTATATTCTGCCATGTTGTCATAGTTGTAAGCTGCACGCCCATACAAGGTGGCAGATACGGTGAAAATAATGCCTGTAACTATGCAATAACTCTCCATGCATTTTATTTCTGCACATTATCCTTTGATCTCAATTATTTTTCATCATAACCAAAGCATATGCTATCCTGAATGCTTCAACACAATGTCTTTTAACAAATCATACTCCTGCCATTTCCTCTTCAGTATTAAAAAGGATATGTTACAGTTTGGTTTCTTTTAGACAACTATTTTTCATCTTATCACCAACTTATAGTCTTGTGCAAAGCAGCAAAACAAATATTTCATTATGTTATTGAAGATCAACTAACCCTATCATTATTCCTTTCTATCTTTTATTGTTCTGCAATAATAAGTAGACACCCAATGTTGCTCTGATACCATAACGAGACAGAACAAATTCCTGTTATCTTCTTCGTGTCTCTATTTAATTTCTTTTAGAAGAACTACTTTTTTCTTGTCTTTCTCCGATGTCCCTTACTATCCAAACATGCTCATATTAAATAACTATTAAAGGACATTTCTCTATATCCTCATCTCTCCATTACTACTAACATTAGTATCATTCATATATATCTTTCAATTAATATACACTCGTATATTCTTAGAGTTTTTAAATTATATGTATGAGCTTTAAATATATCTTTCAGTGCTTTTGTTGTTCTTCCCTTTTTTAGTTAGTCGTTGTTCCTAGGGTCCTTTTACCCTAGCACTTTCTATTGTAATTTGGTGTACCTCTTGACCATTGATCTAATTTGGTCATTCGTGGACATTAATCTAATTTCTGTCTTTCTTTCTTTCTTTCTTATATTTTATTCTAACTATAATAATATTAATAGGGATTTTGTCACATAACAACTATCCTTAATTCAAAATCTTTATGGCCAAAGAGCTTGTCTTCCCAATTCAATTAACATATGGTCAGGTAAGCCATTAACTCCTAAATGACTATCACCATGGTTTGTTGTAGTTGGTTGATGTAATTGAATTCTTTGTTGCTTGATTGTTCCGTTCTTTGTTAATGGAATATTGATCAGGAACTGTCAACCTTTGTGTTATGCATGCTTGGTATTCTTTAGTGTACATTCAGCTTTGTTTGTTGTTGATTGCAACTCGATGGGTATCGAGAGCAAATTCTGGTGTATCACATGCATCTTGTGGTAAGAGTTTCTGCTGCTTTCTCAGGGGATCAATTCCACTCCTCTCAGGATCTGAGGCCAGGTGATCCACTTTCTCCCTCCCTCTTTATCATCATGTGTGAGGAATGGAAATGCTAGCTTCAAGATTGCAAAGGCCCAAATCAGCTACATTGCATTTTGGTAGCAGATGGCGAGGATAGATGCGAAATTTCCAATTTTCTAATGCCACGTGTTTGTTCAACAAATCTACAGTGTGATGCTGGCATGATGATAATAGTAGGATGACTTGCTCCCATGGGCGAAAATCAGAAAGGCAAAGTACCTGAACCAGAATCAGCTTAGCATTCCACTCCCTCCCATGGATTCCCAGGGTGGCTTAGTCATCTAGAACCATATATGATGGGCCTCAACCTTCTGTGACCTTCCCTCCATTGGAAATTATATAATGGGATATTGACTAAGTTTTGGGAGACAACTGGAATGGGTTTTAGATTTTTAGCTCCAATCTTTATCTTGGAACCACTGTGGTGGCAAATGATAGTGGATGATCACACAGAAGTGGCTGACTATTTTAAAAGGTGGGTCTGAATTGGAATGGAATTTGGACATCTTCATAGCCCTACCAAACTCCATTCTATTAACAGGTTGATTTCCTACTCCTTCAACTTATGCAGAGACATGTGATCCTTAGCAATAGTAATGAAATTCTGTACATGGGCAAGGACCAAATAGGGAATTTCATTGCTAGAACAGCCTACCGTTCCAGTTTAGAGGAACATCATCAACTAGCTATACATTAGAACAAGCATTGGTCCCCTAGATTCTGGCCGAAAGTACAAATATTTTTGTGGCTCCTCATTTATAAAATCCTCACTGTAGAAGTCCTACAAACTCAAGGGATATTGGATTCTATTTCTATGCTCTTCTCTTCGGCATGGGCTGCACTAACATCACTTGACTCGCTGCTTTTTGATCCAACCCAGAACAGAACAGTTACTCCCATGTTTTTATTCCCAGAATCTGATGAAAATATAGAAAAAACCTGGCTTCGTCTTTAAACAATTTTCTTAGCTCAGAATCACTAAGAACATAATTTCAACAGATGATGTTAAAACTTATAACATGAATTTTTATTCTATCTAATCTTCTAAATCTCTATATTTAATTTTCTGTATTTTTTGCAGCACCAATCTTATGGTTCTTGGTTTGACATTCAAATGTGAACTGCGTGAATTTTTTGGTCTTGTTATCATATCTTGCAACTTGCAACCATCACCTTAGGGATTTTTAAGAGTAATTGAATCTCTTTTTGTTTTATCTGACAACTCAAAAAGACGACGTTGCATCATCATATCATGTAATCATTATATAATCACTGTTATATTTAGAACTTGGGATTGACTAATGATTGTAGTTGATACATTACAACCTCAATAGATATTGTCCTAAAACATCTGATCATCACAAACTGTTCATTTAATATGGATATACAGGCAGAATGGGTAAATACTAAAGACCCAGCTTAGGTGTTAATGGTAAACGTTCTTGCTTTTGTAATGCAGGATTAGATATGTATGAATATATGGATGTTAATGATATGATACGGGATGAGGATCTTGTTATGCATAAGGTGCCTGCCCATGGAAATGGATCACAACATATATATTGCACATCTCAATCCAGTGGCCAGCAAATTCAAAAACTTGTTACGAACATGGCTCAAGGAATTCGCCATAGACCGTTAAGTGCAAGGGAACGTAATTCACTGAAACGTAAAGCCAAGGTCAATGTGAAAGACCATTCAAAAGGTTGGTGTGATGATGAAAATCTTGAGGAACCAGTTTCAAAGAACAAAGTCACTGCAAAATCCATAGCTGTGGAGCCGTCACAAAAATGTAACAAGGTGTGTAGATGCAGCCTTTTTCTCATTGAATGTTTTTTTTTTTTTCCCCATATCTTCTGATGAATTAAAGTTCTTTTCCACCAACCAGATTTAGTTGTACTTCGAGACCCATTGACCTACGTTGGTCATTTGGAAAATAATGGATTCTTTTTTTCTTTACAGATTTTAACAGAGACAACAGTTGATGAAGACTGTTTGGAGCAGGCCAGTGATGGGAGATGGCCATTTATGTACTTTGTAGAGCAGCTCATTCATGATATGTTTGATCCTGGTAAGTAAGTATTTGTTCTTTGATCTTTTTCTTTACTGGTTTATATTTGTGGGTTACAAGTGATTTGAACTTTGATCATCTTATAAAAAATTGTCTACCATGCTTTCGTGGTGGTATTTTATCTTTCTCAGTTTGGGAGATACGTCATGGAAGCATTATGGCTTTGAGAGAAATTCTAAGCTTCCAAGCGGCATCTGCTGGAGTGTTCTTGCCTGACTTAAACTCTAAAGGTGCATGGTGTACTGACATGGAAGAGAACAAGAAGAACATTCCTCTAAAAAGAGAGAGGGATATCGATATTGATTTGAATGTTGGTTTAAATTTAGAGGATTACTCATTAGAGGCTAAGAGAATAAAAATTGAAAATTACTCGGCTGAATTTTCCAAAGAAAATGATCCTGAGAAGGAACTGAAACCTGGGATGCTTTTGAAACATGAAACTGGAACATGGAATTCAAACACGCCTGAAATTCCTTGTGAAATAAGCCTGGTGTCTGCTAAGCCAGAGTTAGATTTAAATGAAGATGTAGGAGCTGTATCTGTATCAGAAAAGGAAGAAGAAGTTCCTATCCACGATAACAGGAATATACCTATGAATTCTGGATCGATATCAAAACTACCTGAAGACAGCAGGGCTATGAAGATGCTAAGATTGGCACAGCATGTATCAGTTAAAAACTGGGAATTTCTTCAGGACTGTGCGATTCGATTTATTTGTGTATTATCTTTGGATCGGTAGGCCATGTTACTTTTTACCTGTTTGTTTCTTTTGGCTATACTGGTTTATTAACTTCTCTAAGTCTCTGTCTGTCATACAAGAGAGTAAATGGGTAAAATGGTGACCTAACACTTCTTACATTAGCACTTGCTCAAACTATGGCATGTCTATGTTGTCTTTGTGCATTTACTGTAATTATTGTTTAATAATTTTTATTGCACCTAAATTCTCACATGGAAATTATTGGTGATCTTATGGTTGTTTATCTCTGCAGTTTTGGAGATTATGTTGCTGATCAGGTTGTGGCTCCTGTACGAGAGACTTGTGCCCAGGCTCTTGGTGCTGTGTTTAAGCACATGCACCCTTCCTTAGTCTATGAGACCTTGAGTACTCTTCTTCAAATGCAGGTTAGATTATATGAATGACGTTTTTGTGTTGTTTATACTTGATTGTGCTGTCCACCATCTGGCTGACAAAGCCTAAAAGTCAACTTCAAGGTGAAGTTTCAGTTTTCAAAATCGTGTGAAGCATATTTTGTTGATTCTTGTTCCAGCATCGTCAAGAATGGGAAGTTCGGCATGGGAGCCTCTTGGGTATCAAGTATTTGGTTGCAGTTCGCAAGGTAAGGAGATATTAAATGTTTCTTACTTATAACATATTTCTCACTGGAAAAAGAATTAAGATGGGAGCATTTTAGTGTCGAAGGTTCGGTCTCTCTGGTTGATGCTATTTTTAATTGTACTGGTGTTCTATGACAGCATTAATAGATGACTGTTTTTTTGGCTTATCACGTGGTTATGGGGCATATTGTATAAGGTGTATCACTATTCAATGCATGGCTTCTTTTGGAAATATTCTTTTGTTGGGTGAGAGCTAAACACCATGCTCATGAATGGCAACTGATCTATAACACAAATGGAAAACTGTAACTCAGCTGTCTAAAACATTATTGGTGCTGAAATAGTTAATATTTGAACATATCTGGGATAGATGGTGTTTGTTCTGATGGTTAGAAAGTAGCAGTTTCCACTTTTCAACCACCATTTTTAGTGTCAAGTCCCATGGAATACACATGCTGGCATATTTGTGCTTCTTTTTCTGGAGATGGAAAACATTTATTTCTTCACTATCTTGAAGCTTTGTGTCAGGTATGAGCTAATAAATCATCTGCACATGGGGATCACTTCTCAACCATGGTGTATAATTCAGGACATGGAAATTCTTTTCTGCCAAAAGTTATTTTTTGAAAGAATAGTAAGTAAAACAGTATAATTTTTGTAGAGATGATTCCTGAAATTGGAGCAGTGAACTAAGGGAATACTTATATTCTATATTTGGCTCGTTGCGGGCAGAAAGTTTTCCCGGGGCTTTCTGTGCAACAAACAACAGTTGTCTATCTTTTCGGTTTGCCAAAGTGAGGACTCGCTACCCAGAATGAAAGAAAAAAAAAGAACAAGGAACTTATCTCGAACTCCAAGCTCAGATGGTGTTTTACAAGAAGTGAGACCATCCAGAGAAAGGTTGTCAAATATAGTGGAATAACCATCTTTATTGATATATATGTATGTTGACAATTTCTTGGATGATTATGAAATTGAAGGACCACAAAAGCATGACATCACAAAGAATCTAATCCTAACATTAAAAAGACAGTAAGGCTAAAGCAGAAAAATATAGAAGGAACACTTTCCAGAATGAAGATATAACTCTTTTAACCCTGGACTTGCTTGACGCTACTACTCATCGAGAGGGTTAAATCATTGAATCTCAAGTTAATGTTTTACTTTTAGAAGAGAGTGTAAGAGAGACACAAATGCAGAATTGATAGATTACTTCCATATTATCCCAAATGGATACTTAAAACAGATACACAAAAGCCAAGTATGAGCAGAGATTCCACAGGGTTTGGAAACTTTTCCTTATACCATTGCATTTGTACTCAGAAGAGAGACAAATCTTATGCTTAAACAGTGCATGGTGCATTCATACAGGATTGTGACAAGTGTCACAATCTTATGTAACTTTAGGTATATACTGCTTGTACCTTTTTGAATAGTGCACGGTTAAAGGAATGGTTGAGAGAATATGGGATGGTGATAAGTGTCTCCATGATACATAAGAAAAAAATCATTCAACTTGATCATCCAACCAAGAACTAAATCAAATTCAGACCCACAGCCTTCGTATCCATCTAACCATTGCCTGATTTTCTTTCCTAAAATGGTTTTGAAAAGCTTGGAGTAGGGAGAAAATCACAGTGGGTTTGTACCTAAGGTATGATGAAGCTCTCAGCCCATTATTTAGGATTTTTTTGCTTAAGTACTATTGCTTATGATCTCAATATGTGGGATGAGGATATTGTTGTATACCTAGACATGGCATAGTATTCGTAATATGCTATGGCATATTTTGTTCTTAAGTACATGGTTTATGTATTAGTTTAGTGGGGGAAAAATCATGCTATGCTATGTTTAAATTAGTTAAGGATTATGTCATGACATACGTATTATTATTTTAAGACCCATAAAACTTTTTATATTAGTCGGCCAACATGTTTTTTAGTTTTTTTTTTTAATTATGCTCGATTGATTGAAAAGTGCCTTCCAACCTGTATTGAATATCACCTTTAGACATTATTGGTGGCAAGAAGAGTCACAGCTGTGGAGAAAGTTGCGAAGAGCTCTTCAAGCAAGATACGGACCTGAGAGGTTCCCTATAGTGAACTCTAAAATAGAGGATCATCCAAAATGACACATTGACCATTGTATAAAGTTGTGGAAGAAACGAGATATTTTCAGTCATGTTATGGGTCCATTTGTTCACAATTACTTTGGATAAAAGGGTGAAGTCGTGATAATGTGGCGTGTATTTGAGGAAATCAAAAGTGTAGATGTTCCACTTAAGTCCTTTATGATCTCATTCATTGAAGATATGAATGCAAAATAAAAGGGCCCTTGCATTATCCCAAAAAACACCAAAAATATTAAATTAATTAATTAGTTGGGAGTTAACCATTAATTAATGGTTGGTTATCAACCTTCCCGACTGCTGTAACTTCTTTTGTGCTTAATAAAAGATGGTTACACGAAAGTGTGTGTGTCGTATGCCTTCCATTTGTCGTCATTCTTTTAGCATTCATTTGCTAACATTGGATTAGAGCCACTGTTCGAGGAAGCCCTTGGAGAAGGGTATGAACATGAAGTTGCTGCATTTGGGGAATCCCTAGTTGGGTACGAATGAAAGGAGAAGAAGTATTTCAAATACAAAGGCAAAAGATTCGTAGAGCAGATCCGAACTAGGGCATGGGTAGGAGGACGACGACGTATCTGATTTTTGCGGACAACAAATGTTTTAGAGGAGAATGAACTTCGATCTTTGAAGATCAGATTGATAGATCAGAGTGCCGAATGAACCGTAATTTACAGAGACCAAAAAGAATTGTGATTTTAGGTTGTGAATGATTACTAGAGCCCAGAACACATCTCTTGAAGATAAAAAATTGCACGAAAAACCGCAATTTGAGGTCGTGAAGATAAAAATTCGCACAAACAAATTATAGAAGGAAAAGACAGTTTGCAGAAGGAAAAAGTTATTTTACAGTTCACATAAGGAAAACATGATCTGTGAGAGAATAAGTAGAGTGAGAGAACAACGTGCAAACTTGTAGACAGTGCTAGGGCATGGGAAGGATAATTTCGAAAGTACTAGGGCATTGAAGGAAAGCATTTTGACTTTTATTGTATGGTTTTTTGACCATGTAAACAATTGTGTCATATACACTAAGCAAATTTAGAACATAAATTGTGTATTTCCTTGTATTGATTTATGGGTTAGAACTATACTTTCCTGTTGCATTGATTTTTGTGTCAGAATTGTACTTTCCCCTTTGCATTGATTTCTAGGTTAGAACTGTACTTTCCTATTGCATTGGTTTTTGAGTCAAAGTTGTATTTTCCTTTCTATATTGATTTTTGAGTCAAAGGTCAAATAATGTGTGTAAAATGACCAACATTCAAAATTTGGTTCCGTTAGAAGTGCAAAAATTGATTGGCCAAATAACAATGTTTGGAGTCATAAAATTTTAACAATTGGGGAATATCATGATTGTGATAAAATCATTCTCAGCATTGAAACAAGCTCTGTTACTAATTTTGTTGATTATGACAAGTGTCATAAGGAGGCCTTGTTGAAATTATCGGTGTCATATGACATGATTCCTGAGGTCTCGAATGCCACTAAGGTGAGTACACTTTGGACCGGTCCGAAAAATAAATATCAAACTTTGGAGAAAAGTCGAGTTCTGCGCTTGATGAATTTATATGAATTTTTTGTTTTCCTCAAAAATGTTTAAGGATGAGTACCTGTTAGAATGTCTTCTTTGGATGAAAGATCTTCGAGACCAACATCAAGTCATTAACAAAAAGGGGGATGACTATGACCTGTTGGCTCTTGTTCTAAACAATTTGACACACTCATATGAATATTTTGTGGAGATTACACTTGATGGCAAAAAGCCAGGGAAAAAGCTAGACGTTGATGTTTGATCAGGTTAGATCCTATTTGATGCAGAAGGAATGTAAATAGACATAGGGAAATGAGTCCAATGTTGGACAAGCAAAGAGTGCATTTGTTGCTAAGTTGAAGGGGAAGTGGAAATGCATCTTAATTGATTCATATTCTAGGTAGTAGGTGAAGTGCCTTTATTTTCATGAGGTTGGGCATCTCAAAAGAGGTTTTGTTGGAAGCGACAGTTTGCACTTTGTCAACAAAGTAGTCAAGCGGCAAATGTGGCAGCAGTTGAAGAAGGGGATTCTGAGGAAGAGTATGCCCTCGTGGCATTAAAATCGAATGCTAGTGTTGCCAATTGTTGGTTCGTTGATTTTGGTGCATCCAGGCATTTCACATGTTGTAAGGATTGGTATGTCAATTTTACTGCAAGTACAATCTTTTTTGATTTAGTTTTATTAGCTGATTGTTAGTCACGTGCAATAGAGTGGAAAGGAGATACTTGCATAGTGTTGAATAATGTTAGAAAAATCGAAGGAAGGAATGCTAGATATGTTCTTAGCATGTTAAAAAATCTCTTGTCTATTAGTCAGTTAGCAAAAAATCCCAACATTGTTATATATTTCTCTGGGAAACAATGTATTGTGTTTGATGTAAACATAGGACAGAGTAATTTCCCTAGGAATTGGGCAAGGTGGCTTGTATAGGGTCATTGACACTGTCACAATCAATGTAAATGCATGTGTGGAGGGAGACTCCATACAATATGTGTTGGAGGATGAAATTCGTCATAGGGCATGTTGACCCTACTACAGTCAACCTATATGCACTAGATGTGGAGGGAATATCCAGTAAAAAGGATGTGTAGGAGGATGCAATTCCTCAATCTCATTCAAATGCACAGGTAGTTGTGCAGGAGGATGAAATGCCTTAGTCAAAGGAATTGGCTCAAAGCGCTGGAAACAAGGTATTAAAGTGATTAATTTGTTAGTTAACCATTAACTAATGATCAGCCCTCCCAACTGCTGTCACTTCTTTTGTGCTTAATAGAAGATGGACACACACAAGTGTGTTAAGTGTGTCATATGCCTTCATTTCTCTTCAACCTTTAAACATTCATTTGCTAACATAAAACAAATACACAAAAGCAACTACGAGCAGACATAAAAATGAGTAAATTGTACATTTATTTAGTAGAGAGCTAAGTAAGCACATTAGTGAGATAGATGTTCTAATTAAATGCTTTCTGATCTCATTCATGGAAGAAATTCCACATAAACCCATATGAATGCCAAATAAAAGGGCCAACAAATTTTTCATTCATTAATTTCAAATAAGATATATACATTGGAAAGAACATATGACATGAATATTTACTCAATAAAACAACTCACTATTACCAAAAGATCTTAAGCGTAAAGGTAAAAACGGTGTGATGCTTATGGCTGACAGATTTGAGAACCCCATACTCAAAAACTATGTCCTTCATACTTTTAGCTCAAGCTAAATGCTGAAGAGCATAAACTTGTAGATAGGCCCTCAAGAACTTATTGTTAAGCTATATAAAGTATACTAAAAATCAAATTTCATTGGTGGATGCAACACCACCAATAAGAACTACCATCTCCATCATCACAAAATTCGTTGGGCTGTTGACACCTGCCCTATGACTTGTTTTCACTCCTTTTTTGTATTGATTATTGAGAATCTTTTACCGAGTCGGCCTTTCACCATTTGTGACTTCATTGGATATCTTGGGTTGGTTGTTTTATCATAGTGATGATGTTCCCTTGTATAACTCACCCTTTTATATCGGATATGTTCATTACCCAACATGAAACTTCATTCTCGACGAGGAATCAATGGGACCAACATATCTTGGTAAAGAATCAGTCTACTTATCTAGCTTCGATCTAAATAAGCTCTTCTTTTGATTGAGATGTCTTTCCCTCACATGGTTATTTGTGCTTGTACTTGATCATATTGTTTTGTGTTTAAACCTTTGGGTTAGACCCTCTATATTTAGTTTTGCATTGTTTTCGTTATACGTGTAGTTAATTATTAATTTTTTAGAACCTAGGGTTCTTTTTACCCTAGAAAATTTGTTGTAAAGGAATGTACTTTCGAGTCCCAGTTACCTTCTTAGGTCATATGTGGACATAAATATACTTTCTTTCTTTCTTTGTTGCAAACTCCTGGAAGTTGACATAAAGAAAGAAAGAGATTAATAACTATATTAATGTCCATAGATGACAAAAAGTAGGTCAATGCGACTCGAGGATCCAACAATTAACAATAGAAAGTTCTACGAAAAGACAATACTAGAAGCCAAATAAAGGAATAAAAGTACAAAATACAAAATAAAGTAGTGTACCAATAACATAGGTAGTACTGGAATCAATACAAATAGCAATGAAGGGCAAACATGAACCCCAAAAGCATGTGCCGATGAAGATTGTAAGGAAACTTCATTGAATATCTTTATTTGTGCCTGAAATGGAGGAGTCGTCTGAGCCATCATTGATTATTGTGAAAGATCTGATAGTGCTCATCGGGGAGTACCCAATGTCAGAGGGGCCAGATTGGGAGATCCTAGGAGGAAGCAAAACACTTTCTTTATAATACCCGCTAACATCCAAGGCCAGTGGAACTCCCATAATAGAAAATAAACTCGTAATATGAGTTTGCCCCTATGGTCTGGGTTGCGACTGGGACGTAGTAGATCCATGTCATCGGGAAGGGGCAGCCATGTCGACGGGAAAGAGCAGAGTGACGATGCTGAGGGAGAGTAGACTAGAGGATCTGAGTAATATGAGTAGTAATGGTGTGCTAGAAGAAAGAGGTGATCAACACGGGGGCTCTAGAACCTCTAGCCTCCCCCAATCGGGATTTGCATCGGAGGGTGATGGCCTTGTGAATATAAAGGGCTAGGCACTGCTGGTTTGGATATCTGAAGAAAGTAGATAGAGTGTTGCCTGAGTACTTGTAGAGATAGTGATATCTTCCCTGAATTTCATAGTAAATGGGGCATTTGAAAATGAAGTGTTCCTCGGTATCCACCCCTGGAGGGGCAAAGATGACATATCTGATCTTGACAGAGAATATGGTGATCAATTGCAACCCATAACTAGGGAGAACACACTCTCATCTAGCCAAGGGGAGACCTCAAGTAGTGAGACCAGTGGCGCTGGAGATAGTGAGGGTGATGAATAATAGCATCCACTACTTGTATGAAATGCTTGGCATAAAAGGCAAGCTTGGGATTGAGCGACTCAAGGTGGGAGATCCAGGTGGCTTGGATATATTGTTTGTAGATGTCCTTTCTAGGAGTTTTAATGATGACATCCTTAATGGGAAGGAGCTTAGGGTGGGGGCGTTTAGGGAGCACATGAAAGAGGGTAGCCTTTCAATAGAGATGCCAATAGAAAGGAGCGTCAGTAGCCTAGTCTCAAAGTACCAACAGTGTCGGCATTTGGTGGGGACCAATGAAGTAATCCTCTCTAAAGAGCAAAGTGCTAAATATGGATATCTCTCATGTTTAGAAGTTGAGTCCCCCAAGGATTTGTGTATGTGGATGTAGAAAGTAAGCTTGAAGATAGTCTCTAGTTGTAGCTGTTGGGCATCAAATTCAGCCTGGATGTTGCATCGAGGAAATGTCTACTTGCAATGGATCATGTGTTGTAGCATGAGTCTAGAACATCTCAATACGAGCCCACTCAACCGCCCTCAAGCTAGGTCCCCAATCCTCTGAACCATGTAAAATTGTAGGTTTGATGATTGTATCAAAAAGGTGTAACTTGGAAGGGATGTCCTGGAAGTGGATTTGAAAACATTGACGCTCCAATCCAGAAGGATAAACATACCCCTTGCAAAGGTGCGAGTGAGACGCAGACTTCATGCTAAAGGATGGCCCAAAAAATTGGACCCCCAAATATGTGTAGGCCGATGTTATTTGTAGAAGTTCCCCGTTGTAGAAAAACTTGAATTTGAATAGAGAGTGCTTGGAGATATTGAAAATCGTGACCTTAGTTTTACGAAGGTAGACCACAAGCTATCAAAGCTCGCAAAAATGAGCAAGGGCATTGAGAAGAAGAGGTATTCTAAATACGAGGCAAAATATTTGTAGAGCAGATCCAAATTGGGGCATGAGCAAAAAGCCATGGGTAGGGGGATGGCGAGGTGCCTGATTTTTGTCGACATCAGACGGTGTAGAGGAGAATGGACTTCAATCTTTGAAGATCAAATCGATAGATTAGAGTGCAAAATGAATTGCAATTTCCAAAGGCCAAAAAGAGCTGCAATTTTGAGGTTGCGAACGATTTGTAGAACCCAAAACGCATCTCTTGTGGATAAAAAATTGCACGAACAAACATGATTTGAGGTCGCGAAGATTTAAAATTGCATGACCAGATTACAGAAGGAAAAGACTAGTTCACAGAAGGAAAACACGATTTAACAATTTGTAGAAGGAAAAAATTAGTTCACTTAAGGAAAAGACCAGTTTGTAGAAGGAAAACGTGAATTCACAATTCGCCGAAAGAAAACATGAAATGTGAGAGAACAAGCAGAGTGTGAGCAAAATGCTAACTTGCAGAAGGTGCTAGGACACGAGAAGCACAATTTCGAAAGTACTAGGGAATGCAAGGAAAGCATTCTGACTTTTATTGTATGGTTTCTAAAGATGTAAGTAATTTGTGTCACATACACTATTAACAAATTCAAAATATAAATTGTGTATTTCCTTGTTGCATTGATTTCCGAGTCAGAATTGTACTATCCTTGTTGCATTGGTTTTCGGGTCTGAACTGTACTTACCCTATTGTATTGATTCCAATTCAAAGGTCAATGTTTTGTGTAAAATTGCCAATATTCAAAATTTGGTTCTGCCGGAAGCGTAGAAATTGATTGGCCAAATAACAATGTTTGGAGTCATAATATTTTAACATTTGAGAAATATCGTGATTGTGATAAGAACATTATTGGCACTAAAGCAAGGCCTATTACTAATTTTGCTGATTATGACAAGCTTTAGAAGGAGGCCTTGCCATCCACACTTGTAACACACTTTTTACAACCATACTCTGAAAAGGCTGCTGTACCTCAAGCATCCTCTACAATCATCCAATAAGAGGAAACTGTTGGTGTATTGTTTTAGTATTTTGAGTTTCTCTAGACTTTTTCTTTATCATATATTTCAATTTTTTCTAAGGCCTACTTTTGTCATTAGTGGACATGAATTCTTTCTCTCTTTCTCTCTAATGAAGCTTAGCCCTTACCTCACTGAAAATGCTATCAAATGTTTTATTTATCTCTCCAAGAGTAGCATTTGTGTTTGCATAAGGGACACCTTGTATACAGGGGAAATAAATGACACTACATATCCACAAGTTGCCCACCTATTATTATACAAAAACTGACCTTTACCTTCTTCCACTCACAAGATGTGGATTTCCCGACACGGACCTGTCACCACTCACAACCAGACTCTACAAAGGCTGCTTCACCTCAAGCATTCCTTTGTAATAAAAGGAAGTAGATTGCATGTGGTTTTTGTATTTTTAACATTTTCTAGATTTGTTCTTTTTTCTATATTGTTTGACTTTGTAAAGCTCCAATTGCAGGGGAGATGCGCCCCTTGATTTTGGAGATTGGTATTTTCTGAAACTGAGAAGTGGAAAGTCTCCCTAGTGTCCTCTTATAGGGTACGCATCTTGGAGGACGGGCAAAGTCCTTGCAAGTCCTTTCTAGTTGGAGAACGTCAGGGAGAGGTGGGAGAAGATTCCCATGAATCACCCAAGTCTTGGGGATGAAGTACCCACCTGAAAATGAGTCCCCAAGGTTAGGGAATGGCCCCCTAGTTACACTTGTTTCTTTTGTTCATGAAACGTTTCTGACTATGGGAACCTTACAGACTGTTATTGTGGCCCATGGTACTAAGAGATGCATGAAAATCATCATACCTTCATTGCAAACTCTTACAAGTTCTTGGATTCCATTGATTACAGAATTCCTTCTTTTTGCGTAGGATTTCATGTAGTCATATTTGGCATCAAGTAATGGAGAAGCTGCGATCTGATTCATGATTATTGTTGATGTTTCGAGCCACTTCTTAGGCTCATCATCGGGACAAGTTCGATGCCAAAAAGAGTCTCCCAACCTGAAATGTATAAATATATGTAGTAGTGCAGAAACAAGCATGTGAAGCCAACATAATGTGTTAACAATTTTCGATTAAAGGCAGCCAAGAGCGATTAATTAATAAAACATCATTTCGATTCAGGGAGTTTTTGTTTTTAACATTTTCAACAGCCTCTCTTATTCTCCTTTTGGACCAATTGTCAAATTTTGCCAAAGTTTTTGAGCCTATGAAATTAATGGAATGTTTGGTAAGTTGATTATACTCCGCTAATGCTGACTTGTGAGGTATTCTATGTGGAATGTCTGCGTAATGCTCTTTAATCCTTGTATCAATTGTCCTCCCGGTTTCACTGATGTATGAATTTTCACAAGTGCATGAAATTTGATAAACACCCTTATGTGACTTAGGGTCAATGGGATCTTTTACTGAATTAAGGAGTTTTAAATGTTGTTGGGCGGCGAAAAGATAGTGATAATGTTCTTCTTTAAAAGTCTAGCAATTCTTTCCGTAACGCCTTGTATGTAAGGAAGGAATGCCTTTTGTTCTTCTATGTTGCTATCATTGGTAGACCTTTGAGTTCGCTTTTGTTGCCGTTGTGCTTTCGCGGAAGCTTTATTAATTTGCAGGGTGGAGTATCCCTTGTTCCTAAAAACTTGTCTCAAGTGCTCTTGTTCTTGTTCAATGCGATTTTTATTTGAGATCCTCATGGCTCTAGTTAAAAGAGTGTTTATGACTCATTTTTTGCCCTGGATGGGGGTGAGAATTTGCATGAAAGTATTGGTCGGTATGTGTTTTCTCTTCGTGTAGACTTTATGGGTTAAGAGACCATCCTAACTTTTTATCACCAGACCATGTAAAAATGGTAGGGATTCATTTTCTTCAACCTCTATGGTAAATTTTATGAAATCAGACTTTCTATTAAGATGCTCAACAAACTTATCGAGTTCTTTTCCATGGCAACTGACTGCCATGCTAGTGATGAGTGAAACATTATTAGCGAATGCTATTGTTTGAGTCCAGTTTTTGCTCATTCTAGTTTGAAGGTGCATTGTGGAAAATAAAAATCCTCTACTGCGCATGTTTTCTATAATAAGTAAGAAATATTGCTTCTGGAGTAACTTTATGAAAGCATGTCTAGATTTTTGCCTTTCAATGCTTTGTGTGTACTTGACACTCCAAAAAAATGCCAATGTTTGCCTGAATTTCTCTTTACATGGTTTCCATTTGAATTGAGTGAAATCCGTGAACAAGTTGGGTGCAACTAGGTTATTGTTATAGAAAGGTGTGCTATTACATGAAATGGTTGGACTTAGAACTTTTTATCTCCATCTTTGAACATGTTACATGCATTTCACAATTCCCCGTTTCCCCATCCTATTTGGATAGATTTGAGTGTTTACAATGGCTTTGGGTTCTTCTCTGTAACGAACCGCTACACCAAAACCTCGAGGCGTCAGTGAGGTCCGCCCACCAGGACCATAACATCCCACCACGCTTCCGAAGCTGCAGATGCCGAGCTTGCTTTGCGCACGTACATGAGATCGCCCCCGTGTACGAGCCCCAGCCGAACACTGCAATACCGGCGTACCCCACCCACTCTGCGATTCGAACTCGAGTGGAGGCTCTGATACCACATGTAACGAACCACTACACCAAAACCTCGAGGCGTCAGTGAAGTCCGCCCACCAGGACCATAACATTCTCTTATCTATGTTTTAGGGATTTTGCTTTTGAACTTGTTAGTTTCTATGTTTTAAGGTTTATGCTTTTGAACTTGCTAGTTTCCCTCATGCTAATTGTCAATCTTGGTTCCCAATTGTCATCACTCTCCATAGTTTGAATATGGTTGTCGAGTGAGGGTTTGTTACTAATCATTGACTCGAGAATTATTCCTGTCTATAAATTTCATTCTTGTCCTAATTTTGTGTTAAACTTGTATTCTTTTATTGCTTACCTTGTAATTTAATTCTATCGAGAGGTTGAATGGCAAACCAGATCTTTTCCATTCTCTGTGTAGTCATCAAGGGACTTGGCTGTATAGCCTCTTCCAATGGCATATGTGAGCCAAACCACAGCATTGAGTGTAAATTTGTGATTGTTTGTACCTTCTATTGTAGATAGATTTCATGTAATAGAGCAATGATTTTGGGCAGCTCACAAAAAGAAAGGCCATCCAAATCACCCTCAATTAAAATTTACAGTATTCCTGGTGTGTATGAATTCTGAGAAGAGTCTTCAATTTAAAAAGTGTCTTATCTGGTGCGTGGTTTAATGTTTATCTCGAGCAATATAGGAAACTACTAAAAGTTGCCGACTTGGCACAGTCTATAAGTTATGTCAATTGCATTAAGTATTTTTAGAAAGATATTGATAAAAGGCTATCATGGAATTTGATTGCTCAGGTTCAACTAAATGTATGCTCATCTCAGCCTACATGCTCCTTTACCAACCCCTTGCCCCTACCCAACCAACCTCTTCCTGATTCCTAAGCGGTCTTATCCTGAGGATCACCCATGTTAGAAAAAAAGAAATATTATTTTAAGGCTTTCCTTTTGCAATATCAATAGTTAATTTGTAAATAAATTTAATCCTCCTATTTGTTTGGAAGTTAGGATTTTTTATCCACTTTAAACTTATTTTACATATTAGGGGTGGTATGCGTAAAAATACGATTGATTTTTGTGTTTCACATTCGGTCTTGACTCTATGCTTACTCCAGTATTGAGTAATTTTATAGCTTGTTATTTACCATTTATCATGTTGTGTGTACACGTGTTAATTATTTTTTGATGTTAAAGTATTTTTTTGCTGTGTATGATACATGTCGTAATATTTTGAATTATTATGACTTTTAAGTTTTAACAATAATTTTATCAAATGCTCTTTTAATGGTCCAAAAGATGTCTTCTTGGATCTGTGTACTTTTCTTTCTGTGGTTATTATTCATACTGTAATTGCTAGAGGTTTATCAAGTTTTGTATATCTGTCTATCAGGAAATGCTTCAAGAATTGCTTTCTCGTGTTCTTCCTGCAATTGATGTTGGCTTAGAAGATCGAGATGATGATGTAAGAGCAGTTGCTGCTGAGGCCTTGACACCTGCTGCATCAGCTGTGGTCTCCTTTGCTGTCCAGATGGTCAATATAATTCTTATGAAGCTATGGGATATTCTGCTTGATCTGGATGATTTAAGCCCCTCAACTAGCAGGTATGGCTGCTACATAACAAATTTCTGCTTGTTTCTAAATCCTACTTCCCTCTTGTCTTCCTTTTTTTATATGTACAAAGTTTTGTGTCCTCATTTTGCGCTTGCATGTTTAGTTAACATTAATTCAGTCAAGGAAAGCTATCAATAAACCGTTTTGTTGTAAGAGTTCTCACACTTTATTCTTCATGCTTGGTCCTATTTGCTCTAATTTTTTGTATGCAGATTTTAGAAGCATCCGAGATTGGATTTTTCTGATATTTTGTTTGCATTTTGATTACGAAATAGCTAAGATTGTCATTTCTGTTACATTATATGTTTTTTTGCAGTGTTATGCATTTACTGGCAGAGCTCTATTCTCAGCCAGAAGTGGTGCCAAAAACTTTAGAAGCCTTGCTTCCACTCCAGAGACAGATCTTTGATCTGAATGAAGCTGTTGAGGTTGATGACCATGGATATAGCACAGTGGCTGATGACAATCCATACTTACTATCAAGTTTAGCTCCGCGCTTATGGCCATTTATGAGGCACAGCATTTCATCAGTTCGTCATGCAGCAATTCGAACTTTGGTAGGTTTTCCACCTATATATTTTACTCACTTTTTTTATGGTGTGTATTGAGAAAAGTTTGCCTAATTGCTGGCGATTTGTTAAGATGTTCATGTTCTTGATAACCAAGAATTAGTAGAAAACATGTCTTTAGCAGTGAAGCCTATGCAATTACTAAAACGTTGTGCTTTTTATTTTTTTCGATTATTTTCTTTCTTTTCATCTCTTTTTGTCAAATGTTTAAATGCTGTAATTCCCAGTTTGTCCATGTGGTTGAGGGGATAGTGCGAGCTGCTTCTTCCAGTGGAAAATTATTTGTATCTGAAGATAATTTTTTGATTATGGTGCCTTGATTTCTTTTTCTTTCTTTTTTTTTGCAATAATGTGTATCGTTCCGAACAGGAGCGACTTCTTGAGGCTGGAAGTAAAGGGAATTCCCTTTCATGCAGAATGCAGAGCTTCTGGCCAATTCCTATCCTGGGTGATGCATTAAGAATTGTATTCCAGAATATGCTTTTGGAATCCAATCAAGCGATTGTCCAGTGTTCAGAGAAGGTTTGGTGTCTTTTGCTTCAGGTAAAGGTGGATTCTATCAGTTACTATGCCTATATGAATGCTGCTTCTGGCATTAACCATTTCGTTTAGCTTTCTAGTGTTACGTAAATGCCTTATTGTTTTTCTAGTGTCCACATGAGGAGCTCGCGGCTGCTGCAGACTATTATTTTTCTTCATGGTTAAAGCTTTCAACAACCCCTTCTGGGTGCCTTTTGGATGCATCAAAAATGTTCTCACCCACCTCTCTTCCAAGGAGGAGTCAGTTTAAGGCTGCTGCAAAGTTTAGAGCTTGCAAAGGAGAAAGTCTAAACCTTGGACATGTTGCTATAACTACTGAGAAAGAAGTTGCTACACATGACAAAAGTTTAGATATCTCTTCAAATTTCACAAAGATATATGTTGGTGCAGATGGTGAACAATCAGTGACTTGTATGAGAGTAGTTACTGCATCGGCATTAGGGGTCCTTGTAGCCAATTTACCAGAGTCACTATTTCATAAACTTGTTGATTCATTGTTGGAGCATTTAGCATCATTATCTGCTGTACAACGGCAGGTGGTTAGCAATAAACAACAATGGTGGTTCTTGTATAACTATTTTTAATATACAATTCTGCTTCCTTGTCCTTATCTTGGAATGCAAAATAATTTCTAAAAGTGGTCTTTGTTTCCTTGGCAGGTTGCATCTATTGTTCTTGTCTCATGGTTTAAACAGCTTAGTATATGTACCCCGATGGAAAGAATGGCTTGTGCAGTTGATGCTGTTAAACCTCTTCGGCAAAGACTTTTAGACTTTCTGGGCAGTAGTGATCCTTCTATGCTCACCCGTGATTCATCCATACCATATGCTGAGCTTTCTCGGACCTATTCAAAGATGAGAGCTGAGGCTGCTGCACTAATCCGATTTGCCAATACTTCAGGATTCTTTCAAAATGTATTTCCTGCAGGAATTCCTGTGGCAGATGAGTTAAGTATAGATGCTGCAGTAGATCTAGGCACAAGGTTTCTGGTGTCGAAGGATGCATTTTCTGAAGATGGGAGGGAGAAGCAAGTCCTTGAGGGTTTGGAGGCAGCAAGGCAACGACTTTTGGCCACTGTAGGATATTTGAAATGTGTTCAGGTATATATTAATCACTAAATTAGCATATTCTATTCTAGGACAAAATTACAAATATCTTAAATACATCTATATTAAATACGCTGAGAGATATCAATCTCAAAGTTCTTATCTTGGATTTTTCACATACCACATTGATTAATAATTCCATTACCTTTTCTGCCAATTGCCCACTGACTAGTGACAAATGATATCAATCTAGCTACACCACTGTGTTGGTTTTGAAAAAATCTTTCTGGAAGAAAAAAAGGCCTCCAAAACCTGTTGTATGGCCAATATATTATGATTTTTCGATTGACTTCCCCAAGCAAAAAGAAAAAACTTCTAAGCGACTCTCAAATAGACATCAAATCTTAAGGTTGAAATTGCCTTGTGACAGTCAAATGGGCATCAAATTTAAGATCGAACATAATTGTGAACAACTTACTTCATCACACCCCGCTGCCATTGTAGAACACCTATCAGCATAGTAACCATATTCTTTGTGACTGATTTCATTCCTTGAATGTATCTATAATTATTTAACAGGGGAATAATTCTCCTCATATGTATGTGGGTATAGAGAGAGTCATACACACCCATATACAATTAGGTTTTTAAACAAATTCATTTGCTGGTTTACCAATAGGGTAGATATCAAATTCTTATCTCCTAACTCAAAAAAGTTATACAGATTACTTGTATATTGAATTCTCTGCGAGTAATTAAGTTCAAAGAATGCAGAATTATGAGAAACCACCCTTACCATTTTATTAAGAATTTTTAAGCTCTTATCGAAGGCATTAGTTTTCTTGGAGCCTCTTACTCTAGGAGTATACATTGTTGGCTTGAGTGTTGTGTAAGTTTATGCCAGGGATTTCAGGAATGTAAACTGTCACATGGTATTTCAATGTGTTTTTCTAAGTTGTGCTGGTGGTAGTTGTGAGTCTGTGACATTTGGTTTTTTTATTTGCCACAAATTCCTTGAAGTAGCTGCTTTTATATCACATACCCTTCTCTGCATCCCATTGATCATGCTATCTGGCCGTTGACTATACTTCTTTTTAGTTTAGTCAAAACTTTCTGTGTTATTAATTTAAAAAAAACTATTAATCAAAGTCTCATGTAGGATTTCACCAGGGTGTCAAGGCAGGCAGACAATTGCATGCTAATGTTACAATTTATACTCTCAATATTTCATATGATGGATTGATGGAGATAGCAGACTTTTTCTGTTGTTGATTGTCCATACTACATGGACAGATGTGCATCAGCAATTATCTCTTTACATTTGAAGGATTGTCAATTTTGGGTGTTAGGAGAGGCATTGGGAAAAGTATCCTGTTTCCAGGACTGTTCAGTGGGGCCTTTTTAACCGAGGTTGTTCTCCTACGGACATCATCAGATCCTGTATTAGCCCTTTTGCAGTGATTAATGAGGATTCTGGCCCATACTTATTTCCTAATTCTTCATTGGGCTGTTTCTCTTTTCCAGACTCTTATGTGGACTACAAATGTGTAACAGTGGCAGTTTCTTGTCTTGCGCTCCAGCTTTGTTTCTTCTTCAGAGCCGTGTTCCGTTTCATTGAAGTTCCCTTCCCTCACAAGAATATTTATATACTTGTATTAGGTCACAAGGTTGGGGTTAAACCGCTTTAGGATCCCCCCCCCCTCTACTTATGTTTTTAAATATTTAGTTGCTTTTCACAACCTGGGTGCTTACCCATTGCAAATGAATGTGTCATTAATATGATGTTTTTCTCTCTTTAAACGGCCCTTTTGGCTTGGTGCTTTCCTTTTTATATGGCTTTTTATATACTCACATGTTTGGGATTTACCTTCTTGTTGTTAGGCTCTTTTGCTTCCTAGTTGTTAGTTTTTTGTGCTTTACTGTTGGTTGTTGAAGCTTATTGTTGTTTGTTGGAGCTTAGAACTATCGAATTGCTATTAAAACTTGGAGTCTTCAGTTCCATTGACCTTCTTGTTAGGAATTTAGCTTTTACATTGTGGGTATTTATCGAGAGGTAAATAGTAATAGGTTGATTTTTACCGAGAGGTAAATATAATTAGTTAGTTTGTTAATCAGAATATTGTTATATAAACAATATTACGATTAGTATTTGTTATATTGTTATACGTGAGTGGAGTTGTTCAACCAACTCACGAATATAGGAGATTGGGAGATATTATACGTAGAGAAGATCTCCATGATTATATGATCATATTCCTATATATTTGTATTATGTTCGAATGTTAGGAATTTAGCTTTTACATTGTGGGTATTTGGCGGAGTGATGAAGAGCTTAATGCATGGAAGGGTGGAGTCAAGTGTAAACTGCATGATCTTCTCTGCATACATGTGCCATCACATATCTCTTCACCGTCTAAGTCATCTTTGTCAAATTAGTTGTTAAAGCTTGGCGTCTTATAAATAGGTTATACCATTAAATTCTATTTGTTTAAAGTTAAGTTGTTTATGTAAAAAGTCGGATATATATTTTATATTTTCATTTGGTTTAAAGTTCGTAGGCTTTAGAAAGAGTCGTGTCTTTAGTATAAAGTTTTTTTGACATAAGTCAAAAATTTATTATTTATTTAATTATTCCTTCTTCTATGGTCAGATATTATTACAATAAAATAAGTCATTATAGTTGGATTTTTTATTTTTATCAAAATGCAAAAATTCAAAAATGTTAGTAGTTAAAAGAGTTAGTGTCAATTAATTTTTTGTTTAAATAAATTTGTAATTAAAATGTTATTACAAATCTTGTCCTTTTAGGTCCATTTTCAAAAAAGATGTCAAAAGTCATTATTGTCAAAGAGAGTTAAGTTGGAAAATCCAAAGTGTCTATATGTCGAAAAAGTAAAAGCTATTTAGGCTTAGAGTCATGGACACATTTTCGTTTGTGGGCGATGTCCGAATTGTAGGGAGTCTCTTCATGAGCTTCATTGAGATATCGATTGAGTAAGTAGACATTGGAGGATGGAGGATACACGGAGGAAGGAGGTCTTTCCGCGACCTCTCCTTAGTCACCAACGACGGGGCCACATCAATGATGTGGTGACATTTTGTGTGGTGTGTTATTTTCATTTGTATGGATTTCAGTTTTTTCAGTGTGGTAGTTACATTTGTTTTTCTGCTGTGTGATTTTCAAAATAAGAATAGAAGAATAATGCTTGTTCATGATATGTAATTTGTGTACAAATTTCAAACATAATTCTTTGAGGTGAAAACATTGTGAAAGGACAGAAAACACCAATGTAAGTCAGTTCATGGATCTTGAAAGGGTTTGTGGTAGATCCAGAAAACCACAGGGGCTGAACAATTGATGGGTCCTGTTCATGTCAAGGTTTGTGGTAAACCTGTAAAACCATGAGAGGAGTGAGGCTTTCTTTATATCAAAGTCATGAGCCAAATAGGGCATGCTACAATGAGTGAGCATACTGCAGATGACAGTGTGAATGTTTTTGCACCATGTAAAAACTATGGGGGGAATGTTAGGAAATTAGCTTTTACATTGTGGGTATTTACCGAGAGGTAATTAGTAATAGGTTGATATTTACTGAGGGGTTAATATAATTAGTTTGTTTGTTAATCAGAATATTGTTATATAAACAATATTACGATTAGTATTTGTTATATTGTTATATGTGAGTGGAGTTGTTCAACCAACTCATGGATATAGGAGATTGGGAGATATTATAGGTAAAGAAGATCTCCATGATTATAGGATCGTATTCCTATATATTTGTATCATGTTCAAATGAATTAATAAGAGAAGATAGCATAATATTATTGTGTATTAAAATATTTAGTCTGTGTTCAGCTCTGCACAGTGCGTGAATTAATTCTCTGTGCATTCGGCTCTTTGAATCCACAACACTTCTTTCATTATTTGCAGACATTGATATAATTAATAACCTATTTTTTCTTGGTTTCTATTTGGCTATAATAAGGTTCAAGATCATATTAACATGTTGTCTAAGATGCTTCTGTATCTGGCATCAATTAGCAGGTTTTATTGCAGCTAACACTATTTACCATTCTAATCAATAATACAGACAATATAGTTGGGTTTTCAGTTCAACCCTACAAAATTCTTTTGTAGTTAAATTATTTTCGCGACTACAATATTTTAAAGCATGCAACTCAGGGAATCATGCAATGTATGGTTTTGAGTTCTTTCAGGATACAGGTCTCCAACAGTTATGAACACGAGGTCTTACGTTCATCCAGGTTTTCCAATTGTGTACATTAATCTGTTAAAATTGGTGACCCAAGGTGTTCCCTTGGTTTGAGTTTGTACGAAGTTGTCAAGTTTGTTATGGCTGTTATTAAGCAGAACATTTCTTTCTACATGATTCTTTTCAGTGCAACTCTGAATATTAAACCATGTTATCAAAATAAATAATAGATAAAATTCTGGAGTGCTTTTTGACCTGAGTATGATTTTAGACTTTACTATTTTCATATGATTGCCAAGTATCTGAATTTTGGCTTCATTCCAGTGATAGGCGGTGTGCAGACCATGCTATATATTAAAACAAAATTCTTCTGTTCTATTTCTCTTTCATATTTTTTTGGTGTAGTCCTTTCATCCTCTCTTGTGGGTCCTTCCTCTAGTTCTGTTTCTGATATGAGGTCTTCATATATTATTTATATTTTGTTATCCTCTTTTTATTTCTGATGATTGAGACTCCCATATTTCTGATTGATTCATTTTTTTCATTCAATGCGAGAGGTTTTTTTCTCACGTGGAACCTATTATTCAAGATCAAATTTTATGAATTTATTTGCAACAATTTGACTGATATAAATCACCTCTATTGTTGAAAGCTAAATTTTTGATATGTTTCACTGCAGTGCAATTTGCATATTAGTGTTACCGCCTTAATGGCAGGTGCAGTTGTTTGGATGGTAGAGTTACCGGCTAGGCTAAATCCAGTCATTCAACCTCTTATGTCTGCTTTGAAAAGGGAACAGGTATAATTGTGTTTAATACACCTAGATATGGTCTGTCTTCTGTTATGATTTGTTTATGGTGAGTCATTTCATCTTTTGATCACATTTTAACAACCTTTACTGTAGGAGGAGGTCTTACAAAAGATGGCTGCTGAAGCAGTAGCAGAAATTATTTCACGGTGTGTTGGACGTAAGCCGAGTCCGAATGATAAGTTGATCAAAAACATATGTTCTTTGACATGTACGGACCCAAGTGAAACTCCTCAGGCAACACAGATGAATGCAAATGAGTTAAATACAGAGGAGAAAGACTCGGTTTTGGCTGGGAAAGGCATCGGCAATCAACATTCAAAGTCTCAAATATTATCTGTGGGAGAGGAAAGATCAAAGGCAGAAGGTTTTATCAGTAGACGTGGGGCAGAACTTGCTTTGAAGTCCCTATGTGACAAGTTTCAAAATTCACTATTTGAAAGGCTTCCTAGGCTGTGGGAATGTCTCACAGAAGTTTTTAAACCAAGTGTACCTGATGGTTTGGAGCTATTGGAGGCTTTACAAAACGTGCAAATGGTGGAATTCAATGAAGAGCCTCAAGTTTTGATAAACAATCTTCAGGTACATTTGCATACTTGGATCCATGCGTCTTCTTAATTTTTCAGGATTTATTAAAAGTCTCTGGCCGAGGCAATGTTCTGTACCAAGTTTTCTTTTAATGATTTAGCGAGCAATTTTGACTATTAAATGCTTACCTTGAACAATCATGCATTTATTTCGTTAGTATGCATCAGCTAGTCGATTTTGTATTTTCTTGTTCTTGTTTCTGATTCTTGTTCTCATGTTAAAGGTTTATTATCTTTGATCCAACTTTGAGGGCATACAAGCTTGTTTCGTACTGCAGGATATTTGCCGAGTTTAGATTTTATAATAGTTATATCCATTATCATTTTTTACAAATTTTATATTGGTTTAGGTAAAAGTAAGATACACATTCTTATTTCATTGCTCCATGCTTCACATAGCTTGGGTACATGAAAATTTATAAGACTTTGTTGCCCAAATCCACTAATGTGCAGATCACTAAGTTCATTGGCTTATCACACAGAACTGTGGCCTCAAAGCACCATTGTCCATTATGGGCATCATGCTATTAGGGGCTATTAAGGCCCACTCGCACTAATATGAGTAATTACTCAATATAAATGTATATTCCTAAAAGCCACCCTTAAAATTTAGATACAACACACAATCAACATTACATCTCACCTTTCTAAGTTTTGGTGATATGCATCATTATGACTGATAACCCATTTACCCAATATCACATTCTCATGACACACTTTGTTACTTGAAGTGACTTACATGAGAATAAACTACATAATAGGATGTATTCAAAGAAATGCACAATTTGTACCAACAATTGCCTTCTTACATAGTTCTTTTTAAAGCCACTTCCTCTTTTGTTATCCACTTTGCTCTTATCGTAAGTGTGGGTGCCTATAAGGCTCCATCTTGGGAGCTACTCTTGCTTTTTGTTTTTTCTCTCGGGGAAGCCCTTCCTTCTCTTGCCTGTCTTCACTCGTCGGAGATCCTTCCACTCCTTGCTTGCTCAATCATTAAGAGGACAATGCTCATATTTCTTCCTTTCAACATGGAAGCATGGCTCTTTTGCTTAGGCCAACTTCAACCTCAATGGTTTCCTCAATGTCTTGTTAATTTTGGTGATATACATCATTATGATTGATAACTCATTTACCCAATTTCACATTCTCATGACACACTTTGTACTTGAAGTGACTTACATGAGAATAATTACATAATAGGACGGATTCAAAGAAATGCAAAATTTGTACCAAAAATAACGTTCTTACATAGTTCTTTTTAAAGCCACTTACTCTTTTGTTATCCTCTTTGCCCTTATCATAAGTGGGGGTGCCTATAAGGCTCCATCTTGGGAGCTACTCTTGCTTTTTTTTTTCCCTCTTGGGGAGGCCCTTCCTTCTCTTGCTTGTCTTCTCTCGTCAGAGATCGTTCCACTCCTTGCTTGCTCAATCCTTAAGAGGATAATGCTCATATTTATTCTTTTCAACATGGAAGCGTGGCCCTTTTGCTTAGGCTAACTTCAACCTCAATGGTTTCCTCAATGCCTTGTTCATACTTCCCAAGTTTTTCTCCTTTATGCTCCATTTTTTGTGACATCTTCAAACCAATATCACAAGGAACGCTCTCGTCCATGTCCAACTCTTCATATAGTTTTTGCAATCTCTAAACATCAAAGTGTAATTGTTCAATAAGCGATGTTTTGCACTCAATGCTTGCTGAAGGTCATGAATGCCTTTGTTACCTTGTACAATTGTCACCTTAAAGATTTTTGACTTTTTGCGCAATGAAATAGTTGTGTTTGAGAAGGGTGGCTTCCTCAAGTTTTGATATTTATTGGAATTTTCTCACTTTGAACCTAAAAGTGTGAGAGGGAATAGTTGAAAGAACCGGAAAATGTTGAATTTAAATAATGGTTACCCGGAGACGAGACACATTGTATAAGAAACACCCAGAGAAATAAAGACTTTTTCGCTATGAAAAGACTAGGGCATGTTGATAGGAAAGCATAATAGTAGAAATACCCACGAATAACCAAAAGTAGGTCAATGGGAATGAAATATCCCTTGTAAAATAAATTGAGAACCCTTGTAAAATAAATTCAGAATGCTGATTTTTTTTTTGTAATTCCTAATCAGATCTGGAATGTCTCAAATTAATAGCTGCTGATGCACAATATAAGCTTGTCATACATACACCAATAAAAATCTGTATTTAATTCTGGAAAGTACAATAGCAAAATAGAAGACAAAATACCAGTCTCCTGATTTTTTCCTTTCACAAACTGAGGCCTAGAGGTCTGCAAATTAATTGTTTTGCGGGTTAAGCAGGTACAACTGTATGACAGCCTGCTAGGGTTGTATGGCAGGGTCCTTTTTTCCTTGCTATCTGCTGTGCTGTCACAAGGAAGTCATGATCTACCCAAACACACCACAAACTGACCTCAATTGGCACGATTTGCTCCTGGAATGATTTGCTGCTGCTGGGAAGCGTGATGCAGCCAATGGAAAGGTGACGCCAGCTTGCTGAAAACACAAAACAGCAAAGGATATTAGCCTAGAAGTGGATCGCTGCTATATGGAGGCTCTTAGAATTTTGATTTCTGAATGTTACTTCCCTTACGGCCCTCCCAAAACCCTAAAACACTAATTATGTCTTCTAGCCAAACCCTAATTTATAAGTAATCCTATTGACTTGATCAATTGTAACCTTGTATGGAGTTACCTTTATAGATTGGAGGCGATTCATCCTCAAACTCGGCTGCAATGGAGGGTTCCCGTCCTAAGCAGAAGTTGAAAGAATTTTGGATTCAATCGTGAATAGTAAAGTGAATAATGATAACCAATAATGAATATTTTTGGCTCCACTTGTCCTTTTATAATTCACTTTTCTAATTTCATCATAATCCTAAAACCAATTAAAATTACTTTTTAAATATTCACTTTTTCACCCTCATAATAATAATAATTTTTGGCCATGTAATTAATATTGCCTTTTGATCCCATTTAATAATAATGCACCTAAGTGTCCTTTTTCTATGTTATAACATAAAGTAACTTTGGACTACTTAATTGAATTATTATTAAATTATTTCCCTCAGCCTATGGGAAATAAAAATAGGCTTTGGGTTCCCTGACTTGTTTAATTCAGAAAATGAGACATTACAATTCGTCCTCAAAATTGCTTGCCCTCAAGAAATTGCCAACTCAACTTTTGTGCCTCTCCCCAACTGGCCTTCACTGTAATACCTAGATCCCGAGTCACAGGGTTCGTCAAACTTTTAGGAAGAAATTTGAAGTTCGCCGAATTTGATGCTATTGACCAAAAATTCGGTGAAATTTGTGTTGTTTGGTGCATTTAATGAGTAGACTGACTGGGAAAAAACATTGAGTGGGAAAAACATTGAGGGTGAGAAGAAATCACACAGAAACGACTATTAAATAACACAATTTCTCCTTCGAATCCATCAAACAAATTTGCAATTTCCTATCTACGATTTCAAATCTATTTGAAGGGTTTTTCAATTTGTTTTTTCTGTTGCGTACTTGTGTTGCCTTGGAGTGTCGTGGTGAAGTGTTGTGACTGTTGCGTGAATTGCTGCCGTGGCTACTGCTGTGACTGTGGTCGTTGACTGTTGTGTGAACTACTCGGCACTAGCCAAGAATGTTGTGCAGCTTGTCACAACTTTGTTGCATCGGCTCGGCGAGTGTGCGGAGCAACCCTGTTGAGCGGTGTCGACCAAAACCTGAGCGCCGTGATGACTGAGACCAACTGAGCAGGAGAGAGGTTGTTTAAAGTTAATGAAATTTTAGGTTTTTGCTTTTAATTTGATTTTTTCATTTTATATAATTTTTTAATTTATTTTATTATTTTGCTTTTATTTTATTTATTAAACTCGTTTTTTGTTATTTTACTTTTTCTTTTGTTCTTTAATTTATTTACAATTATTTTTTATTCTTATTTTTTTCATTTATTTCAATTATATATTCTATAATTTATTAAAAAATTAATTTTTTTTATTTTAAAATCTTTTAATTTTTTTAATTTCTTTTTATTATTATTTATTATTTATTTTCAATTTATTTTTTTATTTTATTTTTATAATCTTTAAAAAAATTATTTAGTTTTTATTTAATTTTTTTTAGATAGATACTGATTTTGGTGGGATCTTACCCTTATGCTTTTTGTTCGGAGCTCCAACCGGTCTCGGACATAATCGGGGACCTAGATCCCCAAGTACACAAGTACCAAGATTACCAACAATGGCCACAACCGGCTTAAGAATATCATCAATGGCCACAACTAGCCTAATACCAACAAACGGTCACAATCGGCCTAATACCAACGATCGGCCACAACCAGCCTCCAATAGCATTTGAGATTTGAACCTGGGAGGTGCTCGTAGCAACCATGTTGCTTTACCAACACACTCACATCTCATCGGTAGTTTTTATCTAATTTTTAAATTATTAAAAACATTTTTAATTTCTTTTTAATTTTAATTTTATTTTTTGTTCATTTAATTTTTATTTATTTATATTTATATATTTCTTGTTTTTTTTAATAATTCAAATTTAATGGCGATTTTTTTTCGAACTTTATCCATTAGCAAACTTGAACTGAATTTTATACTCGTCGAACTCGAACCTTGTGACTTACTTTGGATCCCAAATCAATCTTTTCTATTTCTTCCATTCGTCCTTGAGATGTAGTTAGCTTCTGCTGCACTTCTCTGATATAATGAGAAATTGGAAGTCCTGCCCCAGATGATGCTTTTCCATCAGTCTCAATGAGTGTAGCCATGATAGTTGAATCATTAATCAACTGGGATCTAGAGAGAGTACTGCCAAATGTGACACCTTCCATCTTCTCTGTTGAGGTTGATGTTGACACTGCGTTAGTGATCCCTCAGAGTACTACTTCTTTCCAATTTGAGCGGAACTTAAACTCTATGGTTTTATAATCTTGTGTAAATTCCCCGATGGGGTAAAGCCATTGCACTCCTAATACTAGGTTAGTCTCTTTCAAACTAACAACATAAAAGTCATCACTCATTTGATGATCATCCAAGGTGATGCCGAGTTGTTCAACCTCTTTTTTGCAAGGCATAGTAAAGCCATCTGCCACAATGACATTGAAACCTTCTATGCCCTTTGTCTCTAAGTCTCTTTTGTTTTTCAATCCTTGGTCTATGAAATTGTGGGTTGCCCCACTATCAGACTACACTAGAATATCTTTCTTGTGAAGAACTCCATGAACTCTAAAGGTTTGATACTGAGGTGTACTTGAAAGTGTGGCAAGAGTGCTTCCAGAAATAAGAGTGGCTAGGGTGCCTCCCGAACTAGCTCCTCCTTCCCTTTGTCAGTTTCTGGTTCCGGTTCCAGTTCCGGTTCCTCTAATCCTGAATCATCGTCTGATATTACCTCTGTATAGTGCACTTGACCTCGCCCAAGACATCTGTGATCAGGCTCCCATGGATCTCTGCAAGTGAAGCATAACTTATTCCTCCCGAGTTTAATTCTTTGATTCTATCTCTTTAATTGCTTTTGGCAGCTCTCTTTGCTGAAAAACCCTTGCTGAAATGGTTTCCTTTGTTGCCCAACAACTGATGTCTGTTGTTGTCCATAAGGTACTGATTTTGGCTGCCCAATAGTTGTCATTTGCTGCCCTATACGCAAAAATTTACCCTTTGGAGTTGATGTTTCCAAATTTAATGGTCTCATAATCGCTTTCTGCAAAGATAAAGGATCAAAAGCTTTCATTAAGACTTTGAACGGATCAGCCAACCCTTCAACGAATAGAACCACTAGTCTTCTTTTAGTTACCTCTGGTACTATCATGCATAGCCTCTGGAAATCAGCAATGTAACAGTCCATTGTTGTTTTTTGTTTGAGTTGAGCTAACTCCTTGAAATAGATCTCTAGATCTTTCTTATCAAACCCCTCTTTGTTAACCTTGGTTGAAGTCTTCCAATGTAGAAATATATTGGTGTCCTTGGGTGACCATGCCATGGTGCCACCACCCATGTGCCACTCCTTCAAGGTGACGGGTAGCAAATTTAATTGCCTCTTCCTCATACATCGGATTCAATGAGAAGTATCCAACTTTTGCAACCAAGATCTAGCTGAACATTTGTTTGAACCATCATAAGTAGGAAGGGTAATCTTACCCAACCGCCGTTATATATCTTTCCCTTGCTGATTTGGCTGATTGCTCCTAGCTCTTTTGTAGTTGTTTTTTCATTTTCATATCACAAAACTCTGTGAAGGTGAGAGCTTGTTGCACTGCAAGGCCAAGTTATTCATATTTCATATGATATACTGCAAACTCAATACCTATGTGAAGTTGTTGAGGCTCTACCTCTTCAAGGTGATCTTTCTGTAGGAATTTAGCACGGAAAGTTCTAGAAGGGGGGGTGATTGATACCTGCTCATTGGCGGATGAGCTTCCCTCTCACTGGTTTGCCTTACCCAAATTCACATTTTGCAAGCCTTGTGCTATACCTGCCATGGATTCTTTCAGCATCATTTGGATTGTCCTCTCCAAATCTTTCTGATCATGACTGATTATTTCTCACAGATAACTCATTTCATCTGTAGGAGGTGGTCTCTGATCTCTTTCCCTCATGTCCTCGGTTTCTTTTTCTGGTGTCTGAGCCCTTCTCTTTTCTCTTTGATAAAACTTGATTTCTCTTTGATCCTCTTGCATGTGAAAGCAAAATTTATTTATTTTTCCCTTAAATGTTGGCAAGATCTTTGCTCTGATACCACTGAAATATCTCTTGTAAAATAAATTCAGAATGCTGTTTTTTTTTTGTAATTCCTAATTAGATCTAGAATGTCACAAAATAATAGTTACTACACAATATAAACTTGTCATACATACACCAATAAAAGTTTGTATTTAATTTTGGGAAGTACAATAGCAAAATGGAAGAAAAAATACCAGTCACCTAATTTTTTCCTTTCACAAACCCTAGCTTGAGTTTTGAAAATTAATTGTTTTGCGGGTACAATAGGTACAATTGTATGACACCCTGTTGGGGATGTACAACAAGGTCCTTTTTCCCTTGCTATTTGTTGCACTGTCACAAGGAAGTCACGATTTGCCCAAACACACCACAAACTACCCTCAATTGACACGATTTGCTCCTGGAGAGATTCACTGTTGTTGGGAAGCGTGATGCAACCAATGGAAAGGTGATGCCAACTTATTGAAAGCACAAAACAATGAAAGATATTAGCCCAAAAGTGGATTGCTTCTACATGGAGGCTCTTAGAATTTTGATTTCTAAATGTTACTGCTCTTCACGTCCTCCCAAAATCCCAAAACAATGATTATGGCTTCTAGCCAAACCCTAATTTGTAAATAATCCCATTGACCTAATCAATTATAACCCTTATATGGAGTTACCTCTATATATTGGAGGGGTTTCGTTCTCATAACCTAGTTGCAATGGAGGGTTTCCGTCTTCAAGCAGAAGTTGAAAGAATTCTGGATTCAATCATGAATAGTAAAGTGAATAATGGTAATCAATAGTGAATCTTTTTGGCCCCACTTTTCCTTTTATAAATTCACTTTTATAATTTCACCCTAATCCTAAAAGTAATTAAAATTATTTTTAATTAAATATTCATATTTTTACCCTCATAATAATAATTACTTTGGCCATATAATTAATATTACCTTTTGGTCCCTTTTAATAATAATACACCTCAAGTGTCTTTTTTCCATGTTATAACATAAAATAATTTCAAATCTTAAATGAATTACTATTAAATTATTTCCCTTAGCCTACGAGAAATAAAAATAGGCTTTGAGTTCCTTGACTTGTTTGATTTGGAAAATGGGACATTACAAGGACTTGAGAAAACATCGAAATACAATAGAAAGTTCTAGGGTAAAAGGACCCTAGGATTAATGACTAATTAAATAAAATAACCACATAAGCATTGGAAATAAATGAGGGATAAACCCAACGTAGTAAAGCCCCAACACATGTGGTTAGGATACCAATATAGATAACCATGTGGGGGGAGCAAGAACCCTCGAAGAGCATGGGGTGATGAAAAGATGGTAGTTCCATCAAACATCTATGACCATGCCTAGGACAGAGAAATCCTTTGTATCATTGTCTATCATTGTGAAAGGGCAAATGTGGGATCCGATAATGCTAATCGGGGAGTGTTTAGGGCTGAGGGGGTAGGTTGGGTTATTGTAGGATGAAGCAAAACACTCCCCTTAGAATCCCTCCTAACATCCAAGGCCAAATAAATTCGCTAGGCAATGAAGAAACTCATAGGCGTGATTGTCCTTGCGGCTTGAGAAGCAGCCATGATGGAGCAAATCCACAATGACGAGTAGATCCATGAAGCTAAGCAAGGGTGGATCCTTGTCGCCAAGAGCTAGTGTACCAAGGCACCATAGTAGTAGTGATGTGCACAGGTGAGTGCCGTCTCACTTACCTACCCTTGATTAGATCCCAAAACGATGTTGTTGGAGACATGTAAAACAAAAACACGTATTTCTTAGCTACAATTCAAATGCTGATTAGCTCCCCAAATGATGGCCTGTTGTCCAAAAATTTTGAAAAAATGATCATAAATGAAGTAGTGGTGAAGATTATAGCTATCGTACTTAAATAAAGCGGGACACAAGTTCATATCGTCAAGGACAACATAGTTTTAAAAAAATAATACATACGCTTTTGAACAAATTCTCTTCGAATATCGGAGTTGATTTCAAAGGATTTTCACATGCATTGATTATTCCCCTTTTGCCAAGTTATTGTCTCACATCACATCATTTTTCATGAATAACATAACAGTTGAGTGGAAATGGATAAGACAAAATTTACCAAATGCAAGATAGGAGACTAAAAACCTCTTTTCCTTAACTGTCATTCTTTTTATGTGATAAGTCATGGTATTTATTTCAACTTAATAAATAAGTACCTTTGTTTTCCTCATCCACTTGTAATACTCATCCTCAAATGAGCTAATGCTACTTTTCATCACGTCATCTGGCATGGTCCCTGACTGCATACACTTATTACATAACTTTTGCAATTTGATTCTCTCATGTCAATTTTGTCTTTACATGACATTTCATATGACCAAGAGACATAAAAAATATATTTTGATAATCCTTTTGAATCTCTATGATCTTGAAATATGCCCATGCGTGCCAGGGGTGCACATTTTTGGGACATACAGACTTGATAATCTGTTCCTCTTGTTAATTCTTGCTACAAATAAGGCAACAATGTGAGTGCATCTTTTCTCAAATGTTGTTTGTTGGGATTTTAATTCCTCATTTATAAGTCATGGCAATGCTTAATTATACCTCTTAATGCATGCATTTTCCGTTTGCAAAACTCTAATTTGTTGCAGTTCATGGTTAAGTTCCTTCAATAGTGCTTCCCTATCCATATTAAAAGTTGCAAACTTCCTCACTTTATCAACAGATATACCAAAAATTTACTCAGATCTGATAATACTTGAAAATTACTGCAACAGCAAAATGTTTTGCTTGATTTGGATTCTGTACGAGGAAGATATTACGGTTCATGAAAAGCTCTTTTAAGTCCCTTTGACATGTCTCTAGCCCCTTTAGTCACCCACACGACCAAGGGTTAAACAGCCTGGAAAAAATAATATTCTTTTGAAGTTCAATACGAAATGGAGTTAGTGGGAGACGAACCTAGATCTCCATTCTACAAGCAAAGCTTCTCTACCAATAGGCCGCAGCCAATTCCTGTGGAAAAGGATCAATCTGTTTAATGCATGAACGGAACTAAATGTTTCACCAACGCAAATAAATTAATCACTTTAACTGCTGCATCTGGGCTTGTAACCATATAATAAACGAAACATTAGGATATTAAATTTTGTTTACCTTGCGCTATATGTTACTTGACATGCCCTTCATTTGCAGTGCACTGGCTATCTAACTTTCCATGTGGACATAAATATGCGAGGGAAATATTGTTGGTCCCTCTCCCTTTTTGTGCTCATGATGCTGTAGTTGCACCGGATGGCCTGCAACTAGCAGCTATACTTTTTTGAATCCATTTTTGCTTTCCTCCTACCCATCAATCTTCCAATCTACGTCGGTGAACTGGCCGTGCCTTATTTCTGCAGCAGGATTCTCTTTTGACTGGATACACCTGCGGGGCCCCGTCTAAGCAACATCTCTTGCCATTGCATGCAGTCTGATCCAATCCCATCAGCGGGACTCTGATCATGGTCACAGGTGCAGCCTCTAGCTGCATATAGTGCCAATGCCTAACAGTCATACCAAGAATCTGAAGTGACATAAGACAAGCGGCATTTCTTCTATAATGGTTACGCTCCGTCTCTTTCATCTGAAACTTGTATGAATATTTATTACACAATTACTGGAGGGTTCGACCTCCTATTCCATAAATTGTAACGTTTGCTTATTGTAGTTTCGACATCTATTCTCGTGGATTTCTGTACAAATCTATTTATTAATACAAATTCTGAATTATAGCTACTTGTGTCCAACATGGATGGTTAGGATTACTTCTTATTATGTTATTTCTGATCTTGTTTCTGATTCAATTCTATTTCCGTATGCAATCTGATTGCCAGTCAGAAGTACCATTTGAAGCTGTTTCAGCCTAAAATAGGTTGGTATTTTCCTCAAATAGAGTGATCCGGGTCACAGTCTCTGTGTTTCGATGCTTCTTGGGGTGGATGGTTTTCATCGTAGATGCATAGCGGAAGGGGAAAACTTCTAACAAAACAAAATCTGGAAACAACCTAGGGATAAAAAGTTCCTTTTAAAAGGAAATCTTCATAAAGCCCTAAGGTAACTTCAAGGATTCTTAAAGTTCCCTTTCATATTATAGGTTTATTATACAGTTTTTAGAAAATATATTTGTGCTGCCATTATCATTTTAGCTCAATTTAATTAAGGCGTGAATATGGGGTGGATGAACTTGCACATGACAGCAAATTGAAGGAATAAGAGAGATATGTATCGCACAGGACCTGACAATCATGTGAATTTCTATAGTTCTAATGCTTATATTGTGCTATATGAAATTGCAATCTTATGTTGATATTCCACTTTTTGAAATCCAGGTATACATTTTTCCTACTTCATAATCAAGCTAGATACATTTTTGCGTTGGCAAAAACCTTTGTGCTTCATAAATGCTCTATTGGCTCTTTAGTTTTCATCTTAAACCGCGCTGAGTTTTTGATGAGTGAGAAGTTCTTGATACGGTGGGGCTTGAGCTTGTGACCTGTTTTTACCCAACTCCAATCTATTTATGGTTGGAAGACAAAGGTAAAAGGGTGGAAGACACCTCGTAAAAAACACAACACATTTTGCAGATTATGTGAAAGATTAAAGGTGGAAGATAATGATATCCTTGTAAGTTTTGATGTGATCTTATCATTTACAAAGCTCTTTTATCTGAAACAATCAAAACTGTCAAGGATATGATAGACGATTGATGGATAGATAGAGATTTTAATAATGTCCAATAGACCAAAAACAGTCTATGGGACCCCAAGCCAAAAAGTATAACCAAATGAGTGAAGAAGCCGATTTGAGTTGCTGGACCCTAGTTCACAAACCTGCCGCTGTTCCACCTTTGATGGTTCACTCTCCTACTCTGGATCTTGATCATAAATTCCCCCGTTTCTATCAATGTTCTCAACTTCAAATATAGTGAACATAGATACTCCCTGCAGACTGTCCAGAACCTAAATGTTTGCAGAACTTTCTCTCAGATCTATGTTCTTCAGCTACCAAGGTTGTTTCTGTGAGCAGACAGGAGGATTTGCCATGAGTTCTCCGTTATCTCCTGTGATTGCTCCTCTCTTCATGTAGAAATTTGAAGAAAAACCCCCTTCTTCTTTTCTCTTACAACCAAAATTGTGGAAGAGATATGTTGACGACACCAATGCCAACTGGGCATACAGCAAAGAGAGCCTCGAGGAGTTACATGATCATTTTAACTTGTTTGTCGTCATTAATTTCACCAAGGAGTTGCAGGATAATGAGTCTCTACCATTTCAGGATGCTTTAATACTAAGGAAAAAGGATAATACTCTAGCTCGAAAGGTATACAGGAAAAACACGTGCACAAATCTTTTTCTTCAAACTTCATCTTGCCACCATTCGTTGCAGAAAATTGTAGTTCTCAAAACACTTGTGACTAGAGATTTAAGGATTACCGAAGATGAACATATAGAGGAAGAGAAGTTATATTGGACAAAGGTTTTCAGAAAGAATGGCTACAAAATGTAACAGATTGCTAGAGTTCGTAGAAAAATAGAGAAGAAAACAGGGCCAAATCAGTGATGATATACAGTCTTCCAAAGGTGTTTCTACCGTACAATGAAGTGATATCTAATAAAATAACAAAAATTCTGTGGAAGAACAACATAAAACTCATTTTCATTCCTCAAAAGAAATTTTGTGGGTAAAACTAAAAGATCCACTTGATCGAAGGAAAAATAGTGGATTTATTGCATAAATTGCTCTTTTGGTCATCCTTACTTTGGTGAAATAGGGAGATCCTTTCAACAGAGGATCAAGGAACACTGTGCAGAAATACATCATTGCTGCATCAAGTGCTCCATGCTAGCATAATATTAACTCACAGATTTTAAACATGAAATTTGAATGAAGGATCTTCATGAAATGAAAACTAAGGAAAACTATCCCAATAATCTAAATAGTGACTCGTGGAAACTTGTCATCAGGGGGTGAGACATAATTGGTTAATTTATGGATAATAATTAATGTTGGTTTGATAGCATTAACTCTTTTTATGCATTAATTATTTCAGTTATAGCGCTTGTAAAGGTTTTCCCATCTTATGTATATACTTGGAATTATCTATATAAGAAGCTCCGATTTTTAGTCTTATCGTTCTTCCTGTTGATGGGCCACAAAGCGTGGCGTGAAATGTCGACTAAATTTCCTCACAGTAATTTTTTCTCCCAAAGCATTGTTGATTAAACATAATGGATGGCGGAAGCTTGAAGTCTCTGATTCTCATATTTTGTCGAAAATATTTGAAATACTTGGTAGCTATGTTTTTCTAATTCTTAAATGTGTTTGGGTTTTCCAAATTCTAAATGAGAGTTGTAGATGATTTTACCTTCAAGCAGTTGCGATTTTGATCGTTTTTATTGACAGCTACATAGATGTTAATGGTGTGTAGTTTCTGTGGCTAAAAGTAACTATAGACATCGTATAGTAAAAACTTGCATCTGCTTCACATGAACTTAACAATTGTTCTTAGTGCTATGGTAAACAAGATTGAAATTCTGACCCGAGTTTGATTGGCTTGGCTTGGAATTATGGAGAGGTGCATCAAACCCTAGACATTGGTAATCACTATATCAACCATCAAGTCATTGGTTTCTGTTTTGGCACCATATGTTAACTACTCTAATTCTATTAGCGTGTGCTAGGCAACATTGATTTTTTTTTGTGAAGAAGGCACTTTGTTTTCCTGGCAAGAGTTACTGTTGTTTATATGTGGCAATTTCTAGTTTCTAGGGTGGATTTGCTATCTTGTTTTCTCTTTGGAAGGCTTACCATGTATGAATATGGCATAATTGATGAGCTTGCTGGTACCTTGAGTGTTCAGTCTCTACCTAGCTTAAATTATTATCTGAAACAACATTTTGATTGAAAATGAATTATAATGCCTACCTTCTGTTTGTGCTGGCTCCGTATAGGCATTTGTTTTCTTAATCTATTAAAACAGTTTTTTCAAGTTAAAATGCATGCCACTATGGTTACAATCATGTTTATCAGGATGTCAATTCTTGTAGATGATCAAATGCTCATTTGAGACTTTAGCAATGCTAAAAATTATCCTTTCCAAAGGGTAGTTGTTTTTATTTTTTATTTATTTTGAGCTCTGTGCAATTGAGATTTGAATCTAGGTTTATTTCCAATTATGTGCAATTTCATCCGAAATGCCATAATACTGGTCAATATATGATAGAAATAATATCGGTCAATACATGATAGCAATAGTATCGGTCAATACATGATAGCACAATTGTTGGTCAATAAATGATAGCAAAAATGTTGGTAAGTACAACTACATGATCGAAATAACATTAGTCAATACATGTTAGCATCAACATCTTCCAAAGAGTTTTGTTAGTTCATCATTTCAGCTTTATTAACATTAGTCAGATTTGATGACAATCATGTCTTTGGAGATATAGGAACCTTACTGATGAAATGAATTAAACTATCTACCACAATGCTGAATGATTTTCAAGTGTCTTTCATGTGCTCTTGGTTTGCTCTATAAATGCCTTAATGAATATTCCTGTGTTATTACAGGTTCTGCGTTCAATTGCATCTCTGCTGGTACAGCCTTTACAATTCAAATTGTTGACACTGCTACCTGGCATCTTTGGTTGTGTATGTCACTGTCATGTTGCTGTCAGATTGGCAGCTTCAAGATGCATTACATCTATGGCAAAAACATTAATGGTCAATGTGATGGGGGCAGTGATGGAAAAGGCCATCCCTATGCTTAGGGATTCATCATCGGTTCAGGCAAGGCAAGGAGCAGGAATGCTTATAACTTTATTAGTTGAGGAATTAGGAGTTAAGCTGGTAGCATATGCTCCTTTGCTCGTTGTTCCACTTCTGGGCTGTATGAGCGACAGTGATCACAATGTAAGGCAGAGTGTAACTCGGAGCTTTGCTGCTCTGGTTCCTCTTCTCCCACTTGCTAGGGGTGTTCCATCACCAACTGGACTAAGTCAAAAGCTATCCTCAAGAACTGCTGAAGATGCTCACTTTTTGGAGCAACTTCTTGATAATTCACAAGTCGATGACTATAAACTTGCTGTAGAGTTGAAAGTGACTCTTAGAAGGTAATTTGTAAACATGCATCTAACTCTCAATATCCTAAAATTTTGGAGATCGTAGGAATTAGATAACTCCCTAGTGCATATGTAAACTTGATGCAAAGAGATTTTTTGAAGGAGATGGGCATGCATTTTTCCAGTTTTATTTTAGTCTCCCTTGTGCATTTGCAAACTTTGCGTGATGTTTTTTGAGTAGATGGGCATGCATTTTTCCAATTAAATGTTAGTCCTAACAATTTGCTACAGTGACAGCTAATTATTCGGTTTGTTTCCGATTCGTCTATCCAAATTGAATTGATGATAAATATTTCCCTTATCTTTCCACTTTAGTGTCCAGTTTCTTGTTGTGTATCCATTGGTGCATGCTTAGACTTGTCAATTAAATATTTGAGATAAAAGTTTATGCTTTTAGATAAATTTAAAAGAAAAATGTTTCTGGAAGACTTTAATATTGAACATTTGGCATGAAGCAGCCAAACTGCAGAAACATTGTGCTGTGATTTGGCAAATGCAGATGTTAAGAAATTAAATTCCTCTTTCAGGTACCAACAAGAAGGTATCAACTGGCTAGCATTTCTCAAGCGTTTTAAGCTTCATGGGATTTTGTGTGATGACATGGGTCTTGGTAAAACACTCCAAGCTTCAGCAATAGTAGCATCTGATTCAGTAGAATTCGTTGCTTCCAAAGTAGACAAAGATCAGTTGCATTCATTGATTGTGTGCCCATCAACATTAGTCGGTCATTGGGCATTTGAAATTGAGAAGTTTATTGATACCTCTGTTCTAAATCCTCTGCAATATGTTGGATCTCCCCAAGAGCGTTCTTTGCTTCGGAATCAGTTTTCCGAGTATAATACTATTATAACATCGTATGATGTTGTCCGCAAAGACATTGATTTCTTGGGTTCTCTTGCCTGGAATTATTGTATTTTAGATGAAGGCCACATTATAAAGAATGCAAGATCAAAAATTACTACTGCAGTCAAACAGTTGAAGGCTGAACACAGGCTTATTCTGAGTGGAACGCCAATTCAGGTCTCCTAAATATTAATTTCTCATATGCAATTGAAAGGATAGTTTCCATGAAGTTCTAGTAACTAGATATTTGTTTCAGTCATTTCTTGATTGTTCACTTTTAAACTTCGACAACTCAAATCGGGTAGCTGGCCGAAGGAAATTAGAAAACTTTTCTTTATCTCAATTGACCCACTTTAGCTCATTTTATTTTTATGCTTATGTTGTGCTTGCATGTATTTGGCTGTGACAACAGAACAATGTCTTGGAGCTCTGGTCACTTTTTGACTTTCTTATGCCGGGATTCCTTGGAACGGAGAGACAGGTAATTTATTCATCAGGTTGTTTTGTATGGTGCTTTCCAGAAAATTTCCTTAGCACCTGTAGGCTTCAAATGTTTACATCTAAAATTGTGGCAATCTAAATGTTCTAATAAATCTCATTAAAGTTTAATCTATGCTGTCATATAATACTAGTCTCTGAGTTGTTTCTTTGAATTATTGAAGCCTGATTTTTGCAAAGGCTAAAGAATATTTTATCCACCAAAGGGAAGTTCTTGTTGCCCGTATTGATCTTTGGCACCAATACATGGCATGATGCAACAACAGAGTGTATTTTTGTCTTCATTATGTTTCTGCTTGTAGCATAGTGGAATTGACCAAAAATTATTCTAACTAATTAGCGATACAATATAATAACTAGAAAGTCAAGTTGTGGGTTTAGTTCAAGTTGGAGAAATGTAATCAGCATGATAATCTGTATCCCTGAGTCACACTGAAGTTCCCAATGACCTGCAGAGAAAGTCTCATGCGAAAATCTGTAGGTCATTTGAACATTTTTCATGGCAGATGGATTATTTCAGCTTCTACTTGCAGTCATCTCCTCTTCCTGAGATACATTTGAGTAAATATACGAGTTTCCATGACTCTCCTGGGTCATGGCATGAGATTTCTTTTACGCTGGTGTTGGGTTTGTTCATAAGATCTAGATTCAAGCTAACTATGGATTTGTTCTAATTTGATATGGTTTGAGATTGGCCACCATCTTACTAGAGACTACTGGAAATATAGACACTGTAGCATGGAACAAGAGTTAGAGGATCGTTTCATCTAAATATGTCCTGTCTATCATGGAATTCGAGGTAGACAAGAGGTGTGTGGCACTTGTTCTTTAGGAGTTAATCTTGCACCCAAGGGGCCTTCTAAGTAAAGGATCCATCCCGAGATCCCATATCTGACATATGGCTTTTCTAGAAGGATTCATCCTATAATAGTCCAAAGTTAGTGGAGGATCCGCCTGAGATCCCATGTCTGACTTGCCACTGATTATTTTCATTTATTATAAGACTTCAACCAAGATTAGTGTGAAGTTGGACCCCACAAAGCAACACTACAATAACCTCATTCCTGATTTCTTTTTGGTCGTTGATGTTAGGAGTGGGCAATGTGCATATCTAGCCACTATAATCTTCTTTTCTTTTCAGGATTCAGCTTTTGGTCACAGCTGGTTTTAGAGATTTATGGACGTCATATGCTCTGTTCGCTCCGTCCTTTTGATGTATGGGTGTTAGTGGACCTTAATAAATAGTTTTTATCTTCTTATTTTGGGAATGGGAGGCAATTCAAGGCCTACTTTGAGCCTTTTTTCCCAAGAATATCAAGCTACTTTCAATTGATGAAGCATTGGAGGCAATGCTATCTAAGTGATCAGCTTAAGTTGACCATAAGAGCAATAAATTTCATTAAAGCCCGCGGTTTTGAGTACAATGGTATATCATTAGAGGAGGTTGATTAGGTGGGAAGGCTCCTCTAGAATTGGCCTCATATGAATACACACGTAACATTGTTATTTCATTTTCTTCTTGGGTCCTCTTTCAGTTCTAAAAGCCTTGAATCTTCCCAAATAGTTTTACAATTGATTATGGTTTTCTTAGATTTATTGCACACATTCCTATAAATTCTATTCAGTGTTGCCCTTTGAGATCAAACTGTATTATGTTGACAATTTGTGCACTGGTGGTGTCATACTAAATTTTAGTAGTCCGGGTTTTCTGATCGCTTGTCCATGATTATTTGCGGTTATATTCTACCTCGATAGTCTGCGTCTAGTGTTTTTCTGCCCTTAATAAGCAAATTATTACACATGTTTGTATCATGTATCATGTATGTAACTTTTATTGTCTCAAATATTATCTATGCATCTGTCCATGTCGAAAATAATATGAGAAATGTTTGCTCACATCTTTTAAGAAATGTATATCTCTTCCAGATTATTTGAGTTTAATGCAAAATGTTTCTCTCTTTAATGTTGTAGGCACCTCATTATAATTTTGTTATAGTTAGTTAAATTTCCCGTACATACTTCAGGTATCAGGGCATCTTTTCCTTCCTATATATATAAAATTTGATAAACCTCTTTTTATCTTGAAGGGGTACTTAACTGTTAACATTGCATTATCACTTTACATGTTCATGAAGGAATTTGAACCTGGTTCACTCCCACATTCCTTGGACTTCCACTGTGCATGTTCACTGCTCTTCACTGCTCTTTTAGTATCTTATTTTTGACAAGTTTGATTGTGAGCATGAGGCGTGAGTTTTAGACTGATGTGATGTGTGTCAACTTTGGACAATAGATGACATCCTCATTCATGAATATATATGGTTGTACATTACGAGAATGAATTTGAAATATCCTGTTCGCTTTTTATATATTTGTAACTAATTTGTTTGGGACTGATTTCGTAATTACTTTTTGCAGTTTCAGTCCAGTTATGGTAAACCGATATTGGCTGCAAGAGATGCAAAGTGTTCGGGCAAGGATGCAGAGGCCGGTGCCCTTGCTATGGAAGCACTTCACAAACAGGTGTGGATCAGATTTTCATCACTAGTGAGAAATGTTTTCCATTTGTGACTTTATATTCATTTAATTCAATTTGCTGACTCGTTTGTGCAATAGGTCATGCCATTTCTTCTTCGACGAACAAAAGATGAAGTATTAGCTGATCTACCAGAAAAAATAATTCAGGACCGTTATTGTGATTTGAGTCCTGTACAACTGAGACTTTATGAACACTTTTCTAGGTCAGAGGCTAAGAAAGAAGTTTCTACCTTGGTTGAGGCTTATGGTTCTTCAGGTACAGACGATGAGCCTTCTTCTACATCAAAGGCATCCTCCCACGTCTTCCAGGTGAGGATGATCCTTATAGGCTGGGAAAAATAATGTTCTCATGTATTGGGTATTCGTTCCTTTTCATATTTAATCTCATTGTCCATGGTGGTTCTTCCAGGCTTTGCAATACTTGCTAAAACTGTGTAGCCATCCGTTGCTTGCGATAGGAGATTCACCTTCTGATTCCATTATGTCACATCTATCTGAGTGCATACCTGATAGTAAAGATATCAGAACAAGCCTGCATGATCTGCAACATGCTCCGAAATTGGTTGCTCTTCAGGAAATATTAGAAGAATGTGGAATAGGTATAGAAAGTGGAATAGGTATAGAAAGTTCAGGTAGTGAAGAAGCTGTTGCAGAAGGCAGTCAGCATAGGGTCCTTATTTTTGCTCAGCACAAAGTAAGCTGTTATCCTGTTCATTCTGTTTGCTGTTTGTAGTTGTCAATGCTTTCTTGCTCAGTCATTTTTTTTGATTATATCAACCTAGTTATTTTTTCTGAATATATCGACTTATGCCATGCAGGCATTTTTGGACATAATTGAAAAGGACCTGTTTCAAACTCGTATGAAAAGGTGGGATTTTATATTGTCTTTCATGCCTCATGTGCATCTTGATGTCTAAACTGAGACAAGGTAGCATGGGCTTTTTGATATTCACTGTAGTTCAATAAATTATTTTCATTTTTTCCAATCTAATGGGTTATCCCACAGTTCACTTATAAACCTCCTTACCAACTAACTGCAAAATTCTGAGATATCTTTTACAAAATGATCTATACTGTTGTTTTGTGGACGCTGAGAAACCATTATGTTTGGAGTGCAATGGTACCTTCTGATTGTATTGGTCTTTTGCTTACAAGATTTTTATGTCTTTACCCAGATTTAACTACTTGATATTATGCTTAATATAGAGGTATCTGATTTCCAAATCTTGTGAGTACATGGATGTACTTGGGAGTACTTCAAGACCGTTAAATGGGCTGACAAAATCAGTAAAATACACATACGTTCTACTTGTCACATGTACCTTTTAGGATGCAAGGTTGTTAGTTGTTGAATAAGTACGCTTAAGGAGCAAGGTACTTTAAGCATCAAAACAATAGGGTCTTAGGTTGCAGGAACCTTCTGTTTGAGGCATGGCTTTTGTCCAAAGCTTCAAAAATGCTCTCTACAATTGCAAATTTCCTTGTGGAAAATCCCCCTTTTTCAAATTGAGATTTTTTTTGAGTGTTTGAATAAAATAAAGTCATTCCACTACATCCTCTTTGGGATTTCTGTCACCGATCTAATTATTTTATGGGTATCATTGACCACTTTCTTTTTGAGGCAATGCTTGTGCCTGGTTCTAATCAATTTTACTTGAGTTTATAACTGTCGGCTGTGCAGGAGTGCATGGTAATAGCATGGCTGAAAACTGTACATGAATACATAAGTCATATTACAGGATTAAAACTCAGCCATATAAATTTATGTCTGTTGGGTTAGTAATCCATTGTTATTACATGCCTCCTGCTCATTTCCATCCAGGTGAAGAGTCACCTGAAATCACTTCTTAGTTGCTGGAGAGCTGCAAGGCTGCAAATGCAGTAAGTAATGTAAGATGTGCTTGCAAGTTCATAATATATTTGCACAAGTGCAGGGCTGTGGCTGGGGTTACCTGTGGGTTGTTACAGTCTTGCATAAGGTGGGCACATACAAATGTTGTGGTATTGCTTGCCACATATGATATGAGAAGGGCAGAAGGGTGCAGAGCATTGAAATTTGACAGTACATTGAGAGCCACAGAAAAGTCTTTAGGCCATGCAAAGTGGGAAGGCATATCAAATGCCTCAACGGTGTTCGCAGATGTTTGCTAGCATAAGCGGCTAGTGCTAAATGGATGTTGCAATAATGTATGCTTTGCACAAAGTGGGAAGACTATGGAGCTACAAGGCAGGCATGCAGAAAATGTGCTGCATCGGGGATTGAATGTATAGTGAACGGGCTGCAAGGTCACAGGCAATGCCTGTACAAGTAGACGCTCTGCAAATATGTAACTTTGTGAGCTTGTGGGTCACACATGACAAAGCACTCCACAAAGCCTTATAAGAGTCTTTAAGGTATGTAGAGTGCCAGAAGGCCTTGCAGACATATTGTTGAACTTTGGTTTGATAAGGTATCCCTCTAGGAATCGATGACATCGATTGCTTAATTTACAACTAATAAAAAAATGTGCAAAAACCGAAGGAAGAGATTTTTATGTTGCCATTTCTTTGGAAGTGACCCCAGCTAACATCTTTGCAGAGTCTCAGTTGTATACAACAAGCCTTCCCACATGTAGGGATTCGTAACTTTAGGTATTGACTGGGACTACATTTCAGGTGACTTTGTCTCGTATGGGATAAGTTGAACTTGAACTGATGCTGCTGGGTCTTGATAGTCTGTTCATTTCTACAACCTTAATTGAATGCACGATGCTTTGTGCATCATGATTAAATTTTGAAGTTGCTTCACTATTGCAGAGATGTGATTTCTTTTATTGTGTTTTTAATAATGATATTTTGTTATAAACAAGTAAGCTAGAAACATTTGAAAATTATTTTCAGGTCCTGAATTTTGAAATTTTTGAATGTTGTTTATTTTATTTATTTGAAATTTTGACGTATATATTTATTTTTTGAATTTTTTTATATATTTTAACTTTGTTTTATTTTTAAATTATAATAACTAAGGCTTCAAAAATGGAATGAGTATTTGAGCAATCCACGACAAGGTGCTAAAGCATAGTGTTGTAAATATGGAAGGCAAGAAATATGCCTCTAATGTATATGTAAACGAGTAATAGCAATGTAACACAAATGATTGATATAGATAAGAATGTACATAGCATTAATAGGCAAGAGACTATGTGTGCTCATGGAGAATGTAGTATTTGATAGATGTGTTCAGGTAAGTGCAAAGGAAGACATAACATGATAGATATGCCATAATAAGCAAGTGAGTGCAGGTCACTGGAAAATATCTTGATTTATTGCAATCACTTTATCTTTATCTTGAATGGATTGGGCTCAGAGGTTACCGAACTTAGAGGCAGACTCCTTGGTCTTTTGTTGAAGCAAGTTCTTAAGGGTGGTGAGCTTTTATATGTAAGAAGTGTTGTTCGAAGGAAGTGGATTCAATTGTGCTTAAATTACTTTTTAGTAGGGATTTGTTTGGTCTCCAAGTTCCAGTCTTGATACGGGCAGAGCTCTTTTTTTTTTACCATCTTGACTAAGATCTGATTGATTGTTTGTGTTTTTGGCTTCTGTTTTACCCCAGATTTCTTTATTCTTGATATGTTTAGTATTGTAACATGGAAGTTTGTCTAGATCTTTATCAAAAGTGTGTCCACTTCTTAAGTATTAATCAACTTGAGTATCTTCATCTAATTAAGATCTTACTTGGAACTGTGTCAAAAGTGCATCCATCTTTAGTGTTGATATTCAAAATATTGTGTCTAGAATGCCTGTTGTAGGGTGTCCCTGAGATGATCACCTGTCAACCCAGTATATTCCACACAAAGTGATGAGTAAGCTTCCCCAATCTTTTGGATGATCTACATTCAAATTCCAGAGATGTGGAGCTTTTTTGTTGGTAGAGGAACTACACTTTACATGGCCATAAAGGGAGGAACTACACTTTACATGGCCATAAAGGGAGGAACCACAATGTGCGTTGGGTTTGTAAATTGCACAAGTTAGTTGGGCTTGCTTGTCTCAAGCATGAAAGGGGCCATCAAAAGCTGAAATGGGTGAAGTTGATATTGTTGGTTGCAAGTAGGGAAATGCATTTGGTGGGTTGTTACAGTTTTTCATAAGGTGGACACATATGAGTGTTGTGGCGTTGCCTGCCATATACCGTGTGAGAAGGGTAGAAGAGTGCAGAACATTGAAAGTATGTTGATAGCCACAGAAAAGTCTTTAGGTCATGCAAAGTGGGGAGGCAGCATGATTTTTTGGCCGATGGGTGCTCTAAAAATCCTGATAATGATCAATGTTCAAGGGCAGCCTTGTGACAGTTTGACTTGTTTCTATGAATTTACGGTATCTTGAAACATACCCAAAAAATAGGAGCTTAAAAAAATAATCTTAAGAATTTTGTAAGCACAAAAGGATTAAAGTTATTCAATATGGGGTTATCGTTCTTTACTCATTAGTTGTATTTTTCAAACAAGTGTTGGCTATCTTGCAATTTACACAAGAGAGTCAATGTGTCGAAAGGTTGCTTAAGAGAAAATGGTTTTAGAGAGATATTCAACTCTCGAGAAGTAGAAACTGGCACCATGCCATAATCCTTAATGAAATCATCATATCCATCTTCCAAAGCAAAGCCAAAGGAAGGACCCTTATGACCTCGTTGAATATTTGTTTCAATGAGCACTTTTCAGTTTAACTTGCGATTTATAATATCAAGTTTCAAACATGATTTGTTATGTAGCCGAAGGTTCCATTCCGTAATTATCCATTTAAGAAGACTGTCCTATGCACATATCACAATTACATGTTGAAGTTTTCCTAAACAAGGCTAAGGATCATCACATTCATTTCTCAAATTTCCACGAAGAATCCATATATATCTAAGGTCTTAAGTCATGTAGGGGCTGAAGTAAAGTCTAGCTCCCACAGCAACTGTTCATGCACAAGAAAGCTTCTAAGAAGCTAATACTCCAAAGATAGGGTTACAATGTTCAACTTGAAAGGTTTACCCTTCTACTATATAAATTAATATGAATGGTAATGATTGCCTAGGATAGGATTCTTGTAAATGCATATACTCATTTGGCAACCATCCTTTGTATCTTCTCAATATCAACTAACTACACATTTCTATAACGATATCCATTAGGATATAGTTATAAAAGTAAATGAATGTGCACTACAATCAACAGCGATTAAGGAGGTGTACTCCACTTCCCATCATTAACTATCATCTGCACAGATCTTTGACCGACCAATTTCCTCTAGGTGTATCCATTAAGTTTGATAAACAACAAAATAAAACTCAAAATCATTCTTATGGACTAAGTGTTTGGACTGCAAGCAGTGGTTTCCCGACTTTCCTCTGCCCCAAGAGCAGAATACCCTAGGGCCTACTCTAGAGGAGTGAACCCCTCTCTCCAACTCTCTATAAGAGATAACATTAACGCTTATACAATCAAAACCACTGAAGCCTAAGAAATAAACCAAGGCCAGCATATTCTATGTTCGAGATAATCACTTACTTATGCTGTCATGACTGCCAACTTAGTGTATACACATTGGGCAGCATTTGAACACATACCAACTATTAATTGCTTATACAAAAGCAAGACCTGCCTGATATGTCACTAGCAATGCTATAATGCTGAAACAAACATATATAAAGAATATCTACCGAATGTTTTTTACATAATGCGTTAGGCTCAGGTTTCAAATAACACGTCTTAATAGTTGATTTATGACGAGGATAGTTTTTGAGTTCAGATTACATAGATACATCATTATCTATGTTCTAATTACTGCATGCTCAAACTTGCATGCCAACATTAAAACATATTCTCCATAATGCCTGTGTAATTGACAGCTGATAACTTATCCTCTTTGTACAAGTAAATGGTGTATTACTCACAACTGCCCTTCACCAAGGGCTACAAAATCTCAACAACATCAAGTCAACAATAAAGTACAGCTATAAGATAAATAGATAAATATATTAATGTCCAACTAATGACCACAAAAAGTTGGTCAAAGGGACTGCAGATTACAGAAATGTGTGAGGAAAAAGTGGGAAACCAAAAAGGTCTTCGAAAACAAGAAAAACAATTGTACATGTTCAGCATCCATACATTTCATCGAATAGGCCCAACTTATAGTGATAATAGAGTTCCAAAGAAGGCCATATTTAAGGTCTTTGCTAACTGAAGAAGTTCGTGTCTCAAGAAACTCCATCCATCAAATCAGCAGGCAAGGAAAGGATTGGATCATGCTATCTCATCCAATTGGTGAGCCTGACTAACCTAACCAAGATGGCTCAAGAAAACATCCAGCTATCACGTGATCATATGCAGCTGCAAAACATAAGAATCAAGACAAACAAGAAAAAGATGAACAACACTGTTACAACCCAATCAATACATTTCTCATGGATACAAGAGAAAAACATAGTCAAAAATCATCTTTGGTTCAATAGATACGATTGTTTTAATTCAATTTCTTGAGCTATCTTCTTGCCATCATTACCTCGGTAACTTCACCACCCGAAACTAAGGTGAGTTAAACTTCACCTGTTTAACTTTAACTCTGTTTGTGAATTCCCCCCTGATGCCAAATAGCAGAAACTCACCCATTTGTTGTTTTAATTACAGCTGTAGGCTTTGTTTATCCAAGACATGGGATTTCCTCAGTTGTGACCACTTGGATAGAGGAGGATTACTAAATTTGTGTCTTTAAGGCTTATTTATGGCTGTAACCTTCCTATATATTTTCTCTAACCCAAGAAGTACCAAGTCAACTAGGGATGCAGACCTAATGCCCTTAATGGACATGTGCAAGGTCTAAGTAGGTGTTGTAGTTCAACCCATTAAGGAATCCACAACCCATTAAGGCCAAGAAAGTCTCTTAAAATCATATATGGCAAAGGAAGATGAGTAAGGTTAGTTAACGGTCATTTGACGACCTTTCAAACATGGTCCATCTTAACATATATGCATGTGGCTGAGGCTTGGCAAGCCTTATACACTGCCCTCTACCATGTTTACCTCATGGTTTCCAAATGAAATCACAACTGGATTAAAAGCAGTTTTAAAAGCTTGTAAGATGCAATGACTACTGAAATTCACTCACCACTGTCTCATCTTGCTAGCTAACCTCAACCGATAACCCAATAATGATTTGGTCCTTCAATCTTGCTTGTTTCAAACTGATCACAAATGTACGAGAGTTCCATCTAGTCTCCATATCTCACTAAGATCTTTGTCTCAGTTACATCTTCACAAATGAAAACTCACCTCAACTCTCCATAACCTGCTAGTCATATTAATACACAAGAAACCAGTCCAAGACTGCCATCCTTCATATTTTCTTATTTTTCAGAGGCATGTAGGTTCTGCATGCTAAAAATTATCTTATCATATTGTAGACGATTGTGAGATTCCATCCATGGTATTCTCAATGTTTACTCAAGGATTAACAATAGTATACCAAGATACAAAAGTCCTTGAGAGTCTTCTGCCTACTCATGCTGGTTGTATCTACTACCAAAAAACAAGCTAAGCAAGGTAGCCATTATGCTCAATGTACGGGCAGTGTCTGGCATCAACAAAAAGAAAAGGGATAACTATGCTCACAAGTGCAGACAATGTTTGCTATTAAACAAGAAATACAAGATAGTCCGCATGTTCAATGTACAAGCAGTGGACTGCCTTTTTAATTGTGCTGTAAGGGATTAAATTTACAGTGTTACGCGGGGACGCGTCCCCTAGATTTTGGGGATGTCCCAGACATTTCACGGACTTGGGGATGCGGAGGGGATGTCCACAATTTTTTTAATTTTTTTTTTCTGATGCTTTTACTTTAAACAGAACCCCCTCCTCACTCCCCAAACAAATAAACTGTTATATTTACAAAAATATTGAACCTTAATCTTACAAGTACCTTGGAAAACATTAAGTAAAGTTTAAACCCTTAAATTTTCATCGAACAAAGTTAAAACATTTAAATATTAATTTTTATATACTATTTTAATAGTTGTCCCACTTCTGTCTCCAAAATCTGGAATTTGTTTTGTCCATAGTTTGAAATCTCGTTCTCCACAATTTCTTGGGAGGGCAAAATTTGAACCGGATCTCGGATCTTGGGAATTTCTCGTTTCTCGGCAACTTTATCGCTACTTTAAAAAACATATAAATTCATAAATTAAACGTAAATTAAATGTAAAACATTGTGAAATGACATGAAAAATGAATGTTGAGAATGCCATAGGCCCATAAGTATATTTTCTGTCAAATTGAGATAAAAAAAGAGTACAATAGTAACAATACTACAAAGTTGCAAACTACAAACTACAAAGTTACAAACTGCAATGCTCATAGAGTCATGAAATATCAAATATACATATTATCTTTCATCTCTAGCACTTAGAGTAAGTTTGATGTGGCTGCCTAACAAAAGTGGAAGGTAAAAATTCTTCCTCTCCAATGCCAACATCGTCAGGAAAGCCAAATGTATCATCTGGATCCTCACCAACACCTCTCGATATTTTTGCTATCCCAGATGCTATTGCTTCTTCTGCCTCCCTTTCTAAATCTACAATCTCCTTCGCTGTAAACATGGGCTCTGACTCAACATCATCAACGATCCAGTCACCATATGGATCGATCTCATCCAAGTCAATAGCATCATAGTTATCTTGCCCCTCCACTTGTCTCACGCGAAGACGAAGATTGTATAGCATAAAGACAAGGTCATTGAGGCGTGTCGTCAACTTGTAGTGATTCTTTGTGTGAACAACTTCAAACATATGCTCCAATTACGTTCACACCCAGAAGAGCTACACGTTTGACACAAAAAATGACTAGCTTTTGAAGATTTGGAACACTTGCACCATAATCTTCCCACCACACATCTGCAAAAAGGAAATAGTCAACTAGGCTTGAATAAATGAAAGAAGTCTACTAGAAAGAATAAACAATTGTCTCAATTTGTTTTTACAGTTTACTTGGTTGAGAGCTGTTTCTTCTTTTAATACATAGAACCAAAGAAAATAGTCTCTCCGTTGCATTCTTGTAAATTTGTAGCTCATCAATAATTGCATCTCTAGTCGCATCATCAAGGATCAACCTCTCTATGCATGTATTGAGGCCATCCATAACCTCCTCATCTGCTTTAAATGAATCAAAATAGAAAAAACTAGGATTCAAATAGTAGGTTGCTGCATGAATATGTCAATGGAGTGTCTTGTTCCATCTACGATCAATTATGCGCCATATGGGTTCATATTTTCTTTGATTATGCCCATAATATTTGGCTATGGCCTCCTTGGCCACATCTATGGCCTCATACAAACAACCCATTGGGTTTCTTTCCCCATCCACCAACTGGAGAACTCGAACCAAAGGCTTTGACACCTATAACAAACTAATACACAAATTTAAAATGAAAATTAAGAAAAAAATTATAACAAATAAATGATCAGTAAAAATAATAATTCAGTTTAAGCCTTTAAGGTTACCTTAATGATTTCCTCCATGCACTTCGTAAAGACCTCATCAAAAATGGTTTTCACGAGCTTTACCCCTTCATCCTTCTTATCAATGCTAGTAATTCCACAATGCTCTGCAATGTGAGGAAATTTGTGTCGAATCATATGACTCCCGATTGCATAAGCTCCTTTCCATTGGTGTTCTCTCTCATCAACTGTAGCATGCAAGTGTGATTGTAGATGAACTTGGTGATACTTCTGCCCTCATCAACCACACTCTTCACCCATGAGATCTTTCTTATGTCCTCGAGCAAAAGATCAATGCAATGGGCTGCACAAAGTGTCCAACAAAGTGTAGGGTGCCTCTCTTCAAGAAGTCTGCTTGCTGCTACATATGCGGCCGCGTTGTCTGTCACAACTTGAGCAACATTCTCCACATCTACTTGCATCACCACCTCATCCAACATGTCACATAGAGTGTTTGTTGTTTTTACTTGATGATAGGCATCAATTGACTTCAAGAAGACCAGCTGCCCACTTGAAGCCACTAAAAAGTTAATCAGTGTATGATTTTTCCCATCCGTCCACCTATCAAATAAAATGGCGCACCATATTTTTTTTGGTCTTCTACAAGGGCCTGTGAATGTCTCATATAATCCTCCAACAATGGGCCACTCAAGCCATGAGGAGTTGGAGCTTTGAACCCCTTCCCAGCAACGGTCAATGCAGTGACCCAATTATCTCAATATTGACTTTTTGCCACATTGAAAGGAATGTTGTAGTACCAAAAATTTGCTGCAGCTATCCTCACTTCATTTTGCAATTCTTTGTTCCAAGCAGAACTTTCCAACAAAGGTTGTGACCTAAGGCTACTTTTAGGAATAAAAAAAGTAGCCAAACTATCACTAATGGATGATCCTCGTCCTTGACTATGACATGGAGTTGGGAAAATAGAATGGCCCTCAATGTCACCATCATTTCTCGCTGTCCTTCTACTCATTAGAAGTGCAAATGCATCGGCTTTCCTCTTCTTTTTTGCTTTTTATTCCGCATTCACCGCAATGTAAGAAGCCAACTCTCTTTGAGCCTTAGGTGGTGCTTGATTGCACACTACCACATCATTCCTTGGCAACCGTGCAATGTGGTTTTTCAAGGGAGAAACACCTCCACTCATCTTCATCCCACAATAGTTGCATATTACACAGTTACCCTCCGTCTGTTGACAATGCTTCCAACTAGGGTCATCAAACTTAGGCTTGCTCCGAATAGGACCCATGGAACCAGATGCCGATCTTGATGCCATTTTCAAACAACAAACTTGAACCTTATCTAAAAAAATATATATGTTTTAGTCTTTTGGAATTTAAAATTTAAATATAGCTGCATTTAAAATTTAAATATAGCTGGAATGTAAAATAAAATTTCAATGATCATGATTCTTGATATAAAATTTCAAATTTTAAACTTTATATTAAAAATTAGAAAGATAATGATTTTTTTTTAAATACCTGGAATCCAACTCTGATGTACGTTGTGTGTGTTGTAGGTTGCTAGGGTCTCACTCGTTCTCAATCTCAACTTTCAAGCGTCAACTATATATTGTAGCTTGCCAAATAGTAATAGTATTATAGTAATATTGTAGCTTGCCATCAACACTATCACTATGCAGTGTGCACAATCCAACAAAATCGCAAAATATAGTATAATTGGCCAAATTCCAATCGATTTTGACTGTGAACTTGAAGTGTCAACAACCAATCGATTCTTAGTTCTCATTGTGAACTGTGAAGTGTCAACTGTCAAGTTGCAAAAATATAGTACAAAGTTACAAACTACAAACTTCAACTTCAAATTGGCACTCGAATATTACAAATCGCGGAGGCCATTGTAGGGTTCGGTGGTGAACTCGTAACTTGAATATGCATGAGAAATGATGAGACGAGGGCATGTTTTTTCCTTTTCAGTTTTCACTTAGCAATGCTGTCTCCCCTGTGCAAAATCATGATAAGACATTTCGTGAATCCGGTTGTTTACTTTTTATTTCTAATGCATTTTTGTTTGTTTGTTTGGTAGTCGAGAAATAGAGTTTTCTTGGTGATTTTTGCAAGAAATAGCTGAGATTTCTCGATGAAAATCGTTGAGAAAATCGGGGCTTCTCGTCTTGTGAGATAGGGCCTGGTTTCTCTGCTGGCCCTTATACTGCAAGAATGGCGATAAACAATGAGAAATCGTCAAGATTTGAAACAGAGGTTTTGTTGACCTGGAAACCTTGCCCCTCCCCTCCCCCTTCCTGCCTTTCCCTCCCTGAAATTTAGATAACTACGGTTTAAAAATTAAAACTTATATTTTACATAGTACAAAGACTACCTCATAATCAAATTTAGTGTGTTCTAATACAAGGACCAGTTTTTTGTCCCAAGCTATATGATGATAGTTTACAATCAACCCTTAAAACAATGTAAGGTTTGCCCTTCTTTGACATCAATGGCAGCCCTCAGGTATAATCATTGATAAAAAAAAGTAGATATCCCTTCAAGGTTTGGCACAATATTACTCAATGATGAACCAGTCAGCGCTCTAGGGCTTCAAACAAATATTCAACGAACATATTAGTTGGCCCTAAGGCTTAGGGCTAATCATCTTATCAAATATTAACAACCAATACTTGCTATAAACTCAATCATAAATCAACCATTTCTTGCTCACGTTTAACGTAAGCATTCAAGGAATCAAGTGCAACATGGCAGACTAAAAGTAGCATGGAGATATTCACACCAAGTGTGGTAACATACCGTGAAAATGGAAGCCCTGACATCTTTCTTTGCCCCATGGTCCAGCTCTATTACCCAACTCCTCGGCTCCTCTCCCTTCCTCCTTGAAGACACAACAACCAACTCTCTTTTACTGCCCAATCCAATCACAACCCCAGTGTCTCCTTTTCCCATCTATTCCACTTAAATAAATCTATCAATATATCTAAAAAATGGCTTGACATCAAAGGACCATGGGTGTTTAATGCCCACCAGAATAGTGGAAGGAATTTGAGGGAGAGGGGAGTTGGGTGATAGGCAAGGGCCATGGCCAAGGGAAGTGGATCGACCTTGCTTCCAATTGCTATGTCAACATTTTCCACTCTTTTCTTCTTCCCTCTTCTTATCCACCCCTTTCATAATTATTATTAATTTAAAATTTAAATCATAATCATAAATAAAGATCTGACCCTCTTTTCACAAATGCTAAGGTTTTTAACACAAAGTGTAGGAATTAAGTCTTCACTCAACAATGCTCTTTTTACCAGAAACTTCTCTCCCTCCAATATCCTTTATCAAGATTGGAGTTGCAAACTAAAAAAACATCTTCATCAAATAAAAGTTGCAAAACTGAAAAGAGAAATACAATGGTATTCAAGTTATTATGACAACATTTTAAAACACAAAATCACATTCACGCATGAAAAATTCAAAGATGACTTGGACACAATTGCTATGTCAACATTCTCCACTATTTTCTTCTTCACTCCTCTTGGCCGCCAATGTGACCTTTTTCCTTTACCCTAGGTCTTCTCTCATGTACCTTGCATCACAACCTTAGACACAAATATGTCAGTAGCTTGTGTGTCACTTAAATTGTAATATCCCCTTTGTACTGAGTCAACATATGTGGGACCCACGAGCCCATTTCTATAGTTCTCGATGGGTGAGGGATGATTGCTAGAGAAGTATATATTGGTGGGGATTGGTTCCGCTCATCTGTCCCTGGTATTTTTATGAGTTTTGGATCATTTCCTATTTTTTAGGGGCATTTCTTAAATTTTAGGTCGGTTGGAGGCAAGACCCTCACCATTACTCTCCTCATGGGGGCTTTACCGTAAGGGGGCCTTTTTACAGTTGATATTGTTCATACCTTGAGATTTTTAAGTGTTTGTGACCATTATAAGTGCCTTGGAGGGCGCTATGGGAATAGGACCATGTCATGTAGCCTATCATTGGATAAGGGTGTGAGTTAGTTCATAATGCTTTATCTCAGGGCTTTTTGACAAGTAGTTTTCAAACTATGGTTGATTTATTGATAAGAGGTCAAGGTTTATTGACTACTTGGGCATTTTAATGTTATTTCACTAGCCCCACGTTATGTTGTACTTGATTATTAAGTGATATTAGTCTTATATCAAATACAAATAATCTCTATTATTTGACACTCTAGGCTTGGAAGCATGTCATTGAATAAATAGAGGTTGTCTAACTTTGAAAGAATCATTCTATGCTCATTTCACATATTTTTAGACCTAGAGTGGGTGGCTATAGCAGGAAAAGCTCATCTATAGATGTAGGGACAAAAACCCTGGATCCAAATATTAGAGGACATGACCCGTCTGGTTTCGTGTGGGCAATCTCATCCAGAGATTGCATTGGACTGAAAGCATTCTTTTTTTATTGGCAATCTGTTTTGTGGGGTTGTTGGACCCTGTAACAACATTATACAACATTATCAATTCTGATTTGGAAAAGATCTTCTGCTAGGGGCTTGATTTCTAATTAGTTGCACACTATTATTATATCCCCATTGATACATTCCAACAATTTTTTTATCAATAAAATATAGCTCCAGTGTTATTATTAGGGTTTACTTTGTTTATGCAATGCACTGTTCTTTTCTTCTTGGCATCATTTTGATTAAAATAAAATAAAAATTAGATATAGGTCAACATAAATAGAAAGCCAAAATAAATAACTTGTATATTTGCTTGCATAAGTTACAATAAGAAGATGAAGGTACCTAGGTATTTGTTTGCAGAGATGGATGTAATCTCATTGATCCATCTTTCATGAGTAGTTGCGATAGTCAATGGGTGCTTGGCTTGAAAGGAGGCAATTAATCTAGTAGTTCTCTGGGATCCTTGCAAAGTTCAAAATGACCACTTCTTAAAGGTGATGAAACGAGTATCTCTGGCCTATATAATGAAAAAAGAGCAAGTGATCCTCTTAAATCTATGTCCAAACAACAATAATTCCCTTTGATATCATAAAGGACACCTGAAAATGAATTGCTTCTCTATCTTCACCTCCCAAGGAGAACAAGGCAACAAATCTCATCACCTCAGAGATTACTGGCATAATTATCAAACACTTGTAGCGGTTGAGGCACTTATTGAGTATAAAAGGAATGGATAGTTATTTACATAAAGGTGCCAAGAGGGAGGTTTCGATTTTAGCGATTTGATTTGTAAAGAAATATAGTTGTTGTTGTGGTGTGCATGGTTGTGTCTTCCAAGGGTTGGTGTGTAGCATTTTATTTGTTGACTCCTTCACAATTACTGAAGCATAATTAGCTGAAGTGGTTGAGGCACTAATGGAGTATAAAAATAAAGAATGGCCATGTTAAATAGGTGTATAGGGTTGTCATGTATTACTATTTTTTCAAATAATTTGTCAAGCTTTTTGAAGTTTTCATATTTAATCCAAAATTGCTATTAATATTTGGTAATTATGCATTCTAAAGTAGATATGTTAAGTTTTGAACTATGGGTGAGGTAGATAGGAAGGAAACATTGGAGATATATGAACATATATTTAGCAGAGGAAAGTAGTAAGAAACACTTTTTATAAAATGTTCCGGTGAAGGAGAAAAGTCTTGCCTCAAAACTATGAAGGATCTATTGAGGCAGTTTATAGATGAGCAAATAGGGTCTTGAAAAGGGTCATGCAAGATGATTGTTAGTTGTATGGTAGACAAGGTTAAGGAGATGAAAGAAATATTGACAAAGTCTTTGAATAGGCTCAACGGGAAATGTTGGCAAAGAGAAATGTGATTACAGAATTACAAGATGTAATGATGGATGCTATTGTATCAGATTTTGAGTGTGATAACTAATGCAACGGACTAACATTTCTGGATTGAGCTTAATGTAGAAACTGGGTGGTTCAATTGGTGGATTAGGAAAGAACCAATGGGTATTGTTAAGCCAATTATTCCTCAATTCAAGTAAGCGAATGCAGAGTGGATATCATGAACTAATGGGAAGTAGCTGTGATGAGTAACAAAAGACAACCATATAGAATACAATATTGGGCACATAATTACCAACAAAATTGCTATTATGATAAAACTAATTGGTGTTATTATTATGGTTGAGGCATGTCTACATTCTGAAGACAAAAAAAATTACCGTGGATTTCAAAGTAAGAAATGTAGACTCGAGAAATCCTTAATGGGAATTATAGGGGTTTCAAGATTAGTGGTGTGGGACCTTGATGGGGGTGCCCAAATTATCATTATGGGGGAATCATGAGGTAATTTTCAACTCATTTGGGCTATGGTGGATTGGGATGCCTTGCAGTAGTCTCTCAAGATAAAGATCATGAAAGTCGTGAGAGTGATATAATGTGGCACATGTTAGCTTTTGCAGGAGCTTAATGCAAAGATTTAATTCATGCAATCACAATTGGAGCTGAACAAAGAGAGTACACAGGGGAATATTTTAATCACGCAATATAATATTATATTGTCATACTATATTTTCTATTACATATTTCATCCGAGACATACAGTTATATAGGAAATGCCTTCCTATATTTATATAGATCTTCTCTCGAATAATTCATAGCTCAATGATTACTTGACCCCCTAACTACCTAGAAACTCTCATAGGCTACGTGAGTTATATAACCAACTCACCAAACAATAAATTATTTGTAATATATTGTTTGTTATAACAATATATATACGACTAACTGATAATAACTATATTACCATATTAACCATATGGTAATTTACAAACAATAACTTAATAGTATTTACCACACGGTAAATAATTAACAATGTAAATGCTAATTTACCATACGATAAATCATGTGAAAAACTAATTTTCCTAACAACACAACATTATCGAATGTGGAGGACAACACCATGATAGAGAGTGGATCAAATAAGCAACTGCTGGAAGGATATTGTGGAAGACGTGAAGCCTATATGAGCAAAATGAATGATTTCATGTTCCCAAATAATTTTAATAGGTGACATTAGGTATAAAATTTATTTGTTAATATATATTATATGGAGTCAGCCCACAATTTGATGTAGAAGTATTTTGTCATGACATATGCAATACGACATGAAATACTTCTTGGTTATACCAAATATTTGTGTAAGAGTTTTTTGGGTACAAATGTGGAACTTAGGAAGTATTTTGTCATGATGTGTACAATACAACATGAAATTTCTTGATAATACCACATATTTGTGTAAGAGGTTTTTGGGTACAAGTGTGGGGAATTTGAAAAATTCAAGTTCCATGGTTGGACTCAAAAAACTCTTACACATTGATGCACTGCAAACACACACTCATATACAAGATACCAAAAACTCTTTATCATGTTTGTTTTGTCTCATGTGTATTGTGCACAATGATTATTGTACAAAATGATTGCTAATGTTTATGCAAATATGATTACTTTCATGGTATTAAATGTGAATTGGTCGCAAAGGTTGAAGCATGCTTGGTTGAGGAAGCATAACAAGGGATTGGAAGCATAAATTGTTATAGATGATAAACAACTGAGAGAATGTCTATATTTTGATATGATTAGTAGGACATTTAGTTTATTTCATTGATTTTTATAAGATTAGCAGGGCAATGAGTTTAGTTTAGTTTAGTTCTTAAATATCAAGCCTCTGCCTTTTATCCATAAGGATCAGGGAAAACATTCCACTCCATTAGTTAGCATGAACAATCCTGGTTTCAGTCAACAACATGGCTTCAAGTATGTATTTCTCGTATGATGGAGGAACTGCTGCTAAAAATAGTGGCAGTTATGCATGTGCATAACAATGGTTATGAAACCACTAGTATGCATGAACCGGTGGTTTCGCCTAAGTAATTTGATTGAGTAAAGTAATGGCAGAGCACAATTTCTCTTTAGTTGCTAAGACTATTGGGAGTCCTAAAACGCACAGGAACACACGCTTGAGGATGTTAAGAGAGACATGGATCTAATGAATGGGCAGAGAATGGGAGTGACAAAGATAGTGTTCAAGCTGGTTGTAGGAGAAGGAATGAGGAGAAAAGAGGAGTTGAGTGAGGCAATTGCCACTTCCAATTGGTTTTTCCTTGTCTTGGGGTTTTCCAGACCAAAAATCTTATCCTTCATTGTTGATGTTTGTGTTTGCTATGTTAATTTTCATTTCCAAGTTATCTTTCAATTCTGCAAGTACTATTTAAGTTTCCAGCAACACATTACACTAATTCAAATCCATCAATGCATTCCAAATTGTCATTCTGAACTAATATCAAAGAAGCACAACCGTTCGCAATTCCATAGATTCTATTAGGCAATTGTCCTTTGATGTTTATTGATCATCTTATTATTAGAGTTGATTAATCTTTGGGTAGTGTGGAAAGTTTTGAGTTGATATGTATGAAAGAGACAAGATTGAAAGAGGAAGAATTGTTGCCTTGCAATCCTAAGATTTCTACAAAGTGGAATCAACAATTGTGAGAAATGGCACAAGAAGGCGAAGAAAATTTTGCCACGTGAGTTGTTGCACTAGAGCCATGCATAGAAAGGATGATGAAGTCCCAAGATGACATAACCAAGCAACAAGAGCTCACAACTAGGAACAAAGAATTTATGGACATGGTGGTTTGTGCTCTAGCCTGAAATTCTGGCATTGGAGAGAAAGGGCCCCAAGAAGAAGAAGAAGGGTTGTTCATGGATGAGCTCGAACAACCTCCAAGGATAGGGGTAAAACTAAGGTAAAATCTGAACATACTCCTTTCAAAGTTGAAACCAAGATTGAGATCAAGTATTTGAAGGACAAGTAGTTGTTGAATTGTTAGACAAATTGTTGAAACATATGCAGGCGTATTTTAGTGTGCATAAAGTTATTGAGGCCCAAAATATATATTTTACATGTTGCAAGATGGAAGTTCATGCCCTAATTTGGTGGGAAAGCTATGTAGCAACTTTTGAAAAGAATCAGCAGCCAATTGGTAACTAAGTGGTTTGAATTTAAGGAGGCATTCCATAAGAATTATTAACCTATTGGGCATAAAACTGATTAGAAATTTAAGTGGCAATATTTCAGGGAAGGAGTGTGTCAAGTGTGCAAGGCTATACCACGAAATTCCATAGGCAAGACAAGCTATTGGGATTGGATTTGGAGGTCAAAGACAACTTGAGCAAGTAGTTGGAAGGTCTCCATACACGCCTAAGGAGATGGGTCATTTCAAGTAAGCCAAAAAATACTTGATGAGGCACGTGTGCAAGCTAGTGTTGCACAAGGACTCGTCTCCTACCACCATAGATGTGTCTCAGAGGCTGGTACCTGTCTTAGAGACTTGCATTTCAGTGTTTTTTTAAAATATATTTTGTAATCTTGACTTTAGATATGACGAGATATTAAAGACAAATATCAAAACTTTTAGTTATCTTTTATCAACATCTAATTTCTTTACTTTACATAGTTATTAATGTTTTTCTTAGGCTATATTATATTTTTTATTCTAAATTATTTATATATATACATATATTTGCCATTTGGAAAAATAGGAGACGGATTATATATATATATATATATATATATATATATATATTACTGTCTTTGAGTACCCATCTCCTATTTTTTTGAAAAATGTCAAACTCATCCCCATCTCCTTGTACCCATACCCATATCCGTACCTATCCCCTGGTAACTATGGTGCAAGCATACTACCTTGAGGAAAAGGCAAGGAGATGGGGAGTCCTCAAAGCAAAACCAGTCCACAAATCAGCAAAGAAAAGAGCAAAATCAGCCTTACAAAGCCTTAAAGAAGGGCAAGTGGAAAGGTAAGAGGAATGCCACAACTTTGCATGGTTGTAAGAATTCACATAACAACTGTAGCTATTGTGTTATAGATGGACATATTGGTGCTAAGTGTTGGAAGTTACATCCAAAATTGCAGAGGTCCATGGCATCTTTAAAGGAGCAATCATAGGTGGAGATAGAGGGCAATTTTGATGTCAACGAGAAGCTAGGTTGCATTGGTACCATGCCAAACATCAAGGAACAAGAGAGAGAAGTGATAAGAAAGCCATACCAAATCAAGATTCAGATCAAGAAAACCAAGGTAAATGCTTGTCGATACTTGTTCTTTATCCAATTTGATTTTAGATGTAGTTATCAAGAAACTTGGTTTGAATATATATGGTAATCATCATCCATATCCTTTCGGTTGGGTGAAGAAGGGTGTAGAGATTCAAGTGACTAAGAAATGTAAATTCAAACCTGGTAATAATCCACAATATATTGATGAGATAAAGGTAGATGCGATTTCTCTTGATACTTTTGATGTGGTGTTTGGGAGTCCTTATTTGTATTTTAGGGATACTATCCTCATGAGGAGGGCTAACCGATACCGACGGGTCAAGGATGGAGTCAACTATCAATGAAACTCATTTAATAAAAAAACAGTTTTGTTTACTTCTTTTGAAGGATGAGCAAGAGGATGGGTTAGAGATTTTTGAAATTGTTTGTGCTAAAAATGGATTGAATGGTTTGGATTAGTAAAACATGAAATTCAATTGCTGCTTGAATCTCTTTTGCCTAATATTGGTTTGTATAGGCAATCACTTTATAGAGTAATGAAGTGAAGAAAAAACCTCAAGAGGTGTTAGAGCAAGGGATTGTATGCCCAAGTAAGTCACCATGTGTATCATCTATTGTCATGGTACAAATTGATGGCTCTTGTAGAATGTGCATAGCCTATTAGAACCATGATGAAGGTCACATACAAAATAAATATCCACTTCCATGAATTGATGACTTGTTGGACTAACGTTAACATGTAAAGTACTTTACAAAGTTGGATCTCAAATTTGGGTACCATCAAGTTCATATGGAGGAGGGTTTATGGAAGATAACCTTTAAGACAAAACAAGGTTTGCATGAATGGTAGGTACTTCCATTTGGTTTATGTAATGCACTTACACTATTTATAGATTGATAAATGATGTATTGAGGCCGTTCATAGGTACATGTCATAGTGTATCTAGGTGATATTTTGGTTTTCAGCGCTACAAGGGAAGAATATCTAACCCATTTGAAACAAGTCTTCCAATTGTTGAAAAAAAAAACAATTGTTGTGCAATATGAAGAAATTTGAAAGAAATCTAAGTTTGCAAAACAATAACTTGTCTATTTGGGGCATGTGGTTGGAGGAGGACAATTGAGAGTGGATCCAATAAAGGTTGAAGCTATCACTATTTCATCCATGCCTAGGAGTTCTGTAGAGACTAGAAGTTTTGTGGGAGCAGTACATTACATGAAGTTTTTTTCAACTTTTTCCACAACTATGCCAGCTATACATGCACTTGCAACAAGTGGTAAGGGTTATCATTGCAGTAAGGAACATGATAGTGCATTTGATTCGTTGAAATATAAGATCAACCATGTACTGGTGCTTGCTCTTCCTAATTTGCAGCAACCATTCAAAGTTGAAAAGAATGCAAGTGAGTATGTTATGGGGTAGTTTTTTTGCAAGGAGGTAAGCTAGTTTGTTATCATTTAGATTTATTTTCAACTATAAGAGGGTATCTTGTATATGATAAAGAAATGTAGACACTAGTTCGATCAATTAAGAAATGAAAACATTATTTGTTGGGTAAATAAACTATTGTGCATACTGACCCTAGTTCAAAAACTTGTACTTGAAGATTACTTGTAGCCCAAAATTTTGATATGTACTCGGGACTCGGGAGTTTCTCGGCAATTACTCGACATTTCTCAACAACTTTATCGGTACTTAAAAACATATAAATTCATAAAACAAATGTAAATAACATGTAAAACATTGTTAAACAACGTGAGAAATGAATGTAGAGAATACGTAAGTATTTTTTCTATTAATATTTGACCAAAAATGAGTACAAATTATGAACTACAATGCTCATAAAGTCATGGACTATAGCGACTAACATGAAATATGAAATATACATATTACATATCATCTCTAGTGCCTAGTATAAATCTGTTGTGTCTGCCTCATGGATTTGGGAGGTAAAGAGTCCTCTTCTACAACAACATCATTCGCATAAATATCATATACATCCTCACCGACCCCTTATGATGCCTCTGCTGCCCTTGATGCTTTTGCTTCTTCGGCCTCCCTCTCAAAATTTGTGATCTCCTTCGCAGTAAACATGGGCTCCACATCATCAAAAATTCAACCGACATATGGATCAATCTCATCCTAGTCAATTGCCTCATAACTCTCTACCCCCTCCACTTGTTTCATGCAAAGACGAAGATTGTATTCCACAAAGACAAGGTTATTGAGGTGTTGTATTGTCAATTTGTTCTGCTTGTTTGTGTGAACAACTTCAAATATGCTCCATTTACATTAACACCCAAAAGAACTACACGACTGACACAAAATGCAGAGGCCTAGCCTTTGAAGATTTGGTGTTTTCACACCATAATCTTCCCACAACACATTTGCAAATAGGACATTTATAATTTTGTAAGTCAACTAGTCTTGAATAAATGAAAGAAGTCTAGTAGTAGTATCTACGAGTGATGAGACTAATAAGTAAGAACAAATGACTCAATTTGTTTTTACCTAACTGAGAGGTGTATCTTCTTTTCACACAAGTTGAATAAAAGAGTCTCCATTGCATTCTAGTGTCAACATTAGGGATCATCCTCTCTATGCATGTACAGAGACCATCCATAACCTCTTCATTGGTCTTAAATGAATCAAATCAATAAAACTTAAGGTTCAAGTAGTACATCCTCATTGGCCTTAAATGAATCAAAACAATAAAACTTAGGGTTCAAATAGTAGGCCTCTGCATAAATATGTCGATGGAGCATCATGTTCCATCTCCGATCAATTATGCATCAATTGGGTTCATATTTTTTTATATTTTGCCCATAATAGTTGGCTATGGCCTCGCTGGCCATGTCCATGGCCTCATACACCAACCACCAACCATAGAATTCAAACCAAAGGCTCTGACACCTAAAACAAAATAATGCACAAATGTAAAATCAAAATTAAGATCTTTAATAACAAATAAATTATAAATAAAAAAATAGTCATCTTTAAGGTTACTTTAAGGATTCCCTTTATGCGTTTCGCAAACACATCATAAAAAATGGTCTTCACGACCCTTTCCCTTTTGGCCTTCCTAGCATGGGAAGACTCCAAACATTAGTGACATTGCAATACTAGTGACATTGCAATACTCTACAATGTGATGACGTTGTGGCAAATCGTTTAACTCCCGATCACACAGGCTCCTTTTCATTGGTGTGCTCTCTCATCACGTTTAACACCCAAGTGTGATTGTAGTTGAACTTGGTGATATTTCTTGTCTTTTCAACCACATTTTTCACCCATGAGATTTTTTGTATGCCCTCAAGTACGAGATCAATGCAATGCACTGCACAAGGGGTCCAAAAAAGTGTAGGGTGGTTCTTCTCAAGAAGTCTCCTTGTTACAAATGCCGTTGTGTTGTCTATCACAACTTGGCCGACACTCCTCACATCCACTTCCATCACCACCTCATCCAACATATCACAGAACATTTGCATTTTCTACTAGGTGGGAAGATTGATTGACTTCAAGAAGACTAGCTGACTCGTTGAAACCATTAGAAAGTTGATCAATGCATAGTTTTTTCTATCTATCCACTCATCAAAGAAAATAGTGTAGCCCTTTTTTGGCAATTTTTTTTCAACTCTTCTACAATAGCTTGTGTATATTTGACGGAATTCTCCAACAATGGGCCACTCAAATCATGAGTAGGAGCCTTGAACCCCTTCCTGACAACTATCAATATAGTGATCAAATTCTCTCAATATGAACTTTTCGTCACATTGAAAGGAATGTTGTAGTACCAAAAGTTTGCCATAGCTATCTTTGTTTTGTTGTGCACTTCCCGGTTCCAAGTGGTATCTTTGTGTGAAGGTTGTGACTCAAGACTATTTCGAGGAACAAAAAATATGGCCCCATCCCTGGGTCTGACCCCCTAAGGTTGGGGCAATGAAAGAGGTATCAATGTCATATAATCATCCCTCGTTGCCCTCATATTCACTAGGGTTGCAAGTGCATTAGCTTTCCTTTTTTTTCTTTGCAAAAGCCCCAAGGTCAACACAATACGATATCATTCCTTGGTAGTTGTGCGATGTGGTATTTAAGGCGATTGACACTTTCACTCATGTTCATCCCACAATAGTTGTATATAACACAATTCCCTCTATCGTTGGTTCACAATGCTTCCAAGAAGGGTCAAGGGACTTAGGCATTTGACGAGCAGCGAAATCAAACACCGATGCCATTTTTACACAAGAAGTTTAAACCCTGTAAAACAAAAAAAAAAGTTTTTGAATCTAATGCTAATTGCTAGTCAAAAGAAGTAGAAGATGAATTAGATATCATGTTTCATACGAGAAAGGCACAATCTTATTGCAGAGTACTAAGTTCAAACTTCAAACTTCAAAGATAATAAAAATAAATTGAAGTATTTCGAGGAAAAAAAAAGTTAGCCCATTCCCACCCCGACTCCTTGAAGTTGGGGAGGCCTCAATGTCATAATCATCCCTTGCTGCCCTCCTATTCACTAGGGTTGCAAGTACATTAGCTTTTCTCTTTTTTTCTCCGTATAAGCCACAAGGTAAGCATCCATCTCTCTTTGAGCCTCAAGTGGTGCTTGTCTGCACGATACTAATAATGAAAATAAATTAAATTACTTGTAGGTTGTGCCGCTATAGGTTGTATTAGTATGTATTCTTTGAAGCTTGAAAATGCAAATACTCTAGTTAATCACTTTATGTATTCTTTGAGGCTTAAACAATGAAAACCTTAGGCTTGTACCACTATCGATCATGACTCCCGAGTTTGCATGGATTTAAAAATCGTCAAAAACAATTGATTGTATTTGCTCCAAAAAATGTAGAAAAAATGCAGAAATAGGATTGAAATCAATTTTTTCTCATGCTTGGATTTTTATGCTTTCAGTGGCCGAGTTGCATTGATCTAGTAGGCGATTTTTGCCTAGTAATTGTAGATATTACTTAGGAAAAATTACTGATTAATTACTGTTTCATTGCTTGCACTTTTACGAAGATTTATTGTTTTTCTATCAACTTGTGACTAATAGGTGATTTTTAAGTCTATGATACTGACCACATGCCTCTTCAATATTTGCAAGCACAAATTTTGTGGCAATGTGTTGTTTAGGCCTCCAATAACAAAGCAAGTTTCAGCTTTGGCAACAATCTCACAACTTGAGCTTCTCACAAAGGAGGCTTATGAGGAAGCATATATACAAGATGTGGATTTTGGGAAGACATTTCAGAAAATTGCACATCAAGAAAGTTGATAGTGTTGGCAGGAATGGGCTACTTTACAAGTGGGACAAGTTATATTGATGAGGGAAGTGCCTACTTCCAAGGTCTTAGGACACTTTGGTGTTTATAAGACTATGGCTTATTTGCAAAGGTATGAGTATTGACCCAATATGCTATAAGTATCAAGATTGATTAAAGGATGTAAGTTATGTTGTACCATCAAGCCCAAGTTTAGGAAAGAAGGATTGTACATGCCACTACATGTGCCTACTAGACATGGGAAAGCATTTATATGGTTTGGTGGGAGGATTACAAATGTCCAAGCATGGTCATGCCCATCTATATGTTGTTGTACATAGATTCAGAAAAATGTGTGTATTGATTACATGTAAGAAAATAGCTAAAGGGCATGATACAGTGGAGCTTTTATTTTCTAATGTTTGGGTACATTATGGGTTGCCTAAGTTCATTGTTACAAACATAGTAGCATTAATCGTTTGAGGAAAAAATCATTTTTTCAAAAGTGTAAGTGTTTTTCAAAAAATCGTGATTAGTCGGGAAAAATTTGGACAACTTAAAATCCTAATCCTAACCCTAATCCTAATCGCGTTTAAATCAAGATTAAATCGTGTTTAAATCACATTTTTTTCCCAATTTTTTTGTACAAATCGCGATTTAAATGGGTCAGTCAACGGTTTACTGACCTGCAGGTATTGAACACCAATAAACCACGCTTAAACAGGTAAAAAATGCATTTTACCGTCCGATTGGTGATTAATCGTGATTTTTTGGTGATTTCGGATAATGATTCGATATTTTTGGGGAAGTTTTGGACTAATTTGTTGAGAAAGATGGATACCAAGCTCCAACTTTGCATTAACTGGCAGTTTTGCTTGAGTTATCTGTTTGGGTAAAGTAATGATGAAGGATGTTGTCTCTTCAGTTTTTAAGATGATTGGAAGTCTTTTAGTGCATGGGAGGAAACTCTTGAGGGTGTTTAGAGAGAGGCATAGATGCAGAGAAGGGGCAGAGAAGGGGAGTGACAAAGTAATTGTTCGAGCTGGTTTTAGGAGAAGGAATGAGGAGCTGAGTGAGCAGGATAGCATGATGTCAATTGTACTTATTCAATGAACTCTTTGTAATCCATCTTTCGCTGTAAGAAGATAGGAAACTGGGCAATTGACACTTCAAACTGGTTTTTCCCCATCTTGGGGTTTTCTAAACCAAAATTCTTGTGTTGTTCATTGTTCATGTTTTTGCCTACAGTTTTTATTTTCATTTCCTGTCGTTTTTCAATTGTGCAAGTACTGTTTAAGTTTCCAGCAATAAATTACACTAATTCGAAGTCATTAATGCATTCCAAGAATCCAAACTGTCATTTCGGATTAAAATCAACGTAGCACAGCAGTTTGTAATTCTATAGATTCTATTAGGCAATTGTCCTTAGAAGTTTACAGATCAATCTTGGCACACTTCTTTTGTTGGGCTATTTTGTCTTATGGTCTCTGTCTATTATTAATGTGTATGTTAGGATTGTTGATGATATAATGGAGAAAGAAAAACCATAAACAATATTATATGTATTTTTTTGAAATCAGTATATTACTGGTTTTTCTGGGACAAAATAGCTAGACCATGATTTCTGTTAACATTAGCTTTTGGATTACGAAAGATTTTATAGTTTAGTTTTCATTCTATCATATGTTATGGGATACATGTTGACTGTGATAATAAGTAAACTCGGGATTGCTGCTGGAAATAAAGAGAGTCAAGGAAACAGTTTCAAGTGATCTTTGCATGGTCTGTTTATTATTATCCTTATAATGGGGAAAGAAAACCCATCAAACAAGATTTTTTTTTTTAATAAGTATATTACTGTTTTTTCTGGGATGAAATAACTAGACCATGATTTGTCTTAACATTATGCTTTTGGACTCCGAAAGATTTTATGCTTTAGTTTTCATTATCTCATATTTTATGGGATACATGTTGACTGATAATAGGTAATCCTTTTGGACTCCGAAAGATTTTATGCTTTAGTTTTCATTATCTCATATTTTATGGGATACATGTTGACTGATAATAGGTAAACTTAGGATTTCTGGTGGAAATACAAAGAGTTAAGGAAATAGTTTCAAGTGATCTTTGCATACCATGTATTGGGCTGGAATGTTACTGTAGTTTGAGTATTAGAAAGGCTATAAGTTTCCTAGGTAAAAGATAATAAGAATTATTTTGGTATGACATGCTAAAATGAATTTATTTGTTCTACCTACAGCGTGACATACATGCGTTTGGATGGTTCTGTTGAGCCGTCGAAACGGTTTGATATTGTAAAAACATTCAATTCAGACCCAACAATTGATGTCCTCTTACTCACAACACATGGTGAGTTTACGGAATATTTTGTTTTCAGAGTGAAATCTCATTTATGCAATGAGAATGGCCTGTCAAAATATTCTAACAGGGTTGGCTATTGTGAATGTAATGCAGTTGGGGGACTTGGATTGAATCTAACATCTGCAGACACTGTAGTTTTTGTGGAGCATGACTGGAACCCAATGCGAGATCATCAGGTATGCATTGCTTCTGATTTCAATGTTCTAGTTTAATACACTGGCCTTGTAGCTTGCAAATAAGACATTTATAGTCATTAGGTGGCTTTGATCTTTTGGTCATCTGTGGACATTAATATAATTTCTTTCTTCCTTTTTTCCGTGCCTTGTTTTTGCTCTCCTAACTTGGGAAGGAAGGCATGCTCTCTTGATGGGATGCAAAATATTTGAGATCCATATCTGCAAAGTTGTGTTGGATTGGGAACATTATGGGCTGTTATGGATTGGACAAAGAACATTACTCACCAACCTTTTGAAGAAAAGCTTAGGAACCCATTTTCCTTTTATCATGTTTACTGCTAGACAAAGTCCATCCTTGCAGCTTTTCCCCCACTCTATTTCTTACCATCTTTGTTTTCCCTAGGTCACAGTGATTCCTTTTCTGTGTAAATTATGATTTCTTAAAATTGGAAGCATCTCGCAAGATAGGCTATGTTCCTAAGAGGTGAGCTTTATATTGAAGCCTGAGGTGACCTTTCAGCAGCCTATTGTAAGAGAGGGTCATTCCCTAATTAGAGTTTAATTCTTCAAATTTTAAATTCTATATTGGTAAAAACCACTATTAGCTCCATAAATGTTAAGGTTTGGTGCTCACAATAATAGCTTGAAACTGAAAAAAATCCTGGAGATGCTATATAGAAGGTTATTATACCACACCATTGATTTTAGTTAAAATTCTAATCTCAAGGAACCTCCAATTCTTTTGAGGTTCTGTCTCTTAGGAACCTGCTTGTGCTTCCACAATACTATTTGCTTAGGTCTTTTTGAAAGGGTTATCAATTTGGAAGGCCAGCTTTGAGATTCAAATCTGATTGTTGCATAAACACAGTCTTCTTATTGTACAACTCCCTTATGGAAGAATCTGACATGGTGTGTTGTATTGTTCTTATTCATGAGGCCATATGGATAAAATATCTATCAAAAACTACTGAAGGATTCAATGATGCTAGGTGGAGCTGCATTAGCAGGTCCTGCAAAGGAGAGGCGGGCTCGGTGAAGTTGAGGATGCAGTCTTCCAGCAGCCTATAGATGGTGATCTCAGAATAGCCATAGCCTATGATGAAACTATATCTGCTGCTATTTGATAGGTGCCATAGCTGTGGATATCATAACAACCACAGCCCAGGATGAAACTACAATATGTACCATTTTTTTGATACATTATCCATGGATGAAAATTGTTTTGGCATGAGGTGCCAACTTTCCCATGCTAACTTGATGCTTCATCTTGACCGTATTGGTACCCACTGTAGAATGCAAGGAATTGATTGTGGTTTGTTAGATAAGCATTTTCATGGAAACTGTGCTACTTGGAATTTGCTTTTTCCTTACTGTACATAAGCTGTTTTTACTGTTAATGTTACTTTTTAAAGAAATGTGTAACTACAAGGATAATCAAGGGGGTTGGGAGGAGCGAGTCTAATAGTGTGAGATGTCAATAAAAATGGCTGACCTTAAATTTGATATCCATTTGACTGTCATAGGGAATTTATTCTTCTTGGTTGGAGGTGATCGAAAAATCATGATATCTTGGGCATACGGTGGAGTTTGGAGCCTTTTATTTTCCCAAAAATCTTTTTCAGAGCCCGACGCAATGATGCAGCTAGATTTACGCTATCTTCCACCAGTTAGGGAAATTTGCGCAGAATGTGATGGAGTCCTGATTCTGGATTTAACATGCATAGGTTGATCCTTTCAAAAACTAATCATCTTTCATAAGTAGAGTAGGAAATTATCTTCATGTAAAGTCACCTTGCATCTAATAAATTGATAGCAGATAGTCCTACTGTATTCCATAACTCTTTGCACCGTCAATGGAAAGAAGCGACAAATATGTAGTAAGGAGTCCTGGTAGATGGACATTTCAAGAAGACATGCCCAAATGATTGTGTCCCACATTGAATAAATAAAGAGTAAGATATGTTGGCTTTACTGACTCTTGTTTTGATTGCTTGGCCTTTATGAAACAGTAACCACCATAAAATCTGTGTTTAAAAGAACAACTGGGTTTCCGAAGAGTTTGTGTAATATTCCAAATCGAAATATTTTGCATTAATTTGGATTTTCCGGAATTCTTTTAAATAATATTTAATAAAATAATAAAGTCAAATTGGATTAATTGTTTATTTCCGAATATAGATTTTGAATATTACAAAGTTACACTACAAGGGGTTTCATCCTTGGGTTCGATTACAAGGGTTTCCGTCCTTGTATCTGGATTACGCAATTTAAGGGGGTTTGTCCTTAAATGCACTTGTAAGCAGCTGCTTATACATGATTAAATATTTGAATTCATAATTGGATGTTCTCTTTCTCATCAATTTGTTGAATATAAATACCCTCATTGCTTCCCATCCAAATGACATGTCTTTGCCAAGGATCGTGACCGTTCATTAAATGAATGTTAATGACTAATTAATTAATTAATAAATAATAAATGCCTAATGATTGCTGTTTAATGACTGTTGTGTTAATGATTAATGACTGCAGTTTAGGTGCCCAACCATGAGTGATTTGGGTATTATATGGCAGCGCTCTCTCCATGGGTGATTTACCAATTGAAATGGCAGTGTTTCTCTTTGACAGCGATTTCCTTATATAAATGGCAGTGCTTCTCCTTGACAGCAATTTTCTTTTGTAAATGCAGCGATCTAACTTCTTTGATGACTAATTGCGCTTGATCCTTAACTGCTGCGTGCTTGCCTTCATTGTGGCTGGCTGTGTTTAGGCCTTCCTTGATTGCTACGTAAGTGTTAGGGGAGAATCCTTGATTGTTGCGATTCTGATTGTTGGTGGATTTTAAGGACATTACAGACATCCCGTCCTCAAATTGCTTGTCCTCAAGCAATAGTAAATTGAGGAGTTTAAGAATTAATGCTCCTTTCAACGTTGTCTTCATTATTGGCCATCTCACAAATGTGATCAAATACCGTAAGACAACAATAGTCATAGTGGGAACAATCAAAATGTCAGGGGGTTTTGTATACTCTTTTCATGAGAAGATCTTACAAATAACCAACACTCTGTAATTTGTTAGTTTCCTCACTTTTACTCAATAGCGAAGAGTAACAATAAAAATAAGAATAACTTATATCAATTAGAAGGTAGATGCCATTGCCATGTATATTTCCAATAGACATGTATTTTGTCTTACTCAAACCCTTTAAGCCATTCTTTATGATAGAGTACCAAATACATGTAGAACTTTCATAGAATGCAAACATGAATTCCGTAGTGGTCCTGTGTTGATCCAAATTTGTCTTTCTTTCAAAGTAATAGAAAATTGCAAAGTCATAAAGGCATGCTTCATTAATACTATCAGATTCACAATCCCTTTGTAGCCATGATATACCCAACTTCACCATTAATTTAATCTTGTTGGAATACGGGTGCATTTCTAGCAACGAGGAACATGAATCTATTATCTGCCTTTTTGGTACACCCATCTCTTCAAATCTGAATCTATTATCTCCTAGCTGCGGAGCCAGAATTGGGCTATGAGCTGGAGTCATTGTACCCTTAATTTCCATTATCAATGCAATAGTCTCCAAGTTTGGAGTCAGATTCACAAAGCACCAAAGTAATAGTCCGTCTACAAGGGTACTATCATAATCACATGTGAACAAGGCATTCTCACATTCTATCCTAGCATCTTTAGCTAATCTCTACACACAAAGTTGTGATTTTTGTTGTAGCTGCTCACCACCTTGGCTTATGTTATTAAACTTAGTGCACTTGTTTTGTTCAAAGATTTGCACTATGTTGTTCAGTACTTTGGTCATTTAGTCGAAACCAATTCTCACTTGTTGTATACGTGACTCCCCTATTTTGAATTTCTCTTACATTCGAAGGAAAATTTGCCTATTTAGATATATTCGAAGAAGCATAGTCTATGATAACTATGTACTTATCAGACATTACTCCACGCCATAAGTCAACTTGTATGTTAATGGTCACTTCTGGAACCTTTTTGAAAACATCCCGCAAAGAGCGACATACTTTAATATGTAATCTAGAAGCTTCTTGTATCATAGAGTTACCCAATTTCCCATCAATCCCAACAACCATATCGATGCTTGATATCTCAGCTTGAATGACATCAAGATGTACAGCAGATGGATCTTTGTCCTTGTAACCATGCCATTTAAACTTGCCCTTTGTTTTTGAATATTCCTTCAACATTCTCTCATGGTATTTGTCAACTCCCTGTTAAAAATGGCCCTAGCATCCCTATTTGTCCAACTAGCTTCAAAAATCTTTTGCGATCTTGAAATTCTTCCTTCAATCATTTTTCACGAATTTCTTTTTGAAAGACTATGACATGCCTGGGAAGATCAGTTCTTAGGTGTTCACAAAGATGCACAAATTTATGATATGGCCTATTAGACATCATAATTTGTTGTTCAATTTCTTCCCTTAACCACTTTTGAACAATATAATAGACGGAGCTTGCATTCTTCAATTTGGAGTGTTTGAACAAGTTCGAATCTAATCTTTTTTCCAACTAATGCCATTCCCAAAAGTGAATTTGATACTTGCTTCTTCTCACTATAATTCACTGAGAATTGTTCTGCATATTTTTTATGAAGTATGATTTGGCTTCTACTTGAATACATGCATGGTTGTGCATTTCCATCTTTATTAGCAATTATATGCCTCGTCTCTCCATTCAAAAATAGAGTGTCGGGGTCTCTTTTGGCTGCCACCAAAGTTTGGCCTCTAATTTCATTTTTTAAACTATTTGTTAGTTTGATACGTAGAGTAAATTTATAAGTTGATACTATTGCTGAAACAACTTGATCTTGATGTTGGGTAGATGGTGGTGGCCCAATGCATTGGAATATTTCTAGCAGTATGGTTCGTCCATGTTTAAATTGTTTGGAAGTCAATATTTGAACCCTAAAAACGAGTTGTTCTGTGAAAACATAACTCTGATGGTGCATTTGAACAGGGTAATTGACCTGCAATGTTCTTTTATTACTAACCAAGCTCAAAGGGGTTGGATCCAATTGTTCTGATTGATCCAAATTTTGCATTTGTAAAGTGAGTGGGGGTAGATTATTTGATACATCAACGATTGTTAGGCTTGATAGACTTGATATACTAAGAGACAACCCCACTAATTTATTGCTTGCCACTTTCAAGGGTTTCAATGGCATTAAGTCAACAACATTGTCGGGTATAGTCTCCAATTTATGAAAAGATAAGTTAAGCTTCTCCAGTTCATCTTTTGTTCTGGATAGCTGAGAATCGTGGCTAAAATTAAGCTTTTTATTAACCTCCTCTGTAAACTTTTCTGCTCCAGTATTAGTTGAGAATCGTGGCTAAAATTAAGCTTTTTATTAACCTCCTCCATAAACTTTTCTGCTCCAGTACTCTGTGACTTTGACTTCTGATTTTCCCATATTCTATCAATTATTTTGGTTGGCTCTCCTTGTTTATTTTTATGACCGTAGCCCATGATTTTTTGTTGATATTGTGCATTAATTAGACAATCAATTGGTTTATTAAACTTAGAACTTGTGTTCGGGGAACAATCCTCAAGACCTCTCTTTTGCACACACTGAAGTTTATCTTCGCTCTGACGCAGACAACACATATCAACGTCATCATTAGTGTTTTGGATAGATAACTCGTGTTCATCTCTAATATTTAGAATTTTTATGTCATTCTTCCCAATAGACGAGTCTCCATAAATATCAACTTCTTGAATAAGTTTGTTTGGGCATTCCCTTAGTTCAACGTTGGATGCCTCATTCATTTGCCCCTGGATAGGGAAGTCGGTCTTGGAATTTGTCATCTTTCTTTTTTTTGGGACCTCTTGAAAATTGAATTTCTCTTCATATTCAACACTGCCATAACTATAATTCACAAACTCGTCTTCTTCATAGTCCTTGTTTCCATTCCATGACTCTTTTAAATCCAAAAAGTCTGAAAAAGAGATTTTTTTTCGACTCTCTGTTGAAAGGATGTTGTATGATTCGTAACTGTCCATAATTTCCTTATGTAGTGACCCCATGGTTCACAGGGTGGGAAGAAAAACAACTCTGATACCGCTGTAATATTTCAAATTGGAATATTTTACATTAATTTAGATTTTTCAGAATTCCTTTAAATAATATTTTATAAAATAATAATTTAAATAATAATAAAGTCAAATTGGATTAATTGTTTATTTCCGAATATAGATTTTGAATATTAGAAAGTTACACCACAAGGGGTTTTGTCCTTTGGTTCGATTATTCCGTCGTATTTGGATTACGTAGTTTAAGGGGTTTCGTCCTTAAATGCACTTGTAAGTGGCTGTTTATACATGATTAAATATTTGAATTCATAATTGGATGATTTCTTTCTCATCAATTCGCTGAATATAAATACCGTCATTGCTTCCCATTCAAATGACATGTCTTTGCCAAGGATCGTGACCATTCATTAAATGAATGTTAATGACTAATTAATTAATTAATAAATGTCTAATGACTGTTGTTTAATAACTGTAGTGTTAATGATTTAATGACTGCAGTTTAGGCGCCCCACCATAATTGATTTGAGTATTAAATGGCAACGCCCCCTCCATGGGCGATTTGCCAGTTGAAATGGCAGCGCTTCTCCTTGACAGCTATTTCCTTATGTAAATGCAGCGATCTAACTTCCTTGATGGCTGATTGCTCTTGATCCTTAATTGCTACATGCTTGCCTTCATTGTGGCTGGTTGTGTTTAGGCCTTCCTTGACTGCTGCATAAGTGTTAGGGATCCTTCATTGCTGCGATTCTGACTGTGTTAAGCACAAGCTTATATTGAGAGGGGGGGGGGTGAATCAGTATAAGATATATTTTTTTGCTTTCGACTATTAATCTTAAATTCAAAACCTCAAATTACTCCGCAATTAATATATTCAAAGCAATCAAAGAATACAATGCAAAACCACACAATGCAAATAGACACATATTTGCATGGAAACCCTTTCAGGAGAAAACCATAGAGAAATTCTCTTAATATGATTTTCAAATATTTGTAGGCACCAATCTACAGGAGACACCAATCCCCAATTACAATTTTCGGGCACCAACCCACAGAAGCACCAACCCCCAGGAGCACCAACCCCTTCCACCAAGCACCAACTCAGCTTTAATTCGTGAGCACTAACTCACAGGAGCACCAACCCCTTACAAAAATTCTTCTACCACTGTAGATCTGTTGTTAACTCAACGAATGATGGAACCCTTCTTTTCTCTCTTTCTTCTCAATGATTTTTTAATGCATTTTCGGCTCTTCTCCCGCACTTCTCTTAGACTTGAATGATATAAAATATATTTCAAGTGCTTGTTCGTCTTTTTTTTTTCATCCACTCATCTATCCTTTTATAGCCTTTGCTACCTTTTCCCAAGAGGGGCGTCCATTCCAAGAGATACCTCTTCCCAAAAAGATGCGTTTTTTTAATTTATTTTATTTAAATAACCCAAATGGGGTGATTTTTTTTCTTTTGCTTAGTCGGCCTACTGTTTATTTAAGTGCTGCTCGTAAATTAATTTGTTGCCTCCTTACGACAAAACGCTGGTCCATTGAGCAAATTGCTGCCCCATAAAAGAAATCGCTGGCCTATTAAACAAAGCGTTGGTCCTTTTCATAGGTAGATTGCTGATTATTTATTGCTGGCACATGATCGTTGCTATGCATATGATGATCACTACTATGCTTATGCATTTGACATCAATGACTATGTTGACATCAATGACAATATTTTCAACAATCTCCCCCTTTGTCATTGATGGCAACTTTCCAAAAAGATCTTTTCTGCAACTCCCCATCTTTTTTGCAACTCCCCCTTGCTGTAACTTCCCGTACTGCCATTCTTTCTCTTTGACATCAATGGCAAAGGGTCATCCAAGGAGTTGGAATAAATAAATAAAGTTTAGCTCCCCCTTAACCAATGCTTCTCTTGATTTTTAATGAGTAGAAGCAAAGGATACTACTCCCAACTTCTGTCATAGGTACTCAAATGTTTCCTTTGGAAGTGGCTTAGTGAAGATATCTGCCATCTGTTTGGATGTGGAAACATATTTCAATTTTACTTGTTCTGCCTCCTGTTCTCTCAAGAAATGATATTGTATAGGGATATGCTTAGTTCTGGAATGCATATCTGGATTCTTCGAAATACTTATTGCACTACTATTATCGCAGAATATGGAGATTGGATGATCATACTCTACGTTGATATCTTTCAAGGTTTGTTTCATCGATATAACTTGTGGACAACATAGCACTGCCGCTATGTACTCTGCTTCTGCTATGGATAGAGATACAAAATTTTGCTTCTTACTCAACCATGATACTAGCCTATCTCCAAGAAAGAATGCTCCTCCACTTGTACTTTTTCTATCATTTACACACCCTGCCCAATCTGAATCCATGTACGCTACCAATATGAAGTCTTTATCTCTTGGGTACCACAACCCATAATCCAAGGTTCTCTTTAAATATTTGAATATACGTTTCACGGCTTGCACATGTGTTTCTTTTGGAGCTGCTTGACATCGTGCAACCATACCCACTGCTTGCATGATATCTGGTTTAGATGCTGTCACATATAGTAAACTCCCAATATTGATCTGTAAAGAGTTTGATCAGTATTCAGAGATTCATCATCTTTGCTCAACTTTGTTCCTATAGCCATAGGTGTGCTAACAGTCCATATGGAATTTCTTCAACATCTCCTTCACATACTTTGGGATATGAATATTCCTTTGTTGGATTGAGAGATTTGTAAACCAAGGAAAAATGACAACTCACCTAACATGGACATCTGAAATTCCTTTTGCATATCTTCGACAATTCTCTTAGACATTTCCTCATTGTCTCCTCCAAAGATTATATCATCCACATACACCACAACAATTAACTGGTGATCTCTTTCAATTTTGATGTAAAGATTACTATCAGCATATCCTCTCTTGAATCCTTGGTCTTGTAGATATTTATGAAGCCTAGCATACCATGCTCTAGGAGTTTGTTTCAATCCGTACAAAGCCTTTTTCAACTTACACACATAATCTTTATTTTCTGATAAGAGGAATCCTTTTGGCTGTTCTATGTAAACTTCCTCTTCTAGATTGCTATTTAGAAATGTTGATTTAACATCCATTTGATAGACTTTAAAATTTTTGCACACTGAACATGCAAGAAATATTTGAATTGCTTCTAATCTAGCAACAGGAGCAAAAGTCTCTTCAAATTCTACACCTTCTACTTGAGCATACCCCTTATATACCAACCTTGCTTTGTTTCGAGTGACTTGGCCATTTTCATTCAATTTGTTTCGAAAAACCCACTTAGTGCCAATCACATTATGATCCATTGGCCTGGGCACAAGTTCCCAAGTCTCATTCTTCTCAATTTGATCTAACTCTTCTTCCATTGCTTTTATCCAATGTTTATCATGACTAGCCTTAGAAAAATTCTTAGGCTCTACCTTGGATAACAAAGAAATTTACATGCTCAGGGATACTTACAATTCTTCTTCTGGTTTGCACTCCAACATCAATGTTACCAATGCTCTGAATTTCAGCATGATTCTTCTGAACGAAGCGAGATGGTGCTTTGGTGTCCTGCCTTTCAGATTCACTCAATTTTTCTACATTTTCTTCTTCCCCTTCTACAAGATTGGGTATTTCTAAAGGCTATTCTGAAGGTTCTTTTGCCTTTTGATTTATGATCTCATCTATTCTAACATTGACACTTTCTACGATAGTTTGTAGCCATTGGTTATAACATCTATAGGCTTTGCTTTTGATGGAGTAGCCAAGAAAAATTCCTTCATCAGCTCTTGAGTCAAATTTGCCCAAAGTTTTTTCATTCTTGTTGATAAAACATTTACTTCAAAACACTTTGAAATGTTTGACTGAAGCTGGTCTTCCTTTCCACAATTCGTAAGGAGTTTTGTCTATTAACTCTAATTTGCCCTCTATTCAAGATATATACTGCTGTATTAACTGCTTCTCTCCAGAATCTATCTAATAGCTTAGATTCATTCAACATAGTTCTAGCCATCTCTTGAACGGTTCGATTTTTTCTTTCCACCACTTCATTTTGTTGTGGAGTCCTTGCAGCTGAGTATTGTCTCTTAATTCCATGATCTTCGCAAAACTCAATGAATTCATTTGAAATAAACTCACCTCCTCGATCTGACCTTAGGCATTTTATTTTCAACTCTTTTTCATTTTCTACTAATGACTTGAAAGCTTTAAACTTTTCAAATGATTCTGATTTTTCTTTTAGAAAGGCTACCCACGTCATTCTAGTATAATTTTCAATGAGCAACATAAAGTAGCTCTCACCTTGCATGCTTTCAGTTCTGGCAGGACCACAAAGATCCGTATGAATCAGCTCTAGTGGTTTGGTGGTCAAATAATCCTTCGTTCTGAACCTTGCTCTGGTTTGCTTTCCGTGTTGGCATTGCTTGCATAGAGTGCTTGAAGGTTTCGTTATCTTGGGCATATCTCGCACAACTTGTTTGTTGCTAATTTTGACAAGATTATCAAAATTTATGTCCCCTAACCTTCTATGCCATAGCCAACTCTCTTCAACTTGACTCAGACAACATTTCTCTCCTCTCATTTCTCCAAGCATGTATTGGTTGTTTGTGGTTCTATGAGCATCTGCAACTAATTATCCCGTATCTGCCTTCCTTATTTCACATCCTTTAGCATAAAACTTAAGTGTGTGTCCTTGATCACACATTTGGCTTACACTCAAGAGATTATGTTTTAATCTTTCAACATATAAAACATTCTCCATTTTTGTTTTACCATTTATCAAGACTCAGCGTATCTTTTTCGGCAATTTTTGCTGTAGCATTATCACCAAATTTCACCGTATCTTCATTCATTTTCTTTAATGAGATAAAACTTTCTTTTATCTCCGGTCATATGTCTTGAACATCCGCTATCAATGTACCACTATTGCCCTTCATCTCGTGAATGAAATGCCATTTGAACAAGCATGGATTTTTCTTTATCTTGTTTAGTTTCCTTTGACTTCTTTTTCTAGATCTTCGTAGGTTCTTTTTTCTTTTCCTTTATATTTGAAGATTTTTTCCTTTGATCTTGTTTGGAGAATTTAAACTCACTTCTATAAAAACGTGCTATGTGTCCATAATTGTTGCAATTATAGTAGACAATAGCATCCTCATAGTATGATAGGGGAGCAAATGAATTATAGTTTCTATTAAAGACTTTATGAACGCCTTTGCTTGTATTCCTTGCTTCATTATCTCTTGCTCTCTTTTTGCAGTCTACCTTCTTATGATCAAAGTGATTACAATAAAAGCAATAACCATGAAAGAAACTTCCAAACATGGTCACATTCGTATCGCTGGGAACATATGGTCTCTTGACGGTGTTTTCTTCTTTCCGCTTTTTATGCACAACGCTTGTCTTTATGGTATTTTCTTCCTTATTTCATTCTTCGTAGGTTCCTTGAGAATTTCTGCATAGCTTTTGGTCTTATTAGTACATTCTTGTTCATCTCCATAGCCAAGACCTGACTTATTGAAAAATGATCTCTCTAATGGTCTAGGATCTCATCTAAAACCTCGGTGCTCTTTTCAAATTTTAGATTATTTGTATTTGCTCTCTCTAAGTCCTTTTTCAAAGCAACGATCTCAGTCTCACGTTTCTTATATTCTTCTTTCATTTGTAGCCGACTTCTCAAATCTTCCTCAACTTGTTTAACTTTTTCGATTTGATTTTTCAGATCAACGATTACCTTGTTTGATTCCTCAAGGACTTGTGATGTCTTCGCTTTGAAGTTTTGATTCTCTTCTTCATATTTTTGGAGCTGTAACTTCAATTTCTGATTCTTCTTAAATGCTTTCATTTCTTCCAACGCGCAAATAAGTTCTTCAAGGTTCACTTCACCTTCTTCCATGTCTTCGTCTTCCTCCAAAATATCTTTGTTGGTGGTGGCATTTTCTTCTGTAACCATGAACAAAATCTCTTCATTATCACTCTCAACATCACTTTCTTTGTTTTCTTCGGATGAGCTGCTATACTTCTTGGAGTATAGGCTTTTCTTTTGTTTTTCAAATATTTGCTTGTCTTTGCTTGGCTTGAATCCCCTTTTGTACTTTGGTTTGTTTCCCTCATCATCGCTATTTCCTTTATTTGGACATTTGACTGCAAAATGACCAATTTTATCACAATTAAAGCATTTAAATGGTAACTTTCTTTTATATTTGCCCGATCCTTTCTTTAGCTTCCGAATGAATAGAGCTTCATTTTCATTTTTTTCACTACTTGAATTTTCACTTGATTCTGGTTCTTTGATCTTCTCTTTCTTCGAGACCTTGAATGATGCTTCCTTCTTCGACTGTCTCTCAGATTTGGTTCTCATTTCATATGTCGTAAGAATTCTATGGAGCTCGTCCATTTTCATCGTGTCTAAATCCTTCATTTCTTCAATGGCAGAGATCTTCGCATCAAATCTCAATGGTAGGGATCTCAGGACTTTCTGAACGATCACATATTCTTCAATTTTCTCTCCGAGTCCTCGAATGACATTAACAATCTCATCGACACGAAGAAGATACCTAACAATGTTTTCATCATTCTTCATTTTTAAACTTTCAAACTGCCTTCGGTGGGTTTGGAGTTTTGCTTTTCTCACCTTACTATCACCTTCATAAATAGCGTTGAGTTTATCCCAAATCTCTTTTGCAGATTCACAATGCATAGCCTTAAGAAACTCATTTTATGAAAGCCCGCATAAGATTGCATTCATAGCTTTCGCATTGTTCTCACTGGTCTTTTTTTTGGTGGCATCCGTTGGTGCAATTTGTGGCATTGTGTATCGTATTACCACTACTTGCCAAATATCGAAACCTAGGGCCATCAAGTAAGTCTTCATCCTTATGCTCCAAAATGCGTAATTCATTCCATCGAACAAAGGAGCTTTGTTAGTGGAGAAACCATCCAGCACTTGAGACCCTGCCATATGTGCTTTCCAAGATCTACCTTTTAGCAGTTGTGCTAACACTGAAGGAACCGACTGTGATACCAATTGTTAAGCACAAGCTTATACTGAGAGGGGGGGTGAGTCAATATAAGATATTTTTTTTTGCTTTCGACTATTAATCTTAAATCCAAAACCTCATATTACTCTGCAATTAATATATTCAAAGCAATCAAAGAATACAATGCAAAACCACACAATGCAAATAGACACAGATTTGCGTGGAAACCCTTTCGGGAGAAAACCACAGAGAAATTCTTTTAATATAATTTTTAAATATTCGTAGGCACCAACCTACAGGAGACACTAATCCCCAATTACAATTTGCGGGCACCAACCCACAGGAGCACCAACCCCTTCCACCAAGCGCCAACTCAGCATTAATTCGTGAGCACTAACTCACAGGGGCACCAACCCCTTACAAAAATTCTTCTTACCACTGTAGATATGTTGTTAACTCAACAAATGATGGAACTCTTCTTTTCTCTCTTTCTTCTCTCAATGATTTTTTAATGCATTTTCGGCTTTTCTCCTGCACTTTTCTTAGACTTGAATGATATAAAATATATTTCAAGTGCTTGTTCATCTTTTTTTTTTCCATCAACTCGTCTATCCTTTTATAGCCTTTGCTATCTTTTCCCAAGAGGGGCGTCCATTCCAAGAGACACCTCTTCCCAAAAAGATGTGTCTTTTTAATTTATTTTATTTAAATAACCCAAGTGGGGCGATTTTCCTTTTCTTTTGCTTAGTCGCCCTGCTGTTTATTTAAGTGCTGCCCGTAAATTAATTTGTTGCCTCCTTAAGACAAAACGCTGGCCCATTGAGCAAATCGCTGCCTCATAAAAGAAATCGCTGGCTCATTGAGCAAATCGCTGCCCCCATAAAAGAAATTGCTGGCCTATTAAACAAAGCATTGGTCCTTTCCATAGGTAGATTGCTGATTATTTATTGCTGGCACATGATCGTTGCTATGCATATGATGATCGCTGCTATGCTTATGCATTTGACATCAATGACAATATTTCCAACAGACTGTTGGTGGATTTTAAGGCCATTACAGTTTGACATCTTTCAAGCTTCAAATTCAAGGCTCAGGTCATCCATTAAATTGACTTTGTAGACACTAAAGAGTCTTTAAGCTTCGGATAGTAGACGGTTCAATTGTGATTGTGTTCTAGTAGCGAGTTATAAATTATAATATACAAGCTTTTAAAAATTTATTTGGACCAAGGTTTATCTTTGTATACTACCTATTTTACGGTTTGGCATTGTTAACAACTCAACAAAATTGTTTTAAATGGAACAAGTGTGCCAGAACTGTCATTAGGGTCCATTGAGCATCTCAAAGTACAAAACACCATTTGCTCATTCTTATTACCACACCATTAGAATAATTAGCTTAATAATGTCACTAGGGTCCATTGAGCATCTCAAAGTAAGGAAAACCATTTGCTCATTCTTAATACCACACTGTTAGAATAATTAGCTTAATAATGTCTAATAAATAACAATCTGTGTTACATGGGCATCTTGGTATTCTCGGCTAGTTGTTAGTATAATTTAGACATTGTCTTCTCATGATAGTAATAGCATATTGTTGCACGTAGGTTAGCATGTTAATAGGTCTGGTAACTAAATTGTAGTTGTGTTCACATAGCCATTCATCAGTGTAATTGATATGGCTTCAATCAATACAATAATATGGTATCAGAACTAAGTTATTGAAGACCCTGAGAGGGAGGAAGTATTGTGAACGGATGCACCTGGTGTGAAGATCTTCCTGGAAATTTAAATAAAAATAAAGAGTGCAGATCTGAGCGTGACTTGAGGAGTGGCGTAGCCTGAAAAGGAGGTGGAGGAGCTACCAGGAGCAAAGAGAATGGCGCAGCCAGCAAGAAGACAATGGAGCAGCAATCTCCAGATCAAGGAATTTTAAGCTGAGTAGAGCTTCCTTGCAGATCGTGCATTTCTGCCTGATTTCTTCTTTCATAGTGTTGATTTGATACTTGCCTGAGCGTGTTACAATTTCTGCAAGAGTGCCTTCTATCTGTCTGAGCGTGCATTCTTGGATAAGAGTTGTATTATTTCTTTTGCTGGGAACTTTTTATTCTTGTGCTGGGATGTGATGGGTTGTCTTCTTTCTGCTGGGATGCAGTAGAGCCCCGAGCAGTGCGCAAAAAAAAAAAAAGCAAATAGGGCAACTTTGAACTTGGAGCGCGGTTAGAGGAAGTAAAACGCAGCTTTGTGAACATTAGCAGTCCTGTGAAGAAAGTCAAACACACCTGTTGGAGGAATTACGCTGCCAGAAGTGGTGTGGTGTGGTCCTATCTGGAGAAGCATAAGCGCAGCAATAAAACTGATCATCTAAGGCTGTACCTGTGAAACAGCTGAGAGGCATGATTATCTGGAGAGAGGGATGAATGATTGCAAGAAGCTGAAGCTTGGCACAGCATATATCAGTGCCCATGTGTGGAGAAGGCATGTTGGTGAGAAAAGGTGTCCTACAGGGGCGTGAAGGCCAGGGTAAGGAAGATGGGCTGATATGTTTTGGTGCCTTTGGGTGCAGCTGTACGACGCTGCAATATTCATTCTTATATTACAACATGTTATATTTGCACTTATGAAGATTGAAAACTATATCGTTTGAAAAACATTAAATTTTAGGGCCACAAACATTTTAAATTTCATTTTTTATTTTTTAAAGTTTGTTAACTTAAACTTTATAAATGTTTTAAATTTTTGCCTTGAAAAGAACTTGGGTGGGTGTTGATTTCGTAACTATTGCACGGGAGGGAGTTTTGGGCTGAAAACTAGCCACATTGTCTGCATCCAGGAGTTTTGACACACTAGCAAAGGAATTTCGGTTTGAATATTTGTGGAACTCCAGATTTTATTGTCTTATTGGTTCGGGTAGTGTAGTTGTAAAGTCAAAATGGCTGGCATACAACATGTTTTATTCCCTGTTTCACAAAAGTTAACCTGTAAAGACTATAGTTTCTGGTGTCACAAAATACTTCATGTGAGAGTACAAAATTATTGACCAAATTGTGCTAAGTAAAGAACTAAGACCCATAAATAATGTTCAAGACTGGTAAAAGACAGGGAGACATTAATGTTGCTGATAACTTAATGCGAGAGGATAGAAATGCTACTGTAGCATTTGAATTGTGAAAAAGTCTGACTATTAAATATCAGGAATTTGATGACGAAAGGGTTTTGTATTTGAAAAATTTGTTACTTTTCACTAAGCTGTAGGAACAGTTCTATTTCCGAGGACCGGATCTTAGTGATCAACTAATAGGCTCTTGGGTTGTAGTGAAACGCCCCCTAGTTTACGGTACAGAAACGCCTTAGAAATGTCTGATAAATGTACTGGAAATGTCTCAGAAACATCCGCAGGGCATTTCCGGGCGTTACGGGGCATATTTGACGAAAACAACAGTCAATGTCAACAATTTTTTTTTAAAATGATAAAATAATAAAAACACAAACCCTAAAACTTGCCTAAAACCTATAAAAAGACAGTCAAATAGGGTATATTTTAATTTATGCAAGTCTCATTCTAACTTTTGCATATGCTCCTCTTGCGTTTAACACGATTTGGAGAAACATAAACATGGTTAGAAATTTAAAAGTTTTGCTTTAAACTTTAAAAATTTGTTCTTTCAAGCTTTGTTTGCTGTTTTTAAAACATCCTAACTTTGTGTATGTTTTCACCTTGCACCGTTTAGGTGATCTTGCTGATCAAAAGTAGATTAGGTTATCCATGGCATCAAGTTCAGCTCTAGGGAGAGGGCATGGTGAAGCAAACTGGGAAGAAGACCCGCATGAAAACATTTTGTTTTCTGTGAAATATGACTTTGCTTCTATTTGGAGACATGTGAGAGTGCTCGAGAACATTGTTGGTGGTGGTTCTTGTGTTTGGGTATGCAATGATTGTTGTGTGACATATAAGTCCTCATATATTCTACTCAAAACCCATTTAACCAGGTATGGAGGACCAGGGATCAAAAAGTGTGACAAAATTTTAAAATAAAAAATGGAGTACATTAAAGAGTAAGAACACGCTGATTTAGAAGTTGCTTCAAGAGGTCGATCTAGAACAATTCCTTTGCAAAGAAAGATTTCAGGGAGACCACCTGCACCTTCATCTGCAAATCATCCTTTCATTCAAACTTAGACTCAGTTACTTAAGACACTCGTGGATGATGAGACAAAGACCATCATGAAAAAACCAAAAGGAGCATTGGAAAAAACATTCAATGTTGAGAAGAGGGACATTGTTGATGAGTTGTTTGCTCCATGTATTTATGCATGTGGGCCACCCTTCAACGTTTGAGGTCACCTTATTGGCAACAAATGCTGAAAGTCGTCAATGAAGCTTCACCAGGTTACAAAGCCCCTAACTACAAGAAGGTCCTAACCACACTCTTGGTTAAGGAAGTGGAACATATTCAAATTTATTTGTGATTTGTGGAACGATTCAAGATGGTCTATTATCTCAGATAGATGGAAAGATGCTAGAAATAGGCCCTTGATAAATGTTGTTGTAACATGCCCTAAAGGGGCAATGTTCCTAAACGCTGTTGATTGTGAAGGCCAAATGAAATATGCTCAGTTTATTGTTGACATTTTGATAAAGGCTATTGAGTCAGTGGGCCCCCAATATATTGTTCAAGTTATCATAGACAATGCAAAAAATTGTAGAGCCGGTGGGTTGATTGTAGAGTGTAGATACAAGCACATATTTTGGATGCCTGGTGCTATCCACTCCAATTTGATGCTGAAAAAATTGGCAAAATATCATGGATAAAACAAATTTATGCAGAGGCAGATGACATTTAGATGTTTGTCATCAATCATTACAAGACCCAGGGCATCTTTAGGAGATTCTTGAGGTTGGAGTTGTTGAAGGTAAGAGAACAAATTCTTACTTTTGAAGTTCTAACTTTCGAAATTATATAATCTAAATATAATTGTAAAATAAAAAGTCTTATTTTTTTTTGTAGATTGCTGAGACAAGATTTGCCTCTCACACGCTTGTCTTGAGACTTGTGAAAGTAGAGAGGCATTAAGCAATATGGTGATTAGTAAATGTTTGGACCGTGTGAAGGTGAACAAGCTCCGAAAGAGCTTATAAGATAAAATCATTTATCCTTGATGACGATTGGTGGGCCAAGGTTGAGCACATGTTCAATTTTACATAGCATATTCTATCCATGATCTGATATGCAGATACAAATGCAACTTGCATGGGATAAATTTATAATGGTATTGATTCCATGCTCGAAAGTATGAGAGAGATCATACAAATTTTATTAAAAAAGAGCAAGATATTGAATTTTTTTTTATAATAAAGTGTGTGGTTATGAAGAGGTGGAATAAAATGACTACCCCATTGCATCTCCTTGCTTATGCTCTCAATTCAAAGTATTATAGTAGTGATATACTTCGATATACTTTGGCTACCTAATAGGCAACCACCATACAATGACATAAAGGTTGCAAATGGAACTAGGGCAGCGTTCATAAGACTTTTTTCTGATCCATTTGTGGCTAGTGTGGTCTGCAATGAAATGAGAATGTTTGTAGCTTTAAAAGACAACTTGGGAGAAATTAAGGCTCTTTTTGACATGTGAAACATGAATCCAATCAAGTGGTGGTATTTACATGGTCATGATACCAAGTACCTACGACCTATTGCGATCAAAATTCTCACATGTACAAAATTAAATCGGAAATTTTATCAAGTTATTAACATATAATTTTATACAATGTTACTAGTTTTAAATTTGAAATTTCTAACAAATAACCTTTTTATATGGCAGGTGGCTAGTAATTCTTTAGCAGAGCGGAATTGGAGTACACATGGCTTTATCCACTCTGCTAAACGAAACAAGTTGGCATCCAAGAAGGTTGAGGATTTGGTATTTGTGCATTCCAATTTGTGCCTCCTTTCACACAAGTCTGAGGACTATGTTTGAGGGCCTAACAAACTTTGGGATATGCATCTAGAGACTACAGACTTAAATACTTCTACATCTACTCTTGCCCAACTTTCACTACTTGGTGTTGATGATGGCAATCAAGGGAGTTCTACACAAGGGGTGGAGAGTGGAGCTAGTGGGATTATTGATTATGAGGACAATCCAAATTTGGATGCTTTACTCTAGTTTTGAATGTATTTATTATCTCTGTCTCTTTGAACTTTTGAAGTAATGAATGAATGAATACTATATATTTTCATGTGTTTTACTAAGAACTTTTATCTTTTATAGACTAAAAATGAGTATTATGCATTGTACGAACGTTTTCGTGACATTTTCAAATCAAGGGTTTTTGAAAATCCATGTTTCCAAAAGGTTTCTGCTTTTGTTTCCAAATAACATAGCTGGTAGCCATTGAGAAGCCAGTGGATGATCAAGATAAGGTTGCGTTGGTATTGCGTAGTTTACCTTGGTCGTTTGTTTCATTTGTGGAGTCACTGCATCTGATTGCAGAAACAAAAGCACTTGATTTTGAGTTGTCGTCAACACTTCTCTTGTAGGAGTGGAGACATAATTATGTAGAAGCAACAACTTCAAAAATTCTACAAAGAGTGCATTCAATGCATGTCAATTCAAAGGCAGAGGAAGACAATTCAAGACCAGCAGTTTTTCAAGTGATGAGGCTTTCAAAGGCAACAAATAGTTTCAATGGAAATGCCTCTATTATAAGAAACTAGGGCATTTCAAAAAAGATTGTCGGAAGAGAGAATATGACCTAGCAAATCTTCGAAAGCAATCATGATATGCAAATGTTGTTGAAGGAGATGAATGGGGGGCTATCAGTGATTTTGCATTCGTGGCATTTGAGAACCAATTTGCAGAGTCTAGATCATGGTCCTTTGACTCAGGTGCATCTCGACATTGTGTCACAAAGACTGGTATATTAATTTCATTGAAAAATTTGTAGTAATGAATGTGTTTCCTTGGGTGATGGTTGGACTCATTGTGTTAGAGGATAGAGTGCATTTAATGCATGTCAGTTCAAAGGCAAAGGCAGGCAATTCAAGACTAGCAGTTTGTCAAGTACGAGGCTTTCAAAGGCAACAAGTAGTTTCAATGGAAATGCTTCTATTATAAGAAATCAGGGCATTTCAAAAAAGATCATCGGAAGAGACAATATGACCTAGCAAATCTTCGAAAGCAATCACGATATGCAAATGTTGTTGAAGGAGATGAATGTGGGGCTATCGGCGATTTTGCATTTGTGGCATCTGAGAACCAATTGGTAGAGTCTAGAACATGGTACTTTGACTTGGGTGTATCTTGACACTATATGTGTCACAAAGACTAGTATCTTAATTTCATTGAAAAATCTGTAGTAATGAATCCGTTTCCTTGCATGATGGTTGGACTCATCTTGTTAGAGGACGTGGAGGTGTTCATGTAACTTTGAACAATTCTATTAATTACACTTCAAAAAATGTTCAATATGTGCTGGATGAACAAATATCTTTTATCTATAAGTGAGAGAACTACAAATCCTATTCATTCTGTAAAGTTTCAAAGAAACAAATGTATGGTAACTAGTCTTCATGATAACAATGCATTTGATGATGGAATTGGTAAAAAGGTTTGTATAAATAATAAATTGGTTGATCTCAAAACATAAAAAGAACATGTACCAACAGTGGTTGAAAGCACTAGTTTACTTTGGCATGAGAGGTATGGTCATTTCAATTATTAGTATCTAAATGTACTAGGTAAGACTAATATGGTGAATGGACTTCCATCCATTTAGGAAAGTCAGAATGTGTGTACAGGTTGTTAGATGGGTATGCAGATTCGACATGTTTTATTTCAAAGGAGTATTGGACCTGGTACATTGAAAATTTGCATGGTCCAATGAAGACACTCAAAGTGTCTAGAGCACAATATTTCTTGTTAATAATTGATTACTTTTCTAGGAGAATGTGGATTTATTTTCTGAATAAAAAATCATATAGTTTCTCTAATTTTGTTGCATGAAAAACTTTTGTAGAGAAACAAACAAGTAGAAAGGTTAAAGCTCTCATAAAAAGATATGGGGGCAAGTTCATCTCAAAATAGTTTAAAGAATTTTGCAAGCCAGAAGGTATACATAGGTAGTATACTACTCCGTACACCACAACAAAATGGAGTTATGGAAAGAAGGAACATGACAATTATGGAGATAGCATAGTGCATGGTGTAGAACCATAATGTACCTCATCGGTATTGGGCAGAAGCTATGAATACAACAATATACATCTTTAACAGAAGTCTTCATAAAGCCTTGTAGAATGTTACTCCCGAGGAAGCATGATCAAGAAATTGCCCTGATATAAGTGGATTTCATGTTTTCACTTGTATTGCTTTTGCATTCAGCAAAACATATATGTTTGTTGGCTATAGTGAGTTGTCTAAGGCATATAGACCATTAGATGTCTCTACAAACAAATTTGTGTTAAGTAGGGATGTTGTTGTATATGAGAAAATACCATTCTTCTTTGATAATGGTAAATCTCAAGATAGTATTATATGGATATTTGTTAATGATATTTCTAGAACAATTTCTAATGTTAAAACTGAACAGGGCTGAGTTGGAAACATTAGAAGAGTCAAATTCCAGGGAGATATGTAGAGGTGAAGAGTGTGTTTCTGGGTCTTCACTATAGGATCAGGAGGGCCAACACAAGAGACCAAAGTGGTACCACACCACACTGAAAAAAATAGAATTGTATGGATATTTGCTAAGATATTTCCAGAACAAGTTCTAGTGTTAAAATTGAACAGCGCTGAGAGTTGAAAACATCAGAACAGTCAAATTCCAGGGAGAGATCTAGAGGTGAAGAGTGTGTTTCTTGGTCTTCACAATAGGATTAGGAGGGCCAATGCAAGAGATCAAAGTGGTACCACACCACATTGAAGGATGTTCAATAATGTGAATTGCCTAAGCCAATGGAAGTTCTATTTACAAGATCAGGAAGGCAACCGGTCTATTTACCGTTTCGTAGATAGTGTCTTGCACACTTACAAAGATACAAATGCCACAGTAAAACTTGAATGGAAGGCTTTCATGAGGAATGGGTGTAAGTGGTAGGGGCATGCAGATAAGGAACAATAATTTCGTGTGCAGTATATGCCCCAAAATTCTTCAAAGGGGGAGAGCATTAGGCATCAAACATTTAGAATATTGATGCAAGAATATGCTTTAGGGGATATACCATGTTGTCTAGTCTTGGATATAATTTAGCTTATGTTGGAATTAATCATTCTAACAACAAATAGGGGAAACATGAAACATTCAAGACAAGACAACACTTAAAGATACGATAAAAATAATCTCATAAACCTAGTATTCAACAGCACTTCCTATTTTATTCTGCAGTCGCAGCACCTAGTTACCCATGTAATCCAATGAAATGGATCGGCGACCATAGGGATACGGGTGATATTTGCTGCATTGGCAGCAAGATTACAATTTGGTAAATTTTATGCCTGGACTTAATCAAATTCAAATTTTTGTAAACCCAGTATTCAGCACCACTTCCTATTTTACTCGGCAGTTGCAACACCTAGTTACCCATGTAATCCGGTGAGATGGATTGGCGACCATGGGGACATGTGGTGATTTTTGCTGCATTGGCAGCAAGATTACACTTTGGTTAAGTTTATGTCTGAAATTAATCCATAGTTTAATAATGTCTAATAAGTAACAATCTTTGTTACACAGGTATACTGATATTCTAGGCTAGTTAGCATTATGTAGGTATTGATCTTCTCATGCTAATAATAACATAGGTTAATATGTTGATAGGTTTGGTTCTGAAGTAGTAGTTGTTTTCATTCATCAATGTAATTACAAGTGGGTCAAAGGAAATGATGGTCAAAAGTCCTCAGCACCGAATGCAGGTTTTTTTATACAAATATCTTCGGAGTTTCCATTCGAATAGCTCCTACCCAATGTTCCTCCGTTGATATTTTTTATGGCAGAAGCTACCATACATCATTCAGATCCATTCAAAGTAAAATCTTATGAGATTTACAGTGTTTTATTCATTATAGGAACGCTTGGCTATGAATCTTTTTGGGATCTAGGGACTTATTTTTATGTATTTATAGTGCTTTCCTCGATGCAGCTACCATCCACCTGCATATATGTACCTATTATAATGATTACCATAATCCCCCTCCAAGTGAATGAGACCAAGTAAAATATTCAAATGATTTCTTATTAGGTGACAGTCGACGATTATGCTTGCATACTCGAAAGTTGAAATACATTTTATTCCTCTCATTAAGGTGAATATGTCAAGGAGCATTTCAATACACATAATAATTAATATCGAATGACCCCTAGGCCATTCCATTTGACATGTTAAATATCTGATAACTCCTGGACATACGATCTGAATTCTTTGGAACCCATGGTTTTGTTATACGGAAGCATGTAACATTATGAATTGGGGAATCGAGTCCCCCAGTTACTTGGGAGATCTGATTACCATGGCATTCTTATTTTGCAATCTGAAGGCTATTTTCCTTCCCTGACAAGTGGAGAAGATCCTGGAATAAAACATTGAATTTCTCCTTTTGTGGTTATTTATCAATCTGTACATGAGTTCATGCATCTTAGTTTTTGCTCGTGTGCCCTCTTCTCTACAGTTTGAGGAAAGTAACCACTTTAACTGTAAAAAAATAAAAGCAGGTATTGGCTCCAAGGAGATCCCGGTCCAATCAATTTTGTCTTAACTTGTTTCGTGCATGTGGTTTCATATTTTTTATTTATTCTGTCTCATTCTGTTGACATTTGATATATACTTCTGCAGAAGAGCTTGCATGACTGGCATGTTCCAGCTGTTTAGTAGATGGTATTGTCTGGTCATTTCGTGGCACCGTGATTCTCCAATTTTTTTGTGGCTTTTGTTTCATCTTGTTCAAAATGCATTGATATTAGTAACAAGTGATTTTTTTCTCAGTGAACTGTGCGGAGTGTGTGGTGGACTAACACTGTTTGATGAGCTGTCTAACCCTCATGTTCACCATGTAAATGCTATTGCAGGCTATGGATAGAGCTCATAGACTAGGACAACGCAAGGTGGTGAATGTTCACAGACTTATTATGCGAGGAACTCTGGAAGAGAAAGTCATGAGTCTTCAGAAGTTCAAGGTATCAGTTGCTAATGCAGTCATAAATGCCGAGAATGCTAGTCTGAATTCAATGGATACAACTCAGTTACTTGACCTGTTTACTACATCTGCATCATCTGGGAAGGTATTTTTCTTTTTAATTCTACTTTCTGTTTGTTATGGCCTACCTCGATTCGGCTTTAGTTTTCAGATCTTAATCTTCCAACCTTGTTTTATCTCAAATATTGACAGGTGGCTTCATCTTTGAAAAATATGGAAACCGACGAAGCCTCAAACAATGTAAATGCTATAGGTGCAGGCAAAGGCCTGAAGTCGGTGCTTAATGGCCTGGAGGAACTATGGGATCAATCACAATATACCGAAGAATATAATGTTGGACAGTTTGTGGCAAGGCTCAATAGCTGAGTTGGCCAGCACTGTACAGATGTAAATTGGAGGAGTTTATAGAAAAGGGTCAAATTTGAAGTTTGATTTTCCACATGGTTGATTCTTTTGGGAACATTATGCCTTATTGTAGTGAGATCAATCTTTTGATGCTGCTGGCCGAAATTTGAGCTTCTTTTGGTGAGCAGGAGAGCTGTGGGAAAAGCGAATGGTTTATGGCTTGAGCATTTGCTCATTATTTCCCACCCTCAGAGTCGAGCAAAGGCTTGTAAAATGTATCATTTCCAATGGCATTAAAAATGTATAAATACACTGTATAGTCAAAGGTGCTTTTTGAGCTGTGCTCACTTGATTCTTTTTGCACATGCAAAATGTCAGAGTTAGGATTGAAATGAAAATTTTGGCTGATTTTAGCACCCTCATAAATTGAGCTCCCAATGAAGATGAGGTGCGATTATGATTCTCTTAATTCTGGATGTGAGTTACTTTAAAAAGATTAAAAAGGCTATACCGAATGAAGGAACCTTTTTTCGGGTTCCTCAATATCTTTGACGCACAATTCAAATGAATACGAGTTATCAAGTTACCTAAAGGTAAAGGCCATTTTTTTTAATGTCTCAGCTATCATGGGTCTATGAGACCCTCCTTGTGGGAACAAGGGGACATTTCACTTTACCTTATATATAAAATTTTGTACATCTGGAAGGACATCTACGAAGTTCAGATTCTGTGGGCATAACATGCATCTGGAAGGACATCTACGAAGTTCAGATTCTGTGGGCATGGCATACATCTGAATTGGTTTTTGGAGAGTTTAAGCGTTTGTGGAGGTCAACTCTTTTTCCTGTCATATCCATATATTTTAAAAATTCTATGTGCATTGCTAATTGGTTCTTCTGTGGGAAATTTGTTCGTGTCTGGTACATGATTGACATTTGTAGCCATGAGTATTATAGGTTTGCTTTTTTGAATTTTATCATTGGTAATTTCTGGCATCTAATCTATTCTCCTTTAAACTTGCTAAAAGGGAATGGCTTGGTGAGGCATCTTATTATTTGGATTTTCTACTTGGGCTTTTAGAAATATTGAAATAGTGTATTGGCGAGTGTTGGGTCTCTCATTTAGATGCTCATGACGACTCTGATGGGGTTCGATGTTTACATGGTAAGTCTGGTCCAGGGTTAGTTTCAGTGAGCAGAAATGGATAAGTTTTTCAGCCAGGACCTGGAATGTTTAATTTCATGATTTTAATTACATTTGCGAAACGCAACGGTCAATGGGACTGCAGATGCCACAGTTGTCTCGACCGCCAAAAGATTTGGATCGGAAATTCTCGACTCTTCAAAGAGTTCTAATTTCTACCTTGATTTGTTAACCATTGAACTGTCTCTGATATATTCTACCTGTGCATGTGAATAACTGGTTGTTGTTGAAGACAGACAACAGTTGTGAGTACAAAGTAACGAGTTCCACGCTGTCATTTACATGTGGCATGTGTACTAAGATAAAATATTATGATTGAGGATATTTACTACTAAAAGGTTCTCGAGGCCTTGGTAAATATCCCTTGGTTTTTTTGTACAGAAGCTACACAAAACATCAACTGATTTCTCAGATCAAAAGCACAAGATGTCCCTGCCTAAGCTATTCCTTTTTCTTCTTGTGAAGAAAACATTGTATGCAGCTTGTCTGTGAATCATGTCAATTCTAACAGCTAGCATATTTTAACGATCAGGATTCCTGCCATGTTTCTTCAGGCGCACATAGATAAATTACAAAAATAAAGGATTGCATTGTTTAGATTCATGTGAAGCAAGTTTACACAGAATGCAATTAAGTGAATTGGGCTTTCTTGATCAATTGATGTAATTTTTTCTCTGCATGTACATCCTTGAGCACCTTGTTAAATGCACCACCACCACTACTTACATCCCCAACGTAAATCGTACCAACAAACCCACTGACACTGGCAAAACCAACACGACTTGAATCTCTGAACCCCTAGCCAATAGAACCTCTACACGCAATATCATCAGAGACGACAACTAAAACTCCACCTTCAACACCAAATACCTCAGCATCTCTTGCATTCATTATTATAATAATAATGTAATATTTCAAGTGAGGCTTCAAGATGCCAAAGACTTATTATTCTTAAAAAGATGCCATATGATCATTTGGAGGTTTGCAAAAGTGGGGACAAGAGGTTTGCAAAAGTGGGGACAAGAAACCCATATTTAATTAAACATACACATACATTTGGGCGATGAGGCTCCCCCAATCGATACAGAAAAAGGCTAGAATAGAATAGCGTTGTTTCAATTTAATGTATCAGAAAGAATTTATTCGTTTGGTAGATAATTACTCTGTATGATATAAGTGGCAGACGAGGTGTTTATTTATATCTAATAATAAAACAAGTAATATATTATGAGAACCACAAACTCAAATGGACATTTAAAAAAAATATTTTTGGGACATCTTTGAAACAAGTAATATATTTTATGTACAACTACAAATGGACACCGTATTTATTTTTTGGCATTTTTTTTAAAGCATGGGGACGTTGAGGAAGTAGATACTCTTATATCATACATTTTTGAAATGTTAATTCACTCTTGATGTGAATGGGGACATAGATATGAAGTTCGGCTTTTATTAATTATTTTAACTTGTATTTTTTGGGAAATGTTTACAAGTTTAATTTGAATAATGTATCTCATCTTTCTTGTGAAATATTTTTGTTGCTTTAATATATATTTTTTAATTATGTTTCCTATTTCAATATTGTGTTTAAAGTTCTCTTTAAGATTGTGATTATCATTTGAAGATTCCAAGTTTGATCCAATCAAAATATTTGGGATTTTTATCTTTATGCTGATTGAAGCATTCGCTTATGATCTCTCTGAATAATGTATTATTAAGATGTGATATCTTTAATTAATGTATGTATTGTTTTAAAATGTGACTTAAGGATAAAGATATGGGATTTTCCCATATAAATAAAATTAATGCGTGTATTGTTTTAAAATGTGACTCAAGGATAAAGATATGGGACTTTACTATATATATATTTGGGTTGATGTCAATAATTTTTTGAAGAATTTATACTATATTTAATTCATTAAACCTATGTTATGTTGTATGCTTGTGAGGGTTAATGGTGAAACCATGTATATCTAAATATTAGACTCAAAGATGTGAGTAAATATGTATGGGCACATGCACATGCGTAGTTTTGGTACAACTTTGTAACATGTATATATATATATATATATATATTTGGGTTGATGTCAATAATTTTTTGAAGAATTTATACTATATTTAATTCATTAAACTTATGTTATGTTGTATGCTTGTGAGGGTTAATGGTGAAACCATGTATATCTAAATATTAGACTCAAAGATGTGAGTAAATATGTATGGGCACATGCACATGCCTAGTTTTGGTACAACTTTGTAACTTTGAACTTAGCATCCTAACGTATCTTCTTAGCATACATATGAACACTTAAGTTATGGAATTAATAATATTGTACCATCAACTTTAGTGTCCCTCTATTCTATTTGCATAAAGCACACCGAAACGGATTTAAATATAAACATCTACAAGAACTGAAAACTATCTATAATATATGGGTTCATACCTACATTGGACTTTTTTATACTTCTAAGATTACTTGAAACCATAATTTAACACAATGTCTTTCAACCGTGAATGTTATTGGACCAATCTATTCAGCAATGCCAATATTACTTGCAGTTCAGTTGACTTTTTTTATACTTTTGATATTGCTTGAAACTATAATTCAAAATAATGTCCATCAACCTTGAATGTTTGTTGAATTGATCTATTGAGCTATATGAATACTAGTGGCAATAGCATCTAGTGCTTCAAATTATTTACATTAACTAACAATGAAAATTTAAGATTGTAAAAATATAATGATCCCTTCTACAGTTTTTATTTAAAAAAAAAAAAAAAAAAACAATGAAAATTTTAATAAAATTTTGAACATTTAAATTTATTCATTCTTATGCTTTAATTTGTTTTATTCTTGAATATTTGAGATTAATTTTACTCAAATTTAATGTTAAAGAAAAAAAATAAAAATAAATTATTAACCAGAATGCTAATATGGTTTATGTATTTTCTAGACACAATTTTTAATTTAAAATGATACATTGATAACATAGAATAGTACCATCAAGAGTTTGACATTGAAACACGAGTTTCACATTAGTCCCAACGTATCACTTCACAAAAGGTCCATCAATGTTTATTAATAAATGTTTTTCCTTTTGTGTTTGGAAAATTAATTTAATTTTCAATATATTTAATAACTAACAAGAACAATGATTGAGAGTGGGCAATTTGCATCTCACTTTAGTACCCTTTCATGAATGGTAATTCTAATTAGATTATTTCTATATTGAATCTCGTAACTCTGATAGATAACAAATTTCTTCTAAATTATTAACTTTTTTAAAATTTGCTTTATTCACAGTAATTTTGGTTCCTAAAGAAACTTGAGAAACTTAATTATTTTGTACATATGAATCCCACCATTCATATGTGTTATTATCAAAGGATTATTATTATTAAATGTACCTAGGGTTAAGGAATCATATACTCGAAAAAATTGTTCATTGAGATGCCAATTCTTAGTAGGTGTTAACTAATCAAGCTAGGAAAGTACAATATGACACGAATTGCAAATTTAAGTATATAATTTTCTACCTATAGGGGAATCGCCCTTAAGGTCCAAGCATATTCCAATTGCAAGAAAGTTAGCCAAAGTAAACTCTAGTGTCTTTCATCATTTAACTATCCCACCCGTTGCTTTTATCACTCGTTTGGTTCAAATATGAAAGACAAAAGCTCTAATGTCTTTCATTATTTAATCATCACTCTCTTCTTTTATCACTCCTTTGGTTCAAACATGAAAAGGTGCTATTGGGTGCACATAAAGACAACTTTTTATCTAAAAACGTCTTTCCTCTTTTTGATCTCAAGTTTTACAAGATTTAATAGAAGAGTAGTGCCTTTCACTTTGGTGTAGTACTATGATATTAGCTTTGATGCCATTGAGTGTACATGATGAGTATAAACTATATCAACAAACTTTTTCACTTGCAATTAGATGCTAGATATTCCATCGTATTTCCTATACCCTCAATAAGTTGGTATGAATTCTTGAAATTATTAGTTTGCATCATAATTCCCTGAATGATGCTTATTTTCCAATCATTGCACTATTGTATTTGATTTCTTCAAGAAGTAGCTTCCCATTACTCACCTATGTACCCACCCACTATTGGATGGGGACATGGATGGATCCCCATTCATTGGATGCTTAGGGGTGGATGACGATGGTGGATGGACATCTTGAAGAGCCATGAAATCCTCTATGGATAAGAGTGTCTTATATCAATACCTGCATTGGAATTTTTAACCATGCCTTTGGAAGTCCATGTTTGAACTACACATTCTTGGTTGGGAATTACCTTCCTTCCCATTCATGTTTTCGAAAGAAACATTCATGTCTCTTTAACTGAAATGTCTCATAATTTGGCCTTGTCTCATATAAATTGATCACTGCCTCAAATTTCCAAGGGGGTTAATTTTAAAACATTTTCCAAAACTACAATTTTATCACAATCAAAATGATAGGATCATTCCAAACGCTTTCATATTCTTCATTCTTATATATATATATATATGAGATTTTTTTTCACCTTTTAACTGGAAGTCTTTGCATGGACCTATAGATCAAGAAACTCCTCCTTTTGAGCTAAAGGAGTTGACCCCATCCAAGCATCATCCCAAAACAAAGCCTAATCACTTTCTGTTACATTCCATCTCAAGTACTCTTTATTTAAGGGATACACCTTAACAAACATTTTCATGCATTATAACCATATGGAGGAGCCTCTAAATTTAACAGTCTATCAATGTCTTGTGTAAATACTTCCCTCCAAGCACCATGCTCCAAACCTATTCTTTTCTCTACATCAAAAGCTAAATTCACAACCTTCATGAATCCCAAACCCCCATTTTGGTGTCATTGACATATAGTTTTACAAATTACTAGGTAATAATTTTTAATCCTCTATACAATTCCACAAAAAATCTTTTGTGACAACTCAACTATATTACTTGGCAGCTGTAATAAAGATCTCATATTTATTGGAAATGCTTATAGACAAAATTTAATTAATTGAATTCTTCTTACTGTAAGAAGTCACATTCCTTTCTATGTTGATAGTTTTCCTTGAGTTTGGTCTACCACCCTTCCAACATGCCATCCTTTATTCCAAGATAGACCTTCCTAATTAAATATGTTGTAGCTCAAAACTTTCGAACCCATAGTTCTGCAATTTATTTCTTATAATTTTATGGGTACATGAAAGAAAAACATCTTTGACATCCCCTTGCTATATTTATTTGGCCTTGTAATAGTTTTATTAATAAAAAATATTTTCTTAAAAGTTTTTACTATGAGTAATTGGAGCTCTAGGCATTAGAGTATCATCTACAAATTGAAAATGATATATTGGATTCACTAAGAAAGTTATGCTTAAACATTTTTTAATTCTTTCTTGTTGTTCTTTTATCTCTCTTCTAGATCTTCCCACTCAAATAAATATGTAGGGAAATAGTCAATATTCATCTGTTAAACACCTTATGCTATGTAAACATCCAACTAACAAGTTACAAACAAGAATTGAAAATATATGAATACTTATGCAACCTTCAACTCATATCACCTAATCTTGCCAAACAAAAATCTAATTTGTATTGTCATAAATTTTGTTCATATCTAGTTTTATCATGTTTGCTTTATTGCTTTTGTGGATTGAATGAATGTTTTCGTCATTGACAGTGTAAAGTGTTTGAGAATGTAATTCTAGTTGGAATGTTTTCAATCTAGTTTGATTGTCTTTTGATAAACAATTCATTTAAAAAAAAAATTATTTAATGGCTTTACTAGTATATATTATTTGAATTATTTTGTTGTTTGGCTTAAGAGACATAATGAATTGCATTTTAAGGTCTAAGGATTTTTTTTTCACAAAAATATACTAAAAGAAAAGTGAATAAAAAAGAAGAGGCATGGAGAGTTGCCAAGTGAAAAAGAAAATCCATAAGTACATGTCTTTGATTACATTTTTTTTAAATTAGTTATTGAATTTACATTCACATGTATGAAGTTTTAATTTTTTATATACTTTCCACATATTTAACTTCATTATATCAAGTGCCTAGCAACATATCATTAAAATTACATAGAAATCAAATTAAAATAGAAGGTTTCAACAAAATATCCTATTATCATATTAAGACACAACATTTAAGTAGCAAAAGATATATAACTTCTAGCTCTGAAAACCAATGTGATTTAAAAACATGTTTATAAGTAAATTGTACATGGGTTCATCATTAAAGATAATAAGTTATTAAAATTTCATTCCATGTTTAAAGTTTTTTTCTCTTAAAAAACAAATAATGTAGAATTGAATGAGATCAATCAATATAAAAGTCAAAAAACAAAATAGCAGTTTAATTCAATGGAGATAAAAGAGAGCTATTATATTTGAACTATTTTATTAAATTTTAATGAAATGTTAGTGGAAAATTAGAAGACCTCATAATAAGAATGGAAGCACAAAGATAATTGCACTTCAAAATTTCAACATAATTTAATCATATTTACTACTATGAATAACTCAATATAAATCATAAATACAAATGTTTGAATTCCATGCATAGTAGTTGGACCAACATCAAGTACTAGAAAATTATGAAAGGTAATATAAATTGTTTCTAAGTAAAAAAAATCACAATGATAACTACATAAAATAAATTCAACAAATTCCACTTTCAATATTATTTTTGCAAGCCCAAAAAACATAAAAACCAATGTTTAGTGTTATGATACTATATGATAACTTAATATGAAACTATATGATAACTTAACAAATAAAATTAAATCTGATATACTCAAAAGCCATAAACAATAAAATGAATTAAAAAATAAAATAAAATTTGAAATACTCATGGACCATAAATAATAAAATGAATAAACTTACAAAGCTTATGGGACCAAACAAGAGAACAATATATGCACAATTCAAACCTCAAAATTTTTAGCTTTTCATGAGTCTCTTATGCATGATCTTCATTTGTCCATCAAAATTAAACAATTGTTAATTACTAAAAAGCAGGTTCTATTGTACAGGAATATATATATGTAAACCTATTAATTCCTTTTGGATTGAGTTCAATAAATAAGATTGACTTGCCCCAACAATTTTCTAACATTTTAAAATAAGTTACCCCTTCTTTCTACAAATGTGATGACCAGACATCAAGAGTGTTGCTCGGGAGTTGTATGAATAATTTTCTATCTTTATAGGAACTGTTATAGCATAGAATTGCACCCCTGTGGGAGAGTTTTTCAGGCTCTCCCACTTCCAGCTATAAGCATGGGAACAATCTCAGGATGTGGGTGTCCTATGGTGAAGTTGAGCCTCTAGGATTTTTAAAGAGGCTAGTTTCTCTTGGTGGATCACCTAAAACTAATGCTTAAATGAAACTTCACAGAGAAAAGGGTTAGAAGGGAGATAAGGGATCCTAAGAGGGCTAACTAGGTGATGCACCAAAAATAAATGGACACTCATCTATGCTTGAACCCACACTAGATCAATCATGAGACAATTTGGACTTGCACTATCTCAAGATCAACTAAACACATGCTAGAAGAAGTTTAGGTAGAATACTAATCCAGACCTATTAAAGCTTGAAAATACTTCAAAGAGGCAAGTAGAAGGCTAATGGACTACAAATACACTCATTCAAGAATCCACCAAGCACAAGCATACTAAAGCACTAATCGAAGACAAGAAATAGGTAAAGAAATCATCTCATTACATTCAAGAGGTAGTTCTTATAATATCTCAACAAGGTTTAGCCTGGTCGAAGGATCACATTTTTATAAACATCTCAATGAGCAACCATCTCCCAACAAGATGATAAACTTGTTGATGACTTAAAATTGCGCTTGATTTTAACCAATCAACAAGGGGAAGTTTCAAGTTGTGGGACAATACGGCTTGAAACAACCTCCAGATTTTAGAGAAGCTGGTCTTTTCTTTGTATTGGGTGTTGGGGAAAAGGGATATGAGGTTAAACAAAAATGCAAATGTAGGAATTGAAACTTAACTATGGCGATGCGCTTGAGTGTAATCCTAATCCTAACCTGAGCACAGTGAGACTATTATGGGATTCAATTACATTTAAGAACAGAAAAGTGCATGATCAATGTAAAAGATTGAAATAACAAAAATAAAGGCTCACAATAGGGAAGTCTTTCGCTGAGATACAGGGAATGTCAACAAGGGCATAGTGTTCAATCTTCTTAACAGAATCTTCCAATCACATAAGAGGCGTAGAAGTCACGTACAATCATGTAAACCTTCCGATTCAAGAAAATGAGACAAAAGCAAATAACATTCCTAATCACAACTCCAGAGATTCTACAGTATAGACTACTTCACAAATGACACAGATAACACCAACCAAGGCATGGAGCTCAAATTTTCTTAATTCATTCAGCCACATAAAGGGCACAGAAACATGCACGATTATATCAACTTTACAACTCAAGAGAATTGACACAAGAGCAAATGATATTACTGGTCAAAAACTTTAGAAAGTCTAAACTATGAGAAAATCCCCCCTTTTTTCTTTTGATTTTACAATTCTTCTTATATAGCCTCGGATGTCTCCTTTCATCGCTCTCCTTCCCATGCAATTCTACTCCGTCCTTCACTCACAGGGGGCAAAACATACGGTGCCTTCAATGCCTTGGATGCATCCTAGTCTTATCAAGAACTGCCCTGACTGCGGCATGGCGATCCATGTCAAGTACCTCCCTTTGCGCCTAAATTTCTCGTTCCATCACCTATTCGGATGCTTAACTGTCTACTCTACCTCTGCTTATAGGGGATAAATAGATGGCATCTTCAATGCTTTCCAGCCCCAAAAATCTACCCAATGCACTGTTCTATCTACCCAAAATAACTCTCACTGAGCTTCCCTCCATTTTGCTATAACAGATAGACGGACACTCTATTCTATTGAAACGGAAGAGGACACTTAGTCAATCTATGAAAATTCTCTTTTTGTCTATAAGGCACTGGAGAATGACACTTGGCCGCTTCCACTTTCTCTATATTCTATTCAGTGATGCTCCGCCTTCGACACCTATTGCAGTCCACTTCCTCGATACTTTGCAGTTTTAACAAAATAAATTTACCGCATTCCTTTCCTTAGCAACTTTTTAGGAGGGAATGGATGCATGTGGAAATCTTCACTTGTTGACACTCGGCGCTTCCATGGCCCTTTGAAATAACATCCAGGACCCAGCATAATCTTTATTCGTCAATTAGGCTCGAAGATGGTTTCTCAAAAGTTGACATGTGGTGACTTTCGCTGCTCCTAGGAAGATACATGGCATCTTTTGCTACTTCATCTAGGGGTATGTGGCGCCTTTCGCTATTTTTGGGGATGGAACAGAAAGGGACTCAGAGAGTGACACCTGGCAGCCTCCGCTGCACTTTTGCACTTAAGCAAAATGAAATGACGCCCTTATGCATTGAACGAAAGCATTGGACCCACGTCTCCCAGATACTGACACATGGTGACTTCCACTGCTTCTTCAAAAAGGTAGTTCAGATCCTTTTGCGACTGCCACCTGGCACTTTCTGTTACACTACTGCTTAGCTCGTTGAAAGTCTTTGTCAAAAAAGTAGAATGAAACGTGGGTGCCTCTATGAAATGTGGATGCTGACACGTGGTATGTTTTGCTCAGCTGCTACTAGATACATGTCACATTCCATAGTTTTCCTGAAAGTCATAAAAGGGGCCTCGAAAGATGCCAGCTAGTCGGCTCCGTGTCTCAGAAAGTGACACTTGGAAGCTTCTGCTTGAACTTGATACTTTAGGAAAAATGAGAGGAAAGAAATAAAAGGGGAAAAAAGAAACCCGTGCTCGGAGGGTGACACTTGGCAGCTTCCGCTGCACTTCAACACTTAGGCAAAATGAACCCATCCTCTGCTCCAAAACTCTGTTGCTTCGTCTAAGGTGTGCAGGAACCAAAATTGTAGTGCTCGACTGAAAAAATTGAATACGACGTAGAGTAAGAAATTACTCTACAAAACTTCTAAAAAATTGGGGCCCTTTTTAAAATGGAATATGTGAGATACATAGAGAAAGGGGTAGAGAGAGAAAGGGCCACATGACAAGATGAGAAGAGGGAAGAAGTCATTGAGTCATTGATGAATAGTGACTACTACTGTCACCATTGCCTTGACCATGCAATGCATTACCCAAGATCGCCACAACATCTTCTCGAATCCCTCCCACATTCAAGTCTCTCTTTGGTGGATATTGAGAAGCCATGTCAAGGGTAGCTAGATGTCTCTGCTTGGCATGATTGAGTTGATCCCTGCATTAAAAATGACACATTCCTTTCACCTATGCATCTTGCGTGTAGGCTATTGACCACGTCATCAGAGCCGAAAGGAAAACCTCATCCTTTTCTACTGATTGGCCATCAAAATCCCACTAGGACTCTTTGAAAACTTGACCCTTTCTTATCCATTAATTTGCCGAGCTTGGACTCGTATGAATCATCAATATTTTACTAGTTGGATGCCCTTGTGCCACTTATCCTTGATTGATTAGCCCTTTGAATTTGCTGACCATTTGAATTTAACGTTCCTCGACTTTTTTACTTTCCTTGGCCCTTTTTTATATGGATTATCTTCCCTCAATAATTTCATCAGGCCTTTTCTCTGCCACTTTCCCAAAGTTATTTATTTGAACTTTTTGCCTTGGCTTGTCTTTTTGAGAACCCGAGAAGCACTTCTAAGATCAAATCAAGATTTTGATGTCTCATTACTTATTTTGGGTTTTTGATTGCTCAAAACTTATGAAGTAATTAAGTAGTGCTCTTTGGAGAACCCAAAATACACTACCCAAACCAAATTGGGATTTCCAAGCCCCACTACTTACTTTGGATTTATCATTACTGATTACTCATGAAGTGAAATAATTTATGCTACCCAGGAAACCTGAAGTTGTCTCCTTTGGAAAACCTGAAGACTTCCCAATGAGATAACTTGAAGCCTTCTATTCAAGACCATTTTGGGTCTTTAAGATGTTGTTACTACTTTGGAGCTTTGTGACTCTGTAACTTATAAAACCATTTAAGTCATGGGTTGCCAAAAATTTGAAGTTTTCTAAAGACTTGCCATTTCCTGCTTGAAAGTCTATCTTCTCACACTTAGGAAAAAATTGGTATGTGGGCCAAAAAATGGCCAAAATTTTTAGTGACTCATAGGGAAGCATGCCTACTATGCTTGAGAACCTAACCACTTTCCTTTCCTAGTCCATTGGGCATAGACTCATCAGCCTCTACAACTGGGTTGGTTTGAAACTGGATACAAGGTTGACCCTTTCTGGAACTCCCTCTTGAAACAATGAGGACATCACAAAATAACACAAAAGAAAGTGCCCAAGGCACCAAATGAAAAGAAACTAGCCTAGAACAAAACAAAAAAAACAACAAACAAATGTGCCTGAAACAACACTTGGAGGAATTTGAACAAAACTAATCTAATATATACATCCTAAAACTATATGTAGCTTTTCTTCCTTGATCAAAAGGAAAGTTTGATACTTTTCTTATGTTATGAGATAGGGGATTGAATAAGGCATATAGTTGCTTGACCCTTGGCCTTCATGCCTACCTTTTCTTTGCTGCAACTATTAGCTTCTTCATCATTATGCTCAATGAGAACCAATTAGCTCCAAATAGGTCAGCTATGCAAATCCAGACAGTCCCAAACTCTTCATATGGCTCCTTAACTACAACCTCCAATGGTGGTTCAAAAAAGCAAACCTCTTTGATTTTTATGGTCTCCTCAAAAAGACTGGACTTATCTTTTATTTCATATTTTTTAGGCTCATCAAGACGCTAATAGCCTATTCTAAAAATTTGAAATAAGTCCATATCAATAATGCACTCTTGGGGTGGTAGAGTTGGAAAACTACCCACTCCATCCCCCATGATTTGCTTGATAAAACTGCTCTTCTTGGCTGCAACCAACTCATAGTTGCCTTGGAGAAGAACATAACTAGCTCTCAAAATCTCAAACAAGTCCTCAAATGAGCCCTCCAACTGATTGGGAACCTCTGGCTGCTCCATAAGTTCATCAGTTTGATTAGCTACTTCATCATTTCTTCATCCATTTTATCATGTGGTATCTCATTTTTGGAATTGACAGCCTCAACCCCTTCATTCTTAACATAAGGTGGTAGCTTTGCATCCTCAATAGTGTAGTCTACTTCAAGCAATTGCTGCAAAAGAGTCTTCAATATGTTCTCCTTCACTCAAGAAGGTTGCTTTGATCTTTTATAGACCAAGGGGGGACCCTATGGTGATTTATTCCTCATAGTTACTTGTGATATCCTCCTCCTCAGCCTCTTTAGATGCATCTCTTTGGTTTTCCTCACAAAAGAGAGGCTCTTTCTCAAAGAGTGACATAATAGGCTCTCAAAAATGCTCAACAAGGTGAGAAGTTTTTAGGGAAGCTACCATAGGTTCTTGATTTTATTTCTAAATCTGCTCTACTTGGATCACCCTCACCTCCTCTTCTTGATTCTTTGTTTCTTGAATGGATCTCCATGAAGGAAAGGCTTTAGGCTTTTGACGGGAAAAGAATGGAGGCTGCAAGGTTTCTTGTCTGATTTTAGGAAACACCATCTCCTCTTTTAGCCCACTACTCTAAATGGATTTCCAATCTAGAAAAGATAGAGGATCTTGAGGAGGGAAGGATGGGGGTTGAATGAAATTGGATTTACTTGGCTACGTGACTTGGCCCCAAGATGGGAAAGGTAGTGATTCTCCTTTCATTTGCTGATTCTGCCTTTCTTCTTTCCTTGCCTTCAGCTCGAACTCTCTAATCTGATTTGCTATATTCTCTTGAAATAGCTCCTCCTTAAGGTGGTCAGTAACACAAGAGGGCTCCTAAAGAGGGATGAAGTCTTGGGACCAAATAATAGGTTGTTCCATAGCAAGCACTTCATTTTTTTGACAACCCCCTTGGATGGATTTCCAAGCAGGAAAAGACTGCAGAACATATGATGAACTTGGAAGATTCAAAGGAGTACTTGAAATGGCATCTTGAGGAGGAATGAATGACACATAATAAGGCTATGGAGATGCATACGTAGGAATCAAAGGTTAGCGGGGCTGACCCTGCTATTCCTCAAGTCTATCCAACTTGTCCTCAATGCTCTGAATGTAACTGCATATATCCATCATGTCAGCAGTGAGGTTGTTGAAAATTTCTCTCTCAATAGGTGCCCATTCTGCTTTCATTTGATGCAATTAATCCCTCACATAATGGATTTGGTGAGTAGGGACATTTTGACCATAACACTTTTGTGAGTACAACTCTAGTGCATGCTTGTCAAGGCTCACTAAAGTTTGCCTACGTGTTGGTATAGATGGCTCATGATATTGTTGACAAGGATCAGTATTTTGATGGGCTTATTCATATGGATGATCAAGGCAATACTCTTGCATATATACATCATGAGGAACTTGGAAAGGTTTATCATACCCTTGATAGAAATCTTGGTAGGGTTGATTGAGCTCATATGGATCATGAGGATCATATTGGGGTTGCTGATAAGGAGGTGAATAATAGGAATATTCACCATATCTATTCATGTTAGCCTCATAAGTCAAGTAGGAGCTGATTAAAACTTCAAAGAGACAAACCTGGTCTGGTCATAACTAGAAACTTTGATTTGGAGTTACCAATGGCGCTAATACTTGCCTTCAAAAGCAAATAACAATGATCAGGCACTTGGGCTGCTTAAACCAGATGATAGATGCTCAAAATCACCATTGATGTTTGCTGAATGCCTTCAAAGCCTGATATGTAAATGAACAACATCAAAATCCTTTCATTGCTTTGGACCTTAGTCCCACTAGGCATGCCAAAACTGATATAGCATAGAGTTGCACCCATATGGGAGAGTTTTTTAGGCTCTCCCACTTTCAGCCATAAGCATGAGAATAACCTCATGATGTGGGTGTCCTATGGTGAGGTTAGCCTCTAGGATTTTTAAAGAGACTAGTTCCTCTTGGTGGATCACCTAAAACTAATGTTGAAATGAAACTTCATGGGGAAAAGGGTTAGAATGGAGATAAGGGCTCCTAAAAGGTCTAACCAGGTGATGCACCAAAAATAAATGGACACTCATCTATGCTTGAACCCATACTAGATCAGTCATGAGACAATTTTGACGTGCACTATCTCAAGATCAAGTAAACACAAATTGGAAGAGGTTTAGGTAGAACACTAATCTAGACCTATAAAATCTTGAAAATACTTCAAAGAGGCAAGCAAAAGGCTAATGGACTAGAATTAAACTCATTCATTAATCCACCAAGCACAAGCATACTAAAGCACTAATCTAAGACAAGAAATAGGCAAATAAATCATCTCATTACATTCAAGAGGTAGTTCTTACAATATCTTGATAGGGTTTAGCCTGGTCGAAGGAGCACATTTTTGCAAAAATATTAATGAGAAATTGTCTCCCATCAAGATGACAAACTTCTAAAAAATTGGATCCCATTTTAAAATGGAAGATGTGAGATATATAGAGAAAGGGGGGGAGAGAGAGAAAGGGCCACATGAGAAGATGGGAGAGGGAAGAAGTCATTGAGTTGTTGATGTCTGCTAACTACTATCATCACCACTACCTTGACCATGAAATGCGTTGCCTAAGATCACCACAAAATCTTCTTGAAACCCTCTTTCATTCAAGTCTCTCTTTGGTGGATATTGAGAAGCCATGTCATGGGTAGCTGGATGTCTCCACCTGGCACGACTGAATTGATCTCTACATTAAAAATGACATGTTACTTTGACTTGTACATCTTACATGTAGGCTATTGACCACATCATCAGAGTTGAGACCACATCATTAGAGTTGAAAGGCAAAATCCTTATCCTTTTTTGCTGATTGGTCATCGAAATCCCACCAGGACCCTTTGAAAAATTGACCCTTTCTTATCTAGTGATTTGTTGAGCCTGAACTCGTATGAACCATTGGTCTTTTACTAGTTGGATGCCCTTGTGCCACTTGTCCTTGGTCGATTAGCCCTTTGGATTTGCTGACCATTTGAATTTAACGTTCCTCAATTTTTTTGCTTTCCTTGGCCCTTTTTTTTGCGGACTATCTTCCCTCGACAATTTCCTCAGGTCTTTTCTCTACCACTTTCTTGAAGTTATTTCTTCATAATTTTTGCCTTGGCTTGTCTTTTTGAGAACCCAAGAAGCACTTCTAAGACCAAATCAATATTTTGATGTCTCATTACTTATTTTAGGTTTCTGACTGCTCACAACTTATGAAGTAATTAAGTAGTGCTCCTTGGAGAACCCAAAATACGCTACCCAGACCAAATCAGGCTTTCCAAGCCCCACTACTTACTTACTTCAGACTTATCATTACTGATTACTCATGAAGTGAAATAAGCTGCGCTACCCAAGAAACCTGAAGTTATCTCCTTTGGAAAACCCAAAGACTTCCCAATGAGATAACCTGAAGCCTTCTATTCAAGACCATTTTAGGTCTTTAACACCTTGTTACTTACTACTTCAGAGCATTATAACTCTGCAACTTATAAAACCATTTAAGTCATGGGCTACAAAAAGTTTGAAGTCTTTTAAAGACTTGCCATTTTCTTCTTGAAAGTCTATCTTCTCACACTTAGGCAAAAATTGGTATGTGGGCCAAAAAATGGCCAACAAGAACATTTTTTGAGAATGTGAAGGTTTGTATTTTCTTCATCAGATTCTCATTTGCCCATAAGACTACCAACAAAGACCATGTGTCAAAATGAACTTATCACTTTAGGGGAAGAATAAAAATAAGAAATTATATGTGCGGGATATGTGAACTTACTTCCTAGGTGAATTCAAAATTTCATAAGAAAACAATCAAAAATTAAATATGATGAAAAGCCCAATAGAATGAGTAGGAGGTAGGTCAATTATTGTTGTGTTTAAAGCTACCTGTAGTATTACATTCAAACCATGCAATCAGGTGGATGCGATCAATGATAAGATTTATTATATCATTCTTGGTAAATTAAATGTGTAAAGAAGGTTCAAGGTATAAGGTAAATATATTATTAAGTTCAATATTATTGGTTTTGAAATAATTTATAAAATGAATGAGAGGAAGAATGATGATATTTATGGGAGCCAAATGATAATATATGCAAGAAGTAAACCATTTTTTATACTAGATCAGGTGAGTGTAAGAAGTTGAGAGGTCAAAAGGTGAAAACTAACAAAAAAAATTAGAGTTGAAAAATGTCAACAAAAATAAATATTCATTTTTAAGTAAAGAATAACACTTATTTTGAATCAGACATGGATATTTGAACCTAAAAATCATATCCATTCCGATTTGGTTTGAAACAAATATATGTTTTGTAACCCTAAAAACTTAGTTACGTTTCATAGGTCATAATTTTTGCATTTGAATTTGAAATTGAGTACCATTTTTTTGAAGGTATATAAATTTTCAAGAGGAGCCCAAATATGTAATTAAAATGCACTTTTGATTAAGTCCATATGTTATTTTAACATTTTCAACATAACCTATATTTTTTCATGATTATGCCTTGATTAGTTGTGATTAGAGAGATGTAAGTAGCCTTAGGGAAAATTGGGCATATATGAACACTATTTGTCATTATTTCATGATCAACTGTATTTATTTTAGAAAAAAATCACTGAATTAGGCCACAATTAGGTGTTATCAGGGACATTAAGGTAGATTTTGGGGAAATCAAACATGTTTGAGTACCATTTGTCATTATTGAATGATCAAATGCCATTATTTGAGAAAAATTGATCAAATTATGTCTTGATGAGGTGCAATCAGATAGATGTAGGTATTTTTGAGGAAAATTATCCATAAATGAGCATCATTTGTTGTCATTTCATGATCTAATGTCATTACTTGAGAAATGTTGACTAGAGAAGGTTCTGATTAGTTGCAATCATATAGATGTAGGGGAATTAGGCATATATGAGCAATATTTATTGTTATTTAATGATCAAATATCATTATTTGAGAAAAATTGATCGTTTTAGGCACTAATTAGGTGTTATTAGATACATGAAGATATATTTTGGTAAAATCAAGCATGTTCGAGTATCTTTTATCATTATTTCATGATCAAATATCATTATTTGAGAAATTTTGACTTGATTAAGCCTTGATTAGGTGTGATTGGATAAATGCAAGTAGATTTAGGAAAAACTTGGCATATATGAGTACCAATTGTCCTTATATTGTGATAAAATGCCATTATTTAATCAAATTTGATTGAATTAAGCCCTAATTAGGTGCTATCAAGTATGTGAAGGTACATTTGGAAAAAATTAAGCATGTTTGGGCACCATTTATTATTATTTTATGATTGATCAACTTTAATTGAGAAATTTTGAACTAGATTAGGCCTTAATTAGGTGAAATCATATAGATGTAGGTAGATTTAAGGGAAATTAGGCATATATGAGCACCATTTGTCATTATTTCAATTGTCATTATTTTGTAAAAATTGGCTGGATTAAGCCCCAATTAGGTGCTATCAAATACAAAAATGTAGGTTTGGGGACAATAATGCATGTTTGAGCACCATTTGTTGATATTTAGTGATCAAATGTCATTATTTGAGAAAAATTGACTATATTAGGCTCTAATTGGGTTTAATTAGGTACATGAAGGTAGATTTTGGGAAAATTAAGAATATACGAGAACTGTTTATTGTTGTTTTGTAATCTAATGTCATTATTTGAGAAAATTTGACCATATTAGGTGTGATTGAATAGATGTATGTAAAATTGGTCATATATGTGCACCATTTATCATTATTTTGAGACCAAATGTCATTATTTGAGAAAGATTAACTAAAATAGGCCTTGACTAGGTGCTATTAGGAACATGAAAATAGATTTCAGGAAAATGAGGCATGTTGGAGCACCATTTATCATAATTTCATAAGGTAATGTCATTATTCTAGATAATTTGACCAGGCAGATGGATAATTGTAGGTATACTTGAGGCAAATTGGGCATATTTGAGCACCATTTATTGTTATTTTGTTAGTGATTGTGATTATTTAACAAAAATTGATTGAATTAGGGCTTGATTGGGTGTGATCAAATACATGAGGGTAGATTTAGGAAAATTTAGGAATACATTAGAGCCATTTGTCATTATACTGTAATTGAATGTTAAAATTTGAGTAAAATTATTTATAATAGGCCTTACTTGGGTATAATTGGATAGATTCAAGTAAATATTTGGGCTAAATTAGGCACATATAAGCACCATTTATCATTATTTTGTGATCAAATGTTTTTATTTGAGAAACATGAAGGAAGATTTGGGGAAATTCAAGGATGTTTGAGCACCATTTGTTGTTTTTTCATGACTAAATCTTGTTATTTGAGAAAAATGATTGAAGTAGGACCCAATTAGGTGCTTTCAAACACATAAAGGTGATTTTTTTTGTGCCATTTTATGTTATTTTACAAACTATTTAGTTAGTTGATAAAATTTGAATGGATTAGGCCTTGATTAGGTGAAAATGTCCATTCAATTGCACCTAGTTAGGACTTAATTCAATTAAAATTTATCAGATAATGAAATTTGAACTTGATAAAATAATAAATGGTGCTGCCAATGCTAAATTTGGGTTAATCAAGGGATGTTAACTAAAATTATTATGTAAAACATTATATATAGACATATAATTTTTAATTAAGATACATTTAATTAGTGTGTATACAAAGTCATGTGTTTAATATCATCTCAAGTCTCATTATTATCATTGTGACTAACAATTTAACTTTAACCACTTTCTTACATCATTTTCCATCTCAAAATTCATTTGGTTAAGGCAATGGATTGTTAATAGGGTACAAGAAATATTCACAACATGCTAGTCCTACAAGTAGATAGGTTATAGTACAAAGGCTACAAAAGGGCGTGGGACTCATCAAAAGTACATTTTGATTGAATATTGTGGTTCATTATGATGTAGTTGCATGTTGCACATAGTTCAATTATATTGGTTTGTTGTCGTAAGGAGTCTTAGAGGTCATTTATCATCAATAAATATCCTTAGTTAGGCTTCATCAGTCATTTAGATGCATTTTTAGGTTTCCCACCTAAATAAAAACTTTAAAAATTTGAATTTGCAATGAAGAGTTTCAAAAGTCTTAACAAGTTGTAAAGGTTCTAAAATTTAGGCAAGGGATCCCTAGGGTTAAATTGTCTTTGTCAATGTATTTTAATATTTTCACCTTTGTTTTAATTTTTTCTAATCATAGTTTAGTCAAAAATATGAAATGCAACATTCAAGTAGGCTAAACTAAACATGTACTAAGATAAGCCTTGGTGGTTGAGAAGAATTTAGATATTAGAAATAGACTTAAGAAAAATTTGGACGTTGGATGAACATCAAATCACCAACATAGGAGGTGTAGAACACCATATTTGAAGGAAAGGAACTCAAATTAGAAGACAAAGGTAAATTCTGTGTATGACTATCAAGAATTGTGGGCTTTTGTGTGAGTTTGTAAGTTTCTCTTGAATAAAGTAGTTTTGTGTTGTTTCCAATTAAATATATTGATTTTATTTAATGTAAAAAACCACATGGTGAATATTTTTTGTTGTTGTTTTCAAGTATTAATTCCAATCTCTTAGTTTGTAGGGTCAAAAAATAAGGTTTTGTGTATGCAGTCAGGTAGAACAAGAAGATTTCATGGTTTTTTCTAAGTAAAAACCAATATAATGGTTAGAGCGCCTAAATAAAATCTTAGAGACTCAAATATAAGTGAAACCAACCTTTGAAAACTCTTAGAAATTTTTTTTCCTCAATTTATTACTCCCAGACAAGTTGCAGACTATAAAACCCTATAATAGGGTTTTAGAAAAAAAATTATTTTTCTTGAGATTTACCCTTTGGAAATTATTGAAACTTTGTGAATAGTTGATAGGGGATGTTTATTAAGAATTAAATGTGGTTTTAATATGTTTTAATCACTCTAAATAAAAATATAAGTGACTAAATAAGTGATCATGTTTTTATAGAGCTTTATGTTGTTAGGAAAACAAGGTTTTAGGTGGGAAAACTCATTTTTATCCCAAACTATAAATCTGATTCACATGAAATTTGTTATGTGACTAATATAGGGGTATATTAAGAGTATAAAAAATGTTTTAAGGCTTCAATAATATTTTAATAATAATTATAAGTGAGTGTGTGTAACCAACACTGAATTAAGTCTAAAATAGGGTAAGAAGGAACAACTTTCAGATTGGTTTGTATCTTTAGTCATTAAAGGATCTAAGGTTCATTTGTCATTATTTGTGATATATATTAAATGTTTAAATTAGTTTATTCATAATAAAGTATGATTTATATTGATAAATCTTAAAACCCTAATTGAGTTAAGGAGATTAGGCTACAAGCCTAATAGGTCAAAATATATTATTATTTAAAAAAGACTTTAAGGATTCCATTGCACCATTTGTGGTATCCTAGCACAATCATATTGTTTCAAATTTTAAATAGTCTCATTTAATTGTTGACAAGTTGTGAAGGTAACTTGACATGGTGGTAATCAATGTAAGAGGCAGACGATAAAGAAGATAACCTACTCAGGCAATGTTGCTTGAGGAGATCAAGCATATTTAGGCTAGGTTGTAGGCCATGGATATTTATTAGAGAAGAGGAGTTGACAAGGGAGTTTTTAGTGATAGAGAAGAGGAATATATACCTCAATAAGGAGTAGAACCAGAGGAAGCAAAATATAGAGTAGAAAAAAGATTAATTAGAGTAGTCATGGGGGTTAGTTTCAAGCCCAAGTTGGAGCTACCTAGGTATGAAGGTAGACTGAATGTAGAAGAGTTTGTTGATTGGATCAATTACATGGATAATTATTTTGATTATGAAGGCATAGAATATGATGAAAATAAGATGAAGTTTGTAGTTACTAGATTAAAAGGACATGCATCCCTTTGGTGGGATGGAGTACAATATGAAAGAAAGAGAAAAGGAAAACCCAAGATCAAGAGCTGGGATAGGATGGTGGCTAAGATAAAAGGAAAGTTCATGCCAAAGGAATACCAAACCAATTTATTCAAAAGACTTCAAAATTTAAGCCAAAAGGAGATGATAATTAAAGCCAAAATTTTATAGGTTAACTATCAAAGCAGGTCACATTGAATAAGATGCTAAGAAGGTAGATAAATATATGAATGGATTGAGATTCAACACTCAAAATGAAATTAGTATTTTGACACCAAAATAAATTAAGGAGTTATACCAATATGCCTTGAAAGTAGAGGATAAATTATCAAGGAAATAAGTACAACATTCAAGAGGTAGAGGTAGAGGCAGAACTACTAGGAGCAGAGGACAACATGGTTGGAGTCAACTACAAGAACATCATGAAGAAATAAATAACCCACAAAGCCAAGGGCAAGTCACAAGAGGTGGCTATTTTTTTAGAGGTAGAATACCATTCATAAGAGGTAGAGGAAGAGACTTTTTTGGTAGATGTTTCAAGTGTAATAACTATGGGCATAGATCTTGTGAGTGCCCTGATAATCCTTCTAAAAAATAAGGTAGTGCTCACATAGCTCAAGATGATGAAGATGAGAGTGTGGAATCACATTCTCATGAAGATGCACCTGAAGTTGGATAATCTCTACTTATGAAGAGGGTCTTGCTTAAGACAAATAAAGAAATCAAAGAACCTACTAAAAGGAAGATGTTTAGAACCAATTATAAATCCAAGGGTAAGTGCTAAAAAGTCATTAAATATAGTGGAAGTACTGATAATTTAGTGTCATTTGAAATGGTTGATAAGCTAGGCTTAAATAAATCCACTTGTCATACTCCTTACAAAGGGTCTTGGCAACAAAAATGACATCAAGTCTTGGTGAATGAGCAATGTAAGGTAGAATTTCAGATACAAAGCTACAAAGATGAGGTGTTGTGTTATGTAATGCCAATGGATGTCTGCCATGTTCTTTTAGGTAGAAATTGGTAGTTTTACATGAATGCAATGCATGACATGAGAAGATATACCTATACCTTTGAGAAGGATGGAAGGAAGCACACACTTACACCTTTGAAGGATGAGAGTACAACAAGGGAGGACAATCCTAAGGTGTTGTTAATAAATGGCAAAGATTTCTTGCATCAAATCAGAAAGGAAGAGGTAAGTTATGCATTGATTGGTATGTTGAGCACACACTTATACTGAGGGGAGGTGCGAATCAATATAAGGTAATATTTTAATTTTTCAAATTGATAATCACAATAATATCAATCACACAACATCAAAAATTAAGAAGACAAGAAGAACACAAGATTTATGTGGAAACCCTTTTGGGAGAAAACCATGGAGGAAAGGATTGCTTGGATCTATTGTCTAAATCCAACCATAAATAAAATTATTCTTAAAAAATTTGTAGGAACCAACCTATTGGAGACACCAATCCACATTGCTAAATAATTTATGGTCACCAACCTACTAGAGACACCAATCCCCACTGCTAAACAATTTGTAGGAACCAACCTACTAGAGACACCAATTCCCATTGCTAAGCACCAACTTAGCAAGAGACACCAATCTCTTCTTTCTGAGGCATCGAAATCTATTGAAAAAATATTTTACCATACTATTGTTGCTTCATCAATTAATGATGGAAAATTTAATTTCCTCTTCTTCTTCTCCACAAAAATCTACTTATGATTGAAAGATAGAAAGAATTAATTCCATATCTTTCTCAACCTTCTATCTACCTTATATAGACTTTAAAGGATATTCACAAAGGAGGCATCCCATCCAAGAGGCACCTCTTCTCCAAAATATGTGTCCCAAGACATTTATATTGACATTTTCATCGATATTTCCATTGACAATTCCATTGACATTTCCATTGATATTATTATTGACAATTCTATTGACAATTTCGTTGGCAATTTTATTGACATCAATTACAATTCTTTTGACATTTATGTTGGAAATTCCATTGGCATCAATTAAAATTCCTTTGACATCAATGACAATATTCCAACAATCTCCCCCTTTGTCATTGATGGAAAATTTATAGAGAAACTCCCCCTTGTTGTAGTTCTGCTCCTTTGCTCCCTCTTTTGTTAATTCTTCCCCTTTGACATCAATGACAAAGGGATGTTCATTATACTTCCATCCACAAATAAATCATGGAAAACATCCATGTTATATTTTTGAACATCACCACAACTGAATGATTGTGTTTCTGATCTTCCCTATCCTTTTACATAAGGACTTATTCTTTTCTTATTTATTCTCCTTGAATTTTATTAAATCTGGGCTTTTTGACATTATCTACATCCATCTATATTATATCTCGTTGCTCAAGTGGTAACTCCTCTTTTCCATTTCCATCGAGTCTTAAGGAAAATTGATTCTCTTTACATTTAAGTTTTATTACTTGGAGATTGTGATTTAAATCATATTCAAAACCCTCCTAAAGAGTGATTGTGAAATATTCTGGTGAGCCAAACACAAATGCAACAAATGGCTTGATAATATGTTATCATCCAATATTGAAAGAAATGAATATCTACCTCCTTCAATAAACTTCTTGCCAATTGTAAATACAATAGTAAAAGGCATGCAACCTGTCATTATCTAAGATATGAGAATTTAAAAATATTTCACAAGATTAGTAGATCAAACAATGGATCATGCATTTTAACCACAGCCTACAAAAGTGGTTCTTCAATAGACATCCAAGTCTCAAATTTTTTTTGTTTCCTATTGTATAACATCAACTTTGTCCTGATCATATTTCTCATTCTTCTTTCCAACCATATCTTATATCTCTCTAATATTTTGTGAAACTTCATCCTTTAAGTTTTATTTTCACTGGAGCTAAAAGATAATGCAATGATTAGCTTCCCATATATTTTTACTTCTTATTATGAGCTTAGTGATACCTCTTGTGCACAGAATGTAGTTTGCACAAGCATAGGTATATCTTTCTTTTCTTGATCCTTCTTTTTTTCCGTACTTTTTAAGTTTCTTCTTTTTGTTTACTCATGGCTTACACTTTCTTATTTTGCCTAGGAATTTTTATAAAACCACTTCCATATAAGTGCATTGTATGTCCATAGTTTTTGCACTTATAACATATGACATTGTAATCTATTAAAGGATAAAATGAATTATAGTTCCTATTTGACAGCCCATAAGTAATTATATTTTTGTTCTAACCAGAATGTCTTGCATGAGTCCCACAATCTATTATTTTATGACCCAAGTGATTACACAAAAAGCAATACCCAAAGAAAGAGTTTAAAACCTGGTCATGTGTGCCTACCTTGGAGGATATGACTTGATAAAATTATCCTTGTTATCATTTGGAGGTGTGATTTTTTTCTATGGGACTTGACTCTCTTTCTTATTGATGATAGGAATTTTAGGAACATTTTCATAGATTTTTGTCTTTTCCTCATTTGCCTTCTTTGGTGGCTCTTTGTGATCTTATTTATTGGCCATCTAATTTTATTTATATCCAAGACCAATATTTATAAATTTTGACCTTCACCAATTTATGATATCATCTAATATAGCGGTACTCTTCTCAAATTTGAGTCTTCTATTTAGCTTGGTGATTGTTTTTTCTAGTTCTTTCCTTAAGGAGACAATCTCAGATTCTAACCTCTCACAATTTTCTTCCTTTTTGCTTAATTGGATTCACACCTCCTCTTAAATAATTTTTTCTTATTAAATTTAAATCTTGAGGTTGATGTTAATCATTTCAGATTCCTCAATATCTTGGTACATTTTTCTCTTGAATCGTAATCCTCTTTTTCATATTTTTGCAACTACAATTTTTGCTTCAAATTTATTTTCTTAAGTTGATTGATCTCGCTTAAGGCACATATGAGTTCTTATTCAAGATCTACCTCTTCTTAATATTCAACATATTCTTCCTCTTTCAAAGTGTCTTCACTTGTAGAGGCATCATTTTTTATTTCAATAGCCATGAATAAGATATCTTCTCTATCACTAATAGATAAACTCTCTTTAGATAAACTACTTTCCTCTTTGGGATAGAGGCTTTTCTTGTGCTTTTGAAAGATCCTTTTTTTCTTTGGTTTATCTTGTTTGTGGCCTTTATTTATATTATGATCTTATTCCTCATCACTATTTTCATTTTTTTATCATATGGGTATTTGGCCGCAAAATGTCCTACCTTTCCACAATTCAAGAATTTAAAAGGTAAGTTACCTTTGTACTTGTTGGATCCTTTCTTCAACTTCTTCACAAAATGATCTTCTTATTCATTTGATTCATTATTGGAACTATCACTTGGATCAAGATCTTTATTCTTCATTTTATTCTAGGATTTGAAGGCTACCTCTTATTTTGATGATTTCTCCTTTTTGGTCCTCATTTCATATGTTGTGAGGATCCCATGCAATTCATCCATAGTTAGTTTATCCAAGTCCTTCATTTCCTCAATTGATGAAAATTTTGCATCAAATCTTAAGGTAAGTGACCTTAGCACCTTTTGAATGATCATTGGCTCTTCAAAAATTTCACCAAGTCCTTTGATGGTATTTACAATTTCATCCACACGAAGTAGATAGGTTGTAATGTTTTCTTCATCCTTAATTTTCAAAATTTCAAATTGTCTTATATGTGTTTGAAGCTTAGATTTATTTACCTTGTCATCTCCTTCATAGATGTTCTTTAGTTTATCCCAAATCTCTTTTATTGATTCACAGTGCATTACTTTAACAAACTTTGATTCTGATAGACCACACAAAATTACATTCATAGCTTTTGCATTATTTTCACTCACCTTATTTCCTACCATATTTTTTGGAGGAGATGATGGAGCTACATATTTTCCCATAATTTATTACAAAATATCAAATTCAAAAGACATTAGTTAAGTGTGCATCCTTATGCTCCATAAGTCATAGTTTGTTCCATCGAATAATGAAGCCCTTTTTGAGGAAAATCCTTCTTGATCAACCATGTGTACTCTTGAGATCTACCTTCTATCAGTTGGACTATTTCTAAAGGAACCCACTCTGATATTGATTATTGAGCACACACTTATACTAAGAAAGGGGGTGAATCAATATAATGTAATCTTTTACTTTTTCAAATTGATAATGACAATAATATCAATCATACAACATCAATAATTAAGAATACAAGATTTATGTGGAAACCCTTTTAGGAGAAAACCAAGGAGAAAATGGATGCCTTGATCTACTATCCAAATCCAGCCAAAAATAAAATTATTCTTAAAAAACTTTGAGGCACTATTTGAGACACCAATCCTTGTCACTAAACAACTTGTAGGCACAAACTTACTAAATAAACCAATACCCACTACTAAGCAATTTATAGACACCAACCTACTAGAGACACCAATCCCCACTAATAAGCACCAAATTAGTAAGAGACACCAATATCTTCTTTTCGAGGCACCAACCTCTACTGAAACAATATTCTACCATACTATTATTACTTCATCAACAAATGATGGCAAATTTAATTTCCTCTTCTTCTTCTCCACAAAAATTTGCTTATGATTGAATGATAGAAATAGTTAATTATATATCTTTCTCAACATTCTAACCACCTTATACAGCCTTCAAAGGATATTCACAAATGAGGCATCCCATACAAAAGACACCTCTTCACCAAAATATGTGTTTGTTGACAATTCTATTGACATTTACATGCATTTTCCATCGACAATTCCATTGATATTTCTATTGATAATTCTATCAACAATTCTGTTGATATTTCTATTGATAAATCCATTAACATCAATTACAATTCCTTTGAAATTTCTATTGACATCAATTAAAATTCCTTTGACATCAATGACAATATTCTAACATGGTAATCCTAGAAAAATCATTAACACTATAAAATTAACTAATTTTCATATAGAAGATTAGAATTTGTTAAATGAGTTTACAGATATTGTTGTGGATGACCTTCCTAATGCTTTACCTCCAATGAGGAGCATCAACCATCATATAAAACTTATTCTAGGATCTAATCTCCCAAAAAAGGCAACATATAGGATGACACCTAAGGAAAATGACAAGATAAAGAACCAAGTTTAATAATTATTGGATAAAGGACTAATCAGTGAGATTTTGAGTCCTTATGCTATTCTAACATTATTATAACCTAAAAAGGATGGAGGTTGGATAATGTGTACTGATTCAAGGGATATTAATAAGATCACAATCATGTATATATTTATTTTGCCTAGAATTGATGATCTAATGGATTGTCTAAGTGATGCAAGGTAATTTTATAAGATAGTTCTTAAAAGTGGCTATCATCTAATTATAATCAGAGAGGGAGATGAATGGAAAATTACTTTCAGGACCAATGATGGGATCTATGAATGGCTTGTTATGCCATTTGGGCTAACTACTGCTGCAAGTACCTTCATGAGGATTATGAATGAGGCGCTCAAGGATTTTATAGGTAATTTTTTCATTATTTACCTTGATTTATAGTCAATAAAAGGATTAACATTGAAGACATCTTATAATGGTTTTGAATAAGTTGCATGAAGTAAAGTTACTAATCAATCTCAAGAAGTACAATTTTATGAAAACATAATTGGTTTATTTGGGGTTTGTTATCTCTCAAGAGAGATTGAATATGGATAATTAAAAATGTAAATCCATAATGGAATGGCCTACTCAAAATAATCCATTTGAGATAAGAAGTTTTCATGGCTTAACTAGTTTCTACATAAAGTTTATAAAAAAATTCAGTAGTATTTGTGCTCTAATTATGGAAATAATAAAGGGGAACATCAAGCCATTTATATGTAATAAGGAACTTGATAATTTTTTTTAAATTATTAATAAGAATATCATAGAGCAACCCATTCTATCCTTGCTTGATTTTAGCAAACTTTTCCAAGTGGAGTGTGATGCTAGTGGAACTACCATAGGAGCTATTCTAAGTCAAGAAGGCAAACTAGTTGCTTATTTTAGTGAGAAAATTAATGAATAAAATAATATTTATTCAACATATGACCAATAATTCTATGATATTATTCAAGCCTTGAAGAAATGGAGACACTACCTGATGCCGAAATAGTTTGTATCATATATAGATAACCATGCTTTACAATTTATCAGTAGTCAAACTAAGCTATGTCAAAGGCACATGAAATGGGTTGAGTTTTTGAAAATTTTATCTTTTGTTATCAAGCATAAAAGTGGACAATCTAAAAATGTTTTAGAATCTTTGAGTAGGAAAATTTTGATTTTGCAGGAGTCTCAAGTCAACAACTTGGGATCTGACTCATTGAAGGACTTGTACAAGGAAGATCCTAATTTCAAAGATGCTTATAAAGCATGTGAGAATATAGTGAGTAGAGATAAAAGTAAATGGGTGGATTATATGTTGCAATGAGGACTTTTATTTAACGGTGACTAGTTTTGCATACCAAAAATAACAATGAGAGAAAACCTGTTGAAGGAGAAACATAATGGTAGCTTGGCAGAACATTTTGGGCATGATCAAATGATTGATCAATTGGGTACACATTAATATTGGCTAGGGATTAAAAGTGATGTAAAGATTTTTTTTGAAATATGTAGAATATGTTAATATGCGAAAGGTACAAGTTAAAATGTAGGCCTATACCAAATATTACCAATTCCTAGTAGACCATGGGATTCAATTATCATGAATTTTATGTTTGGGATACCAAAGACTCAAAAAGGTAACGATTAAATATTTGTGTTAGTTGATAGGTTTTCAAAAATGGATCATTTTATTCCTTGTAAAAAAAAGAGATGCAACTCATATTGCTGATATATTCTTCAAAGAATTAGTAAAAATGGATGGGCTTCCTAAAAGCATTATCTCTGATAGGGAAACCAAGTTTGTCGGTCACTTTTGGAGGAATATTTGAAGGAAATTTGGGACAAATTTAATATTAAAATCATCCTACCATCCTCAGAATGATGGTCAAACTGAAGTGGTCAATAGAATCCTTAGAAACATCTTTAGAAGCTTGATGAGTGATCATCCCAAACAATAGGATCAAATATTACCCCAAGCAAAATTTGCATACAATGACTCTCCACATATAAGTACAAGATTTAGTATAGTTCATATTTTGTATGGAATTCATCCAAGGGGTGTCTATGAGCTAAGGAACTTAGGAAAACAAGATAGAATAAGCACTAAAGGAGAAGATTTTGTAGTAGCTATACAAAAACTCTATGAATAGGTAAAACAAAAGCTAGAAATGAGTTCAAGTAAGTATAATAAACATGTTGATTTGAAAATAATATAAGTGCATTTTTAGGTAGGTGATCTTATACTTGATTATCTTATAAAATAAATATTTCTCAAAGGGGAATACAATAAGTTGAAATTGAAGAAAATAGAACCTTGCAAAGTCTTTAGGAAATTTTTAGCTAATGCCAATATCAAATGTAGCTGATATATATCATTTTATATAAGATGATAAATTAGATAATTAACCCAAAGAAAATAATGATTAAATTATCCATTAAGATCAACAATTACTGAAGAGACAACCAGATCAACCTAAAGCCATCATAGACAAGAAGGTGATAAAGAAGATAAGGGATAAATAATATTTTAAGTAATTTATTAAGTGGAATAACCATACATTTGAATACCCAATATGTATGTCACCTGAAAATATCAAAAAGTATGGAAACAATTTAAAATAACTCATGAGCATGAGTTTATGAACAAGTCTTTTATTCCCCAACAATATGATGCGGGTGTATGTTGTACATAGTTCACTTGGATTGATTTGTTATATAAAGTATTATTAGATTTCATGTATCATAAATAAATACACTTATTTATTCTTCATAAATCATTTATAGGTCATTTATATGGATTTTTTTTTTGTTTCCTACCTAAATAGAAAATTCAAAATTTTGAATTTGCAATGAAAAATTTCAAGAGTACTAGCAAGTTGTAAAGGTAATGAACTTTAGGTGAGGTATAATTAGGGTCAAATGGTATTTTTAAATGTATTTTAATATTTTCAAATTTGTTTTAATGTTTTCTAATCATAATTTGGTCAAAAATATGAAATGCAATGTTCAAGGAGGATAAATTAAACATGTACTAAGATAAGCTTGATGGTTGAGAAGAATTTGGATATTAAAAATAGATTTAATAAAATATTTTAAGTTGTATGAACATAAAATTACCAATATAGGAGGTTTAAAATGATATATTTGAGGGAAATGAAATCAATTTAAAAGACAAAGGTGAAAAAGTTGAAAACTTTATGTATGATTGTCAAGAATTACAAGTTTTTGTGTGAGTTTATTAAGTTTTTATTGAATAAATTAACTTTGTTTTGTTTAAAATTAAATTTATTGATTTATTAAATTTATAATACCACATGGTGGATATTTTTTTTTGTTTTTTTCAAGTGGAAATGGCAATCTCTTAGTTTGCAAGGTCAAGAAATAGGGTTCTGTGTTTGTAGTTAGGTAGAACAAGATTTCATGTTTGATTTTTGAGAAAAATCCTATAGAATGATTATATGGACTAAGAAAAACATTATATACTCTAATATAAGTGAAACCAAAATTTTGAAACTCTTATAAAAAAATTTATCCTCAATCTATTGCTCTCGAATAAGTCACAAATTGTAAAACCCTGAAACAAGGTTTTAGAAAGAAAAAGTTGTTTTCTTGAGATTTACCCATTGGAAATTCTTGAAACTTTGGAAATAATTGATATGGGATGTTTAATAATAATTAAATGTGTTTTTAATCCATAAAATTGAAAATATAAGTGATTGAGTTTCAAGACGCCTGTATGTTGTTAGGAAAACATGGTTTTAGGTGGGGAAACTCATTTTTCTCCCAAACTATAAATCCAATTACTATAAAATTTGGTATGTGAATGATAAAGGGGTATATTAAGAGGATTAAAAAGTTTTTAAGTATTAAATTATATTTTAATAATAATTATAAGTGATTGTGTGTAACTAGAACTGAATTAGGCCTAAAATAGGGTAAGAAGGAACAACTTTCAAATTGGTTTGTATCTTTAGTCATTGAATGATTTGAGGTTCATTTGTCAATTTTTGTGATATATATTAAATTTTTAAATTATTTTCATCATCATAAAGTATGATTTCATTTGATAACTCTTAAAACCCCAATTAAGTTAAGGATATTAGGCTACAAGCCTAATAGGTCAAAATATATTATTCTTCAAAAAAGACTTTAACAATTCCCGTGCAACACCTTGTGAAAAATGTAACACTTTAAAAAAAATGACACCCAAATTTGAGTTCATGTACAAAAGTTATGGCCTATAAAATGTAGAGTACATTTTAGTGTTACAAATCATATTTTCATTTCAAGCCAAAAAGGATATTTGTTCCTGATGGATATCCATTTCCATTTTATTTTTTCCCCTCCAATTTTGACTCAGGTATTGCTTGGTTTTAGGTATGTGTACATAAACTTGATTTTTTTATAGCACATGAACATCATACAAATTCACATAGTTCCTTTTTCTTTGCCTACTTTTTAAATTTAGTTACTTATATCTGTATGTAAAATGTTAGATGGGTTTTTTCAAGAAAATATATATATATATATATATATATATATATATATATATATATATATATATATATATATATATATATAAATAAAATTGATTGATATTAATTTTTCCCCTTATGTAGGTCCCACTAGTCAATAGATACACACATTGAAAAAGGTTAATAGCTTTTGAATCTTTTTATATTTTTGAAAAATTAAAAGTATTGTGACATTCTACACTTCACTGGCTACAATCTAAATAATAATAAATTTTAAGCATATTTGTCTTGGGGTGAAAATAAAGTTTTGTTTTTTAAGTAAGTGCTCAATTAAATAATTAATGTAAATAATTATTAAAAAATAATAACAATAGTCATCATTATGTCCTCGGCATAGCCACAAAAATATTAATTCATTCCTTATTAAAAAGGATCAACGAAAAACATACTTATTTTTTGTGAAACTATAAAGTATGAGGAGTGATGTATTGAAATTGATAAATTAATATAATTTTTTTCATTTAATTGAAAAATAATTAGGCTTAAAAATTATTTTTGACCTATTAAAACTTCTCTTTTTATGCTATGATGTTTTTATTTTGGAAGGCCCTCAAATCCTCAATCAAAGTTGAGGTATGCTTGTTTTAATGAAATTTTACTACCCCATTTTGGTCCCTCATTAACTTGATATGAATAATAAATATGTATTAAAATCATTACAACTAATGACACACTTTACATTTTGTATAGATATCATGATAATCAAATATGTCTTAAAAAATATAAGTTGAATATATTCACTATGTGCATAACCCGACAATACTTACTCATATATGTTTGAAATAAGTATAGAATACAAGTTTTGCATTGTTTCCATCTTATAATTTTTATTAAATGAGTGATATAAAATGATATAGTTAATTAGTATATATATACTAATTAACTATATCATTTTATATCACTCATTTAATAAAAATTCTAAGATGGAAACAATGCATATATATATATATATATATATATATATATATATATATATATATAAACTTCCTTTCTAAATAATATTTAAACCAAGGTATATCATTAGTGTTAATACCCATATGGATTATTTACACACTTATATATATATATATATATATATATATATATATATATATATATATATATATATATATATAAAAGTGTGTAGATACTCCATATGGGTATTAACACTAATGATATACCTTAGTTTAAAGATTACCCAAAAGGGAAGTTTTGTATAAAATTTGAAGTTAGTATTTTTAATGAAAAATCAATATAAGTTGTGTATATGCATTATATAAATGTCTTCATTCTAGACATGTCATGTGGATGCTTAACAATAGCCATACATTTTTAAATTTCAATAATATTTTGAAGGAAAACATTTCATTTCTCATTTTTTTAATTTTTTGATCTAATGGAAATGAAATCAAATTATGAAATGATTTTTTTTGTGTAGATTAGTTAGTTTAGATGGCTGATGATATTATATACCTAAATATGGTATAAGACCTTTATTCTCAATGTTTTATCTTTAGTATACCATATTTGGAAAACTTTTACATTTTAGCTTTTGTTTCTAGGATAATTTCAACCAACATAGGTATATAATTGGTCCATTGAGCCTAAAAAGAAACTCAAAACTTATCAAAAAGGTATTTAATAAAATAATTGGACTATTAATTACTTGTTAGCCAAACATACCTCAAAAATAGAAGCTGAATCATCCATAAGACAAACTCGTATATTGTATAGGTTCATTTAGGACAAACATGTATACTTATGAGTTTCCCCTTTTATATTTTTGGGCTTGTTTGCATTTTTTTCATTGATCACATGCCTTTAAATTTACCTTTATACATCTCTAAAGTTGTCTAGTGTGAATACATTATCCTAGATAGGCCTATATATAAAAGGTCTTGTCAAAATATAAGAGTATAGGAGCTACACATATCACACATAGACAAATAATTCAAAATAAGTCACATCAAAGGTCAAGCTTAGAGAAAAGCATCAAATCCTTCATACTTAAGACATTATCATTCTATCTTGGCATCTCATCATTTCCATTCTATCTAAGAAGGGTTTGAGATAGTAATAGTTGTATTATCACTTATAGGCTAGTGAAGTTTCAAAACACTCATTTGAGATATTACATATATGCACAAACATAAAACTACATGGAGGTATGATTCTAAGCATGTGAGATACGTAGTTTATGATGCTGCTCTGATGGATACTTGATTCCATTAATTTTGTTTGTTTTTAGAGTGTTAAGTTGGGTAAAAGATAATTTTTTTATATTTTGCACATTATACCCAATGGATATACGAAGAAAAGACAAATGCATAATAGGAAAATGATAGTGCACAAGTGATAGTGTAATTATATTACAAAACCCTATTAGGACAAACATAGCCCCATGAATACAATCATGTCCAAACATAATTTCCATGGTTGGACCTATAAAAGAAGCATTTGTATAATTCATGAGTCTATTCAAAACAACAAACACTTTAAAATTTTTTTCACGTTAGTCTTTCTTTTCTTGTGATATTACACAATCATATATTATGCCTAGGAGGTTTATAACACTTAACCTATTAGACATGGTACTAGGTCAAGTTCTGATAGTTGAAATTTTAAACAACTACCTTTTCACACCACTCGTGTTTCAAAAATGGAAAATATTGAGAAATATTTATACAAAGGTCCCACCCCAAAATAATAGTGAGCATGAAAATGGAAACCATGATAACCTCCAACCAAACCTAATAATATGCCAAATTTTCAAGGTATGGATAAGGAAAAATTTGAAGACTTTATTGCCAATAATACTAAGGACTTAGAAACTATGACATATTTTATTACTAAATCTTGAGATAAGAAAATTATGAACATGGATGATATGCAATAAAAACCTCCATTCAATGAAACTAACCCTTTTACATCAAGTGGTGAGGCTAATATTCCTCATACCAACAATCCAAATACCAATATTCCTCCAATGGATTCTTAAATTTAGTCTCTTAGTCTAGGGAACACTAATGCAAAACCTACATAAAATGGTGCATCTATTGATTTAATCATAAAAAATAAATCAATGACATGAAATAAAAATATCAAAAATCTCATAATCATCTACTAAACCTAGTCATATACCTTCATATTTTAACAAGGTAAGTCCACAGAGTTGAGGGATAATTATGAGGATATTACCCATAATGCAATCATGTTAATTAATGACACAATCATGATATTTAATTAATGTAATCACATTATTTAAATATAGGATCAAATTTTTTGAGTCATAATGCAATCACACTAAATTGAATAATAACGTGATCACGTTATTGACATTTACAATAACATGATTGCGTTACCTATGTGTAAAAAAATAAAAAAGGCAAACTTGAATACAAAATTACTCATTTTGCATTAGAGTTCCCTAGCTATGCCCTTGATTCCATGATTGTGTTCTACTTAAAAGTCTCCAGAGAGTGCAAGGAAGTTACCAGATTCACCCCACAGACCTATTGATCAATGATGCCACCGCATAGGAGAGGTAAGTGATAAAAATCTTCCCTATTTAACTGTAATTTTTCATAATTTTCATTATTTAACCTAGGTTTTTAATTCTAATTTTTTTTAATAGCCCATATTGTTAACCCTCCCAACCCTCCATAGAACCCTCTAATTGTTTCTCCTCCTAACCCTCCACAAAACCTTGTTGTTCCTCCTATCCCTCCACCTAACCCTCATACAGTTACCCAAAACCCCCTGGTAGTCAAGAGGTTTTGATTGACAACATTGTTGGAAATAAAATTGAAATTGAAGAGTTAATTGATAGAATGAAGGATTCCAGTTCAACCAACCCCTACTGCACCTAACTAGTTGATTCCATACATACCTTATTAGGTTAAATTGACTCTATAATTAGTCAAATTAGTCGATATACCTCACATAGGGATACTTGTAGGGCATATTATGATGAAAAATTGTTAGACCTTCAGGTCAAGAATTTGGATATTTCAAAAGTTGACAATTATGCCCTATTCATCGACCCAACCGCCAATGCCCCATTTCCTGTAACTACTAAACATTTTCTTATCCATCACTTGTACATAACTTAATCATGACCAATTTTTGGATAAATGGTGGATGGTCTTTGATGATCCACCACGTAACAACCATGAGGTGTTGTTATATTTTTTAAGGAAACTCTATTGTGAGTTTTTCCTCAACTAGATTCCCAATTATTTTGATTTTAGTGAGTTTTGGGGCTGAGGAAAAGGCTCTACATAGGATTGACCAGGTGCATGTCATACACCTAATTAACCTACATAGATATGTATCCAAAAGTCTCTTGATCCTGAGATCCCCTCCATAGTTCAATAGGTCATGGAGATAGACACTCTCCATGCTCTTAGTTCACTCACTGATACACTCATTGAGCATATGAGTAGGCTTTCACAGAGTTATGCTATAGATATGCCACATGATACCTGACCTTGACCCCACCCTTATAGTTCATGTGGAACTATGTGCGTATGACCTTTTGATGATGATGACATCAGTGGTTTAGATGGCTTATATCATATTCTTATGAGTGATGAGTTTTTGGCACACATTTGTTGTGTAGACATCAGTCACCATACAGATGCAGGTATATCTTATATAAATGTCATATTAAATTTAATTTATATTAGAAAATTTAATTTCTAAGATAATAATTAATTTATATATAAATTTAATATAATACATATGTGAATTTTTATGTTGTAGGAGGTGACAGTTCCTTCATCATCACAACCAACATTTACATCATTTGATTTGTCACATCAGTTTTTTTCATATTCAGATCCAGCTGCTGGGCCATCCACGACTACATCTACCTTTGTTATGATGACGCCATTTATCTATATAGAGTTAAAAATTGTTTACATATATTTTTTTCTCTTTGCATTTGTTAGGACTATAGTTGTTTACATATATGTTTTGCTCTTTGCATCTAATTTGTAACTTCTCTTCTCAAGAATTAATGCAAAAATAACACACCTAAAAACATAAAAGTAATAAATGGTCTTATGTTGGATTATGATTCCTTGGGAGTAACATCCTACAATGCTCTTACACTAGTGCATTATGTTCAAAATTACGTACCTTATTCCCAATGACAACAAAATTATCCTAAGTTAAAGAATGCATTTTATTGGTTCATCCTGTATGTATCCCATGTACTAAATCAAGGTTAAAAAACATGCATTATATTCCTTTTTAGTATTGAACTTTTTATAGAGGTTATGGAATGCATTTAATCTATCATTTAAGTAGATATCCAAAAGTTAGTGTTGTCTTTCCTTGAACGTCACCCAAGTGACTGTGGGCATATCTAAATTCATAATTATTTATTGATAGTCCCAACACAAGGCTGTTTCATCTTTAAATTATAAAATAAATAATGTGTCCATACTATTTATTGAAAAATATCTTATCCCAAAGCACCTTTTCATACCTATTAACTAAGCGTTAGCTTCCCTAACAAATATTCATCCATTGAATTTAAGACCCTTTTAACTTTATTTAGTTTTTAGGTAATTCCATCCAAGCTTTGATGTGTGTCACCATTTTCATGAGCTCCCATAGTGGATGATATTCCATGTAATATATTGGTATCTCTCTATTGCTGAACATTATGTTCATAATCACACTCATAGAATGATTTTATCCTATTCCATAAAATAGATACAATGGTGTGACCCTAAGGTCTTATTGGAGGAAGTTGTCCGCATATAGAAGTTATTCCTAGGGATCTTACTCCTACTCCTATGATAATGTCCCAATGTTGATGAGTGATGTGGGATACAATTTCTCTACTTTTGTGTCTCTTACTTATACATATGTGGGTGATGTACCTACCACTATTTTTTGGTTTGATGGATCCTAACCTCCCCTAGCCCTAACATTCTCATTGAGAGTCTTCACTTGAAACTCTAAACCAACCACATTTTCCTATAGGCCAACTATCTCTCTCTTATTATGAGGGAAATCCACATATGGATGATAATTAGGGATAAAAACATATGTATGCTTGCTTATTCTCACATGGAGAACCACATCCACCAAAATATTTTTGAGGCTCAAATAATCCTCACCTTAAAAATCCTAATCAAAGTTTATTTGATCATGCTCCACCACTAAGTGATTCACTCTAAAACCATAGAACAAGAGAAGACATTAGATCTCTAGTCACATAAAGAAACAATAACTGAGTGACAAATTATAAAGTAACTTAGAAAGTAACTAAAAATAAACCAACTCACTACTTTACTTGGATAAATTCATGTTAGTTTAGGTATAATTCCTAATTGGAACTCATCTTAGCATTCTCTTCCTATCTTGTTGGTTCCTCTCTAACAAGTGTATCCTCACCCTTGTTTCCCCCTAAACTTCATCTCCTCACCCTATATCGTATGCTTGTTTCTACGTCTAAGTATCTATATATTATGGTGGTGGTTGTACTTAATGTTGGCATCTTACCATAATTGTAACCTACACATGATATTTTTCTAAATGTACTCCTCCAATTAGTACTCTCCCAATTTTTCCCACGATGGTAGTAGAGTGTCAACCTCATTCACAAACTATCCTAAAATACCCTAATATAATATAACTACCAAATATATCATTGTCAATGTGTCTACCACTCATGGAAAATCTCTCAATGGTGTCATACCTATCCAACTAGAAGCCTTTATGGATCCCAGTATCCCAATTTCTAACCCTCACTAGTAAGGGGTCATGTGCTCATACACCTAGCCCATGATGAGTGTAGAGTGGTTGATAAACATAGCCATAAACCTCATGATCTGATATATATCCCTATAAGCATATGCTAACACCTCTTAGACCCATGAAAATTTCCATCCTCTCTCCTCAATAATCCTAACAATATGTGCCCATCTATACAAAAGGAAATATGTCCCTTTGTATCCACCAGATGGGAGGAAAAGATCGCTATAATATCATTTCAAAGGGTCAAGATAATTAACCACTCCATCCCCACTAGTATTACCCCATACTTAAAACCTATGTTATGTGCATCAAAATCACCAAAGTATTACACCCAATTAAAAACCTTACCTCTATCACAATCCTCTATTAAGGCCACAACCTTGCCTTTCGCCGACAAGCCTAGTATCTTAATCACAACCTTGAAAGTGATAGTCCACTCTCAAGGGACTTGTGGGAAAATTAAATTGTTGTATGACACATCATAATTAGTGAATAGGTTAAAAATGAATCTACTCAATGGGATAACAATACCCACCTACATAATCTAGAGTATCCGTATTATATAAAGTGTGACCAAATCATTAGTCATTAATTTCTCTATAATCCTAGCAAGCCAATCATACTTCATCATTCTACTCCATCAAATGTATGTACATTTAAAACACAATTTAAAATATCCCTAAATACTCTACTAATATTTAAAATTCATCTAAAAGGAAATAGTTACGAGGGTCCTACCTAAGTCAAACCTCTATTTTTAGACAAGTAATAAATCAACAACCAATATAGTCTAACCTATAATATAGTATAAATTGAAGATCTTGATCGAAGTATATTTATATTTATCAATTAAAAAAAGAAACTAGTACATTATATATTCCCTTTCACTTTAATCCTCTAATTTGGTTTTGGTACAATGCTATTGCTCTAACACTTCAATAAATGACAAGTATCAATTTAGTTATAAGTGTATTTTCACGTGCATGCTTGTCTTCTTCTTTCCTATAATGTGTCATTGCATTCATGTACTTATATAGACAGATCTTTTATATGCAATATATTCTATTGATAATTTTAGTTTCAATATATATAAGCTTTGATGTAATTTATATAAAACTAAGTGAGACCTTGTTTACATGAACAATTGATGGCTGGAGTAGACACTCATCCCTCTCTATGAGCTGAAATAGACATAGGCATTATTCCTGCAATATCATCTACACAGATGTTGACAAAGGTTTATATTAGTGATTATAATTTTGAATTGTAAAAATAGACTTGTTTTAATAATTTTAGTACATGTACTTGGGGCAAATATAACCTATGTAAATGTATTATGTATGCAGGGTTGCCCTATGACAATTGATAGTCCCAATCAGATGGTAATTTAGGAAAATTATCATGTTCCTCCAAATTTGAGATGCCTATTTGGATATTTGAGCATGCTATTGACTTAGTTGAGCATGATATTGACTTGATTGAGCATGAAAAATAAATTGAGCATGATCATGAACTTGTAATAAGTGCACATGTTTAAATAATTTTTTATTATAGTTTAAAATTAATTTCTTAATAATTGTTTAAATGCATTTTATGTTAATTTTTTAATAATTCTTGTATTTGAATAGGCTCAACTGTAAGCTAGCTATGAGCATAGGACCCATAGTCATACCTTAGAGCAATCTAAGGCATTAGAGGGGTCTCCATCTACTAGCAAGGCATCCAAGGGAGAGTCTTCTTCAAGGGAGGCAAAGAGAGGGAGGCTATTTGATGAATATGATGTATTACACATGAGATGTACTTTTTTATATTCCTATATAGAAATTAATGCATTTTTGGCATTGTATATGTGCATATGACATTCAACCAACATTACATATGACATTCAACCAACATTAGATACTATGTTGGTTGATCTAATTTTTTGTATGCCTATCACAACTATCTATGTATTATTGAAATTAGACATGTATGTTCCTATATTGTATTCCTATCATGGCAATCTATCTAATTTATATTCAATTTTTATTTCATTGTGTGTTATTATAAAATGTTATTTTGATCTTCCAAATTATTATGTATCAGATCTCATATTTAATGTTTTACATGCACAAATGAGTATTAAAAAAATATTCTTTTCAATGCTATAAATATTGAATCTTCCATATTTTTTTAAATTAAAGTTTTTATTTCATTGTGTGTAGTGGAAATGACTAATGCCACTCTTATCACTTAGATTTAATGGCCTTCTCTTTTTAATTAATTCTTGTACACTTTGTAGAAACTTATTTGTGTCATTAGACCTCTTGCAAACCTCTCACATTCATTCTCTAGTTCATTTCATACATTCCATTCATAAACATCCTCTCACTCTTTCACTATCTTCTCACTAGGTAATCCTCTTAGGTTTCAAACTTACCAAAACTTGATATAGGTCTCAAGGAGTCAGTATTATATCATGTATGTTCTTACATGGTCAAATCACACCTACCTTAACCTATTACAAGTGATCAAACACACTTCAACATTCAATTCCATATATAGGGAATAACAATGCACCCTACACAACAAGGCACCCTACGGGCTTGTGATAGCAACATGGAGTATTAGTTCAATTTCAAATATCTCATGTATCTTCTAAAAGTTTTCAATAAGTCAATACATCAATATGTCAATAGGTAAAATTTATCAAAATTGTCAAAGTTGTTAAAGTTGTCAAAATTGTCAAAGTTGTCAAAGTTTTCAAAGTTGTCAAAGTTGTCAAAGTTTTCAAAGTTGTCAAAATTGTCAAAGTTGTCAAAGTTATTTGTCAAAGTTCAAGTTGTGGTTGTAAAACTTTGGTTCTAATGCTTGCTATCAAAGTTCAAATTTGAATAGTGTAGTATCTTCCTATGAATTTCAAAATCTTCAAACAACCATTGATATGAAATTTTTATAAGATGTCATTGAAACCAAGTTTCAGTGACTACCACTGACCTAGTGGGAGAGTCAATGTTTTCTCCATTTGTAATTGGGGAAGTCAATTTTTTCTTTCTCTATATACAACGAGACAAGTAGTAATTATTTCCTTCTTCATTATCCTCATTTTAAATAACTTTAAAATCATGCCCTGTATCACAAAAAATCATTTTTAGCAACAATATGAAGATATATAAATAATAAGAATAAATTATACATAATGAAAAATATTCTACCTAGCTGCACTAGATTAGATACATGGTCAAAGTCATCTGATGATGTCATATCTATAAGTTAAAATGTTGTTTAAACCTGATATGTGTTGATTAGAATTATAGGTTTGGAACTCGAATCATCCACCCACTCTTTTGATTCACACTCATTCCAAACAGAGTTTAAGCATGCAGAATAAAAACATGCCAAATGTCTCATATAAATAGTCCAAGAACTTGTATTTGAGTTGCGAAATGAGTGGAAGTCACTTGAACTCGTTAGAGTCATATAATATTATACTTTTCCAAGTGTTCTTCCTCCATTAACCAAAAATGTCTATGAATAGTAGAATTTGGTTGAGAACAATGACATATGGTCTCATTACACCATTCAACCATAGTTTTTGAATTTATTGAATGAACACTCTCTTCAAATTTCAACTCCTCCCTTGAAATAGCTCTTTTTACACATGATCTAGCACTGTTGTGACCCCCTTTTTCATGGCCAGTCTTGGTGAAACTCAAAATGTGTTCTACACCAGTGGTAACGTGCATCTTGCTCAACCAATAAAACATCTATACATTTTTGAATTGCGATGTGCAATTATCTGACCAAATGTAATGTTGATTTAAAGTAATGTTTCTATGACTCAACTATTCATAATTTTTTTGAAAACAACCTTGTGCATACTCTAAAAAATTTAATATATCCTCGCTAATATAGAATGGCACTCCCTTAATATTTTCCATTATTACTTTGTATTATTAGGTGCATACAAGAATTCTATATGCACAAATATGACAACTTGTGATGAGTTGTAATACTGTGATTAAAATTCCATTTGGGGTTTGAATGTGTAATTCTTAGCAAAATAAACTAAATAAAAAATTGGAACCAAGTGTGAATGTATCCTTGAATATATTGAAATGTTCATACAACCATCTAGCCCTATATGTGTGCCTTGCATAGTCATAAATAATCTTCTCCCTAAATTGGACCAAAAATTTAGAAATAAGTATATTTTTGTAACAAGCTCATACCTTTTAGATTCTTTGCCATATTTTAATTTATAATTCATGGATTTATATATTTTTAAACCAAATAATTCCTATCCAATTTCACTTGTAATCTCCTCATGGATAATTTTTTTAAATTTGGTAATCCACCACAAATGCTACAATTTCCATTTAAACACAATTTGTTATAAAATAATTGCCCATCCGATCTTTTGCAGAAGATAGTTGGAATAAATTCCCTATTTAATTTTGGTGGAAATTCAATGCCACACTCCTAAAAAATTTTAGTATACAAAGTACAATGAATATGGTGAAAAACATCACAGTGCATTGAAAATTCAACATGTTGCCTACAAAAACAAGTGGTGTGTGTGAGATTTATTTTAACATAAAAGGTTTTTTCATCTCAAAATATCTTTGACAAATAAAAATTTGTGGATGTTTTCCCAAAAATTTAGAGTACAATTATGTTTGAGTCATATCTAATAAATGTTTTGGATATAGTTCACGGTTATGAGAGCCAACTCTTATTTTCACAACATCTCTTGCATTGGGTAAAACTCTTGTATTGTCTTTCCAAAATTGAGTAACTCTTTGAGAGTATTGGATAACACCTTGTCCTTTCATGGCAGTCTACCAGAGAATGCCCAGATCTCATTGGTATTAGGTTCATTAAGTCTTTCACATCTTTCAATTGTTTTCACTATTGTTTTTCTATTTATATTAAGTGTTCAACTTATTTTTGAAATCATTCATTTTTTCCCCTATTTTGTCACTTAGTGCACAAGTTGTAAGTATATACAAAGTAGCATTACATTCTTTGGTGCATGGTTTTGGGCCTACAATATGATATGCATCATGTAGATTTTCAACAATTTCATTATTTTCATCATTTATGTTAGATGTTCTTAGTCCTAATGTGTACATTATAGGTCTGATCTTGATCAATTTTATCAATGAAAGAAATAATTGACATCTTTGACTATCATACTCAAAATTATGAAAGAAAGTATCCCAAATTTGTTGAGCAAGTATTCTTGAATGGTGATCAAACATTTTGTTATGCATTGGTTTTAAAATATTTTCATCGACTTCAATTAAGTACTTGTCTTTTTTATGCACAATTATTAGAGGTGTTGGTAATGGTGGAATTTGTTGAGAGGGTGTTTTAAAACCGTTATTACTTTCATTATTTAGAGGTGGGATGACATTAAATTCTTCATTGTTAATTTCTTCATTATATGTTTCCATGAAATTTTATTGATGTTTAATTTCATCATTATTTTTTTCCATCAAATTTTCTTCATTCATGGGGGGTGAAGCATCATACATATACTCATCATCAAAAAAATAAAAAAATTGGAAATGTAAAGCACGTGATATACTGAGAGGGGGGGGGGGGTGAATCAGTATATCATATATCTTATAAAATTTCCCTTAATCAAATTCCACTTTAACATACATTCAAGATATGCAATAAAATTGAAATAATAAACACCACACAAAATAGAGAGAGACACCAGATTTAATGTGGAAACTTAATGTGGGAAAAACCATGGAGAACAATCTCAAGTATATGAAGGAGCATCGACTCAAACTACAATATTCACAAGCACCAACTTGCAGGAGCACCAACCCCTTTGCTGAGCACCAACATAAAAACTATTCATGAGCACCTACCCATAGGAGCACTAACCCCTTTGCTAAGCACCAACATAGCAACAATTTGTGAGCACCAACCCACAGGAGCACCAACCCCTTTGCTAAGTACCAACACAACAATACTTCATGAGCACCAACCCCTTTATGTATACCACACAACTATCTCTCAAAGTTGTTATCTCAACAAATGATAGTTCATTACAATATCTCTTTCCTATCTCACCTTTGCTCTTCTAAGCTAGATATAAAAAATACAAGTCATACTCATCTCTCACTTCTCTTCTAAGCTAGATATTACTATCTCAAATCAAAACTCTATCTCACATATTACAAATAGCTTCTCAAACCTTTATTTATAGATTTACAAATAACCTTTGCCCTTCACCCTTTGTGACCCTTGAATCCTCATGGAAAATGGCACAAAACTTGCATGACCCTTCGTATCCTTGCATTTGAAAAGTCATATGGTGACCCTTCATAAGCAAAAGCATCCTTTCCTCTTTTGTCTTTATCTTGGTGACTTTTTGTATTCCTCAAAGTGTTCCTTCATGAGAAATTTTGCCCTTCCTCTTTTGTCTTCATTTGGTGACTCTTGGAATTCCCCAAGATGACTCTTCATGGGAAAATGTATCCCATTCTTCTTTTGTCTTTACCCCGTGACTCTTTGACTTCTCCATGGGAACTTATTTTGTCTTATATGCAACCAAAAATATATTCATTAATATTAAATAAATATTAACACACATTAGCCAAGATATAACTATTATAAATATCATTAAATGCAAGGGGGCCTTTATCACCAATAATGCTAGACTTTTGACATCAATGACAATATTTACAACAATCTCTCCCTTTGTCATTGATGGCAATCTCAATCCTGAAACTACCACATCCTAAAACTTAAACATACTGTCACCTGAAAAACATATAGTAACTCCCCCTTACTGTAGCAACCTATACCTATTCCCTGTACTTGTTTTTGCACTTGTACCTATTATTCTCCCCCTTTGACATTAATGGCAAAGGGACTACCTAGAGATTAATACTTATCTCCCCCTCAATTGATGCTGAACCTCAATGATAGGAAGTAACAAAAATTACTTCCAACTCCTCTTGAAGATATTTGAATGTGTCCTTTGATCGTGCATTTGAGAAGATATCTAATAATACATATAAATCATTGCCTATCCTTTGAGCATCTACAATCAACTCATTTGGATATTTTATTTTAATCTCACAACCTTCTGCATAAAAGTTTAATGTGTATCCTTGATCACATATTTGACTTACACTCAATAGATTATGCTTAAGACCTTTTACATATAAAACATTCTTAGTCTTGGTTCTACCATTATCCAAACTCAAAGTACCTTTTCTAGCTATCCTGACAGTGGTTTTATCTCCAAGTTTCACTGTGCCACCATTGATCTTCTTTAGATTTTTGAAATTACTCTTGTCTCTTGTCATATGCCTTGAACATCTGCTATTAATGAACCATGGTTGATCTTCATTTTTCCCATGCAAAGCTGTCTATATCAACATAGAATCTTCAAGTTGTGTCTTATACCATGAACATGTCTGAACCTTCTTCTTGATGAATGGAGCCTTGAAACTCTAGTCCTTCTTGACTAACTCAAACAATATTTTGCAGTACCAAGTTATGTGTCCAAAGTTTTTACATTTGTAACATATTATGGCCTCTTCATCAAAGCTTGATAGAGGAGCAAAAGAGTTGCAGCTTCTGCTTGACTCTACATGACTTTCCTTCTCCTTATTTCTGAAATTGTTAGCTCTTTTTTGACATTCTAATTTCTTGTAACCATATCCATTACAATAAAAATAGTAACCATAAAAATAAGACCTGTCTATATATCTCTGACCTAATTGTCTTTTGTAGCTTTGTTCCCTCCAACCTTCTTTATTTGAAATGTCCTCTATATTCTTCACTTCTTCCCTTTTTGTTTCCTCTTTTGTAAGAGCTTCAACATAGATCTTTTTCTTTTCAAATATGATACCTATATTATCTGAATTTGCCTTTTGACTTTCTAATATCTTATTCAATATGTTAGTGCTATCCTCAAATTTTGAATCACTAACTACTTTATCATTGACTACTTTCTCAATATCTTCTTTTAAAGTGGCAATTTCAATAACATACCTTTCACATTATTTTTTTACTTTTTGCATCTATGATGTTAGATATTTTTCATTCCTTTTAGCTTCTTCAAAGTGTGCTGTTAGATCATCAATTATTTCCTTTGAATCCTTTTCATTTTTCTTGATCTGGCACTTCAATCTTCGAGTCTTCTTCTCAATAGCTTCTAACTCTTCTAAGGCACAAATGAGTTCTCCTTCCAGATTCACTTTGGCTTCATCCTCTTCTTATTGATCATATATACTTTTGCTTGTAGAGAAATCTTCATGTATGGTCATGAATATAATCTCTTCTTCTTCTTCTGAATCACTAACTCCACTATCTTTGGCTGAGCTAGGATCTTTAGAATACAGGCTCTGCTTCTCGAATCCCTTCTTAAATTTACCTTTGAAATTCTTCTTTTATGTAGACTCTCCTTCTTCATTATCATCATTACCCTTATTTGGGCATTTAGCTAAAAAATGTCTAATCTTTCCATAATTAAAACATTTAAAAGGTAATTTTCCTTGACATTTATCTGTTCCCCTTTTTAGCTTGCAAATGAAAAGAGCTCCATTGTCATCATCATCACTGGAACTATAACTTGATTCTTAAATCTTATCTTTCTCTTTCTTTGATGTCTTGAAAGCCACTTCTCTCTTTGAGGGTTTATCTTGTTTAGTCTGCATCTCATATGCCATGAGTATACCACGAAGCTCATCCATCTTTAGCTTGGCTAAATTATTCATCTCCTAAATTACCGAAACCTTTACATCATATCTCATTGGTAGATATCTCAAAAGCTTTTGTACCAGCATTGACTCTTCCAACATTTCTCCAAGACCTTGAATCTAATTTACTATTTGATTAAATCGCAAAAGATAACTTGATATGTCTTCTTCTTCTTCCATCTTTAGACTTTCAAACTATCTTCTAAAAGTTTGAAGCTTAGCTTGTTGAACCTTTCCATCACCTTTGTAAATATTCTCAAGTTTTACCCAAGTTTCATTAGTAGATTTACATTGCATAACTTTAACAAATTTAGATTCACATAAACCACATAAAATAGCATTTAAATCTTTAGCATTACATTCACTTGCCTTATTTTCTACTAGAGTACTTGCAAGTGTCTGTGGCTCTTCATATTCCTCCACCACTGCTTTCCATATGTCGAATCTAAGGGTCATCAAATAAGTCTTCATTATTATGCTCTAAAAAGTAGAATTCATCCCATCAAACAAAAGTGCCTTATTTATAGAAAATCCTTCATGTGATCTGGCCATCGTGCTTTCCTGATCTTCCTTCAAGCTGTAAATTTTTTTTAAAAAGGAACCTACTCTGATGCCAATTGTTAAGCATAAGATATACTAAGAGGGGGGGTGAATTAGTATATCATATATCTTATAAACTTTCCCTTAATCAAATTACACTTTAACATACATTCAAGATATGCAATAACATTGAAATAATAAATACCACACAAGATGGAGAGAGACATCAAATTTAACGTGGAAACCCAATGTGGAAAAAATCACAAAGAAAAATCTCAAGTATGTGAATGAACACCAACTCAAACTATAATATTTTTAGGCACCAACTTGTAGGAGCACCAACCCCTCTACTGAGCACCAACATAAAAATTATTCATGACCACCAACCCATAAGAGCACCAATACCTTTGCTGAGCACCAATAAAGAAAAAATTCATAAGCACCAACCCACAAGAGCACCAACCCCTTTTTTGAGCACCAACACAACAATAATTCATGAGCACCAAACCATAGGAGCACCAACCCCTTTGTGTATACCACACAACTATTTCTCAAAGTTGCTATCTCAACAAATGATAGTTCATTACAATATCTCTTTCCTCTCTCACCTTTGCTCTTCGAAGATAGATATAACAAATACAAATCATACTCATCTCTCATTGCTCTTCTAAGCTAGATATTACTAACTCAAATCAAAAATCTATCTCACACATTACAAATGGCTTCTCAAGCCTTTATTTATAGCTTTACAAATGACCTTTGGCCTTCACCCTTTGTGACCCTTCAATCCTCATGGAAAATGGCACAAAACTTGCATGACCCTTCATATCCTTGCATTTGAAAAGTCATATGGTGACCCTTCATAAGCAAAATCATCCTTTTCTCTTTTGTCTTTATCTTGGTGACTTTTTGTATTCCTCAAAGTGTCCCTTCATGAGAAATTTTGCCCTTTTTCTTTTGTCTTCATTTGGTGACTCTTGGAATTCCCCAAGATGACTCTTCATGGGAAAATGTGTCCCATTCTTCTTTTATCTTTACCCCGTGACTCTTTGACTTATCCATGGGAACTTCTTTTGTCTTATATGCAACCAAAAATATATTCATTAATATTAAATAAATATTAATAGACATTAGCCAAGATATAACTATTACAAACATCATTAAATGCAATGGGGCCTTTATTACCAATAATCCTAGACCTTTGACATCAATGACAATATTTCCAACAAGAAATTTGAACGTGAACTCCCAACATTAACTAATTCATTATTATTCATTTCATTATGGTAAATTTCATTATTATTCATTTCATTATGGTCAATTTCATTATTATTCAATTGATTATTTCAATTTCATCATTTATTAATTCATTATTGTTAATTGGCTCATTATCTATGGCATTTGGTTCATCAAGATTAGGGTTTGAACCTTGTTTACCATGAAATTTTTGCATGTGTAGCTTGTGTTTCTCTCTCAAAATATTTTAATTCCTCTGGTGTTGTATTTTAATTTCATTATTATTCATTTCATTATGGTAAATTTCATTATTATTCATTTCATTATGGTCAATTTCATTATTATTCAATTGATTATAGTCAATTTCATCATTTATTAATTCATTATTGTCATTTGGTGCATTATCTATGGCATTTGGTTCATCAAGATTAGGATTTGTACCTTGTTTACCATGAAATTTTTGCATGTGTAGCTTGTGTTTCTCTCTCAAAATATTTTAATTCCTCTGGTGTTTTATTATTCAACAACTTCCTCTTCCTTCGAATGTGATTTAAAACCCATCAAAAGGTACAATTGACAAATTTTTAAAGGTGAGGTCAAGTATATAGGTACGTAGATCTCTTAAATGTACATAAAGAATGTTTGTGGGGATATAAGTCTCAATTTGGGATAAAAATAGTCATTTGTAAGTGAGATTAATATAAAATAATAATAACATGATATTGTTATATAACATGATCATGTTATTACATAACATGATTGCATTATGTTTTCTATAAGGTCTCAACCCATCCAACCCATTGAGAAGCTTATATCAATAATAACATGACCACATTATGTAATAATGCAATCGGATTATTATAAATATAAGATTTGGGTTGGCAATTGTAAATGAGGACAAAGTGTTTCCTATGTTAAGAATAACGTTATCACATTATTAAATAATGTGATTGCATTATACTTAATATAGATAAGGGATTATGGATTGGAGATTAAGGCATTAGTGCATAGGGCTTATGGATTAGGGATTAAAATTTATGTTTTAGGGATTAGGGATTAAAATTTATGTTTTAAGTATTAGGGATTACAATTAAGTTCCAAAGTTAAGGTGCACGAGTACTGGGACCTTTCCCCTAGAATGGATTAGATTTATGGATACTCACATCGCTACTTATATTAAAGCCCATAGTTTTGAATTAAAATTGTGATGGAAGCGAAATGGCTCCCCATAAGTTAAAATTATGTGTGCATTTAATAAAATAGTAGGTAGCATGATTTTATGACATACATGGCACAAAAATGTTTTTGAGCATGTTTCCCAAAGTATATTAAATGCCATATCACTTGTATTTTCAATTTTTAAAGTAACCAACTAATATATTTCTCACAGTGCATTAAATTCCATATGACTTCTTAAATCATTTTTTAAATCTCCTAATACTTGGATAAACAAGCTCTAAGCCGTGAAATCCCCAAAAAATAATAATAAGTTGTTAATAATAAAATGTGTTTTTAAGTTGTCATTATACCGTAAATGTCATCATGTAGATTGAGTGAATTAGTCAAATGGGGTAATAAGTCATGTGATTTAGGCCAAACTGAGCCTTATGAACTTAATTCTTAGTCTAGAAATGATGTTAATTTGGGCTAAAATGATTGGTTTAAGGTTTAAAGAGTTTATATTTGTGGTTTAAAGTTTAGGGATTAGGAACTTTAAGGATCAAGGCTTAAGGTATAGGTTTTAGGGTAATTTATACAATCATGTAGGTAATATGGGCAAATTTGGGAGCCTTGAACTTATATCTGTGATTAAAAAATGTGAGTTCGGGATCAATTATCCCCAACATCATCATAAATTTAGCCTAGAAAGTTAGTTGTTGTAATAAATGATGTAATTTTAACCAAGTTCATCCTTGTGAACCTAATTCTTACTATATATATATATATATATATATATATATATATATATATATATATATAAAGGATGTTAATTGGGTATAAATTTATTGGTTTTGGGTTTAGCGTCTATAATTTAAAGGGTTTGGGGTTTAGGGTTTAAAGTAAATGGTATAGGGTTTAGGGTTAAAGTTAAATGGTATAGGGTAACTTAGGGTTTAAGATATCAGACAGGGTCTAATCACTAAGGTAATTGAAGAACATTTAAGCTTTTTGTGACACCTATTTATGACTTGATTACCTTCATGTTTACATTTTTGATAAAAGTGGGGTCAATTATGCCATGTAAATATTGCATATATGTTATATAATTAATTGAGCCATAAATTTGGTTTAGGGGATCAATTTTGCCCAGATCATATAGGGAATTACAAAAATTGACTAATTGGATCAATTCATGATAGAAGATCAATCTTTTGATTTTGCCTCAAATCATATCTTGTTATTGAAGGGGTTGAAATTGGCCTTAAATGCCTGGACTCAATTAAAATAATCAACTAGCTCCTTGTCTTTGGTTAATTAGGTTGAAGGGGCTCGAAATAGCCGCAATTTATTGAACAGATGCACAACTAGATTGGTGCTCCAAAGGCTTTAGCCATAGGTTTAAAAAGTGCATTTTATGACATCTCATGATAAAATTATTTATATCATAAGGCATGTATATTTGTGGCATGTAGTGGGAATTAGGGCATAGGGCTTACAATTTATGTTTTAGGGATTAGGGATTAGGGTACAGGGTTTAGGTTTAAGGACCTATATATTAATGTCTAATCACTAGATATACCACATGTTCAAATCAGATTCTTACTACAAAGGATGTTAATTGGGACTAAATTGAAGTTGGTAAATAGGGAAAGTAAATGGTTCACAATTTAGGATATAATGTTTAGGGTTTATGTTTTATAGCTTTTAGGGTTTAATGTATATACATGGTTTAGGGTACATAGGGTCAATCACAAAGATAATTAAGGATAATTTGAATCACTTGGACCCATTTGTGACTATAGAATGTGTTTTTGGGTTATCATTATACCATGTATGTCATCATGAAAATTGAGTAAATTAGTCAAATGGGAAAATCAGTCACGTGATTTAGGCCAAACTGAGCCTTGTGAACTTAATTCTTAGTCTAAATGATGTTAATTTGGGCTAAAATGATTGGTTTAAGGTTTATAGATTTTATATTTATGGTTTAAAATTTAGATATTAGGAACTTTAGGTATTAGGGATTAGGGTATAGATTTTAGGGTATATAAGGTATATTCATGTTGGTGATTGGGGTAAATTTGAGCTCCTTGAACATAGATATGTGAGTAAATAATGTGAATTTGGGATTAATTATCCCCCACATCATCATAGATTAAGCCTATAAAGTCAATTTTGGTAATGACTGATGCAATTTTAACCATGTTCATCCCTGTGAACCTATTTCTTACTATATAAGAAGGATGTTAATTGGGGTTAAATTGATCCTAAGGAACTAATGAGCCTCAATGTAAGGAATTTCATCCATATGATATCAATTGGGGATCCAAGTGCTCACCATATTAAAAAAATAAGTATTTTTTCAATTTGATATGCAATTCAGTCCAAAGGAGCTGTGTGCAAGGAATTACATTCATATATAATGGAAATTGGGGCTCACTTAGCCCTGTTTGCATACCATATTGAACCAATAAAGTATTTAGTTCCAGATGATACATAATTGGGGCCAATCAAGGCTTGACCAAGGAATTGTGTTAACATAATTTTAATTAGGGCCCTAATTTCACACCTTATTCAAATAATTGAGTGTTTGATTGAATATGATATGAAATCAGAACCAATTCTACCCTCTGTAAGGAATTACATCCATATAATGATAATTGGGATTCTAATTATGCACCAAATTCAACTAAAATAATATTTGGTTCAATATGATCTATGAAATTTAGTCCAAACAAGCCTTGTGTAAGAAATTTCATCCTTCTACTATGGGGGCTTTGTTGGTCCCAAATACATAACATATCGAATCAACTAAGTATTTAGTTTATTTGAATATGAAATTATGGCCAACCAAGGCTCATACAAGTAACTAAATACATCTAATGCCAATTATAACTTTATTGGCCCTAATTGTAAACTATATTTAACTAATCATGTATTTGGTTTTATCTTATACATAATTAGGGCCAATTGAGCCACATGAAATTAATTTTGTCCATATAATGTTCTAGTTGGGTTTCATTAGCCCTGATTTCACACCATATTGAACCAATTGAGTATTTAGATTCAATATGATATGTAATTGAGACCACTCAATCCCCAAGCAAGGAATTACATCCATCTAATGTCATTTGGGGATATAATTTCACCATGTTAAATCAATTGATATTTTTTTCAATACTAGACATAATTGAGGACAACTAAGTCTTATGTGATTAAATTCTTTCACCTAGAATATCAATTGAGGTATTTTTCACCCCATGTAATGAATTATGTCCATCTAATGTCCATTGTGATATTTCCCCCTAATTGCACATCATATTTAACCAATCGATAATTTTCTTCAGTACAATATATAATTAAAAGTAATTGGTCCCTGTGTAAGGCATTCCTTCAATATAATGTCAATTAGCGATTTGATAGCACACCATATTAAACTAATTAAATATTTACTTTAATCTAATACACAATCAGGGTTAAATGAGCCTTGAGAAAGGAATTATGTCCATATGATGTCAATTGGGTCTCTAATTGCACACTATATTATAAAAAACCAAGTATTTAGTTTAGTTTGATATGTAATTAGGGCCAACCAAGCTCTATCCAAGGAAATATGTCCATTTAATGTTAATTTTAGATATATTGGCTTGATTACAGACCATATTGGGATCAAATGAACAAGAAATTGATTCATACGTTAATACATCTCCAATTATCATTCGATGCTATCAATTCTATCATTTGATGCTATCAATTATTGACAAGAACATTAGTCCCAAACAAAAATCTTAATCTGAAACCAATATTTGATCTTAAGACTACTAGGCCTAATGGCTCCTATTCAGGTTTTAGGATGTTGAGAATATGTAATTTGATCATGTTATTAACGTGATTATGTTTATAAATACCATGATTGCATTAATAACACAGTTAATAACATGATCACTTTATTAATGTGATCTTGGTATTTTAATTTGAATTCAATACCCACACCTTTTGGCTTGGGAATGGATTGGAATCCTAAGCCAAAGGCTTAGACTGTCAATGTACACCCGAGTTTTGAAAGGTATGAAAATAAACAATAAATTTCAAATTTGATTTCCAAATACATTAAGAATTTCAACATGAAAATTCAAAAACTTGATACCATCATGACGAACATGCTCTCCTCTTTCCAAAAATATGATTTTTATAATTTTTGGTCTAATTTAAGGTTTCAAACTATATTTATTTCTAACTATGCCTTTTTTAGGCCACTACATGCCACAAACATACATGCCTATACATGTTCATGTAATTTATATTTTGTTGATCCAAGTGAAAAACAAATTATATGGTGACATATTAGGCCTAATTCTACATACATTCAAAAAAAATGTTTTTTTTGAGGTAGTTAGGCATGTCTCATGGATGACTATCCATTTCTTTGTCAGTTTTTAGGATCTATTTAATTGTAAAATTTATAAAAAAAGTATTCATTGAAAAAATATAAAAAACTATAGGTGACATGATAGAATATTTTATTTAAATTTTTCCCAAAGCGTTTCAAATAATATTAAACTTTTCTAAAAAATTGGTGCGCATCACAGCCATCTATCTAGTATGTTTTCTAAAAAAAAAAGGATTTCCTCTTCAAATTTTAGACATTTAACCTAGTTATACTTGACCATTTTAATTTTTTTTAGTGTTTTGGAAACTAGACTCAAAATGATACATTTCATATTTTAACAACATCTTCAAATTTGGAGAGTAGATATCTCAAATTATCTACAAAATTTCAAATTTATGAAATTTTAAAAAAGTTATGTCCACGAGTAGGCCACTTTTTATCCCCCAAATTTGTGCACATACCCAACACATTACACAATCCTTTGGCTCTATAAGTACTTGTTCATACTTTTACCTCCGTATTTTCATACGCCAAAGTTTACAACTTCCAATAAAAAAGGAGACCTCTATTTACACATTAAAGACTTCTTTGCATCTTGTCTAGGGTCTCACCATGATGAGTTTATCATAAACAAAATGTTTCCTAAAATCCTCATGGGTTATGATTTAATATTTTAATAATGGATCAATGCATAAATTTCATGAACTACTTGATCTCTTCTCAGTACATTTTTATTTAAACATTAGTCAAAACATGATCTTTTCAAATATTTCTCAAATCAAGTAAGGGATTGATGAATGCATTGTGGATTATGTGTCTAAAATCAAGACCATGCTTACTAAGATATCACATCCAATTATATATAGTGGGTCACATATCATATTCTCAAATATCTTGATTAATCCTCTCAAAGACAAGGTTATGTTTACCAACTATGACTCATTTGATGACCTTTGTCATGCCTTGTAAAATATTGAGACTAAGCTTATAGAAGAAAATATGTTAAAGTATACTTAAAATGATTTAACATCTATTATTATAAAATATCAAAAATTAATATTAAAATCAAAGGCTAATGATGCACCTAAATTTCAAGTTAAAAATGAGATCAAAACTATCAATGTAGTCTCACAAGATAGGATTACATGTATGGAACCTAAGCAATTAATATATTTCATGTGACTACCTGATCCACATAATCAAATAATAAATAAAATTATATAATGCGATGTCATTTATTTATCGAAACCATTTTAGTGGGATCCAAATGTATCATTACCTAAGAGCTATAATCCCAATGCCTTTTGAAATTTTCATTGAAGATAGTGACATTAAACCAATAATTGTTACAATTGTGTAATATGACTCAAGATATAATTGATAAAAAACTATTATGGTAGAAAGACATAATTATGATTTGAAATAATCAGTAGTAGTGACCAATCAATGATTGAAAATATTTAGAAACCCATTACCAAACCATAACAATGCAAAGCAAAATAATGTATACATGGAAACATTCCCACAACATGAGCATGAATTAGATAACATGAATGATATCAAGATCAAAAATCAAATACTTTATATTGAATTTTATTATCACAAAATTCATATAAATGGATCAAACAATAATTATATATACATACATGGGTTTGTCAACTATAATTATTCTATCACACATGACATTATGATTGATAATGGTTCTAGTGACAAGATTATCTCGATGTTATTCTTATCTAGAAAAGGCTTCACTAATAAAGACTTTTGCAATGTGGCCAAAACATTATTCAATTGTGATGGGAATGGTTATACACCCTTATTTGGTACTATACTTCCACTCACATTTGTAACTAGGACATTCCTAATTTGGTTCTATATTATACTTGATTCAAGCTCATATAATATATTTTTTGGATGACCTTAAATTAATGAAATCAAATCAGTGTCTTGAACATTTCACAATTACCTAAAGTTTGTTTACAACAAAAAATTCCACATTATTCATGGCTCACCTTATAATAGACCTACTCATCAACCACCTAGTGCACCTTGAAAGGTGAAGATCATTTCTACTAGGGTGGCCCTTACAATTCCTTCACCGATAGAGTCATCATGTGTACCTACTATACTTGAGCTAGATATATTACAATATACTTTACAAGTTCCTCAAGGCCCAATCCATACCATTACACCTCCAAGACATGTATCACCTTGACATCGACTTCCTAAGGTTCACTTAAGACCTAGGCTAGTCATTATGCCACATTCTATTCCAACACAATCCTCAGTGGTTCCTAATTATATGAATGCTAGTATTCATACACCACATTATACAAATATGATTCCTATGGATGATGATATTTATTACACATCTCACGATAAATTTTTTGATACATTGAGTGATGCATCCATTTTTTTGCTTTAGATCTAGGGATTGACAACAACATAGGGTAGCCTTGATATCTTGTATTTAGGCTTCATCATTACATATTTATTATACCATAGTCTTGTAATTATCTTATTTATTATGTATATTGTGCCTTACATGTGGCTTCCTCCTAATTTTTAGTTTGTCAAAATTTTAAAATCTAAAAACATTCATTAAATACAAAAAAATTTCTTTGCCTTTATCTTAGTCATATGATATACATCATGCCTATCTACACTAGATAATTTTATTTATCTATGTTATTGTAGAGTAAATTTTTACTCTACGTTGCATTCAAATTTTTAGTCGCGCACTACAGTTTTGGTTCCCACATACCTTGGTTGTGGCGACAGAGTTTTAGAGTAGAGTGCGGGTTTATTTCTTTCGATTATCAAAGTGCAGTGAAAGCTGCCAAGTGGCGTAGTCTGAGCACGAGTTCTCTTTCCCCCTTTTTAATTGCTTCATTTCATTTTTGCCTAAGTGTTGAATTTGAGCAGAGGCTGCCAAGTGTCACTTTCTAAAACACAAAACTGGCCAACTAGTGTCATCTGAGACACTTTCCATAACTTTCAAGAGGGCCTCGAAATATGTCACGCATCCAATAGCAACTCAAAAAAATGCATCACGTGTCAGCATCTGCATCTCATATCGGCACTCGCATTTTATTCTATTTTTTGGTAAAGGTTTTCAACAAGCTAAGTAGTAGGAAGAAGCAAAAAGCACCAGGTGGCAGTCGCGAAAGGCCTTGGACTACTTTTTTAGAGGAAAGCGAAAGTCACCATGTGTCAGCATCTGAGAGATAGTTGGTTCAATGCCTTGGTTCAACATTTTTGATTCAATACCTCGATTAACATGTAAATGGTGTGCAATGTTGAACTATTGAACCATTAAACTATTTTTGGTTCATCAGGCAGTTCAAGGGGGTGTCCCAAAAACCAAAGGAGTCAAGTACCTTTTTGGAAGGCAGAAAGGCATCATTTCATTTTGTTTAAGTGTTGAAGAGTAACGGAGGCCGCCAAGTGTCACTTTCTGAGCCCCTTTCTACTCCATTCTTGAAAGAAGCAGAAGATGCCACATACCCCTAGCAGGAGAAGTGAAAGATGCCATGTATCTTCCCAAGAATAGTGGAGGCCACCACGTGTCAACTTTAGAGAGACCATCTTCAAGCTTCATTTCCGAATAAAGATTGTGGTGGGTCCCAAGTTTTATTTCAAAGGTCTGTGGAAGTGCCAAGTGTCACCAAGTGGAGATGGCCACGTGCATCCATCCTTTTTTTTAAGTTGCTCAGGCAAGGAATGTGGTGAGTTTATTTTGTTAAAATTGCTAAGTATCGAAGAAGCAGATTGCAATAGGTGTCAAAGGCAGAGCATTTCTGAGCCAGATATAGGGAAAGTGGAAAATGCCATGTGTCTTTGATAAATCAGGTGGAAAGTGCCAATTGTCATTCTCTAGTGCCTTTTAAGTAATAGGAAGGTTTTTGGGGAATTGAATAAGTGTCTTCATCTATTTTGATAGAACAAAGTGTTCTATGTATCCATTTCAAAAAATGAGATAGGGGGAAAACTCAATGGAAGTTATTTTTGGTAGATGGAGTAGTTCACTGGGTAGATTTTTGGGGCCTGCAAACATTAAAAGGGCCACCTATTTATCCCCTGTAAGCGGAGGTAGAATAGATAGTTGAAGTGGCTAAGAAAGTGATAAAATGAGAAATTCAGGCATGGAAGGAGGTACTAGTAATGAATCGACATGCCGCAAATAGGGCAGCTGCCCTGCCCTAGCATGACCCTTTTTGATAAGACCAGAATGCATCCAAGGCATTGAATGCACCAAATTCCATACTATTTTATCTCTAAACTCGAGGCTATAAAAAAGGGGGATTGTCTGAGGAGAGAATTAGGGTAAAAAAGTTTAGACTTTCTAGAGTTTGTGACTAAGTAATATCATTTGCTTTTGTCTTATTTTCTTGAGTTGTAAAGTTGATGTAACTGTGCATGTTTCTATGCCTTTTATGTGGCTAAAAGAATTAAGAAGATTGAACTCTATGTCTTTGTTGATATTATCTGTGTCATTTGCAAACATAGTCTATACTGTAGATTTTATATAGTTGTGATTAGGAATGTCATTTGATTTTGTCTTGTTTTCTTGAGTTAGAAGTTCTACATAACTATACATGTTTCTGTGCCTCTTATGTGATTGGAAGATTCTTATAAGGATATTGAACCCTATGCCTTTGTTGACATTTTCTGTATCTTAGCAAAAGAAGTCTCTATTGTGAGCCTCTGTTTCTATTATTTCAATATTTTACATTGATCATGCACTTGTTTGCTCTTAAATGTAAATGAATCCTACATATAGTCTCACTGTGCTCAAGATTAGGATCAAAATTACACTCAAGCGCATCGCCATAGTTAGGTTTCATTTCCTGCATTTGATTTTCTATTTAATTTTTTATCCTTTTTCCCCACACTTGATACAAAAGAAGAGACTAACTTCTCTAAAATCTGGAGGTTGTTTCAAGCCGTAATATCCCACAACTTGAAACTTCCCATTGTTGTTGATTAGAATCAAGCACAATTTTAAGCATCAACAGTTTTTGGCGTGCTCAGTGGGACCAGTCTTGAAGTTTATTTCAAGACCATATGAACTAGAGAGATACGAGGAGTCGGGGCTATGGACCAGTCACCAGATCATAGTATACTGTAAATCTAGGTATTCTTTTGCCACCTTTGGTAACTAGTCCAAGAAGAAAAGTCAATCAGTTTCAACCAGTATAGAGAGTAAATATGGGAGTTCTTATTTCCCCAAGAAATTATGAAAGCTGGAATGCTGGTAGTCCTTTGATCCTCCTAGTATCACCAGCTACTTATCCTATCCTAGTAGTGTATATATTGACTCCTGATGAAGAGGAAATAATTTTAGACTTTCTTTTCACTTTATAAGATAATGAGGAAGAACATGGATAATTCCTAGATCATGTTTTAAACAATTTGTTTGAAATTATTGGGTCAGGTTATACCATTTTGCAAGATAGTTGTGAATTGGTTACAGATGAATAGAAAAACATTAAGCCTCAATTACATGTGCAAAATTATTTCACTCTTTCAAGATTATCCTTTCAAGAGGTTAAAGTCATGAAAGAGGAGGATAATGCAATAGAGCTAGAGTTTGAAGCAGAAGAAGTTAAGTCAATAAATGATATAGGTCAAAAGGCTTCTATTGATGAGCAAACTATCATTGATTTTTTGGTAAGGCATACCAACATCAGGAGCCAATATTTGATGGGCTTCCAAGAATAAGAAGAGCTTATGGATGTCGAAAGCATGTTTGACTCAGACTCACTCAAATGTAGGGAAATCTATGTGGCCTACATAGAGGACATTTCACCAAAGATATACCCATTTCAATAACTCGTATGGCAACATAAGTTGGCTTGTCATGAAGAAGACGTTAGAAATTTTGCTTTTGATCCCAGAGGGAGATAAAGATGCTTAATTAATGTAGTTAGGTAGTTTCCCATTCTCACATTGTTTTTGTTTTCCATTATTGTTTTCCCGCTTTCCTTTTAAATAAGTGTTTTAAACACAGAGTTGGCAGCTTAGTTTTTTTTTAAATTCTTCAAATTTTTGTTACATTGAATGCTTCCCAAATCTTTCAAAATCTCTAAGGTACCTTGCACTGCAACTTGCATAGTGTGTCCACCTCACTGTTCCCCAAAGATTGAGTAGGATCTGCTAACGGTCATCCAAATTTAATGCCATTTGAGACTTGATAGGTCCATAAATATCTCTTAGCAAGATTTAAAGTTTACAAATTCTTAAGCATTCTTGCACCTACAAAAATATCTTGCTCCTTGCGATTTGTTAGCGCCTAGTAAAATTTGCTTCAACAATAGTGTTTCTATCTTACACAAGGTTCATACCAGGTATTACAGAAAAGATATAGAGATGGCGGGAGCATCATCTTCACAACAAGGAGCTGGGATGTCTGAATCTCTTGATACGATGCTTGTTAGTAAGTCATATGTTTTAGCTCCTGTACAATCATCGAGAACCTATCTGAGAACTAGAATCTCAGGAGTTGGTCACACTAGTGATCCATCAAAAGTAAAGGATTACATAGATGGAATCATGGACCCAATCTTGAAAAAAAATAGTAGCAAGAATCTTAGAGAAGGGGCACACCAAAGGTATCTTCAAAGGGCTAGAGCAGAGCAATACGAGACATTCACAATGAGGATATGGACCTCATAACTAGCTTAGTTCATTATCCCAGCTGTGCATGCATGCCCTGACTTGATTGAATTATGCGTAGACTTACTCCATGCACCATCTTGCACCATTCAATAGGGTCCCTTCATGGTGCAGATCACACCACAAGCTATCAAGGACATGCTAGCCCTGCATCATGACAATATCGCTACATTCCCCACTATTGTTAGGATGCAAAAAATGTGGGCAAAAGTTAACACTCAGACAAGGTTTTTGAGGTATGAGTTACAAATGGCTGATGGTAATACTATGGTACCCACACTCCCTACACAAGGAGCTCAATTCACGCTAGCTAGCCAAGATGCACTATCAATGACGGATCTCATCTTTGGCATGAAGGATGACATGGTGGTGTATGTAAAACAAATGATCATCCTTTTCAAGTTGAATACAGTTGATAAGACGCAGGAGTATTGACTTGACTTCTCAGACCACATTGCCTTTTCAATAGTGGAACAACTGACCCATTTCAAATCAAAAGGGGTGTTTAGGTATTCCTCTTATTTGTTCTATCTCATACTGTATCAGAATCCCAACCTTTTCACCCAAAATATGAATCTGAACATGTATGACCCAGGTTTTGACCCCCAAAGGACCATTCCTGTGTCTGCATGGACACACATTTTATCAAGAACTAGCGACCTGTATGATTTTTGGGAACTGTTCGTTACCCCTACTTTTTGTTGCCTTAGCCTTGAACCTATCATGAATAGGTTATTTCTAAGTGTTTTAAACCTCCTGGTCAGTTATCCAATCTTGTGTGACTTCTATTTTGGGTCCCACCACACAATCATAAGGGTTCATGGGTTTTGTGGGAAATCAGTGTTGCTACCAAAGACTTTAACTCTTAGGTTAGCATTCTTAGAGATCACTAGGTAGGTGTTAGTAGTCGACAATGAGTATGGCTCTTAGAAGAAGAAGAGAAAAATGTACAATCTCCCATGGATGAACAACAACATGGTACTAGAAACCAGAGATACTTAGACTATGCTACTGAGAAAGCTTGCCTTCCTAAGTTTCCTGCTAGTTGAAGACAAATGGGTTTATGACCCAAGTGGTTTCATAGCTTCTTGGGTAAGGACCAATAGGATTGGGGCCAGGATTGCATAGAAAGGCTGCCCTTTTTAGGAGACCAAAAAAACCCTATAAAAGATGCTCCTGGTCTTTATGTTGAATTAATAGATTTGCCCCTACCACAGAATAGGCCATGGGAAACCTTATATGATAAGCATAGGGATTATGATCCCAAAGTCATGATGACTTCTGGTTTGAGAAGGACATTGAAGAACAAAGATTGGGATGTAGAGAAGATTGAAGCCTATTAGAAATATAGGCAAAAAATTTCTCAAACCACCCATACTTTTTGAAGCATGGATTCAGATGAAAGATGGGAGGAACTCTGGGATGAGTGCCATCCCTCGCTTGCATCTAGCCTAGAAACAAGCAAATTACCGACACTTGATACAGGGCAGGAAGCTAGAGCAGGACTAAGCCAACAACCACAAGCCTCAGAGTAAGCTGCAGCTGCAGTCACTACATCAACCTGGCCCTAGCCTCTTAGCATCATGGAACAACAAAGGGGTATGGTGTCTTCACCACTAAAATATTCCCCATCATCAAAACTTATTGAAATCCTTGGTTCTCCACAAGCACCATTGGCAACAACAGATGTGGAAGGGAAGTAGATGCAGCTAGAGTTAGAGACACCCAGGAAGAGAAAGAGGGTGTAGTTTCATTTTAATTCAGAGGAGGAAGAGGAACCTTCACAATGCCAATTATAGATCACTGTAATTCCCTCTCAAGTAAGTATTATTCCTCCTCCTCCCTCTCAGTCTGTTCCTTCCCCTGTCAGTTTGATGCCTCCACCTAGCCAAATGACACCTCCTACCACCTATGCCATCCCCATTTTGCACTTCACCCCATCCTTGATGCCTCAAGCCCTAATGTTACCTTATTTCTCCCCCTCTATTCCCAAAAAGATGCCCCTTGAGCTCACCCATAGTCAACCATTGTCTATTTAATATGGCCTACCATAGGGATATCCTTTTGCGAGAGGACACATTACATCCCCTTCCACCTTCTAGATGTAGGCCAATGCTGCTGGGAAGGCAAGAGAAGCTCAGATGGAGAAAAAGAAAACTAAAGAGAATAAAGCATTGGCTACCCCACACCTATGGTCACAATTTGACCCTATTTAGCAACAACTGATGGTGACCCATTTGTCATCCAATGTCATCAAGCCGAGCGAGCAGATGCAACTAGAAGATTATACAATGAACACAGTGGCCATTGATATGTCCCTATTCAGGCCCTAGAACAGAGTTGAGCTATTGATAGAATCCACTTATGTAGTCATGAAAGATTATTTGAAAACATCAAGAAGACTACAAAAGATGGAGGCCAATTTGGCCAAAGAAAAGGCAAACTATAGCAGTTTAGCTGAAGAAATCAATAAGAAAGATAATGAAATAACAAGTCTAAATAAATAGTTACAAGATATTGTTTCCCTTTAGATTCACTGGGCAGTCTAGGCCCAAAATGATTCCTTAAAAGCAGAGCTAACACATGCAAAGGATGCAATGATGACCCTTAGGTGGGGAAAAGTAGCGTTGCAGGGAAGATTTGAAGGACATCAGCTGCAAGTTACTCAATTGCAGCAGAAGCTACTGGATGAACAAAACAATATTGTGGCTTTTCAAGCCTAGTTCCAAGTAGAGAAAAAAAAAGTGGCACAACTAATGCTAGAGCTAGCTAATAGGCCAAAAGGTGTTGGAGTGATAAAATTGGTAAAGGAGCTCTACAAATCAATGTGGAAAAGAATCTCCTCAAAGATTATTCAGCTCAGGCCATCTCTCACCTTCCTGCTCAATGCACAGTAATTATGTGAGAAGGTCGAAGATTCAGTGAAGAACACTCTGGCTACAGTCTCTGACAAAGTCACAGACTCCCAAACCTTGTTGCAAAAGCTCTACAATGTAATGGATGTGACATTGGCAGCTGTGGGAATCACTGAGAAAATGATCGCCGCAAAATGAGTCAATGAGATGATTAGTTGCAATTTTGCGACCAATAATTGCAAGGAGCTTCTTGAAGTCATGAAGGAAGGCATCAACAAGATGAGGCAACACCTTGAAGATCTAGTGCAACTAGGTTTTCCTTCTCCATTTTTGGATGCCAATACGGTGCTAATGGTTGATCAAATTGAACCATTGCTGCTGGCCAAACAGAAGGATCAAATAGTTTTCCAGAACATGCGGGATGATTCTTTAGTATCAGAAGTCAAAGCTATTTTGGTCCATGTTTCTCAATTGGAATTCAAACTGAAAGCTACAGTTTAGATTTTGCTAAATTTTTCACACAAGGATATCATCAACTTTGATTTAGCTTTCATTGAATTACAGAACAAGCAAGGGTTATTTGACCATGAATGGTCCATCTACCAGACATCACTTTTGAAGCTGTAAAATTTTGAAATTTTGACAGAGCAGGAGTTGTGTTTCTTTTTGTGCAAGCTCAAAAGTCTTGGGGGTCACCAGTAGTTGTAGAGTAAATTTTAACTCTACGTTACATTCAAATTTTTAGTCGTGCACTGTAGTTTTGGTTCCCGCATACCTTGGTCATGGCGGTAGAGTTTTGGAGTAGAGCGTGGGTTTATTTCTTTTGATTATCAAAGTGTAGTGGAAGCTACCAAGTGGCGTAGTCTGAGTACAGGTTCTCTTTCCTCCTTTTTGATTCCTTCATTTCATTTTTGCCTAAGTGTTGAATTCAAGCAGAGGCCACCAAGTGTCACTTTTCGAAACATGAAATTGGCCAATTGGCATCGTCCGAGACACTTTCCATAACTTTCAAGAGGGCCTCAAAATGTGTCATGTATCCAATAGCAACTCAATAGAATGCATCACGTGTTGACATCCGTGTCTCATATCAGCACCTGCATTTCATTTTATTTTTCGTAAAAGGTTTTCAACAAGCTAAGTAGCAGGAAGAAGCGAAAAGTGCCAGGTGGTAGTTGCGAAAGGCCCTAGACTACTTTTTTAGAGGAAAGCAGAAGTCACCATGTGTCGGCATCTGAGAGACAATCGGTTCAATGCCTTGGTTTAACATTTTTGGTTCAATACCTTGGTTAACATGTAAATGGCATGCAGTGTTGAACCGTTGAACCATTGAACCATTTTTGGTTCATAAGGCAGTTCAAGAGGGTGTCTCAAAAACCAAAGGGGTCAAGTACCTCTTCAAAAGGTAGAAAGGTGTCATTTCATTTTGTTTAAGTGCCGAAGAGGAGTGGAGGCTGCCAAGTGTCACTTTCTGAGCCCCTTTCTACTCCATTCTCGAAAGAAGTAGAAGATGCCACATACCCCTAGTAGGAGAAGCGAAAGACGCCATGTATCTTCCCAAGAATAGTGGAGGCCACCACGTGTTAAATTTCAAGAGACCATCTTCAAGCTTCATTGCCGAATAAAGATTATGGTGGGTCCTATGTTTTATTTCAAAGATCTGTGGAAGTGTCAAGTGTCACCAAGCAGAGATGGCCATGTGCATCCATCCTTTTTTTTTAAGTTGCTCGGGCAAGGAATGCGGTGAGTTTATTTTGTTAAAATTTCTAAGTATCGAAAAAGCGAATTGCAACAGGTGTCAAAGTCAGAGCATTCCTGAGCCAGATATAGGGAAAGTGGAAAATGTCGTGTGTCTTTGATAAATCAGGCAAAAAGTGCCAAGTTTCATTCTCTAGGGCCTTTTAAGTAATATGAAGGTTTTTAGGGAATTGATTAAGTGTCTTCATCCATTTTGATAGAACATAGTGTTCTATGTATCCATTTCATCAAATGAGATAGGGGAAAACTCAGTGGAAGTTATTTCTGGTATATGGAGCAGTTTGCCAGGTATATTTTTGGGGCCTGCAAATATTAAAAGGGCAGTCTATTTGTCCCCTATAAGAAGAGGTAGAATAGACAATTGAAGTGGCTAACCAGGTGATGAAACAGAACATTCATGTGTGAAAGGAGTTACTAGTCATGAATCGACATGCCACAGATAGGGCAACTACCCCACCCCAGCATGGCCCTTTTTGATAAGACCAAAATGCATCCAAGGCATTGAATGCATTGAATTCCACACTATTTTATCTCTAAACTTGAGGCTATAAAAAAAGGGGATTGTCTGAGGAGAGAATTAGGGTAAAAAAGTTTAGACTTTCTAGAGTTTGTGACTAACTAATATCATTTGTTTTTATCTCATTTTCTTGAGTTGTAAAGTTGATGTAACTGTGCATGTTTCTGTGCCTTTTATGTGGTTGAAAGAATTAAGAAGATTGAAATCTATGCCTTTGTTGATATTATTTGTGTCATTTTCAAAAGTAGTCTATACTGTAGATTTTATAGAGTTGTGATTAGGAATGTCATTTGCTTTTGTCTCATTTTCTTGAGTCAAAAGTTCTACATAATTGTATGTGTTTCTACATCTCTTATGTGATTGGAAGATTCTTATAAGAAGATTGAACCCTATGTCGTTGTTGACTTTTTCTGTATCTCAGCAAAAAAAGTCTCTATTGTGAGCCTCTATTTCTATTATTTCAATCTTTTACATTGATCATGCACTTGTTTGCTCTAAAATGTAAATGAATCCTACATATAGTCTCACTGTGCTCAAGATTAGGATCAAAATTGTTAGGTTGTGGAGCTAAAAGCTTCACTAATGCAAACAGGGAAGGAGGTTGTTGAGGTTACAGAGGTTGTTGAGTTGCAAAACAAGTTGCAGGGAAATCGATGTCGATCTGATCAACCGACGTCGGTCATATTACAGTGCAGAAGTAACCAACGTTAGTTATAAGTCGGCCGACATTGGTCAGGAAGGAGCTGACATCGACAACCTATGTGTGCATGCAATTTGCATGCGAGTTTTGGACTGGTCTATTTTTGGACAGGTAGTTTGCATGTAAAGACTATTTTGGTCTTAGAGTTGTGAGTCTAATTATTGTAATTAAGAATGTTTAATTATTGTATGCATGAGATCTATATAATAGACTCATGGGCTGTATTGTAAAGTGTGCTAGAAAGCCATTGTGCTTGAAGAGAGAGCAAGAGTAGCTCCTCGTAGCTCCAAAGGGGTGCTGAGTGTGTATGATCAGGGAGAGTTGCAGGTTGTGCAAGTTCTACTAGGAGATCCACCGGGGTACTGGTTAAAGAATCATGAGGACTTGGTGAGGCAAGGACAAGGGTTCTTCAGGATGTAGAGACATCTACATGGTAAGTAAGGTCTATTGATTTGTAGGTGGCAGCAAAGAAAGGAAGATTTACTTGGAGTACGGTTGTGTACTTGGTGTATTGGCAGCGTTGTTACTGACTGGTGGAGGTGAACACCAACTCTGTGTTTGAGTTGTGTGTTGGGACCGTAAGAGAGAGAGTGAACTCTTGATTGAGAATTACTGGGAGCCCTTGAGGTGTGGGAAGCCTTATAGAGGTGGAAGAAGAAGTGTGGTGTTTTCTTTATTGTATTTTCTTTCTGGATGAGTATTAATACAAGATTGTGTATTGTCTCTCATATTCTGTGTTGTTTCATATTTTTAGTTACTTAATCATTCTGATTAAATTCTGTGTTTAGTTACTAATACAAAGGTAATCATATATACTCTTATTGGGGAGAGTAGGATCTTGACAGTTGGTATCAGAGCGAGGTTGTTGGCTCATAGCTTGATACCACTAATAGTTGGTATTAGAGATTTTGGTTGGGTTGACTAATAGGTGGTTCAGATCTGGTTAGTGTTTGTTGATTATAGGTCACTCTCAGGGATTTCAGATTGAGTGGGAGTATAGCAATGGTAGAAGAAAGTAAGCTACGAATGGAGAAACTGAATAACACAAATGGTCAGATTGATGGAAAGAAAGAGTAGGTAAAGGAAGATTGTTGGTCGATAGAAGATCAGTGTGTAGAAGCAGATGTTGCAGGAGTTGTTGCACAGGTTGCTCTGGATAAAGTAGAATCTTAGATTATAGATTTTGTTACCTCTTTCCATGTAGTCTGAAATAGAGCATCTTTTCATGGGTATGTCTTTGGAGACTTTGGAGAGATTTATTTAGGAGCTGGTGAGCCTTGTCAAATGATTGGCAAAGGGGAAGTGAAGCTGAAATTATAGACGGGTAACACACAGGTGTTGAAGAAGGTCATGCAGATTTCAGTCTTGGAGATGAGTCTAATTTCTTTAGGAAAGTTGGGTGATTATAGATGCATAGTAACTCTCACAGCAGATGCACTTGAATTAGACGGTGGTAAGAAAGTAGGTATCCTTTATCTATCTACATATATTACTGATTCACTTTCTATTGCAGAGATGTGGCTTTGTAGGCTTGGTCACATGTGTAAGAAGGGAATGTATGTTCTTAAGTGAAAGACAGATGTTTTTGACAAACTTAAGAATTGGAAAGCCTTGGTGTTCATGGAGGAGATGACAGACAGAGATCATATAAAGGGACTGAATTATTCTTAGCAGGGCTGTGTTAATTTGAACAAGATTTTGACCCAAAAGGAGCTCGCAGGTAAAAAGTCATCACTCACAGGAGAACACAGGTATCAACGTCGGTCAGGGGGAACCGACATCGAACAGACAGGCACTGACGTCGGTCATGTGCAGATCAGTAGAGTCAGGGTGTCAGGCAGCAGGAATTGACATTGTCAAAAGGGACACTGACGTCGGTCAGGGAATCGATGTCGGCAATTAGGGTCAGTCATAGGGAATCGACATCGGTCAGGTGCAGATTGGGAGATGGCCAAGATCGGTCACTGAAACAGATGTTGGGTGGACAACAAGATGTCAAGGAGTCTCAAATGCCCATGTGGAGGACTGAAAGGGTAAGTGGACCTCATATTCATTGTTCACCTTCTTACTTGTTGCTTACTGATGGTCAAGAACCAGGAAGACGTGAAGAGGCAATACAGGTAGAATCCAGAAATAGTGGGAGCTTGGCATGGATGAGGAATGGATTCCCAGGTTAAAGAAGAGAGTGGATGGATATGTGAGATGGAAGGCCAGGATATATGGTCTTGAGGAAGCTGCAGGATAGTGGTACAAGTTTGACAGGTGTATGACAAAGCATGGCTTTGGTCAAGGTTAATATAACCGTTGTGTTTTATTTACCAGGTTGGATAATGGTCACAACATTATCTTATTATTGTATGTGGTATGGTTGCTTGTTGCAGGGTCACACATGCAGGGAGTTTTTGATCTAAAGGTAAAGTTAGTTCAGAGGTATGTCATGAAGAATTTGGGAGCAGCAAAATTATTTGGCATAAGAGACATGGAAGATCACAGGTTGATCTCCAGTGGGAGTTGATGTGAAGAAGGTGTTGGCAGGGTTCAATACGTAGGATGCAGAACCAATAAGCACACCAAGGGCTAGACAGTTCAAGTTGAGCTTAGAACAGTGTTTGAAATCACATGAGGTCGAGTGTAGACCTGAATTTTGCCAATCAGTGGGAGTTGTCAGAAAGTTCATAGCCAATTCATGGAAGGAGCACTGGCGGGCAGTTTAGTGGATTCTCAGGTATCTGAGAGGGACTAGCAGCAGGTTAACATGTTATGCAGGGTCAAGGTCTTCACTACATGGAGTTGTAGGTTTGGATGTGGTAGGTTACTTGGATGACAGGAGGTGCACCACAGGTTGTGTGGTGGTTGGTCTTCAAGATTGAGCTTGAAGAGGGATACAAGCCAGGAAACAAATTAGATGGTGTATAGGTACAGGTACAGTGTAGTTTTTTATCTCCAAGTGGGAGATTTTTAGGTTGTGGAGCTAAAAGCTTCACTGATGCAAACAGGGAAGGAGGTTGCTAAGGTTTTAGAGGTTGCTGAGTTACAGAACAAGTTGCAGGGAAACCAACGTCGGTCTGATCAACCGATGTTGGTCATATTACAATGCAGAAGCAACTGATGTGGGGTATAAGTCAATTGACATCAGTCAGGAAGGATCCAACATCGGCAACCTGTGTGTGCATGTGGGTTCTAGATTGGTCTATTTTTAGATAGGCAGTTTGCAAGTAAAGACTATTTTTGGTCTTAGAGTTACGAGTCTAATTATTGTAATTAAGAATGTCTAATTATTGTATGCATGAGATCTATATAATAAACTCATGGGCTGTATTGTAAAGTGTGCTATAAAGCCATTGTGCTTGAAGAGAGAGCAAGAGTAGCTCCTCCTAGTTCCAAAGGGGTGCTGAGTGTGTATGATCAGGGAGAGTTGCAGGTTGTGCAAGTTCTACTAGGAGATCCACCAAGGTACTGGTTGAAGAATCATGAGGACTTGGTGAGGCAAGGACAAGGGTTCTTCAGGATGTAGAGACATCTACATGGTAAGTAAGGTCTATTGATTTGCAGGTAGCAGCAAGGAAAGGAAGATTTACTTGGAGTATGGTTGTGTACTTGGTGTACTGGCAGCATTATTACTGACTGGTGAAGGTGAACACCAACTCTGTGTTTGAGTTGTGTGTTGGGACCATAAGAGAGAGAGTGAACTCTTGATTGAGAATTACTAGGAGCCCTTGAGGTGTGGGAAGCCTTACAGAGGTGGAAGAAGAAGTGTGGCATCTTCTTTATTGTATTTTCTTTCTAGATGAGTATTAATACAAGATTGTGTATTATCTCTCATATTCTATGTTGTTTCATATTTCTAGTTACTTAATCATTCTAGTTAAATTCCATGTTTAGTTGCTAATACAAAGGTAATCATATATACTCTTATTGGGGAGAGTAGGATCCTGACAAAAATTACACTCAGGCACATCGCCATAGTTAGGTTTCATTTCCTACATTTGCCATTTTTGTTTAATTTTCTATCCTTTTTCCCCACACTTGATACAAAAGAATAGACCAACTTCTCTAAAATCTGGAGGTTGTTTCAAGCTGCAATATCCCACAGCTTGAAACTTCCCATTGTTGTTGATTAGAATCAAGCACAATTTTAAGCATCAACAGTTATCAAATGTGATTCACATGGTATACTTTGATTAGGTGAGGGGAATGATATATGTGGATGTACATTGCTTATTTGTTTGATAGTTATATAGTAACATCATTTTAAGCAATTCCATTTTCTATATATAGATCCTTTTACGTGCATCATGTTTCTTATTTATTACTAACATAATGTATATATATTAATTATATATGAATAATTTATAGGTAAAACATGTTGAAATTATAAAAATGGACATGGACATGGGATTGGGATAGGTAGGAGGATTGAAGAAGAAAGTGGGAGAGAGTGAGAAAAGAAGTCATATTCTTTTCCAAGCAGATCTACTAGGTTAGTGTTGTTTTATATGTAAGTCTACATATTATACTTAGAGCTTGCATTTCACTCTATAGGAGATATGTAGCATTTATAATATACCTACATTTTTAATTGATTTATGACTACATTTAAATTATTATGGTAGCCCATTATTTAAATTGGCAGAGTCTTATTATAGGTGAAGTCTATATAATAAAACATTGAAATATTTAGACTACATTAAAATCTTATTAATATTATAACCCTGTGTTATAAATTGGTCAACATTTCATCTCTATAGATCAGTGCCTGATTTGATAGGTCCGTATTTCAAACATTCTAAACAATAATTTAGTTCTAGGTGTGTCATAATATTTTACTTCCAACATCTAACATTAATTTGGCAGTGTTACACTTTACATTGGATTGTGTCTTATTTATGCTAGAAAAGTATATCATTGGGAGTGCTTTATAAATATTATAGGCTGCATCTAAATATAAGAAGAATCTTTTGGTTGAGTTTTTAATCAGAAGTGTTGAGTTTTATTTTAAATCACTAAGTTATAAATAGAATACTGATTATACATTTAACAACATCACATAATATATAGTGGAACATTAAATAAAAATGCAAGCCAATTGAATTAAAATGTTTAGCTGTAAATTGATGAACTGAGCAACATTCCAGGTGACAATTCAGGTGATGGTTCTACCCCAATTGGTGGCAGAACTTCCGGAAGCCATAACTTTTGCACCATAGCTCTGTTTGACTCCCCGTTTGAACCGTTGGAAAGATAAGAATGAGGAGAATACAGTGAGATGGAATGGAGATCTACTTGATGCATTTTGACCCAAAAAAACCCAATAGAAGTGCCCCAAACTTTAATTTTAGTAGTGTAGTCTAAAAATAGTAAGTTTCTAAAAATACAAATTCCTCAAATTTTGTATTGTTGTAAATCATAGAAGTCAAACCAATTAATCTCCCTCAAGATTGGTGACCTTCCACATCCTCCTCCTACCTTCAAAACATGTATAAATGAATATGTAACCCGAAATAGGAATCAGACATCTCTTCTCAAAGATAGGCATATGTTTGGGTCTACAAATTTAATGAATAAAACATCTGTTCTCAGAGATAGCATTATTTTTATTATGTTGTTCTTATTTATTGAATTATCTTTTAGCCAAATCTTTTGAGTTTTGGATCAATTGAAATGCCAGGTCACATAGTGAAAATGCCCAATCAATTTGGTATAGTGCTGAGTAAAATTTTGAAGTGTTGAGTATAATCTTGAAGCACTAGGTAAAAATTAGAAATGATAAATAAATTTGAGTATTAATTAGTCTTGCATCCTTATTTTTAATTCCTATAAGCTTGCATAATATTTTATTAAGCCTACCTTCTTATTTTGACCATTTTGACTACAAATTAAGATGATAAATGGGTAGATTCTTAATTGACACATGGTTTGCATTTCATAATAAAAAGTTGAGTTTCTTTATATATGCCTACATTCCATTTTCAATTGGGAAACATTATTTTCTTAGCAGCATCTTATCAATTAAACTGCATTCTACCCAACTTATATTATGAGTTATCCTTAAGAGACTGTGTTTCACAATTTTAGTTTGCATACTTTTATTTACTATAGTGTCTTAATCCCTGCATCCCACCTATATGGGACTGCATCTTAATTAAGGTTACATCTCATATGATTAGAAATACACTTCATTGATTTTAGTGTTATGTAGATAGTTAAGTTGAAAGCATAGTCTTAAATTGAGACAGGTTGAAATGAATTTGTTGAGTTTTTGTTATGCTGGGCTACATATTTGAAGCATTGTGCTATTAATGATAAGCTAAGCCATTATTAAAATTTATAAGTCATTTTAAATATGACACGAAACTTATTTAATTGGCTAAGTATATAAAATATAATGCTACGCCAAATACTACTTGTTTGGATTACGTTTCAATCTAGAGGAACTACACTTTATTTCCTATTAACAATGTATTTTGTAGAATGAGAAATATATTAAATGGTGAAACTTTATTGTCTTCCTCACATTTTTGCATGGTGATTTGAGTTGAATTGTACCACCCAAGTTATGGAGTGAAGCAGAATTGCACTTAAGAAATGAGTATATAATAAATAAAATGCCGAGTTTATATTTAAATGTTATGCATATATTCACTGAATGTATAACATAAAGTTTTACTAAGTCATGCACAAAAAACATTGAGTTTTAAATGAAATCCTTATTGACTTACGTAATACCCATTTGGTAGGTTTTCTAGCTTGTCATAGATATTGGTTTTGAAATAAATAAATAAATGAGGTTTAACCATACTTTTGATGGCTAAGTGTGTGTGTTAGTAGCTATTATGAGAGATTGTATATATCTCATCTATCTTATAGAATTAAATGCATGAACCTAGATTGTGTAGAGTTGAGACACATAAAGAGAACTGATGAAAGCCTTATATTATGGTTTTAAACTAGAGGTTATTTTATTATGAGAAAACTATGATTATTAAGAATGGAATCTTGATTCTAGAGGGGTCTATTGGGTTGTAATCAGGTTATCATTTAAAGGTTCATGGAAGTTCTACTTGAGAAATCTTGAAAAACCTTGATTTATGTTAAATAATTGTTAGCATATATATATATATATATATATATATATATATATATATATATATATATATATATGATGTTAGTATTGAAAACCTTAGTACAATACATATTATGAAAGTATTTTTATACAAAAGTAATTAGACTATTTAGCATAAATTAGTGCATGGTGTTGTGTATCTAAATATTATGTTTTTATTTGATTATAATTGTGTTGTATAATCGAGGGTATACCTGGGTAGTATAATCTTGTGATTGTTTGCTTAATAAGAATAGTGTAAGATTGATTATTCATGTTTTAGAAGAGAGCTCTTGCATAATGAGCTATGATAGTATGGGATATCATAGGATACTTTAGCTTAAATGTATTTGCCCGAATGGTACATATTGTAGCTATATTTCTAAACTCTCACATATATTGACTGATTTAATATATGTGATGGTTATTACTTGAACATTATGTTTTGTAGTAGTTGCAGGATAACATTTATGTGTGCATGCAATCTTGAGAGTGTAAATGAATGTTAGATTAGACTCTTTTGTGTTTGTAAGTCTTGTTTTTTTATATATACTTACTTGGATAAAAGTTAATGACTTCACGTAATTATGAATTCTTAGTATGACTAATTATGGGAAAACTAGTAGTTGTGCCTTAAAACACTAAACTAGGATATTATGGGATATCATAGGGTGTAGTTATTTAGATATTATAGTGGTAGTTAGGAATCTATAGTTTAAAATGAATGTGAAACATGCTCAAGTGGTATGAACTGTAGGCATTAATTCTTGATTGAGTTAAATAATAATGTATGATTCATTCATGTGTGGTTGGAATAAAAGTATACTTTGTTTAATCTTATGTTTAGCATGTGATGTGATATGATTTCTAGGAGAATGTGCTTAGTATGAATCTTTTGGTTAAATAATGTAGTGAGACATTATATTTGGTATGTATGATTTTCATGTCAATGCAATATCTTGCATTAAATGGGTTTTCATAAAAGACAAAAATATAATAAATTTTCTTTGCCTTTATCTTAGTCATATGATATACATCATGCATATCTACACTAGAGATTTTATGTATCCATGTTATCACATGTGATTCTCATGGTATACTTTGATTAGGTGAGAGGCAAGATATATGTGGATGTACATTACTTATTTGTTTGATAGTTATATAGTGACATCATTTTAAGTAATCCCATTTTCTATATAGATAATTTTACATGCATCATGTTTCTTATTGATTACTAACATAAGGTATATATTTTAATTATATATGACTAATTTATAAATAAAGCATGTTGAAATTATAAAAATAGACATGGACATGCGATTGGGAGAGGCAGGAGGATTGAAGAATGAAAGTGGGAGGGAGTGAGAAAAGTAATCATATTATTTTCCAAGCAGATCTATAATTAGTCATAATTTCTTAGTAAATAGTCATATATAATGTACATGGATCTATTCATGCCATTTTTACATATTACTGTATATTTTATATCTTGTCATAAAAATTTAATACCTTACCATCCTTAATTATATGACTATGGTTACAATCTCTTTCTTGAGCTTTATTTCATTCTTCTATTTTATGTATTTTGCTTGGCACTTGCTTTATATTTGCATTGATTTTTTATAGCCATTTATTTCACATTTCTTGCTATGTTTCATTGGTCGTGACCATTTAACTATTGATCTCATTCTCAACAATTACATTAGTCTTCCCAATTATGACAACATATTTATCAAGACCTTATATCACAACATGCAATTTTTGATGGAAGCCATAGGTTGCTTAGAATCCTCCTTATCTCATTATTCTATGTTATGAGCCTTACTCATTTTATTTCATGTGCAACCCCATGCCTTTTTTATTTAGTTTTATATTTTTTTATACACATAAATAAAAGATAAAAAACATGGTTTCGTACATAATCATATCTATTTTTCTATGGGGGAGTCATACCCAAACATAATATATATTGATTACATCTATTTATACATCTTTGCCCATGGGGGCATCATACCCACACATGTTTCTCATTGAAATATTATGAGTTTCATTGAACATGACTATAAAATAATCTTCCCATGAGAGACATGACACCCATAGTTTATCCAATGGTTTGTGTTAATCATATCTATATTACTTTATTAAGCCATTTTACTCTTATTCCTTGCCTATTACTACATTAGATGGGATTTCACATGCTTAACATTGTTTACATCTTGGGATTGATTTTTTTCATACACATTATTCACTTGATTATATATTTAAAATTGGTGTACATGATGCATATTTGTCTATGAAAACATTATACCCACACATGTTACTTGTTGAAATATTTTATATACATTGACACTTAATGGTACCGAATTCAAATTCTAGATATTACACATACATTTACATAAGATTGGTTAGCACTGATTGTTAATTTATTTCCATATATTACTATTTTTGTTCATTCATAATTTGGGGGGAATGAGATCTTCACCATGTAAATCCTTATCTATAATTTAAAATTCACTTACTATTTGATCTTGCCAGATAATCAACTATATCATATAGCATGAAAATTTTATTTTATCATACATTTTGGGACTTATATTGTAGATTTGGATTGAATGATTAGATTGATAGATTTTGATAATTAGTACAATGTTCATGCACTTTATCACATTATGCTTATCATGCTTGATACCTATATAGCTCATATCTTTAAAATCAATGGGACAAAAGATATCTACATTAGAAATTTTTAAAACCTCAAAAACATTGGAAAACTTCAAAATTTGAAAGCATTGGAAAAATGCAAAATTAAAAAACATTTGAAAATTTTAAAATTCAAAAACATTAGAAAAATTTAAAAACGTAGGAAAAATTTAAAAATTTAAAAACATTACTATATACATGTTTTATGTTTACCTATGCTATAATTTTTCACTATCCATGGTTTACACATGTTTTTCATGGTATTTTATTGAGTGGATGCTATGAAAATTCTTAGGATACATGATATAGAATTTTGAGCTATGAGCCTACATATTGGAGTGGAAATTTTATAGAAAACATGTCCTATCTTGGGTACATTATCATTTCAATATTTTTTTGCATGGTGATATCTATCCTTGCCTTTACTTTATCTTATTAAGATAGATCACACTAATTACTACTCTTGATAGTATCTATATATTATATCACATGAATATTATATAATTCAATTGTTACATGGTTAAATTGGCCATTGTGTGTGAATTCTTTCTTGCATGTACATGTGTTTTCTTGTATGTGCATATTTGTTCATAGGGGATCCTCCAATTTTCTTATTTTGTGAGTCTCATCTTGTATGTCATATTGCTAGCTTCTTGTCACTAACTTGGGTGTGGTCACTAACACTATTTGGTCCTAATCTAAGTATACCCTATTACTACTATGACTATTGCCATGACTTATAACATGATTGTCTATCTATATTGCATTATAATTTTGTGATGTCTATGTTTCCATGGTTTCTACCATGCACCTATGGGGGAAATTTAATTGTATGTTTTCATTATTTTATCTATCCCAACTATGGGCATGCTTGTGACATTTGGGGGCATAATACTTGTTTCCCATTTTTCTTTGTCAAAGGGTCGTCATACCTTAGTGCGATGTGTTCGATATGATATTATATTTCCTACACTAAATTTGTATTTACATGATTATATGTGGCATAGATATATGATAATTCAATCTTCAAAATATGAAACATTTCAAAACATTATGATGGTGTAAAATTTCAAATTCATATGTTCTTAAAATTTTAACATGATTTGGATAATTCCCCCTCCTCCCCTATCCAAACATAAAATAAAGTGAGGCATTTAACATTTATATTTTGAAATGAATGTTTTAACACAAGGTATTCATCCCTCACATCAAAAGGGAAGTGTATATTAAGGCATTTTAAAATAAAATTTCAAAGTGGTAATGAACTAAGAAAATTTATCTATTTCGTTCATCAAGAAGTAGATTTGGAGTTGATGACTCTTAGAGAAGTGTTGAATATGTCTAAATACATATCAAAGGTCTATTTAGGTGTTGAGTATTCCTATATAAGTGATGGATATGTTTCCACACTTATCAAAAGTTTTGGTAGTGCAGAATTTGGGATGATACTGAGTAGGTGTATTCATTCCTATGCTCTCTTTTCAAATTCAAATTCAAAATTTCAAAATTTTAAAAACTTGAAAACATATCATGAGAATTTAACTACCTATAGCATTTGGAATTTATTCCATGTACATTATCTAAATAATGTGAATGTAATTTTATCTTAAGCATTCCTTAAAAACCCTTATTCCTTCACTAGGTAAGTGAAGGTGTGTGTTTCAATTATTTACATTTATAATTTGATACATGCATGCATCTCACTCATATACCAATGTCAAAGTGGGGGCATTATGTAGACACCTAAATTTGGCATAAAACTTTCATTCCCACTATTTTATCCTAATCTACCATAATTAGAAAAAATTAAATTTTAATTTATTTCTAGGACAAACCCAACTCTACATAGCTCTACACTTATTCCATTGAGCCTAAAAACACCTCAAAACTTTTCAAAATGGTTTCCTTTAACACAATTGGATTATTACTTACCTGTTAGCTAGAATTGACTTGAAAATATATCCTAACTCATCTATAAGATAAAAAAACATAATATATAGGTCCATATAGGACAAAATCATGCAATGTCAGGGGTTTTCCCATTTATCTTTGTGGGGCCATGGTGTAGGGGATCACAAGGTTAAAAAAGTTATTATCATGTTTGAAAGTTTCATGTGACCATTTTTGGTTTGGTTTGGTTTGGTTTGGTTTGGTTTGGGTTTTATAATTATTATAGGGAATCTCAAGTTATGTTGGAGTCATTATAATTCTTGAAATGGTGTGTTGTTAGCTCATCTATATTTTCTGACCAAAATGCATAATTTGAAAATTTAAAATGTTATAACTAGCTTTGAGTGTTGTTTTAGGTTGTGTATGAAATGGTAATGTTTTTGTATTTTTGTAATGGGTCATATAAAGTCCTAAGAGATTGTGTAAGTTTTATTTCAATTTACTTGTCATGCAAGAGTAATATAAACCAAGAGATAAGAAAATTTAATTGATACCCTACGTGGAGTTGGCCAAGAAGAGAGAGTTATGTTTCATGTTCAGGCATCTTAAAAGGTTATAAATGCATGAGAGTGAGTAGAGTGAGGGGGAAGGTAGGTAGTGTTGGAGATCTAGATTGCACCCTGGCTAAGTAAAGGATTATTTTGGTCTTCTTGCTCAAACCTAGTCCAATATGGGAATGACCCTAGGCTATGGGTCTCCTAATCTTAGGTTAGACTTATAGGATTTTTAACGAGGCTAGCTCCTCTGATGCATCACTCAACTCATTTACACTAGGACCTATATAATGTTGGGGTGAAAAGGGAGAGAGATAATTGAAAATGTAATCCTAAACTAATGGTGGTGATGCACCTAAAATATTATCCATCCACTTGTATTTGAGCCTCGAAAACACTAGTGAGATAGAAATAAATGACTTGATCTATGAATCCAAATGCTTGTCATGCATCAACATTTCATGTAGAGGTTCATCAAGTGATCAATACCTAAGGGAGGTGATGGAGAGGCATATTTTAATGCACTAATCCAATCAATATGTCTAATATTGGCTTCAATCAGATGACATTGACCACTAAACATGACCTACATAACTAGACAATCTACTAGCTAGGTGAGATCAAGACTTGGAAAGGGAGAAAACTCTACCACTTATGCAAATCAAACTGACATGAACACACTAGGATAATATAATAAAATTTTAAAATAATCATCTTATTTATCTCAAGTGGTTATAAGGCTCAATCTTGGTAGAGTATAGTCATGCCCAATAGAGGGATCTATTTTAAGGCTCAAAAGCTTGTATTTATATTAGAATGGGATGAGAGAGGTGAGGATCATGCATGGGAGAGAAGAGAAGGGGTCATAATGACCAAAATTTCTATAGCTTCCTTGAACTCTTATGTATTGATGTTCTTTTTTTGGATTTGACAGAGCCATGTCTATATCTGTTGTAGGTGGTTGTATGTCCCTACTAAATTGTGGATGATTTGACTATTATATTTATACCTTGGTGTGACCTTAAATGTAAATACTAAACATGGATATACTATAGATTTAAAGCCATTATCCTTTATTGGTTTTGACATAGTCACTATCTCCACCTAGGTACATTTATATCATTTAAACAACTAGCATCCCACCCTAGTCTATATTAGGCTCAAGAGACCTATTCTGCCTTTGTTTTGCATACGAGGATATCCTTCAAGGAATGATGACATTTTAACCTAAAAAATTTGGGCCTATATATTCTAGACCCATAAACTAGGAGCTTAGATTAAGCTTTAATGGTGACCGATGGATTAAAATATTAATTTGGCTCCACTTGGGTCATATCTCATCTTGGTCCCTTTACATTTATTTTACCCAGGTTGATTACTAATTCATCAACTAACTCAAACTATTAACCCCTTGACCCATCTTGTACCATTGATCTCCTTGGCATGAATGAACTCAGGCCTTAGATCTTTGATTGACTTGTCAACTCTATCTGAGTTGGTGCCACTTGGTAGCCTTGTATTGATCCTCAAGGTCTTGTTGTTAACTTATCTACTTCTATGCTTGTGCCACATGGTAGCCTCATGTTTAATATGAGATCTTTGAATTTTACAATCTAACTTGCACCATTAGATCTTGCTTGTATGATTGCATGCTGACCATTAGATTTGCTTACATTTGAATGCCTATGGCTATTTACTATGGATTAAATTTGATGTCTGTACACCTATCATTTGACATTTACATGACCATCATTGATGTCCACATGACCATTAAATTTAAAACCTAATGGATAATTTCTTGATATTTATTTTGATATCTACATGACCATCTTCATCTACTGGATCAACTTTGAAACTTGCCTCACTGTAGTTTCCCTACAATAAACATTTCTATCATGATTTTGCTTCAAACACTTTACCATGGGCATTTTATTCAATAGAATTATTTTGGGCCTTTTGTCACAGACAATTTATCCAAAAGAAATATATCTATGGGAATTTTTTATTGGATAATTTGTTTGAAAGAAATTTGTCTTTGGATTTTTTGTTGTAGGCTTTTTGCCCGAGAGAATTTAGTCTTCATGGAATTTTTTGTGGAACCATTTCCTCGTAAGAAATAATTATGCCTCAAACATTTTTTTTGAAAGAATTACTTCTTTGGTTTTTTTGATGCAAACTTTTACTTTGGGATTTTTTGCAAAGAAACAAAACCTGAATAGTTGAGAACAATTCTAGTACTTAGCCAAATGTTGATAAATTCCCTAAGTTATGACAAGGCTTTTATGCATGATGTCCTATGATGGCCTGATCTCTCTAGACTTATACACATCATTTTTATCTTAAACAAAGGCACTATGAGGCAAAAAAAAAAAAAGCTAAGGCCATGGTCATCAAAACTTTGAATGATAAAGGTTGACATTTGGCTTGTGAGGCCAAAATGTTAACATTTTTGGTGACTCAGATGGGAAGCAAACCTGCTATGATTGAGAACCCAGACACTTACATAACTTTTGGACTCATGGAAAAATGATAAATTTGAACCTTGAATTCAATAAACCTCTTGAAAAAAGACAACACCCAACAAAATAAGAAAGGAAAACACAATAAGAAACTAACCTGGACAAAACCAGAGCCAACAAAGGTGGTAAGATATCATTGTAGGTAAACAACAAGATCTACTATAATATGTATAAGGAACTCACAATTAATTTCCTCTTGGATCAAAAGGAATATGGATTGTCCATTTTGGAACCTTGATACATGTTTTCCATATCTTGATGGCCTGTTTTTGCTGACTAGAATAATTAGATGTTCATGACCTCTTGATGAGATAGATGTGCCTCCATCTTCTATTCTGAGTTGTGTGGTTCGAAGATGTGAACTTAAGACCCAATTATCCTAATCCCAAATTATTTAATTTTTAAATAATGTTTCCAATTATTCTTCATTCATTAGCTACCAATGATTTGATGTGCCCCCCATGGTGCCTTTATTCTGCTCCTCATGAATAAGTGACTTGTCAATGTCTTCATGGTTGACCTCTTTAGGCATGCTAGATGACAAGAGATCTTCACTTTATTTGTTGTTAGGATCAATGATTTGAGCCATCATATCATCAAAAATTTGTTCATTCTTCTCATCTTCATGTAATTTCTCTCCTTGTAAACCAAATTAGCTAACTGGTCTTAAAAATATTCAATAGAAATTGTAAGATTTTGAATGGCTTGATACTCTTTGAAAATATCCATATATTTTTCCATAAATTCCCATCATTACATTGATGTTTATCTTCTTTCGCTGGGTTGTACTCATCAATGGTCAATTTTACAAGTTCTTGAGAAGCATCTTGATGTAGGACAACTGGTATGTGATCAAAAGGCTCTTGAAAAATGACCTTCTATGACACATCTGAAACTTCTTCATGGATCTCACCAAATAGTTGCACTTGTTCATGGAACTCATCCTATTTGACCCTATAAAATAATGGATCATGTTTGTTCCTTCTGAGAGGTGTCCCAATCAAGATTTCTTCTTCCTAGTCACTCAAATCATCATCATTTTCTATCTCCTTAGTTATATTTTTTTGATTTGCCTAAAAAATGAGAGGATCTTTCTCTAGGATAGGCATAATAAACCCCTGAAAGTACTCAATAAGATGAGAAAGGTCCATATAAGTAACTATAAATACTTGAATCTTCTCTTGGAGCTACTCTCCTTATACTACATTCACTTCTTTTTTTTGCTACATTATTTCTTGAATGGACCCCCATGAAGGAAAGGCTCTAGGATTTTGAGGAGATGGAAGTGGAGGCTAAATGGTCTCTTGTCTAACTTCATTAATCACCACCTCTTCCTTATTCTGCACGCTACTCTAAATGGATTTCCAATATGGAAATGCCTTAGATTCTTAAGGAGGGAGGGGTGAGGATTGAGTAGCTTTGCATTTGCTTGACTGCATGACCCGACTCGAAGATGAAAATTTGGTCTCATGGTTCTCCTACATAGTGTGCATTAAGAGATAAGAAATGAAAGGAGGTATGTGTAATTAAGGTGATGTTACCTTTATAGCTACCAATGTCTATTATAAACGTTTATCTATAGATTCAATTTTACTAGCAAGGGAGGCTTCAAAATCAGACCTCAATTGCTCATGATGGTTGGCTCTTTCAACACAAACTTCTCTTTCCTCTTGGACTCTCCCTTGGATAAATTTACATGAGGGGAAGGTTGAAAGGAGTTGGGGGTAACTATGATGACTCTGAAACTTATGTGGTAAGGGAATATGAGTGGTGGTGCGAAGCTCAACATGAGGTTGATGTGGAGTGAATGAGGGAAGGCAGGGTGGGTGATGGGGTGTTTGATGTTCCTCATGGGCTCCTAAATTCTCCTCAATCATGGTTATTAGTCTATTTATGTCAAGAATATCACTACTAATTCTAGAATAACCTCTCCTAAAGAAAGACATGCACTCCTCCTTTGCCTACTACACTAAAGTCCTAACCCTTCTAATGACATGTTTTAGAATTTCCTACTCATACCCCTTCAATGTATCAATGTTTATCATATTCTTTTCTTGGTATAATAGAGATTTTTAAAGGCTATATATAAAATGGCTCAGGGTATGAGTAGGCTATTCAGGAATGTCATGAAACTATCATGATTGATTAGGAGGGTAACCAATTTAATGGGTTAGATGAGAATCATAAAAGGGTTGATAATCTTGGTAACAAGGGGAGTCATCATAGGCTTTGGAAGGGGGAATTTTATGTTGGGTTAGTTTATCATAGAGAGGATCAGGGTAGAACTCCTACATGTATGACTGATATAAGTCCTCATACTATTGGTGAGGATCATAGAAAGATATATATGGATCATTTTGAAACTACTAATGAGGAGAGGAAAGATAAAACTCTTCTCTATAGGATGCCATAGCCTTGAAAACATGAAGATATCTGGAATCATGAAAAATAATATGCTTCTTACCTTGAAATATGGACTAAGGAGTACTAAAACCTATTTATAAATATTAATGCATTGTAAACTTGATCCAATAGCTAAAATTTGTCCCACTAGGCATGCAATAATTATTGGAGATCTAGATTGTACCTTGACTAAGCAAATGATTATTTAGGTCCTCTTGCTCAAACTTAGTCCAAAATGGGAATGACCCTAGGCTGTGGATCACCTGATCTTGGGTTAGACTTCTAGGAATTTTAATGAGGCTAGCTCCTTTGATGCATCACTCAACTTATTTACACTAGGACTTATAGAATGTTTGGGTGAAAAGGAAGAGAGAGACAACTGAAAAGGAAATCCTAAGCTAATGGTGGTAATTCACCTAAAATATTATCCATCCATTCATATTTGAACCTCCAAAACACTAATGAGATAGAAACAAATGATTAGATCTATGACTCCAAATGCATGTCATGCATCAATATTTCATGCAGAGGTTCATCAAATGAGCAAAACCTAAGGGAGGTGATGGAGAGGCCTAGTTCAAGGCACTAATATAGTCAAATTTACATTATTGGATTTAATCAAATGACATTGAACACTAAACATGACCTTCATAACCAGACAATCTACCAGCTAGTTGAGATCAAGACTTGGAAAGGGATAAATCTTTACCACTTATGCAAATCAAATTTCCATGAACACACTAAGATAATATAATTAAATATAAAAATAGTCATCTTATTTATCTTAAGAGGTTACAAGGCTCAATCTTGGTAGAGTCTAGTTGTGCCCAAGAGAGGGATGCATTTAAGGCTCAAAAGCCTATATTTATAGTAAAATGGGATGAGAGAGGTGAGGATCATGCATGGGAGAGAAGGGAAGGGGTCATAATGATCAATATTTATACATCTTCCTCAAGATCCTTTGCATTTATGTTCTTTTTTTAGACCTACTAGAGACATGTCTATATATATTGTAGGGAGTTGTATGTCCCTACTGGATTATGGATGATTTGACTATTATTTTTATACCTTGTTGTGACCTTCACTACAAATCCTAAACATGGATCTACTATAGATTGAAAACCAATCTCCTTTATTGGTTTTCACATAGTAATTATCTACACCTGGATGCATTTATATTATTTGAATAGCTTGTAGCCCACCCTAGTCTATAATAGGCTTGAGAGACCTATTATGCATTTATTTTACATATAAGGATCTCCTTTGAGGAATGATGACATTATAACCTAAGAAATTTGGGTGTATATATTATAGACCCCTAAAATATGAGCTTATATTGAGATTTATGGTGGACCATGGCTAAAAATATTCATTTGTCTCCATCTAAGTCATATTTGATCTTGGACCCTTTGCATTTGTTTTTCCTAGGTCAAGTATTACTTTGTTGACTATCTAAATTAGACTATTGACCCCTTGACCCATCTCAAACCATCGATCTCCTTATCATGAATGAATGTGGACCCTAGATCTTTGCTTTACTTGTCAAATCTATCCAAGCTAGTGTCACTTGGTAGCCCCACATTGATCCTCAGGGTCTTGCTATTAGCTAGTCTACATCTGCACTTATGCCACATGGTAGCCTTGCATTTAATCTGATCTCTTTAACTTTTCTAACTTTGATTTAATCATTAGATATTACCTATATGATTGCATCTTGACCATTAGATACACTTACATTTGAACATCAATAGCTATTTAATTTAACATCTGTGCACTTGTCATTTGACATCTGCATGACCATCATTGATGTCTGCATGACCATCAAATTTAGAACCCAATGGATAATTTTTTGAGCTTTATTTTGACAAATATGTGACCATCTTCATCTACTGGATCAACTTTGAAACATGCCTCCCTTTCACTTTTCATGCTACAAATAATTCTATTGAGCTTTTGCTTTAGACAATTTTTTGTAGGCATTTTATTCAATGGAATTATTTCAGGCCTTTTGTCATATACAATTTGTCTAAAAGAAATATATCTATGGGAATTTTGTATCAAAATATTTATCTAAAATAAATATATTTTTGGCTTTTTGGTTTTTGGATTTTTTCTTGAGAGAATTTAGTCTTCAGGAAAATTGTTGCAGAGCAATTTCCCTTGCAAGAAATACTTATGCCTCAGACATTTTTTCGGAAATTATTACTTTGGGTTTTTTTATGTGGAATTTTCCTTTAGTATTTTTTATAAAGACATGAACCCCAAATACCTGAGAATAATTATAGAATTTATCCAAAAGTTGAAAAATTCCCTAAGTTGTGACCAAGCTTTTATGCATGATGTCATAATGATGACTTGATCTCTCTAGACTTATACAAGTCATTTTTGTCTTAAACAAAGGCACTATGAGGTACAAAAAAACAAGCTAAGGCCATGGTCAACAAAGCTTCAAATGATAAAGGTTGAAATTTGGCTTGTGAGGCCAAAATGTTAACAATTAGGTTAGGATAAGTTTGAATAAATGTGAAGAAATATCAATAAATGATCAAAACCTAAGGAACTCTACCTACCTTACAAAATTTTGTACATGGATTATATATATACTTTAAAGAATTAAATTAAAAGGTGTTTTTAAAAAGTATGTATTGAAGCTTAGTGAGTTATACAACTTTAAGCAATGTGTTTTATTTTTATGAATGATTTTTTGTGTTTTCAAAACCATTTTATAAGATATCAAAGTGAAAACCTACAATACAGTCAAATTAGAAGCACCATGTTCTTACACAATCAAGAATTTGAAGTAAGGATGTATTGATGATGGTAGTTTTAAGTGATTCTTATTTTTTTGGGATTTTAACAATAGTAGAGTTTGATTGATGAGAATCATCACTTTGGAGCTTAAAAACCCATGTAGGAGTGCAAGAGGCAAATAAAAACTTCACATAGTCCTAGAAATGCACTCAAAATTCTATATCTTTGAATAATAGAGCCTTTTTATGATTGTTCAATGTCAAATAACCATTATAATATGTGAAAATTTTTGGGGAAGACCTCATATTGGTATTGAAAGTGTTTAAAGTGCTATAAAACCCAAAATATCTAGCCCATTAAATCTATAAGATGGACCCCCTCTCTATCTCTATCTCTATACAAGGCACTTAATTGATTCTATATCCATAAATAGAGAGGGGGTGACCCATCCCCATATATAGATAGGGATAGGTTAGTTGAGAGTTCATGATCAATCAAGTATTATATATGGTATGGGGTGTAACTAAAAACTATAGCCACCTTCACCCTATCTATATAAATGGCCCATATACATCTATTCCTCTATCTATGCCCCATCTAACTAAGCCCTATGGTAGTGTCATATCATGAATGAAGTTAGATATATATAGGGGGATACTACTATGGGGAGGATAAAATAATCTCACACATAGATAGATAGGGCCATCTCACACCATAGAGATAGATGGTCATGTATAGAATAGGTGGATGACTAGACATCTCATGATAAGATCAATATATCTATAGGGGTCTAAGATAGATAGATAATTCCATCTCATGATCTCATATATATTGATCTATATGGGCCCATTTTGGTTGCTCTAAGCCACCTAAAGGCCTATCAACACTAGACCTAGGGTTTTAATATTGTAACGTGCATAAGTTTCATTTCCACTCACCAAAATTTATAAAAATGTGTAGTTTGATGTAATTTCATGTGATCTAGAGTATTCAATAGGTTTTAGGTTGGTACCTAACCATACTATATGATTTATATAAATGTGTGCTTAAATTAGGCCTAAATAAACCTAATTGGTAAAGAGGTGAGTTGAGTTAGTTGGTATACCTTGAGAGTTGGGTCCTAAAATTTTATGTGAAGATAAAAGGGAATATGGGGACTACCAAAAAAGTACTAGTTTTTCTAGAAGATTTGTATAATATTCATAACTACTATATTTGTCCTAAAACAAGGTTATAAGGAGTTAGGCAAGAAATAAGAAAGAGTGTTTTGATTGAGAGTTATAACCTTGAGAGTGAGGATTATGATTATATATCCATGAGAGTTAAAATAGGTAGGTTGATGGCCACATGAACCCTTGTGGGAAGACAGGAGTCTTGAAAACCATGCATGAGGCTTTGATGTCAATGAACTTATGTGAGAATGAACAAGTTTAAACCAAGAAAAAAGAGTTAAGGCATGAAAAGTGGTGTATAATATGATGAGTTTGATGCTAAGGAGGAGAGTGTGTAGAGTAGAGTTGAATAGATGAAGGATGATGGGTCTTCAAGAAAAAGAATAGTACTATGTAAATAAAGAGGCTTAGGAGCCTAGAGGAGATAAGAATTGAATAATGGTGTCAAAATAAAAGTACTGTACCTATAAGATATAATCAAATCAAATATGAGTGAAAGCATTACGATAAAAACCAAATCTAGGTCATCAAAGAAGAGAATATAGGCATCAACTCTACAACAGGTGGTATCAGATCAAGTAAGTTCTTAAAAAGTTTATGAATTTGAGTATTAAAGGTTAATATTTTAGGTTGTTTAAGGTTGATAATTAAGGTTTTAGGAGTACTAAAAGAGAGGTAAATAAAGTTTTAAAAACCTAGAAGGTAAGAGTTTGTGGTATAAGAGCAAACCTAAGAAGAGAGAAGAAAGACTCCAAGAAGAGGAGTAGTTCCAAGGTGAAAAATACTTGGATAGGAGTGTCAATAGACTAGGTAGAGAAGAGAACCTAGGTTGAGACACTAAAACAAGGTGAAAAATACTTTCTCAAGAGAAGATGAAGATAGAGAAGGAAAAAGAGATGAATGGCTTAGCTGAGCTAGAATAACATAATAAGATAAAGAGGAAGGAAGACCCAAAGAGAAAAGGGCTGGTTGTTGAAGAGGAGATGAGTGAAGTAGATCAAAGGTTATAGAGGATAAGGATATTGGTGGAGCTCATGAAAGAAGAGTAAAGTCAATGATATGGTTGGGTAATGAGGAAGAAGAGAGTTAAGTGACCTATAAGGCTACTCATGGAGAGAAGAAGAAAGACTGTCATGGGATACAATGAGAAACAAAATAAGTTGTTATGTAATTAGATCAAGGAAGAGATGAAGAAGTTCATGAGGGATGAATAGATTGGTAGACAAGATAAAGGTGAGGATCACCTTAATGATAATGATATAGTCATGGAGGATGATGAGAGGAAATGACTAAAGCAACCTAAGAAGGGTAATATGGAGACAAACAAGCCTCAATATTTTAAATTTAATGATTTTTTATCAAGTACAAAAGTGAATAAAGAAGAAGTACATGTTGAGGGCATAAAACTTGAAAGCATGAAAGAGAGAAAGCATGAATAACATGCTTGTGTTGAAGAATAAGTTGATTTGACAACATGTATAGAGGTACAATTATTTGTTACCCTGGAAGAGGAGATATGCTTGGAGAAGGAGATCTTCTAGAATAAGGATGACTCATTAAAGGCATAAAAGAAATAAAATTGAATAAAGGATAATTTTAAGAGGCTAAATGGTCTCAATGTTTAGTTTTTATTACTATTTTTGATGATGAATGTACTGACATATCAACTAATGAAGATGTTTTATATAAGGAAATAATTAAATTATTTGATATGTTCATGAAAAACAATAATGAAGTTGAAACACCTCATAAAATTATTAAATAACTTGATATACAATAGAAGAAGTCTAATTTGACCCTCATGAAGGTTGAATCCAAAAAAAAGTTATTGTACAAGATGCATAGTAAGGGAATCTAGAAAATAACATATGATAGACTATATATAGGGAGAAGAAAGAATTTGGTAGTAGAATATGCAATAATCAAATTGTTTAGACCTCATAGGAGATGAGGAAGCCATCCTAGTAGTTGATTTGGAGCTAATAAAGATTTTTAATCAAGAAAATGATATAGAAGGTGTTGAAGATATTGTAAGAAAAGAAATGGAGTCCTTTTTCATGGAATTTAATCAATAATATGGAGTCAAGTTTGAGATAACTAGGCATGAAGACAAGCACAAGAAAGAAGATAAAATTATATGTTACATAAGGGTAGAAAATCAAAAACAAGCCATGAGTTGTAGGCAATAAGATGGATAAGTCTTGGTATAAGGTGAATCAAATGAAGTTGCAAGTCAAAGTAAGACTAAAAATATGAACAAACTAAGGCTAGAGTCATGTGATTTGGTCAAGGAACAAGTCTTGGAAGTTAGTGATGACAGTAAAGAGAAAAGGTTAAGAGGACATGATAAGAAACTTAAGAAGAATAAATGGATTCCTAGAGAGGTTTAGAAGAAGAAAATAAGAGTAATGGAGTATGGAAAGGACCATAAGGTTATTTAAGAGACTATAAAGTCTCATGAGTGTAATTTGATATGTACTAAGCATGATGGTGCAAGTAAAAATATTAAAGAGAGGAAGTTATTCCATGATCACATGGAGAAAATAAGCAATGAGGCATAATAACTCATCATAGAGCAAGGAAAGAGGAGGACAACCATGTTCCTCACAAATGAGATGATTGGATGAAGAAAGTATGTTTAGAGGAGGACAAGATCAGTTAAAATGTGATTTTGGAAATAAGTAAGAGTAATTTAATATTTATAAATAAAATAGAGGGTAGTCCTATCCCAAGATCCAGTCCAAGTAGTATGCCAATGGAAACAGAGCTACAAGAAAGTGAGAAAGAGAACAAGATAATGAAGCAAGAACAAGGTAAAAAAGTATTTTATTTAGTGTGTAGTGTTATAGATTATTTGGTTGTTATTATTAATAAAGATAATAAGATAAGAGGTTTCCAAGAAGTGTGGTGCTATGATGAAGCTAAATTGGTCAAGGAGATGCCATTGTAAGATAAGTAATAAGGCTACGAGAAGACTCACCATGAAAAGGTGGAGTATCATGAAGAGGCATACAAAGAAGATATATATGAGAGTATTACAAGGGTTAATATGCATAATAAGTCATTATATCATGAGGACAAAGGATAAAACATTGCTAAGAAGATAGAATAGTAAGGAGTGCTTGAACAAACCATGACCAATAAATAAGGAAACTATGGAGTAGAAGCTAGAGTGAAGAATAAGAACCATCTATTTGAGGCAGAGTCTAAGGAAGAGAAATATGAGATGGAGGATATAGAAAATGAAGTGGGTAAAGAGTTACAATAGATCATGTACTTCATGGAGGTAGAAGATAAGTTGGCAAAGAGGCAAGATAAGGCAAGAAGATAAAGACAAAGGAATCAACCAAGAAGAAAGGAGAAAGACAAGAGAATAAAAAAAGATGAGATTAGAACATTAGAGGAGAAATAATTGGAAATCAAGGAAAAATTTGGACAAAGTGCACTTGAGAAGGAGCTCAAAATTTCCCACTTAGGGAGCTTAATGTAGAGCATCACAAGGTTACAAAAGTTGTTAGTGTGTTTAAAAGTTTAATATGATAAATTTTGGTTTGGTTTGGGTGTTATAAGTATTATAGGGCCCTAAAATTATTTTGGGGTCATTTTAAGTATTTAAATGGTGTGTTTTAGCTTATCTATATTTTCTATCCAAAATATAAAATATAAAAATTTGAATTTTTGTAACTAGCTTTGAGTGGTATTTTGGGTTGTGTATGAAATTTCAATGTTGTTTTATGTTTTTAATAGGTCCTATAAGGTAATAAGAGAGTGTTTAAGTGATATTTCAATGTACATGTCTTTCAAGAGCAATATAAACCAAAAGACAAAAAAATGTAACTACCACCCTACGTGGAGTTGGCCAAGAAAAGAGAGTTATGTTACATATTCGAGCATCTTAAAAGGTTATAAATGCATGAGAGTGATTAGAGTGAGGGGGAATGTATGTAGGTTGAGATAATTTTTAATAAATTTTTAGAAAGATCAATAAATTATCGAAAACTAAGAAACTCTGCCTACCTTACAAAATAATGTACATGGACTATATATGCTTTAGAGAATTAAATAAAAAATTGTTTTGAAAGAATATCTATTGAAGATCGGTGAGTTATAAAAATATAAGTGATGTTTTTTAATTTTTATGCATGATTTTTTTATGTTTCCATAACCATTTTGGCATATATCAAAGTGAAAACCTGCAGTATAGTCAAATTAGAAGCACCTTGTTTTTGCACAGTCAAGAATGTGAAGTAAGGATGTATTGATTATGGTGGTTTTAAGTGATTATTGAATTGGTTTGGATATTATAAATAGTATATATTTTTTCTTGATTATAATAATCACTTTGGAGTCTTATAAACCCTTGTAGGAGTGCATGAGCAAAACAAACCTTCACACAGTCCTAAAAATGCACTCAAAATTTTATATCTTTACATATTAGAGCATTTTTATAAATTTTCAAAGTAAAATAACCATTGGAATAGGTGAATAAATTTGGTTCAGACATCATATAGGTCATTTGAGTTTTTTAAGTTCCATAAAACTCAAAATATCCCATTTTATTTTCTCTCAACCACGTACAAGCCTATCAACACTAAACCCAAGGTTTCAATATTGTAACTTACATAGCTTTCATTTACACCCACAAAAATTTATAAAAATTAGTAGTATAATGTAAATTTATGTGATATAGAGTAATAAATAGGTTTTAGGTTGGTACCTGATTGTATTGTACAATTTCTATAAATGTGTGCTTAAACTAGGCCTAAAGAGACCTAATTAATAAATAGGTGAATTGAGTTAGTTGGTCTACCTTGAGATTTGGGTCCTAAAATTTTATGTGAAGATGAAAGGGATAATGCTTATATAAAATAGGTCTTATTTTTTAATATTTGTAAAATTTTCACATCTACTATATTTATCCTAAAACATGGCTACAAGGAGCCAGGCAAGAAAGAAGAAATAGTGGTTTGGTTGAGAGTTCCAACCTTGAGATTACGGATTATGGTTAGATGTATATAAGAGTTAAAATATGTAGGTGGATAGATACATGAATCCTTGTGATAATAAAAGAGACTTGAAAACCATGCATGAGGCTTTGAGGTCCATGAACTTATGCGAGAATAAACAAACTTGAACCAGGAATAAAGAGTGAAGGCATGAAAAGTGGTGTATGAGATGATGAGGTTGATTCTAAAGATGAGATAATGAATATTAGAGTTTAATAGATTAAGGATGATTGATATTCAAGAGAGAGAAGAGTATTATGTAGAAAAAGAGGCTTAGGAGCCTAGAGGAGATAAGAATTGAATAAAGGTGGCGAAAGACAAGTAATGTACCTGTTAGAGACAAGAAAATCAAAGATTAGTGAGGGAATTATTATATAAGTTAGATATAGTTAATAAAAGAGGAGAGTGTAAGAATCAACTCTGCATCAGGCCATTTTCACTTCACTATTTATCATGCATCTTTAAGTTTTCCTTTTTACATTTTAAAAATCAGCAAATGTGCATAATTTATCCTTGATAAGCTTATATATACAATGAATTATAAAAACATAAGAGTATTGGAGCCACATATATCACATATATAAATAATTCAAAATATGTCACCTCAAAATTCAATCCTAGAGGCAAACATCAAATCCTTCATACTTTTAACATTTTCATTCTATATTGGTCTCTCATCATTTCCCTTGTGCCAAAGGAGGGTATTGGATTGTAGTAGTTGCATTATAACTTCTAGAGAAAAGTAGGTTCAAAATTTCCACTCAAAATATTCCATCTTCACACTCATAAAACTATGTGGATGTCTAATTCTAAGTGTGGGGGATATGTAGTTTACAATGCTACTTTGATGGTTTCCTGACTCTATTAATTTTGTTTGTTTTGGAGTTTCAAGATAAGTCAAAGAGGAAATTATTATATTCCTCACATTCTTCCTAATATATTTGTGAATTGAATACACAAACATAACATGAAGACAAAAACACATGGTTGACAAATAAATTAGATTTTAAAACCTTAGCAAAAAAAAAAACCACATGGAAATAGTCATGGTCAGATGGGACTGTCACAATTGAGTTTGTATAATATGAATCTGTACAATGCATGGATTTGTTTATAAGTAGTGCATAATTTACAAATTTTATGATTAGTTTGCATATAATCAACATATTTAGTCTACAAGCTCAATTTTATAGAACATCAAACAAGTGTGAGCACTTTTTATCCCTTTTAAAATTACATTGCTTAGTCTAGTTTCATTTTGGCACTTAGATTTTTTTCTATTCATAACCTATTAGATAGATTTGAATTATATAATTTCATTGATGTATTCTTATATCTATTTGAAAGCAACTAGTTTATTCTTTATTTTATATAAAATACAAATTTAGGTTAAATAGACATAAACATGTTTTTATGTTTTAAATCACTCACATAACATCACCCAATGTCTCAAAATTTCATTTTATTTTTCCATAGTCTTATTTTTATTAACCAATTGAATGATATTTTCATATTAAATATTCCAATGAATTTAAAATTATGAATAAGAAAAGATGAATAAAATGGATAAGAGAAACTAGATCATGGATTTGGTTTTTGAAAATTTTAGGTACTTGGTGATGTTACATGAGTGACACATAATAAAAATAATACTTGTTATTAGATACCTTTTTGGTATATTATATTTTAAAATCAATATATAAATCCATATACTTTCATATTATGTCTTGTTCCATGATACAAATTCTCTTTACATATATCATGAACCACTATATTGAGAAAAAATAATAATTTCGATAATTCAATGAAACATGTCTAGTTATTAGGTTTATGCATGCATCTTGAACTCTATTGGGACTATAAATTGCATGGGATAAAAAACATAAGCATTTATGGAATTTTAAACAATATTGGAGACTTTGATGAGATATTACGATTCTATTTTTCAATTATGCAATAAAAAATTTGACGTTATAGCTATTAGGTTATGGGGAGTACAATTTTTAAGTACTAAGAGTAATGAATTTGAACACTTTGAAATGAATAGAAAAATATAGATCATTTCTGGCATTTGGTGAGATTTGTATGCAATAGGGCCATAAGAAACATAGATAACTATGTTTTCCAAAGTTTGTCAAAGGCTTGGATTTTCTCTCCATACATACCATATTTGGGTTTTTTTTGATATTTTTATGCAATAGAGTCCTATAAAACATAGGCATAATTATCCTATGTCAATGAAAATAAAATAGCCATTGATAGAGTATTATAGTATCTTCAAAGTTGATAAGTTATTTAACATAACCATGATGCACGTATAAATACAAAGTAGAAGGATATTGTTTTTACACTGAAAAGTTTCATGATCTAAACAAGGTTTGAAATCCTTACTTAAAAATTAAAATACGTAGGAATGAATAAAAAATACATAATATTATTAGACCATAGATAACCTAATATATAGGCTCGTAACAAGCTTCTATAATAATGGAGGTTAGTATAATGGTAAGTGTAAATAAACTTACCCGACAATGGTTATTAAAACACAACAATAAGATATGAAAATATATTAAGCTATAAATAAGATTAAATAATTATTTTAATACCCTCCCTAAATGACTGAACTAGAAATAACTCTAAGCTTATCTAAAAAATTTATAACTTTTTATTTACATAAAGGTTTAGTGATTATATCAACTAGTTGCTCAGAGGTAGGAAAATAATAAAGATAAATGTTTTTATTAGAAACCAACTATTAGATGTAGTGATGATGAACTTCAATATGGTTTGTCCTAGCATGAAATATTGGGTTCTTCACCATATTTAGTACACTTTTCTTTTCACAATAGATATGTGTAGATGTTGATGAATCGAGTTGAAGATCCTACAATACTGATTGAATCCACATCAACTCTCTATTTACAATTACAAATACTTTGTATTTTTCTTCAATATAAGATAACACTCTAATACCATAAAATAGTATAATACACAAAAATGAAGTAATAATACATGATATTATTAGATGCATAGATAACCTAATAAATAGGCTCATAACAATCTCATATAACAAAGGATGCTGTTACAATGGTAAGTGTAAATAAACTTACCAAAGAATCAAAAAAATAACAAATGGTTATAAAACTAAAAAAATAAGATATTAAAAGATTTTAAGCTATAAATAAATTTAAACAATTATTATAATACTTACATGTTACCTAAGCACCATAATACGAAATATTATTCAAAATGATAAAGAACTAATTTGTGAGGTTCTTTCAAGAGCCACAAAACACACAATTAAAATAATAATAAAATAATTAAAATAAGTAACCATGGATTCATTAAAAAATCATATGAGAGGCATCTCACATGTACTTGATGCATGTTTTAGTTGTTTAATTTTTTATTTTTGCAAAGTAGTAATGAAAAGGGTGCTCTATATCTAGCTTTAGGGATAGGATAGAAGACATGAAGGGTAAAAGAAATAGTTGAAAGAAAAAAATAGACAGTTGAATGTGGGCATAAGAAAAAAAATATTATAGTTATTAGATCTATTAGCTATTACTTAAAACATCAGTGAAAAGTTTCATTACATAATAATTACATGGCATGTGTTGTAGATATAAAATTTGTTTTTGCATTAAAAAGGTCCATACCTTAAGTAATGACTATAAATGTTGTTAAATGTCATTTGGTTGTTTTATATTGATCACTCTCTTTAGAATATTAATTCAAGAAGAATGTTAAACAATAATGACATTTTTATTATTTTAAACTCCTTTACATGAGATTATGAAAGTCAAAGAGCACCTAATAAGAGGAAATTCACAATCATATTTGAAATTCAAACCTAATAAGAGATATGTTTGAAACCTTAAGAAAAATTGAAACCCTAATGTAAGAGGAAACATAGGGTTTTGGTATTTAAATCAAGGATCAGGTTCACCATAATATTTTACTTATTTTAGGTTTAAGTGATATAAAATAGTGGAAAATTAGAGAGAATTAAATTATGTAAAATATGAAAAAATGTACTAATTTCAATTGAAAGTCTATTTTAGATATTATATTATTTCAATTTACAATTAACATAACAAGAGAAGAGAAATTTTACTAAATTCAATTGTTTGTCACTCATAGAAGGTGTTTTTGTACATGAAAATACTTTATAATTGCTTTGTTTACTTCTTAGACTTGAAACAAATTTCAATACTTCTTTGGATGTTGTTGAAAGAATTTGACCCCTACAGTAATCGATATTGTCCAAAGGTTACTAAAAGTGTCCCTATGCACTGTAGGGGTCTATAACTCCTATCACCCTTATGCTTGTGCTTAAAAATGGTTCCTTTATTTATGTACATATTATGTCCTATATGATGATGTTTATTTTCATTCTCTTTCCATCTAAATCATAAATATTCTTTCGACCACAAGGAGCCTTTGCAAAAGGGGTTAGTATTTTGGATTGGATAGCTCTAATCACTCCTTGATGAATGGATGAGTGTTTCCTATGCTATAATATTCTTAAGAGGGCTCAAACTGCATGTAATTCTTCCACTTATATATGTGTGTGCAACATCATGAAAAATCTAAAATGCAATGCAATGTTTTGATCTTTAGTATTTGACATGATACACCTTTGAATTTCATGTATTTAGACTTGGATATAGGAATCTCCTTTGAGATATTTTTAGATGTGTGTTCATTTTTTATAATGTTTCAAGAGCATGCTAATTGATTCCTCAAGTTTTCAAGTGATTCTCAAGGTGATGGTCAAGTCGTAATACTAAGCGAGTATAACCTTAGGAATGATTTATCTTTATATCTAACTTTTCATTATTTCTAACTATGACTGACCAATGAAACATGTATATACTAACCTAATGTATACTTTATAATTTTAAAAACAAACATTCAATGTGCTTGGAAACTACTAATAGTGGCAAACCTCTGTGATAGCTAACATTGTCCATGTGTTATTGATAATGTATTGGAAGTGAAAATTAATGATATGAGATATGGAGAAGGCTTATCTTGGATTATATGATGTTACTATATAGAATAATATGATCTTGAATAGGTGTATTTGGTGAATAGAGGTAACAATACAATAAATGGGTAGACAGATAGAGGGAAAGTGTGCTCAAGAGTAAAATGTATGTGCAATGTCCAAGTATGCCAAAATATGTCAAAGTTGATTGTTTTAAATTTTATAATACAAAATTTATGTTTCTATAGTTAACCACTCTTTTGAGAGTATTATTCCAAGGAGAATACTAAATACTAATTAAATTTTGATTCTTTTGAATTTATTTGCATGAGAGAATTCACAATTAAATTTCCCAAATTCAAATAAAGAGTTAACCTCCAATTTAAACTGAAATAATCCAAAGATTGATCTATCACATGATATTATCTCTATTTTCAAATAAAAAACCTTGTTCATTGTTCAAATTATTCCACACTAGTGAATTAAGTAAAAATTAAAGAGATTAGAATAATAATGATAAAGATATGATTTAATAGGTAAAAAAAATAAGGAAATAAAATTATATACTAAGAAATAATAACTAATTAATTGTACAACATAATAAAGTGACTAGTTTATGCATTTCAAAAATTGTGTCAAAACTTCATTGATCGAAAGCAAGCAAAAGGTAGAGGACTTTACTTAATTTTGGTGTTTTATGTTAGAAAATTTATTTAGATAATTATTTAAAGGAGAATGCTAAAAATTGATGAAATTTTTATTCTTTTAAAGTCTTGTGAGTAAGACAATCTAGTATATAAATTCCCAAATGAAAACAAAGAATTGAACACCAATTTGAAGCGAAAGGAAAACATAAGAAATACATCTTAAAAGTAAAGCTTATACATGGGACAAATTTTTTAAAGACATATCTAACACATGAATTCAACTTTGTGTTCATTTTTTTTCCTATTCCAATCTAAAAGACATAATTAAGAGATAATCAAATAACATAACATATCAACTATAAAGAGGCCATTTAATACCCAAAATGAAATATGGCAACAAAATTATTTATATAGGAAATAAAATGTAACTAATCAATGATTTATAATGTATAGTTTATTTAAATTGTACATCCAATTCTATTTATAAGAATAAATAATGACAACGTGAGAAAATATATACAAAGATCTAAGCACAAGAAAATATGCATATCAAATAAATGTTTTATCACATATGCAAAATATTTTGAAAATTTCCTACTAGCCAAGTTATATCTAATAAGTTTTCATAAAGTTTATAGTAAATGAGATAGACATTCATTAATATCTATGCATAATAAAATATGAATATCTAACACAAGATTTATCACCTTTGCAAAGTGCTTCAAAAGTTTCATATTCATTGTGCCATATCAAATAAATTTTGAAATAACTTATGGTGGGTTGAAATGACTTATTTATGACTTTAATGTTATGAATTAGGAAGGGGTTTCAAGACTTTGTTTGTGTGTGAGTTACAAAGGAAAAAAAAAAACTATAATTTGTGTAGAATATTTTTTGAAAACATGTTTTGACTTGAAAATTATTTTAAAAAATCATGAGATTTGAATTAAAAAATAAGAAAGAGACAAACAATGCAAAAAATAATGATGAATTAAATAGGTAAATAAAATTGCAACAATATAATTTTTTAACCATACAAATATTTTTAATTAGTTAAAAATAGTTATTTTTCCTAGCCAATGATAATGTGGCAAGTTGAAAATATTTGGGTGTGGAATATAGTATTTAGAAAAAAACTAGTTTTCATCAGTTTTATTGGAATTGAGTCTTTAATGCCTATTTCCTTTTGTGTTAGAATGCATGTGTTTAATATTTATCCATAGAAACAACTCTAGTATTAAAATATTATTATTTTTAATCTTATTGCTACTAGTACTAGCATTGTCTTTGACTTTAAGCTTACCATTTTTAGTATCCCTATTTCTTGTGAAAACAATGATCTTCATCATGAGTATTTTATCACAATAATTAAATTCTAACTTTTTCTTAAGTTTTGAGTTAGACTTTTGGTATTTTTTGTTATCTGTGTTGTTAGACTTAGCATGATCTTTTCCATTTTTATGTTGGTGTTTAGACATAAAAGCATATTCATTGGCATTGAGAATACCAAATTGAATTAACTTTTGTTCTTAATCACAAAAAAATTGTACAAAATAAATCAAACATCAACTGAACAAGTAAAGTAGGAATAACAAGTTGTGAATGAATATTTTTAATAAATTTTTGAAAAGGTTTAAGAAGACATTTTTCATGACAATGTGAAAGAGATTCAGGTCTAAAAGTTTAATGCCTACACCAGTCAATTGAGATTGCAAAGAGTGAACTTTGATTACAAAGACATCCATAATTTTAAAGTCATTATACTTTAAATCAAAAAGCTGATCCTAAAGTTGAATTTTCCTAGATTCTTTCATAATATCATAAATTGACTTACGTTTTGACTATGTATCAAATGCAACAATATAACTATCAATGTGTACATGATACTTGGAGGTCATAGCCATACCAATTAAGTATAATGCCTATTTATTTTTCACTTGCCATTTTTCTTAAATGTCGATGACAACTTTGTCATCAATTTTGGTGTCTTTACCATCTACAACGTGCACTAAGTGTTTAAAGGTGAAAATGTATTGCATGTTCAATTTACACAAATGGTAATTAGTTGAGGTGAGTTTAAATTTAGGTAAAAATTGAGTAATTGTGCCTTAAAATTTCATTCGAACCCCAAAATTGAGAATGCAAAAAAAAGACACCAATGCACTTAAAATTGCATAGTAGATGGATCAAGATGCCAAAAAATATTATTAAAGACCATTTTTGAGCCAAAATATGTTTAAAAAATATTGTGCGAAGACACTTGACAAGAGAAAAAATGACCATTTTTAAAGGCTTGTATGGGATGAGTGAGAAAAGTGCACAAAAAATATTATAAAGTATCACTTGTTATATATATATATATATATATAAATATAAAACTAACGTAAATTAATATTAAAAGAAAGGCTGTAAAATTTGTTGTTGTAAGGAGAAAATAATATGATTTCTTAAAAACATTAATAATATTAAATCAAGAAAAGATATTTGTGTTTGTGTTTTGATTATTAAAAACCATACTTGGACTTTATAGAAAAGTAAAATACACCTTACAATAAAAACTTATGCCTTTAAAAAATTTGTATTGATTAATGAAAAATAATGCTATTAAAAAACTATCTTCAAGAAGTTTAACTTGTTAATGTAAGTCCACACCAAAACATCAATTCACATTTGTGAAAAGTAAATGCTAAAAAAGAAAAATGTGAATTTTTTGTTTTTGTTTTGTATTATTAGAAAAATAACAAATCTTGCTTTGTTATAACAAGACAAAATATGCTTATAGAAAAAGCTTCCTTGAATATAAAAACACACTAGGTGAATTAGAAACCAATCAAAGTGTATTTATGTTAGTATAAATACAAAATTATAAAAGTTTTAAAGAGTATTATGAAGGCAAGTGACAAGGAAAGAAAATAAATAATTATCTTTCACAAATGTTAGGAACCATAGGAAGAAAATGTAAATCACTACTATGATAAGATGCAAGGGAAAAATAACAAAGCATTTTGTATAGAGCAATGCAAGAGGCAAGGAACAAGGACAAAAAAATAAGAGAGGCATTTAGGAGAAACATAGTAAAAAAATATAAAAGTACCATATGAATACGAACACAAAATTTTATAAAGGCAAGAGAAATGCCTTAATACTTGAGAGCACTAGAAGAGAAACAAAACAACAAAGAAAGAAAGGTATTAGGTAAACTAAAAATATATATAAAAAATCTTGATATCATGAGACAAAATACATCTGTAAAGGCATTTAATTCACAAAGAATATATATATATATATATATATATATATATATATATATAAGAAGCTAGGCATGATGGTAACAAGAAAGTTCCAAGCAGAGAAAGATGGTGTAATGGAAAGTGCTTGTGTGGAAAAAAATTGCAAGAATAGTGAACATAAAGCCAAGGTAATACAATAAGGTGCAATATGAAAACAAGACAAATAACATGAAATTAAGTGTAGTAATAATACATCTCAAAAAGATTGAATTATTTTTGTGCATTGAAATAACTGAATAACTTAGAAATATATTGAATAACTAATTTATAAGATTTTTACCATTGACAAAGGCAAAACAAATGATTTTTTTATGTTCTATTAACCAAAGGATAAATAAAATCACTTATTGGAGAGGATATATTGAAAAAACTAGTAGAAAGTTGGAAAATATCCTTAAGATAAACATACAACTATAAATTAGAGGGAAAAACCAAAAAAAATGGAGATGGATTCAAAAATGCAAGCCCTTGTGAAAAAAAATCAAAATTTCCTACAAAATGTCTACACAACTCATGATTCAATGTTAAAATAAACATAAAGCTTTGATACCATGAAGGATTTATGAAAATATTGTCATTGATAATGTTGATAAAAGTAATAAATGAATGAATAAAATGGATATAAATATTAACTCACAAATAAGCAAGCCATAAAATGCGAGACACAAATTTTGAAGTAGAAAATTGAACTAATAAGGAAAAATCTATGTGGATATTAAGAAGGCTTGTCAACAACTATTATCATAATACAAGATTACAAGAAAGAATAGTATAGAAGAGGGAAGAGCTTCAAGTGTGGAAGAGAGGAAGAAAGAGTTCTTTAAATAGAGCTAGAGGAAGGATGAGGGAGTTGCAAATATTTCCAACATGACCTTACAATACCTTCTTAGTGTGTGCTAAATGTTATTATTCCTCAAAATGTGAGGGTAAATGTGTGCCAAGTTTGGAGTAAATTACTTGTGCAAATAAATCTAATATTTCTTATAAAGGGACAAAAGAGGCACGACACCTCATGAACTCCATATTTATGTAGATTAAAAAATCACGTAAATAAATAATCTACACACCTAAAAATTTAATATAAAAAGATTAAGCTAAATAAAATGTTATCCTAAAACTCCCCATTCAACTTTATTTAGGTTTATTACAAACAAATAAAAAGGGAGGAAACATTACTAACAATCCCCCTTGATGAGATTCAATCCTAACTTGTTACAAAAGATTACAAATTTGTCTTTACATAACAACTTAGTGAAAATATTAGCCACATGCTCTTGAGTAGGATAAAAAAGAAGAAGATTTTTTTGTCTTCAAGAAATTTGCATTGAAAGTGATGTTAAATCTCAATATGTTTGGACCTTTTATAGAATACTAAATTCTTCACTAAGGTAATGACACTTTTATTATCACCAAACATTAAAGTATGAAAGTTTAAAGATGACCCAAATCTACAAGAAGTCTTTAAAGCCAAATGACTTTTTTGTTAGCATGATTACAAGCTTTATACTCAGCTTCTGTGGAATAAAATGATATAATACTTTTATTTTTACTATTCCATGATTTTTCTCAGAACCTTTGGAGAAACAATAACCCTTATGGATCTATGATCATTAGGATCCCTAGCCCAATCAAAATCAAAATCAAAATAATCTACTAAATAAAAGGTATTATTCAACGTATACTTGATGCTAAAATTTAGAGTACCTTTAATATAATTAATAATTATTTTAGTAACTTTAAATGAGTAGTTTGAGGTTTCACATAAAATGAGAAACCAATCCAATAGAAAAAATAATGTCAGGATGAGTATAAGTAAGATAATTCAAAATTCCAACTAATTGTATATATAAGGTAGGATCAATATTTTTCAATTTTCATATCATGAAGTAAATTTATCCTAAGTTCACAAGGGGTAGAAATGGGTTCACAATCCATCATATTAAACATAACTAACAAGTCATATGCATATTTAGATTGATAAATGGAAATGCTATCTTTTTATTTCCAAATTTGAATGTCTAAAAAGTAATGTAAAAGACCTAAACATGCCGTTTCAAAAGTATTCTTTAAATTATTTTTAGTGAAAGAGATAAATGAAATATTAATACTAGTTATGATTAAGTCATCAACATCTAATATTATGATAACTATGTCATTATAGGTGTTTTTGAAAAAGAAATTAAGATAATTGGAGTTATGAGTAAAGCCTTGAGTTATTAAAAAATTGATAGATTTTAAGAGTACCATTCTCTAGTTGTTTATTTCAAATCATAAATAGTTTTATTTAAATTATAAACAAGACTATCATTAGCTTTCTTCATAAAACCAAGAGGTTGAGACATCTAAATTAATTCATGCAAATCACCATTCAAGAAAGCACTCTTAACATCTATTTGATAAATAGGCCAATTCATATAAGCAACTAAAGGTAAAACAATTTTAATTATGAGCATCTTAGCTATGTGTGAAAAAAATTCATTATAATAAATTCCTTCAATTTAAAAAAAATCTCTACCAACTAATTTAGCTTTATATTTTTTATACTTGATTATAAAAATTGAACTTAGTTTTGAATAATCTTTTACAACTCACTAAATTGTGACATATAGGGAGAGAGACTAAGTCCCAAGTGTGATTAGAGATCAAATAGTTGTATTCATAATGCATTTATTTTTCCCAATGAAGGTGCCCTTGAGCTTGTTTATGTGTTTGAGAGTCATTATTTTTTATAATTTTAGACATTAAAACATAGTTTCAAAATTGTTGTGTAGTTTTAAAAGAATCATTACGATCTACATCAATTATAGAAGCTTCTATAGTTGTCTTTGCCCACTTAGGAAAATATATTTAGGTGGAACAAGACTAGAAGATGGAGGAACATTAGGTGGAGAAAAAATATTATGCACAATAGTAAGTTCATCATTGATTGAATAAAAATAAAAATAAGTAGAAATAATAGCAAGAGAATCCAAATTGGAAGCATAATCAAGTGCATTTTCAGCAATTTTGACATCTCTTTTAATCTTGATTTTGTTAGTTTGAATATCATAAACTCTATAAACCTTAGATCATTATTTATAAACAAAAAAGATGTATATTTTTAATTTTGAATCTAAATATTATGATTTTCCTTAGGAATATGAACAAACGCATCACAACCAAAAACACACAAACATTGCAAGTTAGCCAAGCTTCTTTAGGGGTGATTTTTAAAATAAATTTAGTGAGAGTCCTATTGATGAGTTAAGTATCGCAATACATAGTTTCATCTCAAAATTTATAATGCATATTTTGAGCATGTAACATACACCTAACCATTTCAATGATAATCCTATGTTTACATTTGGTAACACTTTTTTAATTAGGTGTGTAAGTATTTTTTCATGTTTAATACCATGTTGCTTACAATATGTAATAAATTCATTATTAACATCTTTAGTACCATTATCAATTTTTAAGATACATAAATAACAACTAGATTACTTTACAAAAAATACATGAAATTCATTGAAAGCATTTAAAACTTGATCTTTAGTTTTTAAGAAATAAATCTAAACTCACCTAGTGCAATCATCAAAAAATGTTAGAACATATTTTGCACCATTAATATAAAGATTTCACATAAAACCTAAAAGATCATTATGAATTAAATAAATTTTTTGAGTTACTTAAATTTATTTTTAGGAAAAGATTCTCGATGTATTTTACTAGCCATACATCCACTACAAACAAAATCAGTGTGAGGAATTGTTGAGAAACCATGCACCATATTGAATATGTTCATAAGTGAAATATTTGGGTAATTAATATGTCCTAATATTTCATGTCATAAGTTACCATAAATATAAGTAAGAAAAGTATGAGTAGAAGAGGAAAAAGAGAATTTAGTAAACTTAGACAAGTTATCATTATCTAGAAAAGCAGTAATAATAATCTTAAAATATTGCTTGGTGGATTTAGCATAGCCAATGTCATGAAAGAATTATAATTTATAGTCTTATTTTTATAATTGAAGAATAGAAAGTAGATTAAAATTTAAATTAGGAAAAATTAAAACATAATGTAATTTACCATCAGGGATTTTAACAATTCCTATGCTTCAACATTATAAAAAACATGACTTAAAATACTTAAATAATTACTAGAAAAATCTAATTCTAAATAATTGAATAAATAAAAATTAGATGCCATCTACTGAGTAGTACCAAAATCAACAATCTATTCAATGGGAGAAGGTCATAAATCACAATTAAAAGCAACTCTAGTGTTGAACTTATATTGTTTTTGAGTTGTATTATTACTAGTAATAACAGTGTCTTTGATTCTAAACTTACCATTTTTAATATCATGTGTCTTGAAAAAATATGATCTTAATCAGGAGTGTTTTTATCATAATAGTTACAATCTAGCTTTTTCTTAAGTTTTGAGTTAGACCTTTGGTTTTTTTTGTCATTTATGTTGTTAGACTTGGTATGATCTTTTCCATTCTTGTCTTAGTATGCAGACTCAAAAACATGTTCATTGGTTTTAAGATTACCAAAATAAATTAATTTTTTTTCTTATTGATGAAATAAAGTATAAAATAATTCAAATACCAACTGAACAATTAAATTAATAATAACAAGTTGTGAATGAACATTTATAATAAATTGTTGAAAATGTCTAGGAAAACATTTTTCATAATAATGTGAATGAGATTCAAATCTGAAAGATTAATGTCTAAACAAGTCAATTGAGAATGAAAAGAGTGACATGGATGTTCCTAATGATGTCACATATATTATTCAAAATGAAAAATATCAATTAAATGTGTGACATCATAATTATAATTATTGGCAAATCCAAGCCACGTGGGAGTAATTGTGAAGTTATGTGTATGGTAATCATGATCTATTCATACCTAAAGGGAACACATGAGCAAAAAAAATTGGATTCAAATGTTATAATTAAACATAAAAATACAAATAAGGGCTTTCTTATTTTGACAATAATTTGTAACTTTTACAGAACTCATAGTAAATCTAATAAGCTAGATATGGGTGGTGATAGAGACAGGGTGGAGCTGATTTATTATGTAGAGGATAAGGAGGACCTTATGTCTAGAAGAAGATGGTGAAGGGTGGAATATCAAATTTCATGGAGAGTATTTTAGGGAATGATGTATCTATTTCTCATGATTTTACATAAGGATGGTCTAAGAGAGAAGTCAAGATGCTCGACCATAAGATCACCATTTCTGAAGAAATTATTGGTGAGGTTACAAGTATGGCTTGTGATGGGTTTAATGAATTTTTAAGGATAAAAAGGTAAATTTTTTTATATTATTGATAATAAAAAATTGAATAATTCTAATCATAAAGGTTTCCTTCATGTTGATTTGCCTAGAAAATGGCCAAAAGTGTGTTTGCAGGTCATGAAATACATAACCCTAGAGGGTAGGCACACAATTATTTTCTCCCACCATTTTTTTTGGTCAATCATTTTAGAGGGAACCCTATAAGATTTTGTTTTTGTTGAAGTCTTTATAAGTCTCCATAAACAATTTCAAGAACAATCCTTTTACTGATCTTATTAACAAGGGTCTTATCCTTTTGATTGTTAAAATGGGGAAGCCCCTTTGGGGTAAAGTTATTTTGGAGGAAATTCATGTATTCAAAGTGACCAAGAATATCTACAAGGTATAGTGAGGATTTTTTAGGAAATGGAGAGGGGATGGAGCCTGTGGGGTTAGGGAATAAAATATTTCTAGTAATTTATTCCCTGGGGGTAGTCAGAAAGGAAACCCTATTTGTGTTGACCCCCTTATTAGTATGGGTTGTTATTATTATAAGTATAATTTGACTATTGAAGTTTAATAGTGTTGTCCCCCAAAAATATCACTCATTTTTTGAGACAACATTTGAACTATTTTGGTCTTACAGACCAAAATTGTCTCTTCCCTTTTTAAAATTTGTCCTGGGCATTCAAATTCCTCATTTTTCAAGCTTTTCAAAAATCTACAGACTCTGTAGGCTTAAATATATGAACTTTATAGACCAAGTTCAATGGGCTTCATGACTTCTATAGACGGGTTCAACCAAAAGAATTAGTTTCTAACACTTGGTCATTTTTAGGATTGGTTTAGTGCCTTGGTTCAAACAGAAATCTCCATCGGCAAACATCAACAGGTTCAATGTTTGGTTCATCCTTTGGTTCAATGTCAAATGGTACAAAGGTGGGTTCAATAAAGCAGTTCAATATTTTGTTTCACTCATTTGGTTCATCTTCTTTGTTTCAATGCTTTCAATCATCCTTTGGTTTCATCAAGTGATTCATCAGTCGATTCAAGGCTTTATTTGAACCATTGAACCAAAACTTGGTTCAATGTCTTGGTTCAACGAAAAGGTTCAACATCTTTTTTTAATGGAACATTTTCATTAGCTTGGTTCATTCAATTGAACCATCGGCTTGAACCATCAGCTTGAACCATTTTGGTTCAAAGCTTGGCTCAACTGATTGGTTCAACGAAGAGGTTCAACAGTTGGTTCAAGCAAAGGGTTCGTCAGCTTGAACCATTTTGGTTCAACCAAGTGGTTCAATGTTTGGTTTAATGCTTAGTTCATTGAATTGGTTCATTCAATTGAACCATCGGCTTGAACCATTTTGGTTTAAAGCTAGGTTCAACTGATTGGTTCAACAAAGTGGTTCAACAAGAGGTTCAAAGCTATGGTTCAATGGAACGGTTCAACAGTTGGTTCATCACCAAAGTTCAAAGAGCTTCACGAAGGACAAGTGCCCTTATGGAGGGCACTTGATCGATAGAAACACCCTTCAAAAGGGTCATTTTTGAAGAACATCACAAAGGTAAAATCCTTCAAAAATTTTGTTTAAGACAAACAATTATAATTCTTTCAAACTTTTGTCTGAAGGAATTCCTTCAAACAAAAAGTTTGAAAGAATTCAAGAATTAGTAGTGGGCGCAGGAAAATTCAAAAGACTTGACAGAGGCAAACAATTTTTGTGGACTTTTTGTCTATGGGAAATTTCTGCAGACAATTTGTCTGCGGGAATTTGCCCAGGGAAAAACCCGAGGAAAATCCACAAAGATTCTAAGGAAAAAGGGCCACTAAAGGACCGCAAAGGGAAGGTGCCCTTATGGGGGACTCTCAGTAGCCAATGTAAAGGGAACTTCCTAAAGCCAAAGGGTCACCTTTCCTTCGGGAAGGATGTAAAACAAGAAGCCCAAAGGCCATTCAGGGATCATTTCTTAAGGCCTGAAAGGGCAAGTCCAATCCGAAAAAGTGAAAAATAGAGAGCCAAAAGTGGACCAAGGGGTGACGTGCCTGAAAATGTCAAATTCAACACAATGAACTAACCGTTGAAAACATAGTGACGGGCGCGTGAACGTCAAATTCAAGACAACAAAATAATTGTTGATCCTTTGAACCTATAGACCAGAATGCATTTACAGACTTCAAAGCCAAGACCAACAAAAAATAAGGAACATAATAAAAAACTGAATCCAAGACCCAATTCAATTAACCAAAAAAGGAGGAATGATGAAGGTAAGATCAGATCGCTAGCTGGACATTGAAAGTTGCAAACTTTCAATAAGCATGACTTGTTTTCCTGCATTGATAAAATCAAATGGGTAAAATGCCCCTAAGTTATAGCATACCTTCTTAACAGATTCCAATGCAACATGATGTATTATTGTTCCTAAAATCCTTCTTGAAGTGGCTATATAAGGGACTCTCTTTTATTGTAAACTATCTCTTTTTTTGACAATCAGAATGAAACTCTGCCCAAATTGAAAGGCACTTCTGAGACTTTGAGCTTAGTTTGTTTATCATATTTTGTTATTGGAATAAGAAAGCAAGTGGTTTTTTAGACTTTGTGTTGTAATATCTTTATTTTTGAGGAAACTATTCTTATGTCTTTTTCCTTGATTTATTTTCTGTTCCTTTAATTCAACAATCAGGATTAGTGAAATTAGTCAGAAAAGTGTCTTAAAGAGTCAACTGTGGAGAGACTTTGTGCCCCCATAATTACCTTTTAGTGTGTTTTATTTTCATTTCTGTGTAAAGGACTTTGGGAAGACTTTGTACCCTCATTGTCCTTTGTATCTTACTCTTGAGTGATTCAGGTGGAGACTTTATGTTGCATCTCGATTTGTTGGTTATTACATCTTTTGCTACATTTTGCTGTTACTACCTAGAGTATTCTTGTGGCTTGCTAAATAGTACTTATGAAAGAAGAGGAGTGCTTTCTATCATTTTCCTTGAGTTTCTCCTATGATCTGCTTACATCATCTCTGAAGAAAGAGAGATGGATGGTTTGTCCTACCCTTGAGTATTATTTTCTATTTATATATATATATATATATAGAGCCTATAGGGAAACTCCCCTTGATGAGAGGAGAGATCAGTCTGCTTCTGATGTGGTAAATCTACACATTTGGATGACTAATCTTCCTACTTTGGTTGATCAAACCTATTTTGTTTATCAGTATGATCAACAAAATATTTAACCAACAGTTTTTGGCGACTCTGCTGAGGATCAAACCTATTATCCATTTATAATCTATCCATTCACCTCCACACCAACTGAGAAAGAATGCATAGTTTAAAGCCTCAAGATTTAACGAAAGCAAGGTTAATTCTTTTCCATTTTTGTTTCACAATTTGGCAGATTCAAGGTATACACAAAGCCAAAGGGCTAAAGGTATCGTTGACCCTATATTTGAGTTGGTACAACAAAGTGATTTTGATCTGTTTTCTTTGCCATCTCGTCTCTAACGAACCAAGATTTTTCCTCCTACTAAAGTTAGATCTCCATTGCCAGACAAAGTATCTACTTCTGTTGTTGATAAAGCTTTGCCAATAATCACTCCTCTAAGATTTTTTATCCCTCCTTTTCATAATCCTACAATGGAATTTCAAGGACCCTGGGGTAATGCTTTTGGTCCTCTCAATCTTACTCCACCTCTACATGAGATTTCATGTAGTTCAAAGAAGAACTTCCCTAAGTTATATGGTGATGGGAAAGTTCATCCTGATGAGCACATTAATACTTTTAGCATAGCTTGTGGAGTAATCAGAGTAGAATTTGAAGATGTAGAAGTCAAGGTTTTTATGGAGACACTACAAGGTGCTGCTGTAGATTGGTTTTATCATCTACAGGCTCGGTCAGTGACTGATTGGAATACTCTCAAAGCTAAGTTTGAAGCTAGATTCAAACCTATAAATGATGCACATACACTTCTGGCTCAACTTACACAGATGAAGAAAGAGCCTCATGAGCCTGTGAGAGATTTCATAGCCAAATTTGAAAAACTAAGAAACAAAATACCTGTAATTACTAGACCTACAGCTGAGAATCTCAAATGCTTTTTCGTTAATTCTCAGCTACCTGAAGTAAGTTTTCTCTTGAGACGTGCTAGTCGAATAGATCTTGCTGCAGCTCAACTTTTGGCCACTAAGGTAGAAGATTATCTCATCTTAGCAGGGAAGATAAGAAGAGATCTAAATAGAAATAGAGCTTCATCATCTTCTGAATATGCATCTATAGGCACCACATATCCAATGGTGCAAAAATTAGCAAATGAGTTGCTTGCTCTCAAAAAGCAAATGGCTCAAGGAATGTCTTATGCTCCTTCATATAGAAGGACATTCCCAAATCAGTCATATCAGGGCAATGCTACTAGAAATCAAGGGCAACATAATCACCTTCCTCTCCCACAAGGGAAACTTGCCTTGGAAACTCCTCCAACTAATTCAGTAATGGGATATCTTGAAGTAGAATCAGAATTTTCTTTCCATCCCAAATTGAATCAAGAAAATGACGCTAATCTCCTTGATGACAATCAAGAAGAATCAGCTAGTGACTCCCATATTGGTTTCCTGAACTACTAGGATGAACCTAGAAGCAAAAGAGAAGCTTTTGATGGATCATATGTATTGTTTACCAGGTCCAAGAACCAATCAGTCCAGCAAGCTCATAAAGAGAAGGCAAAAGAGAAACTATAGCCAATAATCACAATTGCTAAGCGTGGAACCATTCTACTTTTTCAGTCAAAGGACCCAGTAATCACCCAAAAGGCAAATACATCAATCTTGCCTTCCCCTTTTAATTCAAATTTGCAAACCAGCCCACCTCCCATCCCTCCTAAAACTCAAAAAGTTGAAGTACCTTTCTCTATACCTAGTTCAATTCAGCCATTTGACATAATCAATCATGTCAAAAAGACAAAAATACAAATGTTTGAGTTCGAATATTTGCAGTCTAATCCTGATCAATTGAATAAGCTGGTCCAATATGTCAAAAACCAAAACGTCCCTGTAGGACAAAAGGCTAAAAAGGTAACTCTTGATTCTTCAAAGAACACACCTATTTTAAATAATCTGGTCATTACTCCTCCATCTTCTCTTAGAAAAATAGGACCTTTCTATGTTTCCCTATTAATTAATGGCCACAAGTTGAGTAACTATATTATAGACTTAGACACATTTGATAATGTCATGCTTGTTAAAGTAGCTAAGTCTCTTGTTCTCACACTAACCAAGACATTTGGAAGATGTTTCTCCATGGAGAATAAGCAAGTACCATTGCTAGGGCAAATCAAAGATGCCCAATTTACATTTGCAGCCTTTCTAGACAAGAGAATCAAGATGACTGTCTTGGTGGCTGACATCTTAGCATTCTATGGCATTTTACTTGGACAAAATTTTTGCAAGGACATGGGAGGAGAACTAAAAATGGATTTTTTTGAGGCAAGGATCCCTATCCAAGGCATAATGAAGAGGTTGCTCCTTGAAAAAGAAGCAAAATATGTGGTCACCCAGACATCAGCCCCTAAAGCTCAAATCCTTTTTGAATATGTAGGTATCGGTAACTATTTTCTGTCTACAGATGAAATACATGAAACACCTAAAAATGTTAACTCAGAAATCAGTTCAACAAGAATAGTAGAAAAACTAGTAGGCTATAGTACAAACCAAGAAGGATCCTCTATCTCTGATGAAGAAAAGTCTAAAGAAAAATTAGCATTAGATGAGATATGGACTTTGGAATTTGATGGTAGCTATTCCTCTACCAGTTTAGTAGCTGGAATTATTTTGATATCTCCTCAAGGAGATATCTTTCCTTCGTCTTACAAATTACAATTTAGCAACACTAACAATACAGCTAAATACGAATCTCTGTTGCTTGGCATGAAGGCTGTTCAAGAAAAAGGCATCAAGTTTTTTCATGCCAAAGGGGATGCTGAATAGTAGTTTGTCAAGTGAGGAAATTATACCAAACTAAGAATGAAAGATTACGCCACTACCATAACTTGGTTTGGGACCAAATTGAAAGCTTTGATGCTTTCAACATTTCTACCATACCTAGAGAGTCTAATGACAGAGCTGATGCACTTGCTATTTCAGGAACTCTCTTAGTTCCTCATTTAGATTTCAAAGAAGACAGGTATACTATTGAGCTGGTCTATAGACCAAGTGTTCCTGACAATGCTCATCATTGACAAGTATTCAATGATGATTATCAAATCATTGCCTTCTTAGAATGAAAAAATAATTTTGAACAACTATGTTTTAAAGGCAGTGAATCTCAAAAGAACAAATCTGTATCTAAATCCAGCTCAGATATAAATGAAGAATTCTTACAGTTGAAAGGAAACAAAATTCCCAAAGGCTTGGTTTCTCTTGAAAAGCTGTTTGACAAACATGATATATTCATCAAATAAAAACAAACAGACTCAAGTTTCTCTCAGAGATTCGATCAAGTGAATTTGACTACTAAAGAAAATCCCAAGATGATCAATATTGGTAAGTGATGCACCCCTGAAGAAAGATTCAAGTTCATCTCTTTACTCTGTCAATACATGGATGTCTTAGCATATTATTATGAAGACTTGAAGTCTCTCAGACCAGATGAAATCTGCCATAACATTCCTCTCAAGGCCGACTCAATGCCATACAAGCAAAAATCTAAACAGTATAATCCAAAAGTATCAAGTACTATTCTGTCTGAGATACAAAAAATGTTAAATGCTAGAATCATCTTCCCAATCCATCATTCCACATGGATTGCAAACATAGTTCCTGTAAGGAATAAGAATGGCAAAATTCACATTTGTATAGATTTCAAAAATCTGAATCAAGCATCTTTGAAGGATAATTATTCTTTGCCAATTATGGATCAAGTGCTTCAAATAGTGATAGGTGTAGAGATGTTATTAATGCTGGATGGTTTCTCAGGTTATAATCAAGTTGAAGTTGGTGAAACAGATCAATACAAGATTGCATTCACCAGACCTTGGGGTACATTTGCATATAGGAGAATGCCTTTTGGCTTAATAAATGCTGGTGCTACCTTTCAGAGAGCTATGGATTTGGCTTTCAAAGATGAGATTGGTAAATTCATAGTGGTATACCTTGATGACTTGACTATCTTTTCAAAGCATTGATCTGATCATGTACGCCATTTGCAACAAGTGCTGGAGCGTTACCGCCAAAATGGTATTTCCTTAAATCTTAAAAAGTCTATTTTTAGAGTAACAGAGGGGAAACTCCTTGGACACATTGTGTCCAAGGAAGGCATAAAGATTGACTCAGACAGAGTCAAGTCTATTCAAGAACTTAATTTTCCTATAATCAAAAATGTTTTTCATTCTTTTTTTGGAAAGGTGAATTTCTTACAGAGATTTATCCCTGAATTTGCTGAGAAGAGTAGACACATTGTGAACATGATGAAAGGGAAGACCATCTTCAGCTGGACTAAAGAAGGCAAGGAAATATTTTAAGATATCAAGACTGCCATTGCTCACACCCCTACCTTGGTTTGCCTAGATTACAATAAAGATTTCATCATATATAGCTATGCATCTAAACACAGTCTTTCAACAATTCTTGTTCAAAAGGACAAGGAAGGTATGGAATCTCCTATCTCTTTCATGAGTTGACCTCTCAAAACCCATGAGATGAAATATTCAAATATAGAGAAGCATGCTTATGCCTTGGTGAAAGCAGTCAAACATTTCCGCTTCTATATTCTGAATTCACATATTACTACCCTAGTGCCTGACACTATAGTCAAGTCTATATTAACTCAGTAGGAATTTGGCACAAAAAGAGGTAATTAGATTGCAAAGATCCAAGAGTTTGATCTAGACATCAAGCTGATAAAGCTAGTTAGGGGTAAAGGCCTATGCTAATTAATTATTGATAATAAGCTAGAAGACACACAGCATGAAGAAACTGAAGTGGAAGAGAAACCAACAGTCCTTTTCGTCTCCACTACCAATGAGTGGTATTCAGGTATCGCTCATTTCCTTACTTATGGTGAATGTCCTGATCATTTGTCTTACAAAGAAATGAGGACTATCAAGTTGAAAGCTGTCAATTTTGTCCTTTGGAATAACAACTTGTACAAGAGAAGCATAGATGGAGTATTCCTTCGCTGTGTAGACAAAGAACAACAAACCCAGCTTTTGAAATCTTTCCACAATCTAGCCTGTGGAGGATATTTTTCTACTCTTGTGACTGCTCATAAGATTCTGTGAGCCAGGTATTACTGGCAAACTCTTTTTCAAGATGCACATAAGTGGATGAGAAAATGTGAACTCTATCAGCAATTTGTTGGAAGACCCAAGTTAGCTGTTATGCCTCTCAAGCCAGTGATCATAGAAGAACCTTTCCAGCAATGGGGACTTGACTTTATTGGGACTATAAACCCATCTTCAAGTGCTGAACATGATTATGTCCTTACAAAAATTGACTATTTCACCAAGTGGGTAGAAGCAATCCCAACTAAGCATGCTACTTCAGAAGTTGTATGTAACTTCTTCAAAGAGAATATCATTTCCAGGTTTGGAGTTCCCATCAAAATTATTACTGATAATGCAGCTTGTTTCACCTCTCAGGACATTACACAATTCTGTTTTCATTATGTAATTACACTCTCTCACTCTTATGATTATTTTCCACAAGGGAATGGACAAGCTGAATCTAGAAATAAGAATATGGTAACTATTATTAAGAAGCTAGCAGATGACAATCAAAGAACATGGCATAAAGCATTGGTTGATGCTATGTGGGTAGATAGAATCACACCAAAGAGGGCAATTGGTATGTCTCCTTTTCAACTTCGTTATGGTATCAATGCTGAGATACCAATTACCTTAGAATTACCAGCCTTGAAATTGGCAAAAGCAATTAAAGATCAGACATATGAAAGTTCTCTTGACAAAAGAATCATGTGTCTGGCTTAGCTAGAGGAAAAGAGAACCATGGTGGTGGATAGAATTGTTGCACATCAAAGTCTGGTAAAGAAACTCTTTAATTAGAAGGCCAAAAATTGTGATTTCTAGATTGGAGATCAAGTCCTGCTGTGGGACAAAAGGAGAGAACCAAAGGGGATGCATGGAAAGTTTGACTCCCTTTGGAGAGGCCCATTTATAATTCATCAACAAATTGGTGAAAACAACTTTCTATTGAAATATCAAGATGGCACACTCTTTTCTCTGCCCCACAATGGGCAGCATCTGAAACATTTCAACTCTTGAAGTGTCAGATCATTCCATCTGTATATATTTACATTTGTATAGTTTTTAATTCTATTTTGTTTTGTTTGTTTCCATTTTTGATGCTTTTCATTTTTGGGTAGCATGACTTTGTAACCCAATGGTACACATGAATACACTGGAGATTCCAGATTCTACTCCTTTCAATCCTTTTTGCAATTGACAGAAGTTCCCCAACTGGAGCCAGTTGTTGTCCCCCAAAAATATCACTCATTTTTTGGGACAACATTTGAAATATTTTGATCTTATAAGCCAAAATTGTCTCTTCCCTTTTTAAAATTTGTCTTGGGAATTCAAATTCCTCATTTTTCAAGCTTTTCAGAAATCTATGGACTCTACAAGTTTAAATCTATGGATTTTGCAGACTAAGTTCAATGGGTTTCATGGTTTCTACAAATGGGTTCAATCAAAAGAATCAATTTCTAACACTTGGTCATTTTTGGGATTGGTTCAGTGCCTTGGTTCAAACAAAAATCTCCATCGACAAACATCAACAACAGGTTCAACGTTTGGTTCATCCTTTGGTTCAACATCAAATGGTACAAAGGCGGGTTCAATCAAGTGGTTCAACACTTTGTTTCACTCATTTGGTTCATCTACTTTGTTTCAACGCTTTCATTCATCCTTTGGTTCAATCAAGTAGTTTGTCAGTCGGTTCAAGGCTTTGTTTGAACCGTTGAACCAAAACTTGGTTCAACGGTTGGTTCAACGTCTTGGTTCAATGAAAAGGTTCAACTTCTTTTTTCAATGGAGCATTTTCATCGGCTTGGTTCATTCAATTAAACCATCAGCTTGAACCATCATCTTGAACCATTTTGGTTCAAAGTTTGGTTCAACCGATTGGTTTAATGAAGAGGTTCAATGGTTGGTTCAAACAAAGGGTTCGTCGGCTTGAACCATTTTGGTTCAACCAAGTGGTTCAACGTTTAGTTCAATGCTTAGTTCATCGACTTGGTTCTTTCAATTAAACCATCGGCTTGAACCATTTTGGTTCAAAGCTAGGTTCAACCAATTGGTTCAATGAAGTGGTTCAACAAGAGGTTCAAATCCATGGTTCAATAGTTGGTTCATTGCCAAAGTTCAAAGAGCTTCCCGAAGGACAAGTGCCTTTGTGGAGGGCACTTGATCGACAAAAACACCCTTTTGAAAGGGTCATTTTCGAAGAACGTCACAAAGGTAAAATCCTTCAAAATTTTTGTTTAAGACATATAGTTATAAATCTTTCAAACTTTTGTCTGAAGGAATTCCTTTGGACAAAAAGTCTAAAAGAATTCAAGAATTGGCCATGGGTGTAGGAAAATTCAAAAGACTTGACAGAGGCAAACAATTTTCATGGACTTTTTGTCCGCTGGAATTTGTCCGTGGGGATTGTCTGCAAGAATTTGCTTGGGGAAAAACCTGAGGAAAACCTGTGAAGATTATAAGGAAAAAGGGCCATCGAAGGACCCTGAAGGGTAGGTACCATTGCGGGGGACTCTAGGTTGCCAACATAAAGGGCACTTCCTGAAGCTGAAGGGTCACCTTTCCTTCAGGAAGGATGTAAAAAAAGAAGCCTGAAGGCCATTCAGGGATCGTTTCTTAAGGCCCAAAAGGGCAAGTCCAATCCAAAAAAGTGCCAAATAGAGAGTTGAAAGAGGACCAAGGGGTGATGTGCCCAAAAATGTCAAATTCAACACAGTGAACTAACCGTTGAAAACATAGTGATGGGTGCGTGAACATCAAATTCAAGACAACAAAATAACTGTTGATCCTTTGAACCTACAGACCATAATACATTCATAGACTTCAAAGCCAAGACCATTAGAAAACAAGGAAGGAATAGAATAGCAAACTGAATCCAAGACCTGATTTAATTAACCAAAAAAGGAGGAATGATGAAGGTAAGATCAGATTGCTAGCTGGACATTGAAAGTTGCAAACTTTCAATAAGCATGACTTGTTTCCCTGCATTGATAAAATCAAATGGGTAAAATGCCCCTAAGTTCTAGCCCACCTTCTTAACAGATTCCAATGCAACATGATGTATTACTATTCCCAAAATCCTTCTTGAAGTGGCTATATAAGGGACTCTCTTCTATTGTAAAATATCTCTTTTTTTGACAATCAGAATGAAACTCTGCCCAAATTGAAAGGCACTTCTGAGACTTTGAGCTCAGTTTTTTAATTATATTTTGTTATTGGAATAAGAAAGCAAGTGTTTTTTAGACTTTGTTGTGCTATAATATCTTTGTTTTTGAGGAAACTGTTCTTATGTCTTTTTCCTTGATTTATTTTTTGTTCCTTTAATTCAACAAGCAGGATTAGTGAAATTAGTCAGAAAGGTGTCCTGAAGAATCAAATATGGAGAGACTTTGTGCCCCCATAATTGCCTTTCAGTGTGTTTTCTTTTCATTTCTATGTAAAGGACTTTAGGAAGACTTTGTGCCCTCATTGTCCTTTGTATCTTACTCTTGAGTGATTCAGGTGGAGACTTTGTGTTGTATCTCAATTTGTTGGATATTACATCTTTTGCTACATTTTGCTATTACTACTTGGAGTATTCTTATGGCTTGTTGAATAGTACTTCTGAAAGAAGAGGAGTGATTTCTATCATTTTCCTTGAGTTTCCCCTGTGATCTGCTTACATCATCTCTGAAGAAAGAGAGATGGATGGTTTGTCCTACCCTTAAGTATTATTTTTTGTTTATATATATATATATATATATATATATATATCCTATAGGGAACCTTCCCTTGATGAGAGGAGAGATCAGTCCCCTTCTGATGTGGTAAATCTACACATTTGGATGACTAATCTTCCTACTTTGGCTAATCAAACCTATTTTGTTTATCAGTACGCTGATCGACAAAATATTCAACCAACAAATAGTCTCTGCAAATTATCTAGACAAAAGTTGCAGTCCAAAGGCTTTTGACTTATGGATTTTTAGAAGTGGATAAGTTAAAATTGTTGTTTACTCTGGAGGATTTTTTCTTGGGGAAGGGTGATAATCAAAGAGATGGTAATGAAAATGTATGGATGTTTATATCAAACCCACACTTTAAAAATAGCAATAAGGATCAAAGTAGGGAGGGAAAGGTGGAAATGAAGAAGATTGGATATGTAAAGGTAGAAGTAAGAGCTGTGGGAATTAAAAGAAAGAAGGATATAATGGATTCTCTACAGGGCATCAACAATAGGACTAGGGGCAAGGAAAAGAATAAAGAAATTTTTTACTAACAATCTGGTTCTTTATTTGAAATTAGAGGACTCAGGTTCTTAATCTATCTGGGTCTATTTTTTTAATCTTTTTGGAAGGATTTTGGTGGTAGTTTGTCTATTGTAGCTAGTTGTTCATGGTTGGTCAAGCCTTGTGGCTCTATTCGATTCTTGGTTCTATTTGTTATTTTTGCTTATCTTTCGATTGTTTTTTATAATGGGTATGGCCCCCTTAACCTATTCATTTACCTGATGTAATAAAAAGAATGAAAAGAGTGAACTTTGGTCAAAAGTCATCCATAGTTTTAAATTCATTATACTTTAAATTAGAAAGTTTATCCTAGACTTGAATTTACATATATTCATTTACAACATCATACATTGATTTAAGTTTAGACAATGCATTGTATGTAAAAGTACAACCATAAATGTGTACATGCAACTTGAGGATTGTAGCCATTCCAATCAAACCTAAGGCCTCTTCATTTTTCACTCATCATTTTTATTGAACATCAAATATAAATTTTTCATCAAGTTTGGTGTCCTTACCATCTATGATTTGCACTAAGTGTTTAATAATTAAAATATATTGTATGTACAATTTTCAAAAATATTTATTTGTTAAGGTGAGTTTAAATTCAATAAAAAAATTGAGTCATTGTCCCTTAAATGTTCACTCGAACTTGGAAATCAAGAATGCACAAAAAGACACTAATGCACTTAAAATGTGTATTAGATGGATCAAGATGCCAAAAAAGATGATTAAAGACCATTTTTAAGACAAAGGATGTTAAAAACAAATTATGTGAAGACACTAGGCAAGAAAGGAAAAAATGACCATTTTCTAAAGGTTTATATGGGATGAATGAGAAAAGTGCACAACAATTTTCTAAAGTATTGATTATTATCAAAGTAAGTTAAAAAAAATGTGAGTTAATATTAAAATAAAGGCTTTAAAATTTTTAGTTGTAAGTAGAAAACAAAAATATTGTTTAAAAGCTTTAATAATATTAAATCAAGAAAATCTATTTATGTTTGTATTTTGATTATTAAAAAACATATTTGGAGTTTTAAAAAAATGAAAATACACCTTAGAATGAAAACTTATGCCTTAAAAAAAACTTGTCTTAATTATTGATAAATAATGTTGTTAAAAAAACTATCTTCAATGAGTTTAACTTGTTAATATAAGTCCACACCAAAACACCAATTCAGGTTTATGAAAATCAAATGCTAAAAAGGAATAAATACAAATCATTTTTTTGGTTTTGTATTACAGTAAAAAGACCAAAGCTTACATTGTTATAACAAGACAAAACATGCTTATAAAAAAACTTCTTTGAATATCAAAATGCACTAGGTGAATTATAAACTAATCAAAGCGTATTTCTATTGGTAGAAATACAAAAGTGTAAAAATGCTAGATAATTATTAATAAAAGTGGAAAGGAAATAAAATAAATATCTTTCATAGATAACATGCACCATAAAAATAAAATGCAAAGCACTGTAGTGACAAGATGCAAAGGAAGAGAAACAAAGCTTTGTTCATAGATCAATGAAAGAGGTAAGGAATATATACACCAAAAATAAAGGGAGGCATTTAGGGGAAGCACAATAATTTTTTTTTACCATAGGACTATGAACATACAATTCAATAAAGATAGGATAGATGCCTTACCAATTGAAAGCATTATAAGAAAAATGAAGCAAAAATGAAAGAAAGGCATTAGGTAGACCACCAAAAAACTATAAAATAACCTTGAGACTAGGAGATAAAATTCATTTGGAAATGCATTCAAATCATAAGGAAAAAAATAGATAGAAGAATCTAGGCATGATGGTAACAAGAAATTTCTAAGTAGAGAAATATGATGTAATGAAAAGTGCTTGTGCGGAAAAAAAATGTAGGAATAGTGAGCGTAAAGCCAAGGTAATAAAAAAAGTGTAATAAACAAAAGAGTCACATGACATGAAGTTAAGCGTATTAACAAGATGCCTAACAAAACATGAATTTTTTTTGTGTATTGAAATAATTGAATAACTCATAACTATATTGAACAACCAATTTAAAAAATAAAGTAGATAAATTTACCACCAATAAAGGTAAAATAAATGATTTTTTTGGTGTTCCATTAATCAAAGGAGAAAAAAATAACTTCATGGATAGGATTCATTGAATAAACCAACATAAAGTTGGAAAAAATCCCTAGGAGAAACCTACAACTACAAGTTAGAGGCGGGAAATTGAAAAACAAAATTATGCTAAAATGGAGATGAATTCAAAAAATTGTTGAAAGGGTGAAAGCCTTTGTGAAAAAAAATATTAAATTTCCTTTAAAGTGTCTACACAACTCACAATTCAACATTAAAATATACACAAATCTCTAATATCATGAAGGATTTATTCCAATGTCATCATCAATGATATTGAGAAAAGTAATAAATGAATTTAAAAATAGAGCAATATTACCTCCCAAAGAAGCAAGCCACAAAATATGAGACAAAAGTTTTAAAGTGGGAAATCAAAATAATTGAGAAAAAACCCATGTGAATATTAAGAAGGCTTGAAAAAAGTATTCTCATAATAAAACCTTAGAGTAAATGAGAATAGAGAATATGAGAGAGTTAAGTATAGAAGAGAGGGTTCTTTAAATAGAGCTAGAGGAAGGAAGGAGTTACAAAAAATCCCATCATGACCTTACAACACCACCTTAATGTGCCAAATATTTTTATTCCCTAAAAGGCGAGGGGAAGTGTGTGCCAAGTATGAGGGGAGTTACTTGTGCAAATAACTCCAATATTCCTTACAAGAAAACAAAAGAGTTGTGACACCTCATGAAATCTAAATTTATATGAATTAAACATTCACATAAATAAATAACCTACACACACCTAAAAACTTAAGATAAAAATATTAATCCAAATAAATGGTAATCCTAACACAATACACTGTGCATGTCATCTTATTGCATGTTCACTATATTCAATGGCATTGTCTTTGGTCAACTCACACCAATTTATATTTTTAATGTGTAGAGAAAAGTCCAAAAGAATTCATCATAGACAAGATCATTGGTAATGTGTTGTTCATCCATTCTGGGTGTAATTAATGTTTTATATTATATGATTATTTCAATTACTATAATACTGAGATAATTTATGAATGAGTATAATTTGTAGCCTTAAATGGAGTTACGAAAATTAATTTTTGAAAAATTGTTAATAATGGACACTTGTTTTATTCCTATTTTTTTATTTGAAATATAATATAAGAAACATATATTCATTCTATATATGTATTGTTTGTGAACAAATCCATGTTGATATTTTAAAACAACTATGAATTTATGTTTGCGGAATTAATTAATTGAAATTATTATATAACTATAGACCTAAATAATAGATAAAGGGATTTCTAATTATGAGATTTATTTATAGACTGCATTCTCTATTTTAAGAATGCAGATGAAAGAGTATATATATATATATATATATGAATCTATTTTTGTAATGAAAAATTATTTAAGTAGGCATTTATGGATTTTTTTAGATAAATCGAGACCCAAGTAGATAAAAACCAATAGATTGAAAGCAACAATGAATAATTTTACAAGTCAAAGATTTAATATGAAAATGATTGTACACGTAAAATTTTATACAATTAATATAATATAAAATTCAACCCATAATAAAATAAATAAGAATTCACTAGTTATATTAAGACAAGAAATATAAGGTATGCAATACAAAAAACTATATTTTTTGTAATTTCTTGATTCTTATATCAGAGAAATGAGCAAATGATTCAGAGTCAACTCTATTTTTTATTTTTTTTCTTTGAGCAATAATGGAATTATATATGAAAATTATAATAAAGAATTCTACATTTTTTTCTCAAAAATTGTGAGGCAAAATATTCATATTATGAAATCGAGCAATATAAAAATTTGTATTACCTATACACTATTGAATTTGTGTTTGTTTGTCTTCTTTTATATTATTAGCTACAATGTCTCTGAATTTAAGAACATGAATATTATATACAATAAAAATCAAGTAAAGAATATGAAAGTCAAAGTTTCTAAGGAAAGTATATAAGAAATTGAAAATGTGGATGAAGTTTTCTTGTCAAACAAATTTGAAAATAAATAATATAGTTATCATATCTTATTAGCCTAAGTCATAGTTGGGAATATATATTTAGTGACTACTAGGAAAAATACATAGAATTTCAATTACAAATGTATATCATACAGGTAGATATATGTCAATTGAATAATAATTGAAGTCAATATTGCCAATTCAAAACATTGTGTATTAGAAGCAAAGGTATCTAATTATAGACTTTTTTTTTCATTTGCATGTTGAACATAGACCACTTGACATGTGAAAATACTTTTTTTTGTTAGTTTCATTTTTGGTAATTATTCAAATGCCATTCAATAATCCTAAAATATTCACTTAGATATTAAAATTTAGTGGATTTTGTCTATGGAGTTGAGCAACAAAATAAATCGAATATTGAGTAACAATAAATCCATTGTAAAAAAATAAAAAAATGTTACAAAAGAACATATGACATTGAAATGTTATTTTCTATATACATAAATGTCAATGTATGTTGGGTGGAAATCGCAACACCCAATAAATAAGCACAATTGGAAATGTATTTTGGATAGATGCTGAAATGCACAATAAATGCATGCATGCATCATTTTATTTATTTTGTTTCCTTACTTACCTTGCTCCTATTTTTTAGTATGCAAATCATTAATTCTATTAATCTAGGACACATGATTTTTTTTTCAAAAATATATGCAAAGATGAAGTAGAGGAAATAGGTGATAATTTATATATCATATGTTGAGCTTTGAATTTCAATGTATTGATACATTGTATGATAAATGGTTTGAAACATTGTACAATAATAATTAAATTCATGAACACATTTTGAAACAAAATGTATTATTCTATGTAGATCTATAAATTTTTCATTTTGTTTAATGTTTTTCAATGACAAAAATGTTATCTATTATATAAATGTATTACATACTTTTCATCTTTTAAACATTATACGATTTACACTTGTTTATATTTTACATGCAAAATTGAGGTGACCACCTTCTTATCTCAATCACAATCATTTATAAAGGTATTACCAAGGAGGTACCTTATCAATCCATTCCCAAACACATATAAAGTTATATCTTAGGAGGTACCTTAATATTTACTCAAAAAGCTCTCAAGGAGTCACTTAGGAGGTACCTTGTTACAAATTTTCATAAGATGCAACAATCTTAAATTTATTATCCAAATTCTATTTTGAGTGCCATTTTTTAAAAAGTGTGTATTGTTTTGAAAGGAATACAAATTTGTAATCAGATTTCAGATTGGATGAGGTATCACCCCAATAATACATGGTTGAAGTAAGTAGGGTTTTGTTCCTTTATTTGAGACCATATGGGTGTGTTTTGGATGGTTTTAACCCATGGTTTATACATCCCATGGTTATGGTACCCATGGTATTGCAATACCATTTTGAGATCATGGTTTTGGTATGTATAGTATTATAATATTAATTTGAATATTAACTATTGATGTGTTTATAAGTAATCACACATGCATTAGGGTAAAGTAATAACTTGGTTGTGCATTATTGTATTGTATATTGTTCAATTAATTTAATAAGGAAACATTTTATATGCTATATTTTTTCCCAAAAGAGTTTTTCCAAGTGAAAATATTGTGTATTGTATGTGTGACATTTCCCCTTTTTGTTATCTCTTTTATTTTAATAATATTGCTTCTCTTGTGTTAGATTATCTTTTTATTTGTTATCAGATCTATGTTTTATATTTGTGTGAAGAGTTATTTTTTTTACATGTGATAAATTGTTTCTTGAGTGGGACTTAGTGTGTGAGAATATCTGTATATAAAAATGACATAAAACATAAGAATAGACATTGAAAAAATTAATGGCCATTATATTAATTTGTAAAATCTCAAGATGGAAGATCTTCTTGTGGATAAAGGTCAATGGGTTGATTTATCATGAACATAACTGATGAATATGAAGGTAGAAGACTGATAAGTGGGGAAAGAATTCCATAAGATTGTCTCTATCATATTTAGTTTTACTAAATGTATCGATATATAACATTGTGTATCTATTAATAAAACTACTACATATCTATGAGAAAAGTTTGAAACTTTGTATCAAAAAATGTCTATAGTGAACAAATTGTTTATTTGAAATAAGTTATTTTCATTGAGAATGAATGATGTTGACTCTATGACAAAACATCTAAAAACTTCAATACTATGGTAAGTTAATTAATATCAATCATAATTAAAATGGATGAAAATTAAAAATATCTTACTTTACTTTTTATTTATTTAACTCTTGGGATAATCTAGTTATGGTAATTACTAGTACTACTTCAAACTAAAAAAATGGAGATATATAGTAGCCTTATTATCAAAATAAATAAGGCAGAAGTTTGTTGAGGATTATAGAATTAAAGATGCCTTATTTATAAGAGGTCATTATCAAGAGAGTAATAAAAATAATTTATAGGATAGTCAATCAAATTCTATAGGTAAAACTAAGACTCCAAGAAAAAATCAAAGGAAATGTTAGAACTATGGTAAAACTAGATATTTTAATAAGGATTTAATATTCAAAAGGATTGAAATAAATAAGTCATTTAAGGATTCCCATTTTTTTTATTCCAATTCCATGGAAGTGAATACCTATATCAAATATTTGTGTGATTTATTTGTGGCAACTTCAAGTACACATGCATGATATGGTTCATGGCTGATTGACTCAATGCATCATTTCATATGACTCCTCATAAGGATTGGTTATGTAAGTATGATTGGAGGTTAAGTATTATTAGGATAAAAATCAACATACAAGATCATAGGTTAAGGAATATTCAAGTTAATGTTTACATATGGAAGGGTTAAACCCCTCCTTGGTGTTCTACATATTTTAAATTTGGCTAGAGATGTAATTTATGTAATCAAGATGGATGATGCATGTGATATTCAATAAGAATAGATGAAATATGGTCCATGTAGCCATGTTATTGGAAATGGGAGTCTACACTAGAATTTTAATCAAGCTTGATGCAAACACTATAAGTTATAGATGTAATATCTCTATTGTTCACAAGGTTAAAAATGAATTGGATCGAATTATTATGCTACTTGTAAAAAAGACAATGTTTTGGCATCATATGATGGGTTATATTGGAAAGAAAGACCTTAGAACACTAAAAACTAAAGGTATGGCTAAAGGAATTTTTAATGGTCATTTATATTTTGATTTTTGTGAACATTATGTATATGGGAAGTAGACTTGAATATATTTTCCTAGTATTTTTACTAGGGTAGGTGGGATTATATATTTAATCTATAAAAATGTAATATAAGATAATTTGTGTCTGAATATGAAGCAACTAAAGAAGATGAACTTGACATGGAATTTTATAAGGAAGATTTAGAGGAAGATGAACTAAAATATGAATAATCTCAAACTCCAATGATTTTGAGAAGATTAGATCGAACTAGATGAATATAAAAAATGTATATTCCATCTGATTTCCATTCTACATTTTTGTTATTAGTTTTATCAATTAATGGTGAACAACCCAAGACTATGAATGAGGCACTTAACTTAAATGAAAATAAGTTTTGGAGAGAGGCCATGGAGGAAGAAATGGAGTCCTTAGATAATAATAAGACATGAGACTTGGTAAAATTACCTCATGGTAGAAGCTTTGTTATCTAAAAAATGGGTGTTTAAGAAGAGGTCAAATGTAAAAGGAAAGATGGAGAAGTATAAATCCCACTTGGTAGCAAAGGGATTCTCTCAAGTAGAGAAAATTGATTTTTGTGAGATGTTCACCTAATATGAAATTAACCTCTATTATATTTATTTTATCTATTGTTATTATGTTTGATCTAATGATAGATCATATGGATGTTAATAAAATATTTTTCATGGAGAGATTGAAGAAGAAATATACTTATCACATTCAAAAAGTTTCAAGATGAAAAGGAAAAAGGAGTTTTTCTTTAAATTACATAAGCACTTATATGTCTTGATACAATCAACAAAGCCATGGAATAATAAGTTCAATAATATTGTGGTTGGGTTGGGCTTGTGTAGAACAAAATTTATCCTTGTGTATACTCTAAGAAAAAGGATGATAACCTTTTCATCATATTTATCTATGTGGATGACATGTAACAATGAAATGATCAAGCAAGTAAAGTCTCAATTATCTGCATAATATGACATGAAATATCTTTATGCCACAAGATTAAACTTGGGCATGGAAATAAAATAAGATTGTATGAATATGGAGCTATGATAATGTTATTTTAGGTTTTTTCCCACTATGTCATTTTACCTATACATCCTATTAGCTTTCTTAGGTTAATAATAGGTCATTAGGGGAAATGTACTTTAAGTCATTTTTTAATTATGAGTTGAATTAATTATCTTTTTGAGTGACCTAATTACTCACTATATAATGTACCTTCCTATGTAGTTTTTAGCTGATTATCATTAATGCAACTTTATATTGTGAAGATAAGCTTCTTCCTTTTATGAGTTATTTTTTAGATTTCACTAGTCCATACAAATTCATCCTTGTGCATTTGACCTAATCCAGTTGATTGTCATTTATGGCTCTCTATGACATGGTATCAGAGCTATGCTAGTGGATGAATCCATTAATTATATTATGAGATCTTACATTCTTGTTGGTTCAAGCTTTTTGTTGATTTCAATTTTTTAGGGTTTGGTGGAATTTCTCATAAATACGTTCAAATATGCAAACCTGAAGTCTCTAATTAAAAAAAGGATAGTCCCATTGGATTTATAAGGTGGAAAAAACTTGGTAATGACTATAAACATGATATAGTTTAGTGATAGTCCATTTTCAACCATTTTTAGAGGGTTTTAAGCCTATTTTTAGAATTTGTAAAAATCTGTACTTTTTAGTGACTTTGAATAAAAATTATTTTTTAATTTTTTTAGGTTTGTCAATAAACCAAGAGGGTCTCTTTCATATTTTGGATAAATTGCTCAGAATCCACATTTTTGGAGCTTTTTCAGTTCAATAGGATTTCAACCCATAGGTAGGTTTGACAATTGGCAAATTGTCGATGGTGAAAAAATATCCATTGGTAGACATTCTATAATGAAAAAAACCCTCAATAAGTTATTACCCCTACATTTGAACCCATCAAACTCTGCTCTTATATTTGTACCCATTAGGTTTTGACCCTTGCATTTACACCTATCAACTTTTGACCCTTGTATTTACACCTATTAGGTTCTGAATCTTACATGAGAACTTATTAGGTTCTAATGCTTGTTAAATCCCCTATCAGGTTTTGATGCCTACTAAAACACTTTCTAGTTTTTGATGATTGATTGAACATGCTCCAAGTTATAATGCCTACCATAAACCTACCAAATTTTGATGACTGCCTAGACACTCCTCAAATTTTTCCACCTAAAAAAACACACCTCTAGTTCTATCCACCTTTTCTACTTGCCTGTGATATCATAGACATTATCAAATTTAAGATAATGAAAGAGTGACACTATTCATTTTTAAAATGGAGGCATTTTTTATAAGATCTCATTAACCCATCAATCACATCAATCAAAGTGAGAGGGGGGAGCACTCAAAATATGTCTTAGTCCCTGGTCATATGGGAATTAATCCCCTAATTACTTCTAACCCAACATTACTTAAATTTTGCTCCAAGAGAACATAAGTTTTTTTGTGGGAAGTTGATTCCAAAAAATTTCAACAAACTTTTGCACACCCAATTTTGTTTCAAATTTTACAAAGTGGAGATTACCTTTGCCATTCAAAAATTCAAATTGCATAACTTTCAGCATGGTTCTCCTTTTGAGGTACCTTTTTTTGAAAGTGTGATTTTTTTGAGCTCTACACATTGGTAATATTCTTGTGCCTTGTAAATTTTAACCTCTACAGATTTAGGGGGTTGTATATTTATAGTCTTTTAACACATGCAATTCAACACATACTTCATTTTTGCACTATGGATCTAAGTTATGTTCTAATTATTACACTATTCAATTATCATGAGTGGAAATTCAAAGTTAAAATCCTCTTGAGGATTAAATTCTTATACTGAATCATGATGGGTACAGAAAAAGAATTGACACTTGAGATAGAGAAGGTGCAATGGTAAAACAAAAGTGAAAAAGTATACATTCTACTATTTCTATTAATGTCTCCTGAACCGCTCTTTCATATTGAATTTTCTACTAATCCTAATGAAGTTTAGTCCATATTGGAAAAACTCTTTAGAAAGTAGGACACAATGAGAGTTCATAAGTTTGAAAATGAGCTCATCAATTTAAGCCTAGGTGATTTTGATATGATACAAGACTTCTTCAAAAAGTTTAAATCACTCAGGTTATAGTTGAAACTATGTCACATTGAAAAAATGATGATCAATTGATTCTTTCCATCCTTACCAAGTTGGGATCTGACTATTCTATCTTCATTTCTACCTTCCATTCCACCAATTGTGCCATTGGAACTACATGAGCCATGTTGTCCTTGAATGACTTTCCTGCTGACTTAAATTAGGAGCAAGGCAAACTTATTTATATGGGTAAACTCAAGTCATGTAAATCACATGCCTTAATTATGAGTCATGATAAATAAAAGGATTTTGATAGTAAGGAGAAGAAATATAACAAGAAGGACCCAGAACAAAGAAAGGGTCAAAATTTTGATGCTAATTTCAAATCATTAAAAGAGTCCTATTTAGAAGGGAAACCCAAGAAAGAGCAATTCACATGTGGTTACTACAAGAAATCTATACATGGTGAATCCAAATGCATGAAGAAGTAGATTGACCAAATGAATAAAATGCTCAACAAGCAAAACATTAGTGTCCCTGAGTCTTCCAATTAAATTTCATCAACACATGAGTCTTCAAATGTCAAATACAATAAGAAGGGAAAAGTTAAGGGAAAAACACTTATTATAGTTGCATCCCTACCTTCCACATGGGTAATTTATTCCAGTGCATCACACCACATGGATTCATCACAAGACATGTTCTCATCTTTATAGATTTTTTTTATGCCTTCCACCTTATTTGGTGATGATACTTACACATAAGTTAGTGGGAGTGGATTTGTTTAAGTGAATAATAGGACATTTCTTGATGTTCTATATGTTCACTCTTTATCCACCAATATCTTAACTATTTATTAGATCACTCACATCAATTCATGCAATAAAGTTGAGTCTACACCCAATTTCGTGGTTATTATAGAATCAAATAGTGACTCCATTGTTATGTTTGGGAAAGTAGATAACTAGTCATGATTGTACACTTTCTCACATTTTTCTCTTGATCAAATCTCTAATACATTGCTCACTCATTCAAATGGATTAAGTGAATTATGACATGAGTGATTTTGTCATCTCAACTATCACTACCTAGATTAACTTAGTCATCAAGACATAGTTTTAGGGTTACCAAGAGTCAAGTTTACATATGGAGTTTGTTAGATTTGCATACTTGGTAAGCATCTTGAAGAGAACTATGATAAGGGAAAATCATAGAGAGCTGAAAAATATTGGAGATTATCCACAATGACATTATTGGTCCATTTCCAAAACCATCATTTAATAGGACTAAATACATGCTTAATTTCATCAATGACATTTTGAGGCATGCTTGGGTGTATTTTATTAAGTATAAATCATAGGTGTTTGATCATTTTTAGGACTTCAAGGTTCTTTTATAAAAATAGACAAGTAAAGCCATCAATATTTTGTGCATCAACAAAGGTGGTGAGTATGTCAATAATCATTTTGATTAATTATATGAATCAAAGAGGATTGAACTAAAATGTATAATTATATATAGTCCTCAATAAAATGATGTTATAGAGCATAAGAATAGGTCCTTGAAGGAAATGGACAATTGTATGCTACATTCCAAGTCGCTTTCACCTCAATATTGGGATGAGGCCATCAACTATGCATGTTATATCTATAACTTTATTACTCATAAAACATCAAAGGGAGTTACCCATTTTTAAGCTTAGAGTGGTTTAAAAACCATAGTGAATCACTTTTGAGTGTTTAGATATCCTATTATGCCTCACATTCTAAAGAAGAAACATAAGGTTATAGGACCTCAGAGTCAACCTTACATCTTCATTGGATATCATGAGGGTGTTAAGGGATACATGGATCTCGATCCCACCACTCATGAGTTATTCATTAAGAGGAGTGTTTGATTTCAATAGGGTTCTCCAGACTTTACACATGACACTCCTCCACTTTCTTTGGACACACTAGGATTTGATGATAGTTCTAATGATTTATATCCACCTAAGCAGCTTCTTGATGATCCCAATTATTCTTCTAGTTATAATAGTGAGAGTAATGATGAGGATTACCATTATCCTTCTCCTATAATATCTTTAGAGGATGATTAATAACCTCTTGAATCTTTGAGAACTAGTCCACTTGGGGCTAGATAGACACTAAAAAGTGTTGGCCAATGGGTTGGAGATTCATCAAATAATAGGCAAACCTATTTATAATTCTAGGAAACCCCATATGTTTTCATCACATATACTTATAATTCATAGTCAATTAGTGAGGCATAAAGCACTCTTGAGTGGGATACTGATATGAAAGAAAGATATGGTTCCTTACTAAGGAATAATACTTGGGATTTATTCACTTTTCCTAAGGGAAGAAAACTTGTTCAATGTAAGTGGATCTACTAAATTTTTTTGTAGCAGATGGGTCCATAGACAAGATCAAAGCATGTTTGGTACCAAAGGGTTTTTGTTAGGTATTTGACATTGACTATACTGAAACATTCACCCCAGTTTCAAAAATGAACTCAATCCAAATCACTCTTACCATTACCACAACACATCGATGGGATGTTTATTAGATAGATGTGATGAGTGCCTTTCTTCATGATGACCTCAAACAAGAAATATACATTGATCAACCATAAATATTTTTGAAAGATACTACCATAGCTTTCAAACTTCAAAAATCTATATATGGACTCAAAAAATATCCTCAAGGTTGGTATGACAAGATGGACTCCTTTCTTATTTTGATTGGATTCACCAGATGCCATTCTGATCTAGATATCTATATTTTGTGATAGGATGATTCATTATTGATTATAGTTCTCCATGTGGATGACCTATTAATCATAGGGAGTTATTCATCCACCACCACAATAGTAAAAACTACTTTATCTAATAAATTTTCAGTGATTAACTTGAGCTTGTTGCATTACTTCTTTATAATTAAAATTTCTTAGTCTGACTCTGGGATCACTATTACACAATCCAAGTATGATCATGATTTGTTTGCATAGTTTAACATGGCTAATTGTAAGCCAAATCTAACTTTTTTTCTATATGGTGTGAAGCTTAAGGTTGATTGTCCATATCCTTTGGTTGATGCTACCTCATATCATCAAATTATTGTTAGTCTCATCTACCTTACATACACTAGACCTAATATTTCATTTATAGTGGGCATGGTCTTCATATTTATGTAAGAACCACATGAGTTGCACTAAAAAGTAGATAAGTAGATTCTCCACTACATTCAGGGTACTCATAGTTTTAGTATTAACTATAGATTAGGCATTGATATCAAATTGATTGGTTATATAGATTCATATTGTGTTGGTAATATTCAAAATCATAAGTTTACTTTAAGTTATAGTTTATCTCTCGATTCAGGTCTGATTAGTCAATCAAAAAAGAAGCAAAATGTTATTGATTTATCTTATACTAAGACATAATATATAGGAGTTATTGATGCTACCATTGAGGCTATTTAGATTTAGGGTATTCTAACTGAGTTTGGCATCTAGTTTCAATTACTAACAATCATCTTTTATGATAACCAAAGTATAATCTAGATCTATAGGAATTTAGTCCTCCATCAATGGACAAAACATTTCTAGATTCACATACATTTCATTCAGGAGCTCATCCATGAGTAATTCATTGGTATCTACTACATACATATAATGGATCAAATTATTGATATATTCACCACACCCTTCAATGATAGTATGTATCTTCATTTATGGGCTTTTCTTGGGGTTTTGGGAAACTCCATCTTCTTCCTTCTCTAGGGTATTTGTTATAGCATAGAATTTCACCCTCATGAGAGATTTCTTCAAGCTCTCTCACTCTTAGCTATAAAATGGGAACAAACCTAGGCTGTGGGTATCCTGTGATGGGGTTGAACCTCTAAATAAGGCTAGTTCCTCTTCATAGCTCACCTAAACTACTAATTTTGCCTAGAAAAGGGATAGAAGGGTTGCAAAGGATGATTAAAAAAAACAAACAAGGTGATGCACCAAACTTAAAAAGACTCCAATTTTAGACAAACTAACACTAAGATAATTCAAAGACAACCCTCACTCACACAATCTCTTAAAATGGTCATTATACATCAATATTTCTAAAACTAGGCCCACTAAATAAGAGATGAAGCATAGAGGAATTTGAAACTCACATTATACCTTCACTAATGACCAAAAAACACAAGTTTAGATCTAAAAAAATGGTGGAATACGTATAAAAAGGTAAGGAAGAAGGATAATTACCAAGGAAGAACACCTATCCACAAAGTAATCATACATAAACTGACTGAGCACTAGATGAAAGCAAGAGATAGGCAATATAAGTTGTATTATTACTTAAAAGGCTATTTTTACAAATTTTGATAGGGTTTTGCCTTGTCAAATGAGAGTATATTTTACAAATGGGGGAAAAAAGAGAGATATAGGAGAAAAGGGAAGAGAGAGGAGAAGAAAACTCTCAAAATTTAATAAATGTCACTTAACCACCTTCCATGGAGTCTCAAAAACATTAAAATTAATTAAGCAATAATCTTCTCTAATCAAATTAACCTCCAAGGTCAAAAGGGTCTTCAAGCCTTCTCATTGTCATAAAAAGGCACTAGAAGATATAAATATATAAGCAAGATGATGTTACACTCCACTAAATTTGAGAAACTATTCAAAGATATAGAATACTCATCAAATGCTCAAATTTTCTCCTCAACTCCCCAAAATCCTCTATTTTCACTCCTACATCCCACCTAGCTTGGCTTGTGCTTGCAACTTGACCTCATGGTTAGTGATTTTGGCATTTGATGCTTGCAACTAAACCTAAAGGTTAAGTTTGAGTGTTTTATTTTTGATGTTTTATTTTGTTATCAATTCATCTTTGCTCCTCCAAGCTAAAAAAGACACCATTAAACCTACAAATCTCTTAGACTCTATTGATGGAGGTCTCCAAGCTTGAGCCATCTTCAACTAGTTACCTTAGAACCTGCTCTCAAGGCCATTTGTCATCATGAGGTCCATTTTTGGACTTTTAAAAGGATTTTATATATAAATATAATTATTATGAGGAATAAAATGAATATTTAGGCCACCTTCAATACCTATAACAATGGTGGAAATCACCATTAAACCTGCAACATTTCACAAATTATAAAAAAACTTAGGTTTTTGACATTTCAGCTCAACAAGGCACTCTATAAACCCTTGTGAATGGATCCAAGTGCCATATAATGGTGATCTAGGTCCCATGAGACCTCTTTCATGCATTTATACTATTTCTTTCTTTGGAGACCTGTAAAAATAGGCATTTTAGGCCATTTTAGGCCTCCTAAGCATCCACTTGTGACAACTTCCACAAAATAGATTATAAATGATATTTATATATTAAGATAAATTTTATTGGTGGTTTCCAAGTTATTTCAAGGGCCTATGAGTTCAAAAACCCAAAACTGGTCAAAATAGGCTCCTTTGCAACTTAGATAGACCTACCTTCTTAACGATCATTAATAAAATATATAGCTCCATTCCAAAAATTATTTCCATTAATATTTATACCATATACCCCCTCAAATTTCTTAAAATTTTTGGGCTCCCAGCAGAAGGTGTGCAAAGATACATACGTAATTTTTTTTATTGTGAGCTTTTACATGCATTTTGGACCTATTGCAATCTTAACGATTGTCTATAAACCTCATCCCATTAACCAAACCTAATACATAATATATTTCAATTAAATATTGGTACTCAAAACATAATAAAATCATTCATCTCAATTCCTTATGTGGTGAAATATATGAGTATCTGAAGAGGGGCTTGAACTACGTGTCTTAGACTTGAAAAGTTTGAATTTATCCTTTAGAGTGAAATTAAACATCCAATTTAACTTTATTTTATTGAAAAAATATTTTGGGACTTTAAAAAACTCAATCAAGAACATGATACTTAAAAAATATTTTAAATAAGCAAAAAGTTTGACTTATGCACATAGGCTTGTGTTTTGTATCCTTTAACTAGCCCTCAAGGGCATGCTTGTGTGAAAATAAGTGTTTAGACACTATAATAATGTGTATGAAGACTTATAAACACATTAAAATACCTTACAAAATTTTCAAAAATTCAAAAAACTTCTTTCATACCTATGCTTTTCAAAAACCTTCTTAGCTCCAATGGTGGCTGTTAATGGACAAGCACATGGTTATGACAAAACAACAGATAATTGAAATATGGATGTGGAATAAATAATATTATTTACTATTATAAAAAATAATTAAAATAATTATTACCAAGTATCATAGTTTTATCTCACTTGTAGATACTTGTAGACAAATTTTTCTCAAAATTTGCTAGTGGGCTGCCTATGTGCATGATTAACTATGACTACATGAGGTATGTAAAAAAATAGTGAGTGTTTAAAATATTATATTTAAATTTATTACAGAATTAATATCTTTTTATGGTCATGAGGATCATATGTACCAAATATGAGAGCTTGAATCCACCTGTAGATGCTTCAAAATCATCAATTTCTTTGAGATTGTCAATGGTTGCCTGAGTCTTCATAGAGAGTGCCTCAAGTGTGAGACAAAATAAAGACATTAAAATTTTTATATGGGATAAATTTATTTTATTAAAACAAAAAATATGTCATATCTACCCTCCATACCAAATTTTCAGGTTAGATCACCTCTCTAGCATCTTCAACCCTTCAATTTCTTCAAACTAGCCCTCAAGCTTAAGACTATGTGTATGGACTGAGACAGTCCTAACATGTCATATGAAGTATATTCCTTGTATGGAGTTAATTATGTTCATTATATATATAAATCCATATGATAATTACCTTAAAATTCATTCAACCATACTTAGCTTCCTAAGACATAGTTTCAAACTTGCTTAGTGTGCCCAAAGCATGACTGCCAATTGACTTGGCTATAGGTGCAAATTGGGAGGTTGGAAGTGTTCCTAAGATTGAAACAAAAAATTAAATAGAATTTAAAAACCTAATTCCATTATTTAATTTCCTTTAGGTATCACTCCTTTCATATCCAATTTGATTCACTTCTTGATCACATGACTATGAGTGTTGATTGAACATTGTATGGACTATAGGTGATTTGGCTATTGAAATTGGTAATGAGAAACAAGTTGATCAAAAATTAACCTAAGAACCTCATATTAAATATTTAATTAATAATCATAAATTATTAATTCAAATTTAAACTCTTAGAATCATTCTCCCACAACTTGGTCTTCAAGAAGCTTGATAGCCACATTATATGGACTGTGGCAAAGTATAACATGATGTGAGAAGTGTTGATTCTTTAAAAGAAGGTATACGAAGTGAATTTGAATTTCATACTTGTTTCATTCACCTTTAAAACTTACTCTATTCACCATGACCTTGGTTTTCAAGATATCCCTTTACGATCCTTGAGAGCACCTTCTTACACTCAGCTGTAGGTGAAGTTTTTACACACTTGTACAAACTAAGGAGGAGTTGAGAAGCTAGTTTCCAAGGTGTACAACATCCTAATGCTCTACCTGCCCCTTCTCTTCTCCAATTTTCTTGGAAAATCATAGTTTTGGATTTAATATTGATTTAGTGAAGGAGATACAAAAATATGCTAATTACCTTAATTTCTTTGAAACTACCTTAACAAATGCTAACAAGAGGAAACAAATTTGTTTATCTCTCTCAATCAGACTCCTAAGACTGAGTTTGCACTAGGATGGTATTAGTATTTCTTGACTTGTTGAATATTCATTAAATTAGTATCATGTAACTTACATGAGATGGACTAAGATAAATCAAGATCATATGCATCTTGTAGTGAAGCTATGATTGTTATAAGTGCTTATTTGGCTCAATGACAACATTTGATAACCTCTTACTTTGTCTATTCTCTCTCATTATTCAAGAAGTTTGTACTAAGTGAATTGAACTCTAATGAACCTATAGAAACATGAACCAAATCATCAAACCCTATTGACTCTCTTTAAACCATTCTCTTATGTATGAAAAGTGTATGGACTGTAGATGATCATGTGTTGAGAGTGAAGTTCTTGATGGTCTCCCATGCTTTTTTATGAGATCATGGGCTTGGATGAATTAATTTACACTCTCAGTGATTTAAATACATTCTCAACATGGATTTGGATCTCCCAAGCAATGTTAGATGGATTTTCAAACCTAAAACTTCTTTTAACACTCCATTAACTTTCTCAAAATGCCATTTGGATCATGTTTTCCATTACATCTTGACTCTTAATAGCTCAAGGGTGGTTCTTCTAGAATTTAAAGATGAGAATTAAACTAGTGTTATTTTAACCTCATTTTGTCTCCAAAAAATTTCAAGACTATCCTCAAACCTCTATTCTCCATGACTGTTGTAGGTGGTTGTTTGACCTTAACACCTACCAAGGCTTCTATGAAGGTGCTCACTTGATCTCTCCATCTAGTGCTCACTTGATGTTAGGATGATATAGAGAGGTAAATTTAGTGTTATTAATTCTAAAACATGCTCATTAATATCCCCATGATCATAACCTACAAGTCTAACTTATTCACCAAGGTCTGGAGATGAAGGTACACTACTAGACCTCAAAGTGTTCCTTGGCACCTTGAGAGAGTATGGCCTCTTAAACCTATTTTGAACTACTTTCCAAGACTAAAATAATTTTTTTGGGAACTTATGTCTGTTAATAATGACATCATTTATAAACCATTCAAACACTAGAAACTCATAACTACAACTGTACCTTGTTGAAGAGACCAAAACATCAAAACCATCTCAAAGGAGACTATGCTCAATCTGGATACTTATGAATCCTTGATTGGATGAATGAGGTATTAAGTGAATTAAAACTTAAATTTAGAACCTCTAAAGATGAATTCACTTTATTTAAAACCTAGGCCCTACTCTGAAATTGACCAAAAAGACCATTCACAAGGACAACATAGGAAATAGGTTTTATGCTATAAATACCTTCTTAGAAGGATTTAGCTAATGAAACCAATTTTAATAGGTCATATTTGACCCTAAAATAACTCCCATAAAACCATTCTTCCTTATTGTATTTTTAAGTGAAGAAACATAAGAAAACTTAGACCCTATCTAAATGAAAAGGCCATCTAAACACCCTTGCACTATTAGTGATTATTCATAAATATGGGTGGATGAACCAAATAAAAAATGACACAAAATTGAAGGAAAATATGGTACCTATCACTTAATAATATATTTTTACCCAATTCTCTCTCTCCTGACCATACCGAGTGAAAATTTGAGGCTCTCCTAGAGCTATCTAAGACTGCCCCAAATGATTTTTCCTTAGAATGAAGAACCAAAAGCATATCTATGAAATAAAACACCTAGGAAAGATTTTTTATTCTATAAATGATCTTTTTTTCCTTTTTTAAACCTTTTTAAGTTCTTTAAGCTCCATTAATGGCATAAAACTTATTTCATGCCTAATTTGTCGCCAATAGGTTTTCCTTGCTTTTGATGGTTCTTGTTCTTGGATATGATTTCATAGGCCCATTATGGGATATTAAGGACACTATGGATTCATTCATATGATATATGATCCCCTTTAATAATATAAACCTTCAAAAACTTATTTAGTGTAAGCTCTAAAAGGCTAAAAAATGCATATTTTTGCTCTTAAACTTCTCTCCTCCACTCCAAATGACTTGAAATGGCATTGAACATGTGTAAATAATTAAAAAATGCAATAAATAGGTGTAATAAAGTCAATTTTTTTTTGAATTCTTTAAAAGGTCACCTTTTTCACTTAAAATTTCTATTTAGAAGCCCCTCAAGTCATCTAATGCACTTTTGAGGGTCTTTCAGGCAAATTAGCTTCCCTAGACATCATTTTTGACTCGTTAGAATCTTTAACACATTTTACAAACTTCTTTCCTGGCCCTAAGTGCTCAAACACCTTGGAAACCAACTAGATCCTGCATTTGTAGTTCAAGATCCATTTCATGGCCTTTTCCTTAATATCTCAAAATTCACATTAAAACTTGATTAAAATGTTTCAAAAGAGTGTAAGGAACATGAGGTAGGGTCATGAAATTTGTAGTTTATTTCCACCATTGGATCATCCACTGCACGAGGACTCTACACAACTCTTCACACCACACCAAGACCTTCCCAAATATTGCATTGCACTATCAAATTAGGACTAGAAAGAAACTAGTCATGAGGGGAAAAGGTCACTGAATGGTATGAGAGAGTGGCTTGATCCATCTAGGCAAAATTTTTATATGTAGGCCAATTTTGGCTAACAAGATCATCTTTATGTACTTGGGTACCTCATCAAGCCTCTCTATAAGGACTCATTTCTTCTACCTACCTAAGCTACACTTAAGGGGGTGTTGTGTAGGATTTCTCCCACTACGTGGTTTTACTCACACAATCTATTAGCTTACTTATGTTAATAATAGGTCATTAGGAGAAACGTACTTTAATTTATTTTATAATTTTGAGTTGATTTAATTACCTTTTTGGGTGACCTTATTCCTAACTATATAATGTAACTTCTTATGTACTTTTTGGCTAATTTTCGTTAGTAAAAATTTTTGTTATGAAGATAATCTTCTTCCTCTTGTGAGTTGTTCTTTAGATTTCACTACTCCATATAGATTAAACCTCATGCATTCAACCCTATCCATTTTATCCTTGATTGTGGCCCACTCTAATAGATAAGACTAAGGGAAGTAGGTTAAGATGATATTAGATAAGTTTATGGTGTAAGATAGTAAGGTAGTGTGCACATCCTTTCTATTTTTTTAGAAAATATTAACTACACAGTGTCCCAAGACACAAGAAGAGATAGATGACATGGTTTAGGTTTCATATGAAACATTATGGGGAAGTATGATGTGTGCAATGTTCTACATAAGACCTAAACTTATGGATGTATTAGAAATAGTGAGCAGATAATGTCCTATCCTAGTAAGGAATAGTAGACAATAGTGACGAGCATCTTCAATTATCTACATGGGAGTTCTAACTATGAAATCTACTATAAGGGTACACTTAGTGAAATAAAAACATTAATTCTACATTCATATAGATCTTTATTATTGTATATCTACTAGTATGTATGTATTCAATTTTTTTGATGGAGCTATAAGTTAGATAAGAAAAAAATAGGATATTGTTTGATATTCACCATATATATTGAACTACATATGGAAACTACTCATGTGAGCAATGAAGTAGTTTGGATTCAAAGGTTATGTTTTAATGTTGGGTTCACTCAAGAATCAATGATGAATATTTTCAAAGAATAATTTGTCTAGAAAAGAACATCATGTATCATTATTCATTGAAGCACATTGACGTGCAATACAATCTTGTAAGGGAAATTATGGAAGAGAATAAGATGATAATGGAAAAGGTGAAGACTAATGATTTTTTTTTGGATTCATTGACAAAGGCTATGGGTACTCATAAATTTTCTTGGTGTAAAAATGAATGGGCATGACTACCATTAGCTACTAAAATTATGGACCTATGTTCCTTTATGGAAAGTATTCAACAATAGGTGGAATGTTAGAAATGTGTTATCTTTTCATATTTCACACGCTACATGATTTACACTCACCTAGAATATACATACAAAATAAGGGGATCACCTTATTACCTCGACCAAAAAAACCTCTCAAGACATCACTAAGGAGGTGCCTTATTGGTCTATTACTAGACACCTTTCAAGTTATCATCGAGTAGTACCTTATTCATGTTTCCTCAAAAAACTCTTAAGATAACACCTAGGATGTACCTTGTTATAAATTTACACAACTTTCAATAGTCATAACTTTCTCATCCTAACTCCATTTTCAATATCATTTTTTTAAAGTGTATATTTTTTCAAGAGGAATCTAAATCTGCTATCAGATTTTAGATTGGAAGATGTATGACCATATAAATACTTCATTAAATTAATCATGGTGTTATCCCTTTATTCAGGGCCTCATGGGTGTGTTTTGGATTATTTTATCGCATGTTTTATACATGTCATGATTTTGGTACATTGGTATTGTAATACCACTTTAATCCCATGGTTTTGTTATGCATGGTATTATAATACCACTTTGATGATTACCTATTTATATGCCTATAAATATCCACACATGCATTATGGTAAAGTAATAACCTAGAAGTAAGTTATTGTATTGTAAATGGTTGAGTTCATATAATGATGAATAAGTTGTTGTGTTGGGTTGTTTATCGAAAGGGGTTTCCTCATTGAAACTCTTATGTATCCTTTGTGTGTATACGTGTGTCATTTATTATTTTTGATATAAGTTTTATTATGTTAGGATTGCTTATCTCATCTTAATTTATCAGTTCAGTTCTCTTCAAGTTAGACATGATTATAAATAAATTCAATCAAAGCTTTTATCTATGTTTATAAGATAAGCAAATCATTTGTAGTTTTTTTTTTTGTGAAAAATAATTGAGTTACATAATGAGATATGGAAAAGGCAGAAAATTTAAGAGTGATACATAAATTCTCACATTATTTATGTATATTATTTCCAAAGACACATGACAATGGTTTTCTCTTTATTTAATTCAAAGAAAAAACATTTTCAACCTAAAAGACAAAATAAGAATAAAAAATTATATCCACAAATAATGGCACAATAAAATGTTGTTCAAGAATGATGAGAAAAATGCATTACATATAATATAAAACAACTATTTTTTAAAATTTTCTAAAACCTATTGAATAATATATTCATATAGTGAAAAAAATGACTTTAAGAAAGGATGCATATTTGTTTTCCTGAATTGTGATTGGTACTTAGCACAATGGGTTCACTTAGAAGAACTATCGTGTATCACATTCCTTCATAGTGTTAGTGTAGGTTTTTTTATATCATTATATGGTTTTTTATACACATGTTGTTTAATTTTATTAGGTGTTATAATATGTCATTAGTAAAATATAGCTTAACTTATTTTTATAATTTTGAGTTTCACACCCACCTCCTTTTGGTGGCCTTTTGATTCTCTATGAATATACCTTTTCTAAAGCTATTTTGACTAATGCTCATAATTCATTCTTTGATTGTCAAAGACAAGTTTATCATTTCTCATGTTTTATTTCACTTTTATAATAGGTTATCTCTTCTACATATTTCATTTTACATGTTATAGAGATCCATGCATTCATGTATAGCTATTTATTGATCTTTGATTGTGGTCCACTTTGACATAGTATCAAATCAATTTTGGTAGTAGATGTCATAGCTTTTATTGTGAAAACTTAATTTTTTATCTCACATGTCATAGATTTGGTATTTTTTGACCTTGTATATTATAGATTCACCATTTCTTAGATTTTGTTCTTATTTTGAGGTCCTTTATTGATCCAGATTCAAAAATAAAATAAGGAAAAATGCATGTTTGCAGGTCATCTTTTATCCAATGGTTTTTCATATAAAATGGCATGTGACATTGAATTCAGGTGAAAAAACCCTAAGAATGACTATAAACATGACCTAGCTTCATGACAGTCAATTTTAGCCTATTTTCGAAGGGTTTGATGGTGTTTTCTTAGAATATACACAAATTTACATGGTAGGAGACTAGAAGGAAAAACCATTTCTAGGGTTTTATCTATTTCTTAAGAAACTTAGTGGGTCCTCTATGGTTTTTTCATGGTAATACTGGATCTAAAGTTTTAATGGGTACTTCAATGGTTATTTATTTCCTCAACAAGATTATAAGGATCAACATAAATTCAACCCCTATGTGTACAAATGTTAGAACCCAACACCTAAGTAGAACATGTCAGAACATGATTCATACATTGACAATAACCAAAATCTAACCCTTGCACGGGCACTCATCCTAAGACTTAGACCTTGTTCATATGGAATTTTAGCCCTTGGTCACAACCAACCAAAGATGGATTAAATTTTGTTTGAGATGTTGAGTCTAATTTATTTCAATCCCAATTTTTTAAACAAGGTGGAGTTTTTTGTAACAAATTCAAACTCACATAACTTTTAGCAAGCAACTCCATTTAAGGCATCATTTTTTTGAAAGTGTGGGGTTTTTTGATCTATATGCATTGGTTTTATTTTTAGACCTTATAAAATCAAACCTATATAATTTTGGGGGGGTTTCATTTCTTTGTCTCCCTCATACTATTCATTTTTCACATATCTTCTTGTTTCACTATGGATCAAAATCTGGACATGCTTCTTACACCTTTCAACTATCTTGAGTGGAAAACTAAACTATAAATCTTCTTGAAAAGTAAAGGTTTACACTAAATCATGATGGCTACTAAAATAAAACCAACACCTAATGTAGATAAGGTGAAGTGGTTTAACAGATGTGATGAGGCCTATGATCTATTATGTAAGTAGATTTTTTATAGCTTGTTCTTTCACATTAATTTGAAAATACTCTTAATGATGTTTGGATCACTTTAGAAAAACTCTTTGGGAAGCAAGATGTGATGAGTGGTCATGAGTTAGAGAATAAACTCATCAATTTGAGCCCAAAAAAATTTGAAATAATACAAGACTTATTCACTGAATTCAAATCACTCAGATTGTATTTGAAATTATATGACATAGACAAAAAGGATAAACAATTGATCCTTTCAATCCATTCCAAATTGGTTTATGATTATTATATGTTTATTTCTACCTTCATGCCACTAAAAGTGCCTTTGGAACTACATTGACCATGCCATCCTTGGATGATTTTTCTTTAGACTTGACTCAAGAGCAAGATAATCTTATTTAGATGGGTAAAATTAAGTCCAATAAATCACACTCCTTAGTTATAAGTCATGATATACCAAAGGCTTTCAACAATAAGGAGAAGAAACATAACAAGAAGGACCAATAAAAATGATGTTAAGTCCAAAGCATCAATTGAGACTTCCTCTTCAGGTGGGAAACCCAATAAAGAGAGGCTCACACATGCCTAGTGTAATAAAATTGGGCATGATGAAACCAAATGTATGAAGAAACAAATTAACCAACTGATAAAGATGCTTCAAAAAAACATCAGTGTCCCTAATTTAGTCAAAAAAGTTTATTATCACATGAATCTTATAAGGAAAAATACAATATTAAGGGAAAAGGTAAAGGCAAGGCCCTTTTTGCATTTGCATCCCAACCTCCACATTGGTGATTGATTTTGGTGCCTCACACTGCATGACTTCATCACATGATATTTTCTAGCCCTTGGAGCCCTATTATATACTTTTCATTTTGATGGGTGAAAATACTTTCACATAATTTTGTGTGATAGAGTTTATTGAAGTGAGTTATGGGACATTTCAAGATGCTCTATGTGCTCCCTCATTATCAACTAATCTCCTATCTATTTACCAGATCATTCACATCAATTCAGGCAAGAAAGTTGAGTTTGCACCTAATTATGTGTTTATTAAGGAATTACACAATAATTATATAATAATAGTTGGGAAAGTAGATCATCAGTCATGGTTGTAAAATTTCTCACATTTTAATCTTAATCAACCCTCTACTATTTTACTCACTCATACAAACAAGGTGAGTACATTATGGCATGAGTAATACAACCATCTTAACTATTACTACCTAGAGTAACTCAATCCTAAAGACATGGTTTTAGGGTTTCCTCATGTATATTTTTTTGATGATATTTTCCAAGTTGCATACTTGGTAAGCATCTTAAAGAAAAGTATGACAAAGGAAAATCATGGATAGCTACATAGATTTAGGAGTTACCACAGTGGTATTTCTAGTCCTTTTCCACATATTTCATTTAAGAAGACCAAATATATTCTTACCTTTATTGATTATTTTTTAAGGTATAAATGGGTGTATTTTATTAAGAAAATACTAAAGGATTTGATAATTTTTAATAATTCAAGACCCTTATATAAAAATAGTCAAGTAAAGCCATCAAGATTTTATGCACAGACACCAAATTTCATGGAGAGAGAGTCCTGACTTGATATTGCATCTTAGGATAGAGAGCAATAGTGAATAGATAAAATATATTATCATCTATCATGTTATGCTCACACTTATTAGATAATTTATTCCATAATTTAATTAAATCTTGTGCCATTTCAATTTCATGTTATTTATAGTTGATGAAGTGAGCTAAGGTATTCTTAGGGAGATCACTAGTTTGAAACTCTTGTACTAGGGAGTTAACCAGATCTTCTAAGCTAGTGATAGAATGGGATTTTAGTTAATTTTACTAATATAAATCATCTCCAAAGAGTTTTTTAGATAATATATTGGTATCATATAAGTTATTAAGTTTGACCTAGTCTTTATACAAATTACCAAAATTTTTAATGTAATGTGGGATCAGTGGACCTGTTATAACTGATGGTAGGTGTGATACCTTTGATGTTGATATTTGAAATTTGAGGTATAAGAGGTTAATTTTGGATATGTTTGATCATTTTATTAATGAGGGGTGGTTGAGGAATGATGTTACCATATAAATCCCTAAGGGGGATGGAGGGGAGGCACATTTGGATTTTATGCTCCCCATGAAACATGTTAGGGTTGATTTTGAAGGTGAATGAGGTGATTTTATTTATGTATAATTTGATTGGCATTATTGGTTTGAAAAGTGTTAATTTTATTGAGTGTTTGAAATAATATTTTATGAGTTTGGGCAGAATTTTGAGTAGTGTGCACAATATGCAAAGCATTGGTATTGGTATTAGTGGCTTGGGTTACACTATGAGTAGCGACATGCATGGCATTAGTGGCATAAGAAACATTAGTAGAAAAGGAATCACTAGTAGCATGATTAACATATGTATCAAAATATTCACTATTGAAATGATTGGCATTTTAAGAAAAGGAAGCACTAGTACCATGATTAACATTGGTATCAAATGATGCTCTAGTGGCATGATTGAGGAGGGTATTTGGAAACATCCCATTAGATGTTGAACCTTCCATGTTAGTGGAGATACTTGGCATAGAGGTTGAAGAGGTCATATAAGAAAAGGTCATGGTATGGTAAGGAGTCAAAATAGAATGTAAATATTGAGAGGAAAAGAAAGCATCAACCTTAAATCCATGAGAGAATGTAGGGATGGTGAAAGATGTTCTTCTACTTGAGTACCTATCATCAGATTATAGATTGTTGAAGGGTCCTTTCCTTTATGTTGAGGAAATTTTCTAATGAAGAAGATCATTTCAGGTGTTTACTCTAATTTAAGATCATCTTATAAGGACAATAGAGGATTAAAAATTGATGATGAATGAGGAGGAATCTCATAATTGGTAGTTCAAGTGGCAATGTGCACATTAATTTCATCTGAAGTGGAAGCCACAAGTTATTTTTGGGAAACCTATTGGGATGGGTAAGTATCATAATTTTTGTTGGATTAAAATTTGTATTATCCTCAAATAGTAAATTCATGATGAGAATAAGAGACTAAAGAGGTGACAGAAAGAAAAATCAAGAAATAGGAAATAGAATCAAACTGGTCAACTATGTTCTAAAAAATAGGAAACAAAATAGAGAAAAATAAAACACAATCATACATGTTAACTTTGTACTACTTGAATAGGGAACATGGTAGATAAAAATAGGACATAATCATATAGGTCAACTATGTACTGCTTAGAAAATGGATTGAATAGGAAGATAGAGAGACACAGTCAGATAGGTTGATTGTGTAATATAGGCAGATATGCTAAATTGTCTATAGGAGACTGTGTTGATATGGATGACAATGTTATGAAAATAAGGAAAGTTTTTTCAAGATAATATATAAGTAAATTAAATTAAGCACACAAATAATTGGATCAATGTGATTGATCTAATTAAAAAACATAATACAAACCTTGCACCAACATTGGTTAATGCAAGTTTTATAATACAAAATATAATGATCAAAGAGAAAGTGCAATTTGGAAGTGAATTGTAACTAATTGGTTAGTCCTAAGTGTTATTAATTTATAATTAAGTTTAATTTTAATGTGATTGATAAATTGGTCGTAATGAGTAACTAAAAATCAATCTAAGGCTAGTTTCAGGAAGTTTAGGTTGAAAGGGATTTGTATTGGTGATGGTAATAGAATGGTATTGGGGCCTAGCCCCTCACTTCATAATCCTTCAATGATAAGGGTGTCATGTTTTTTGACAATATATACCATCAACCACATGGTTATACTTGGATAAAAAACCAAGTTGGCTTCCCCCTTGGTAATGAAATCCAAGTAGGTAAACTTTGGGAAGATAAATGTTTAATGCTTTTTATATGTAAATTGATTTGGAAGCATGCTACGCCCCTAACCTATCACATGTATGAGGATAGTATTAGCTAACTTGTGGCTTACTTATCCCTCTTTGATGTTATATTACATTTATCTATGCTTTCTTTTGATTAGTAGGTCGGCCTATGGAGTAACCATAGCCTAGATAGACTATATATAGGAGGTAGTGGGTAATTATTTATCATCATATTGTGAATTATGCTCTTATTGAAGCTTGTGGAGGTTTCCCCCTCGAAGTGGATTATCTATTATCATATATTTGGATATATTCCAGTCATATTTGGATATAATTCTGCTATTATACTTAATTATTGAAGTAATTTCATTACAAGTGGTATCAGAGCTGCGATTTGGGCAATCTTGTGGGTGAAACACTAAATTTTTAAATTTTGCCATATATTAAAAATGGTTGAAAATTTATTTGCAAAATTTTTAATGGAGGTGAGAAATAATCAAATTAATCTTCCATTAAAATTTTAGCTCATTTGGATCTATTTTAAAAAATTTATCGCTATTTTATGGTTTTTCATAAAATTGCTCTATAGTGCGCAATTCAAAGAATTTTTATGAGTTATTTAGATTTTGGAAATCTTAGAAAAATTTGGCTATGGCATGTTATTTGTATATTTTGATTTTAGGCTGACATAATTCCAAAATCACTTGGTCAAAGTTGGGTCAAAAGTGCCAATAAGGGTCGACATCGTAAAACCCTTTTATGGCAGGTCCACAAACTCAGGGCCAAGGAAAGGGTGCTAAAACTCTAGGTAAAACTCCTAAAAAGGAAGAGATGGAGTCATAAGGGGGATGTACTAGACCCTTTATACCAGGGTTTTTTGACATAGATCACAAAGTGAGCCAACTTGACTATAGTGTGCAAGGCATTCAGAGTGAGGTGCAAGACATACAATCTAATATGCAATCCATACAAGATAGTTTGGGAGATATCATGACAACTTTGAACATTAATCAGTAAAATAATCAAGCTAACTCTATGGCCATAGAGGAACCTATTACCAAAGGTGGATATGCATAAATTTGATGGAAAATATCCACTCAATTAGATTAACCAAATGGAGAGTTTTTTTAACCTACATCAGATTCTAGGTGGACAAAAGGTTACCATGGCATCCTTGTATCTTGAACCTAATCAATTCATTTGGTATCGATGGTTGTGTGGTCAAAAGAAAAAGATGACTCTCAATGTCACCTGGTCAGTTTTTATAGAGGAGCTACAATTACACTATGGCAATAGTGTGACAGAGAATTAATTCAGCCAACTAGAAAAATTAAGACAAACTGGCTCCGTCAAGGATTATATTCATCATTTTCAAAACCTATCCTTACATGTGGAGACAATTTCTAAAGCAAACTTGAATGAACTATTTTTGGGTGGACTCAAAGACCATGTTCAACATGAGGTACGCATGTTTAATCCACTTAAGATTTTTGATTCTATTATCATGGCATGTAGAGCTGAGGAAAAATTCATAACCAATAAGAAGCAGCCATTCACTCACTTCAAAGATCGTAGCATATCATCACCAACATTTCCTCCACCTACTAGATTAACCCCTCAACAAATTGAAGAGAAGCGTGCAAAAGGATTTCAGTTGTGACAGCAAGTGGAGTAAAGGACATAGATGTGTTGAGAAGAAGTTATTCTACATTAAGGGAACAAATGAAGATGAAGAAGTAGATGATGCCTCCAATGATGATGACGAAGATATAGAGGAGGTACCTGAATATTCCCAACCTACAATCTCTTGTCATGCACTTGCAGGCATTAGCACTTCACAAACTCTTAAGGTGGTGGGTTTCATCAAGAAATAGAAGATGACAGTGTTGATTGATTCAGGGAGCACACATAACTTTATAAACCATAAGTTGGCCACTCGATTGAACCATTTCATCTACCCAGTACCAAAATTTTGGGTCATTATTGTAGATGGTGGCACAATTAATTATTCAGGCAAATGCCATAGTATTAAGCTTACTATGGGTGGGTACAATCTCAGCTCTCCTATGTTTTCTATTCTCATAGGTAACACAGACATTATTTTGGGAGTCTAATGGCTCACAACCTTAGGCACCATTGAGATGAACTTCTAAGAGCTATGCATGCACTTTCATTCTGAAGGTAAGAAAATTGAACTACGTGGATTACATGCAAAATCTCCACAATTGATTAGTTCACATCAGATGACCAAGATGCTAAAAAAGGGGGTAGAGGGAATTATTGCATGATTATGCTCCATAGAAGTTCAACCCACATAGGTATCTACACATCCTGATCTACAGATAATTCTTAAGGACCACTCATCTATTTTTGGGGCCATGCCAAAGGGACTACCACCAAAAAGAGAACATGATCATGCCATTCAAAAAATTTTAGGTAGTCAACCACCAAATATCAGACCATATAGATATCCATATGCACAAAAGAGTGAAATTGAAAAGATGGTCCATGAGATGCTAGAGGCAAGGATCATCAAGCATAGCCAAAGTGCATATTCATTACCAGTGGTCATGGTGCGGAAGAAGGATGACACATGGAAGATGTGCCCAGATTATAGGGAACTCAACAAGTACACCATCAAAGATAAGTTTCCTATTCCAGTAATTGATGATTTAATTGATGAGTTGCAATGTGCTAATTATTTCACAAAATTGGATCTTTGATCAAGGTACCATCAAATTAGAATCAAGGATGAAGATGTTCATAAAACTACTTTTAGAACACATGAGGGCCATTATGAGTTTTTGGTAATGCCCTTTAGTCTTACAAATGCACCATCTACTTTTTAGAGCTTGATGAACACTATTTTTAGGCCTTTTTTAAGGAAGTTTGTGCTAGTTTTCTTTGATGACATATTAATTTATAGTTAGACATGGGAAGCACATCTACAACATGTGAAACAGGTGTTGATAGTTTTGGAGAAGCACCAACTTTATGCAAAGCCATCTAAATGTGATTTTGGAGTACAGGAGGTAGAGTACCTTGGTCACATTGTTTCCCATGAAGGTGTCAAAGTTGATCCATAGAAGATCAAAGAGATAATGGAATGGCCCATGCCAAAAACTCTCAAAAACCTTCGAGGGTTCCTTGGACTAATAGGTTACTATAGAAGATTTGTGAAAGGTTATGGCAGCATAAAAGCTCTACTCACTGCATTTATAAAGAATTATGCTTTCCATTGGAATGATGATGCCACTAAAGCATTTGAGAAACTAAAAGTAACTATGTGCACCACTCCAGTTTTGGCTACTCCAGACTTCTCACAGACATTCACTATTGAATGTGATGCTTCTGGGTTTAGATTGGGGGTAGTAATAATGCAGGAAGGAAGACCCATTGCATTTGAAAGTCATCAATTCAAAGGTAAGAATATACAAAAACTTGTCTATGCAAAATAAATTATGGCTATTCTTCATGCAGTTAAACAATGGAGGCCTTATCTGATGGGTAGACACTTTATGGTGAAAACGGATCATGATAGTCTCAAATACTTTTTGGAGCAAAGATTATCATCTGAGAAACAACAAAAATGGGTAACCAAAATGTTGGGTTATGATTTTGAAATCATCTACAAGAAGGGTAAAGATAATGTAGTAGCAGATGCACTATCCAGACGAGATGCATCCACAGAAGCATTACTGTGTGTAATGTCCATGTTGCAAGTAGATTGGGTGGATAAAGCTAGGTTAGAATGGGAGCAATACAAGGATACATAGGTTATAATTTAGAATCTACAGCAAGTTAATTTATCCTCTGACAAATTTGAATGGAAAGGTAATGTCCTATGGTATAAGGGTAGGTTATACTTGTGCAAAAATTTAGAGCTTAAGCATAAGATTCTTGTAGAGTTGCATGCATCTCCAATTGGGGGACACTCAGGGTTCTTGAAAACTTATCATAGAATTAAGAAAGAATTATTTTGGGAAGGACTCAAGGGAGATTTAAAAAAGTTTGTGGAAGAATGCTTGATATGCCAACAGAATAAAGGTGAAACAATTAAGACCCTAGGTCTGTTACAATCGTTAGCAATTCCTAGTCAAAGGTGGGAGGAGGTTTCCATGGATTTGATCACTGGATTGGCTTTTCTAAAGGTAAGAATGTTATTTTGGTCATTGTGGATAGGCTTACAAAATATGGCCATTTTTTTCTATCTCACACCCATTTTCAGCAAGTACAATAGCGGCTATTTTTATGGAAGCAGTTCTCAAATTACATGGAACCCCAAAAATAATTGTAAGTGATCATGATCCTATTTTCACTAGTAATTTTTGGACTGAACTATTTTCTTGTATGGGTACTCAGCTATCTCATAACTCATCTTACCACCCCCAATCTGATGGACAAACTGAAGTGGTTAACAAATGTTTAGAGGGGTATCTCCGTTGTTTTGTATCAGATAAACAAGAATATTGGGTTAAATGGCTACCACTTGTAGAATGGTGGTATAACACATCTTTCCATACCTCTTCTAAAATGTCTCCATTTCTAACATTATATGGTTATCATCCACCTTCCATCACTTCTTCATTAAAGGTGTACACCAAGGTTTGAGATGTGGAAGAGCAAATTCAACATCAACAAACGGTTTTGGCTAGTTTGAGAGAGAATTTGGCCTTGGCACAAAATAGGATGAAGCAACAAGTAGATCAAAACCATAGTGAGTGAAATTTTGAGGTGGGTGATTGGGTATTTATTCATTTACAGCCTTACAGGCAGATGTCCTTGAAGTAATAGAAAAAGGACAACAAATTTGCTCTTAAGTATTATGGCCCTTATCAAGTTCTACAAAAAATTGGAAGTGTGGCTTACAAGCTCGAGTTACCTCATTCATCTCACATACACCCAGTATTTCATGTTTCCTATTTGAAGAAGGTCATTGGATAGAAAGTTTCTGCCCAAATAGAGCTCCTAGAACTAGATGAAGGATGAGTCATTTTGGAACCAGAGAAGATCCTCCAAACACGTATTAAGAGGTTGAGAACTAGAGAGATTAGGGAATATTTGAGCAAGTGGAAAAACTAGAGCAGTGAAGATGCAACTTGGGAAGGTGAAGATATTCTGCAACAACATCCAAAGTTGTTCAACGTTGAGGACAATGTTGGTTTGAAGGGGAAGGGCATGCTATGCCCCTAACCTATCACATGTATGAGGATAGTATTAGCCAACTTGTGTCTTACTTATCCCTCTTTGATGTTATATTACATTTATCCAGGTTTTTTTTTGTTAGCAGGTCAGCCTATGGAGTAACCATAGCCTAGATAGACTTTATATAAGAGGTAGTGGGTAATTATTTATCATCATATTGTGAATTCTTCTCTTATTGAAGCTTGTGGAGGTTGCCCCCTCGAAGTGGCTTATCTATTATCATATATTTGGATATATTTAAGTCATATTTGGATATAATTTTGCTATTATACTTAATTCTTGAAGTAATTTCATTACAAAGCATGTGCAAAAGAGAAAAATAGTGTGACTAAATTGATAATTTGAAAAAAAAACACCTAATTAATCTATGTTTGTTAATATAATTATGCAAGTAACTTAAAGGAAAGGTGAATTAATTACTAGCAAAAAGAGATTAATTATTTGAGCTTGAAGAGTGCATAATTAGTTCAAGTGATACTATATGAAAATTATATAGAATAGAGTTGACTAGTTCACTACTATTCTACAAAAGCAAGATCTAGAATAACATAGTTTAATAGGTTGACTATGTATTCTAGATAGAATACAAGCTATAGAACAATGTTGAACTAGTTGACCTAGTTGGTTGTACGGATGTAATTTTACAAACTACAAACTTGTGAAAAATAATATTGAAAAAGAAGAATTGAAATGATAGAGAATAAAAGAATTAACCTTGGTGAGTTTGAATATGTTAAGATTGTAAAATTTTATATTATGATGCTCAAATGTTGATTTAAAAATTATGCTAACAGTGTTGATTGGCTTGATGGAGTTTACAAAACCTATGCGTTGAAAAAGAAGTTATGAATAGAGTCAACTGGCTCAACTATGTTTGCATACCTATATGTTGAAATAGGAGAATTATGAATAGAGTTAATTGGTTTGACTATGTATGCAAATATGGAACTAAAAAAAAAGACTGTGTCAAAATAATCGAATTAGTCACCTTTATTTGGAGAAGATATTTGAAAATAGAACATAGTCATTTTGGAGTCATTATGTGTTAAACTTGTGCACAAATTGTTATAACTATACCAACAAGTTTGATATAGTACTAAAAAAATAGAAATATATAATGTGATGATAAAATGAAAATGTGAAAGAAAACCTACAAGGGTTTTATTCATGTCAAGTTCACCAGAATATATACAAAGGGAAATGCAACTGATCTATTAATCAATTCTAGCTTGGAGAAGACAAATCCTACTTACACTTCGGATTGTTGATACATTAGATATTTGGGGTCAAGACTAAGATGGATATACTAGACCTAACTATTGTAGCATAGAATTTCACCCTTGTGAGAGATTTATTCATGGTCTCTCACTCTTGGATACAAAATGGGATCAACCATAGGCTATGGGTATCCTGTGATGGGGTTGAGCCTCTAGAGAATGTTGGTTCCTCTTGGTAGATCATCTAAACTACTGGTTTTGATTAAGAAAAGGGTAAAAAAGGCTACAAGGGATAACTAAAATCATACAAAGGGTGATACACCAAACTAAAAGACATTCCAAAGCTTTTGAAACTAACACTAAGGAAGCTCAAAAAGAATTGTCACTCATACAATCTCTCAAACTGGTCATTTTACATCAATATTTCACAACAAGGCTCATTAGACAAGAGATAAAACATGGAGGAGTATCAAAAATCACACTATAACTTCATCAATGATTAAAAAACAAAAATTCAGACCTAAAAAAACCTTGAAATACCTTCAAAAATGTAAGAAAGATAGGGCAATCACTATGGAATAAGGATCCTTCAGAAGGCAATCATGAACAAACTAAATAGAACACTAGATGTAGGCAAAGATATAGGTAAAATAAGTTATCTTATTGCTTCAAGAGGTAATTTATTACATAAATAGGTATGGCTATGCCACACCAAAATAAGGATCATATTTTACAATGGATAAGAAAAGGGATATATAGGAGAAAAGGGAAGGGAGAGAAGAAGAAAGTTATCATAAATCAATAACTACCATTCAACCACACTCCATGAAGCTCCATCAAAGAAGAAGAAGAGGTAAATAAGTCTCAATAACTTTTAAATTGTTTAGGCACTGATATTACTTATCAAATTAACCCTTAAAATTCAAAAAGGTCTTCAATCTCTCCCATTGGCCTAAAAAGGCACTAAAGGACAAAAGTTGCTTGAGGAAGATGACATCATGTTCCTCTAACTGGAGAAAAGTCTCTAAATGTCTATAAACCTCATTAAATGTTCCATAAATGCTTTATTAAAAGAACAAAACATCAATAAGCTTCCTTAAAAGCTCCATTAATGTCTTTCAACTCCCCAAAACTCCTCCACTTGACTTTTATGCCCCATCTCCACTCGGTTTGTGTTGGCAACTTGGCAACATGGTTAGTCATTTTGAAATTTGATAATTGCACTAAATTTTGACGGATAAATTTTTAGTGTTTTATTTTTATCCCAAATCATATTTTATCCTCTATCCTGTAAAAGACACCATGTAACCTACAAATCCTTTGGACTCCATTGATGGAGGTCCTCAAGCTCAAGCCATCTTCAAGTAGTTATTATAAAACCTACTTTTAAGGCCATTTTAGGCCTACTAATAACCCAAACATGATAATTTATTAAAAAAATAGGTCAAATTTGAGTTTTAGGTACTCCCCTATATGCTTCAGGTGGTTTTCAGGTGACTCTAGGTCATTTCATGGGCTTATGAGCTTAAAGACTCAAACCTGATCAAAAATAGGCTCTTTGATAACTTGCAACAGTTTTAGGCCTTTCCATGATGATTTGGAGATTTAATGAGATTATTTTATACTCATGATATTTTTTTAGGTCCTACCCTTCTTTTGATACCATTCTCATCCTTTGATTCACTTGGAAACTCTTTAAATTAGTTTGGGAAGGTCTGCCACCTTCTAGGCTTAGATAGGTCTAGGGGGTCGCTTTTCTAATTTTAGCCACTTAGAGTCTTTTCCAACTTTTAAAACTCACTAAAAAAATTATGTTTGATCTTACACAAACTCTTGATCACTTTTTCATACATATATCCTCCTTTTGACCTCTGCTAAAGGCTCTTTTAGACCTGGTTTAGAGCATGAACTCCATTAATGTAGATATGAAAACTTGGGTTTTTCTCTTAACATATAATATTATAATGATAAAAATTTTAACACTTAAATGACACCAAAAAATACCTACATGTCAAATTTCAATTCATTTCATTGAGTGGAACTCAAAAAATGCATCTTTAGGGGTTGCCTTAACCTCCCTTGTCAAATTTTTGAGCATGTGTAGGTCTAATTTTTGTCATTTTATCAAGTTTTATGAGGTCCAAAGACTTAAATATTTTTTTATTAGGAAAAATATGGACCCCCAAAACTATTCCAATCATTATGTTTTTTATTATTAACCATGAAAACTAACTGAAATCACATATTTAGATTTGTTGCACACTCAAAACTTTTGAACTGCGAGACATAGGGAGCAAGAAATAGGTGAATATTGAGATTTATAAGATATAAATACCTCATTATTATTTTTTTTAATTTTATATACACCTAAAAATTATCCAAGCATTATATTTGATTATTCAATTCTTTAAGTGCCTCAAAAATGCTTTTTTTGATTGTCCCCACTTGCATGCCAAAATCCTAAATTTTAAAAATTTGCCCTTCTCCACATTTTTATTTGAAATTATGAATTTTATCACTCTCACAAAGTGTGTTAAGACTTAAAATAACTCCCACTTTTTTCAAAAACCCTCACATGAAGTTCAAACCATCTGTCATACCTTATAGCCCTCCAAGAACCTTGCCTAGCTCCATGTTGACTGTCAACAAGTAAACATATGACTATGAAAAAAAATAGATGATTACACTATTATTTTGACATAAAAAATAATATATATATATATATATATATCTAAAAACACTCATTAAAATTAATTTTTCCAAGTTTTATAGCTGGATCATGCCTGTAAAGGCCTTAAAACTCATTTTTATCAAAACTAGTTAGTGGGTTGCCTGTGTGAATGACTGTTTATGATTGTAGTAGGTATGTAAAAAAAGGATAATTAAAATAATAATGTGGCATTAATTATGGCATATATATATTTATCTACTCACCCTGATCATATGCACCAAAAATGAGAACCTAATTCCTCTTGTAGATGCTCCAAAATCATAATTTTCTCCAAGATTGCCTTTGGCTGCCTATGTTTTACTTGGAGAGTGCCTCAGATCTAAGAAAAAATATAGGGTATATCCTTTATTATCTAGAAAAAATATAAACCATATATTCATATTTTTAATTATTAGTACCCTATGTACCAAATTTGGAGGTCAGATCACCTCTTTAGCATCTTCAACTCTTCAATTCTTCTCCAAATTAGCCTCCAAGCTTATGAATGTGTGTATGATCTAAAACCATTTGCTCAACCTTAGACATGATTGAATTACATATTAGTGTTATGTGGAGTGTGATTATATCACTCTTTATAGTGGCTTCATTATATTCATCTATTTATACAACCCTGCAATCTTCATAAGGAGATCTCCATATGATGTTTGTGAAAGCACACAATGTCAATGAACTTCTTAACACTATTCTATGTATATGACCTCTGAAATATGATCATAGTGTCTTAAACACATCAAATACACCTTTATCACAATTAACTCAACCTTTAAAACTTTTACAATTTTTAAGCACTATGCCATTCATCTCATTGTATCATGGTTTCTTCATTGCATAAAGTAGTAACCAAGACTTCTCAGGTGTATAGACTACAACCTCTAGGTTGGACTCAAAGAAAAAGAGTGACCTATCATTCTTAGCACCTTGAAGAACATGACACATTTATTTAAATCTTTTTAGGTTTTATAATTTAACCTAGATATGTCACTTACTTATGATGAGGTATCTCACACCAACAACTCTCCTTAGAGCACAATCAAACAATTGTAGGTGATGTTTTTTTTTAGCTAGGAGAGCCAAAACACTAATTTTTTCATGGAGAGGATCTTCTCATCAAAACTTGATTGTAGAGGCCTAAAATAGGATTGGGAAGGCACTCAAGAATGCTAATAAAACTGAGTAGGGTCATGTAGGTGGTCTTATCTTTCCACTATTGGATCATCCACTGCACTAGGATTGCCTCTTCTTTAGAGTTTCAATAGAGCATCTTCAGAGATGCCTAGAGCATCTTTAGAGATCAAATAAAGATCCTCAAATCTCAATATAACATCATTGGAGCTGCCTAGATGATCTTTGGATCATATTTAGAGTATCTTCAAAGCTCGACTAAGCATCTTTAGAGCTCGACTAAACATCTTTGGAGCTCATTGTGTTCTATGTTGAGTCTTCAAAATTGTTGCCAAAAAAGTGTTTCCAAAACTATTGATGACTTCTCAAGCCTTAAAATTATCCCTTAGTAGAGAGACATTAGGTTGCCTCTCAACATCTCCCAACACCACACTAAAACCTTCTACAATACTGCACTGTATCATCAAGTCAGGACTAGAAAGAGACTAGTCATGACGGCAAAAGGTCACTGAATGGTCTAGAAGATTGGCCTAATCCATCTAAGTAAAAGTTTCATATGTAGGAAAATTTTAGCCAACACTAATTAAGGGATCTCTTACCATGATAACATCACTATATAGTTTTCCAAATTATCTAGTCAAAAAACATTATGCAATAACCTTGGCTAGGTCCTACGTTTTCATATTTATAAAGTAAATGACAAGTAAAATATAATCTTGCACTCACCAAATCTTGTGGCACAGAGTGGGAGTAATAAACATAAAAAAATAAATATGCATATAATATCTATACTCATGTCAATGTATAGGAAATTTTAATGCATGTGAGATAAGTGCAAATACAAATCTATCTACTCTTACAAAGGAGGAACAAAGTTAGGAATACTTACCTTTGAAGATGACCCCATTGAGCCTCAATCCCTCCCTTAGCCAAGGTGTTTTTCAAGAGGTTTTTGTGATATGTAAGGATAAAAAAGATAAGTTAGATATAGGCTACACAACTTATCTATGCATCCAAAATACTTCTCCACAAGATAAGATCCATATTTTCAAAGAAAGTATTGAAACCCTAAGCTATGTTCCTCAACTAGAATGATGGATAAGTAGATGTGTAATATATATTCTTATTCTCTTCTCTCTCTATAAATGGTGAAATAAATGTATATATATATATATATATAAATGAATATAACCCTAAAACTTTATGAAAGTTTAGTTGATAGGGTTCAATCTCTCCCTTAGCCAAGGTGTTTTGCAAGAGGTTGTTGTGATATGTGAGGATAACAAGGATAAGTTAGATCTAGGCTACACAACTTATCTATGCATCCAAAATACTTTTCCATAAGATAAGATCCATATTTTCAAAGAAAGTATTGAAACCCTAAGCTATGTTCCTCAACTAGAATGGTGGATAAGCAGATGTGTAATATATATTCTTATTCTCTTCTCTTTCTAGAAATGGTGAAATATATATATATATATATATATATATATATATATATATATATATATATATATATATGAATATAACCCTACTTTATGAAAGTTTAGTTGATAGGGTTAGCCCTTTCAACCCTATATTATTATTGTTAAAAAAAAGTTAGGTCTTAATCTAGGTTGACCAGAGTTGACCTAGACCCATAGCATTATTTAACTATTTTAATATAAGGTTGATGTGGCTGATAGTGTAATGCAAACCATCAAAAAGGGGTTTTAGGCTTAGGAAATGGCTAATGAAGGTGATGAATGCTTAGAGGAGTGTGTAAGAGAGGAGGCAAGGATTAGGGAAGTGTATAAGAGATGGTTGGATTGATCGCAAGTGGAATTATAAGGGATAATAATCCTATGAAGTACCAATGGTCTACCCACTCCTTTTTTGATGCACCCTTTAAGGCATGCACTTAAAGAGACTGAGACTCGATAGGTTCCTGTAAGATATAAAGAATTAGTAATTGGTAAAGTTGGAAAATATTATGTGTATACATCTTCCACCAATTTATTAGCATTCCCATGTAGAGGAATAACATAATTTAATTGGTATCATAGGTGTTTATCATACTTTAGTGCAATCTAGGCCACTCATCACATTTGTAAAGCATTAAATATTCAATGGTGATTTAGATTTACATTTTTTATTTGTTTGATCTCATATTAATCACCATCCTATTTAAAGTGTTATGGTTGACAATGGTTTAAGTGTGAATATGTGTAGCAACACACTTATTTATCATATTAGATACATAGATCAAGATATGATGCCCACCACCATGGTCATAAAATGATTCAATGGTCCTATTAAAATTTACATTGGTGAGATTAAATTACCATTACAAGTTGGTCTTGTACTTGTGTCCACTAGATTCAAAGTCCTACCTAGTGTAGGGGTCTTTGACATATTATTAGGATGCCCTTGGATTTAATAGATTTGTGTAGTTCCTTCTATAGTTCATAGATTCTTAAAATACATATATGCTAATGAGGTTATTATAGTTATGGGTATACCTTATGATTACCCTCTAGCACATATTATTTTAATTACCACACAACAACCTATAGTGGAACCACTTAAAATGGTACAAGCTACTCAAATATTCTCACCATAGATATCTATACTTCCATGAAGGCCTATCCTAGAGAATCTCTTTTATCAAATATTTGGCACATATTCTATAGAGCCAATCTCTATTACTACATGTCTTCTATTGATTTTACATATTATTAGTGGTACTTCACATAAGGTACCTACATAAGATTGGCATACTTCGAGATGGGTTCCAAAATGACCCATAGTTCAACATGGTCAAAGGCACAGATAGTATGTTAAAAATTATTAGTATCTAATTGAAAATTTAAACACTATTGGTGTTCCATATTTAGATTATCCATTAAGACAAGTATAATCACCATAACATAACCCTTTCCCTTCTCAAAAGGTCACCATTCTGATCCTTTACACACAGCTAGTTGATTGTGAGTCCCTTGTAGGAATCATCAATTAGTATATCTATCTCACCTTGTACATAATCATTAGCTATATGTGAAAAAAATACAAAAATAGTAAAATATTTTAGAAAAAAATAACTAGGCATGTTTATATGTATTTTTTCATACATCAATTTAGTTGTGCATAGTATTCTATACTTTATTTAGATAGTTTTATATCATAAATGCTTCACCAGTCTATATGAGTGATTGAATATTACATAGAACATCATTTCCATATTTAGTTACAAGTAATTTCACAATTACACACTTATAAAATGCATGTAGACATGAGCATTATGGAGGACAAGAGGGTACTTCTCTAGTGTCCCTCACCCTGTTATTATCCCAGTGACCTCAAACTATCACCACTCAATTTTAGATCACACAATCTTTCTAAAAGATGTACATTAATTAATTAACTCAAGGGTGAGTAAAATATTCATTAATTAACTCAATAGGGACATGGTATACATAGGTTTTATCCTTATTTTCCCACATTAACTTAATCATAGCTCAAATGTTTTCATATATTTACATCTTTTGATATTTCTCACTCACTAAAATTTATGATATACTATTGTTTATATTAGTTATTGAGTATACTTAGGTTACAACTTAACTCTTATTGATCAAATTACATAATAATACATGCTTTTATATTATTTTTTCTATCTTCACATATTGTATGAATTCTTTGTTTGCTATGAGGACATTTGAATATGTCATTTTCCAAATGGATCTAATCTCATCTATCTCTAATTATATCCATGTGAGGATGATTGAAAATGTCCTTGTGTGTGTCTTCTATTTGTGCATGTGGACATTTACACATGTCCTTATATATAGATTGAAGCCTCCATTTTTTTATTCTATATGTGTGAAGGCATTGAAACAAGTCTTTGTATGTTATTTCTATATGATTAAGTGACATTTGAACATGTCTCTTGTGTGTTCCCCTTGGCCTTCTATTGTGCATTATGTGTTGTGTGTGTACTCTTTGATTGTGTGCATCATGGACATGACACCTTGCTTGATTTTTCTCATAGTTTTTATGCCATTATGAACATCATGCATCCACCCATCCTTTTAAATTCCATGATGGATATAATTCATTCATCCCTAAGTATTTCTAACTAATGTTATATATCAATTGACCAATTATTTGCATGCTAAATTATCACATATATCTAGACACACTTACTATGAATACTTGTTTTTACATGCTTCTTACATTATTAATATGCTTATTTTACATACATAATGATGCAATGATTTTTTCATGTTGTCAATATTACATATATTTCCATTTTTACATCACAAAACCCTATTGGATAACTTTTTATTTTGAGTTAAGTTCTTGCATGCTCAACAACTCACCTCAAAAGAGGGGGCATTTGCAGAGGTTTGTCTTAGATACTAGACTTCCCATATCAATATACCAACATGATTTAACAAAGATTACAAAGTTGTTACAATTTTAGATTCAAAAAATACACAAAGTCACTTAAGACAAGAGCACCACATTAGATAGAAAATAACTACTCTCATGTCCTTCCCAACACTGTTATTTAAATGCCTAAAAAAATAGTCATTTATAAAATTTATTACAACCTTAGTTTTCCTAGAACAATACTCAATAATTTCATAGTCTCAGTTTCCATAATTACTTAGTTTTGTCTCAAATTTTATCATTTTGGGGGAAATCATGTGCAACATGTTATTCCAAATTATAACACATGTTTACTTATAATCACAATTGTTTTTCTTAGTCTCAGAATCTATATGCACCAACTATTAGTTGGGGGCATGTACATAGCACATTATTTCTTCATTGCTTGGTTTTTGCACCAAAATTATAGATGGAATGGTAAATTCATGTCATTATCCACACTATATACACTAGACCTAGATCATACTCAGTATTTACACTAGTTTTGTACCAAAATTAAACCTTATTCCATTTATAGTAGTTGGTTCACTATTTGCTCAAGTATTTACACTAGTATTTTCACCAGAAATGTCTATTGGGATTCATACAAGGATTTCTAATTTGCTTTACTACCTTGCGTATGTGATGATGGATTCAAATACACCTTAATTTATTAAGAACACTCACCCATTGATGAGGATTGGGGTATGCATATTCCAATCCAAGTTATTCAACATTAATGAAACTATAAGTGTATAACACACCATAGTCACCAATATTTTACCAAAAAAGTACAATGGTTTGTGTACTCAATCAGGTATATTTATTCTTTATTAATCTCTAGTTTATTATCTTTCACTTTTGATACTAATCTTAATTAAAGACTAATATTATGTAAGTTTCATTGTAAGTTTTTGCATGGAGAATAGTTCAACATTGTGTCCTACATCCAGGACTCTTCTTCATAGGTAATTTCAATTACACACTCTTTTTCCTTTTGCTCTAGTACTTTTACTTTGTTGCATTACTAAAATAAAATGGGGGAAAATGTAGAGGCATAAATTAACATTTAAGATAAAAATGTGAACTTGTGACCACTCTATTACTGTAGACAAGTAAAATTAACATTTAAGCTAAAAATATGGTCTTGAGACCATTATTTTACACACTTAACACAAGACCTATGTTAAGGCCCCTTTTGATCACTTTAGACTATTATACAGACTCTTCTAAGTTGATATATGACCCTAACTTGATCAACTTTAGACAAATTTTAGGCCCTACTTAGCACTCAACATGATAAAATCACCTATTTTACAAGAGTGCCCTAGGTTATAGGAGCACACCACTCTAGTTTCCTTGTCACTCTCCTATATTCCTACCAAATAATAGTTAATTTACCAGATTCTAAGCCATAATAATGTCTATCCTTGTCCCTGAGAAGCCCCATTCAAATCTTTTTCAATGATATGACTATATAATCATTTTCTAACCATTTGTCACACGAGGATTACACACCAAAAAACACCATAAATACATTAGCATATTGAGATAAGAATATAAAATTTTCCCAATTATGATTACATATAGCCTTATTAGTCAAGAGTTAAAATTTGATTACATGTCATAGGTCACAAGTCACAATTAAATCATCTAATTACATCAGTATCACACTAACATATAACACACTATTCCAGCGATTCACACACCACCATAGCATGGGAGAACTACATGAAGTTTGATCCCTCCTTATAATATTGGTCTATAAATGGCACTCAACACATGGGTTATCAAGGTTTTGCCCAAATTAAACCACTGAACTCTTTTTTCCATTGATTTGCATTGGTCTTCACATGCCAAGGAAAAAAGGTTTTTGAAGGAAAATTAGTCAAACAATGGTCTCCGCTATTGATCAAAAACACTTGTACCAGACATAATTTCTAAAAACAAAGGTAAATATAACTAAAAAACCCTAATTTTTACACTATAAGTGGACATGAGTTCCCTAGGTTGGACAGGAATGCCACCCATATAGTGTCTTCTTCCCAATGCTATTTTATAGGCCTAGATCTAGTTCCAAGATCTTGATTCCAGTCATCAAGCCTCTATACACACCAAGTTTCAAATCCATATTCCTCTTGGAGGCACAACTTCTAGCTAAGTCTTTATTTTCTCCATAAAATTTGATATTTTTAATAAGTTTCTAGAATACAGTATTTACAAATCAATGAATGTTATATTTTTTTATATTATTTTCATGATTTTTCACAGTAGTGTTGTCATCTAGGGTTTTCATTTAAATCCCAAATTTGATAAAACATATTTGTGAACTCGACTCTTATTTGAATATTGGCAAACCTTAACCAAAAATGTTTCTATGGTTTGTATCCTTATTTTTCCTATTTGTAATGGTTGTGTTAGTATTTTTAGATCTGATATATTCTATTATAACACCAATATTCAAATTTTTAGTGTCATATTTTATGGATAATAAATAATATATTCCTATTCCTCATAAACTTCAAGAGGGTGATAACTATTTTCCCTCTAACCAGGTTCATTTTATAACTCCTATAAGAGGTAAGGTATCCCATCCTATAGTACCAAATAAATCTAATCACCCTATCCTTCCTCAATCCCTTGCACTTCCCACATCTCCTCTTTAGAGTATGTGATTACATGTTCAATCTAAATCACCTAGGGTTTGCATTTGTGAGACTCTAATGGATTAAATAATCAATATGTGAAATTTAATAATATATTTAAAGAATTAAAATCAGTTTTTATATGCAAATATCACATTCATGGAAAATAAAATCACATGTGCCAATAATCTAGAATATGTTAGTGTTAATCATGTATGCGCATCTTCATCTAGTAAATTTGTGCCTAAACAAGTTTCACATCAAAATGATAAATTACAATAGAATACATCTACAATAAGTGATTAAAAAAGAATGTAAATGTATAATAAAATTTCAAGTGAGATTATAAATGAAATGATTTAAAATAAGTTGATCAAACTACCTCCCCTACATCCTCTAAGGAGATAAAAATACTATTATGCATATCATAGAATGCATGGGAATCACACATATCATTATTTGGAATTGAAAAAGAGAATATAAATGGTAATTGATATTGGTGATCCTATAATTGATACACAATTCAAAAAAACACTATGGAATAAGAAAAAGTATAAAAATTGAGAAAATTATAATCAATACAAAAGTGGTTGCTAGAGGACAAATCAGAGCAAGAAAAATTTAAAAAGGCCCAATTAATACAAGAAAAGTTTCAAAAGGAAAAAATGGAACAAACAAAGGCTCAACAAGCATAGTTAGAACAACAGAAGGTTCATCAATCTAAGTTATAGAAATAAAGAGCAAACAAATCACAATATGAAATAGAGTAATTACAGAGGGGGAACAATTGGAAAAACAAAGGTTACATTAAGAAAGAGTGGCATTACTAAAATAAAAATTATCAAATCAAATTCAAGATAAGAAAAAAATCATTGTTAAAAGAGTTTTTCTAAAAAATGATTTTCCAAAGCATGAAATACCTAAAAAGATATAGTTCCAAAGGAGTCAAGTAAAAAGAGGTCATCATTGCTAGAGTCTTTGATTCTTAATCTCCTCATCGATGGCATGCAATATACCAATGTGGTGATCAATAACACTATTGAAATGAATGTTAGTAGCATGAAACTCTTATAATTTCTTGGATATGATAAGGAAAACTTAAGTAAGAGTAATTTATCTAAATCATTTATTGGATCCTTTGAGCTATCTTGCATAGTTGGGCCAAAAACATGTTTAATGGTATTTCATGTATCTCCTAACTTGGCACAATATAATTCTAAATTAGAAATATCATGGATGATATAAATGGGGGAAACAATGGGTAAATATGCCAACCATGCCACATTTGCACATGAAAGTGCAATGATCACATTTTCAAGGGAAGATGTAGTTTCTTCAAAGTAAGAGCAATAAAAAGCAAAGATAATTTCAATTAACATATAAATAGATACAATTAATGGCATATCAATAGAGGCACATGATAAAATATAAATTGTAAAAGATAAATTAGAAAGGTCAATACCATAGTATGGGGTAGTTCCTTATTCATGTTTAGATACAAATGAATATGAGAGTAACATTTCATAAGTTTCAAATTAGAAGATGATTATAATAATACAGATTGGTATAATCCTAATGATACTGATTATACATAATATGAATATGGCAATCATATAAATTATACATAATTACATTATATTACTCATCCTCAAGGGAGCACCATTCCTTTTTTCAATGTATAATATATTGATGGTAAGACTCTTAAGGGAGTCATTGATTAGTATATTTGTTCCCTTGTACATACTCCTTTCAAATTATTTCAAAAATACAAAAATAATAAAATATTATAGAAAATCAAAAACTAGGACTTATGCATACTTATATCTACTTTCTCATACACTAGTTAAATTATGCATAATATTCAATACTTAATTTAACCAATTTCATATCATACATGCTTCACCAATATACATGGGTGATTGTAGAATACACAATACATCATCCCCAGAATTAGTTACAGGTATTTTTATTGTTACACACTCCAAAACTATCTTTGGACATGAGTGTTATAGAGGAAAAGAGAACGGTGCTCTATTGTCCCTCGACCCACTCTTGTCTTAGTGATATCAAACTATCACTACTCAGTGATAGAATTCACAAAGGCTTCCTACAACATATACATTCATCATCTAGCTCACTGGGGGCATGGTAAACACATGTTTTATCCTTATTTGACTACATTATCTTTCTCATACACTTAGTAATTTAAATTATATTACATCTTATGATATTGGTCACTCACTAGTATATTGATATACTAATTCCTATCTTAGTTACTAAATATTACTAAAATTACAACTTAGCTCTTATTGATTAAAATACATAATCACGCATGCTTTTATAGTGGTTTTCCTAGCTTTGCATTGATTGCTTTGAGGACATTTAAATATGTCATTACCAAGTGGCTCTAAGCATTTATATATTTGACTATATGTGTCTAAGGACAATTGAACATCTCTTTATATGTGGATCTCAGACTCCATTGCTTCCTTGTATGTGTGTGAGGGCATTTGAACATGCCTTTGTATGTGTCTTCTATTCAAGTGAGTGACATTTGAATATGTCGATTGTTTGTGTCCCTTTGGCATTTCATCATGTGTTTTCCATGTTGTGTGTGTACTCTTTGATTGTGTGAATCATGGCCATGACATTTGGCTTCTTTATTTTCTTAGATTTAGACATCATGATGGACATATTGCAACTAACCACTTCTAATGACATGATGGACGTCATGCATTGCTCTTTAATAGTTCTATTTAGCATTATATACTCAATTGCTTGGTTATCTACATGTTTCATTATCACATTTATCTAGATAAACTTATTTTGAATGCTTATTTTCACATGCATATTACATTATCACTATGCTCAGGTTACATACAAAATGATGCCATGTTTTTCCATGATGTCATTTTTACTCAGATTTGCAATTTCAAATCATAACATATTGCATAACCTTTTATTTTGAGTTAATTTCTTAAATCATAACCTACTACATAACCTTTTATTTTGAGTTAATTTTTTATGCAGGCTAAATAAATCACCTCAAAAGAGGGGGAATTCACAGAGGCTTATCTTAGATACCATGCTTCTTAGATCAATACACAGACATGATCTAACAATGATTACATAGTTAACAAATTTTTAGGATAAAAAACACATATAAAAATCAATTTGGATAAGAGCACCACATTGGAAAAGAGAGCACTGCTCTAGTGTCCTTATCACTCTTGTCCAAATGAAAAAAAATAGACATTTCTAGAATTTTTTAGAGCCTTAATTTACTCTTATTAGTATTCAATAGTTTCACAGTCTCAGTTTCTAGAATTACTCAAAATTAAAGAATTTTGTCTTATATTTACTTAGTTTGGGGGAAATCATGCATGGCATATTGTTTTAGGTTAGAATTCAAGTTTTAGGTAGAATCATAGTTGTTTTACTTGGTCTCATAATATATATGCTCCAGATATCAATTGGGGGCATGTGCATGGCACATTGTTTCTCATTAGACCAGTTTTGCACCAGTTTCATAGATGGAATGAAAATTCATGTTATTATCCATGTTGTATACATAAAACTTGGATTATAATTAGTATTTGCACTAGTTTTACACCATAATTAAACCTCTTTTCATCTATAATGGATGGTTCACTATTTACACTAGCATTTACACTAGTTTTTGCACCATATATATATATATATATATATATATATATATATATATATATATATATATATATATATATAGACACACACACACACATACATGAGAATGCACACACACACGCACACACACACACATATACATACATACATACATACATACATACATACATACATACATACATACATACATACATATATATATATATATATATATATATATATATATATATATGTATGTATGTATGTATGTATGTATGTATATGTATGTGTGTATATATATATTTCAAGATTCATATAGGGATTCTAAAATATCCACTACTCTAGAATGATAATGAAGGAGTCAAGCACACTTGATTTATTGAGCACACCCACTTATAGATGAGGATTTGGGCATGCGAAATCCAATCCAAGTTATTCAATGTTAATACAAGTACAAAATCTACCATGTTCACCAATTTTGCACCAATATTTGCATCAAGGGATAAAAATGGTTAGTATACCCAATCAGGTGTATTAATTCCTTATCAGTCTCTAGTTTCTTGTCTTTCAATTTTGATCATTCATCTCAAGGAAAATATGATATTACATATGTTTCACTACAAATTTCTATGTGGATCATATGTCAACATTATGGCATACATATAGGACTCCTTCCCATAGGTAAGTTTAGGTATGCACTCTTTTCCCTTTTAATCTATTACTTATGATTTTTTGCATTACTAAGATAAAGGGGAGAAAATATTGACACGTAAAATTAAAATTTAAGTTAAAATCATGAACTTATGACTATTATTTTACACACTTAACTCTAGACCTATCTTAGGGCCCTTTTTGATCACTTTCAATAATCTTACACACTCTTTTAAGTTGATATATGACCCCAAAATGAACTTATCCCTATCTTGGCTAACATTATACATATTTTAGGCCCTTTTTAACATTTAACATGATAAAATCACCCATTATACAAGATTGTTCTAGGGGATAGGAGTGTACTGTTCTAGTGTCCTTCCCTCTTTATTATCTTCCTACCAAATAGTGACTAATTTACCATATTCAAAGCTATAGGAAGGTTAAACCATCTCACTAATAATTCCCATTAGAAGGATTTTCAATGATATAATTATATAATCACTTTTCAAACCATTTGGCACACAAGAGTATTCCACATCAAAAAACACTCAAATTACACTTTCACATTGAGAGGAAAATATCCATTGTCCTAATTTTGATTATATATATCCTTATTATCATAGATTTAAAGTTTAAGTACATTTCACAAGTCACATCAAGGTTAAAGTATCTAATCACATCAATATTACACTAGCATCTAGCACATTTCACTAATTATTCACACACCACCCTAGCATGGGAAACCTACATGAAGTTTGATCCCTCCTTGGAGTATTGGTATGTAGGCAATGCTTAACACATGGGGTGTTGAGGTATCACCCAAAATTTTCCATTTACCACATTTTACTATTAATTTGAATTGGTGCCAAGGAACTAGGGTTTTTAAAGTAAAATCAATCACATAATGGCCTTTAAAATTGATCTTAAACTCTCGCACCAGACACAGGCTCTATAGGCAAAGGAACAAAGAACCCATAAACCCTAATTTTTTCATTGTATGTGGACAAGAATGTCCTAGGTTAGATAGGAGTACCATCCCTATAGTGTCCTCTTCAAAAAACTATTATCCAAGCCTAGATCTAGTTCCAGGATCCTAATTCTAGTCACCAAACCTCTCTACACAATAATTTCTATATTTAGATTCCTATCAAAGGCATAATTTATAATTAAGTCTTTATTTTCTTGGTACACTTTGCTAATCTTAGTAGGTTTATAGAATAAAATAGTTAAAAATAATTTAATGTTATTTTTTTAATATTATTCTCCTAATTTTTTATAGTACTATTATCATCTAGGGTTTTCACTTAAATTTTGAATTTGAGAAAACACTTACACACTTAGCTCTAGACCTATCTTAGGTCCTTTTCTATTAGTTTCAATCAGCTTGCACACTCATATAAGCTAATAAATAACCCTCAAATGTAATCATACCTATTTTTATCAACCTTAGACATCCTTCAAGCCTTTCCTAAAACTCAACATGATTAAATCACCCATTTGATAAGAGCACCCTAGGGGACTATAGCACACTACTCTAGTGTCATTTCCACCTCTCTTGTCTTCTTACTTAGTAATGACTAATTAGTAAAATAAAAAGATATAGTAATGTTGGACTATGTCCCTAATGATCCCCATTCAAAGTAATTTAAAATTTATGACTATATAACAACTTTTTAAACCATTTGGATAGGAGGGAGTCTTCCACATTAAAAAAACTAGAATCATAATTGCACATTGAGATAAAAGTACATATTTCTCTCAGTTCAAATTGCATATAACCCTAATATCATAGATATCAATTATAAATGCATTTTATATGTCATAATTCAAAGTTAAGGAACTTATTCACATCACTATTGCACTGACATCTAGCATATTTCACCAATTTTTCACACACCATTGAATCATGGGAGAACTACATGAAGTTTGATCCCTCTTTAGAGTATTGGTATGTAGGTAGTTCTCAACACATGGGGTGTTGATGTCTCACCCAACTTTAACTACTGACCCCTTTTTACCCATTGATTTTGTATTTATATTCACATGTCAAGGAACTAGGCTTTTTGAAGTCAAATCAGTCCTATAGTGGTCTTCACAAGTGATCGTAAGCTCCTACACCAAATACAGGCTCTACAAATGAAGACAAAATTTTGAAATCTTTATTCCTCACTATAATTGGATAGTATTTTCCAAAGTTAGATAGAAGTGCCACCCCTCTAGTGTCCTCTTATCAATACTATTCTCTAGGTTTAGATCTATCTCATGATCCTTGATTATAGTCACCAAACCTCCCTATATAACAAGTTTCAACTTTTGATTTATCCCACAAATACAATTCCCAATGAGGTCTTTATTTATCATTACACTTTTTATAATTTTAGTAAGTTTATGAAATACATTATTTTTCTAAATTAGTGAATACTATTATTTTTATATTATTCTCTAGATTTTACACAATAGTGTTGTCATATAGGGTTTTATATAAATCCTAAATTTGATAAAATAGAAAGGCAGACTATGGCTTATGTTTTAAGTCAAAATGATGGTTCTACCATCTATATTATGTTTCTAAGCACCATGCTTACAAAATTATTACCCAAAGTGTATGATGTAGGAGCATCTCAGGTCTCATGCAATCTTGTATCAACCAAAAATATAATAGTCTAGGAATTAGTGTAAATGTTATGTTGTGCATGGTTTTTTAATGCTTATATGTATTATTGTAAGTTTTTATACATATTATTTTTTGTTCAGTTGTTTTGCATCTTATTTGGTATATATGTATTTAGTATAATTATATTTTTCCTACAAGCACATTTATGTCTATAAGGTTCAACACATACTTTTTTAACATGCATTTGTATCTATTCCTTTGTCTAAATAGGCTTTCAAAGTTATGCACAAAAGGTAGTGTTAATTTTTACTCACTGTGTAGTAGTGTAAAGATTTTATGTATGTTTCTAATAGTCTATGATATCTATTAAGCCACATGATATTTGGAGGAATTGAATCTTCACTTCAATGAAAAATGAGTATAGGATATTTTATGAGGTAATTAGATATTCATTATACAAGCCATGTGTCAAGTTTCAGATCATTTATAAAATATGTGATAAAGTAGGATATCATTCTTGAAATAATGTGAGGATCATAGTATAGAATGTTTCATGAAGATTGGTAATTTTGAAGTCCTACAATCTCTTGGGACTTTATTTGTATTTTTGATGTGTTATGGAAGGATTTTTTTACGGTTTTTTGGCATTTAATCTCAAAATCTCATGGAAATTAATAAGGATCCATTTAATAATGTCCATAACCCATTTTGGGATGTGTTTAGTTATAGCATGTTCTTATTCCATATAAATTTTGAGATGCAATAAGTTGTGTTAATGATGTTAGTGGGGTAAAATCATTTAATGTAAGTAGGTATATATTATGTCTATATAAGCATTTCCATACACTTATGCTAAGTGAATTATTTAGTTGGAAAAATTTATGAGAGTATAGTTTGGGTAGTGAAGAGTATATTTGAGAGTTTACTTAGAGATATATTACTTGAAAATATTCTAAGTTAGAAAAGCTAAGATATACAGATCTGATGTTATAAAAAAATCTCATATAAATATCATGGTGTGATTTTTGTATGTTTTCAAGTTGTAATTCTTCAATTGAATCAATCAATAACATTGTTATATTAGTTAAGCATATTGTTTATATGTGCATGACTGTAAGTCAGACCATTTGATTTGTTAAATCTATGGGATGAATGATCTAAGTTTGTCCATTACATCCCCCAACTATGACTATATCAATCCCAATCATCCATTCTCTAAGCATCCTCATCTCTATTTTGGACCTTTTTGCCTCCTAGGTTAAAACCAATCATCTCTTATTTATATCATGAACAAAAATAATGACTTGTTGATTATATCCTTCTTGGTTTTGTGGGTTTTTTCCTTGGCATATTCCACATGTCTTGAGTTTTACTTATCATTATTCCACATGATTTTCATGTGTTCAATGTGTCCTAGAGATACCTATATAGACAAATCTATTTTGAATCATTTAGACATCTCCTAAGTAAGTGATCTTGACATATCCACTTGATTTTAAATTTGAGCCACACACTGAATCTATTTATTTTTACTCTTTCCAAGAGCATGTAAATTAATCCTTCATTGTATCTACATCAAATTCAATTCTAGTGCCAACAACACCTTGTGTTAAATAAGGATATAAAGAGAGCATCTAGTTGCATTTCATTAATATAAAAAGAGAGTTTGATTCCTTATCTCTCACTTGGGTTAGTATTTCAATTCCATGCACTAAAACTACATCAATTTTGATTCAATGAAAACTCATATTTGGTGTGAAACATTTAAAACTATGTAATTTAACTGATCTCTACTATACTTGATTTATGCTCACATACATGACACTTGTTCACCATTACTCATATCCATTTAATATTAAATAGGCCTAACCTTAAAAAAATTCATTATTACTAAATAATATTATCTAAGTCTTTATTTGTAAAGATTAATGTACTCTTTGGATTATCTCCTAAACTCAAGTCACTATTCCTACTTTTGAGATAGTTCTACACTTATATAGGTAGTTTTGCCATTTTATAATTATCATCTTGAATGGACCTATTCCCATTCCATTTAACATATAGTTTCAAAAATTCATATTGTTCACATGTGTCAACATGTATGTTTTTCATGTTGATTCAGAGGAGAATCCCCAAAAATTCAACTATATAAACATATCAATCCTATGGCTTTTAATATCTAACATCTATTTTTCACTCATCTAAAAAATCATACTATACATTGAGAAAAACTTACCTAAATATGACAAATATGAAACCCTTTAAAGAATAAATACCTAATCTAATTATTAATGCCATTTGTGAGGTCAATTCATAGGTTGTCAAGTATTGAAATCCATACATAGGATTACACTACATGTTAATATTACACACACTCAATGAGGTGGGATAAATACATTTAGTTTGACTTCCCTCTTCAAATTATTGGATTCATCAAAAAAACTTAGTCATATAGGGTGGATAAAGCTAGGTTAGCCCTTCACTTTCACCTATTTTTCTATTTTATAGTTGTTATATAATATATATTTGGGCCTTGAAGCATGGAGAAAGATAATAGAGATATTCACATGGGATCAAATACACATTCATACACATGAACCCTCATCATAAAAAATAATCATGAACAATAATCCACAAATTTAAAAAAAAAAACATTGGTGAAACCATTCCTTATCTTAATAAAATCAAACCTTAAATTCCTTAGGGTCTCTTATTTTTCCTAGGGTTTCATATTTATTTATTTATCTTTGGTTTTTAGATTGATTTATAATTTACACTTCTATAATAATTATTCATGCTTGATCCTAGTCCCCCTTGTTGAAAATTTTATGATCATATTCTATGTCATCTAAGACAATTAGTTTTGTTAACACTCTAAGGCAAAGTGATATATCAAGTGGTGTTGAAATTTTGCATAATCATATTCCTTTAGATAAATCATATGTGTCTAAAATATCTAAAATTTAAGACATTAAAATTCTTCCTTATCTTAATAAAAATGTTAATAATGAACACCTAACATTGTAATATGTTGTTAATGATGATACGTTATACCTTGAAACTTTTTATCAATAATATAATGAGCTTAATAATGAATACATTGATTAAATTTATCCTAATGACCTTGATGGTGTATACCATAAAAAATTTCATCACTTTCTACATTTGATAAAAAATATTTGGGTAACCCCCATAATCTACATAATATCTTAAAAAAATCCTAAAATTTAGAAATGTAAAGAATTATAAGGTTTTCACATATGAGTAATAACAACATGAGCTATTTATTGATATTAATACACATTTTAGAGGTATTTATTCTTGTATACAATATTTATGAATTATATATCAAATCAATCTTATGCACTTAGTAAACTTAGACCTTATGTGTTCCTCTCAGTTATGGACCTTTTCCTACTTCCACAAGTTTTTCATCTACTCTATCTTTTTCTCATTGGCCTATATCTCTTAGTCTGACCAGTCTTATGTTGAGGACCTAGGCTTTATATCTTACCTAGAATGTTTAAAATGTACTTATCTTTCATATCTATAAGTTATAAACATATACCTACTTTCATGATCCCTAGATACTAACATCTAGGATAGACACTAACATTGACATTAGTGTCCTGACCCGATGCAAGTGTCCAATGCCCTAAAGTCATCTATTTTTCAAATGATGTATCTTAATGGTTAGCCTAAGTACTTTAATGTGAGTTTATTATCCAAAGGGATTGATATAAATACAAGATTGAGCCTCATTCATTCATCACCTAATAATAGAGGAATAATACCAAGTATTCTTACAAAAGAGTATTTAATTGAATAAAACTTCCCTATTTCCTATATAGAATACCTACTAGAAAAAGATGTGAACACCATGATGCTTTTGGATTTGAATTTTCCTTCACTCTGGTGCATTCATATCTATGTCATAAATTGTCACTCCTCATGAATTTGAAAAACCCTAGTTCTTCATCTTCATGGTGACCTTGTGGAAAAATAGGTTAATGAGAACATGGTGTTGATATGACCCCATTTAAGCCTCTTTTAGTGAGCACTACCTACATATCCAATAATCTAAAGAAGGCTTCAAATTGATGTAGTTAACCCCTACATATTTGCTTATGTGTGAATCATGAAATATGTGTGAAGTAATTACAGCATTGACCTAGCTTGTAACTTAGAATATCAAGCTCTTGGTTTTTTACTTTAGTAATTTAGACCTATATATGTGTTGTGCCTATGACTGGTATAAAAATAGGGAAGATTTGTTTAATTGAATGCTCTTTGGTAAGAATACTTGGTATTGTTATCATGTTACTAGGTGAGGAATGAATGAGGGTTGATCTTGTATTTATATCAATCCCTTTGGATAAGTAACTCACATTATATTACTTAGGCTAACCATTAGGATATGTTTCATTTGTAACATATATGAATTTAGGGCACTGGACACTTGCATCGAGTCGAGATAGTAATGTTGACATTAGTATATGTCCTAGATGTTAGTGTCCAAGGAGAAGGAAAGTAGGTACAGGTTCATAACTTTCAAATATAGAAAATAAGTACATTTTAGGAATTATAGGTAAGATAGATAGCTTAAATCATCAACATAAGACTAGTTTGAAGTACCTAGGATCACATTTACAAGTCTAAAGTATTATAGGAGCATCACAAAAGCCTATTTTTCCAAATTAGAATCTAGGTCATTATTATACTTGTTTTGCACATATTACATGATTCACACATAAAATAACACATAGGGGATAAAGACATCATTTTGAGTCCCTCTTTAGAGTATTGGATATGTAGGTACTGCTCATTTATAGAGGGGTTTTTAGGGTCTAATCGATACCATGTGCCCATTAACCCATTTTTCCCCAATATCACATTAAAGATGAAGAACAAGGATTTTGAAAATTCATGAGTGATAGTCCATGACCCATATTTGAATGCACCAAACTGAAGGCAAATTTAAACCCAAAATCATATAGGTGGTTGTATCATTTTCTAGTAGGTATTATATATAAGACACTTGCATCAAACCCAAACAATAAAATCAACATAACCATCCCAAGTTCACATTAGTGTTCAGAGCTCCAAATATGTCAGATCCATAATCTAATAACTATTCTAGAATCTCCTTTTAGCCTACTTTTTGCTTGTTCTATATCCATCACTATGTTAGCATTATAGCAAGTTAAGTATATTAATTCTTTGTCATTTCCATACATAACTTAGTTTTACTTTCTATATTTAGCCTATACTAATCATAATAAATTCATTATAGTTTATTTATGAGTTTAACATTTAATTGACATATTGTATATTTGATTATAACCTTTGTGCATTATCATTTATATATTCTTAACCCTATTAACACCAAGTTAGTATTTTTCAATCCAATTCAGTGGTTAAACATTTGGTGAACCTGATCTTTGAACATCAAACCCTAGGTTAATTATGGTTTTCTAATTTTTTTAATGGTGATCCCTTATTATTATAATCTTATAATCATGTTTTCCATGGACATCTCTATAAATTATTTCATGGTGTGATAACTTATAGTGGTTATTACTCATTATATCTCATGCCTGGTTAAAGACATTTTATATAAAACACTAAAGGGATTGCATGAAATAATCATCCTCCCTAGGTCATGTTATCACCTAGCATAAGGATAGTGTTGTCACTTTGAGTTATACCTTTTGAGGAGGTGTTTCAAGTCTCCTCACTAAATTGACACAATGGAAACACTCATAGGCTATGGGTGACCTAAATGGTGGAGTGAATCTCTAGAGAGGGTTTGATCCCTTGATGTTACACTTAAGACTAAAACTACACCTATTGAAATACAAGGAAAAAGGAGAGAGAAACATAACATCAAAGAAAAAGAGTTGATTCACCAAATGTCTTGATCACTACCACTCATTTATAGGTGCACAAATGAATAATAGAACTAACTCAACACTACACAACTCCTACTCTGATCCTCTTGTAGCAGTATTTTGTAGAGAGGCTAGAGAATAGATATATAACTAGAAGGTAGCAAAGATCTCTACTAATAACCAATGCATCAACCATATATGACCCTAATTATAACATACAAGAGTGATGTCAAACTACATAGAGGTGATAAAATGGGATAGCAAATAAGGATAATTGAATCATCACTTGATAAGATCAACATTTCAAGAATACAAACTAAACACAGTCATAAAATAAAGTAAAAATCAATCATCTATTGATTTAAAGGGCTTACAAAAAGAGCAGGGCTTTTCCATAATCATGTAGAGGATAATTTTGATGTCCTTTTTCAGGGTATATATAGGAGAATAAAGAGGAAAGAGAGAAGGAGGATGTGGAGAAATTCATGATGACTATCATCCAATCATGAGATCAGTTACAACCTCAAAGAATAATGAGAAATAGTCCTAGATTCCCCTTCTACATGTGTTGGCTTTGCTTGATGATGCTTTCATGAAAGGTGGCATAGGAGTCTCCTGGATTTCTTTGACTCATCATATCTTCTTGAAACTAAACTATATTCTTGATATAACAGTTACAAGTTGACACTTATCTCCATATGGTATCAACTAGCCCATGTTCTTATTTTGTACAAGCAATAGGCATGATCAGTGATGAATTGGTAGTTACAAATTGCATTTAGTCTTCATTCATTTCTAACTTGTAGCCTCCTAATCCATACTTGGTTTCTATTTCCCATTGAGTGAGACTTGCAGCCTAGATTTCATCACAACCATATTCTCTACCATAGGAGATCCCAAACATGTTAGAGTTTATTCAATGTTGTTGTGATAGTCAGTGATGACATCTTCATGATGGGTGGACACCTATCAAATTTAATCTACTGCATTCTCCTAAGGACACATGGTAACTATTTTGTATTTCTATCTTTATGCACTTCACTTGGTTATGGATATTTGTAAATTTTGTTGTATTTGTGCCCTAAAAAACTATAGACTCATCCTTTGTGTGTCTTTTGATTTAATTCTTCAAAAATTTAGTTTTCACAAAATTTTTGACTAGTCATAAATAATTTTCTTGAAGACCTAAATACTTAAGAAATTCTTGCACAATCTTTAGAACTTTTGTTCATGACTTTTATTCTGATAAAATCGTAACATTTTCTCCAAAGACCTAAAAACTTGATTTTTTTTTTGAAGTCTTCAAACTTTTTACAGACTTTCATTCATGTAAAATTTTCAACTCATTCATTTTGAAGACCCAGTCTTCACAAGTTTATTTGAGGTCTTTGTCTTAACATTTTCCTGTAGATTTCACAAAAAAAAATTGATACAATCTTCACGATAGCAAGATTCTTCTTCTTCATGAATTTTATTCAAAACTTTTCTTGAAATAGTTATTTCAAAGACCTATCATGTCCCCTTTGCACTAAAATTAATATTATGGGAAAATTGGGTAATTCCTCCAACACTTTTTAGAAGTACTATTCCAAGTCACTATTCAAATGCACTATTCATAGGGACATTATTATTTAAGTCACTATTCATAGGTACTATTCATAAAACACTATTCATGGTAACATGGTAGGTGATGTAGTAGTGAGGTGGTAGAAACACTATTCATTATCAATATTCATAGTGACATGGCAAGTGAGTCGGTAATAACGTAGATTGTGAATTACGTGGCAAGACCCACAAGTGAATATTAAAAGCATAAAAGTGAAGTATGACATCCCACCCCACTTGGAATTAAAAAATAAAGCTACTTTATGCTTTCACATGGGTAACTAAGTGTGAATAGAAAGTTGGTGCATTTTTCCTTTTTTCTTTAGCATAAACATGGAAAATGGTCAAAAGTGGGTAAAGGCAACACCAAAGTGTGTGGAGGCACTTGTTTTATGGTTTAAAGAAGATAAAAGAGGGTGTTTAAAAGTATTTTGGCCTCATATGAGCACTTAGGCATGATCTCCACTCAATCCATGAAGTGGGAGACATACAAATGAAATGGGAGACACATTTATGAAGTGGGAGGCACACTTAGGCATGATATCTTTGTATTTCATGAAAAATGGAACACCCATAAGGATAATTTTGACCCATCTTCTCTCTCCTTACTATTTAAACTCTTTTATTCTCTCTTGACAAATTCCTATAAGTGTTGGTTAATTTCCTTTGTTTTACATCTTTTATCAATCAACAAAAAACACTACTATGCTTATTGCCTTGTGCTTCAAATTCTAGAATTCAAAGATGAAACCTCTTGGCTATCTAATATAATATTTGTGGACGAAACCCTACAGATGCTACTATAGGATTAAAGGATAGAAACCCTATGATTCTACAAGGTGATCTCATTCAGAGGTTACATTTGTTCTTCATGAGTATTGTAGATTTAGTGTGTTTATAGTGTTTGTAATAATATCTCTATGTGTGTATGAGAGCTTTTCATTATTTTTATTTGTGCTTAGTAGCTTTTGTGTTGTAAGAAATATTTATTTTAGTAATGTGTGTATATTATTTAGGTGTTGGAGATTTATTGAAGAAGCTTTGTAATGTGTATTTGAAATTCCATATTGAGTGGGTGTTTTATGTTTTTCATACATTTCTAATACTTGTAGTCCTATAATATAAGTATTGTGTATGGCATGTGTGTCAAAAAATAATAAAAAGATTTATGTGTTGTATTGATCATTTGTTATGATTTTTATCTTTAGCATGATTAATGCATATGTGGTCTTTAGGAAAGTATTTTCAGATTTTATTTTATTTTTATAGTTTGGATCTTGTGCATTTTTAGGTGTTTATGTTAAATAATCCATTTAGGTTATTATAGTGGTATCAGAGTTGTGTATCTTTCCAGCTTATATAGATTATGTTGTATAATGTTGTGTTGTAATTTTTTTAGTTGATCCAGTGATTCAAGAATCATGGATTAGATGTCAAAGTTCAATCATTGGAGAAGAGAACAAGAGGCTACTCAAGTTCTAGATGAGTATCATAAGTTTCCAGAGTATTATAAAAGCCAAGTACCCTAGGATGATCACTTGGGCATTAAAGTGTTATTTGAGCCTAGTAAAAAGAGTCTCATAAAATACATAAGGAGCATATGTAAATATGAAGAGAAGATCTCCAAGAAATTAGAGGATGAAACATTGGATTTTAGAGAATATCTAATGAAAGAGAAAGAGAAGCTAGAACTAGAACCTTAGGAGATTGTTCATGAGGAGAAATGTTTCTTGAAAACTAAATAAAGAGTGGAACCAGAGGCGTTCCATGCCTTAGAAGACTCTCAAGAAATTAAGAAGCAAGAGGCATCACTTGTCAAATTGGAAGATCCCTAGATTCTAAATGGTGAGCCATTAATTGACTTGCAAAGTAGAATTATATTTGAGGATTTGCAAAGTAGAATTGAGGTGCCAAGTAGAATTATGGATGGCTTTACTTTTGAGGAGAATGTTTTACTAGTTTCTAATGAATGAAATTACCAAGAAGAAGGTAGTGAAGTCTAGGCTCAAGATAACATTGAGAATAAGAATGATTTGGTTAGTTCTAAGTTTGAAATTTTGAGTCACAAAAATTGAGGTATTGAGGATATCTCAACCAATTATATTTTGATAAATAAGGATGAGCATCCTATTTTCAACCCAAGGTGTTAGCATTCTCTTTATAGTCAAAGGTATATGGATGAAATTTGTATTTGAAATCAAAGGTATGAACATATTTCAGATTTTTCTCTACCTATGTCACTACAAACTTTTTATTATCATGGGAAGCATGCAAAAATGGGTGATAGAGGTAAATTTTTTGATTTGTTCTTTGATTACAGTAAGGGCTTTGGTAGGAGAAAGGATTTATTAAATATGATGCCTTTACAAAGTTTATGTCATGATGGGAAGCATTATAACAAGATTGAAAATATAAAGGGAACAAAGTGGAAGGAAGATTATTTCTCTCAACATCAAGATGTCACATATCTAATGGCATGGGATCCTGGTGGTATGGCTAAATCTAGCATGTAGAATGAAGGTAAATCGTATTTGGTAGTAAAATGTGTTTTTTTGGATTCTAATGGTTTCATGTGTTAACCAAATGTTTTATACAAATAAAAAGGAGATTTACTTGATAGGTAAAAAAATGGAGGAACTTGCACAAACCACCAAACCTTCTATCAATGAGATAATGGTTGGTTTTCAGAATAGCAAGTTTGATGAGCTCGATTTTAGAAATATAAGGTATGAGCATGATGTTCCTATTTCAGATTTATTATTTCCTCTTATGCCACTCCAAATTTTATTCATCATGGAAAGAATTCAATAAAGGTTGGTAGAGTGAGGGGTACAAATTGCATAATGGGGCACGAGGACTCTTTATTTTACATTCCACATGGTTTTGTCATTTGGGATCTAGGTAGTCTCTTGAGAGCAAAACCAAATAGAGGCATTGGTAAGTTCTTCAAATATTGCAATGAGACAAAGTATATGAAGGATTATAGATGTTTTATTTTGCTTTCTAACCATATTGTGAAAGATCCATGTGTAAGCATTATAGATCACTTGTGGAAGAACAAGATCATGCATGATGTACATTTTACGGGAGAGTTTTCACTCACTTGTTGAAGGAGTTGTCATCCCAAGAAAGATAAGGTAATAACTTATTATTTCATTTAAGTGGATGAAATGTTGAATCCCAAAAATACTTGGTTGTTTAAGAAGATAAATCACATTTTTACCACTTTGTGTGAATACTTTTATATCATGAATTTTGGTATAAATTTACATCATGTTTGGGAAATACAAAAAAAGATGGAAATTTATGGATTGATTCTTAGAGTTATTGATTATTATACAATCCAAGGATTGGAAAGGATCATATTGGTTGACCTCATCAGGGAAGAAAATGCTTTTTTCCCATTCATAACAAAACCATCACAAGCTATTGTTGGAAGATCAAGGGAGGTATTAAGTTCATGTCAAGTTTTTTTTATTCCATATTTATGACTTCCTTTTCTTATATAATATGATGATTCAAGAGAAGAACTTAGAATGGTATTAGTTCAGAAAAGGCAATTGGGAGAATCAAACATAGAAAGTCATTCCATCATCCAATCCGATATGCACAAGGTATTTGGTAAGCACTCACACAGTTTCGTATCAAGACATGGGAATGATAGTACCAATATATTTTAGTTTTGTTATCATTATAAGGATAGTAAAAGAGTGCATTTAGATCCTTGGGTTCAAGATTGTCAGTGCATAATGATGTGGTTTCTAGATGGTATGGTAAAATATTTACAAGGTAAAAAATTTAATTTCAACATCATTATTGCTCATGATTTCATTACGTCATACAAAGGATTAAAAAAAGAAGCCAAATTAACCTTAGTTGGCTTAAGTAACATATGGTGAATGATAAAGGAATTCTAAGGTTGGAACACATAGATATTTTGGTATAAATCTACCTACACTTTATAATATGGGATATGGGAGATATGTTTAGGCAAGGAAAGTATTGTGACAAATTCACTTTCATTATGGCCAAATATGGTATGAACGCTAACCTAGTTGTGATAATTTAAATGTATATTAGAGTAGTGTAGCAAAAATATGGTATAGAGTTCTATAGAATTATTTAGGATCTTGGTAATGTTCAGAGTAGATAAGTTAGCCCAAATATGTCTTCATTGCTTGTTCATAACCAAATATGGAAGGGTTTAATCATGCATTACTTTATGGGCTTCTTAAAGGTTTACATTAGAAAAGTTACGAGTCATTTACATTTCTTTGCACTTATTTATATGTGTAAAAGTTTTTTATCAAAGAATTAATCCAATTATATAAGTTGTGCAAGAATTTTAGTGATAGTACAACTTACAATACATTTTGGCAAAAAAATGGATCACTTGACAGGTACAGGGTCAATATTTTAGGGATACAAATGGATACACCACCTTGTTCCAATGGTTTTGGAACATATTGATTTGCAATTGCTTGAGGGTGAGAAATTTTGGGGAGGGGGATTTTTCATGTCCCCTTTGCACTAAAATTAACATTATGGGAAAACTGGGTAATTCTTCCAACACTTTTCAAAATTACTATTCCAAGTTACTATTCAGAAGCACTATTCATAGGGACACTACTCATCAAGTCACTATTCATATGTATTATTCATAGGTACTATTCATGGATCACTATTCATGGTGACATGGTAGGTGATGTAGTAGTGAGGTGGTAGAAACACTATGTAATATAAATATTCATAGTGACATGGTAAGTGAGTCAAAAATAAGGTAGATTGTGAATGAGGTGGCAAGTCTCACAAATGAATATTAAAAAAATGTAATTGAAGTATGACATCCCACCCCAGTTGGAATTAAAAAATAAAGTTACTTTATGTTTTCACATGGGTAACTAAGTGGGAATAGTAAAGTTGGCACATTTTTCCTTTTATCTTTAGCATAAGCATGCAAAATGGTCAAAAGTAGGTAAAGGTGGTGCCAAAGTGTGTGGGGCACTTGTTGGATGGTTTGAAAAAGACAAAAGTGGGTGGTGGAAAGTATTTTTGCCTCATATGAGCACTTAGGCATGATCTCCACTCATTTCATGAAGTGGGAGACACACTTATGAAGTGGGAGGCACACTTAGGCATGATATCTTTGTCTTTCATGACAAATGGACCACCCATAAGGATAATTTCAACCCATCTTCTCTCTCCTTAATATTTCAATTCTTGTCTTCTCTCTTGACAAATGACCACCCATAAGAATAATTTAAACCCATCTTCTCTCTCCTTAATATTTCAACTCTTGTCTTCTCTCTTGACAAATTCCTATAAGTGTTGGTTGATTTCCTTTATTATGCATCTTTTATTAATCAACTAAAAACACTTCTATGATTGTTGCCTTGTGCTTCAACTTATGGAATTCAAGGACAAAAATCCTTGGCTATCCAATACAAGATTCATGGATGAAACCCTATGGATATTGCTATAAGATCAAAGGATGGAAACCCTATGGTTTTGAAGGTGATCTCATTCAGAGGTTACATTTGTTCTTCATAAGTATTATAAATTTGGTGTGTTTATAGTGCTTGTAATAATAGATCTATGTGTGTATAAGAGATTTTAATTATTTTAATTTGTGCTTAGTAGCTTATGTGTTGTAAGCATCATTTATTTTTGTAATGTTTGTAGATTATTTAGGTGTTGGAGCTTTCTTGAAGAATTTTTTTAATGTGTATTTACAATTCCATATTGAGTAGGTGTTTTATGTTGTTTCATACATTTCTAATACTTTTAGTCCTATAATAAAAGTATAGTGTATGGCATGAGTGTCAAATAATAAGAAGAAGAGTTATGTGTTGTATTGATCTTTTGTTATGATCTTTTTCTTTAGCATGATTAATGCATATGTGGTCTTTAGGAAAGTATTTTCAGATTTTATTTTATCTGTGTAGTTTGGATCTTGTGCATTTTTGGGTGTTTATGTTAACTAATCCATTTGGGTTATTACAAGACCTAATCCTTCATATTTTCCAAAATTGATTTCATGTAAATATTATGACACAAGTATTAAAAAAAAATTGGAGACGTAAAATATTTATACAATTATTACAAAGTCTTCAGAACTTTTGTAGACTCTCATTTACACACATGACTGATCCTTTTGACAAAAAATGTAAAGACTATTCTCTTTGCCAAAAAGTGTGAAAGTAAAATTTTAAAATATGCCAAGTCTTTTGATTTTTAGTTGGCCCTTTAGAAATAATATAACCTATAATATTTCCCATATGCATTGAAAAATCATTGCATGTTCTTCATTCATATTTACCTACTTGTATCATCTTCATAGTCTAAAAACTCTCCAAAACCCAATGGATTTCAACTCTACCATCTTTGATTTTGCTTGAAGACTTCTTAGAGGCTCTATAAACACAACCTATATAAATTGTGTTCACCCTTCTCATGCTCCAAATTTAAATTTGAGCACATTATATGCCTACACTCTAGACACCATGAAGATGCTTGTAGTCAGTTATACAAAAAATGTACCTCTCTTTGTATACATGTGCTTGAGGCCTCTTGGTGAATAAAATAAATAATAATTTTGTGACTTCCCAAGGGATTTTAATTGTCTTAACACCTATACCATTTGCCTTGATTCATTAATTAGGCATGAAGTCTCACAAGTAACCAACACACTCATTATAAAGATGGAAACCTAATTATAACATGTTATCCTAGCATTGGATGTATGTAAAATACTAATTATTGACCTCAAACACACACACACACAATAGAGCAACAAAGGACAACAAAAACTTATGCCAAAAAACTTAGGGAAAGATAAAATAAACTAGACCTACTTAAAGCAAATGTGCATCAGCACTTAAGAAAATTAAAGATAGTTATCCTACTATGTACAAAGTTTTAACATACCTGTATCCCACCTAGACCAAAGAAAAAACCTATAATATCTCTACCATATGGTTTAAGGAGATGAATGAAATCCTAATTTTTAGATAACCCTCTTGGTCAATTAGCCTCCTCATTGATCACCCATCTCATTGGCCTACTTTTTAGTGGATCAATTAGATCAAACATGCCCCTATGTAGACAAACTCTCTTGATAATTAATTAGCATTCAATTACACCACCATTGAAGAGATAGGGTGATTTTGATCCTCTTGATGTTCAATCTTGTGTTATGGATCAAATATAACATGTGATGACTTCTCCTTGGTATCCTCTAATAGGGACAGGTACTTAATGGGGCATCCTCTTGACAAGACAATGGGTATTCTTGAGGGATTGGCCTCAAAAGGATATGGGTGTTGATTCTTGAAATATTGAGACCAAAATAGGTCGGCATTATATCTTAGGAGTATATAAGTATCTAAAAGTTCATAAAGGAGTTGATACCCAACATTAAAATTATCAAACAAATTAGTACCAACCAAACTTGACTCTTGTTTCTTGATTTATTTTCTAAAGCTTCACCCCTTAGTCTCATTTAGATTATAGTCCCCTTGAAGAGGAACATAATCTGCTTCTAAGATCTCAAAAAATTTCTACAACTCCTTATCACTTAATTATTCCTACAAATTGATCTTGAGTTGATTAAGGCCTTCTTATTGATGTACATGCTCCTTTTTGGCATGGTATTCATCTTCAAATTCTTCCACCCTCATATAAAGTGTTAGCTCATTAAATAAGTTGATGGTCCCAACCTCTCTCTCTCTTTCATGAACTCTTCCCTTTGGGTAGAAGGAAATGTACTTATTGATTCTTTAATGGAGAAAGAGATTTCCCCGAGCATGTTAGAAGTTTGAAAACCATCTTCATGAGGGGAATTTAACCCCTCATTTTCAGAGACCCAAATCCATGTTGATTAGGTTGATTTTCTTCCTCTTCCATGTTGAATGGAAGCTCATTTGTCTAAGAGAGGTCTTGTTCATTCCCCTAAATTCATTTTTTATTAGAAATAATTGATTTCTCCTCATCAATATTATCTTCTTCTTTTCTATCCTTATCTATTTACTCATTATTATACTACTCTAGTTGATCATACTCATCTTCTTCTTGTAGCAGGTTTGATATTTCTAGTTTAGTGACATAAAGAGGGCTACCAATAATTATTTTCTCATCACCTTCACTTGAAATATCCTCCTCTTCACCTAAATTATATTCATTTTCTCTCCATACAATGGGTCCTCATTTGAAAAGAGAGATGGTGGGAAGGAAAGAGGGTTCAATTGATGAAGTAGGATGAACATGCTCATTACTAGGCTGAATACGATGCATTATGGTCTTTTATCTCTCATGAATTGGCTTTGGGATTGAATAAAAACTCATAAAACTTGGAATTTTTATTAGCTTAGCTTATACAATCTTTTCCTCTTATTTATTTTGATTTGGTATGAGAGGAATGGCCTTAACAAGGTTTAGCATCCTGAAATTAGGATGTTTGGTCTAAGAAGGCTGCTATGGTTGGGGAGTTTGAGACTATTGAGGAAAAATAGGATTTTGAGAAGGCTAATCCTAAGGAATAATAAGATAATTTTTCATAGGAATAGGCTCTTTAAAAGAATGAAAACTTATACAACTTGGGATTTTAAAATAAGGAGACTTAATTGGAAATTTAAAAGGTTTCTCTTGCTTAAATATTAGGATCTTGAATGTGTAATCCTCCTTTTTAGTGGGTTGAGCTTGAGCTATGGTGGAAGAATTTTGTCTAAAACTAGGAATAAAGGAGGTTGATTGAGGTTCAACCTTATATAGTTACGTATGCAGTTGACACATCTACTCCTCTTTGGCTATAATCTGCCTTGTCAATCACTCCTCATTATTTCTTCCTTGATCATTCACCTTCTACTAATAGAGATAAGATTGATAAATAATATCTTCCTATCACCTACTATACTCTTGATCTCTTTCAATCTCCCTCAGTTATCTCTAAAAGTCTAGACACATATCTTTGAGACTTTATTAGGGATGATTAGGAGGGTCATAATATTAATCGATAGCAACATAGCCTTCAAAATACTGATCATAAGCATGATTAGGTTCTCAAAAATGTTGAGCAAGGTTGGGAGGGAGGTAAATTGTGAGAATGAGGATATCCTGCTAAGACAGAGTTATTTGGGACAAAACCAACAACATTTTTAGTCTGATATGGATGGTAAGAGGGCATAAAAACTATATTTTCATAAAATTGGGGTAAAATACACATTATCTAATAATGTTTTAAGCATTTAGACTACTCAAACTAGTAGATGGATACTCAGATTAACCATTGTTTTGAATAAATTGCCTTGAATGGCAAGATGTAATGAAGATCACACCAAAACTCTTTAATGGATGATGTTTGGATCACTAAAACTATCCCATTGGTGTGCCAATAACTATTGTCACTTTAAGTTTCACCCTTTGAGGATGTGTTTCAAGTCTCTTCACCTAATTTACACAATAAAAACCCTCCAAGGCTATGGGTGACCTAAATGGTGGAGTGAATATCCATAGAGGGATGGCTCCCTTAATGCTACACCTAAGACTAACACTACACCTACTAAACTACAAGGAAAAGGGAGAGAGAAATTTAATGTGAAAATGAAAAAGGTGATACACTAAATGTCTTGACTACTACCACTCATTTTTAGCTTCAAAAATGAATGAAACTAAATTAACACTAAACAAATCTTAAATTGATCCTCTTGCATCTTTATTGTATAGAGAAACTATATACTCAATATAGACCTATAAGGGAGGAAAGATATCCACTAATCATCAATGCATGAAATAGATATGACACTAACTATAATTTGTAAGATTGACTTCAAACTACATAGAGGTGAGAAAATGGGACAACAAATAAGGAGAACTGAATCATCACTTGATAAGATCAACCATTCATGAATACACACTAAACACAGTCATAAAATAAGGTAAAAATTAGTCATATATTGATTCAAAGAGCTTATAAAAGGATCAAAGCTTCACCATACTCATGTGGAGGATGATTTCAATATCATTTTTAAGGGTATATATAGGATAATATAGAGGAGAGGGAGAATGAATAAGTATATAATTTCATGATGACTATCATCCAATCATGAGAGTAGTTATAACCTAAAATAAGAATGGTAAACTAGTCGTAGATTCCCCTTATACATGAGTTGGCTTGGCTTTATGAAAGGTGGCATAGGATTCTCTTGGCTTTCTATGACTCATCCTATCTTCTTGAAACTAACTTTTCTTATTTATATAGGGTTTACAAGTTGACACTTGTCTCCATATGGTATTAACTATCCCATGTTCTCAGTCTAAGCAAGCAATAGGCATGCTCGATCATGAATTAGAAATTACAAACCAAATTTAGTCATCTTTTATTTCCCACTCATAGCCTCTTAAGCCATACTTCATTTCTATTTCTCATTGAATGTGTATTTCATGCATGGAGAATGAGACTTGTGGCCTAGATTTCTCCACTACCATCTTCTCTGCCATAATATCTCCCAAACCTGTTAGAGCTTCTTCAATACTTTTGAGTCAATCGGGCAAGACATATTCATGATGAGTAAATTCCAGTCAAGTTTAATCTACTACACTAAGGACATGTGGTAGTTATTCGAGGTTTACATCTTCATTCACTTCACTCAATTATTGTTTTTCAAGACTATTTTTATGTTTTTACCTTGAAAAAACTTTGACTCATCTTTCACACATCTTTTGTTTTGAGTCTTTGGAAGTATTTTCTTCTCAAACATTCACAACTTTCCTAAAGACCTAAATACTTAGGAAATTATCATGAAGTCTTTTGAAATTTTGTTTGAAAATTTTATCCTAAAAAAATTATAACATTTTCTCCAAAGACTTAAAAACTTGAACAATTTTCTTGAACTCTTCAGGCTTTATATAGACTTCTATTCACATAAAACTTTTGACTCATTCATTTTGAAGATCTAATCTTTGCAAGTTTTGTTCAAGCCTTTATCTTTCACAACTTTTGCCTATATATTTCATGTAAAAACTATGATGCAATATTCATGACAAAGAGCTTCTTTTTCTTCATGACTTTTATTAGGAACTTTTGTCAAGAAAATTATTTTGAATACCTAAGCCTTCATCTTCACCAAAATTGCTTTCATGAAAATATTTTGACACGAGTCTTGATAATTTTACCAAAGACCTAAAAGACTTATAAAATTTTTGTGAAGTCTTTAGAACTTTTTTAGACTCTCATTCATGCAAAATCTCTAATTGATCATTTTGAAAAAAAACATGAAGTCTATTCTCCTTGCTAAAAAGTGTGAAGGCCAATTTTGAAAATATATTAAGTCTGTTACTTTTTACTTAGCCCTTTTGATATAATATAACCTATAGCATTTTACTTGTGAATTAAAAAATCACTAAATATTTTTGGTTTGTTTTACCTTGCCTATATCATATTCATAGTATAAAACCTATCTAAAACTCAACAACTTTCAACTCTACCATCTTTGCTTTGTGCTTCAAGATTTCCTAAAGTCTCTTAAAATAAAACCTATAAAAATTGTGTCCACCCTTATCATACTCTAAATTAAAATTTGAGCACACTTCTATGCCTGCAATCTAGACACCATGAAGATGCTTGTAGAGGACACTATCTATCTAATTCAACAAAAAAATTATCCCTTTGTATACAGGTTCCCAAGGCCTTTTAGTGGCTAAAATAGCCAATAGATAGTATAGACAAAACCTCACTCTTGGACTTGATGAAAAACAAGGATATCATTTCTCATGCATTGCGTATGACCATACTCCTTTGTAATGTTGAACCACTATATGTTGCCTCTATCTTAAATTCTATAAAATGGAATTAACACAATATATATATATATATATATATATATATATATATTAAAAGGAGGATTTACCACCTCAATATATTATAAACAATTGTTTACCACTCTACATCTAAGTGTGCATTTGAAACAAAATGATAAAATGATTTCTTGTGGATAATGGTTCAAGACTCAACATTTACAACATTATCCTTTCTCTTCTCAATTGGCATTGGACCTTTAGACTTAGAACCATCTAATATGAACACAAATGGATTTGATAATATTTCAAGATAAGTATCGGGCTAAATAACATTGAATATTGTCATGGGTCCCTGCACATTACCCAATTTGTGCCAAATTATGCCAAATGATTTGAACTATAAAATTCTCTTGGGATGGCATTGGATACATGAAATGTATGTGGTTCCCTCTACAGTGCATGCTTGCTTAAAATTTAGTCATCAGGGATTCATTTACACATGTATAATGGATATTAATCCCTTCAAAAAATTGTGTAATGGTACAACAAACCAATAATACTACATTGTAATCTTATAATATCAATTTTTGTTCTCAATGTTTAAAAAAATATGGATACAAAGACCAAGGTTTGGGCAAAAATGAGTAAGGTATAACTCAAGCTATTGCTCTTGAAAATAATACAAACCGACAAGGTTTGGGTTTTTCAGAAAAAGCTACAAAACACAAACATATCTCTCATAGTACAATTTATTTTAAAAATGCCACAATGGAATGTATGCATATATCCACAACCAATTTCAAATTAATCAGCCATCATCTAATTGATAAAGATGCTTCCCCAACAATTTTGACACTGGATGAGTTTTCCAATGATGAATCATTGCTAGAGTACCTAGGGGCATATGAGGATCTCCCTTCCTTCTATCACAAAAATAGGTTTTCCCATGCCACCTTTGCTTATGCTTACTTTGGTGAGAAATATGATACCAATGTCCAACATGATTTATCAAATTTTATTACTACCACACCATTCATCACAGATAAGTCTACTTTGTTAAATGAAGAAACAATCAAGTATAACTTTGGGATAGATAAGGACCCTTGGCCAGTATTAATTAATACTATAATGTAAGATGATGAAGTAAAACCTTATTGATAGGTCCTCCATGATTTTCATAAACTCTATGCTTGGTCTTATTTAGATGTGACTAGGACTGATCCATTGGTGGCAATGCATAACATATTATTATACCCAAATGCAAAACTGGTAAAACAAAAAAATTCAAAAAATGCATCTTAAATGGAGTTATTAGTAAAATATGAAATTCAAAATCTATTATATGGTAGCTTCATAATATCCATTACACATTCTAACTGGGTATCCAACATTTTTCCTATAAAAAAACCTAATGGCGACATTCAGTGTTTCACCAATTATCACAATTTAATAAAGGCTTGTCCTAAAGATGATTTACCATCACCTAACATCAACATGATTATATATTCTACAACTATATATGAGACATTTTCATTTATGGATGGATTCATAGGATATAACCAAATCAAAATTAACCCTAAAAATATAGAAAACATCACATTTACCACTCCTTAGGGTACATTTTATTATATAGTCATGCCTTTTGGATTAAAAAATGTATGAGCCACATATCAAAGGGACATGCCTCATATATTTCATGATTTTATACATAAAACTTTTGAAAATTATGTTGATGATTTACTTCCAAAATCCAAACATCACCACGACCATGTTACTAATTTACAAAAAATATTGGAGTGCTTGTGCAAAATTTAATGTTTGATTAAATCAAAAAAAGTATGTTTCTGAGGTATATTCAAAAAAAATCCTACGATACATTAGTTCTCAGTGATGCATTAAGGTTGATCCAAAAAAGGTAAAATCTATCATATAAATGCCAACACCAACCAATCTAAATCAGTTGCATAATTTACAGGGTTGAATTTAGACTATTCAATGTTTCATTGCTTAGTTGGCTGATAAAATAATCCCTTTCACTTGTTTATTAAAAATGGATACAAAATTTGTATAGGATGATGTATGTCAATAATGTTTTGATAAAATCAAAACAGCATATTTATCAAATCCACCAATATTTATGCTTCCTATCCTAAATATACCATTATTTCTTTCCATATCAGCCACCCATGAGGCCCTACTAGCATACTTTGATGATAATCACAAAGAATGTGATATATATTATATCAGTGGATAATTAATATATTATGAATGTAAATATATAGTAATATAAAAATTATGTCTAGCCTTGGTTTTTTTAACTCAAAAGCTATGACACTATTTTCTCAATAATGAGGTTCATGTTATAATTAAATAAGATCCATTAAGGTTCCTTATGAATAAAACACACCTAATCAGCCACATAGCAAAATGGGTGATGCAACTTATAGAGTTTAATCTAAAATTTGTAGCCCAAAATTCAATAAAAATACAATTCATAGCTAACCAGTTAGTGGTTTCTCCTTTGCCAAATTATTTTCCACTCACCGAAGCTTTCTGGGATGAGTCCAAAGCATATAATGATATAATAATATTTATAATTTTATTTATTGAGCCTATATACTAGAACATTTTATATGAAATGATAAATGAAAATTACAATGCGAGGCATTTTTTTGTGTTATTGTTGTGAATGATTTATTCAAACAAGGTTTTGATGGACAATTACTCCAATGCTTAAACAAATATGAGGCCCAAACTTCACTCTTTGAAATGCATGACAATTAGTTTTGTGGGCATTTAAATGGATGTGCCATGTCTCAAAAACTATTATTCCAAGGTTATTAATGGCCTAAAATGAAACAATAATGTATTGAACATGCAAAACTATTTTTACAATGCCAAAAATATAGCAATTTGAATAATCCATCATGGCATGAGTTATATCCTATCATTTCACCATGGAATTTTTACTTATGGAGCTTTGAATTAATAGGAAAGGTCAATTTGGCATCCACAAGTGGGCATAAATTTATCATTATAGTTACATAATATTTTACAAAATGGGTGGAAGCAATTTCACTTGAGTTTACCACAGGGAATAACATAATCAGGTTTCTCATGACTAATATTATTTATCATTCAGGCATACATGTTATCAGTTTGGAGTGCACCCTTTGAGGTAATGGTGTTTTTAACCTACCTCATTGAGCTGATATAATGGGATCACCTCTAGGTGTGGGTAGCCTAGTTGATGAGGTGAACCTCTAATTTTGGGGCTAGTGACCCTAGTGCATCAATTGTAGCTCAATTCCTAAAATTTACTAAATTACTAATGAAAAGAGATAGGGAGATGCATGAATTGAAACCTATGCTACTGGAGGTGATTCACCAATATGATTTGTACACTCTATTTAACCTTTCAACAACACTAATGAACAAGACAAGGACTAGTAATTGAACCACTCTCTCTAAAGGTTTCTAAGCATCAATGTTTCACATAAAGGTTGTGTTAGATGATCAAAACTTTATGGTTATGAATATAAGGTCTTACTCAAGACACTTAAAAATAAAATTCCACTCCAAGCTCAACCATTAATAACTTCACACACTATGTAACCTACATAGAATAATGTACTAGTATATAGGTGAGGCAAGGATCTGCAAAGGGAGAGAAACCTGCCACTTATGCAAATCAAACAAGAATGAAACAAAATAAACCAATATAGAGATGATAAAATATCCCTTATATTATTACAATAGGTTACAAGGTATAAGCTCAGGGATAATTTATTCATACCCAGTAGAGGGGAAGATATAATGGCATTTTATCCTCAATTTATAAAACAAGAGAAGGGGAGAGGAGGATAATCTAGCATATAATTAGGGAGGATAGGGCATGATGATATTAATTCACTCTACCATCAATTATAAGCATCAATAATATCTGCATTCTCTCTCCATGCATTGCCTTGGCTGGTTGGTGGTCTTAAATGAGCTTTTGGGTGTGTGAGTGTAGTGGATAGGAGCTAATTCAGTCTTGGTTGACCCCATTAAAATCATGTGCACCCCAACTTGGTCAACCACTTCCTTTATTGGTAGTTACAATGATGGAATTATGGTCTAATTGGCTTTCATGGATCAATCATTAAGTAGACTACATTCCCCTCATGCATGTTGACTAGGCCTAAAACTGCCTAATCCTCCATAATGGCCATGAAGTGTGCCTCCTCCCCTCCATGAAGAAATAAGTTGAGTTTGAGGCCTAATAAGATGTTTAGCTCTCCAAACCAAACTATTTAATGGTCTTTATTAGCTCAACATTCTTAGAACCTTATTCTGAGCCTAAAACCCTATAAAAGTGTGGTTTTTTATGAATTCATATAGGTTACTATACCTAAAAATTCCATGGTGGGTGTCTCATTGAAGTTACTAATGTCTTATATGTGTTTTATAGGCAAATCAAAGACATTTGAGTGCAAATTTATCAAGTTTTCCTCTATTAGGTTCTTCTGTGGGGTTTAGGTAGGGTTTAGAGTGGCATGACTCCTTAATGATTGAGAATTCTAGAATTGGAGGATTCTATAATCCTCTTAGGGATTAATTAGGATTAATTAGGGGATTAAATAGGGATTAGGTGGGTAATTAGGGACTAGGGGTGTAGGAGATCCTATTAATAGGCTTAGTAGGTGAGTAGGTGGGTCATGGGAATTTAAAATTCCCAAATAATGGATAAGTGGGAATAAGATAAGATAATGGGGATTTAAGAGAATTAATGAAGAAGTGGGGAAGAATAAGGTTAATAAATGAGTAAATGTTGAGATGGGATATTAGATAAATGACTATGTTTAGGATAAAGGGGATAAACTAGTGGGATTAATTAGAATAATTAAGGCAAGCAGATTTAGGTGCATAAAACATTTATCATGAACACTATAAAGGATGTGGAAGATGTGTTATCATTTTCCAATGAGTACTTGCCTTCATATTTAGTAATTTATTAGAATTTTATACATTTTATTCAATCTCAAATCAATAACATATTTATTAAATGGGTTCTCATTGACAGTGGCTCGGGACTCAATATATGCAACCTCACATTTCTATAAACATTGGGGTTGATATAGCATCTATTCAAAAGATATACAATAATATCAGAGGGTTTGATGACATTCTTAGATAGACATTGGATTCAATAACATTGGATATTACAATGGGACCAAAAACATTATCTACACACTTTTAGATGATGCCAAACCATTTACATTATAACTTACAACTTAGGAGACCTTGGATACATGTTATGGAAGTTATACCTTCCACTCTTCACATATGCATTAAATTTTTGCATGGTAGGTACCTATACACATGTCCAGTAGATAATTATCCATTTAGATAGTATAGACTCATCAATCTTAATACAATGAATACATCATCAGATGGGACACCTCATGTTATCATTGAAACCCCACCTCATAAGAATCCCATTGAGCATATGCATACATATTATGTGGGGGAGTCTAGCAAGACTATTCATATACCATCTCCAGACCTTTCTACATAAAAATTACCCTCACTAATGTTATAAGAATAGCATCTCCATCATAATTACATTCATTTATGATAGAGGAATAGCCTCTCATAATACAAACATCCTCAACCAGGATAGATGATGAGATCCTAATAGCCCAATTACCACTACTTGTTAATTAAAAATAGGCTTATATTCATAATTTTGACACAAATTCATAGGCCACTAGAGAGGATGATCAACCACCTATAGATATTGATGATTATTTATGTGGATTGAGTTTTACACCAATGGGCCCAATAGAGTATAAAGATACTTCAATGGAAATTATACCTCACCCTACACTAGTAGCATCACTTGTTCAAGATCCTATAGCTAATGGATCCCATACTCAATTATAGTTAGTAATATATTCATTGATCCAATTAGTACATATGGTCACATCCATGGATATTGACTCAGTCATACAGATTCAGGCAGGGAGTTTATAAGATAGAATGCACTATATCTTAAAGATATTACTTGATATAGGATTGATAATATTACCCATAGTCTGGCATAGATTATTTAGAAAATTATCACCATAGGAAGGGAAACCCTTTTGCCTCTTTCATAGACTCATAAGACATGATATAGACACATGTTCAACATTTCAACATAAATTAAATAAATTTAAGGATAAGGGCACTATCCAGATCATACATCCTCCACCTCCATAAGCACCAACACCATCAGTGATATGAGTTTCTTCACAAATAAGATCACCATGACAAAGTCATCATCAACATAGATATTCATGACATGATCCATTGAATATACATATTTTTGTAGCAGACATATATATTCCCCATGTGGTTATAGATGAGGATGATGATCCTAACACTTGCACTTTAGCATTTTTACACTAAATTGATTATTAGGAGAGTGATTTATAACATGTTATATACTGTTAGGATTTCATGGGACACATTACACTACCATTTTCATGTGGACCCAAGGCAGACAATACATTATTATTCATTTTGAGCAGGGACACTCATACATAGTTTACACTTGGTAGTATATGGTTACATGTGATAGATGACACAATTAATCAATCAAATAGATGCTTAACATTCATTCATGATTGACACATGGACATAATACATGATGACATAGATGAGAACCATAGGTTTCACATAGATACTCCATGATCTAATGTGGTTTACCTTGGGACCACACAAGAGGCATCTTACATATTTTAAGAAACACGTCATTCAAATGCATAGACTCCAAACTCATGCCAAGTATAAGGATCCACTGATACATAAAAAATGGTACAATGATCATGATGATGATGATCTATTTGAGTTTGGAAAGATTCAATATCTGACATGGATGATCTTCCACCAGATCCATTGTTTGATTATCCACATCCCATGGATGTGCTCTTAGGTCTATAGAGACATTACACTTTACTTGTATATTGTTTTATTTACATTTCTCTCTCTTGCTCCTTGTACATATTTTAACTTCATTTGCTTATACATAGATTATACTCAAAAAATAAAAAAATTATAGAACATGTCAAAACAAATAAAATTCAAATATTACATAAAAAATACAAAATTTACATATTGTATGCATATTTATGGTTACATTTATTTTACTTGTTAGATATTACATATGTTAGTTATCTTAGTATAGTTCACTTTATCATACATATATGATTCACTTGTTCTTACTGAGTACTTGTAGATTACATATAGGAATTCAATCCATTACATTGATCCAAACTTGTTATCATCTACCAACTAGGGGTGTATACATTGATCCAAGTTTATTCATTTGCTACATCCACCCACTCGATGGCATCTCATATATAGTTTCTACTACCAAGTTCTATCTTTACATTCTATACATTATAGTTTATGCATTGATATATCTTGATATTGATCATTCTATAAATACAATAATCAATTTGATAAACATTAGTTTATATCACCAACCAAGTAGAATACTAGCATAGACTATTAGCAGACCATGCCAATGCAGAGAGGGAGAGTATCATAGAGGGCTATTCCTCAAACCAAATTTTTTTTGGATCCCTTGCACATCTCTCATCCATTGAGAGTGGCCCTACCTTTCATGTGTAGGCTAGATATGGGTCTAAAATTTGAGAAAAAGATCACTATAAATTATTGTTTCAATGAATTTATTTCTTATTATTGGAAAAGGGAAAAGAATAAACTAAGTACGAATATGGTTGCAAAACTTGATTGATAGTACACACATTGAATCAAAAGATTATAGAGAGATCCTCTTTGGCTTGGGAGGATGACCTATAGATAAGATAACACTAAAGCAAACTTGTTTTTTAGATAAATAGATGGGTGGATTGCCTAGTGATAGCTAGATCTCATAAATGAGAGCTTCCTTAGGGGTTGCCAATCCACACATTTCAAACAATTAAGTGTATAAACAAAAAAGAAGGTACTTGTATCAACTAATTAAAAGGTAATAAGACTAAATACAAGAATGCTTGCTTAAAAAATGGATTAGAAACAATGAAATTAGTAATAAACTAATTAATACTATTTATAGAGGGTTGGGGTCTGTCTCAAAAAATTAGAAAGGAGTCTATGAATAAGTAGGAACACATAAAATTAAGTTTGGTTGGGGGCAAGTGGGAAAAATTAGCTTGTTATTTTTCACTACCATAGTGACCTTCAGTGGTTAAGGTGGCCATCGGTGGTTAAAGTGACCATCAGTGGTCAAGGTGACCATCAGTGGTTGGATAGATCATCAGTAGTTGAGATAACCCTCGATGGTTACTATGTCTAGATCTGGGTTGATAAAACGCTGGTTAATGAGATCCAAAAGATGGATTTCAAGGGATGGATAAGACCTAGGTTGTTTATGAAATGGAAATAAAGTAAATAAATGATGGTAATCAAGTACTTATCTTATCAGAAGTCATTTGGGTGGATGGTTGAGGTAATTAACCTATTGGTGGAATCTACCCTGATTTTGATAGAGTAATGGTACCTAAGAACTTGGTGGAGAGGTGGTAGAAAATTGGCTCTTTGATATTATTATTGGATTATTGGTTTGTTGATAATGCTTGACCTATAAAAGGAAACTCTTGGATGCATAAGCTCCTGATAATAATTGTAGATGGATTTCACCTCTTAGCTCCTTACTTCTTCTAGGTACAAGTAAGAGGTGGAAGTGAAGGTTCAACTGGGATATATAATTATAAATTATTAATGTAATGGCTCACAATAAGATTTATACAAGTTATAATTAGAAAATCAAAGTGGGTAGTTTGTATGCTCTTGGTTGAGGAGGTGGACCCTGACCATCGACAGTCAAGGTGACCGTCAGTGGTCAACCTCACCATTGATGGTCAAGGGTGAAGGTAAAAAAGGTGGGTAAAAGTTAGGTTAAACCAATTAGGTAAATTGACTACAAATTAGCCTTGGCTAGGGGTTAGAAGGTCAAATGGTCCCAAGGGGATCCAATAGTGCTTTTAACATTTGGAATCGTAGTGTGCATATTTTTGGTGTCTACATTTTGCCCCTTTTTGTTATGTGACATTGAATCAACAAGATGTAAAATAAAAAGGAGTATGGGTCAAAGGTCTAGTTACCCTGATTATGGGAGGAGGTGTTCCCCCCTTGAACTAGGAGTCAATGAGTAAGAATAGAATTAGGTGCAGGTTTGATAAGCAATTTAGGGTGAGTCACGAGGTGGGTGAAGAGAGTGTTGGGCATTTGAATGCAAACATATACATAAAATATGACTAAGTGTGATGGTCAAGATCATGAAAAGAATAAATTTACCAATATTGGTAAAAATAAGAAGGGTCGATGTTAAAAAGGACAAGTGATAAGTGAATTAGTGATCACATGTAGGCATGGCGGTTGGGAACTCTTGTAGACACAAGTCTCCTAGGTAGGGTTATTATTTTAGTAGGTATCTGAGGTAAGAAGTGCTCCTTTGTAAAACATAAATGGGTCAAGTGTCATGGGTATCCAAGGTAGGAAGTGTTCCCAAAAAGACACAAATGATCTAGTTGTGCACTAGGTGGTGAAAATGCAAATGGTCAACATAGAAAGGTCAGTTGGTATGGTCAAAAGGACCAAGCACAATCATCATAAAATATGTGAAAATATGTGTCAAAAATGACCAACATCAAGGTGGATGTGGTATAATGGTGGGCTAGAGAAGGGTAATCTCCAAAAGGTTTAGTACCCAGGTTAGGTGTTAAAAAAGTCTAAAATGTGGGTTCTTGATCATCGACGATTAAGGATCCCAAGGGTCAACCATCGATGGTCACCCTAACTATCGATGATGAAGGTGGAATCCTAAATAGTCAAATAATAAAAAGGGAAAATGAAAATTCATTTTCACCTTATGCTATTTTGATTCTCAAGTTTTTTGTGTGGTTGATGAGCGAGTATGTTAGCATTTTATTGAGATTTGATTGGGTGTTTAGCTAAGGTGGAGGTTTTTTATTAGTGAGAGGTATTTGCTAAGGTGATTTTTGGGGATCAATGATGCAAGGTAGATGAAGATGTGGTCGAGTAGTAGGACATGGGTTCTAACATTGATTGTGCTCAAAGAATGAGGTAGGGGCTACTTTAAATTCATATATTAGTTAATTAGGTCTAATAATTAGTTAAATTTGATGGTTTATGGTTAGTTTGATAGGGGTTTGGGGGTTGTGCCCTAGTTTTAGGTTTTGGGTGAAATCAAGAAAATTAACTAATGAAATTTGAAATTAGAAGTGTTTATGGGTTGACAATAGTATATAAGGTAGTTTTAGATATGTTAGATGTTAAATTTAGGTGTTTTTAATAGGTTTAGAAAGGGGTAGGTCAAGGTTTTACCATCGATGGTCACCCACAGTGACCATCAATGGTTGAATCTGACTGGTAACAGTCAAGCTTGACCATCGATAGTCGACCACTGAGGAAAAAAGGTTATAAGACCATTAATAGTTTACATGAACCATCGATGGTTGAGTTGGTTTGGGAGGGTGGGTAAATAGCAATTGTTAGGGAAAATATTTTTAAATATTATATATTTTTAATGTTTATTAAGGTGTTAAATGGTTAAAAAGGTTAATTCAAGGCAAGGCAAGGATAATATGTAGGATTAATAGATTTAAAATGGTTATTTAGGTAGAGTTAGATATTAGGTTGATAGGTTCAGGGAAGATGTTTGAAATTTTTTGGGTAGGGTAGATGTTATTTGATTGCTAGAGGTAATGTTTTAGATGTAGTAGGTTAAAAGAGGTAGGTGTGGGTTGATATTGAGGTCAATTTGGAAATGAGCAATGGAAAATGAATTGTGTATGCCAACATGATTATTTTATAGACCCAAGACCAAATCCAAATGAGGAACCAAGTCCATAAGATATTTGTAGAGATCCATAGAGGTATGACCATTAGTGATTGGATGTATATGGAGGAGGTTGGATTATGAACCATGTGATATTACTATTGCTTACCATGAGATGCAATGATGATTGTGACCCTCATCAAGAGATGGGATCCAGCTACAAACACCTTCCTATTGTCTATCAGAGAGATGACCATCCTTTTAAAGGATATTTAAAGGATCACATGGCTAATGATTCAAGGGGAGTTGGTTTACCACATTGAGTTTAAGTAGAGGAATGAGTAAATAGAATTACTATATGATGAGGATCAGGCCCATGTGAGGTGACATTCAGGTGGTTTTAGTTATGGACCATTATACTAGAGGGCTCTAGATGAGAGGTATATGATGATGATGATGGTCATGTCTTGATTCACATTGTCAGATTCAAGTAGTAGATGATTTTAATATCTATTGATAGGAGTGTTGGTAGAGATGCTGCTAGGTAGGATAATGTTTTGGTGTGCTCCAATATTGTTGGTCCAGATTTACAATGAGCTATAGGGATTTTAAGTTCACCAGTGATATGAGATTAGTGTGGGTTTTATGCTTCATTATTGGGCATATGAGCACATCAAGGTTTTGATAATTTTGGGGCTACCATGGGAGGGTTACACCCATGTAACTTACATAGTGGGCTTTGTACAATAGAGAGGAGACTATATATTGATAGGTGTAGGTGGAGGGGTAAGGGACATATACTAGTTTGGAGATGTGTTGGAGGGTTTAGTGGTGGGGAATGTGATTTGGAGACCATATGTGGGTTAGCCTAGGTGGAATCATTACACATGACACATAATAGTATTATAGAGCTAGCAATGGATTTGTGGGAGGTAAGATGGTGAGATCAAGATGATCCCATTTGACTTAGTGTGGAGGCAATTCGACCTCATGTAAGGGATTATAACTATTTTCATAAGGTATAGGGGGGAGGATATGAAGTTTTTACTTCTAGAGCCATAGCAATAGGATGTAGTGTTGGACCATGAGGAGCTATCAGCTAGAGTAGTTATAAATGAGCTATTAGGCCCTATATGCAGTGGCCAATTTTGGATGGGATGATGGGGTTCAATAGGCAATGGATGTGCATCTAGTTGAATGGGGTCTATATGCATAGGTATAGGATGGAATAGCACTGGTAGCTACATAGGTGTAGATCATAGCCTTATAGGGACATGTGGCCATTCTATAAGGGCATATCATGGCATTATAGGGTAAAGTTGCCACCTTGATAGTGGAGAGAGATCAGGCAAGAGCCTCATTGGGATTGGTGACTTAGGAGAGGGATACCTTAAGACAAAGGGTAGGGGTAGCAACAAGATAGGTAGTGCCACCAAGTTTCACTCCTATACCTTGAAACCTAGCTACAATAGAGAAGCTATGATATTATGAGGCTATTGTACTAACATAGTGTTTAGATCAACCAAGATGGAGGGAGTATAGAGCTAGTTTAACAAGTGGTTAATCCATAGATACTTCAGGTCAGTGGGTCATGCCAATGGATGGATTAATAGGTATTATAGGAGGGAAATGACCAGATGATAGTACAAGTGGAAGATCAGGAGGGGCTAGTAGAAGTGGTGCCTTAGGGACATGATATATGACATGATAGATGTACATGTTGATTTTTGATACTAGTTTGCATGTTGATGATGTGATATGTACATGAGAGAGAGATGATATACATTTATTACATGTATTATTTATGTGTATATATTATGATGTTATTTGACTCATGAGCTATATATATGTGACCTTTGTTTATTGTCCATGTTAATGGTGTATGATTTGCATTTGGTGTTTATTGCTTATGATGTGATGTTTATATTGCTTATGGATTATGCTTATGCCATAGTTGTGTAGACACTAATATATGTTTAGCTAGGCATGAGATGGTTTTGGTTTATGAATATACCTTCTAATTACTTATGACATGATAAATTTTTTTTGGATTTCATTATTTTTAGACATGTGGTGGAAAATGGTTGATTTGTTTAAATGCTTATGGATGTGATTATCATGCATGGTATAGTTATGCTTAATGTTTGTGATAAGACACATGAGGTAGCTTAATTAACAACATGAGATGGGAGAATAAAGAATATAATCAAGAGACAAATGTCATAATGAAAATATCAACTAGTCATGATAGGATAAGTAGAGAGCACAGTGTTTCTTCATTGACAAGGACTAAAATAGAACCAAATTTGGATTGTCTCAATAAATATAAGCCCTTCAAATGCTTCACCTGAGTGTTATTTAGTTGGTTAAAAGGTGTCTTGGCCACATAATGTCAAGTAAGCTCAAGAATCTCTTACATGTAGTGTAAAGGGGAAATGGGTGAAAAATGGAACCTTCTAGTGAGACTAGCATGCCTCTTTTATAAGTGTCCAAAGAGTTAGTATAAACAAGTCTATACCAAGTTATGTAAAATGATCAATGTGGGAAGTCTACTTGTGAAAGCTGGTTGCAGCTTCCACCTTATTATGCTTCTTGAGAGCTGATTGTGGCTTTCAAGATTATTTTGATTTTGTTTTGATTGTGATAATGGGTCTTTTTCTTTATTGTTGTATATGGGAAGATGATCAATGTGGGAAGCTTCTAAGAAATTATTATGTTTTTTACAAATGCTTTACTCAACCATCCTTCAATGGAGTCATCTAAGTTTATAAGCTTTGTTTGATGCTCTTGGTAGTTGTCCTTCGAGGGAGCAGTCTACCTTATTTTGTCAATTTCAAATATATTTTTAATATCTATCCTTCAAGGGAGTGGTCTATGAATGCTAGGAATGACCCATGATTGCTAGTGATAGAAATTTTGTTATTTTGCTTTGATTTTTCTTGACATAGACTTGGTTAAACATGCTCTAGTGGTTACCTTTATGAAGGCAAAACTATGAGCATAAGAAGGTTTAATAGGTGAAAAAGAGGTTTAGGTAATAGCGACCATGGAAATTAGTCCCAAAGAGGGATGGAAAGTACCATGAGAATCATTCCATGGGTGGAGCTATGATACCCATTATTTAAGATAAGTATATGCTAGTGACAACTAATCACATGATTCAATTTTAATTAGTTACCCCTCAAACATGGAGATGGAATGTGGGTGGAGAGAAAGGGATGGGCTTAAGTTAGACAAAAGGTGAATGTGATCCTTCTTAACTAAAGAATGGACACAAATGTGAAGCATTAATAGGCTCAAGTTTTGGGTGGCCTTTAATAGAAGACAATTGATAAGCTCCTGATTCATACTTATAGGTTATGATATAAGTTCCAAGCCAATTAAAAATAAAATTGCCCCATTTTCTTTTCTTCGTATTAGTGACATGTTGATTTTCCTTTATGATAAGACCTCTGATATTGAATTCCCACACTTTAAGGTATTTGTCATAGGCATGCTTAACATGCTTTTGATAGACATGAAGATGAGTGAGGTCTGTTAGGTGACGTTCATCAAGTAGTTCAAGCTATGCTAAATGATGTTGATGATAATCACTCTTATAAATGATATCCTACAAAGATATGCTAAGAGAGGGTATTTATACTTTGATAGGAAAGATATTCTCAACTCCAAACATAAGAGAAAATGGGGTAGCACCCATAGGGGTTATAATACTCGTACGATATGCCCATAAAGTGATGGGGATGTGCAAATGCCAATCCTAACTTAATTTATTGACCATTTTAGTTACCATGTTATTAAGGATTTTGTTAGAGGCTTTTACCTATCCATTCACTTGAGGGTGATAGGGTGAGGAGAAACTTAACTTAATGTTGAATGTGTTGCATAGACCCTAGACTTACTTATTTTTAAAAGATTTACCATTATCAATGATAATATTATGAGGAACATAAAATTGATAGATGATATGATAGTCAATAAAGTCAAACTCTATTAAAATCATGAGATGCTTGGCCATATGTTGATGTTGGTATGGCTTGGAGTGTATGTACTTGAGAGGGTCAGTGTTGGTTATGACATAGGTTTTATGGTTAAGAAGCTAGTGGCAAAGTTTGGTGGCCACAAAGACTAAAGCTAAGCAAAGCTTCTTAGTATAGGTGTACCAAGTTTTGTATTCTATAAGCTTGTGGCTAATGTAGTAAATGGCTTGCTCTCTATGTTGTTCATCTACGTGATCTAGCATTACCCCTAGGGAATGGTCAGTGGTAGAGATATATAGGTAGAAATTTTGGTCATCCTTGGGAAGGGTGAGGATATGTGGTAACAAAAGGTACTATTTTAGTGAATCAAAGGCCTTTTGATAGTCATTATTCCACTTGAAAGATGCATCCTTCTTTAATAGGTGGTGGACAGGTTGGCATCGGTCTAAAAATTAAGAAATGAAATAATGAATGGATTTAAGTTTTCCCTACAAGCTACAAAGTTACTTAAGGTTGGTTGGAGGGAGCATGTCTAGAATTGATTTTATTTTTGTGGGATCAACTTCAATTCCATGAAGGGAGAAAATGAAATGAAAAATCTTTCCTGATAAGACCCTAAAAATGCACTTCTTGGGGTTAAGATGGACATGAGAGTGGATAAGCCACTCAAAGAAGATTTTAAGAATGGCTAAGTGATCCTTTTGGAGCTTTGATTTTATAAGAAGATCATCCACATAGTCCTCTACAATCTTATGGATAATATCATGGAAGATATATGTCATGGCACATTGGTATGTTGCACCAATATTCTTTAACCTGAAAGGCATGACTCTATAGCAAAATGTCCCCCATGGGGTGGTAAAGGTATTTTTATGCTAATCTTTGAGGGTGATTAAGATCTAATTATAACCCAAGAATCCATTCAGGAGAGATAACATCTCGTGTCTGGCTATAAGATTAATAAGCTAGTCAATGTTGGGTAGAAGAAAGTCATCCTTGGAGCAAGCGAGGTTAAGGTCATGAAAGTCCATATAAAAGCATAGTCCCCTTATGGATTTAGTGATAGGTATGACATTTGAGATCCATTAGGGGTAGTCAATATTTTGAATGAAGTTGACAGATAGGAGACATTGAAGCTCTTTCTTGATGAGAAGGGTTATGCAAGAATGCATGCATCAAATCTTTTGATTGATAGGTTTGGCATCATGATGAGTGACTGTGTTATGGGTAGTAATGATAGGATCAATTCCTAGCATATCTCTATAATACCAAGTGAATGTTATGCTATGATCTTGGAAGAAAGAGGGGAAGTCTCAAAGTTCCTTGGTGTTCAATGATTGGCCTAATTTGACAATGTAGGGGTTATCTAGAGTACCCAAGTTGATATCTATAGTGGATTCATTCAACATGGTTGAGGTCTCAAGAGGAAGGGATTTGTGTATTGAAGAATTTGGGAAACCTAAGTAGGTGAGGATAGAATTATCATCTTGACATTGGATAGTGTTAATGGTAGGAAAGTCTTCTTCTATCATTTCAAGATGGATCAAAGGGATGGTTGTAGTTTCCCCCTCCTGATAAGTCAAGGGTCCTAGGTTGTTCGTGTTGATAAAAAAAATTTAGGTGGGATGATATCATCATCCTCATATACGGGTAAGGGAGAGGTTGGTGAGGAAGGGTTATTTTCCTCAACAATAGTGGTGATAGCTTTATTGGGTTACTTTTTATTGGGTAGGATAAAACCAAGACCACACTTCTCATGAGGTTTCCTAGTCTCAATGAAGACCAAATCATGTGGGCCATTTTCATACCATCTAAGACCAAAGCCTTTCCAAATGCACTGATGGAGGTATGTCTTGGTGAAGCTCAGCTTATTTAAGTAAGAGAAACTGAAAGAGAATGGTCAAAGGTGGCAAAATCATCGAGGGGTTTGTCAAGTCCCCCATAGATAAAATAGGTCTGACAATGGGAGGTCCAAAAGGAATGATAGGTCTGATAATGGGGTCATATCCTGGCTAGTTGGTGAGTTTTCCATACTCATTAGGAGTAGGGAAAGCATCAAGAGCTAAAAGATGATTCTCCCCTAGCGAAAGGTAATAGAACGTCAATTTTAAAAGGTTGATTATAGGGATATGGTCTGAAGGGATGGAGGAACTAGTTGATGCCTCATTAGTAGAAGGGGAAACGGTATCTACTTTGGTGGTTAAAGGTTGGGTTTTAGTTATTGAGGGTGTGTTGGATGGGGGTATGAGGACATTGTTGGGGTGGTAGCTCATGTTGCATGTCAAGAAATGACTTTGATCATCTTGGATGGTGATGACCTAGCCTTCATGCTCAAACTTAATGTAAAAATGAAGGGTAGAAGGAATAGAACCCATGGAATATATCCAAGGTCATCCCAACAAGAAGTTGTATTAGAATTTACCCTCTACAACATATAAAAGTTTAGGGAGTGTATAGGGTCCCAAACAGATATGGAGGATGATAGTTCCCAAGGTGGTGGTCATGGTATCATTAAATGAATGAAGGATAGTCGAAGTCTTGAACATGACATTATCTATAAGGTTGAGTTGGTTATATGCATGGGAAGAGATAATGTTAATGCTAGCTCCCCCATCAATCATGGCCCATTTAGTATAGTTTTTATTGATGTATATGATGATAAAGAGAGGGGGATCTAGGTCATCAAGGTGGATAGAAGGGATCTCTAAATCCTTAAAGGTAACAAGGTTGGATATTTGAAGGGAACCAACAAAGGTGGCTAGAGGTTGAGGGTCTTTGGTTTAAACCTCAATGGATTTCAAAGCCTCTATTAGCACTTGTCAATAATGGGGAGAGGTAGATATCAACTCATATAAGCTCATCTTCATTAGGGTCTAGTGAAGTTGATTGAGGATAACTCTCTTGATAGACTCAAAGGGGTTAGATTGGGAGGCACCTAGGATAAACACCTTGGATTTGGTTGGATATGGTTGAGTATGAGTTGGTTGGGAGGTTGAAGATGGATATGTCTAAGGAATGGACACCTTAGGTTTCCCCTTATCCTTCTACTATGATTTAGTGACCACATTGATGGTATGGATAAGAGAAGAGGTTGAGGTAGTAGATTGGTTACACTCATCCTCAATCTAAGGTGAGAGTGGAAGAGTGGGTAAGTTTTGGTTAGGTGTGGTTGTGGGCCTCATAGGAGGCTCATCTGTTAATATATCATCTTCATCATAAACCCAATGGATAAGGGTTTGGAGAGCTTTATAATTCTTTGTGTCATGGCCTGGTGTCTTATGATAAGCACAAACTTGGTGATCATTGTACTAGGTAGGTTTTGAAGCTAGAGGGTCAAAGGATCTAATGGGTGGTAAGGCCAAACAAGAAGTTTCCAATAACCTATGAAAGATGGATGAATAAGATTCAGCCAAAGGTGGTAAAGGTTTAGTGGTATTTGCCTTGATGGTTCAGGTAAAAGGTTGCTTGAAAATAAGTTTAGTGGTAGGTGCCTAGGGTAAAGTGGTATGCTTGGTCAATGGTTTTAGTTTTGATGAGCTAGAGGTAGAGGATTTCAAGGTAGGTAGCCTAGGTACTATTAGTGTGGCAAAGAGAGGTGTGTCAAAAAGCAATTGTGAAAGTGTAACTAAGAGAGGTGGTGGGGTTTTGGTAGAGAGGATGGGCCTCTTGATCAAGGTAGAGGGATGAAGTCCCAAGATGGAAGGCAAGGTTAAGGGAGGTAATATTCAAACCCTTGGGCCTTTGGGTGGTTTCTCCTCTTTGGTTACTTTGGTTTATTGTTTGGTTGTCAGTTTTGGTGAGGCAAGCTCCACCTTCACATACGGGTGTTTGAGGCTTTATTTAGGTAAGGTGCCGAGGCTCTTCGTTGGTTTGGTCAATTTGGTTTGAGAAGGTGGTTTGGTTGTTTGATATTTAGGTGCTTTGTATGACTTAAGAATTGTTAGGTTGGTAAGAGTTGCTATGATTTTGGTTGATAAGGTAGAAGTACAGATAGCAAAAGTGGTAGGTTGTTCCATTAAGGGTTCGGTTGGAGGTTCTTGCTTGGCGATATAAGGTAGGCCCAATTGCTACCAGAAGGTAACCTGATCCATGTTAGGGTTGGAGATAAACTCCAATTTTTGCACTAATCGAGTGAATGGTTTGTAAGTTGGTTTTATTCCCTAAATAGTGGACCTGAAAGTTAAGCCCATGGCTTGAGACATAGGGGGATTTAATCCTCCTCCTTAATTAAAGGATGTGAGGTTTAAATGAGTGACTTTTCTATGGGAGGAGTGGATATGGGGATTTCCTCTTTAGGAATGATTTTCATGGGAAGGGTGAGTTTATTGGAAGTTGGCAAGGAAGATAAGAAGGGTATTTGGTTTGGTATGTTGGTTAAGGGGGAGGTTGATGGTTCCACTACCTCAATAAGTAGAGGGAGAGAAAGGGATGGTTCCTTGGCCTGCATTTCAAAAGAGGAGAAGATAACTCTACTACCTCAATAAATGAAGAGGGTGAGGGATAGCTAGGTTGGTTAGTAGATTCTTTAGCATCAAGTGTGTCAAGAACCATGTTAAGAGTGTGGGCATCATGAGAGCACTCAACTATGTTGCTCTCATTTTTATTGGGAGCATGGTTTGGAAAAATTTCCCTAAAGGTATCAAAGGCTTGGTTTGGTGGTGCATTGGGGTTATCAAATGCAAGATCTCCCTTGTCAATGAGGGATTGGACAATTATATTGAAGGTTTCACACCTACTAACGTCATTCCCTATCATGTGGTGGAAGGCACATAGATCATTCTCATTGTACCAACTAGGTGTGAGATGAGAAGAGTCAAATTATTGGGGTGGCTTGATAGGGGGAAGTTGAATGACTTTTGATTTCAATAATTTCTCCAACATCAAAGCATAATATTCTCCACATGGAGTAAATTTATTTGGGTTTCTATGGTTTTAGTTATTCATGTTTTGATTTGAAGAATTAGAGGGGTTTGGTTGGTTGACTAATGGTAGGGGAGCTACTTTGAGGACAACTGCATTCATAGTTCCCTTGCCCCTGGTATTGGTATTAGAGGGGTTGTTTAGTTTGTAAGAAGAGGTCTCATTATTTTTATAGGTGGAGCTCTTGTTCTTGAGCTTTAGCTTACCTTCATCAATGGCTCAGTTCTCTAACTTATGCATCATGGTAAAATATTTATCAAAGGTTTAGAATCTTTGGACACACAGTGTAGAGGAGATATGTTTGGCACATGCTTGAGCAAAGAGCTCTATGAGTTCAAGTTGAGGCAAGGAGAAGCATAGATAGTTAATTAGGCTCCTCTAATGAGCCATAAAATTAGCAATAGATTCATCCTCAAACTATCAGATAGAATAGAGGTTGGTGATATACACTTTCTTGGAGATATTAATCAAATAGTGATCCAAAAAGGTTTGAGCAAGTTGGGTAAAGGAGAAGATGGAATGTTTGGGTAAACCACTATAAAAATATAAGGCCATGTAACCTAGAGACATTAGGAAGGTGTGGAGAAGGAGGGCATCATCATAAGTGACCAGATAACAAGCATGCCTAAATTCCCTAAGAGGTTGTTGAGGATCCTCCTTTGAAATTTAGAGAACTTGGTAAGTTCCCATTGGGGAGGATATGGATTGATAGGTACGAATGGATGGATGGGGTCATTATAGATTTGGTCATATGACAAGATGTTGCGCATAATAAAAATAGATGACTCTATGGTGATCATCTTGTACATAAGAATCTTCATTAGGTTTACATGGGGTTGTGCACCTGAAGGGTTATAAGGTGCATATTGTTGTGATGGTTGGGAGACATTAATAATGGGTAGAAGGTTGGGAGGCTACCACATATGGGTTAGTGGATGTCAATAGTCAGGTGGAGGATACATAAGGGTAGGTAGACGTAGGTGTTTGGGTATTGGGTACATGCCCTTGTAGATTAGGGATGTATCCAAAGATTGGTGCAAGGGGTGCATGTTAGATAGGACCAGTAGTAGGGTTAGTGATCGATGGAAGTGTGGTGACCCTTGTACTGATTAGGGGCAAGGTAGTAGGTATGGACACCACAAGGCTTTGAAGTAGAGTGGTGGTTGATGGGTTGGAGGTAGTTAGAGGAATATTGGTAATGTTAAAGGTAAGCACTCCTATCATGGAGGAGTGGTTGGTAGGAGTATAAGGTATAAGGGTAGTGGTGGTTTGGGTTGGTTGATTTTCAATGGTAGTCTCAAAGGGGTTGTCAATTGATGAGGAGGCTTCGGTAGTTAATGGTTGAGTTGTGATCATGTCAATGGAGGTACACCCCATGAGGCGAAGAGGCATGCCATAAGGCATATATATATATATATATATATATATATATATATATATATATATATATATATATATATAGGTGGGGTTGAAATCGAGATAAGGTAAGACATGGTTGTAATATAATGTTTCAAGGCTATGGGATTGTTATCTAGGAAAGTGAAAAAATATTCATCTTCTTGAGGAACCTCGTGAGGGAAGGTAAGACTTCTCGAGGGGTGAAGAGAGTCTATTGGTTTAGAGGTGTAGTCCATAGATGAAGAGGTGGAAGAGGTAGGTTGGTTTGGTGGTGGGTTTTTCTCTACAGGTCTCTTTATTGATGGTGAGTGAGAACCATATGAGATAGGGGAGACAGAAAGTGAAAATATCCTCACTACTCAATTAAAAAGAAGACAAGAAATAAAATCACACTCTAAAAGATACATTAAGTCCTAAAGTTTTAATTAATCTCACTTTTGGTTTATGCCTTAATAAAATGTGTGACTAAAATTGATTTGTAGAGCAAGTACTAGAAAGGAAATCTAAGGTTGGTTTTAGGTTATGTTTAGGTGCTCAAAAAGAATTTGTATTAGAATCAATACATGGCTTGGTATTGGGGCCTACCCCCTCACTTCACACATCATAGCCACAAGAGTGTCAAGTGCTTAGCCAAAATATATTGATATCCATAGTTTATACTCAACTAGAGAGTTGAGTTAGTCCTCCCCTTGGTAATGACCTCTAAGTAGGATTGCTGGGAAAGGGTAAGGTTATTGTTTGGTGATGAAATTCTAGTCTGGCCTTGTCTCAAGTTTGTTTGATGTTTAATTAGTGAAAGTGGTTTGGTTTAGTGTGTGCTATAAAAAGTGATGCTACGATAAGATTATCGTGCTTTAATTCAAAGTGAGATAAAATTAGAATCAAACAATGGATGCACTTAATTTTAAACCCAAAAGAGATTTTAGTTTTGTTAATGAGCACATATAGGGAGAAAAACATATAGATGCAAAGAAAAGAAACCCAAAAGTAAAGACTCAAGGTCCCACCGAGCATGCTAGAATGTTTTAATGAATTTATTACTTATTATTGGAAAAGGGAAAAGAAGAAACTAAGTATAGGTATGGTTGAAAAACATGATTGATAGTACATGCATTACATCAAAAGATTGTGGAGAGATCCTCTTTGGCTTGAAGGATGATCTGCAGATAAGAAAATACTAAAGCAAACATGTTTGTTAGATAAATAGATGAGTGGATTGTTTACCAATAGCTACATTCTAAAAATGAGATATTCCTTAGGGGTTGTCAATCCACACATTTCAAACAATTAAATTTAAAAATAGAAAAGAAGGTACTTGCATCAATTAATCAAAATGTACTAAAATTGAATACAAGAATGCTTGCTTAGAAAATGGACTAAAAATGATTAAATTAGTGATAAACTAATTAATTCTAGTGTTAGAGGGTTGGGGTTTGTCTCAAAAAATTAGAAAAGGGTCTATAAAAATGCAAGAAAACATAAAATTAGGTTTGATTAGGGGTAGGTGGATGAAATTAGCTTGCTAGTTTTCATTGCCATAGTGACCATCAGTGGTTAAGGTGACCATCGATAGTCAAGGTGATCGTCAGTGGTTGGACAGACCATCGGTAGTTGAGACAACCCTTGATGGTTAATGTGTCTAGATCTAGGTTGGTAAAAGGCTAGTTGATGAGATCCAAAAGATGGATTTAGAGGGATGGGTAAGACTTGGGTTAATTGTGAAATGGAAATAAAGTAAATGAATGTTGGGAATCAAGTACTTGTATTATCAGAAGTTGGTTGGGTGGATGGTTGAGGTAGTTGACCTGTTGGTGGAATCTCGATTGATTTTGATAGAGTAACAGTACCTGAGAGATTGGTGGAGAGGTGGTGGAAAATTGGCTCTTTGATATGATTGTTAGATTGTTGGGTTGTTGATAATGCTTGACCTACAAAAGGAAAATCTTAGATGTATAAGATCATGATAATAATTGTAGATGGATTTCACCTCCCAGCTCTTCTTTTCTTATAGGCACAAACAAGAGGTGGAAGTGAAGGTTCAAAAGGGCTATCTAATTATAAATTGTCCATGTAATATCTTGCAATAAGATTTAGACAAGTTATAATTAGAAAATCTAAGTGGGTAGTTTGCATGCTCTTGGTTGAGGAGGTGGACCTTGACCATCATTGGTCAAGGTGATCATTGGCATTCAAGGTGATCATCAATGATCAAGGTGACTATTAATGGTTAAGATGATTTTCGATGATCAACCTGACCGTCAATGGTTGAGGGTGAAGGTCAAAAAGGTGGGTAAAAGCTAGGCTAAGCTAATTGGGTAAACTGACTACAAGTTAGGTTCAGCTAGGCGTTGGAAGGTAAATGGTCCCAAAGGGGGTCCAAGGGTGCTTTTGACATTTAAAATCATAGTGTGCATATTTTTGGCATCTACACTTATTAACACTAAAAATATTCCATGTAGCCTTTTTTGAGTGTGACTATGAATCGAGACTAAAAGTAAATACACTTTCCCATATAATACAAGTACTACTTACTATCATAAGGTTTAAATTCATCAAGTCCACCTTATTGAGTCTTATCTTTTTAGATATCTGAGTTTCTATGTGGTTCTAATTAGGATCCCCTCCCAACACTTAGACCCCATGTCTCACATCCATTACTCTCACCCTAAGGCCTCCATGGCCTAAACATCTCATAGATACTAGGTCGAGATATTCCCTATTATCATATTAGTTAATGTCATAGGTATGTGATCACATGGTGACTCTTTACGTGGGTGTCCCATACCAGCCATGTAATCATTGTCTTATCCTAACATTGATAAATTGTTGATTTTGACAATTTAGATTGCTAATAAATGTAATCTTTCTTTTTAGCCAACATTTCCTCCTTTGAACAATATTTATTTATTGACATACTTCATTGACGTTCAAAATACATTTCAACTAGTTAAAAATAATATTGTGGATTTATCCTATGTCCAATTTCTTTGTTTCAAATCTAGAAAAGATGTATTTCTTTAACGGTTTGGTTTATAATAAAAAATATTTCATAGAGTCCCATTATTATAATAAAAGTACATATTTTGAAATGATGATAAAATATTGAAAATATTCTAATGAATCTCCATGATAATATATTTCGAAAATATAAGATGAGGTCTCATTACGAAACTACTCCTATGTTATTTAACACCTTTAAAATCTACCAACATTATACATTGTTTCCACTAATGTCTTATGGTTTTATAATCATTTGACATCATTTGTTATTCATTTCAATATGAGTTCTCTGTTAAGCTTTTAAACTAACTATAAATCTTTAAATACTTCATATTCTCTTCTAAATACCTTTTTTACATTATTCTCAGGATGATCATAATTTTAAAATTATATTCAAATGATACAAAACTAGTTAAAATTCACATGTGGATATCTTATATATAACTTCACACAAAGCATATTTGATATAACAATTTACTCCTTGGTTTCATGGATGTTATAAAAATATTTCATTTCACATTATATACACCATTATAATGATCATTCAAATAAATAGATTTGATATGTAAGGAATATTCAATGATTATACATCATGGAAAAATATTATGGATTGCTTACAATCAATACAAGGTTTATGGACACCCAAATTCATCTTTAACATATCACTAAAATACCTTGTGATTATGTAAACTAATAATTAGATTACACTATAACAAAATATTACAGCCCTATTTAAGTATACGAGCCAAGATATACAACGTCACCAATATATCTTAATCAATATCTAAATGTATTATATTTTGAGAATAAATACGTTAACATTGAAATATGATAAGCATCTCAATTTCATATTATCTCGCATATATCAGTAGTCAAAGTCACTTTATATGTGTGTATATATATATCATCTTAATTTTCCTCTTTATCAAAACATTTATTTAATTATATATTTTTTAACTCTTAAAAATAAAACTTATATTAAACAATGGGATTATAACATATATGCATACCCTGTGAATTGAGACAATTTGCCTAAGACAAACTTCAGCATATAGATTGATATAATATATAGAGGTTTACATATTTTCTTTTAATCTAGAATCTTATATTGAGGTAAATCATGTACCTCTTAAAGGTAATGATAATCATAATACTCTGCTCACTCCAATCTAATTGGGAACTTATCACAATTAACATATTGTCCCTTCTCCTTTTGGCAAAACAAAGTAAAAGGATCCATGAAAATGCATAATGTAGTATTGTAATTGGACATATTTGATTTATACTAAAACAAAAGGAGCATTAAAAGTTCCATTTCTAGGAGCTACCATCTAATTTTTCCATGGTGCCATCCCATACACACACTTGACACTTGCAAACTTACAACTGTCCTTGAGTACCTAACTAAGTCAATTTATTGTCAATAGAGAGGTAGGCATGGAGATAGAACTGGGATGCCATAGCCAAAAAGGCAATATTATATTCTTAAGTTGATTAAGATTTACATAATGGTTATAATGAGGCAATTTTGCCCTATAAGGATAAAGTATAATAAAAAAGTAAAACACAATTTTTTTTAACTCAGAATAGACTAGTTATACAAACTTTGTGCTATCTCTAAATGCAATGAGTCTAGTATCTCATCTATGGAATGTAATGAGTGAATATTAACAAAATTTACCTCTATTCTGAACCAAAATATTAACAAAACTCAATGAAAAAGGACTACTATAATTAATTTCCAGCTGCAGTCTATTTTTTAGCATTAATTGAGAAAATTAGTAGATCTGAGTAGCAAAAATCTGGGAGAACACAGGATTTGGAAAAAGGATATCTCTAAACTCACACTATTATTTTCATTATTCCATTTCATTTTTAACTAAATTTTATCTGTGTATAAATGTATTTAAACACAATTGTGATGGATAACATCACAATCAATTTATCCCCAAATGGCTTTCACTTTTTAAAATCTTATTGTTATTATTGTCATCGCACTCTTTCTTATCATAATCACCAACCCATTCCATGTTTCTACCTCCCCAAACATCATACCCATGAATCTCAATCTCTTCACTCCTTCATGGAAACCTTGAATAACTTGAATGGTGATCCGAGATATGGGTGAATGGCACTGATTATTGCACACTCTTTCAATAGAAAGATAAACAACACATTATATCTCTTCAATTTAAAATATCTGATCAGTTCTATTTGTAATATAATAACATTTTTATTCCTTCTTGCATTCTGAAACTAAAACTATGCCATTACTACACCTTCTATTGACAAGGCAAAGGATGTTTAATTACAGAGACCAATACAATAAATAGAGTTCATACATAGACTAGAACAAGGATTTGATGGGCTGGAGGTAGTATGTTGTCTAATTAATAATCAATAATGTTTATTTCTTGTTAAACATTGAACTTAGAGTGGCATGATATTTGTAAAAAATCTCCACGTTACCATTCATTTGTTAACCACATAATTACTTATGTCAATAAATGTAATTGAAAAATACTATTAATTATTATTAGCTTACATTCTTTCATCATTTTATGATCAGTCTAAAATAAATCAAGAGGGGAAATTACCTAGTAACTCCTGCAACAATATTTGAATGGCATTTACATATATATGTCTATATATCGACATCTTTGTCTTTGTTTAGTAGAAGGGATTAACTAACCCAAAAAAATATCCTGCATACCTCCACAATCATTTTGGCTCTAAAAAAAATATCACCATCAACATTCCATGGGACTTCCGTGAAAATCACCTAGTTCTTGCCCTGATTTCATTAACCTTTCTTTAATAAAAATAGGAGAAGCTTGACTTTTATCACCAATCCATCCTCCCTGAGGTACACATCCTCCATCCTCATTGATGGTTCATTGTTCCATAATGGCATGGTATATATGATGAACACATCTTCTTTAACAAGTATAAATTTTTATTCCTCCAATTCATGGCCTCCACTTTAGAATGTCTTCTACATGGCACTTCACTCACCCTCCCCACTGGGCATGACATCCTCCTTAGCAGCAATCCCTCCTCATTTCGTGGATCATGAAATTTATGCTCTCCTCTCCAAAAATGGCATAATGTTCTAATATTCTCTTCCTCATATCAAACTCTTTTCCTTCACCCTCAAGGCTCCATTTTTATAAATTTTTAATTAACTATGTGTCCTTTATTCCCCCCATGTGACATTACAAGTGGGAGAGAATCTCATTAGGGTGGGGATAATCATTCCTTCACATGGTTTGAAATCACGTTGTCCTCCAAGATGCTCTACCTCATGGGTACTCATCATTTTGTCCTCCAAGTAGACAAGTACAAGCATGACCCATTTTTATTTTCTTTAGAAAAAGTATTTAATATTACTTGATTTCCATTTACCTTTACCTCAAGATGAAAATATGTTAAATACAATGTATTTACTTTATGCTCTAAAAATTTATGTGGTTTAAAATAAAAATTCCAACTTTTAAATTCATTATCATTTATTAATTAATTATTAAATAAATACATGCAACATTTTGAAAACCAACTACTAGTTCACTTGATTAACAGACAAGGTCTCAGAACTAGAAGATTACATTACTTGATAGATTAGGAAAATACCCTAACCTAGGTTTCCTACTCAACCTTACCTAAGCTTGGTTCATTTTTATATGTGATTTATTTCTTATTTCTTGACCTACTATCATTCCAACTCTCCTCGATGATACCCTCCCTCTCTGTGTTGAACATTGTCATTGATTAAGGGAGAGTCAATTGAGCATTGTTATTGAGTGTTGATCTTTGGTATATAATGTTGTCATTGATGTTAAAGGTTCTTATGAAGATGAATGGTTATTTTATTGATGTTAATCTAATATTATTGATGTGAAATGTGTTGTGAAGATGCTTGGTCAAGTAAGCCTTGAGGTATGTATGTGAGGAGTTTTGATTGCCAGTATAGTGAGTATTGTTATTGTATGAAGGTAGTGATAAGAGAATATTATTTGAAGAATGTTTTGATGTCAACTTGAGTGAAATCATTGAGAATCAACATGATTAAATATAAGTCAATAAATCAAGTGCAAATCATCTTGTAATGATTTGTCTAGACCTTATGAGATGGTATTTATAGGTGGCAAGATGAAATAAGTGAGCTTTGAAGAAGTGTGCTCTGAAGATCTATGTAAATAGTTATGAAGATGCTTTGAATGAGCTACAAAGATGAGAATTATATAAAGAACACTTGATAGCATTTGAGCATGAGATAGATTGTTTTAGTTTATGCATGAGTTGTTGAGGACCATGTAATTAATTAAAAGGTCCGCTTCAAAGATCTGTGTTTATAGCTCTGAAGATGATACAAAGAACTCAGTCATACTCCAAAGATATGTAATAGATTTGAATATGTTTTTTTGAATTTTCAAAGAAGATTGAGTGTATGAGGTTTCTTGAGCATACACAAGAGACATTGGAACATAGTAAAGTTTCAAGGTGAAGTTTATAGGGTGCCTAGAAGGTCATATTCAAGGCCTAATAAGACTTGAAAGTCAAGGCTTAGAAAGCAAGAAGAGAGATGGCAGCCAAATGAGGTAAAAATATTAGTTTCCATGACATGAGTGATCAGGTGAACATTAACATAGGTGAGTCAAGTTGTTTTAAGTATGTGTATCAATTTTCAGATCAAAGTTTGCAAAAAAAGGTTTGAAAAAGTGTTTCAAAGTTTCTCAAGTGAACAGAATGAAGATTTGTCTACTCGATAAGGGTTTCTCAATGTTCATTGGCAAGTGTAACATCTACATGAGATCCTAAGATGTTCATGGTATATGAGGAAGGGTTCTAGATCAAAGTTCCAAACATTGGTTTTTGGAAAGTCGAGCTACCTTTAATGAATGATCATTAAGACTAGAAGATGGTCTAAACCCTCATAAAACCCTAATAGTGACCTAATGTTGAATATATTATTCTAAAGAGCTCAAAAAGGTCTGATATAATCAAAAAAATAATTGGAGATTTAATTCAACTCTCCCAAGCATCTCTAGGTATGATTGGTTTCTTAGGTGAGTGAGCAGACCCTATAAGAAAGTGTTTATCATTCAAAGATTTGTTGTTGAAGATAGAGTTGATTGAGTCAGAGTTGCTAAATAAATTAAGATAAAAGCATGAGACTTGTAGTTATTTTTCAAGAAGAATGTTGGATAGGTTCCATGTCTTAGATGTGCAAATTTGGTGATCCAAGTTGGCTAGTCACACATAGACCTAATGGTGCAGATAGTAAGGAATTCAAATAAAAGTGAGAAGATGATTCTTGATGTGTTCTCATGTAAGAGTGATGCATTGAAATGCATGATTATGTATTTTAAATCTTAAATGATCTATCCATGCTTTGAAAAATCTTGGAACTCAATGTAAGAGGTTGAAAAATTAAAGCCAAAATGGATTATTTGGTTGAGTAGAGTCTGTGAGAGAGAAGGTCAATAGATTGGTCTTTAAGACTAATAGTTCTCATTATAGATCATGATATTATTCACTAAGGCTTATCTAATAATTTTATAATATCATGTTCATGCATTTAAATCCCTTGAATATATTCAATCGTGTGTTATATGTTCATGTTTCTTGACTATGTTTTGGAGTCAGTTGGCAGTTCCAAGTGAACATCTTGTAGAGAAGTGTTTGATCCTGTTTACCCTGAGTTCAAGCATTAGATGAAGTTTGTGATGACCTTGATATCATGATGTTTTTGAATATGTAATTTTTTTCCATGGTTTTTTGTAAAAATTGAGTATATGACTCAGTAGTTTAAGACAAAGTTTTTATATATGCACATGCCTTTTATATGCAGTGATTTGAGAAAAGGTTCAAGTGGTGATTGGACCTAAAAGGTATTTTGGACCTAAAATAAATATATATAAGGTCTATTGAATTGGTTTATGATGTGTTCCTATTGTATGAGGTGTTTGAATATGCTTTAATAAAGATCAAAGGATAATGTGTTGTTAAGAAGGCCTATTAGGTCTCTATAAGCCTAAAAGAGGAGTAAGGGCTAATTGATATATGGCTGACCTATTATATTGATTTATCCATGATTAAGGTATGTTATTTCAATATTATAAGACATATTCATGTCTAAACTAAGTGATTTGAATATGTATCTGACTAAAAAGGATATGATCAAATGACTTATATAAAAATAAGGCAATTTAGGTTTATTTGGTATGCTTAGAGGATGCTAAATGTAAGAGAGCAGAAGAGGATAATCAAGTGATACAGATCATTTTCAAGAATAATGAGGTCATGTAAACCATTATATAAGTGTCATGAATATCTAATAGAGGTTATGCATATGAGGATCAAGTTTAAAATACCTAATCAAGCCATGAAGAGGGCCAGTTGAGCAAAAAATGTTGAAGGCCAGTTTGAGAGGGAAAAAAAGAGCAAAGAGATAAAAGAGTAGATCATCATTTATTTTATAATAAAAAATGGTTTTTTAGGGTGATCAAACAATTATGTGGTTGAGTTGGTGTTGAGTCATCTAGGGGGTTGGTGCCTCCTTGCAAGTGGGTGCTTGCTAAAGTCTAGTTGAGTTGGTGTCAAGCTAGTTGGGGCTGGTGCTCCATGTGAAGTTGGTGCTTCAATAAAAATTGATATTTGTCTTATAATACTATGCTCCATTTGATTTATCAAAGGGATTTTTTCCCCTAGAGGGTTTTCCACATATATGTTGTGTTCATGTGTTTCATGCTCTTATGATTTGGTGTTTATGATTATTGAGATATACATGCATGTTAGAATGGTTCATATATAGTTAAATGGAATTGAAAGAATTTTTTTGAAGATTTATTCACTCCCCCCTTCTCATTCATCTTGTTTCCAATAATTGGTATCATATTAGGTCCTTTGCAATATACTTTATAGCCTAAAGGAGATCCTAAGAAGAAAGGATGACTAGTCAGCAATTTCAAGGTGGTTTCTCAACCAGTAAGGCTTCATTATTAAATGGATCTAAGTATGCCTTTTGGAATGTTAGAATGAATATATATCTGATGTCACAAGGACATGATACTTGGTAGTCAGTCATGGATGGTTATATTACACCTCCAATTTCACCAACAAATGTAGCAGGTAAAAAGGCTAGTGAAAATAACTCTAAGGCAATGAATACCATTCTTTGTGGCTTATCAAAGGCAAAGATTATAAACGTAATGCATTGTAATTCATCCAAATACATATGGTACAAAATAAAGACTATATATGAAGGAGATAATAAGGTGAAGATAGCCAAGTTACAAACCCATATAAGACAATTTGAAAGCCTGAAGATGAAACTATTGAATCCTACCCATTAAGGGTTGATGAAGTTGTCAATATAATTAGAATATTGGGAGAAGTGAAAGAGTCTACTATTGTCCAAAAGGTATTGAGATCACTAACTTCTAAGTTTGACCCTAAAGTATCTTTAGTAGAATAAATGCAAGATTTGGACAAGCTAGAGATGGATGGACTTCATGCCATCTTGACTGCCTATAAGATGAGATCAAATGAAGGAAGATCTCTCAATAAGGAATCTAATTTCAAGGTTAAAAAAAGTCAAAGGTGAAGAAGGTAAAAGATGATGTATGTTCAAGTATTGATGATGATGAACTCATAGCTATGTTTGCTAGGAAGTTAAGTTTTTGGTCAGGTAAGTATAAGGGTAAGTTACCCTTCAAATGTTTTAATTGTGGAAAGATTGGTCACTTTAAAACCAAGTATCCTAACAAGGATAGATCTGAGCATAACGAAGAATATGATGAACCTCATAGAAATGAAAAAAAGGCCTATAAGTCTAGAAAAAACAAGAGATATTTCAAGAAGAATGAAATAAGGAAAAGATCATTCAAGAACAAGATCTTCTATACCAAAGATGATAGCTCATCTGATGTAAGTTATTCAGACACATCTGATAGTGATGATGACATTAATTAATCTAAACATGATTATAATGAAACTTTATTCATAGGCATAGAATCAGATAATGAGAGTTGTTCAAATGGGAAAGGCTTCATGATTGATGTAGAATTAGATGAATAAGTATACTATGATAGTGAAGAAGGAGAAGTTGAAGTGGATCTTGAATCAGAGTTGGTAAGTGACCTAGAAAACTTAAAACTTGCAAAGAAAAAGAGAAAAAAAACTAAAATCATTAGTTCAGGATTATAAGGAACAAATTAGATTATTTGAGGAAAGGCTTAGCAACACTTCCAAATGTATGAAGAGATCATACATCAAGTATAAACCTAGTTAGAGATTATAGAAGCAAACCTAAAGGATAGAGAGGAAGATTGCAGAAGGTATAAAACAAAAATAGAATTTTTGAAGGTTTAGATAGGTCAAGAATATACAAAGGTGAAGAGCTTTGTGAAGTTTGAAAAGAGCATTGAGGCTCTAGATGATATTTTAAGCAATCAAAAGTCTACAAGTGACAAGACAGGTCTTATATTCAAAGAAGACCAAAATAAGGCACCTCAAATCAATAAGAAGACTATTTAGTAAAAGAAAGTCAACATGAAAAGACCTATCAGATAGCCCAATGCTACAAGGTATGATAGTTATTTCAATGGTTACTATTTTACATGTAATCAGTTTGGTCATAGAACAAGAGAATGTATAAGACTCTCTAAGAATGAGTACTCATGGAAGTATGGAAGGAGAAGCAATTGGTTAAATGGAGATCATAGTCATCATCAATAAAATGGTATGTATAAGGTGGTATGTTATAGCTATCAAAATGTAGGACACACTACATGATTATGTCTTAATAGAGTTAAAAGATCATCAAGTCAAAGTAGAAAGTTTGAAGCTCCTAGAATGCAAGAAAGAAGGCAAATGAATGTATGAAAACCAAAGGTAGTAAAGATAAGTCATGATCAATCTACAAGATCGAGTGGACTGCTTGTTGAGATAGAGCATATCTTAGGTGAGAAATCAAGAAAGTTATGTCAAGAACACTTGTTATCTACATGCGTTGATAAGGCAGTCAAAGAAAATAAGAAGGATGACAAGGTTAATGATAAGATCAAACCTTTAGTACCAATCAAATCTAGAAGAATGTTGAATAATATTTAATTTAATGAAAAGATGGAGATCTAGGAATCTCCTGAATTCATTTTGTTTTAGTTCCCTATTAAAAGGGGTGGCTCCATTAAGGTTCATAGAGACATTCTTTTATTAGCAAAAGCATGAAGGTGCAGTCAAAGAAGGTTTCTTTTGAGAAGATTCTAGGTTATATATGTTGCAAGAAAAGAGATGAAGATGGATATTATCCATTCCTATGTTGATATCCCTATGGTTTGAAGTATAGAAGGCAACATGATGAGAGATCTAAGGCTGTTATCAAGTATCTGAAGTCAAAGTAAAGAAAATTGATATACAAGAGATAAGCTTCTGAGATCTATTTATATAAGTAGTTGATCTAGATCTATGAAGACAAAGGGGGAGTTCATATTTCTATGTTTGGTATCTAGTATGGGGTAGCCTTGTGTGTGGTCAAGATTTTTATCTTCTTCAAACATGTTAAGAAATATATGTGATCTTGAGTTCTTATTTCTTTAAAAGAAGATATGATTGGTCTAAGGGGAGCTTGGTAGCTCCAAGTTCATTGTCAAGAAAGTGATTATTGTTGATATGCATGGAGTTAAGGAAAGATTGTGTCTGAGATGATTTATGGACTCTATTTGTTGAGATTTTGATGAATCAGCTAGGAAATTAACCTAATTGAGAGAAGTTTCTAAGAATGGTTGTCATAAGTGGTTGCCATAGTTTTTGAATACTATGTGCCATCTAGTGTCTTTGAGAGATAGTATCAACTCACAAGGAGAAAGAGTATGATTTTAGTAGTTATAGATGATATTTGATGTCTGCTACTAATAGAAGCATGGTGGATGCTTAGTTTGAAGGGGAGCTATTTAGATGGTTGACTGATCCTGATCTATGTTAAAGTGGTCTTGCCATCTGAGTTCATTTTGAGAGAGATGATAATTTTAGAAGACCTTTGTCATTAATTTCAAAGGGGGAGAAAGATCAAAAAAGGAAAGAAAAGATGAGAAAGATGAGAAAAGATGATAAAAGGGAAAAAGATTAGAAAGGGTGAGAAGAAGCAACAAAAAGGACTAACAGATGATTGCCATCAAGAGTGGTTGACATAGTTTTTTGAGCATGTTTGCCATCAATGATAAAGAGGGAGATTGTTGAACATTGTCATTGATTAAGAAAAAGTTTGTTGAGCATTGGAATTGAGTGTTGAGCTTTGGTATTTAATGTTGTCATTGATGTCAAAAGTTCTTACGAAAATGCATGGTTATTTCATTGATGTCAATCTAACATCATTGATGTCAAAGGTTATTATAAAGATGCTTAGTCAAATAAGCCTTGAGGTATGTATATGAGGAGTAGTGATTACTAGCATAGTGAGTGTTGTATTTGTATGAGATTAGTGATGAGAGAATATTGTTTGAAGAATGGTTTGATGTTAGCCTAAGTGACATCATTGAGAATTAGCATGAGTAAATATAGGTCAGGACAATAAGTGTAAATCATCTTATAATGGTTTGTCTAGACCTTATGAGATGGTATTTGCAAGTGGCAAGATGAAATGAGTGAGATCCAAAGAAGAAGATGTGTGTTCTGAAGATCTGTGTAAGTAGTTATGAAGATGCTCTGAATGAGCTATCAATATGAGAATGCTCTAAAGAACCCTTGATAGTGTTTGAGCATGAGATAGATTATTTGAGTTTGTACATGAGGTGTTGAGGACCTTTTAATTGATTAAAAGGTTAGCTTTGAAGATTTGTGTTTATAACTTTGAAGATGCTACAAAGATCTCAGTCATGATTTGAAGATGTTCTATTGAAGTTATAAATAAGAGCGAGTGTATGAGGTTGCTTGAGCATACACAAGATACATTGAAACATAATAAATATCTAAGGTGAAGTCTACAAGGTGACTATAAGGTTAGATTCAAGGCCTTTTAAGACTTGTAATTTAAGGCTTAAAAATCAAGAAGAGAGATGGTGGCAAGATGAGGTAATAGGATCAATTTCCATGACATCAATGAGCAAGTGAACATTGAAAAAGGTGAGTTTACATGAAGTTTTAGATAAAGGCTTGTAATAAAATGCTTTAAAAAGTGTTTCAAGGTTTCTCAAGTGCACAGAATGAAGATTTGTCAACCTAAGAAGGTTTTCTCAGTGCTCATTGGCACTTGCAACATTTGTATGAGATCCTAAGTTGTTCATGGTATATGAGGAAGCATTCTATCTCAAATTTTAAAGCATTGATTTTTACAAAGAGGAGATAAGTTTTATGAATGATCATTGATATTAGAAGATGGTCTAAATGCTCATAAAACCCTCATAATGACCGAATGTTGAAGATCTTGTTCTAAATAGATTAGAAAGGTCTGATATGATTAGACAAGTGATTAAAGGTTGAATTCAAATCTCCTAAGAATCTCTAGGTGTGATTGGTTTCTCAAGTGAGTGAGCAGACCCTACAGGAAAGGGTTTGTCATTCAAAGATTTGATTTAGAAGATAGAGTTGATTGAGTCAAAAAATTTAAGTAGATGAAGATAAAAGTATGAGACTTGTAATTGTTGTTCATGAAGACTTTTTGATAGCTTCCATATCTCAAATGTGCAAATTTTGTGTTCCAAGTTGGCCAATTGCTAACAGACCTAGTGGTGTAGATAATAAGGAATTCAAATAGAAGTGAGAAGATAATTCTTGATGTGTTCTCATGTAAGAGTGATGCATTGAAATGCATGATGTTTTTTTTGGGTATTGAATGATTTGTCCATGCTTTTTATAAGCTTTTAAATCATTTTAAGAGGTTGAAACATTGAATCAAAAATGGCTTATCTGGTTGAGTAGAGTCTGTGAGAGAGAAGGTCAGCAGATTGGTTTGTAAGACCAATAGTTTTCGTTAGATCTCATGATATAATTGGCTGAGGTTTATCTAAAAATATTATAATATCATGTTCATGCATTGAAATCCATTTAAGGTATTCAATAATGTGTCATATTTTAATGTTTCCTTGATTGTGTTTTGGAGTCAATTGGCAATTTTGAGTGAACATCTTGCAAAGAAGTGTTTGAGCCTGTTTACCTTGACTTGAAGCATCAGACAAAGTTTGTGATAACCTTGAGATCATGAAGTTTCTAAATATGTAATTTTTTGTCATGTTTGTTTGTAAAAATTGATTATATTCCTCAATTGTTTAAGATAGAGTTTCTGTATATGCTCAAGGCTTTTATATGCAGTGATTTAAGAAAGGGTTCAAGTGGTGATTGAACCACAAAGGTATTATGGACCTAAATTAAAGATAGTTAAGGTATATTAGAGTGGCATATGATATTTTCCTTTCATATTACATGTTTTTTTATGATTGAATAAATATCAAAGGGTAATATGTTGTTAAGAAGGCCTATTAGGTCTCTACAAGCCTAAAAGAGGAGTAAGGGCTAATTGATGTATGGCTGACCTATTTTATTGATTGATTCATGATTAAGGCATGTTATTTTAATATGATAATACCTATTCATGTATGAACTAATTGATTTAAATATGTATTTGAATAAGAAAGATATGATCAAATGACTTGTATAAAAGCAAGGTAGTTTAGGCCTATTTGGTATGCCTAGAGGATGTTAAGTGTGAGAGAGCAAAAGAGGATAAGTGAATGATATATATCATTATTGAGTAGAAAGAAGTCATATGAATCATCAGATAAGTGTCATGAATATAGAAGAGGTTCTACATATGAGGATAAAGTTTATAAGAGCTAATCAATCCATGAAAAGGGCTAGTTGAGTGAAGAAGGTTGAAGGTCAGTTTGAGAGGGAAAAAAGAGAGTGAAGAGTTGAAGGAGTAGATCATCATCTATTGTAGAAGCAAAAAGGATTTATAAAGGTGATTGAAGAATTATCTATTTGAGTTGGTGCTGAGATTTCTAGGGGGTTGGTGCCTCCTTGCAAATGGGTGCTTGCTAGATTCTAGCTGAGTTAGTACTGAGTTAGTTGGGGTTGGTGTTCCACGTGAAGTTTGTGCTTCACTAAAGATTGTGTTTGTCTTATAATATTGTAGTCAATTTGCTTCATCATTGGGTTTTCTTCCCCTAGAGTGTTTCCCATGTATATGTTGTGTTCATGTGTTTCATGCTCGTATGATTTCATCCTTATGATTGTTAAGATATACATGCATGTTAGAATGGTTCATATATAGTTAAATGGAATTGAATGAAAAGTTTTGAAGACTGATTCACTCTCCCTCTCAGTCATCTTATTTCCAATACTCTGTAGGGCTGGAGCAACCTATGTTGTAAATGCACAATAAGACAAAACACATTAGTCACCAATAAATCCAAATATATATCAACTTATGCAAGTATAATAAATGTTAAAGCATTATGCATTCTTACATCACTTTAAAATCTATTTGTTTACCCTACACAATTAAAATTAAAATGTACATTAGATCCATACACATAACTACTAAATGCCATAATAATAAAATGCATAATCATATTATAAATGTAGTTATTCAGTTCTATAGTGCATACAAGCACTCAAATAGTAAATAAACATCATAAAGTATATCTAGACAAAGTTTACGTGTCCACCACATCAACATGATAAATATTTATTACATGCACATGAAAATGGGATATGACATCCTCCCCCCCTTGGGAGATACATCAAATTAATGTCTTAATCAAATTAGGTTTGATTATAAACATGAAACAAAAGTCTCATAATTGTCACATTGTACTATTGATCAAGCATTACCTTTGGAAATGCATGATTTACTTTTAAAAATTACATCACTTTTATTCAACTCCCTATCAATGGAAACCAATAATTTTAATTTCTCAAAAAGGTTTGGTTTTATATTTATATTTATTCAAAGCAAAATGCGCATGATTAGCAAGTTTTCCACAAACTTTAATTTAGTTTAACACATATTTCAATTAGGGTGAAGAATGATAACATGTCCCATAAGTTTCCCATACCACTTACGTGAAATATTACCTTAACTCACATAATCCTTTGTCATCAACCATACACACATGAAATCAAAAAAATGCCAAAAAAAAATGGCTAGGGAGAGTCCCACAAATCCTTCCATCCCCTCTGCACACCTCTCTTACTCAGAGAGTGTTTTCCTCAATCCTAATAAAAGTGTTTAGAGAACCTGGAAAGAATGATGTGTATAAGTCAATACCATAACTAATCCATGTATCTCTTGATAAGTATGCCATGTCAATACTTATACTATTCCACGTAGCTCTTGACAAGTATGATGATGAATAGGAACTAAAAATAATACATTTCCAATGTATACAAAATTAAGAAATATACATTTCTCGGTATACATGTTTATGGCCATAAGACTAAATTTGATAGGTCCACCTTACCAAATCTAAACTTAGTAAGTACCAATTCAATTTGAGATTCATTAGGATCCACTCACTTCTCAGGTTCTTAATCTACCACTCATCCATTAGGTCTCCATGACCCAATGATCTCCAAAATGTGCACATGGTTTAAAGAATCACCAATCTATACTAATAGATTACAAAATGTAATGATATACACTAAATAATTGAAGATGTATCAATATCCATCACAAGGAAAATCATACAAACATTCCATAATTACACTAAGTTGCCATTATCCAAACATATCTATATCAAATTTCATAGCTTAACCCATCTCTATTATATTCATAGTTAGGAGGAAACAATGTTAAAATTACATAACAAACAAATGCCAAGAATCACACCATCCTTAAAAAATTATAAAAAGAACAAGTGATACAATTCCTCCCTATTTGCTTAGCTAGTGACACAACAAGTTATAAGCTTATCTTAGCACCTTAGACTAACAAGATGGTTCACATATCATACTCCATAATTACTCTAGGTGAAAGGTACACAAATGACTCATCAACAAATTTTAAGAATGATGAGAATAATACCAATCTAATCAAGGATAAATCATAACATAATTATTAGAATCAACTTATAAATCTTAATCTATAACCAAAAAAATTTCAAGGTTCACCACTCCATATGGTCAAAGTTCACAATTTTAGATAAAGTATCACTAGAAAGTGTGAATCTAAAAATCCACAAGTTGAAAGTAGTGACATAACATCTCAACAACTAAAAAAAATAACTCTTCAATACCCTCACATGGTATGAAGAAATAACTGCAAACCAAAGTGCTAAAATTACTACACGCCAAACTTTTAAGTGTAAGTATCACAACTTGTTTCCACAACCAGAAGGAAAAATATTAACCACATAGATGCAACAATCCTTTCCAATCATACAAATTCTATATCCACAAGAAGTAGAAGATACCATCCAATGAAATCCAAGGAATATTTTCAAAATAACATTTCAAAAACAAGTCTCTGATTAAGGGAACACTTACTCAGTATCATGAAAATATGAATCCACTTAGTGGACTTATAATGATGTCACTAAAGGGTGAAAGAGTAATAACTCACCTCTATGCTAGCTATGTGATGAAACAACACCTCTTCCCAATCCATAGAAACATATGGGGTGCCAATCCATGAGCAAAAACTTGACACATAGGAATCCTCAATAAAGATAACTACACTCCACTACAAGGAGAATTCCCACCGCACTAGGTGGTGCCAATCCCCAAGGGGTCTTTTAAGATTCCCTCCCCTAGAATTGATGTCTAGAAGATGAAAATTTCCATCTATAATGCACACATTCTTAATTAAGAATCACCCCATGATTTTTAAACACTCATAATACAAAACACAAGTGATGATGGTGACTTTATTACCAAGTAAAAGATGTAATCATTCTCGAGGTGTTTGATTTAAGTGATCCAAAATGTTGTCGGGATCTCCCTTTCATGACTCATGAATTATGTTAGGTATTCACCTACCTAACATCATATACAACCATCACTATAAAAACACACATTAAACCAACTCTTTAACAACTCTAAGAGGTTACGAGTGATCTTAAGGATACACACTCAATGTACCACACAACATTTCATGTTACCTACACAAGGTGAAAATTTACTTGTACTATCAAGAACATGTTGCAATTCCTTGCATTAATTCTTAGTTCATGTTCAAAGATTTTTTTTCCTGGAATCAAATATCAATTCTTCTCACTTCATGTAATAGGTCACATATGATTATGCCTTATCCTTTCCAGAATTCCCTTGTGTTATAATGTTGTTCCACACATCAGATGATTCAGTTAAATAGTTTATTAGGAAAACTAAACCAAATATTTTTAATTGAGGCTAGTTGATTTTCAATTCAAATCATATAAAAATCAATGCCTACCTAGCAAAGAAGGAGAAAAGACCTTGTTCAAGGAGTCAAAAATACAAAATACACTCCTAAGAGATTACGTTATTTATTCAAATGTAGAATTCATCCACATAGGTAAATATAATTCCAAGAATCATGGATGTATAATACTTAAAATATTCATCAATACATGCACAAGGATATACCAAATCTCATAACTAAAATCATGGTGTAGCATGATTCTGCACTGAGGCACTACACATCCAAAATGCACTTCACTTAACCAGTATAATACTACATGTCACTAGGTTCTCCATACATGGCTACAACATGTACTATCCAATGATGTAATAGTCAAAATAAAAGGAGAAATTTTAGTTCAAATTTTGACACCCATAAAGGTTCATATATACCAATCTAGGATAAACTATAGCTTTATGAAACATAGTATACAAGTCATACAAAACAAACAAGTATATTTATGTCATGGACATGTTTACCAATGTGGAAATACACTCATTCAAAGCTAAAAATTCCTCAATATCTAAATAAACTTATCTTCCACTCATGTTATTTATATTTTTAGGCAACCCTTTCAATTAGGCATGACCACCTAGGAAGTAAAGGTCAGCTTGTTCCTCTCTAACCTTCATCAATGTACTACTTGAATCGATGAACCCCGCATTTTTTGGCTTACCAATCTTATTAGTTGGTTTCTAAATACTTTGCATCACAAACTCATGAGTGAGCACATTATGCCAAGAGTTGAACCTAGGGATCTAATACCACACTGTGACATCCCCTTTGGGGTGAAGTTAACCAACCATGATTTTTTTAAAATTCACTTCCTAACCAAAGGGTGATTCACGTTACCTAATCCATTCACGCATTCTAAATTCTACTGAGAAATGAAATAACAACTCCAATATTGATTCAACATAAAAATTTACTTCATAAACAATATCTATAATTAATTACATGAACTAGTAGCAAAATACAAACAACATATATTACTCAAAGGTGTAATGCACTTTGTTTTACGTGTATCATCACAAGAACACATTTCCCCACATGTCATATATTTAGTAGAAAACATAGAGTGTTTCACTTTAGGAAGTTGACACCTCAAACATAAATAATTAAGATAAAGTCTTAATCAACAATTTATCTCTCCTTATTTACAATCATTTACATGTGACATAAAACTATATATTACAATACTAGATCACAATTATTTCTATCTTTTCTATTTAACCCAAACATTCAAATATCATTCCAAAGTTACAAAGGTATGAATAATACATAGATAATTTGATTTGCTTACAAATAATATGCAACAGAGTGATTCTAACTTTAGAGTATAAATAAATTGCATTTTATGATAGACATACATCAATAGTTTACATCCATAAATACATTATCAATTTGTTCAACATCAGTTTCTTTTGCCAACCAAGTAAGTAGAAGACCATCATAGACCAATAGCAAACCATGTTGATGCAGAGAGGAAGAGTATCATAAAGGGTTATTCCTCCAACCACAGAGCCTTTTTGATCCCCCACACACCTCTCATCCACTAAGAGTGTCCCTACCCTTCACGAGTAGGGTAGATATGGGGTTTAAAATTGTGAAAGATATCATTGTAACTTGTCAACACTGCAGCTACTCCATATAGATTCTTGTGAGTGTGATTATGAACCATAGTGGAAGAGTATCATAGAGGGTTATTCCTCCAACCATAGAGAATTTTTGATCCCCCACATCTCATCCACTGAGAGTGTCCCTACCCTTTATGAGTAGGCTAGATATGGGGTTGAAAATTGTGAAAGATATCATTGTAACTTGTCAACACTGCAGCTACTCCATATAGATTCTTGTTAGTGTGATTATGAACTGAGATTAAAAATAAATACACTTTATTGTATACTACAAGTATTACTTACTGTCATAAGTTTTAGATTCATCAAGTCCACCTTGATGAATCTTAACTTATTAGATAGTTGAGTTACCACATGATTCTAATTGGGATCCACTCCCAACACTTAAACCCCATGTCTCACATCCACTTCTCTCACCCCAAGGCCTCCATGACCTAAAAATCTCATAGATACTAAGTCTAGATATTCCTTATTACTAGATTAGTTAAGGTCATAGGTATGTGATTCCAAGGTGACCATTTATGTGGGTGTCCCACACCACCCATGTAATCGTCATCTAGTCTGCACATTGATAAATTATTGATTTTGATAATTTAGGTTACTTATAAAATTAGTCCTTGTTTCTAGCCAATATTTCCTTCTATTTACAATATACATTTATTGACATACTTTATTGATGTTCAAATTAGGTTTCAACTGGTTACAAATAATATTGTGCATTTCTCCTATGTCCAAGTTATTCATTTCAATTCTAGAAAATATATATTTATTTAATGATTTAGTATTACGATAAATAATATTTCATATAGTCCCATTATTATAGTAAAATTACCTATTCTGAAATGGTGATAAACTATTGAGAATATTCAAATAAAGCTCCATGATTATATTTTGAAAATATAAGATGAGGGCTAATTACTAAACTACTTGTATGTTATTCAACACCTTCTTTAAAATCTACCAACATTATAAATTGTTTCCAATAACATCTTATGGTTTGATAATCATCTAACATCCTCCATTATTCATTTCAATAGGAGTTCTCCATTAAGCTTTTAAACTAACTATAAATCTTTCAATACTTCATATTCTCTTCTAAATACCATGTTTACATTATTTTTGGGATGATCATAATTCTAAAACTATATTCAAACGAGATGAAACTAACCAGAACTCACATGTGGATCTATTATATATAAGTTCACACAAAACATATTTGATATAATGATTTACTCTTTGGTTTTGTGGACGTTATAAAAATATTTCATTTCACATTATATACACCATTATAATGATCATTCAAATAAATAGATTTGATATCTAGGGAATATTCAATGATTTTGCATCATGGAAAAATACTATGGATTGCTTACAATCAATACAAGGTTTATTGATACCAAGATTCATCTTTAACATATCTCTAAAATACATTGTGATTACGTAAACTAATAATTAGATTATGCTATACCAAAATATTAGAGCCTTATTTATGTATATGATCCAAGATATATAGGGTTACCAATATATCTTAATCAATATATATATATATATATATATATATATATATATATATATATATATATATATATATATATATATATATATATATATATATATTGAGAATTAATACATTAATATTGAAATATGATAAGCATCTCAAAATCATTTTATCTCTCATATATCAAATGTCAAAGTCACATTATAGGTATAAATATCATCTTAATTTTCCCCTATATCAAAACATTTGTCTATTTATATTTTTTTAACTGTTATTCAAAAAATATTAAAAGTAAAACTTATATTTAAACAATGGGGTTATAACATATATGCATACCTTGAAAATTGAGGCACTTTGCCCAATGACAAACTTCAGCATATAACTTGGCAGAATATATAGAAGTTTACATATTTTCTTTTAATCTAGAATATAATATAAAGGTAAACCATATATATCTTAAAGGTATTGATAATCATAATACTCTACTCACTCCAATATAATTGGGCACTTAGCACAATTAACCTATTTGCCCATCTCATTTTCGCAAAACAAAGTAAAAGGATCCATGAAAATGCAAGACGTAGTAATGTAATTGGACATATTTATTTTCTACTAAAACAAAAGGAGTGATACAGGTTCTATTTATAGGATCCACCATCTAATTTTTCCATGGCATCATCCCAAACACACACCTGACACTTACAAACTTACAATTCTCCCTGAATACCTGACTAAGTTATTTTATTATTAGTAGAGAGGTAGGCATGGAGATAGAACTGGGATGCCATAGCCAAATAGGTAATATTATATTCTTAAGTTGATTAATATTTTCATAGTGGTTTTAATGAGGCACTTTTGGCCTTTAAGGATAAATTCTAATTAAAAAATTAAAGTGTAATTTTTCTTTTGCTCAAAACCAACCAATTATACAAATCATGTGTTATCTCTAAATGTAACGACTCTGGTATCTCATCTTTGGAATGCAATGAGTGAATATAAACAAAATTTCTCTTGATTCCCAACCAAAACATTGACAAAACTTAATGAAAAAGGACTATTATAATTAATTTTCAATTATGTTTTGTTCTTTAACATTAATTGGGAAAATTAGTAGATCTAAGTAACAACAAAACTAAGAGAACATATGATTTGGAAAAATGAGAGGTCTAAGCTCCCACTATTATTATCATTATTCCATTTCATTTCAAACTATATTTTATGTATGTCTATAAATGTATTTAACCATAATTGTGATGGATAATATCACAGTCAATTTCTCCCCCAATGGATTTCACTTTCCAAAATCTTATTGTTATTATTGTCATCAAACTCTTTATTATCCTAATTGCCAGCCCATTCCCATGTCTTTACCTCCCTAAACATCATCTCGATGAATTTCAAGCTTTTCACACCTTCACGTTAGCCTTGAATAACTTGAACGATGATCTAAAACATGGGTGAATGTCACTAACTATTACACACTCTTTCAACATAAATATAAAAAACATATTATCTCACTTAAATTTAAAATATCCATTCAATTGTATTTTTAATACAATAAAAATTATATTCCTTCTTGCATTATAAAACCATAACTACGCCATTACTACACCTTCTATTGGTAAGGTAGAGGATGTTTAATTACACAAACCAATGTAACAAATAGAGTTCATACATAGACCAGAATAAGGAGTTGATGGGATACAGGTTGTATACTATCTAATTAATGTTGACACAATGGATTTTACTCTTTAAAGGGAGGCTCAACTCTCTTCCTCCATGCAGCACAATAGAGACATTCCTCTTATTTTGGGTTGTAAATGTGATGGATGAATCTCTAGATTAGGGGCTAGCTCCCCTTGATGCACCTTGAGGCCCTAGATTTCATACTTCTAACAATGGGGGGGATGAAAAGGGAGAGAAATATTGAAATCAGAACCTAAACTAATGTGGTGATGCACCAAAATGGTTGGTCTACTCAGCTTTGACATACACTTTACACCAAAGAGAAGCAAGCATACACTTCATTCAAATGAGAACCTTTCCTACATCAGTGTTTCAATGGGGGGTCCCATGGATCTACAAGGAGGAATAACTACTAGAGGTGTTTTAAGACACACCATGGACATCCTGTTCACATGCACCTATACTCTGAGTTGGACACTTCTTTTTGACTTACAAGTGAAGAACTCACAGTACACTAGATATGTTGGCATAACCTTATGAAAGCATGAAAAGGAAATGAATTAACATAAGATAAAACCATATACATATGCAAAAGTGCAAGCTCAAATGGAGGTAAAAATTATTCTTTTGATTCAAGGTAAATTCCTTTAGGGCTTCACCATACAATGCTGAGATAATTTTTTTTCAAATGAGAAGTTACAAATATATAGAGAACTTGGAAATAGATAGATGACAAATCAAGGGATAAAAACCCATGTTGAGTTAAACACTTCTACAGAGACCACAAGCCCATGTTACTTCTATATTCTTCTAATTACATATGGGAGAGCCATGTTGTATATGTCCAAGTCACTGCCCTTGTTATCCTAGGCTCACAAAAGAATGGGATACTCCTAGCAACTGACAAAGCCATCCCCAAGTTGTGTTGATTGGACCATGCTCTCTTCAATGCCGGGTATAATTATTTGTGCATTAATGGCAAAGCATGAAAACATGAGCTGCTCTCCTTTATAGTTCAAAAACCAATTTATTTTATTGGTTTTTGGTAGATATATTTCACCAAATGTATTAATTCTTCTTGCTGAGTCATCCATGCCACTTGTCTTGGTCTGAGTGGTCATTGATTCTATCCTTTGTCATTGTCAGTAACTAGAACTATTCTTTGTTTTGTCTTTTCCACTTTGTCTTTGCCTATGTTTTGTCTCCTTCCTTTGACTTCTCCTTTGCCTTGGCCTTTTTGTTGTTTACTTTTTGACTTATCGGGCCTTTTTCCATGCTTTCCTTTAAACATTTTGTCTGAAGGAATTCTTTATTTTGATTTGCTTCTTTTCTTGAAGAGCATGTGTCCTTTGGGACTTTGTAATTTTTCTCCTTCTTTAGTTGGTTTCCCTCTACAAGGGTTTCTTTCAACCAAAAGTGCCCTTCAGGATTTCAAGAATGGTCTTTACCTTTCTCAAGGTGCCCTCCACAAGGGTTCTTACCCTTTGGACTTTTTGTAAACATCCTTCAAGCTATCAAAATGCCCTCTGAAGGAAATCCATTGCATTTTATGAACTACCATAGACAATTTTGGGTCCTTCAATCACTTCTAATTATAAAATTAGACAAGTAATGCACCTGCACAAACCTAATTTGCACTAGACTAAGCAAAATGACAAAACACTTGTATTTTTCATTATAAAGGTCTGGCAGAGAACATCTTTTGCATAAGGTAATAAAGGGATGATCTAGCCAAACATGTATTGGATGACCTTTGTAAAGAAAAGGAGGGGGTGGCAAATTTTGGTTTACAGGACCAAAAATTGGTCAACAATTAATAATCAATAATGTCTTACTGTTGTTAAACATCGAATTGGAGTGGCATGATTTTTCCAACAGATCTCCACATTACCATTCTATTGTTAACCATGTAATTACTTATTTCACTAAATGCAATAGAAAATTAATGTTACTTATTGTTTTTCATGCTTTATTTCATCATTTTATGATCAATCTAAAATAAATCAAGAGGGGGACTTACCTAGTAACTCCTACAATGATATTTGAATGGCATTCACAAATATATGCTTATATATTAGCATCTTTGTCTTTATTTAGTAGATGTTATTAACTAACCAAACAAAATATCCTACAGACCTCCATAATCATTTTAGCTCTAAAAGCAACTAGCACCATCAACATATTATGGGACTTCTAAGCCAATCACCTAGCTCCTACCCATGATGATCTGGATGACCTTTATTTAAGACAAATAAGAGAAGTCTAGCTCTTCTCACCAAGCTATCTTCCCTTAGGGAAACTTCCTCCATCCTCATTGATGGTTCATTATTTCATAATGGCATGGTATATATGATGAAGACATCTTATGTAATAAGAAAAAATTGTTATTCCTCCAATTCATGGCCTCCACTTCAGAATGTCTTCTACATGGCACTTCATTCACCCTCCCCCTAAGCAAGGCATGATCCTTTGTAGAAATGCCTCCTCTTTTATTAGATCATTGAATTTTTTCTCTCCTCTCCAAAAATGGGATAATGCTCTGCTCTTCTTTTCCTCCCATTGAACTCTTTTCTTTCACCCTCAAAGCTCCCTTTTTATAGGACTTTAATTAATGCTTTTTCCTTTATTCTGCCCCATGTGACATTACAAGTGGGAGAGAGTCTCATCTGGTGGGATAATCATCCTTTCACATGGTTATAAATCATGTTGTCCCCCAAGATGCTCTACCTCATGGGTGATTATCATTTTGTGCAAGTGGGACCCATTTTGATTTGATTTAGAAAAAATATTTAATATTACTTGCTTTCTATTTACCTTTACCTCAAGATGAAAATAAGTTAAATACAATGTATTTATTTTTTAATTTGAAAAGTTATGTAGTTTAAAATACCAATTCTAAACTTTTAAATCTATTATCATTTATTAATTACTTATTAAATAAAGACACATAACATTTGGAAAACCAACTGCTAGTTCACTTGATTAGTGGACAAGATCTCATAACTAAAATATGGCATTGCTTGATAGACTAGGAAAATACCCTAACCTAGGTTGCCTACTCAACCTTACCTAATCTTGGTTCATCATTCAATGTGATCTCTTTCTCATTTCCTAACCTCCTATCTAGTCCAACACTTCTCGATGATACTATCCATCTCTACAAGGTTGGAACAACCTGTGATACAAATGAAAACTAAGACAATACCCATTAATCATCAATAAATCCAAATATGTATCAACTTATGCAAGTATAATAAATGTTAAAGCATTATGCATTCCTGCATCACTTGAAAACCTATTTGTTTACCTTGCACAATTCAAATTTAAATGTATGTTAAATCCATATGCATAACTATTGTTAATCCCATAATAATAAAATGCATAATCATATTATGAATGTAGTTATTCAGTTATACAATGGATACCAACACTCAAACTATAAATAAACATCATAAACTCTACCTAGACCAAGTTTACGTGTCTACCACATCAACATGATAAACAATTATTATATGCATATGAAAATGGGATATAACACTTTACTTATTACACACACCAATTTTTGATTGCATGAGGGACATCATGCATCTACCCTTCCTACTTGGGTATCATGATGTAATGAGATTAATCCATTATTTGGTAGAGTTGAAGGCTTATAATTGTGCATAGGTAGAGAAAACTTTCAGTCGATAAAATCAACATAATTTATTTTTTGATAAATATATAAATTTTGATCAGAATAGCAACCAAAAAGTTTTTGACCAAAACTTTTAATCGGTTCTAGATCACAAATAGAGGGTCTAGTCCTCATGAAAAATAACAAGCATAACAAATGAAAATGCCTCAACAAAACCAATAATTTATGTTAAGTACCATGAAGGGTACTGACCACAAATGAAGACAAAATTGAAACCTGTAGGAAAAAAGAAATAAGCTAAGGGTACACAACAACCAAGAGGTAAAATAAGGAATAGAAACAAAAAATCAAGGCAAAAAACAAAAAAAAAACTAAGAGAGAAACAAGGTAGTTTATCTGAAGAACTTAACCTTTTGCTACAAGCAAATGCCTACTCCTACTAGAAAGAAGTGGTTCCATAGTCCATTTCTCTCCCTATAAATGGAGCTCATAACATCCAGTTGGAGTCTTTTTGCTTCTTTTTTTTCCACATTTACATTTTAAGCTGCAATCGAGAGTCTTCAAGGCACTAGGCTTCTATGAAATAGACAAGACCGCTATACTAACAAGCCCACCTTCATTGTCTTCCCCTTCCTCAGGGGAAGGCTACTTAAACTCTTTTATTTGTCACACCACTCTACTCAAGTCACTAAATCCTCAGCTTTCTAAGGGTTGTCCTAAACTTGTGTAGTGAAATTTTCTTTTGTCATGAAGAGAGGGGAAGGTTGCTCAACCTCCTTGTTATACCACTCTACTAAAGTCATCAAATCCTTATCTTTTTGAGGTTTATCTTGGACCTATTGAAAACCTAATGAAGATGGAGGAGCAATGGGGATGAAATTTGGGGGAGAATGCAAGCTATGGACCAAATCCTAATTCAGGCAACCAATCTTTCTGATCTATTTTTTCAAGATCAAAGAATGAGATTTGAGAACCTTTTTCTTGGGACAGGAAGTAATCATATGATTAGCTTCATTATATTTGAAACATTTAAAATGGAGGCCCTAAAAATTAATAAATGACATCCACACATAAGAGGAAGATATCTAAATAGAATGGTGTATAGGTTTGGCTAGATCCAACAAAACACACATCCTAATATAATTCATATTCTTCCCACTAAAATTTTCAGTCTTCACAAACATGCCCAACTTGCTTACCATTCTCTTGAAGATAATCAGATCTTGTAGGTTTAAGGATAAATTATAGAATCTGACCTAAACTAGGGCTTGGGAGATCACTAAAGATGTTAGGTTAAAAAAGGGAGTCTAGGGGCAAAAGAATACCCCCTGGTTGCCCATAAAACATGGCCTATTAGCCTAGACAAAATCTCTATCCACTAAGGATTGGAACAAAAGCATGAAAAAACCATTTGCCAAGACAAAAAGAGTAGGGGTTTTCAGAGTGGACCAAGATTGTTGTGACTATTCTAAAAGAAGATTCTAGGAAGGTCACTTCCCCACACACCTCCCAATCAAATATCTCTACCCTCTCTCCAAATCTAACCTTGAAAGCTCTGCATCCAAAATTTAAAAAAAAGGTGGAAAATATTAAAAAATAAGGGGAATGTCCCCTAAAAAAGGTGTTTTTAGGTTCTCTTTCTGAGAAGAACTTGCTTCCACATTTCCTTTATCCTTCTCCAAGCTAGTTATCACCTCCTTATACCTTTTTTCTTTTTGGAGCTCGCTTTTAGATATCAAGACAGGGTCTAATCCAGGTTAAGTTTGGAGAATAGATTCCTTTAAAAAATTATTACAATAATGAAAAGGATTAGAAGAGTTATTACAAGTCTCAAAAACCTTTTTTGGATATGTAATTTCAACAACAACATGCTTTTTTAGAGAAAGGAGCCCCTTAGAATCATCTTCTTCTACCACCGACTGATCTAGACCCATATACTCTTTAAAAGGCATATTTGATTGGTCAAAGTGGGAAGTATAGAAGCCAAATAAGTATTTGAAAACATTATTGTTATTACCCTTTCCAAAGAATTCCACTTTAACCTTATTTTTGCTATGATGCTACCCCTAAAGGCATCACCTAAACCCCTTCTAAATAGAGGCCATTATAAGACATATGTAACTTCCCAAGAGGAACCTTCATTATAGACTACCCTACTTGAGGTTGTACACCTTGACTACCATGGACCACTGAGACTACTTGCACCCCAGCTTTCATTGTCATCGCCTGAGCAACTCTATTGATTGATGTCTCTTGCCAAGCATCTTTACATGCTATCATCACTGCCTATTGAACCTCTTTGTATTTCGTCATCACCATGGTACATCCCTTTTCCTCCCACATACATGTCTTCATAGGCTCATTTTGACAACTCTTGCTACAAATTTTCTTGGGTCCTTCCATCACCACTTGACCACCATTGCAAGATCCTTTGCCTTTACTACCACTAGTGGTGAGTATGTCAACCATTGTTTTGAGTAATTTTACACTTTAGAGGGGATTAAAATATAATATATAGTTCTGTACATTCCTTAGAATAATGATATTTTAAAATGTAAGAATAGTTACTTCAAATAAATGGTAAACTATACGCTACACTCTAAATCTCTTGCACCTCAATATTAGGCTAAGGCTCTTAAATTTTCTTTTAATATCCAAAACTAGGTTCCTCATAAAATATTGAAAGGAGTCACTTTTTTTGAAGCATAGAGTAGTCATAAATGCACATTTAAGCACTTTTAAGTGTTTGGATCTCTTTCTATGGCCCATATTACTAAGAATAAATGTAAAGTAAATGAACCTTAGAGTGAGCCTTACATCTTCATTGGATATATTGAGGGTGTTAAGGGATAACTACATATCCATCCTACCACTCATGAGTTTTTCATTGAGAGAAGTGTTCATTTTTAGGAGGGTCCTTCAAAATACACACTTGACACTTATCCATCTTCCTTAGAATCACTATGATTTTATGATAGTTTTGATGATTAAGCTTTGCCTAAGTAGCTTCTTGATGATCTGGATTATTATTTTAGTCTTGATGATGAGAGTAATGATGAGGAATCACCTTCTCCCTCTCTTAATCACTTTTTAGAGGATGAGGAATCTCCTCATAACTCTTTGAATTTTGGTCATATTTAGGATATATAGACACTATAAAGTGTTGGACATTAGGTTAGAGTTCTAATAGACACCAGGTAGACACATTAATAGTTCCAAAATGTCTCACATGCATTCATTGTATTTGCTTCTAATCTATAATCATTTTATGAGTCATCTGGCACTCCTGAGTGGGATAATTATATGGAAGAGGAGTATGGTTCCTTGCTTAGGAAAAACACATGAATCTATTAAATAAAATTTGTTGAAGATGCATTCATAGACAAGTTAAAATCATGTTTGGTATGAAAAGGTTTTTTTTAGGTACCTGACATTGATTAAAATGATAATTTTACCCAAGTTGCCAAAATGAAATTAATTTGATACACCTTGACATTACCACAACACATCACAAAAATATTCATAAGATGGATGTGAATAATTATTTTATTCATGGTGATTTCAAGGAGGAGATATACATGGATCAACCACAAGGTTTTATAGAAGATTCTTCCTTAGTTTTTATACTTAAAAAATGTATCTATGGCCTCATACAAGTTCTTCAGGCTTGGTATTCCAAGATGGACTCATTTCTTATTTTAGGGGTTAATTACATGTCATTATTATCCTATTGTATAAATTTTGTGGCAGGATGACTCATTTTTTATTCTTGTTTTTGAGCATTTTTTTTATTGTTGAAGTTTGGCATTAATGTTGTCATTGATGTCAAAGGTTCTTAAGAAAGGTGTTCATGAGGTCATTAAACAATGTTCTTAATTGATAGCATAATTAAGAGGTATGAAATTGTATGATGAGAATTTAAGACATAAAATGAAGGTATAAGATCATCAATAGGTGTTTCAAATCCGGTTTTCAAGTTTCAAGAGCTTGAGAAGCCTAGTCATGACATTGGTCATTGCATGAAGAGATCTTGTGAGAAGGTATGAGCTTGGTGGCCTGGTGAGATGGATTAATATAATCATAAGAGAATGTATTAGGCTATTTTAAAATAAATATGAGGTATTGTATCACTCATGAAAATATCAGAATAAGCCTATAGGGGTAGGACCTACAAACCTGGTATGCAACTAGACCACCTCTGGACCTTGCTTGGCCTAATGAAGCATTATGAGGTGTTGTCAAGGATTAATAAGGATGTTTTAAATTTTTTAATAATTTTATATGTTGTGTGATCATTAAATTGAGGTGGATATTATATTAAAATAGGCTTGAAGTTCAGTTTCAAGGCCTAATGTGGTTTACAAGTTAAGGTCCAAGCAAGCAAAGAGAAAGATGGTGGCCAAATGAGTTATGAGTTTTAGATTTCAAGATAAGTATGGATAAATGAGAATTTTTAGAGGTATTTCATGTTTTTTAAAATATTTTTACCAAGATTTAGGTCAAATTTTGAAGGTTAAGGCAAGAAAAAGTTCTTTAAGGTCCCTCAAGTGCATAGAATAGAGGGTTCTCAACCCGAGAAGAAATTTCAAGTGTTCATTGGCACATGTAACCTATACATGGTAACATAAGATGTTGAATATATATGGATAAGGGTAATATCTAAGATATATAATCATTATTTTTTAAAATGAGGAGCAATCCTTTATGAACAATTGTTAACACCAGAAATAATGTTAAGCCTCTCTAAAACCCTAACACTAACCCAATGTAAAAGATTTTGTTATAAATTACTCAAAATGGATTAAACTGGATATTTTATCTATTTTATCATAAATTAAACTCTCTCAAGCATATCCAAGTGTGATTGGTTTGTCAGGTGAGTGACTGGACCCTACAAGAAAGGCCTTGTTTCTCAGAGATTTGTTGTAGTTCTAAGAGTTGACCAAGTCAAATTTGATAAATGGATGGAGGAAAAATCTTGAGAATTTTACTTGATGTAAATTTTGGTTTATAATTATTTGATATCCCTAAATTTTTCTAAATTATTCACACAAGTTGACCTATTACTAACAGGCCTAATGGTACAAATAGTGAAAAAACTAGGTAGAAGTGAGAAGGTGATTAGGGATGTGCTATCATGGATTAGGGATTAGGAAAAGTACATGGATATTTTTTTCAATATATTTAATACGTTATAATATTGGATATAATATTCTTATATCATTGTATAGATCACAAAGTTGTTCTCAAGTTGACTTATTTAGCTTAGTGAGGTCTGTGTATAGTGAGGTCATGAGATTGGTCTATAAGACCAATATTGTTATTATATATTATAATATATTTATTGGATTTTTTTTATGATGTTTTAATATCAAATTAATGCATTTAAATTTATTTATTATGTTATTTTATGTGTCAAAATTACATGTTTCCATGATTGTGTTTTGAGGTTAGTTGGCAGTTTTGAGTGGGCTCTTTGCAGAGAAGGGTTTGAGTCTTTTTGTCCTGTATTGTAAATTATAAAACACATGGTTATAATATTAAGGTCATGTATCTTATATATGTGTGATTTATTTCCATGGTTTTTTGGAAAAAATTTGTTTTTGTTTCAATTATTTAAAATAGATTTTTTGGTATGTAGAGGCCTATTGTGAACAATGTTTTGAGAAGAGGTTCAAGTAGTGGTTAGACCTAAAAGGTGTTTTGGACCTAAATTAAAGTTTTATAATATATATTTTTAGTGATATATGATATGTTACTAGTATTTTATAATTTTTAGAGTGTTATAAGGAGTTCAAAGGGTAATGTGTGATAATAAAGGCCTACTTAAATTAGGTCTCCTTAAGGCCTAAAAGGGGTTTTTGGTTCTATATGCTATGAGAAACCTATTGTCATGTTTGATTAATGTTTGTTTCATGTAATAATTCTTATTTTATTTAAAATATAAATGATAAACTGTGTATATCTGACTAAGAGGTGTATGAGCAAGAGCCTAGTATAAGAACAAGGCCTAATAGTCCTAATTTGCTAGTTAGTGAATGTATGAGTTGAAGCAGAAGATATATAAATTTGAAGAGATAAAAGAGGTACTATATACCATAATAATGGTGTATATAAACTATAATTTATATATATAATGGGTATTATAGATGACTATCAAGGTCAATTGACCTAATCTATCTTGAAGAGACATAATTGAGCGAAAGAGTCTAAAAGGTAGTTTGAGAGGGATAAGAGTGTTAACAAATGATAAGTGGTCATCATAAATTAGTTGATAAATAATATTTCCTAAAGGTGATCAAATAAATTAGGTGGTTTAATTGGTGTTGATTCATCTAGGGGGTTGGTTTCTGCTTACAAGTAGGTGCTTGTTAAATCCTAATCAAGTGGATGCTTGACTAGTTGGGGTTGGTGCTCCAAGTGAAATTGGTGATTCAATAAATATTAATGTTTGTATAATATTATTGTATTACATTTTCATCATCAGTGGGTTTTATTCCCCTTGAGGTTTTACCACTCAAATAAGTGTTCTATGTGTTATGTTCTTATCTCGTGCTCATGATTCTTAATGTGTTACTAGTTTACTATACTATTTTGATAGTTCATGAATGATAAGGTAAAGTTATAAACTTTTGAAGACTAATTCACCCCACCCCTCTCAATAATTATGATTCCAATAATTGGTATTAGATCCTATTCCTTCGATGGAAGTCTAACATCTTGAAGGTGATCTTAAGAAGCACAAGAATGTATTGTGATTAATAAGAAGAAGACAACATGTATGATGAAGTCTACTATGATAGTGAATAAAAAATTGAGTTAGACCTTGAAATTAAGATAATAATCACCCTTGATGATTTGAAACATAAAAATAAGACTATAAATGATCTCAAGAGTCAGTTAGAAGGGATCAATGCAAGGTTTAAGACAAATGAAGTTGAGTATGACTAGTTGAAGATAGAGTTAGATTCCTTGAAGGTTGAGCATGATCAACTCATAGATAAAATAAGCAAGATTGAGAGAGAGTGCGAGAATTCAAAACAAGTCAAGAGTACCAACATGAAATACCAATTAGGAAGCTCAATATAATAAAGGATAAGTAATCATGGAATTCTGGCAAGTACAAAAATGTTATTTTCTACATCTATCATAATATAGGACACATTGCAAGATTTTACTCCAAAAGAATTAAAAGGTCCACAAGATTAAAAAATACATATTAAGATCCTATAATACATAAGGATAAATGATTGGTATGTAAACCAAATCAAGTTAGGATGGATCATATTGAGCTCAAGAGACAAGATGGACTATTTGCCAAGGAATAACATAAGACCAAAGAAGATTCTATGCTAGCTCAGTCTACCTTTCACATTCAAGATGAAGGAATGAAATGGTGTGTGTATATATATATATATATATATATATATATATATATATATATATATATATATATATATATATATATATATATATATATTGGGTTGTTCAAGACACATGACAAGAGACATTTATAAGTTCATTTCATTAAATAATAATGTTGTAGTAACAATGATGTTTGGAGACAACACAACTACCAATATAGTATGCAAGGGTTTCTTGATTTTGGACAATAGAAAGATCAAGACACAAAATGTGTTATATATGGAAGGTTTGAAACATGACCTTATTAAAGTAAGTCAAATTTACAATCAATGACACACACTAACCTTTCATGACATAGGGTCTAAGATAAGGAGATACAAATTAGGAAGGCTAATTGATACTACCAAGAGGACTAAGAATAACCTATATGTATTAAATGAGATCAAGAAGGAGAGATGCTTCATGAGAAAGATATATAAAAGTTGGATATGGAAAATAAGTATAGTTCACCTAAAATTTTACAATCTAGTCTATATTAACACTAATAAGTCTATGAAGAACATGTCTAAGATCACCAAACCTACAAACATACTTTGCAAGGCATGTCAATGTGGTAAGTAGACTAGAATTAGGTTCAATTCCAAGGAGTAACCTATTACAATACCCTTAGAGTTAATACACACTAATATATTTGGGCCTAAAATAATTAAAATCATTTAAGGAGACAAATACTTCATGTTACTCATTGATGATTACATAAGAATAACTTGGGTTGCATTCTTGAAAGAAAAATTAGAAGGTTTTGATAAATTCAAAGCATTCAAAGCTCTTGCTAAGATTGAGAAGAATGGGAAGATCAAGTGCATAAGATATGATAGAGGAGGAGTGTTTTTGTCTAATGAGTTTGATGAATTCTCTAAGGTTCATAGAATAAGGAGATAATTCTTAGTAGGTAGGACACGTTAGCAGAATGGGGTAGTGGAAAGGAAGAATAGGATATTTCAAGAGATGTCTAGAATTATGATAAATAAGTCTATATTATTTTATGGATATTAGAGAGAGGAATTAAGTGATATTGTCTACATTTTGAATAGAGGATAGATAAGGATTAATGGAAACAATACCCCTTATGAACTATGGAAGGGCAAACCTACCAATGTGGAACACTTTAGAGTATTTGGGAGCAAATATTTCAATAAGAGAGATGATGAAAACTTGGGAAATTTTTATTTAAAATTTTTATGAAGGCATATTCTTAGGATAATAATCAATGATCTCATCCTAAATATGTTATATCAAGAGACTACAAAATATTGTGGAAAACACCAATGTGAAGATTGATGAGATAAGGAAATCTCACTCAAAGTCAAAGAACACTTTAGAGAATTTGGACTTCAAAAATGAATAAGAGACTATAGAGGTTGATGAGGAAGAAGAATAAGTTGAAGAGAGACATGAATCAAAAGGACCCTCAAGACATAGTCAAAGAGATCACACTGAATCTCAAATCATTAGCAATAAGAATGCAGGTATGCAAACAAGAAAAAGATTGGTAAGTAATCTAAATCAAGAGAAGGTTGTTCTATTACCCAAAATTGAACCTAAGAGTCTTATAGAAGAAAGAATAGACAAAATTTTGATAGGTTATATGAATGAGGATTTATACCAAATAGAGAATAATGAGACTTGGGAACTAGTTCCTAGGCCTAAAGACAAGAATGCCATTGGCACAAAATGGGTGTTTAGAAATAAGTAGAATGAAGATGGATAAGTCACTAGGAACAAGGCTAGGTTACTATTCAAGGGATATGAAAAATTTTAAGGGGTAGATTTTGATGAGACCTTTACACCATTAGTAATATTGGAGGCCATCATATTGTTTCTCGCATATGTAGGATTCAAAGGATTCAAGGTATACCATATGGATGTCAAATCTACATTTTTAAATGGGAATTTGGAAGAAGTGTACATTTAGAAACCTAAAGGGTTCTCACTATTAGATGAAAAAGACTATGTTTATAGATTGAAAAAGGCTCTCTATGGTCTAAAGCAAGATCCTAGAGCTTGGTATGCTAGGTTGGACAAGTATCTATTAGATCAAGGATTCAAAAAAGGAGTTACAGATAGTAATCTATACATCAAGAGAAAATATGAACATCAACTAATAGTAGTTGTCTATGTGTATGACATCATCTTTGGTGGAAACAATGAAAACATGACTAAGGCCTTTGTAGAGGTGATGAATAAAGACTTGGATATGTCCATGCTAGGATAACTTTCATTATTTCTTGGGTTGTAAATCAATCAATTTGAAAAAGGTATATTTATCTCATAAGCCAAGTACATAAGAGAGAGGTTGAATAAGTTTGAGATGAAATATTTCAAGGAAGTTATTACTCCCATGATCACATGATGTAAGTTGAGCAAAGAAGATGAGTCTTCAAAGATAAATCAGATGTCATATAGGTCAATGATTGGAAGTTTTTTGTATACCATTGCCTCTAGACTTGGCATCATGTAAGAAGTAGGTCTTATGGGAAGGTTTTGAGTATATCCAAAGGGGAATCATTTGTAAGTAGTCAAAAGGATACTTAAGTATCTCAAGGTGACTATGGAGTATGTATTATGGTATCCAAGAAGCAAATAGTTTAATTTAATATCCTACAAAGATGTAGATTGGGTAGGAAGTATAGATGATAGGAAAAGTACCACTGGAAGATCCTTCTTCCTAGTTGGGTGCCTAGTTTCATGGATAAGCAAGAAGAAACCATCATTAGCATTATCCACTTGTGAGGTTGAGTATATTTCAGAAAATTCATGTTGAACTCAGGTCATATAGATGAGAAAGACCCTAAAATACTAAAAAGTGGAGTATGATGGTCCTAACCCTATCTATTGTGATAATACAAGTGTTATAAGCATCTCAAAGAACCCTATCATGCACTTAAGGACTAAGAACTTTCTCATCAAGTATAATTTTCTAAGAGAATAGGTGAGTGAGCAAAGTTTCAAACTTGAATATGTTTCTAGATATGACCAAATTGCAGACATCTTGACCAAACCACTTCTAGAGTTAAACTTTTAAACACCTAAGATAGGAATTAGGTGTAATTCTTACCCCTAGAAATCATTGAAAAATTCAAGTAATTAGGGGGAGATAATCATGCTTATTATCTCTAAGAATAGGTGAATTATTCCTAGAAGGTATGCATGGAGATAGGGGAACATGTTTGTATTATGTCTCATAAACTAATAAGTCCTGTATGTTGAGTATTTTGGTTACAAGGAGTGTGATCCAAGGAATTGCAGACACCACTTTGTCATTTATGTCAAATGGGAAGAAAGACCAGAATAGGGAGATAATAATGATCAATATGCTTTTCTATTAATGACAAAGGGGGATATTGTTGAGCATAGTTACTATTTTTGAAGTTTGGCATTAATATTGTCATTGATATCAAAGGTTCTTAAGAAAGGTGTTCATGAGGTCATTAAACAATGTTCTTACTTGATAGCATCATTCATAGGTATAACATTGTTTGAGGAGCATGTAAGACATATGATCAAGTTATAAGAGCATTAAGAGGTGTTTCAAGTTTATTTTTCAAGTTTCAAGAGATTGAGAAGCCTAGTCATGACATTGGTCATTACATGAAGAGACCTTGTGAGAAGGTATGATCTTGGTGGCCTGGTGAGATGGATACACAAAAGCATAATAGGATGTATGAGGTTATTTAAACACACATATGAGGCATTGGATCACTCATGATAACCTTATAGTGAGCCCACAAAGGTAGGGCCTACATACCTGGTATGCAACGAGACCACATCTAGACCTTGCTTAGCCTAATAAAGAATTATGAGGTGTTTTAAAGGCCTATGAAGGATGTTTGAAATTGTTTGAGAATTTGAGATGTTTTGTGAGCATGTAAGTGAGGTGGAGAGTGTATGAAGAGAGGATTGAAGGTTAGTTTAAAAGCTTAATATGGTTTGCATGTCACGATCCAAACAAACAAAGAGAGAGATGATGGCCAAATGAGGTATGAGTTTTAGATTTAAAGATAATTATGGAAAAATAATAATTTTTAGAGTTATATCATGTTTTTAAAAATATTTTGACCATGATTTAGGTCAAAGTTTAAATTTTAAATAAATAAAAAGTGTTTTAAGGTCTCTCGAGTGCACAAAATAGAGGGTTCTCAACCTGAGAAGAACTTTTAAGTGTTCATTGGCATGTGTAACCTCTACATGAGAACTTGAGATGTTCAAGAAAGATTTGGAATGGTTATAGCTAATATATCTAGGAATTGGTTTTGACAATGAGGGGTAATGCTTATGAAAAATCATTAACACTAGAAATAGTGTTAACCCTTTCTAAAACCCTAACACTAACCCAAAGTGAAAGATATTGTTCTAAAGTGATTAGAATGGATTTTATTAGATATTTTACCTATTTTTTCATTACATTAACTCTATTATTAATCTCTCGGTGTGATTGGTTTGTCAAGTGAGTGAGTGGACCCTATAGGAAAGGCCTTGTTTCTCAGATATTTGATGTAGTTCTTAGAATTAACCAAGTCAAATTTGATAAATGGATGGAAGAAAAATTTTGAGACTTGTATTTTATTTTAATGGTGTTTTTTTATCATTTTATATCCATAATTTGTGCTAAACTGGTCATATAAGTTGACCTATCGCTAACAGGCCTAATGGTGCAAATAATGAGAAAACCAGGTAAAAGTGAGGTGATTAGGGATGTGCTATCATGGATTATGGATGAATCCAAGTGAATTGATATTTTTAAAAATACCTATAGTGAATTTTCATATTAGATATAATATTTTAATATAATTGTATCTATCAAAAAGTTATTCTCAAGTTGACTTGTCTAGTTGAGTGAGGTATGTGTATAGTGAGGTCATGAGATTGGTCTGAAAACCAATATTGATATTAGAATTATGATATATTTATTGGATGTTGTTATTAGTATGTTTTAATATCATATTAATTCATTTTAAATTCTTAATTATGATCTTTTATGTGTCAGAAGTTCATGTTTCCATGACTATGTTTTGAGGCTAGTTGGTAGTTTTGAGTGGGTTCTTTACAGAGAAGGGTTTGAGTCCTTTTGCCATATATTGTGAAGTATAAAACACATGATTAGGATATTACATTAATTTATATTGTGTATGTGTTATTTTTTTCTATGGTTTTTTGTAAAAATTGTGTTTTTTCTTCAGTTGTTCAAAATAGATTTTTTGGGTATGCATAAGCCTATTATGAACAGTGTTTTGAGAAGAAGTTTAAGCAATGGTTAGACCTAAAAGGTGTTTTAGACATAAATTAAAGTTATATAATGTATATTTGAGTAACATATGATATGTTCCTATTGTGTGATAATTTTTATAGTGTTCTAAGGAGTTCAAAGGGTAACATGTGTTAATGAAGGTCTAATTAAATTTGGTTTCCTTAAGGCCTAAAAGGGGTTTTTGGTCCTATATGATATGACCGACCTATTTTAATGTTTTATTATTTTTTTTTTCATGTAATAATTCCTATTTTATTTAAAATATAAGTGTTCAAGTGTGTATATCTTACCAATATTTTTATGATCAAGATCCTAGTATAAGAACAAGGTCTAATAGGCCTAATTTGCTAGTTGGTGAATGTATGAGTTGAAACAGAAGATATAACACTTTGAAGATATAAAGGAGGTATATTAGGCCATAATAAATGTGTATATAAAATATCATGAATATATAATATGGGTACTATAGATGACTATCAAGTTCAAATGACTTAATCTGTCTTGAAGAGACCTAATTGAGCGAAGGAGCCTAGAAGGTAGTTTGAGAGGGCTAAGAGTGTTAAGTTATAAAAATGTGGTCATCACCGGTTGATTAAGAAATAATATTTCCTAAATGATATCAATAATATTAGGTGGTTGAGTTTTTACTAAGTCATCTAAGGTGTTATTTCCTCCTTATAAGTAGGTGCTTGCTAAAGCCTAGTCAAGTGGGTGCTTGGCTAATTGGGGTTGGTGCTCCAAGTGAAGTTGGTGCTCCAATAAATATTGATGTTTATATTATATGACTGTAGTAAATTTTCAATCTCATTTTTTTTACTTCCCCTTGAGGTTTTCCCACTCAAATAAGTGTTCTATGTATTATTCTCTTATCTTATGTTCATGATTCTTAATGTGTTGCTAGTTTACTATACTATTTTGATAGTTCATGAATGATAAGATAAAGTTGTAAAAGTGTTGAAGATTGATTCACCCTCACTCTTAATAATTATAATTCCAAATATTTTTCTCTATGTTGATGATTTTTATCATAGGAAGTTATTCATCATCCATCATATTAGTGATAATTGCTTTTTTTTTATAATTTTTTAGTCTGACTCTGGGATCATTATTGCATAATCTAAGTATGCTATTGATTTGATTGAATATTTTAATAAGGATGACTATAAGCCAACTCAAATTTCCTTTCTATCTAGTGTGAACTTCAAGGTTTAATTTCTTGATCCTTTGGTTGATGCTATCTTGTATTAAAAACTTGTTGGAAATATCATCTATATTATTCAAACTAGACCTAACATTTCATATGCAATGGGCATGGCCTATATATTCATGTAGGAACCACATGTGTTGAATTGGAAATAATATAAGTGGATTCTCCACTAAACTCAAGGTACTCATAGTTTTAGGATTCACTATGTAGTACACATTGATGTTGACTTAATTGGGTATACATAATTAAATTGGGCTAGTGATATTCAGGATTGCAAGTCTACTTCAACCTAAAGTTTCTCCCTTGGTTCAAGACCAATTAGTTTGTAAATCAAGAAGTAGAATACTTTGATTTATCTTATATAAAGTCATAATATAGAGGAGATGTTAATGTTACCATTGATTTTATTTGGATTTAGGTGATTCTCACTTATCAATATCCATTTTTGATGACTAATAATAATATTCTATGATAATCAAAGCACCATCAACATTTTTAAGAATCCAGTCCTCCATCAGTGGACCAAACATATTGATATTCACATGCATTTCATCATAAGCTTATTCATGAGTAATTCATGGATTTTCACTATTACTAGACTATAAAGCAAATCCATGATATATTTATTAAACCCTTTACTAAGAGCAAGTATATTCATTTATGACATTTTATTGAGGCTTAAGAAACTCTAACAACATCATTCTACCCACCTAAGTAACACTTAAGGAGGGAGGTGTTAGTTTATATTTTTTATACCATTATATGGGTTTTCCTTCACATGTTTTTTAACTTTCTTAGGTGTTATAATAGGTCATTAGGAAAATATGGATTAACCTATTTTTATAATTTTGAGATACACACCCACCTCCTTTTTATGGGTATTTACTTCTCTATAAATGTGCCTTTCATAAATCTATTTTGGTTAATGCTCATATTATTAGGAATGGTAAAGGCATTCCAACTCAATATTTTGAAGTGTTAACAACAAAAACATCACACAAGGAAGTTGAAAAAAAATGAGATTAAAATAAGGTAAGTAAAATGTTATTCAAAATGAGATGATAGTACAATAGGAAGCCCTTGCATAAGTAAGAGAAGAAAAACAAAAAACTAGCCTAACTAAGTAATGTGGTATAAATAATCACATAAGAAAAACTAGAAAAATAATGAAATAACTATCTAATAGACTAGCAAACATGAGAAATACATACTCTAACACCCTCCCTCAAGTGAAGATAGAGGATAATAATAGCCAAAAAAGAAATAATTACATATCCACAGTATGAGTCCTAGTAACTAGGCTTGATAAGGTACTCATGTACAATATGTATCCATGAAATAAAGAAGGAAGATGTTCTCATGAACACCCCCCAAGGACAACTACTAAAACCCCAAGCATTCCATCCAACTCAAGGAATTTTGGTGATGAAAAAGGCTTCATAAAGATGTTTGAAACCTATTACTAAGTCAGAATGTACTCCAAACTAAGAAATCCATCTTGAATGTGTTAATGAATGAAGTTCATATGTACCTCAATGTGTTTGGTCTACTAGTACTCAACTAGGTTGTGGGATATGTGAATTGCACTCTGGTTATCACACCAAAGTACAATGGGTGAATCTTGTGTGAAGCCAAATTCTGTTAATAATTGATGAAACCAAAGAATATGTTAACTTTTTGTAATTGTTTCCCTATACTCAACCTCTATAGATTAAAGTGTAATATCATTTTGATTCTTGCATAACTAAGCAATAGATGAAGAACAAAGATAAAATATGTATCCAAAAGTAGAACACCTATCATCAAGATAACCTGTCCAATCTGAATCATTATACCCAACCAACTGAGTAGAACCCCTAGTGTAGTGTAATCCAATGTGATTAGTGCCTCAAAAATATCATAAAATCCTTTTAGTATCTTGCTAATGACTATCATGAGTATCATGTGTAAATATAGATACAATCCCAACTATAAATGAAATGTTGGGGTGAGTATGGATCAAATACATAAGACTCCCAACCATTTGATTATATAATGTAGGATCACAAAGAGGAGTAGTACAAGTGGCAGTGAGAGTCACTCTTGACTGAAAAGGAGAAAGACCTGGCTTATACTCAACCATGTCAAAATGTTGAAGAAGATCAAGGATGTAATTATGTTGACTCAAATAAATCTTTGTATCTAATTTTGAAATCTATTAACTAAGGAAAAAGTGTAAATTATCAAGATCTATCATGTCAAACTGTGTTGAAAGTGCTTATTGAATATTCTAAATCTAAGAAAAAGAACTACTTGTCATAATCAAATAATCAACATACAAGATCAATATAATACTGTCCTCCTCAATATGTTGAATATACACTTTGGGATTAGAATGACAACAAATAAATCTAGTGGAGAGAAGAAATGAATACATCTTCTCATAAAAATCTTGAGGGGTCTATTTGAGACCATAAAGAGACCTCCTAAGTCAACAAATAAGATAAGAACCATGAACAAACCTAGCAAGTTTGTTTCATATAGATTTATTCATGTAATTATCTATGTAAGAAAACACACTTAACATCTATTTGATACACTGGCCAATACTATGATTCAACAAGAGAAAGTACAAGATGAACTTAATCCATCTTAGCAATGTGCACAAAATTCTTAGAGTAGTCAATATATTTGACCTTTTTGAGAACCCCTTTGCAACAAGATGTGCCTTATAATTATCAATGGACCATCCATTGCATAATTAGTGTGGTAAATCCAATTTCACCTAACCAACTTTCTTCCCTTAGGAAGAGTGACCAAATCCCAAGTATGATTCTTCATCAATGAAGAATACTCATCTATCATCTCATCATCCCACTCATGTATCCCATCAGCATGTGAAAAATACTATGGATCCCCAAATAATGCCTAAATGAAATTCTAGTACATGTAGAAAGTGTACGATGATTTTGAATGGGTACAAGATCCTATATGAAAGGTGTTGCCTCAAAAACTATAATATGATCCCACTTAGGCATAATGGAAATATCAATGTGAGTAGGATTCTAAACCTCTATAACCTCTTTAGGAATATCTTGAACTAGCTCCTCAAATAAAGAATCCTCAAGAGGAGGTGATGAATCATAAAAATAAGAAGAAAAAGGTATGGAAGAAGATGAGGAATCATGAGATGTGAAGTGTTCATCAAATTTTACATGTGTTTGAAAATAAACATCATGAGTATCAAGATCTAAAAGATGATAAGCTCTCATGTCCTTTCAATTCCCTACAAAAATCAAAGGTTTGCTCTTCTTATCCAATGTTTTCCTTTTCTTTGGTATAAATGCCCAAAAAAGACTCCTAAAGACTCAAAAGAATAAGACATCGGGTTTAGTTCTAGACCAAGCCTACTCCAAAGTCAAATGCTCAAGTGTTATGCGTGGTGTGTAATTTTGAATGTAGTTTGCACTATTAACTACCTTTGCCCAATAGATAAGAGATAAATCCCATGAATGCATCATGTAGTTATCTATCTCTTTCAAAGTTTAGTTATTTTGTTATACTAAGCCATTATAATATGGAGTATGTGAAACAAAATACTAATGAACAATACCATGAGCTACCAAAAAATTAGAGAACTCTCGAATGAATTACTCCCCCCATTATCTATGTGAAGCTTCTTGATGCAACTAGAAGACTATTTTGTTGGATGGTGGAGCCTGATATTATTTTTAATGCCCAGTTCCTGATAGGGGGTGTGGGGGGAAATTCCCCCCACTATGGTTCTCAAAATAAAATTTTATTAAAAATGCACTATAAAATATTGTAATTTTTTAGTAAATGTTGATGACAAAAATTGCACTTGATTCTAATCAATCAACAATGGGAAATTTCAAGCTGTGGGACATTGCAGCTTGAAACAACCAAAAGCTGGTCTCTTCTTTTGTATTAAGTGTTTGGGGAAAAGGAATAGGAAATTAAATAGAAACACAAATGCAAGAAATAAAACCTAACTATGGCGATGCACCTAAGTGTAATCCTAATCCTAACCTGAGCACAGTGAGACTATATATAGGATTCAATTACATTTAAGAGCAGACAAGTGCATGATCAATGTAAAAGATTGAAATAATAGAAATAGAGGCTCACAATAGAGACTTCTTTTGCTGAGATATAGGATATGTCAACAAAGGCATAGTGTTCAATCTTCTTAATAGAATCTTTCAATCACATAAGAGGCGCAGAAATCACGTACAGTTATGTAAAACTTTCGACTCAAGAAAATGAGACAAAAGTAAATGACATTCCTAATCACAACTTTAGAAAATCCACAATTTAGACTACTTTTGCAAATGACACAGATAATATCAACCAAGACATAGAGTTCAATCTTCTTAATTCATTCAGCCATATAAAAGGCACAAAAACATGCACAGTTACATCAACTTTACAACTAAAGAAAAAGAGACAAAAGCAAATGATACTATTCAGTCAAAAACTCTAGTAGTCCCAAAACTATAGAAAGTCCTCCTTTTTTTCTTTACAATTCTTCTTCTTTTATAGCCTCAGATGTCTCATTCCATCATCCCCTTTCTCACGCAATTCTACCTCATCCTTAACTCAAGGGACAAATAGATGGTGCCTTCAATGCCTTGGATGCATCTTGGTCTTATCAAGAATTACCTTGACTATGGCATGGTGATTCATGTCTAGTACCTATTTAGCTGCTTAACTGTCTATTCTGCCTCTACCTATAGGGGACAAATAGATGGCCCTTTTAATGTTTGCAGGCTCCACAAATCTACCTGATGAACTGTTCCATCTACCATAAATAACTCCCACCGAATTTCCCACCATATCGCTTAGTGGCAACAGATAGACAAGACACTCTATTCTATTGAAATGGGAGAGGACACTTAGTCAATTTCCTAAAATCCTCCTCATTGCTTAGATAGCACCAGAGAATGACACTTGGTGCTTTTCACCTGATTTATCAAAGACATACAACATTTTCTGCTTTCTATATATTTTGCTCAGGAATGCTCTACCTTTGACACTTGTCACAATATACTTCTTCGATATTTAGCAGTTTTAACAAAATAAAACTCATCACATTCCTTGCTCGAGCAACTTTTAAAAGGGGGATGGATGCATGTGGTAGTCTTCACATGTTTCCACTTGGAACTTCCATAGACCTTTGAAGTAACACCTGGGACCCACCACAATCTTTATTCAGAAATTAAGCTTGAAGATGGTCTCTCAAAAGTTGACACGTGGTGACTTCTACTACTCTTGGGAAGATATGTGGCATCTTTCACTTCTCTTACTATGGGTATGTGGCACCTTCCACTATTTTCAGGGATGGAGTAGAAAGGGGCTCAAAGAGAAACACTTGGCAGCCTCCGCTGCTCTTCAACACTTTAACAAAATGAAATGATGCCTTTCTACATTGAACCAAAGCATTAAACCAAGGTGTTGAACCAAAGTCTCTCAGATGCTGACATGTGGTGACTTCCACTTTCCCCTAAAAAAGGTAGTTCAAGGCCTTTCGTGACTGCCACCTGGCGCTTTCCACTACTCCCTGCTACTTAGCTTGTTGAAGACCTTTGTTAAAAAATAGATGAAACACAGGTGCCAAAATGAGATACAGATGTTGACATGTGGTGCATTTTGATTAGTTGTTATTAGATACATGGCACATTCTATGGCCCTATTGAAAGCTATGAAAAGTGTCTTGGATGATGCCAGTTGGCTGGCTCTATGTTTCAGAAAGTGACACTTAGTGAATTTCATTACTTTTCAATACTTAGGAAAAAATGAAATGAAGGAAATGAAAAAAGGGAAAGAGAACCTATGCTTGAACTACGCCACTTGGTAGCTTCCTCTACACTTTGACACTTAGTTAAAAAAAAAACCTGTGCTCTACTCCAAAACTCTATCGCCACGACCAAGGTATGCGGGAACCAAAGCTACATTACTCGATTGAAAATTTAAAAATGACGTAGAGTAAAAAAATTACTCTAAAATTAATGGTGACCCTCAAGACTTTTGAGCCTCCTCAAAAAGAATCACCACTCCCACTCTGTCAAAATTCAAAAAATTTATAGCTTCAAAAGTGTTGTCTGGTAGATGGACCATTCATGGTCAGATAACCCTTGCTTGTTCTGCAATTCAATGAAAGCTAAATCAAGGTTAATGATTTCCTTGTGCAAAAAAGTTTTCAAAATATAGACTATAGCTTTTAGTTTGAATTCCAGTTGAGAAATAAGAACCAGAATAGCTTTGACTTTTGATACTGAGGAATCATCTCACATCTTGGAAAATTATTTGATCTTTCTACTTGGCTAGGAACAATGGTTCAATTTGATCAACCATCAGCACTGTGTTGTCATCCAAAAATGGAGAAGGGAGGCCTAGTTGTACTAGATATTCAATATGTTGTCTCATCTCACCAAGGCCTTCTTTCATGACTTTGAGAAGCTCTTTGCAACTGTTGGCCGTGGCATTGCAACTGAGCACCTCATTGACCCATTTTGTGGTGGCCATCCTGTCAAGGATTCTCGTAGCTACCAATGTCACATCCATTGTGTTATAGAGATTTTGCAATAAGGTCTGGGAGTTTGTGACTCTGTTAGAGACTGTAGCCAGAGTGCTTTGCACTGAATCTTCCACCTTCTCCCACAATTGTTGTGCATTGAGCAGGAAGGTGAGAGATGGCCTGAGCTGGATAATCTCTAAGGAGATTCTTTCCCATATTGACTCATAGAGCTCCTTTACCAGTTGCATCACTCTGACACCTCCTAGTCTATTGGCTAGCTCTATTATCATTTGTGCCACTTTTTACTGCTCTGCTTGGAACTGGGCTTGAAAAGTTACAGTATTATTTTGTTCCTCCAGTAGCCTCTGCTATGATTGGGTAACTTGTAGCTAAAGTCCTTCGACTCTTCCCTATAACACTACATTCTCCCGCCTAAGGTTTATTGTTGCATCTTTTGCAAATGTGAGCTCTACTTTTAATGAATCATTTTAGGCCTGAGCCACCTGATGAGTCTGAAGGGAAATAATATCTTGAAACTATTTATTTAGGCTTGTTATTTCATTATCTCTCTTATTTATTTCTTTGGCCAAACTGCTATAGTTTGCCTTTTCTTTGGCCAAATCAGCCTCCATCTTCTGTAGTCTTCTTGATATTTTCAAATAATCTTTTGTGACTACAGAAGTGGATTCTATCAAAAGCTAAAATCTATCCTTGGGCCTGAATAGGGACATATCAATGGCCACGATGTTCATTTTATAATCCTCTGGCTGCATTTGCTCACTTGGCTTGACAATGTTGGGTGACAAATGGGTCACCATCAACTGCTACTAAATAGGGTCAAATTGTGACCACAAGTGTGGAACAGCCAATGCTTTATTCTCTTTAGTTCTCTTTTTCTCCAATCGAGCTCCTCTTGCCTTCTTAGCAGCATTGGCCTACATCTAGAAGGTGGAAGGGGATGCAATATGTCCTCTCACAAAAGGATATCCTTGTGGTAGGCCATATTGGATAGCCATTGGTTCGTTAGGGGTGAGCTGAAGGGGCATCTTTCTAGGAACAAAAGGGGAGAAATGGGGTAACATTAGGGCTTGAGGCACCAAGGATGGGGTGAATTACGAAATGGGGATGGCAGAGGTGATAGGAGGTTTCATTTGGCTAGAAACAGACTGAGAGGGGGGAGGAGTGATACTTACTTGAGGGGAAGTTGTAGTGCTTTGCACTTGGCACTATGAAGGTTCTTCTTTCTCCTTTGAATTTGTTTGGAAATACACCCTCTTTCTCTTCCTGGGTGTCTCTGCCTCTAGCTACGTCTACTTCCCTTCCACCTCTACTACTGTCAGTGGTGCATGTGGAGAACCAGGGACTTTGATCACTTCCAATGATGGGGAAGATTTTGATGGTGAGGACACCACACTCCTTTGTTGTTCCATGGTGTTAAGAGGTTGGGGTCAAGTTGACGTAGTGATTACAGCTGTAGCTTGCTTTGAGGCCTGTGGTCATTAGCTTGGTCCCGCTCTAGCTTCCCACCCTATACCGAGTATTGGCAATTGACTTGTTTCTAGGCTAGATACAGGGGAGGGATGACACTCATCCTAGAGTTCCTCTCATCTTTCATCTGAATCTATGCCTTCAAAAGTGTGGGTGGTTTGAGAAATTTCCTGCCTATATTTCCAATAGGTCTCAATCTTATCTATATCCCAACCTTTGTTCTTCAACATCCTTCTCAAATCAGAAGTCATACTGACTTTGAGATCATAATCCCTCTACTTATCATAGAAGGTTTCCCATGGCCTGTTCTATGGCTGAGGCAAATCTGTTAATTCAACATAGAGACCAAGAGCATCTTCTGTAAGGTTTTTTTGGTCTCCCAAAAAGGGTGACCTTCATGTGCAATCCTGGCCCCAATCCTATTGGTCCTTACCACAGAAGCTATATAATCACTTGGGTTGTATACCCATTTTTCTTTGACTAACAAGAACCCTAGGAAGGCTAGTTTTCTTAGCAGCACAGTCTCATCATCTCTAGATTCTAAACTCATGTTGCCTACCATCCACGAGAGATTGTACATTTTTCTCTTCTTCTTTCTAGAGCCATACTCATTGTCAACTACTGACACCTACCTGGTGACTTCCAAGAATGCCAACCTAAGAGTTAAGGTCTTTGGTAGCAACACTAGTTCTCCATAAAATTCATGAACCCTTATGATCGTGTGATGGGATCCAAAATAGAAGTCATACGGAATTAGGCAACTGACCAGGAGGTTTGTAACACTTGGAAATAGCTTGTTTATGATAGGTTCAGGGCTAAGGCAACAAAGAATGGGGGTAACAAATAGTTCCCAAAAATCATATAGGTCACTAGTTCTTAATAAAATGTGTGTCCATGTAGACACAAGAATGGTCCTTTGGGGGTCAAAAGCTAGGTCATACAGATTCAGATTCATATGTTAAGTGAAAAGGTCAGGGTTCTAATACAATATGAGATGGAACAAATAAGAGGAATACCTGAATACCCCTTTTGATCTGAACTGGGTAAGTTGTTCTACTATTGAAAAGGCGATGTGCTCTGAGAAGTCAAGTTGATACTCCTGAGTCTTATCGACTATCTTCAGCCTAAAAAGGATGGTCATTTGTTCTGCATACACTGCCATGTCATCCTTCATGCCAAAGATGAGAGCCATCATTGACAACGCTTCTTGGCTAGCTGGCATGAACTAAGTTCTTGGTGAAGGGAGCATGGGTACCTTTGAATCACCATCAGCCATTTGTAACTTAGACCTCAAAAACCTTGTCTGAGTGTTGACGTTCACCCATGTTCTCTGCATCCTATCAATAGTGGGGAATGTAGCAGTATTGTCATAATGCAGGGCTAGCATGTCCTTGATAGCTTGTGGTGTGATTTGTAGCATGAAGGGACCATGTTGAATGGTGTAAGATGGTGCTTAGAGCAAGTCCATGCATAATTTAATCAAATCAAGGCATGGATGCACAGCTAAGACAATGAATTGAGTCAGTTGTGAGGTCCATATCCTCATTTTGAACATCTCGTATTGCCTTACTCTGGCTCTTTGAAGACACCTTTGGTGTGCCCCTTCTCTAAGATTCTTACTACTGGTTCTTTGCAAGATCAAGTCCATGATTCCATCTATGTAATCTTTTACCTTTGAGGGATCACTGGCTTGACCAACTCCCATAATTTTGGTTCTTGGATAGGTTCTCGATAGTTGTGCAGGAGCTACAACATATGAATTACTAGCTAGCAACCTATCAAGAGATCTAGGTGTCCCAGCTCCTTGTTGTGAAGATGATGTTCTTTCCATCTCTATATCCTTTATGAAATACCTGGTATGAACTTTGTGTAAAATAGAAACATGCTTGCTGAAGTAAATTTTATTGGGCACTAACAATCACAATGAGTAGGATATTTTTATAGGTGCAAGAATGCTTGAGAGTTTGTAAACTTTGAAACTTGCTAAGGGATATTTATGGACTTATCAAGTCATAAATAACATTAAATTTAGATGACCGTTAGTAGATCCTACTTAATCTTTAGGAAACAGCAAGGTGGACATGCTATGCAAGTTATGGTGCAAGGTACCTTAGAGATTTCAAAAGATTTGGAAAGCATTTAATGTGGAAAAATTTAAAGAATTAAAAACTTTCTAAACCGCCAACTCTGTGTTTAAAACACTTAATTTAAAATAAAAGTGGGAAAACAACAACAGAAAACAAAACAATGCGGGAATCAAAAACTACCTAACTACATTAATTAAGCATCCTTATCTCCCTCCAGGATCAAAAACAAAATTTTTAACATCTTCTTTATGACAAGCCAACTTATGTTGCCATATAAGTGATTGAAACGAGTATATCTTTGGTGAAATGTCCTCTATGTAGGCCACATGGATTTGCCTGCATGTGAGTGAGTCTAAGTCAAACCTACTTTTGACATCCATAAGCTCTTCTTGTCCTTGAAAGCCTGTTGAATACTAGTTATTTATGTTGTCGTGTCTCATCAAGAAATTGATGGCTATTGGTTCTTCATTCTATGTCTTTTGATATCCATCATCTTTTGGCTTATCTCCTTCTGCCTCAATTTTGGGTTATATTGCATCATCATGCTCCTTGATGACTTCAACCTCTTGAAAAGATAAATCTAAAAGCTGGCATCCCCTCTGTATACTCAGTTGAGTTTTAATGTTGTCTTTTCCACATTTGGCCAGTTCATAGCCTTCTTGAAGAATAGTGTCACCTGTCTCAATGACTTGATCAAGGAAGTGTCCATGCTCCTCCATATCTTCTTGCAAAGTGAGGAAAAAGTCAGAAATGATATCCTCCTCATCTGAGGTTAAGGCAAAAGCTTGTGACTTATCCTTTGGTTCATCGAAGGGTGCTTCTATGGTGATTTCCTCCTCATCTGTACTCATGAAATCTTCTTGACTAAACATGAACTGAGCATATTCCTCTGCATACTTGTTTGCTTCTTCCAAAATATATTCTTATTTGAAAAGGGATAAATAAGAAGGCTGTGATGAAAAACAAGAAGCTTCTTGAAGAGTGGAAGGGACTTGAGGGGAAAGTGAGGGTTTGGAGTCCTCTTCCCTTATTGCTAACATAGACTCGGCATTATTGGGGAAATGACCTTGACAGGTTTGACCTGGCTTATGAATAGGGGTGGCATATGACTGATATGGAATTTGTGGTGGTGGGTATGTAGTTTGATAGACTTGGTAAGGCTATCTCTCATGAATGCTCAACTTCTCTTCTAGAAACGCAATCAATCCACACACATCCAACATCTCATATGTAAGCCTTTGCCAATTTGCTCTTTCAATGGGATCCCATTCACTTTTAATCATATCTACTGCATCCCTTACTTGATGGATGACATGATTAGGAATTTCTTGGCCACATCCCTTTCTGTTGTCAAGCTCCAATACATACTTTTTATATCCCAGTAATGCTTTTTTGAAGGTGAAAATAAGATTAGGTTGAGCATGGGATGTGACATATTAGGGAGGTTGGGTATAATACTGGTATAGCTCATGACCATATGCACCCTTGTTACTTGACAAAATTCCATGAGAAACTTGATCTTGATTAAAAATATATGGAGAATAAGACTCATAGCTATGAATAACAGAATTATACATACCAAACTGTGATTTCTTGATGATACTGGACTGCTTAATTAGCTGATTTGACTTAGAGTCACCGTTGGTGTTGATAAAACAAAAACCTCCAAAGGTTAATTGGCTAAAGAACACAAAAAAAATTCTTCAACTCCTTGAAATATTGGTCCCACTGGGCATGACAAAAACTAAATTTCACTTGATTCTAATCAATCAACAATGGGAAATTTCAAGCTGTGGGACATTGCGGCTTGAAACAACCTCCAGATTTTAGAGAAGCTGGTCTCTTCTTTTATATCAAGTGTTTGGGGAAAAGGAATAGAAAATTAAATAGAAATGCAAATGCAAGAAATGAAACCTAACTATGGTGATGCGCCTGAGTGTAATCCTAATCCTAACCTGAGCACAATGAGACTATATATAGGATTCAATTACATTTAAGAGCAGACAAGTGCATGATCAATGTAAAAGATTGAAATAATAGAAATAGAGGCTCACAACAGAGACTTCTTTTGCTGAGATATAGGAGATGTCAACAAAGGCATAGTGTTCAATCTTCTTAATAGAATTTTTCAATCACATAAGAGGCACAAAAATCATGTCCAATTATGTAGAACTTTCGACTCAAGAAAATGAGACAAAAGCAAATGACATTCCTAATCACAACTTTAGAAAATTCACAGTTTAGACTAATTTTGCAAATGACACAGATAATATCAACCAAGGCATAGAGTTAAATCTTCTTAATTCATTCAGCCATATAAAAGGCACAGAAACATGCACAGTTACATCAACTTTAAAACTAAAGAAAATGAGACAAAAGTAAATGATACTATTCAGTCAAAAACTCTAGTAGTCCCAAAACTATAGAAAGTCCCCCTTTTTTTATTTACAATTCTTCTTCTTTTATAGCCTCAAATGTCTCATTCCATCATCCCCTTTCCCGCGTAATTCTACCTCGTCCTTAACTCAAGGGACAAACAAATGGTGCCTTCAATGCCTTAGATGCATCTTGGTCTTATCAAGAACTGCCTTGACTACGGCATGGTGATTCATGTCTAGTACTTGTTTAGCTGCTTAGCTGCCTATTCTACCTCCACCCATAGGGCACAAATAGACGGCCCTTTTAATGTTTGTAGACTCCACAAATCTACCTAGTGAACTATTCCATCTACCAAAAATAACTCCCACCGAGTTTTCCTCCATATCGCTTAGTGGTAACAGATAGATGGGACAATCTATTCTATTGAAATGGGAGAGGACACTTAGTCAATTTCCTAAAATATTTCTCATTGCTTAGATAGCACTAGAGAATGACACTTGGCACTTTCTGCCTGATTTATCGAAGACACGCGGCATTTTTTGCTTTCTCTATATTTTACTCAGGAATGCTCCACCTTCGACACCTGTCACAATCTGCTTCTTGGATATTTAACAATTTTAACAAAATAAAACTCACCACATCCCTTGCCTGAGCAACTTTTAAAAGGGAGATGGATGCACATGGCAGTCTTTGCATGTTTCCACTTGGCGCTTCCATAGACCTTTGAAGTAACACCCACGACCCACCACAATCTTCATTCGGCAATGAAGCTCGAAGATGGTCTCTCAGAAGTTGATACGTGGCAACTTCCACTACTCTTGGGAAGATACGTGGCATCTTTCACTTCTCCTACTAGGGGTATGTGGCACCTTCCACTGTTTCTGGGGATGGAGTAGAAAGGGGCTCAAAGAGCAACACTTGGTAGCCTCTGCTACTCTTCAGCACTTAAACAAAATGAAATGACGTCTTTTTGCATTGAACCAAAGCATTGAACCAAGGTGTTGAACCAAATTCTCTTAGATGCTGACACATGGTGACTTCCACTTTCCCCTAAAAAAAGGTAGTTCAGGGCCTTCCGTGACTGCCACCTGGCACTTTTCGCTACTCCCTACTACTTAGCTTGTTGAAGACCTTTGTCAAAAAATAGATGAAATGTGGGTGCCAAAATGAGACACGGATGCTGACATGTGGTACATTCTGCTTAGTTGTTATTGGATACATGGCACATCTGCGGCCCTATTGAAAGTTATGAAAAATTTATCGAATGATGCCAGCTGGTCAGCTTCGTGTTTTGAAAAGTGACACTTGGTGACTTTCATTGCTTTTCAATACTTAGGCAAAAATGAAATGAAGGAAATGAAAAAAGGGAAAGAGAACCTATGCTTGGACTATGCCACTTGGCAGCTTTCACTGCACTTTGACACTTAGCCAAAAAATAAACCTACACTCTGCTCTAAAACTTTGCCGCCATGACCAAAGTATGCAGGAACCAAAATTGTAGTGCTCGACTAAAAATTTAAAAATGACGTAGAGTAAAATATTACTCTATAGTAAATTTGGATTGTTCACTATTAGGTTGTAGATCTAACGATATAAATTATATTTTTGAATTTTTTCCTTATATATAACCCTCCTTTTGATATGAGGGTATTTTAATTATGGAAATATACCATATGTGAGTGAAGAGGATATTACAATGGTTGTATTCTAGGTTTTTTCCTTCATTTGTTGGACTGAATAATAAGGAAGATTAGTTGTTTATATTTGAATGTAGCCCATATTGGGTGAACCACATTAAATTTGTGTCTCTATTATGTTTTTTTTCTACATTTTAATTCCATCTTTAATTCATTAATATTGCTCTATGTTATGTATTCCTAACACGTTTCTCAATGAAATCCTTAAAGAATTTGAAGTGAGCAAATACATCACTCTTTTACTTGAGGAAATAAACCCAAGTACACCTTGATAAATTATCAATAAAGTTAAGTGTATACTTGAATCTATTTAAAAGAGTAGGAAAAACCATCAACTCACTATACACAAGCTTAAGTGGTGAAGAAGCTCTCATGGACATACCCTTAGGAAATGGATCTTGGTGTTGTTTCCCTAATGCACAACTAGGGAAAACTCCATCAAGACATGAAATTGTAGGAAGACCCTCTACCATACTACGAGTGATCAACTCCTTCAAATATCTATAATTAAGATGTCCAAATCTCTCATGACAAATCCTACTATTAGAATCTATATGAGAAATTAAACACATTCCTAAAAGAGGAGTATCATCAAAAACCTCAAAATAATAGAGTTGATAGCTATGATTAATAACACCCTATGTAATAAGTGTGTAGATCTAATAAAGCTCAAACTTCATCACTCTTGGTGTGAAATTCATTATCTTACCCTAACCAAAATGGAAAATTTGATAAACTAAAAGAAAATTGGCGGTGATGTCTAGAACATATAATGCATCGTTGATGTGGCCACTATCTAGTTGTATGTCACCCTTCCCCTGAATAGAAATAACAGAAGAATCTCCAACCTCAATGTTGGAAGTATAAATCAAACCTAGAGATACAAATGACTCCTTAGAAAAAATCATATGGTGTGAAGTACCAACATCTCAAACCCAACTTTTTAAAATAGGTGATTGTCATCTCTCAAAAATATTACGTGCTTTCCCATGCTCATGAGATGGAGAAGGAGTGGAGATATAAATCTTGTGTTTCTTAATGACATCCTTTAGGGTTTGCATTCTCTTGAAACACCTAGAATATTCATGACCAGTCCCTCCATAATAAAAGCATGATAGGTTAGACTTATTATTAGACTTGGAAGATGATTTGGGTTTAGATGTATTGGTGTTGGGCTTAGGTGTATTTTGATATGGAGGAGTGTTTTTCTTTTCACTCTTTTTTCCCTTATTTTTAAGATGTGATGCTATTAATACCTTTTGAGAGGTGGAAGACTCAAGGTGAGATAATTTGGATTCTTTCCTAGTAAGTCTCTCACAAAACAACTCTAAATATAGCATTTTGAATATGATACCTAAAGCATCCATGCTAAAGGAAAAGGTGGAAGAAAATATTTGGAATGGACCACTCAATTTAGACAAAATCAAGTACGCACACTCTTCATCTTTCTTATCTCATCCACTCCCCTTAAACTATGTCAAAAAATGCTTAAACTTAGTGAGGTAGTATACAATAGAGGCAAAGTCATCCAGATTGAGTGAAGTAAGCTCCACTTCAAGCTGCATGGCTCTCAAGTGATCTAATTTCCCAAATAAACACGTTAGCTTAGCCTATTTATTGAATTATGTATCACACCCATCCAAATGAAACAACAAACTATAACTCACACAAATCTTTATTAAACCCATACGTTATTCAGACTTATATTAGTGCTAAAAATTTTCAAACTCTCATGTAAATTTTGGTTGAGTTTCATTCATTAGGGACCATAATCCTTTACATTTTATGATTGTTTCCATTCAAGGTCTCTGTGTATGGTAATTGTGTGTAGTCAAAGGCTCATAATGTTTAATTCCATAAGTAGAATCCATTCTAGTAAATCACCAAAGAGCATAAAGAATGTAAAAGAGTGCACAAATCGACACTATGATAACCCCCTAAAAGATTGTATTAAGGACCCCCCCCAACTTTGGCACTTTATAAAAGTAGTGATTTTTTACAAATTAATGACACCAATAAATATATAATTGAAAACCATACACTTTAAAAAAAAATAGAACTCAAATCTAAGCTATGGTTCAAAAGTTAGAGGCTTTATGAATTCCCACAAATGGGTCAAAAACAATAAAAAATACACTAGAAACATATTTTAGTGACCAAAAGGGAATTAATGGTAGGCATCCAACCACTTGTTAGAATTGAGATCAAATCAAAAAATTAGAAAATCCAATCAAAGTGAAAAAAGATTAGCTAGATGACCTCTATGCTCATAAAAGTTAATGATACTTCCTCTTTAAGGGGAAATATAACTTGTAAAAGAAAATAATGGAAAAAATAGTTATTTTTCAGAGAGAAAAGAAGTGTATTACTATTTTGTTTATCACTTGGAAGGGAAAGGTGCTTCCAATGAACTTACAAGACTATGTGAAAGAGGCGTTATCTCTACAATTGCAAATCAAAAGGTGGACCTCCACATAGATCAGAATGGCAAGGCAAGTGTAAGGCACCAATATTTTCTTCCACTTCTAACTCTTTGATGGGTGCTATGTAGACCTATTACTTGAAGAGGATGCTAAAAAATATCCCCCTCCAACTCTCTAAGATGTAGACCAACTTCTCCTCTACGTCATTTCTCTTCATAGAAGATTCCCACACTCAGCTTCCAATGCTCTAGCTCAGCTTTCAACACTCTAGCAGATAAATATCAGATCTAAAGCAAATATCTATGGAAAACACAACAATGTAGTAGCATAAAAGAGAAAATAAAATGAAACTTAGTCCTCTCTAAATGTCATGCAGTCCCAGAAATCTCCACACATACCAAGTGCAGATGAAGCATAGGTATCAAAGGTCCATTCAAAAGATAAATAATGAAAATTCCAACATAGATTTGACCCTCTTAGTTTCCAAAGAAGACTCTATGCAAGATTTGAGGACATTAGATTTCTAAGCACAAACCTCTAAAAGTAGAATGTAGGTTTTTACCACACTTCTATGAAGAGAAAATGTGTAGTTTGATATGTAGGTATGACATTCCAAATTTTATTGTTCCATCAGATCCTCCTTGCTCATAGTCCTACCAATACTTCCTTCCCATTTATGACATGTATTTAAGGCTTCCAATGTATTAGATAAAAGATGCCTTTAAAAAATATCAACACCAGGTCTTTATGGATAAATAAAAAATTATTGAGCACAAAAAAACCTTCCCACATTGCTAAAGAAAAAGGTCAAGACACCACTTGTTGGGAAGAAGACAACACAACAATGGTGATAAAAACCAATGCCTATGCAAATGTGTCTTCCAATGCAGAATGCAAATATGCATATCTGGTAAACAAAAACTCCAAATGTTATCCTCCAAAGATCTTCCATGATATCTTTCTTCAATGCTTCAGGTTACAATGTGTCTAAAAAAGGATATCAAGTAATAATAGATGAATTATCTAAAAATTAGCTATAAGTATGGTTTCAACTCTACAATGATCTGGTACCATGCTAAAAATGGTAAAGACATTCTAACCTAAGATTATGAAGTGTTAACAACAATAATATCACACAAGGAAGTTACAAATAAATGAGATGCAAAACAAGACAATTCAAATGTTATTCAGAATGAGATGCTAGTACAATAGGAAGCTCTTGCATAATTAGGCAAGGCAAAATAAAGAACTAGCCTAACTAAGCAATGTAGGATAAATCCTCATATAAGATAAACTAGTAAACAAATGAAATAACTAGCTACTAGACTAGCAAACACGAGAAATACATACTCTAACATATAATTCAATATTTTATTTTTTATTACAATATTTTTATTGCTTATGTTTTATTTCACTTCTACAACATGATTTCTCTTCTAAATATTTCATTTTACATGTTAAAAATATTCATGCATTTGTATCTAGAAAGTTTTGGATCCTTGATTGTGGAATTATCCGACCTATAAGAAATTAAAGAATATCCCTAGATTTAGTTTTTACCTCTCATAATTTTCTATTGATAATACCCCTTCCCTTTTCACCATTCAAATCAAAATACTGTCTATTTTCAATAAGTATCATACTTACCCATTTTTCATAACATTTTTTTACCCCTTTTAAATTCTACCCCTTATATGCTAAATGGAACATATCATGTACACCACTCAATTGGTGTTTTCCTAATACATTATTTTTATTAAAAGGATTTTCAATGCATTCAAACCTATTCTTAATTACCTCTAGGAACTAATCATGAATTATAAATCTTTAACCAGTTGTAATATTTTTAACCCTGGAAACCTCTATTTGATCAATTACCACATTAGCTAGGAAATCTACAACTATGTCATGGATGCTTGTAAATTAATATTACATTCTATTTTTTATTGAATTGGGGATTCAACAAAGGCATGATCTTATGTTAGTGGAAAAAATACTAATATGAAGTGTCTATATAGATAGTGTTAACTTGAACAATGAAAACCATTTTATGTTTATTGATGGCTAATTAATTGCATGTACTTTTTTGCATTTCTATTATATGTTTTACAACCATTTATCTATGTTTTTTTCACCATTGCATGTTGTACAAACAGCTTTGTTGCATTTTTAAAATGTCATATGTTGACATGACCTATTTAGCACAAATTAAGATGAAAAAACATAAATATTTGAAGAAAAAAACTATAAATTTCTTTATGTTGCATTGGTATTGAAAATTTACCAAATAAATAACATGTTCTCTAATATATTGCATAATCTAGATTTCTTCACTTTATGCAATGTTTAATAGAAATTAATTTTTAATATGTTTTGAATTTGATGTTATATTAATTCCATGCAAATAAACTTGTACCTTTGATTTTATAAAAAACTTTTCAAGTGCTAAATTTATTTGTTATTTTTGATAATGAATCTATATATTTTTTACCGATTCCATTTTTTTTAGTAAAAGTTAGAAATGGCTATTGAAAATATCATGCATTGTAATCATATATGCATTCAACATTTTTTTTCATTTGAATTACGAGTATTGATAATGAAATTTGAGGACCATGAATTATAGCAAAGGTGAAAAAAATTTAAGATCTAATTCTTGCAATGATTTTAATGTATCTTGATTAAACTTGTATCTAAGTAATTCAAGAAATGTTCTATCTACAATAGATTTATTTGTAAATAGTATTTAATTTTTATTGATACTTGGCTTAATAGACATGATTTATTATAGTTTAAGGTTTGAGAAAGGAATTTATCTTTCTTAATCTCCACTATTCAAATAGATTTAGTTTAGGCCAAAGAATTTTAAGAATATTCTCTAACTTCTAGGATTTATCCTTGTGACCTTTTAAGGCTTGAATAAAAACCTAAGAATCCCCTTTGATTTTCAAAAATGATATACTACAATCCAAAGCTAACTCAGTTCCTACTACAAGGGCCTGAGCTTCCACTTCATTATTAGTTCCATCAAGCAGGTTCAAAGAGATATCTCTTATTAAGGAACTACTACAATATTTGATAACACACCTAGCCCTTTAAGCTCTTGGATTGCTTCTACAAACCCCATAAAAATTTAGCTTAAACCAACCTAGTCGTGGAGGAGTCCAGACTTCTTTATTTTTTTCCCTCTTATTCTTCTTATCTACTATTGACCCTTTAATGGTGGGGGGTGCTTAATATTTTTCCATTTAGCACACATTTTCATATCCCATTGAGTCAAGAAACCTTATTTCCTTTGCATTTGCATTGAAACCACTTCAAATATAGATAACTCCATTTCCCTTAAAATTACATGAAGTGAACATTCTCTATCCTCAAAGATGCAAGAATTTCTTTCTTTCTAAATTTTTCAAATAATAATAAATGGACTACATCTCCATAAGCTATATAGTGAATGCTTCACATCTGCCACCACCAAGAGGAAAAGGCCTAAAAAAGAGTGGGAGGGCAAGGCCAAGTCCAATTTAATTTATTACATAACCAAATCCAGCACTAATTAGCAAAGGAATAATTAAATAAAAGGTGATCCATAGTTTCTTCCTCTTGTTTACACATACAACATCTCAACGGCCCTATAAAATCCATTTTCTTGAGATGGTCTTGGGTGAGAATGCAACTCTAAACCACCAACCATGCAAAGGCCCCTACTTTTTGAAGTCCTTCCTTACCCCAACATAGCAAATTTTCCCAAGTTAGAGAAACATTCAATGCTTCAATCGTTTGATAACCTATTTTTACTATATAAGCACTAATTTTATCTCTAATACAATGTAGTTGATCTTATTTATTATTGATAGATATTTTCCTTAGCAATAGACCTTATTCCAATGCCCTTACTTCAGCCTGTGGGATTGGAAGATCCGATAGGCTTTTCCACCTATAGACTAATCACAACTCATTAGAATGAATATCTAAGTAATCCACCACCTTGGACCCCCAAAGATTTTGAAATAAAACTTTGACTTCCATTCCTTCAAAATTTTCTACCCTAGGGCAATGCCCATTCCAAGAATCCTACTAGAAGTCTACTTTCCTCCCATTATTTATTGTCTATGAAACATGATGAGATATGATCATTCTAAATTTTAGCAAAAAATTCCAAACATGGGAACCTCTGGGAGGATTATCTACTGAAACAATATTGTTTGGTAACTCAAAACCAAGATATTTGGCCCTAAGAAGTCTACACCATAGCCTATCTAAATCATTTAACATCTTCCAAACCAATTTAGCTCCCAAGACTAAATTCCTCCACCTCTCTAATTCCTTTTACACACCTTTTCCAATTTCATCAAAGGAATTTTATTATCCTCTCCAATCCCTTGCCATAGAAAATTTTTTAGAATCCTATTTAGCATTCTGAGTACTTGATCTAGTGGTCTCAACAAAGAGAAATAATAAGTATGAAGAGCACTAAGAATTGCATTAATCAAAGTGATCCTTCCTACCAAAGAGACCCACTTACCTTTGCAAGAACTTAGGAAAGCTTTAAATCTTATCAATGAATTCTCTCCATAATACAACTTTACCTACCATTTTAAATAAAGGGACCCCCAAATATTTTCTAGGAAGCTTTCCTATCTTAAAACCTAAGATTATTGCCAAATTAATTTCTTCTTATTTCAAACAATCGACAAAATAGATTTTAGACTTGCCTTCATTCACTCTTTAACCATAGGTGTCTTCATATTTTTTCAAAATCCTCTTTAACTTTGTGGCTTCCTCTACTACTACTTTATTGAAGAGAAAATTATCATCTACAAACTGATGATGAGTGAGATTATCCACTATTTAAAGACTTTGCAACCTACCTCTCTCCTTGGCCTCTCTTACCACTCTTCCTAGTTCTTCATCCATCAAGATAAAAATGAAAGGGGATAGGGGATCCCCTTGCCTTAAACCTCTATAAATTTAAAAAAATCCTGATGGACTACTCTTAACTAACACATAAAATTTGGGGCTCGAGACATAATTAAAAACCCAATCACACCATTCCAAGTTGAATCCAAATTTCTTTAAGATATTAAATAAGAACCTCCAATTCACCCTATCATAAGCTTTATTGATGTCCACCTTAACCATCATACCTCTTTTAATGGTAATACAAAATGGAATGAATAATTTCATGAGCCACAATTATCCCTTCTTGAATACTTCTACTAGGCACAAACCCAACTTGTTCTTTAGAGATCAAATTTTCATGCAGTGGTTTAAGTTTGTTTGTTATGGCCTTATAAATGATCTTATTCATCATATTACATAAATCCATAGGTCTATAATCACTAAAAGAGGCTTAAGTTTCCCCTTTAGGAAATAAATATAAAAATGTTACATTCAAATCTAAAGCTAATTTCCTCATTATTTTGGATTACTCCACCATCTGCCACACATCTTCTCCCAAAATCTCCTAAAAGAATTAAAAAAAGCTATTAAGAATCCATCAAGACCTAGAGCTTTATCCTTAGCCATAAAGAACACCACCTTATTAACCTTTTCCAGTGTTAAGGGAGCCATAATCTTAACATTCATGGATTTAGTAATCAAAGAAGAAATTAAAGGAAACAAGAAGTTTTGAGCTTCCCCATTCGAACTATACTCTTAATTCAATAAACTTTGGAAAAACTGAGCAACTTCAAACCTTATTGCCTCTAGGGTCTCCAAAACACCCCCTATCTAGATTGAATTTTAGTGATCCTAGTGACCTTTCTTCTTGCTTTAAATGAGACATGAAAAAAAGATGATTTTATGTCACCATATTTAAGCCAATTTTACCTAGTTTTTTGTTTCCAAAAAATCTCTTCTCTAATTAACAATTCTTCATAATCCTTAATCAAGGATTTTTCAAGATCATAAGCTTGAACATCCATCCCCCATTTAAAGACTTTCTCATTTAGGCTATGAATTTTGGATTCAATCATTAGTTTTTCCTATAAAATGTTCTTAAAGTGTTCTTCATTCCATATTTTGAGTTTACCCTTTACAAATTACATCCTTTTACACATATAATACATTTGAGAACCTGGAGGTAGTGGACATTGATCCCACCAACACTGAATAGACTCAAACAAAGAGGAATATTTTACCCACATTAACTCAAACTTAAAAGGCCATATTTTAGGGGGATAATCAAAGTCAATTTTCAAAGTAATTGGTCAATGATCTGAACCTGATTGAGATAAAACCCAACAATCCAACTTCCACTTGATCTAACACCAAAGAGAAGAAATAAAAATCTGTCCAATCTCTCTAAAATATTATCAGAAGCAAGCTTCCTATTATTCCAAGTAAACCAACTTGATTTTGGTTCCACATCTTCCAAATTGTTCTTTGAAATGAACAATTCAAAAACTTGAGAGACTTGAGGACCGTAGAGTGCTCCTCCTTACTTATATTTATTTTTAAAAATAACATTAAAATCACTCCCCAAAATAAATTTTTTTTCTGAATCTTATTCAAGATATTTTAAATCTCTAACCATAAGAGAAGTTTCAAAGAGCCCTCTTGAGGCTCATAAATATTCAAAATCAGAAATTGTAAATCTGAATGAAAACTAGATAATCTATATAATTTCCAATTCTGCCCTAAGGCATCTAAAATAACTTTAGTGGTAAAGGGAGACCAAAGAATATCAAAGCCTCTTTAATATGTTATTGATTCTATAAATAAACCTTGCTATCATTACTAGATCATGTTCAACAAACCCTCTACTTCCCTCGAACTTAAGTTAGTTTCCTAAATCATCAAGCCATTTGATTTCTCCACATCAAGAAGCACTTTATCAAGCATCTTTTGTTAAGAGAATTTAGACCTGTAACATTCCAATAAATTAATTTCATGAGTCCAAAGGAGGGAATTCCACCCCCCACCTTGCAACATCAACAAATGCTTATAAATTACCTTATTTACCACCCAGAATCTCACCTGCTATTTTATCTTCTTTATATTTCCTTCCCAAATTTTTCCTTAGCCCCCAATTAGGATGGGAAAGAGCACATTGAGTTTGGAAAATTGAGAAAACTTCCTTATAATTTAACTCCCCTTCTGAGTCTTCTTTCAATTCTTATTATGAACCTGACATATCTTCTTTAGAAACCACAACCTCCCTATATTCTTCCCCTAAATGTTCCTTGCCAATATGAGCAAGAGAGTTTTTTTTTTTTTTTTAAAACCAAATATCTAATTTATTGTGATTCTTGTTCAATAAATTCATAGCTCTTAATCATTTTTGTTGGAGAGATTGCATCCACTACTCCAAATTTTGAAATCAACTCTTTTATTTCACCTATTTTTGAGATTGAGATTTCCACACTTCCTCATTCTCCTTTCCCTAATATTCTTTTTTATCTACTCCAACGTTACATCTAATCTGACCCCCTTGAAAAAAAATTAGTCTCCATTTTGGCACCATCTTCATAGATTTGGTTTGAGGTGAGATCTACCTTCATTAAAAATATTCTAGATGTGACTTGGCTAATGACATTCATACCATTTGAAAGGGATTTTCTCTACATCTATCCTTTGGTGCCAAATCCTTCCCTCCATCTTGATGATAATATGTTCTAGAATATATTGATCCTAATCTAGAGTAACTCTAACTCAAGCATAGGCTAACCTTCCATATTTTAATGAATACTCATACACTTCCAACACTTGGCCCACCAAACCTCCCATGTTTGATAGACATTCTTTATTCCAATATTATAAGGGCAAACCATAAAATATTATCCAAATCAAATAACTCCCTTTTTATGCCCTTAGTAGATCAAAATTAGGGCTCCAGTTTTGAAGCCACAACCCAACACCATTAAAATACTAGGAATTCTTTTCTAAAGCCTTTACTTTTTCTTCCTTATAATGAAAGATAACCACAATAAACACTTTTTGAAGAAATCTTACCAAAATAAAGGAACCCCAATTCTCCTTGATCCAAATTTTAATTGCTCTTATCACATGTGATTTTATAGAATATTTATAGATTAGGGCACAATCCATCAACTATTTAATCTTAGCCAAAAAAAGGTCTAAAACCCTATCTTCATCAATCTTCACTCCATCCCCCAACTCCTCTAGATGTTTATTTGAAGAATCTATCACTAAATCTTCCACTTTAGTCAAAATCAATGTTTGGGACCTTTCCTTCAGATCTACAAGGCTCTAGTCCATATTAGAAATGAATGACTTGATATTTATAGAATCCTTACATAAATTATGAACCTAGTTCCCCACCAACTTCCCTTTCTAGCTAGCCCCTAATTTGCTTGATTTAACTTCTTCATCCCACCACTCTCTTTCTTCTTTGATCATAGCTACCAATACCTTTTTTATATTTATTACCATGATTTCCTACTACTTTCCCTCCCAATATTGATGATTTGAGACTCACTTATTTCCTAGCCTCAAACTATAGAATTATTTTCTTCCCTTGTGCTTGTTGTTGCACCTTCTCTTGCTCCTCCCTGTTTTGCACCATTTTTTATTCTTGACTTCAAAAAAATTCTAAAATTTTGGGTAACAAGATTTTTGAAATAGACCCAAAACCACAGGCATTTTTATAATCAGAATGCCCAAACCAATGGTGAATAGTATCCCTAGCCATGGACTGTGGACTTGCCTTGTCACATTGATCACAAGTTTCAAGCCACATGTTGACCCCCATCACATTGAACACCGAGTTGATAGCCCATTCTATTGTGGATACTTTTCACAAATAACCCGTCATAACTTAGTGTGGTAAAAATTTTATAGAGTGTGCCATCCCAAGGAATGGAGCATGAGATCTCCCACTTCTAACACTCATCTCACTCAATGTTAGGCTAACATCATCGGGTTACTTTCTTACATTATATTATAAAAAACATAACATGTGACATTTAAATTCAACTACAAAGATAATTTTTATTTTCAAATTATTTAAAATAATAAGAAAATATAAACATTAGATTAAGTGCAATTATGTAATCATCACAATAGGCTTAGTCAAGTTCATAATCAATAACATTTTTCTTTTCTTTTCCAAAGGCTATGAATTAAAGTCCAAACATAGAAAATAGAGTAATATGCATCCAAAACCTATAAAAAATTGTTAATTCAACAAATATGTCTATAAACAAACATTAATTTTATATGAAATATATAGATTCAAAGTACTCACCATAATGTAAGTTAGATTTAGGATATTTTATGGTAGCAATGGTATTGTCAGTTTTTATAGTAAATGTTTCATTGATTTTGAATTGCCACAAAGAAAAATAGTGTATGAAATACTTTCTTAATGCTTCACAAATGAGGTAGCTAATATTTTTTGAAATATTGTGGTAAGCAAAGGTTGCCATAACATACAACCCAAATTACCATCTTGTTTGTGAATTGTGCATTGTAGTACATTGTTGTATTGATATGGGGTTTCTGGTGTGCATTTTACACAATGTGAAAATTATATGTTTGAGATGCAAGTGGAGCAAATAATTCTCCACATTCAATGTGCAATGTTTGGTATAGATACAATTAAATTCTCTTTAGTTTAAATACTCCTATAACATGTGTTTTTTAAAACAATGATAAATTTGGAAGTAAAATATGAAGGCAAAATGATTGAAAAGTATTTTTAAATCACTTGAACTAAGATGAATAACAATATGAGTACATGCCTCTACATTAAAAATTTCAAGAGACTATAAATGTGACTTAGTGAATTCATCATTTAGCAGGTCAATATATGAGGCAAGGTTTGTGCAAATAATCCAAGAGCCTTTTAGGCCATGTCTAATAACATATTTGAATAAAAAAAGTAGCATAGTTCAAAAGGCAAGACTATCTTGAATTTATTGAAAAAAATGAGAGGTGTTCATTGTCTAATTACACCTAAAATCAAGAACAATGACATTTACACATTGGTAAGGCACAACAAAACAATGTATTAAACAAGGAATAAAAAATAAAATGAAAGGAAGACCAAAGATAAAAATGTAAGGTTGCTTACAATTTAAATGTCATAATCAATGTCATCATATTTCACATGTAGATTAAATTGTTCATTATTTTGATGGATTCATGTAAAAATAAATCTAATAGAGAGAATTGAATATGAATTTCTTGATTCTAAAATTTCTTGTAATCTCATATTTGTTATTAGTATGCATTTTTTATAAACACATAATATAATCTTTATAACATTTTTTGTAGTAGTCAAAATATAACAGCCTGCATCACCTCTCTCATATTTATATTTATATTTAAGTGATAAATTCATAACGCATATGGCCATGCTCAGGAGCAGTTTTGGTGAATTTTTTGAAGTAATTTTTAATGTTAACTATAATTATCATTTGACCTTTTTATCAATAAGGTTAAAATGCAATATTTATGATTTAACATGGGAAGTGTTTCATATGTGGGTATGGCCATAAACCACTAATATGTCTCTTTCAAAAACTTGACTAGGTTTTCTTACACAAATTTATTATATAGTACATGAAACATGTGAACCTAAGTTAATTATAACAAGAAAATAATTTTGAAAACAAAACAAAGGTAGCAAAGACAAGTAATATAAACAATTTTTTGCTTTTCATGGTTATTATGTTAAATATAATTGCATCTCAATTTGATATTATTATTAATTTTTATAATCTTGATATTTGGTTTCCTATAATGTATGTTTGTTATCCATTACTATAAGTGACAAAACAAAGACCTTAGAAATACTAAAGAACAAGTAAAACATTGTAAGTTTTTTAGGTTATAATAATAAAAGAATCAGAATACTACAGAGAAATGTTTCAATGTTATTTAGAGTGAAAGCTTACTTAGTTAAGACATTTATTTTTTCAAACCAATGTCACTAATCATAACTTCATCAAAGTGTATGTCATTGCTATCATCTTTTTCAAAAAAAAAGGAGGAACAAAGTTTCATTTCTACTGTAGTCTATTACATTTTTTTAATTTGTGAAAGAACAAATATCAAACAACAAAAAATTTCATAAGCCACACATTTAATGGGTTGTGTTTTGAATTATTTTAATAAGATTGTTTTTTCAAGAGCCTATATGAATTCTTTGCCATTGTACTTGTATAATTACACCTTGTGTAAGAATGTAAATGTTGAATAAGAAAAAAAAAGTGATCAAAATATTATTATGTATAGTTTTAAGCAACTGAATATAAAAAATGAACAAAGAACACAAATAAAATGTTTTATTTCATATCAATATCATTTGTATATGAAGATAAAGACAATGCAAATTCATGAAAGACTTACCCATTAAATGTTTAGAAAAATGCTATTGATTTTCATATACCATATATTGTTTTAATTATTCTAATTAAGTATACGTAACATTGTAGCATGATCAGTCCAATATGTATGTCTCTTGAATATCTGATAGGAGGATTGATAATAATTCAACCATACATGGTCGATGTTATTTTTTTACAATGTGATTTATTTTTTGATACAAAAATGATGTTGGATAATCTTTATAGGATCCAAAGAATACTTTTAAGGTAACCCATGTGCCCATTTATGGCATAGGATAGTGGGTTCATTAATGAGGGATTGACTTGTTTTCCCACTTGGGCGTGTAAGTGAAGTTATTGCAAGGGGAGACTTGTTGACCTTGATCTAAGGGAGGGAAGTGTCACCTTTCCATTGGATTTTATAGGATAGAGTTTAGCCTATTTTAGGAAGGAAAGTCTTCCTTGAGAGGACTTTTCTCATTTTAAAATTTGGAAAATTAGAAGTGGATGAGAGAAAGAGAAAGAAGAAGAGTTTAGAGTACGAGGATAGTTATTTCCCAATGCTTTTAGGTGGTGTTATTGAGTGGATCCAAGAGGGGAGGCAAGGTATGCTTTCATTCCCCAATTTATTTAGGTTTTATTTATGTTAAAATTATCCTTCTCCCTTACTCTAATTGTAATTTTCAAGAGGTGTAATTTCATTTGGCTTACCCTATTTCTTTAATTATATTTCCATGGTTGTGTTAATGGCCACCATGTAAAATTTTAATGCCCATTTTGGCTTGGAAATATAACATCCCTCATAAATTTTTGGTTTTTTTTATGAATTTTTCTTGACTTGAAATGGCAAAGTTATGCTTCCAATTTTTTTTTTTATTTAAGTTGCCTTTTTGTGTTCTTTTTTGTAGTGATAGAGATTGGTGGAACCATAATTCATAAACCCTTTTATGAGGTATTTTGGCATGATCAATTGTGTGTATGCTTTCCCATGGCTAATAGATGGTATAAAAAAATGGAGACATCCCCACGTTATTATTTTTATTCAATGGGCATTCTGAGTTGGAAATGAGTTTATCATTTTATTTTACATAGTGATATATTCTAGAAGAGTCATAATCCTAAGAACTTATGCATGGTACTTTGGTATGGTTGATTATGTGTATTGGCCAAGATAGTAAAAAAAGAGGGGGACATCCCCACATATTTATTTTCTTTTTGGTGGGCCTTTTATGTTATAAAGGTAATTATGGTTGCATTTTATCTTTTGGTGTTTGATATTGTTGGGTGAATATTTTGTCAGTCAGCTGTCTGATTGAGAAAAATAGGTCTTATCATCCATAGCAAAGGATATTGGTCAGCCCAGTGTGCAGGTTTACTACATTAGAGGTGGAAAAATCTCTCCTCTCATCAAGGGGAGGTTCCCTATAAATATGCAGGAGCTATATACTATAAATATATGCAGAAAATAATACTCAGGGGTAGGATACACCATCCATCTCTCTTCTTTCAGAGATGATGTTCACAAACAAAGGAGAAAATCCTAGTGAAAACACTGAAGGCACTTCTCTTCTTTTAGAAGTGTGTTCTTGCGGGGGACAGCAGGAGTTCTTTCAGGTAGTGACAAAGACCTAGTAACAAAGGATAGGAAATAGTAGGATGAAATAGAACACAAAGTCTCCACCTCAATTGCCCAAAGAGTGAAACACAGAGGATAATGAGGGCACAAAGTCGTCCCAGAATCCTCAACACAGAAGGAAAAGAAAAACACACATTGAAAACAATTATGAAAGCACAAAGTCTTCCCATAGTTGGCTTCAAGACACCTTCCTGATTACTTTCACTAGTTCTGCTTGCCAAATTAAATAAACAAGAACACATTCAGAAGATAGACATAAGAGTAATTTCCTAGAATGATACAAGCTAAAATAGCACAAAGTCTACAAACAACTTTCTTTCTCATTCAGATAAAATGAAATGAACAACAATTTGAGCTCAAAGTCTCAGTATTCACCTTTCAATTTGGGTAGAGTTTTGCTTCTGTATTGGGAAGATCTCTTTTGTATTAAATCAGAGATTATAATATATAGCCACCAAGCAAGGCTTGGCAATCTTTCCCATGGGACAGCCCATGCTGCAGTCAATGCCTTCAATGCACCTTTAGTTTCATCTGGAGGGACCATGCTTGGAATAGTGTGTTGCCTTAACTATGGCATGTCCATTCATCTAATATGTCTCTTCTTGAGTCTGGATCATCTAGTCTGTCCCCTTTAATGTCTGTGCAACTGTCCATTTTGCCTTTACTCCAAGTGAGACAAATAGGTGGAGCCTTCAATGTTTGCAGGCCAAAATATCTACTTAGTGAACTGTTCCACCTACTAAAATTACTTCTTCATAGATATTTCAAGCTTTTCCCTCTTTCTACTTTTGTCTTTTCCAACTTTGTCTCTTCTTGGAGTTCAAGCTCTTAGGGCTACGTTCCTAGCTTTACTGGCTCTTTACACTCCTTCTTTCAATAGTTCTTCCTTTTGAGCTTGGCCTTAAGGCCTTTGAATGCATTTGGGTCCATGCTTAAATCTATAAGGATCAATGGCTATTTCATTTTCATGAATTTGACGTCTTCAGGCCCGTCATTGTTAGGAAACCAACAACTAGTTCATAGTGTTTAACTTTGATGTATGTGGGCCCATCATATTCCTTGGCAATTACTTCAGCTTTCTTGTTTGATCCTTCCTGAAGGGGACCTTCCCTTCAAGGTCTTGAGAAAGGTCCCTTTTTCTTGGTGAGATCCCCCTGCAAGGGCACATACCCTTCAGGCAGTCTTCAGATGGCCTTCAGGCTTCTTTCTCCTCGGCAGGTTTTTCCTTCGGACAAAAGCTTCTTTTCCTTAGCCATTTCAATTGTTCCAATTTCTTCAAGCTTTCTTCTTGAGTGAATTCCTTTAGACAAAATGTCTGAAGGAATTTTGCCTTGGTCATTTTCCCAAGGAAAAACCTTTTCGAAGGAATTCTTTTGGCCTCCATTACTTAGTCATTTCCTTCGGCCTTTGAGCAAATCTAAAGGAATTCTATCTTTTTTGCCTTCGCTCACTGCCCTCCATAAGGGCACTTGTTCCTTTGGCTTTGGGGTGGCCCCTTGAACCTATCAATTGAATTGACCAATTAAACCAACTTTGGTTTAATGGTTTAATGGTTTACTCAATTCAATCTCTTTATTTGGCTAAGTCTTTTGATCGCTCGAACAAAACACATTGAACTATATGGCTATTGAACTTGTTGAGCCATTGGACCTGTTGAACCAACCTTGAAATCACCTAAGTGTTGAGAGCTTATTTATTTCTTGTAGAGTCCATAGAAGCCAACCTACAGAGTCCATAGAAATGAGTTCATAGATCTGGGGGAGTTCGTAGATGTGAGAAATTGGCCTTCAGAGTCCATAGTTTTAAGGCTTTGAGAGTCCATAGATTTGAGCTTCTCTATAGAGTCCATAGAATCCAAGTCCATAGTTTTCTCTAACTTTGAAATAGTCCATAGAAATATAGCTTGTGGAGTCCATAAAAACCATCTATGAAGTTCGTAGTTCCACCTATAGAGTTTGTAGTTCCAAGCTTGCAGAGTCCATAGATCCAAGCCTATAGAGTCTATAGATTCAAGCCTGTAGAGTCTGTAGATTTTTAGAAAAGCTTTAAAAAATGAGGGATTTGAATGCTCAGGACAAATTTTGAAAAGGGAAGAGACAATTTTGGTCTTGTAGGGCCAAAATAGTTCATATGTTGTCCCAAAAATGAGTGACATTTTTTGGGGACAACAGATGGCTCTAGTTGGGGAACTTCCTTCAGTTGAAAACTTTGAAATAGCTGAGGGGAGTAGAAACTAGAATCTCCAGTGCCTTCAAGTATGCCATTGGGCTACAAAGTCATGCTACCCAAAAAAGAAAGGTGCCAAAAATGAAAATGAAAAGCACAAAATAGAACTAAAGACTATACAAATATACATATGTATAGGTGAACTCATATGATACTTCAAAAATTGAAGTGATTTAGATGCTGCCCATTATGAGACAATAAAAATGGCATTTCATCCTGATAAACCAACAAGAAACCATTTTATCCCCAGAATTAGTGATGGTCAAATGGAACTCTCCACCAGGAATCACATTTTTTGTGCACTCCTTTTGGTTCTCTCTTCTTTCCCCATGGCAAGACGTGGTCTTCAATCTAAAAACCATAAATTTTTGCTCTCTTGGCAAAGAGTTCCTTTTGATGACTTTGGAGCATAGTAGTATGGTCTCCTACCATAGCTTGTTATTCTATTGGTTCAATCCAACACATGTTTTGATTGTCATCATCAAACTCCTGACAAACCATTAGTTTGGCATCTCCTTTGGCATGAAGGAGTTTGACATCTTCATCCTGAGCAGCCTTCAATTCAAGTAACAGAGAATCGTACTCAGTAGTGTTGTTGGTGTTGCTAAACTGAAACTTGTGTGAAAGAGGAAGAATATCTCCTTGAGGAGATATTAACACCATCCCAGCTCCAGCACCGATAGAGGAATTATTGTCATCAAATTCCTAGATCCAAACATCATCAGAAATTGATCTTCTATTAGATTTCTCTTCATTAGAGATGGAAGATCTTTTTTTATTTGTACTATGCCCTACCAATTCTTTTGATGTCTTATTTGAATCAATTACTAGATTTCTAGCTACAGGACTTTCATCTATAGAAACATGAACATCCTCTGTGGACAAAAAATAATTACCCCTACCTAGAGACTCAAATAGAATCTGAGCTTCAGGTGTTGATGTCTAAGTGACAACATATTTTGCTTCCTTTTTAGGGAGTAGCCTCTTCATAACACCTTTGACAGGGATCCTTGCCTTAGATAGGTCCATGCTCAACTTTCTCCCCACATATTTGTAGAAATTTCATCCCAACAGAATGTCGTATGAGGCTGGGACGTCGGCCACCAAGACTGTCATCTTGATTCTCTTTTCTAGGAATGCTGCAAATGCAAATTAGGCATCCTTGATCTATCCCAGCAATGGCATTTTTTTGTTCTCCATGGAGAAGCATCTCCCAAATGTCTTGGTTATTGTGAGACCAAGAGATTATGCCACTTTGGTAGGCATGACATTGTCAGATGCACTAGAATCAATGATGCAGTTATCCAGCTTGTGACCGTTTATCAACAGGGAAACATAGGCTCTATTTTCCCAAGGGCAGTAGGAGGAGTAATGATAAGATTGTTTGGGATGGACATGTTCTTTGGGGGATCATGAGTTACCTTTCTAATCTCTTGTCTTGTAGGGATGGCTATATTCTTCACACACTCCACCAACCTATCCAACTGCTCAGGGTTGGCTTGTAGGAATTCAAATTCAGTCATTTGAATTTTGGTTTTCTTGACATGGTCAACTATGTCAAATGACTAAAATGGACTAGGAAGAGAGGATGGGAGTTTGTCCTTTTAGTTTTTGGGATGGGGAGGACTGATCTATAAAGTTAAAGTTGAAGGTGCAAAAATGTTTGGGGCACTTACCTTTCTGGCAATCACCAGGTCCTTTGGCTAGAAAGGCAGAATGGTTCTATGCTTAGCAATTGTAATTGATGGTTGGTGTCAATCCTCTACTTTCTCCTTATCAACTAGTTTGGTTGATTGATTCTTGGATTAGGTGAATATTATGTATGATCCCTCGACTACTTCACCTTTACTTCTAGGTTCATCCTGGTAATTCAAGAAACCAATGTGGGAGTCACCAGCTGACTCTTCTTGATCCTCCATGAAGAGATCAACAACATTTTCTTGATCAAACTCAGGTTGGAAAGAGAAATCATGTTCTGTTTCCAAATATCCAACTGCTGAGATGGTTGGAGGTGCTTCAAGGGCAAGGTTCCTCTATGGGGGAGGAAGATGATTTGGCTACCCTTGATTCCTAGCAGCATTGCCTTGACATGGCTAATTCTAAAATGTCCTCCTTGGCATATCTTGATTAGGAGGAGTAGACATACCTTGGGCCATTTGTCTCTTCAAGGCTATCAGTTCATTTGCCAACTTTTCCACCATTTGATCCGTGGTGCCTATAGATGGATACTCAGAAGATGAAGAGAATTTACCTATGTTTAGATCTCTCCTTATCTTTCCTGCCAAGATAAGGTCATCTTCCACTTTAGTAGCCAAGTCTTGAGTAGCCTCAAGGTGTATGTGGCTAGCATGTCTTAGTAGAAAACTCATTTTAGGCAGCTATGAGTTGATGAAGAAGCATTTGAGGTTTTCAGGTGTTGGCTGAGTAATTACAAGAATTTTGTTCCTAAGCTTGTCAAACTTAGAAATGAAATCCCTCATAGGTTCATGAGGTTCCTTCTTCATCTGTGTGAGTTAGGCCAACAAGGCATGTGCATCTTCTACAGGCTTTAACTTGGCTTCAAATTTAGCTTTAAGTGTGTCCTAGTCAGTCACTGACCTAGCCTGCAGATGGTAGAACCAATTTGCAATAGCACCTTGTAGTGTTTCCATGAAAATCTTGATTGCCACATCTTCAAATTCCACTCCTATCACACCACAGGCTATGTTGAAGGCTGCAATGTGTTCATCAGGGTGAACTTTCCCATCACTAAAAAATTTGGAGAAATTCTTCCTTGAATTGCATGGAAGCTCATGTAGAGGTGGGGTCAAATTTAGTGGACCAAAAGAGTTACCCCAAGGGCCTTGAGCCATGATTTGATTATGTAAAAGAGGGATAAAAAATGTGGGTAGTGTATGGATAGGCAAAGCTCTGGTAATAGTAGAAAAAGAAGCTCTGCCTTGTATTGGTGACCTGGTAGGGGTAGGAGGAAGACTCCTAGTTTGTTGAAGGTGAGGATGTGGAGGAAAAAAATCAAAATTGCTTTACTACACCAAATCAAAATTAGGGTCAACAACACCTTGAGATTTTTGGCTTCTGGTATAACGTGGAGTTGCCAAATTGCAAAACAAAAATGGAAAAGAGTAGGATTTGCTTCAGCTTGAAGCTTGAGACTTCAAACTATTTTTCTTCTCCAATGGATCTAGTTTGTAGACTAGATTATATAATGGAGATGGAGGAAGATGGTAAGGCTATAATGATAATAGGTAAGACACTTAATGGATTTTCTAGAGTCTATAATGGATAAGGGTAGGGACTACTTTAATCTAAAACTTGAGGCTTTAGACTACATGTTCATACCCAATAGAGTCACCAAAAAGACTGTTAGGTGAATATTTTGTCAGTTAGCTATCTGATTGAGCAAAATAAGTTTTATCATCCATAGCAAAGGAGATTGGTTGGCCCAGTGTGTAGGTTTACTACATCAGAGGTGGACAAATCTCTCCTCTCATCAAGGGGAGGTTCCCTATAAATATGTAGGAGCTATATACTATAAATATATGCAAAAAATAAAACTCAGGGGTAGGATACACCATCCATCTCTCTTCTTTCAGAGATGATGTTCACAAACAAAGGAGAAAATCTTGGTGAAAACACTAAAGGCACTTCTCTTCTTTTAGAAGTGTTCTTGCAGGGGACAACAAGAGTTCTTTCAGGTAGTGACAAAGACATAGTAATAAAGGATAGAAACCAATAGGATGAAATGTAACATAAAGTCTCCACCTCAACTGCCCAAAGAGTGAAACACAGAGGATAATGAGGGCACAAATTCATCCTAAAATCTTCAACACAGAAGGAAAAGAAAAACACACACTGAAAATAATTATGAAAGCAAAAAGTCTTTCCAAAGTTGACTTCAGGATACCTTCCTGATTACTTTCACTAGTTCTACTTGCCAAATTAAATAAACAAGAACACATTCAGAAGACAGACATAAGAATAATATCCTAGAATAATACAATCTAAAATAGCACAAAGTCTACAAAAAACTTGCTTTCTCATTGAAATAAAATGAAATGAACAACAATCTGAGCTCAAAGTCTCAGTATTCACCTTTCAATTTGGGTAGAGTTTTGCTTCTGTATTGGGAAGATCTCTCTTGTATTAAATTAGAGATTACAATATATAGCCACCAAACAAGGCTTGGAAATCTTTCCCATGGGATGGCCCACACTACAGTCAATTCCTTTAATGTGCCTTTAGTTCTATCTAGAGGGACCATGCCTAGAATAGTGCATTGCCTTAACTATGGCATGTCCATTCATCTAATGTCTCTTCCTGAGTCTGGATCATCTAGTTTGTCCCCTCTGACATCTGTGTAGCTGTCCATTTTGCCTTTACTCCAAGTGAGACAAATAAGTGGAGCCTTCAATGTTTTCAAGCCAAAATATCTACTTCGTGGACTATTCCACCTACTAAAATTACTTTTACATAGATATTTTGGGCTTTTCTCTCTTTCTGCTTTTGTCTTTTCTAGCTTTGTCTCTTCCTGGAATTTAAGCTCTCAAGGCTACATTCTCAACTTTACTAGCTCTTTACACTCCTCTCAATGGTTCTTCCTTTTGGCCTTGGCCTTAAGGCCTTTGAATGCATTTGGGTCCATGCTTAAATCTACAAGGATCAATGACTATTTCATTTTCATGAATTTGATGTCTTTGGGCCCGTCATTGTTAGGAAACCAACAGCTAGTTCATAGTGTTTAACTTTGACATCTATGGGCCCATCATATTCCTTGGCAATTCCTTTAGATTTCTTGTTTGATCCTTCCTGAAGGGGACCTACCCTTTGGGGTCTTGAGAAAGGTCCCTTTTTCTTGGTGAGAGCCCCCCACAAGGGCACATACCCTTCAGGTAGTCTTCGGATGGCCTTCGGGCTTCTTTCTCCTTGGTGGGTTTTTCCTTTGGACAAAATGTTCGAAGGAATTTTGCCTTGGTCATTTTCCTAGGGAAAAACCTTTTTGAAGGAATTATTAGCTTCTTTTCCTTAGCTGTTTCAATCATTCCAATTTCTTCAATCTTTCTTCCCGAGTGAATTCCTTCAAACAAAATGTCCAAAGGGATTTTTCCTTGGTCATTTTCTTGGGGAAAAACCTTTCCAAAGGAATTATTTTGGCCTCCTTCACTTAGTCATTTCCTTAAACCTTTGAACAAATTCAAAGGAATTCTATCTTTTCTACCTTCACTCACTACCCTTGGCAAGGGCACTTGTTCCTTTGGCTTTGGGGCAGCCCCTTGAACCTGTCGATTGAACAAACTTTGGTTCAATGGTTTAATGGTTTAATTGGTTCAATCTCTTTATTTGGCTAAGTCTTTTGATTTCTCAAACAAAATGCATTGAACCATATGGCCATTGAACCTGTTGAACCATTGAACCTGTTGAACCAACCTTGAAATCACCTAAGTGTTGAGAGCTTGTTTCTTTCCTACAGAGTCTGTAGAAGCCAACCTGCAGAGTCCATAGAAATGAGTTCTTAGATCTGGGGGAGTCTGTAGATGTGAGAAATTGGCCTATAGAGTCTGTAGTTTTGAGGCTTTGAGAGTCCGTAGATTTGAGCTTCCCTGTAGAGTCTGTAGAAGCCAAGTCCATAGTTTTCTCTAACTTTGAAAGAGTCCATAGAAATCTAGCTTGCAAAGTCCATAGAAACCATCTGTGAAGTTTGTATTTCCACCTATAGATTCCATAGTTCCAAGCCTACAGAGTCCATAGATCCAAGCCTACAGAGTCCATAGATTCAAGCCTACAGAGTCCATATATTTCTGGAAAAGCTTTGAAAAATGAGGGATTTGAATGCTTAGGACAAATTTTGAAAAGGGAAGAGACAATTGTGGTATTGTAGGGCCAAAATAGTTCATAGGTTGTCTCAAAAATGAGTGACAATTTTTGGGGACAACAGATATTACATTATTTTTTCCTTGTATGCTTGTGTGGGGTTGAAAGTCTCTCTTATATAAACAAACTTGTGAGTCTCTTAGATGTGTTACATAGTGAGTGACTCTTGACAAGTTAGCTATCGTCCCAACCTCATTTTTTAACTTGTCCAACTTAAACCATGATGTGAAGATGATTGTATTTGGGAGTCTTAGGTTCGGGGTTACCTACGGTAGACACCTAATGATGGTAAATGGATGGGAGGAGAGCCCCTCCTTTGGTTATCCTTGTGGTTAATTTTGGAGTTCATTTTAAGACCAACTTGTTCAAAACTCTTATATATATTTATAAAAAAACAATATTTTATATTTGAGTTCCATGTTATTGTAATTTTCAATTGAAAATATGTATATAAAGGAATTAAATTGTAATAGTCATTGATAAATAGCATGATGTTTCTCTATCTCTTGCATAGACTTCATCGTGATTGCATCATGATATAAAAGTAATGAAATGATTATTTGTGTTCAAAATAAAATTATAGTTTTTGGTTGGATATATATTTATCTCTATTTTTATAGTTATTCAAAAATAAAAGTTCATTCTTTCCAAAAATTTCAAATTTCATTGATTTGTGTGAAGCTAAGAAAGGGTAAAAGCATTTGTATAATTTTTATGCACTTCAAATCATTCCATTTATTATCAATTTTGATTATACTATAAAATATGGTAAATTAGGGAATTAATAAAATTTATGGTACAAATTTTAGACTTATAGGTGAATTAATATGAATTTACATGAATTTATCTAATTTATGTTATTGTAAAATAATGTTTGGGAGGACTTGAAATAATTTTAGATAACAATTCATGAAATTTTAAGCCTACATCCACTTGTTTCATAATTTTCTAAACAATGATTCTCTAGATTTGAATTTTTGAAAAAAAAAACTTCTATATAAGGTAGTTTCAATTACACACAAGCCCTTATGAAGGGCACATGCCACTTCACATAGGAAAAGCTTATAGGTTAAGTAGTGATCCACCATGGAACTACATGGTGTGTTTGTTTTATCCACTGAGTGGGGGATTGACATTGTGTAACATCTTGTTAGTTGTACAATCTATATTATCTAATCATCTCATGTGACTAGTTGATCATGATTGGAACATAGCTTTGTGGCCACATGGCTAGCCAAGCCATCAGTCACTAGTCATTTGTTTACATAACCAAAATAGTTATAATAGTCGCTTGACTATTTTTTATATAATTTTTTTTATATTAATTAAATTAATAAACCTTAATTTTATAAACTTATAACCTACAGATAAAAAATAAAACCAGAAACCTTCTTCAAGTTGGTTATGGATATTATTCAGTCGAATCAGGTGAGATGAAGTTCGAGTGGTAGGATGGCCCAAAAGGGACTCCCATCCATTTTTCATGTTCTTCCACATGATATAATTTTTAAGTCTTGAACTTTAGGATTTGTTAAATTTGACCTCTTTCTTGGTCAGAGGTGTGTTTGGACCTAGTTGGCTTGTGTGGGCTCTTGGAATCCCTAAAATGGGTGGACCTAAAAAGTGATCCACATTATTTTTTTCCCATTTATTGTTAAACAAGTTTGAATAAACTAATTTTTGCTAATATTTTTGCCTTAAAACTTACTAGAATTCATTAATGGTTGTGGTTGAGCTTGAAGCTCCTAAGACTTATTTAGAAACTATTGGAAACTAAGACATCTTGGATGCTTTCCATCAAAATAGGTACCTAAAAAATAGCTCAGTCATATATCATGCCATAAAATTTAAGGTTGAATAAATAGTTTGAAACAAAATCTTAGAGACTCCATTAATGGTAGTCATCCAAGGTTGAGGAAGAAGAGGAGGGATGACTATGGACAAGTCATCCTCCAATACCTCCTACATAATTTCAAAACTATGAGTTCTCAACTCAATGACCAAGATAAAGACCTTATGGACTCCATAAGGATATTTAGGGGATCATTCCCTTTGACTAGATTTGATAGTCAAAGTTTATATGATCTAATGGTGGAGATAAGTTGTTCCAAACTCAGGGGGATTAAATGAGATATTTTATACACCTTTTAAGGTCCTATGGTGATGCAGGAGAAACATATATGTTAGTAGTAATGTTTGTGTAAATAGTCAATTTGTGAAGAGAGTTAGTCTTTTGTAAATGTAAGAATCTTATAAGGTCCATGAAGTATAAATCTTAACCCGATTTTGGATGAGTCATAATAATAGTTGTACATAGGAATATAACAAAGAAAGTTTGTTTGAATAGCTCAAGATAGTTTAGAGATCTTTACAACCAAAATAAACTAAGTTTAGATAATTAGTTAGAAATCATAAGGCTCAAACCATTAAATAAATACCTCAATAAAGTAAAGAAGAAAAGTATAAATAAAGTTTGCAAGTTTTCATGAAAAAATAGGAAAGATAGTTTTTAGTTCTATCTAGGGGTTGTGATAGTCTACATAAGACTGGATTGTAAATATTATTTTAAAAATCAATAGAAAAGTATCATTTTTTACAGGGTCTCTTATATTATGGGATGTTACATGTAGTTTGAGCATTATTGATATTCTTGCTTTGTTTAACAAGATCTTTGAGTTTGTTTTCATCTTGTGGTATAATGATGTTTTGGAGAATATGTAAATTTGTTCCTCATCTTGTGGTATAATGATGTTTTAGTGAAGTTGAACAATATTTTAAGGAGGTTAGGAATCATCGGTTCCTCATCCTTATATTAAAAAATATATTGTTTGGAGGATTTAAAACTACAACAATTAGGTTATTAATAGCATTGTGATACAAATTTTGCTAGGTCAACTATCACTGTATAAACATGATTTGGCAATTGAGTCATGTCAATCCAAGATAGAACCTTGATTTGAAAATAAAAATAAGGAGAATTAATCTAAGGTAAGAAGTTTTTTTGAAATTGATAAGCAACCAAAAATGTCTAAGAAAGGTTGGGAATTGAATTAATGTCAAGTAAGAAAGTGTTTTATTACTTTGTAAAAGTAATAAGTGAGGCCATTAAGATCAAGACATAGTTGATTAACTAAATGACAAAGAGTGGATTGTAGAAATACCATGAAGTGCGAATCATACTCAAAGGGGCTTATATATTGGTCTAAATTAGATTTAAATCAAATTAATATGAGTTCAAGTATTTAAATAAAGTTATTGATTAGCACATGAAAGTGTAATAGTGATCCTGGGAAAAAATTTATTAGTTTGTGCATGATAATATGATATTGTCATCATTTTTGGTATCAAACCTCAACAACAGCTCTTGGGTAAAATAAAATTTAGTGATTTGTTAGATTAAATCATTTTTCTTATAAACTGGCATGGTGAATTATGATTTATAATCAGATGTGTGGAATAATTAGAGAATTTACTTGAGTTTATGTTAATTTGGCATGGTTTCTAATGTTTCTAAGCAAGTAATTCATGTTAATTTTAGGTGTCTCCCATTAATAAAATCTAGAGTTAGTGGTTTTAAAATTGATTGCAACAATTGTTTCCTTTGACAAGCTCATAATAGCTAAGAGGTAGAGTTCATTTAAAATCTAAAAGAAGTCCTAAGAGATAAGGACTTAGGCATCAAAATACTAGGTAAAGGAGAAGAGGAATCCTAGGTGAGGTGTTATGGAGAATATCAAGGTGTAAAAACTTGCTAAAGAAGAATGAAGGGAAAAATAATGAAGAAAGAAGCCTTAGAGTTTTAGAGAGAGATAGAGTTGAGAGAGAAGATATAATAGTTAAATCTCATGTTTGAGCAAATGGGATAAATTATGTGGAGTGGATGGAAGATGATGATGAATTTAAAGTGGCCTATTGAATTACTTATTAAAAAAAATCAAATATTAGTTTCCTTGAGGAAGGAAGAAATAAGAAGGCAAAAATAAGAAATAGTGAAGGAGATTATCATAGTGGAAGACAAAAATGAAGATGAGGAGGCCATAAAAACATTTCTAGCCTCTCTCCAAGAAGAAGAATAAGTGATGACAACAAAATAAGAATCCAAGAAGGCAATCTTGCCTCAATTTTTTAAATTTGACTTTTACTTTGATGTTTTGTATGTAGGTTTGGAAGATGGTAAAAAAAAGGGATTAATTTGAGATCTCAAAAAATGAATACAAGTTCTTTAATCAAGAGGAAAAACATAAATAAGGTTGAAATGAGGAGAAACTTCAAGATGAGATAAGAAAGCAAAAAGTTATTGCAAAGTTGAAAAAGGAGATAGATGATTGGTATGATGACTTAGTTATCTCTGCAAAACAAAAACTAAAAGAAGAAAGAGACTAAAAAGATAATTATAGCCAAGAACTTGACTAAAAAGAATCAAAACCAGTATTGAACATTGAAAATCAAGTTGAATAACCAAAATAAATGAAAGCTTTTGAAGAGAATATCATCTATGAAGTGAAGCATGAACAACATGATAAGGAAGTGATTTATTTATTTGATGAATTTGTTTTGTATGAAGGATTACCATTTGAGAAGGAAGTAACAAAGACAAAAATTGTAAGAGAAATTATGCATGTTCATCCCTATGAAAAATTTACTGAAGAAGACCATCCAATAAGTAGGAGGAGGAATGAATAAGTGAAGAACTAGAAAAAGAGAAAGAAAACATTTGTGCAGGAGATCAAATATTTTCCTACTATGGGAATTTGATTTAGGAGCATAATATATGATATTTTTAATGTTGGTGTAAATAATCAATCTATGAAGACTGGTGGTCTTTTGTAAATGTAATAACCTTATAAGGTCCATGAAGTAGAAGTCTTAACCTGATTTTGGGTGAGTCATAATAATAGTTGTATAAATGATTATAACAAGGTAAATTTGCTTGAATAGCTCAAGATAGTTGAGAGATATTTTGAACCAAATTAAACTAAGTTTAGATACATAGTTAGAAAGGATAAGGCTCAAACCATTAAACAAGGAGTTAAATAAAGTAAAAAATAAAAGTATAGATAAAGTTTTTAGGTTTTTGTGAAAAAATAAAAAAGATAGTTTTTAGTTCTATATAGGGGTTGTGACAATCTACATAATATTGGGTTGTAAATAATATTTTAAAAATCAATAATAGAGTATAATTTTGTGTAGAGTATCTTATATCCTGGATGTTACATGTAGCATGAGCATTATTGATATTCTTTCTTTATTTAACAAGATATTTGAGTTTGTTTCCATCTTGTAGTATAATGATGTTTTGGAGAATATTCAAATCTATGTTATTTGATTGAGAAAAATCTCTACACATGTATCATTTAAAATATGTATTTAATCCATTTTTAGCTTGCTGATAAAATTATAGCCATGTCTACCTATAGATCGATTAAAGTGTTTGCACAAATTGATGACCAATATAATTGTTTAATCGATCACAACTATTGATGCAGGAGCATCGAATGCTTAGATATGCTAGGGATATTTTTGTTAAAAAAAAAAATAAATAAATAAATTCAAATTGTGGACACTTGTAAAAAGGAGAGGATAGGCTTATTTGGGTATTTAGTTATTGATAATCATGTTAAAATCAAAGGAGTCAGCCATAAGTGGCGAAGGATTGTTAGTGGTTAAATAAGTCTATGTTTAAAACATTTGTTGAGTTTTTCTAGGTGTTGGTTGAATGTTATTTCAAGTAAATTAGGACTATTTCAAGATTGTGGGGCGTAGTATAGGCAGTAGAATAGGAGTTTGTATAGGAAGAAGTATAGGATCAAGTCCGGAAAAAAAAAAAGGACTGCAGTTTTCTTGATTGTAATAGATTCGATGAAAATAATGAAAATTCTTATGTGTGCAATTTAATTCAGCTCTATCTGTCTCTCTTATCTACCAACATCCATTGACTGCATTCTGATAAGATTATCATGGCGTGACTATGTTTTGTTTAGAGCCGAATGGGGGTTGATATATATAGAGCCTGTATGGAACGTGGTCGCTGAGTTTGGAAAACTGGTTGTTTTGTATCTAAACCTGGGGTGCGGTTGTAGATGGCATCGCGTTGACAGAGAGCAATAACGGCGAGAAGAGAAGAATGTAGAAAACAAAAGTCTGCATAAAAGATACAGGACCTTTTTGGCCTGTGGATATAAGCGCCGTCGCTTGACCCTCATTGAGCGTGCTTTAAAGAAGAAAACGACACCATTGAAATTCTTCAAACAGAGCCCCCTTGACAGATGTAAGCATGCGAATTCTGTGACCTTGAAATTGTTTGTCCCGTTTTTGATCTGGATTTTGGGGCTCTATACTGGCCTTGTAAGTAAACTGTCTGGTTTAATTAATTGTGTCTGTAATGTTACTTTGGGTAATAAACCTGTGAATGTCAATGAAGCTATTAGCGTAGCTGAGTCAGTTCAGTTTAACGTGAGCCCAAACTTAAATTGCATACAGCCATGGAGAAGCTCGCTAGTCTTATAGACCGAGCGAAGGTGGGACCCTGTTGTAAGAGAAGCTCGTAAGATCTTTGGGAATGCTTCCCCCAGATGTCATCAGCGAAAGAAGTGTTCTTGTTTATGAATGTGTGCCGTCATTTCTCCATGCAGAAAGTCTATTTGATTCAACACCGCCATTATTTTGGTTTTACTACCAAGAAGAAGGAAGAAGCTGTTGTGATACAAACGCTGCTTTGAAGATATTGCATCTGAAGACATTAAAAGAGAACGCTGCAAAGAATTGCAATCGAAGATTTGAAGGGTTTTGTGACAAAGAAGAAGGCAGGGGACGTGAGGCCACAATGTTGTGATTTTTGAAGTCACATGGGATGATGAATATGCAGAACTCGAAAGAACTCGAAATTGTGAGGTATTGACATTGGAGCCACAGCGGATTGAGTCAGCAAAGATTACGAGGGTTAGTGTAGATATTTGATGGTGGTGTCAGGAAGATTAAATCAGCAACACAATCAGAATGATGATGGAAATGCTGAAATGCAAAAAGAAGAATGTAGAGGAGAGGAAGACCCAGAATCACAGTCAGAAAAGAGGTAATCCGTTTATATTTGCATAGTATTGTGTTTCTTTACAGACCTGAGTCATGTTTGAATTCTGCCAATGTTTATAAATGCTGAGTCCAAGTAAAAGAAAATAATGGGATTACTTTAAGCTGAGCTAAAGAATTGATCTACAATTGTGTATAAGTTAGCCTGTAAAATCCAAGCCAGCCGTCTTAGTTCAGCTGGTAGAGCCTTTTGGATCAGAATGTTGTTTTTGTAGAGATAATGCACTGTAAGAAGACTGCAAATAGAAGTAAACAGAGTGGAGTGGTTGAAGCTGCCAATACTGCTTACAAGAGGATAAAGAGTTTGTGATGAGGCTGGAAAAATAGAAAGACAAACTGGAAAAGTACTGTTTGGAGATTAAGAGCAGCAAGTCAAAATTTTAAATAAAGACGAAGGTCAGTTGAGTTTTTCATCAACTATACAGGAAATTAGATTTTCAAGGGGCCAAAGCATGTAATTTACACGTTTAGAGTCAATTTTTTAATTGGTAATTTTTAAGATTTTGAATTATGCCCCTCTCTTCATAAAATGATTTTGAAAGAATTTGGTCTAGATTTTGGTAGACTATGTACAATAATAGTCTCTAGAATTTGTCAAATAAGAAAAGCCTAAATATATATATATATCTTGTGTAGAACTAATAGACCAATTTATTATATGTGTAAATCAACTATTACACCTAGATTTTATGCATTACCTATTATGGGTTTGTGAAAATTGGTATGCTATTAACATTTCATGATAAGATCAAGTTGGTTGTATTCCAGAATTAATAAAAGTATAGATTCTTTCAAATAGACCTAGGCCATTTAAGGTGATTTGAGTCTATTTATAAAAAACTTATCAGATTTGTAAAAGAAAGTAATATTTTTATACTAATGGATAGATAAATATATTTGACTAAATCTACCTAAGAGGAGGGAGGAATTTCATTTGTAAGTTGATCTTATAAGTAATTTTTGTATTGGAACATAGTTATGAAACATTGAAGAAACCTTGAGATTAAATTAATAATGGGCTTTATTATTGAGCTAATCTTTGAGCTAGACAAGTATCCTTGATGTGTTAGTTGGTCTTCAAAAACTTAATTGGATATCTCTTTATCTTCTAAACTTGATTGGCACAATTTGTAGATGTGAATACAAGTTTTAGTTCTTTGTTTAGACAAATTTTGTATGTGAAAAGAATGAATGGTGAATTTGAAGAATATTTTGAAGAGGTTATGAATCATTGGTTCCTCATCCTTATATTAAAAAACATATTTTCGGAGGATTCTAAACTATAAAAAACTATGTTATTAATAGCATTGTGATACAAATTCTATCAGGTCATCTATCACTATATAAACAAGATTTGGCAATTGAATCATGTCAATCCAAGATATAACCTTGATTTGAAAATAAAAATAAGGAGACTTAATCCAAGGTAAGAAGGTTTTTTGAAATTGATAAGAAACCATAAATGTCTAAGAAAGGTTGGGAATTGAATTAATTTTAAGTAATAAAGTCTTTTATTGCTTTATAAAAGTAATAAGTGAGGAAATTAAGATCAAGACATAGTTGATTAGTTGAATGACAAAGAGTGGATTGTAGAAATCCCATGAATTAAATAATATACTAAATTGTACTCAAAGGGGCTTATAAATTGGTCTAAATTAGATTTCAATCAAATTAATATGAGTTCAAGTATTTAAATAAATTTCTTGAGTAGCACATGGAAATATAATAGTGATCCTAGGAAAATTGTTATTAGTTTGTGCATGATAATACGAGATTGTTATAATATGGGGACTAAATGATATTTTTTAAATAAATTTAAACTAATTCAATTAAACACAAAATTATTCTTAATTTATGATTTAAGTGTGAACCAAGCTATTGGATTGGTCGAAATCACTCAAGACCCTACTTGAACACCATTATAAATTAAGATGTCTTATTCAAGCCAATTGTTTCTTGAAACCACTTTTATTTATTTGTGCATACCTTTTATTCCTTATGTCCATGGGTACCACTAGGACCACTTAGAGAGTTTTAGGCTTGTATGAGATCATGTAGGTCGATTAGATCAAGTGAAACCTACATGGGTGTGTAGCGACTGTGCATATACTTGCACATTTCCTCCATGTCATTTGGGATCCTGTTTTATTGATATGATTTTGCATCTCATTCCATAAATATGGTGATCCAATGACAAATGAAACTTTTTATAATGTGCATTACACATTTCTAAAAAAAATTAGTTTATTTTTGTGTGATTTTGTTGTGTCAATTTTTGGGCATGAAATTATGGTATCAAAGCATGGGAAAAACACCAAGAATTCTATGGATCATTTTTTGATACTAATTATTACACAAAAAATTGATGTGTGTAATTTTTGGGTGCTACATCTTGTTGAGGAGGTAAGTAAAGTACACATGAAGAATTCCTTGGACTATGGACTCTTTTTCCAAGTAACAGACAATTAGCTTCTTGTTTTGGTCTTCATGCTTGAGAGACACATGCAAGTATTCTTGGACATCCACTCATATATTTAAAAACATGAATTTTGATGAAGGCTTGGAAGAAACCAAGTGTTATGAAGTCAGATGGTTTTAAGGTCCAAGTGATTATTAGCTCATGAGCGAGTTGTTGTATGTTAAGGTGATGGAAATTTCCCATAACCTTAGTCATACACAACTTACCTTGGATGAATTCATGGATGAGTATTTTTATAGATTTATTTTAGTTATTAATATAATGGAAATTGATCTCAACTAGATAGTATAGTGTCTTGTATGCCTAGGGTCTAGATGGGACTCTCTAGGTTCAACAATCCCCTTTCAAGAAAATGTTGTATTTCCACTCAAATGGAGTGTGATAGGGTTGCTTGATGTCTCTCTAAAATTTAGTGATGAGATTAAAATGGATCAACATGAATTAATTAACCCATCCCCTTTTACTTAGTTTTTAAATCTTACCTTGTGAGTAGTTCCATGAAGAGTTTGGGAATAGTCCCTCAAGCTAAAAGCCTCATATGTGTGACCTCATAGGGTTACAAAGAATTAGTGACATACTTGGTACATGAAAGGGATAGATACCCTCATGTTTTTACACATGGGTTTCCAATTGAAACATATCCACACTATTTGGGTGTTATTATATATTGTCTTTACCTTGGGTGATGGATTGGTGATACCACATGGATGGCCTTGTTATGAAGCCTCATGTGGGTCACTTTGTTTTCACCTATCCTTGGGGTGAATGACTCTTTTCTAATTTTGGTAGTGAAATATGCCTTTATTTTATCCCCATGATAGATTTAATTTCCATTGGTGTTGGATGTCAGTGATGGTTAGAGAGGGAGCCAAGGGCCTTTTTGGCATCTTGGCACCAAGTAGGCATGATCAATCAAATTAATCAAGTGATTAATGTGTTAGAGTGGTAGTACTTCCTCTTGTTGCATATTTATCAATTATGTAGGTTTATCTACTTAGTGAACACCCTTGTGTTGAACCAATGGTGATTTGGAGGTGACCATGTTGATAAGGCCCTGTAAACACCCTAATTGGGTCAAATAACCACAAGTACTATGTCGTTTATTAATATTACACATGAGGGTATTAGTGATAGTTATAGTCCTTGTTCACTTGGTAATTTTGAGTCTTTTGATCTTTTCTATATCTTATTTTCCCTCTTTGCAACACTCCAAGTACTCAAAGGTCACCTTTTCCCAGTCACAAGGGCCCTTAGCCTATCCTCCCTAATTTTAGCTATATTCTGAGCCTTAGGACACTAATGATACTTTCAGGACAATAGCACCATATGGTGTAGTTTTCACTCGTGGCTCTAGTGTTTGACATGCCCTTTCACCCATGTTTGAGTCTTTACTCCTCCATAAGCCTTATCTTATGTTTGTTATCTCTCTTTTATGACTTTTAGGCCAACGAACAAGGTATTGTATTCAAATCAAATAACCTTCTATATAAAGAGCCTTATAAGGCATTTTACATCTATCACTTCCTATTTTGGTACTTATTTACATAAAATCAACCAATAATACAACTTAAATACTCTGTATACTACTTAGTCTTCACACCTAGATATTTGCATGCTTGATCAAAGAAGGGCCTAGGAAAAAATCATCCTAGCTTACCATGCAAGTTAATGGTGCATGTTCCCTAAGGGAGAACTACATGTGATCTGAAACCTCTAGTATTGGGGTTAATGTAGGTAGGGGCTAGTACAATAGGGATTCTATTTCATGCGATTGTAACATCCCACAACCCAATTTTTCCTTTTCTTTTTACATGTGATCTATTTATTGCTTCATGTGTGCAGGTATTTATTAGGTTTTTAGAGGATATTAAACCAAAATAGTGACATAAATGAGCCCCCCAATGACACATAATCACCTATAATACCCTTAAAATCTCCCACAACTTCCCTAAAAGTTATAGATAGTCCCTACATAAAGGACATTAGCACCAGAACTAGACACTAGTGCCACATGGTGCTATTATCCTAAGGGGTGCTACTATTTAGAGCTAGATCTCATCAAACAACCAAAACATGAATAGTTTATCTATATTTGCTCAGTCATTCCAGTACCCTGATCTACATAAAACTCTATTTATCTCTAGATAAGTTCCTTTTCTCCTCTCACTTACTTTTTTGGGAAAAATTCAATCAAATCAATTGTTTCTAATTTTATTTTAGATTAACAACATACTCAACCCTTTAAATACATATGATTTACACTAGTAAAACCCAAAAAGGTTAAAACATTTGGTGAACCTGTCTTACTTTAAATATTACTTCAAACCCTAATTTTCCTTAGGGTTTACCTTCTCCAAATTTTGTACATTAAATTAGGGTTACAAAATTATGATTTTTTGGCATAACCTAGTTAATTTAATTAATCCTATATTAGGGTTTCATCTATTTAATTTAATTTTTTGTAACACAACCCTAAATCAAAACCCTATCTCCATGTACTAGGTCCCTATATGTACAAATAATAACAATTAGGGTTTCAATCACAATCTTATTTTATTTTATAAATTTTTTTAAAAAATTCACACATTGCACACATACTTATGTTAGATTATATTTTACCTATAGTGTGTTTGTCATTTATTATTTATATTATCTTCTTTGGAAAGTTTAAAATGGCATCTAAAAATTCTTATACCACTCATCCACTTGATGCACTATTGAATTTCTCTCATGATTATAATAATGAATGGACTAATTTTCAAGATTGTACATTAGAGCATAATAATGGCTTCATTTATAATGATGATGACGACTATTGTTATAATGATGGATATGAGGATCACTATGAACATGAAAATGAAAATGAACATGAGGATATATTAGATACATCATCTTCTCTTTCCTCTCACTCTTCTCTTACTCCTCAAAATCAAACTAACAATATAATGCCAAAAGAACTTCCTGTTGGTAGTGATGTATTCCAATGTGATCCTAGCTTTTTAATTAAATTTGATACTTCATTATTTAAATTAAATCAATATAAGTTCACTACATGAAAAATACTTTTGCATGATTCAATTAAAGTATATAGGAACAATGCATCTTCTTTACCCTTCTTAGTTACATTTGTAAAAGCAAATACAAATAATATTACACATTTTAGCAATGCGCAAACTAAGGTGGATGAGATTATTTTATCACCTTCCTTCACATTTCGATCACAATGCATTGATTATTTACAACATGTTTATAATGTAAATGTGTCTAAATATTATCCTATATATCATAATATGCAAAAAGAAAACATGATTTTTACTTCTCCTATCCTTGATTCCAAAATTGAAAGTGATAATCATGCTTTCATTTTAAAATTAATTAGTGAACAAATTCCATACATTACACCTACATATGATGATAAATTACATAGTAGTGCAAAGTTAAAACCTTCCTCTTTTGTTTCTCTTAATGAGCATGTGGATGATACGTCTGCTACTCTTACTTCTACAAATGAATTAAATTCTAATTTTGATGAACCATGGGATAATGATGATTATTGTGATTATGATGAAAATGGCATATAATCTACACCTTATACTTGTTCTCTTACCTCAATTATATCTCCTATTCAATCAAACAATAGGTCACATGTAAATACACACACACACACACACACACACACACACACACACACACACACACACACACACACACACACACACACACACACACACACACACACTTAATATTATTATGTTCATAATTTACTTTTAATTTAGAATAAAGTACCTTATATTCAAATAGCATGTGATACTTCTTCACAACTTAATAATATAAAATATAATAATGAATCGCCATTAATCCCCCTTACTATAGTAGAACATGTTTCTCAAACTAACCTAAACAAGGGTGGTAGCTCATTTCTCTCTCACTAGGTCCCAACTACCACACCTCCAAAGGTTATTGAGAGAAAACCAACCCTCTCTAAACAAGAATTTCATTAAAATTGACTAATGGCTAAGATAAATAAATTAATTAAAGCATTAAATGAACCCCTTTATAATGATAACATACCTTCCCAAGTAATGATTTATTTAATACATGTTGTGGGTGCTCTATAAAAATGAGTACACCATCTCACTTTGGAGAACAAAGCATACCAATCTCAGGATGATGTCAATGATTTTACATGGTAACCCTATTCCACGTAAAAATATCAACTAAAAGGTTGCCGCACAACATTTATATACTAGTGTTACCTATATTTTATGGACATGGAGATCCATACTTGCACCTTCAGGCTTATGAGAAAGCCATGGCCCATATTACAAATAAGTTGACTCTACTACAATTGTTTCCAAATTCCTTGAATGAGAAAGTGCATTAGATTGGTTCCAACATACAATCCCTAGCATATATTTACACACATATGAGGAGTTAGAGATAGTCTTTCTTAGGCATTTCATACAAAATAAGGGACCTATAGTCACACATGAGAGGTTAGCTTCCTTACATCAGGGTGAGATAAAGCCTACATCTAAATACATTCTACAATTCAATGCTTGTTTACATCAAATAATATATTTAGAAGTATAGTACATCTTTACTAGAAGTTTAATCTATCATCTCAAGGAAATATTTATATATCAAACATCTAAATCATTATGATATATATGTAACATAGATATAGAATTAGAAAAAGAGTTGGGATTAGAAATTACATAGTTAGAGTTAGATTTGGCTATAGACCCCTTAGAGCCTCAATCATCTAATTTGGTACAATATCCTACTCCACTTATGATTAATAACTTGGTAGAATAGAGACCACTGATAAATATACTTAGTAAGGGCAAAGAGCAACTCTACACAACACCTTCTATAGTGAACAAAACATAGGATATACATAATAGGGTTATATAATTTTTAGATAAGGTTGGGCCTTATGACATTTTTATTATACTATTAGATAGGGGGATGATCGCACTTCCTTCTACTAATCATCATACACCACACCATTTGCACTGGGCACCACATAATCCATATTATCATTTTCATAGGATAAATGGACATTTAGATGATCATTGTTATACACTCTGAGCTTGCATCGATGAGTATGTTACTTGAGGAATTATATAGTTTACATAGGGGACATTGAGACCTCATTCTCCATACTCTTATAGATCATACTCTTCTACGATATATTTATCCTAGGATGTTTAGTTTAAGTAACCATTGGTTACTCATCGTATGATCCCTATGACTTCTAGAACACCCATTTATGAGTAGTCCCATACACCACAACCTCAGTAGTGATGACAACTAGTTAATATAACTCAGAATGCATCTCTAGTGCATACACCCATCAAGATATTTAGGAAAAACTAAAAACCTAAGGGCATAACTTTAGTTCAAACACCAATAAATATCTATGGAAATAATTATAGAGCTCAAATTGTAACTCCATTACATACACCAATCAAGATATTTGGGAACAACTATAAATCTAAGGGCACAATTTTAGTTCAAATATGAATAAAGATATATGGTAATAATTACAAAGATCAAAATGCAGCTTTAGTTCATACAATGATTAAGATATTTGCCAAAAATCATACAACTCATAATGAAGTTTTAGAATGTCAACCAATCAAGCTTTTTGCACATACTAGTAGTGCATCACACACAACTCCAGTTTTAGAGTCTCTATCTACATCGACATAATATGATCAGTATGATTATTGGTTATCCATTCCATCCAAGTTTAGATAGGGCATACCACCATCACGTGTTATACACGTAGACATCTTAAAAAATATAAATAAAAACCATATACTAGTCAAATAAAAAAAATAATCCACTACACATGCATAAAATATTCATAAAATAGATAAAAATGTATTAAATTTACTCTAATAAAAAAAATACAAATATCAACATTTCAAACAATCAAACTAATTCAGCACATAACAATATATATAATATAACATGATCAGTTGCCAATACACATAATGCCAGATTAAACAACAAGAATCAATATATATAACTCATAATATCATTTCAAATACAAATATGGTGCATAACTCAATGATGTAGACATGACTAATGGGACTATATCCCTCAATCTCAATCTCAAATACATCAAAGCTAGAAATAGAGGCCTAGTTATCTCTACGTGACCTAGATTTATGACTATGTCTTCTCTCTCTCTCTCTCTCGATACATGCCCAACTCAGTGATACACTTGGCATGCTCTCAATAAAGTCATATGTAGTCATTTAATATACAATTACTAGCCCCATCTATAGCATCAATCTTAGGAATGGTATGCCTATGAAACTCAACAGGTGCCTCATCTCTATCTGTCATTGCTTATCTGTATGCCATAGTCACTATCACATCCCAGTCAAATAAATGGTCATGTACCCTAGCCACATTGGTGGCCCTCTCCACCAATCCATCCTTCATGAAATCATCAAACATGTGTCATGTCAACTCACACAATGATGACTCAATGGTGATCTCCTAATACTCATCATCCCCTAAACTTGCAAGTGTCCACATAGTTCATAAGATTTTTTATTGTATAAATACATACTCAACTTTACATAGAACATACAAACATGTTATTTAACTTAACATCAATAGCCCTTAAGGTCTCTACATCCAGTGCATCCTCCATAATCATCCCACCTCTTAAAAAAAGAGGCGCCCATTTATAGTCACTCCACTAGGCTATGTAGGCCTTAGTCATTCCCACAACATCTCTATCTAGTATCTCAATATCAAGATCATGCTTTGTCAATAGAATAGGAGCTAGCTTAGTAATAGATGGCCTCAACATACTGCCTAGTCTTGCAAGAGCCTAAGATCTCCTCAACCATATCATAGGTGTTAAGGGCACATCATGTACAACACCAAACTATTATGTGATCCTCTCATACTAAAATCACTCATATACATTATCTCAGTGGTCATGTAGCTAATAACTAACCTGAATCTACCACAATTGTGTACTATCCTTATGCCACCCCTAGTAGCCTCTATAGGGTCTCTAGATGATATCCCATACTATCAAACTATCTAACAACTAATAACATTATGTAGTGCTCCTCCTTAGTGCATGACCTATACCTGTCCATATCTTTGCAAATAACTATGGATGAGCCTATCCATCTTGTGCATGTGCCATTGACCTATTCACTGTTATATACTCATATGCCCAGGAGTGTAATAATGTTGATGCTCTGATACCCCCACAACACATCTCCTTTGTAAAATGATATAGATCCCTATTTAGGTGAGCTATCATCATACGACCCAAAGATTGCACAATGGCATGCTCCTCATTATCCTGCACTATCTCATGAATCTTATAGGAAATCAAGACACCACTCCCATATATAGAAATAAATTAACATAACAACACAACTAGGAACTTCCATAATTGCATAACCTCAATAGTCATAATAAAGGTTAATAATATAACACTGAGACTCCCTGTATGATGAGTCCCTACTACCATGGTAGAGAAATAAATAGATGTATGTTGTATGGCCTGAGGACCACTAGCCTCTTGTAATATATCTCATTACCTAGAAATCAACAATCATATAATTTGATACATGTCCTCTAATGTAATATCTATCTAGCCAATAGGTAGCTAGAATGTGCATGTGTCTATGTCCCATCTCTCACACAATGCATTCAATTGTCAACTCTGACACAATAAATGCACTATTAAAACTTAACACAACATTACACCTACTAATTAACACCAGTACAATAAACCATTACCACTTTTGGTCAAATATCCTTGCCATAATCTTGGCTTTCTCACCAAAATGGGGGGAAATAGGCATAGATTAATTCAGACATATAGAATTTCATTCAGATATGCATACACATAGGTCTACATAGGTGTACAGTTTTACACATATTTTTAGATTCATAGATTTTTAGATATATAGACACATGGGTCTACATAGATATTCATATTCATATATTATCAGATATATAGACACATGGGTCTACATAGGTATATAGGTTTACACAGATATTTAGATTCATATATTTTTAGATATACAAATGCATAGGTCTACACAGGTTTACACATATTTTTAGATATACAGATGTAAAATTTTATATAGGTTTACACAAATTTTTAGATATTTAGACACAGGTCTATATAGGTTTACACATATATTTAGATTCATAGGCATTCAGATATACAAAAACACAAGAATACATAGGTACATAGGTTTATGTAGGTTTACATAAGCATTCAAATATACACTCTATGCATATATACATTTTTTACTTAAGTATACTAGTTCACTCAGATATTTAAATACATAACTATATTGCTTAGATATCACTATTAGGGGGCATGATACATAATGCACGTACTTGGTCCCTATTTTTAGATTTATGAGGTTACACTCAGTGTCATCACCAGTATCATAACTAATATCATCACCAAGTTTTCACTAGTTTGGGTCATAAGACTATCTATAGTGATTGATCCATAGCATTCCACTAGACCCAATTCACATACTCATATTTAGAGTGGTGGAAAGCGAGCCTTGTTTCTCCACACATTTAGCTTACATACTCAAATTCAGAGTGAGGACAAGTGAGCCTTATTTCTCCACACATTTAGCTTACATACTCAAATTCAAAGTGGGGAAAAACAAGCCTTATTTTTCCACACATTCAATTCACACACTTAGTTTCATTACAGGCGGCATCCACACCATGTGTCTTCCCTTCACATATTACACTCCAATTCTCATCCACTTCTCTAGCCAAGAAGTGGGCCAAATCTAAAGTACATTTGCATAGGTAATTACAAGTATGCATTTCTCTTTTTATTTTACTCTAGTACTTTAATTTCATTGCATTACTAGAATAAAAGGGGGCAAATGTAAACACCCTAATTTGGTTAAGCAACCACAATTACTGTGTATTTTTTTGCTCTTATACATGACGGTCTTAGTGATAGTTATAATCCTTATTTTCTTGGTCATTTTGAGTCTTTCAAACTTTCTTGTATCTTATTTTCCCTATTTACAATACTCCCAATAGTCCTAAGTGACCTTTTCCTAGTCACAGGGGACCCTAGCCTATCCTCCCTAATTTTTTATTTGTTCTAATCCTTAGGACATTAGTGATACTTTCAAGATAGTAGTTCCACATGGTGCTAATGTCCACTTATCACTCTAGTGTGTAATAGGCCCTTTCACCCATTTTTGAGTCCTAAACCCTCTATGAACCTTCTCTTATGTTTTTTATCTCTCTTTTATGACTTGTCAACTAATGAAAAAGGTAGTATATTCAAAATAAATATCTCCTATATAAAGAGCCTTTTAAGGAATTTTACATCTAGCACTTATTATTTTTGCACTTATTTACATAAAATAAACCAATAGTATAACTCAAATACTCTACATACTACTCAATATTCATACTTATATATGTGTATGCTTGATCAAAGAAGGGACTAGATAAAAATCATCCTAACATACCATGTAATTAATGGTGCACATTCCCTAAGGGAGAACTACATGTGATCTAAGACCCCTCGCATTAGGGTTAATGTAATTAGCATCTAGGACAATAGGGATTTTACTCCACATGATCGTAACATCCCACAAACTATTTTTTCCTTTCTTTTTTACATTTATCCATTTATTGCTTCATATGTGCAGGTATTAATTAAGGTTTCAGAGGATATTCATCCTAAATAAAAACATAGATGACCCCCCTAGTGACATAGAATCACTTACAAGACCTATATAAGATTTTGTAACTTCCTTAAAAGTTAGATATAGTCCATAAAAAAGGACATTGGTGCTATAATTGGACACTAGTGCCACATGGTGCTACTATACAGATGGGAATGCTACTATCTAAATCTAGATCTCAATAAACAATCAAAATTCAAAAGGTTTCTTTGTGTTTACTCAGTCATTTCTAGTACCCTGATCTACATAAAACTCTATTTATCTCTAAATAAGTTCCTTTTCTCCTCTCACTTACTATTTTGGAAAAAATTCAATCAAAACAATAGTTTCTAATTTTATTCTAGATTAACAACATACTTAACCCTTTAACTACATAGGATTTACACTAGTAAAACCCAAAAAGGTTAAAACAATACCCTTGAAATGAATGTGATTTGATTTTATTCATTGCTCCAAAGGTTAGTGTGTACCTTCCTACTTATGGATCATCTTAAAATGAATTTGATGTATCCATGATAGTTTGAGTTCCTTGATAATAAGGAGATAAATTCCTCATAGATAATTTTTGATTCTATGGTGGTGGTACCCCATTGGGTGGGTTGGCTATGAGTGTTGATGGAATTTATGTAAGATAAGTCTATTTTAGACATATAGGTAATAGTAACCCTGAACGGGTGTACCCCCTCATTATTAAACATGCTTGTGATAAGAGTATACCTTTGTTTTTGTAGCTTGTATTCTACTTTCCTAGATCATATAGTTGAGCATTGATTGTGATATCTAAAAATTTTGGGTGTCAAAATTTATATATGACCCTTCACTTTTCATATTGGCCATAACATCCTTTTGATAGTACATATTGTGTGAATGCATGAAAAATCTAGTGTCATGTGGTATTGTATTGGATGCTTGTGTTGGGGCTTTAAGTGCCACATTTTCCTAACCATACCACACCTTGTTTGGTTTATGAAGTTGGGACCACCTTTGAGTATGGATTGATGAGTAGTGTATGTGTTGCACATCCTTGATTATAGGTAATTTTTTTACCTAAGAGGATGCATTCTATATTGGTGTCATTTTATTAATCATCTAGGAGTGTCATTTGTACTTTGACTCATTGTATGATGTTTTCAACCTTCTTCATAATGTTGTCACCAATTGTCGTGTCAGTTCCTTTGAATTCCCATGTGAGTGTGTTTTATATTTGACCTATAATATTTGAGTCCAAGTTACCATAATGAATATGAAAAATGAGTCTTAGAATTTGGGATGTTTTTTTTAGGACCCTTTTTGAGTTAGGGCTTTGTGTTAGAATGAGTGTGTGTCTTTAGGAGCACCTGTACATTCTTTGAGTTTTTAAATGGCTAGTTTGACTAAGTGACTTGAGAGTGCTTATTGTATATCATGTTGTGAAGGTGAGTACCTAGCATAGTTCATGATTTCATGAACAAAAAGTTCCTAGAATATTATCAATCACCTTAGATCAAACATCCTTGGTGATAGTTAGACCTTTTGATTGGTAATAAAATTCACTAATGGCCACTTGTGCCTTGTGTAGTGGGTGTTATACAAGCATGTGATTATTCTCACCTAAGCACATGTGCACCTATTGATGGAGTTTTATGTTCTATTGAAGTCAATTATATGGGAGGGGATCTTGAAATACCCCTCATGGATTGGCACCACCCTTGAGTGGTGGGAATCCTCCTCATAATAGAGGGGTGCAATATGTTTTGAAAATGACTTCCTATGTTTGGGAGTTTTTTCATGGATTGATATTCCATACATTTCCTTGGTTTAATAAAAGGTTTTGTCTTGTTATCACTTGGCCAGCATCAATATGAGTTGATACTCTCTCATCATCAAGTGACATCATTATAAGTCCATTGAGTGGATTATATCTTATATGATGTTAAGTGTTCCTTTTGATAGGGGACTTATTTATTTAGTGTAATTTCTAATATATTCTTTGGCTTTTTTAGAATGTTATCATTTACTTTGTATGGGCTAGATAAGCTATATAGATGGAGCAGTTTGATGCCTCCATGTGGTTTAATCCCTTTCATCCTATTTTGGGAAATGAGTTGTAATATTTACCACTTACAAGTTGGTGAGTGTGTGTTGGTTATTATAACTTGGAGTTGTAATGAAATCCTCATAATGCATGAGGGTTTTGAATAAATTATGTTTCTAATTAATGATGCATTAGTTGCATACTCTCCATTGTGGTTTTCTAGAGCCACACTATTTAGTATTATTGTATTTGAAATTATGAACTTTTACCACATGTTGTGGAAAACCTTGAATTTATTTTGTTTCTTTATTTGGATTTATAAATGGATTTGAATCTTATTTTTATGATTTTCATTGCTATGGATTTTGAGGTTGTTTGGCCATTTATTATTTCAAAAATTTATTAAAAATTAGAGCTCTTACTTTTCTTTCTTATCTTCAGTTTTGAATTGGATTGCATTGTCTAGCCATTTTCATCCTTATTATTCTTTGGATTATATTAGGTTGATTAACATTGATTTTTTTTCTCCTTTGTGGATTGAGTTGGGCTGCATAGCTGATTTTGTTTTATTCCTTCATTGGATTGGTATATTATCAACTTGTTTAAATATTTTATTTTGATGAGCCTTTTGGTGTACCCTTCACCTTGAGTGAGTATGGGAGTAGTAGGTGAAAATTATATTGTTAGCTCTAGTAGATGAGATAATCTTATGACTTGTTGGGTAACTTATTGAGCAAGTGGGGAGACATCATCTTGCTTGTTCCTTATATAGAGGTTATAAAGATGGTGTGATCCTTAGCCTTATTTGTTATGTTAAATGTTAGCATATATTTCCTCCTAACTCTAAGAGTGATATAAATGGGGTTATGTTATGATTTTGGATATTTTAATGTATTAAATTACACTTGGTGGTCTATTAGTAGAGATTTATGGTCATTGAATTAGAGAGTACATTGAGTTGAGTCAAAAGGATTCCTAGTGATTGTTATAAACTTGTGACCCTCAATGACTTCCAAGAAAAAAATTTCATAAGGGGAGGGGGATGTGAGACCTGTATTTTCAAAATGCTTATTTTTTAAATAGTTTATGTTGTACACATGTCTTGTTGAGACTTGCTTTATGTATTATTGAGACATGAGATGTTATTGGTTGCTTATGTCTAAAATAGATATTAAATATTATGTAATTCTATTAAGTTATTATGAAATATAAATATATGCTTGGATTAGATGATTATTCTATGCATTATGCTATCAGTTTACTTATGTTATTTTAGTTTTCCATTATGATGCATCTTAATTTCATACTACTAGAGATATTGTTCTTAAGATATACATATGTTTAAAATGATTGGTATTAGTTTATTGCCATTGGCATGTGATGATCTAGATATGTCATGTGCATTTTTTAGTGATTGAGATCATCTATATTTTTTATATTTTGTAGCTTCAACTATATAGGGTAGGGAATTTTATGTGCACAATATTGTGCATGTAATAACGGAGGCCGATGAGGGAACTAAGACTATGTCAGGCATGAATACATCATTGGTAAAGTGGTGTCATGTTTACTTGACCCATCCATGATCCAAACCACTCCTTATATCTTTTGTGGACCTAGTCAAAAGTGTATACTTTATTAACCCACATATCACTATTCAACCCCTTGGATACTATTCACATTCCTTCTTCTAAACCTTAGGAGTATTATTCACATTGTATTTCATTCTTTAAGTGTTTCTATAAGTCACTTAAGTGCCCCCCCTTGACCCAAAACTCGAATGGTATGTAAGAGCTAACTTTTGAGGGTGATATAAAGTAGTTTTTAGATATTTTGTGTTGATTTTGAAGTCATTAGAGCAATAGGGATGTTGGAGATACTTTATAGGATCTAAAGAATACTTTTGAGGTAGCCCATGTGTCTATTTATGGCATGGGATAGTGGGTTAATTAATGAGGGATGGACTTGCTTGCTTACATGGGCTTGTAAGTGAAGTTATTTCTAGGAGATAATCATTGACCTTGAGCTAAGGGATGGAAGGGACACATGTCACCTTCCCATTGGATTTTAGAGGATAGAGTTTATCTTATTTTAGGAAGGAAATCCATCCTTGAGAAGAATTTTATTATTTTAAACTTTGGAAGATTGGAAGTGGATGAGAGAAAGAGAAAGAAGAGGAGGAGATTAGAGAAGGGGAAGACAAGTATTTTTCAAGGCTTATAGATGGTGTTCTTGAGTGGATCCAAGAGGGGAACTAAGGTAGGCTTTCATGTCCCAATTTCTTTAAATTTTATTTATGTTAAAATTATCTTTATCCCTTACTCTAATTGTTGTTTTCAAGAGGTGTTAGGACATTTTCTTTACCCTATTTCTTTGCTTATATTTCTATTATTGTGTTAATGGCCACCATGTGGTTTTTTTTAATGCCTATTTGGACTTAGAGTTGTGACATCCATCCCAAGTTTTGGCCATTTTTATTGAATTAAAATGGTGAATTTATGCTGCCAAAATTGATTGAATTCACTTGCCTTTTATTATTTTTAATAGTGATAAAGGTTGGTGAAACCTTAATTCCTAGGCCCTTTTATGTGGTGTTTTGGCATGGTTGATTGTGCATATGCTCTCCCATGGACAAGATGTGGTAGAATAAGAGAGACATCCTCACATTTTTATTTTCCTTCGGTGATCCTTCTATGTTGGAAAAAGGTTTATGGTTTTATTTTGTGTAGTGATAGAGGTTAGCATAATCATAATTCCTAAGCCCTTCTATGTGGTAATTTGGCATGGCCAATTATGTGTATGCTCTTCCATGGACAAGAGATGGTATGATGAGAGGTATACATCCCCATATTCTTATTTTCCTTCAATGGGAATTTTATGTTGGAAAGGAATTTAAGGCTGCCTTGTATCATATGGTGTTTGATACTGCATTTTGTTTTTCTTTGTATGCTTGTGTGCGGTTGGAAGTATCTCTTAAATAAACACACTTGTGAGTCTACTAGAAGTGTTTCCTAGTGAGTAACTCTTGAAAATCCTTATCTAGCATCCCAAAATCATTTTTTAACTTGTCCATATTAAACCATGATATGAAGATGCTCAGAGTTGGAAGTCTTAGGCTCAAGGGTTCCTAGAGTAGTCATCTAATGATGGAAAATGGATGGGAGGTGAATCCCTCTTTTGGTTGACCTTTTAGGTGCTTGTGGAATTCATTTGAAGATCAACTTGTTCAACACTATTATATATTTTTTTAAATAAATTACTATTGGTTCTTTGAGAGCCATGTTATTATAATTATTTAGTTGAAAAAATATATATAAAGGAATTAATTTATAATAGTCATCGACAAATAACATGATGTTTTTCTATCTCTTGCATACCCTTCCTGTTGACTGTATCAGACTATAAAATTAATGAAATGATTATTTATTTTACAAATCAAATAGTAATTTCTAGTTGGACATATATTTCTCTATATTTTACAATTATCTAAAAACAAAACTTATCTTTTTCCTTAAAAAAATAATTTCATTTATTTGTGTGAAGCCAAGAAAATTTAGAAGCATTTTTATAATTTTTAGGCACTTTGAATCATTCTAATTTTTATCAATTTTGATTATAATATAAAATAGGTTAATCATGGAATTAATGTATTTTATGGTACAATTTAGGCCTTATAGGTGAATTTATAAAGTTTTTCTACTAAAACCCCTTATACCTCTTTTATAATCTACCATAACTTCATCTAATTTATTTATACTTAAAACGGTGCTTAGGAGGATCTAACAATAATTTTAGATAAAAAATAATGAAAATTTAAGCCTTTAGATGCTTGTGTCATAATTTTTTGTTTAACGGCTCTCTAGATATGAATTTTTGAACAAAGATTCTCAAGAGGGTAGTTTCAATTACACACAGGCCTTTGTGAAGGGAAGATGCCATTTCACATAGGGTAGATGTATAGGTTAAGCATGGTGCCCCATGGGACCACGTATTGTGTTTTTTTATCCCTTAAGTGGGGGGGTTGACATTGCCTAGTGACTAGTTAGTCATGTAGTCTATATTATCTGACTGCCCCATGTGACTAGTTGGTTGTTGTTAAAACATGGATTTGTAGCTATAAAGCTAGCCAAACTATCAAAAAATAGTCATTTGGCCACATAGTCACATAGGTTAATTATACTAACTGTCAACTATTTTTTTAATATAAAATAATTTTTATATTAATTAAATTACTAAAGCTTAATTTTATAAAGATATAACCTACAAATTAAAAAATAAAAATAAAACCAAAAATATTATTCAAACTAGGTATGGCTATTGTTCAGCGAAATCAGGTGAGTGAAGGCCAAGCAATGGGATGGCCCAAAAAAGGACCCCCTCCATTTTTTGTTTTCTTTTATACAATATCATTTTTAAGACTTGGAACATTGGGATTTCCAGATTTGACCTCCTTTTGTAGAGGTGTGTTTGGACCTAGTTGTCTTGTATGGGTACCTAGAAGACCTAAAATGGGCAAACTTAAAAGGGAAACCCCATTATTTTTTGTACCTTTAGTCTAAAAAAAATATTAAGACCTAAAACTAAGTTTTGCTAAAATTTTCACCTTAAACCTTGATGGTGGACATTAATGGTTGTGGTGGAGCTTGAAGCTCCCAAGACCTATTTGGAAACCATAGAATACTAAGACCTCATAAAATCCTTTCATTTAACTAGGTATCATGCTAAAAATTTGAAAATGAAATAAATAGTTTGAATAAAAATCTTCAATACTCCATTAATGGTAGTCATCTAAGGGTAAGGAAGGAGAGGAAGGATGATAATGGACAAGTCATCCTCTACCATCTCCTCCCTCCTTCAAAAAATATGGTTTTTCAACTGAATAAGTGAATTGAAGCTCTTATGGCCTCCATAAGGATATTTTAGGGGATCATTCCCTTTGATTGGATCTAATGATCAATGTTGTTTTGATCTGATGGTGTAGATAGGTTGCTTCATTCTCAAGGGACTTGAATGAGATATTTTAGACACCTTTTTGGTCCTATGGGACTAAATGATATTTTTAAATCACTTTTGACTAATCCAAGTCAACATGAAATTAGACTTTATTTATGAATTAAGTGCGAACCGATCCATGTGGTTGGTTAGAATTGTTTAGGACCCTATTCAAACACCATTGTGAGTTAGGATATCTCTTTTGATCCAGTGGTTTCTTAAACCTACGTCAATTTATTTTTACATTCCTTTTAGTCCTTGTGGCCACAGAGCCTTTATGAATGCTTAGAGAGTTGTAGGCTTGTAAGAAAGCCTGTAGGCTGATTAGAGAAAGTAGTACTTTCATGGTTTCATAGTATTCATGTGTCCACTTGTGCATTGCCTCCATATCATTTGTGATTGTGGGTTGTTTATATGCTTTTGTGTTTCAAGCCATAAAGATGGAAAGACAATGTGAAATACATTTTTCTAGAATGTGCATTTCAAATTTTTCAAAAAATGACATGTTTTTGTGGGCATTTCTATCATGTCAAATTTTAGACATGAGAGTCCTTACATAAGACAAGGGATTATAATCCATATTATGATTGTTAGCTCTAAGAGGACTAAATGTAAGTCCATTTATTGTAAGTGTTTAAGCTCAATGGATTTTACATGCACATTCAACTTGAAATAGAAACTATATTTGAAGTGTAAAAGTTGTTTTGTATGATGAAATTTTCAAAGGTATATTAATTCACATAATGGGCACCCATTCTGGATCAATATGGTTTATCTACGAATTTATATTTTTATACCATAAGCATTTCATTAAGAGGGGCATAGTAGAGATTCATCATGGTATCTTTTGATGCCAATTATGAGTGGGTGGCAAGTGTAGATATGTATATATGCTAGAAACATCTATTTGAGAGCTGGTGGATATTTCGATTAATCTATCTTCACATGGATATTTAATGGCTATGCATTGTTTGCATATATACATGTACTAGGTAGGCATTACCTATACACATATCTATGAAGTTATGGTTTGTTCTTAATGTATTAGTTGAAATAAATTCATTACCTTTCACTAATTGTAAATCTATTATTTTATTAAGGTGATCATCATAGCCTCCATGCCTACATCTATATGTGAAATCATAAATTAAATTATTAGAGCTTATAGACCATTTCATTTCATCATATATTCATATTTTCTTTGGCCATATATTCATAGACTAACATAAAATCATATTTAAATAAATATACCATAAGATTGAATATGATGGGATGTTCCAACTTTATCATAACTTCTAACTTGTTCTTCCACCCTTTTTTACCTTTCACAGTTCCTTCCAGATATTTCTTCACTACCACTTTTATTCCATCATATAAAGTTCCATTAACTTCAAACCAAAATAAGTTGTGTCTCTACATAATGAACCATTATTTCCTTAATCCTATTATCTTCAAATACATTTATTTAATTTACAAAGTAACTTATAAACAAAACATTGCCAAAATCCCCATTGTCTAATACTTCTCCAAACTTTTTTGTTGCATTCAAAAATTCCTAATTGTGAACTCAATTACAATTGGTTGGATCTTCTTCACCAATATTTTGAATTCCATTTGAGGGAAAGCCTTTTGTTTTCCTCAAAATATATAGGGAATTTTTTTCTTAAAAAATTACTAGGACTAATAAAAAATGTGTGGTTTCATTTTTGGTCCTTTTTACCCATTCATATCATTATACTTATCTTGTCTACTAAGAAAGCATGTTTCTATATCTAATCTACTGATATATGTTATATAGGTCTGATCCATTTCACCTAATAATGCAAATATAACACTACTAAGTGATTAAAGTTGAATCAAACTACTAAAGATTAGTATCAAGATCAAATGAATTAATCTCACCGTAAATATTATTTGAATTTTGATTTGATTAGTCTTTGTGTTGTATTTCCAATGGAAGGCAGGACATAGTGCATGTCATGCAAAAAGGCATGTGGTAGTATTTAAAATTATTTATTTTTATAAAATTTGGTAAAAATCAATTTGTTTCTTGAGTTAAGTGGTCCCTTATGTTTTGTTATTTTCAAAACCTTGGTTATATATATATGATTAATATTAGTATATAAATTAATATAATATATATTATATATTTAATATAATATGATTAAATTATATGTATGTAATAAATTAATAATAATATAAATATAAAATATTATATTTATATTATAATATTTTATATTTATATATACTATATAATTCATATTTAATAATACACAACCAATTAAAGATGCCTACTCCTTGTAATCTGCAGACCTCTTTATAATGAATGCAAGGCACCTAAATCCACTAGATGCATTGAATTTGGATCTGGTGTATGATACCACCTAAACTACCCTATCATTTACCCTCACCATCACCACTCAGCTCACCTTAAAATATTTCATTACTTGCATGTTTTGTGTGGCTTTTCCCTTCCCCACTACTTTTTCATTTCTCAAATTCACTATGAAATGGAATGTCTCCTTGTTGGTAGTAGATATAAGAGTGAAAAATTTTAGAGTATGTATGAAATACAAGTGCTTGAGTTGTAGTATTATATATATATTCAACACATGGTTGTATATCAAAAGTCTATAGAATATGTAAAGACCCCTTCAGGAAAGAAATGAAAATAAATGAAGGTCTATAATGTGAAATTATAGAGCCTTTGTAAGATCCTTGAATAGTGTTCAATTGTAAATGAAAAGAGTTACAAATATGAGAGATTAATATAGAGAACTAATGATGGTTCTTTCGAATGTCATTCTATACTTGTTTTTTGAATGTCTACTTTGTTTTTATTTGAATATGCTTTGTAATATAACAATAATGAATGTTCTCTAATTTTCCATCCTGTGTTTATATAAATACTCACTAAAGTATGAAACAAAGGAAAAATCTAACTTTTTATATCTCCATCTACAATCTAAGTCTATAATTCTCTTATCATAAGCACACCTTAGCATGTTCTGATGGGTTTTTCTTGGAACCACTACTAACAATAGTGTAATGAGCATGAAATCTAAAATATGTTGAAATAGTTATGGGTTAAAAAGATTTGGAATGATGGTTGTATGAAACACTTCATAAATTTGTAGACGAAGAGGACAAATGAATTATAATCATGATGAATGAAATTATAGTTGAGCATATTAATGGTGAAATCTATGAATTTTTTTAGTGTGTGTTACCTACACTGCTAGTCATTTAGTTTTCAGAATGGAATATTATTTCTTGATACTAAGGGAGATAGAGAATTTTATCTAGACTGAATAAAAGGTAGAAATACTATGAATTTTAGACATTGAGTGTACACATGAGATAGACCACTAGATAAAAACCATTATTTATCAATATATCACTTATTTTTTCATGCGAGGGTACATTATGTTTAAAGTAGTGCAATATTTATTTGTAAGAGGTATAATAGGTAAGTTTATGAAGTGATTATTGATACTTTTGAAGATGTTGGTTGTGTAAAATTCCATGGTGCCAATCCCAGTTGACATGGAGTAGTCATTTAAATAACTAAAAGGATGTAGACTACAAGGAATGAGGAATTAAGAGAAGAAACTTCAACCTAAACCCAAAATATGGAGGATGCAAAGAAGTAGTGAGATATGAAAATTCTAGGATTAGAGAGATATTTGAAAACAAAATCATTAGAACAAATAAAATGCTCTAGATGTAACTATGAGTAGAGGTAGATTAGAGAGTGAGAAGACTATGGGAGGAGATAGATCCCCAAGGGAAAGTTGATACTACAAATAAGGGGAAGTTAGAGTCACTAAGGGAATTAAGGGCATCAAATACATTGAAGGGAATGTATGAGATGAGGAAATTAATTGGGAGAAAATGAAAAAAAGAGAATCTAGAGGGGTTATATAGAAGCAAGTAGAGTAGAAAGAGGGTAGTTTTAGGAAGAATTTACATGGGATGATATTATTTGTAGAAGAATAAGGATAATCTCTTGATGAATTGATGGAAGTCCATAGTGTAAATTCAAGTTCAAGTTTAAGTGATGAAATTTATTCAATCAAGGATCATTAATTCCAATGGGACACATCCCCCCTACCTAATTTATTAATAAGATTAAATAGTGAAGAAGTTGAAAGGTGTTCTAAGTGATTTGATGAGTTCACAGTGAATTTTGGGAAGCTAAACACATAATCATATAAGTCGGTAGACAAAAATAATATTGGTTATTTTTTGATAGGTACACTAAATCCTAATATACCATTAAATTAAATTACAAAGCATCCAATTGTTAAAGGAGTAATCATAGGAAACATGGCTCTCAATCTAGGAATTTTTATAATTTTGACACCTTATGAAGGTTCCATTGACCCTGAACAATACTTGTTGACCTAAAAAATGAAATGGTAAGCTAAAGGTGTTACAACTAATGATGCAAAGAAGTGCAAGTTCATAATATCTTTAACACGTTGATATATATAGTTAATACATAAAAATAATCCAACATTAATGACCTTACAAGATGTCAAGAATAAATTGATTAGGGAATTCAAGATTTATAAATGCCCAAGTCAAACCATTCAGGACCTAAAGGAAATTTGACAAAAAATAGGTGAAACATTATAGAATTATGATCATAGATTCTCAAATGTTATTAATAGAGTAAGTTTTCATTTCATAGACATAAACAAATTTTTATGGTTCGTTGAAGGCCTGCAACCCAAAATTTAGTTGTTATCAAAAAAACATAATTTCCCAATAATATTGAGGTTACTTTGGTTGCAATTTGAGTTAAACATATAGAAGATTATGGGGAAAGTTCATAGCCTTCTAGAATTATGGATGCTAAGATAGATGTTATCTTACACAAAATGGATGAGCTGTATGAGAATAACAGACCCAAATTATATATATGGTGTATGTAATGTGGTTAAGAGGATCATCATAAGAATGATTTTTCTAAGATCAAAATGATAGATTTCTACGATATTTATCACATAGTGAGACATCCCACTACTAAATGTCATTTATTATATCAATATATAAAATAGTTGCATATAATCCCATAATCTTGATGAGAATAATTGAATAGCACTCTAGGAACTAAAGAAGGACATTACCATAAATATCTTTTTAGTAGTTGGGAAACATATTCCAGCTATAAAACTAGTATTTCTAATCCTAGATATACATATGACTTTAGCTACACAGTCTACTCCTAGTTGGATACCAAAATATCCATAGTACTTAGCTCTATAGTCTCCTTGGTATTAGTCTCATGATCTCATGGGATGGACATAATAGTCACCACAATACCATATGGGATGGATAACTCCATCTCCATTGTATCAATAGAACTAGAATTTTATGTTTCTACCACAATAGTCTAGATGGGCTCAACCTTCCCCTCAAAGAAAATATAGGGCATACAAAGGATAAAAACAAGAAATATTGTGTTCTAGAGATGGATATCATGGAGGATACAGAGGAGGATATAGGGTTGTGGACAAAATAATAGATAGGGTAGACAACTTATTATTTTATATCTATGAGGTGAATACAAAAAATTTGCATAAAATTATCCTTACAACCCATAGGGACAAATATATTGTGTTTACTATAGAGTATCCATGCAATACCATACATAGGATTTCCCAATCTTAGAGAAATAGAGAAAGTAGAAACGAATAACCAATGTGAATATGGTAAATACATAACCCATAGATCTCGTGTATCTATAAGTTATCACTCAAATATAATACAAGGAACAAGAATTGCTTCCTTTGGAGATGCCACAAGATCCCCTAATAAAAAAAAATTTAGGACATGTATGTAGACCTTGCGAGGAAAAAGGTTCTAATGTCTAAAGTTACATAATTATTATAGAACATTCAAAACCAAAATACTTTTGAAAGATATGCACATATGTATGGAAAAATTATTTGTATACATGGTAGGACATAGTAGTAACAACCTTAAAAGTCCTTATAAAGCTGGTAAGCACTATGAGAGATGAGGACATATCACATAACATCACCAACTTATTGCATAATCTATTAGACTATTAAAAAAGGAGTCAAGAATGAACTAAAAGGGTAGTATGGTATGTAAAAACTAATAATTTGTAGGATGTTGATACCTGAATTGATATTGAACTTATGGGACATGAAGTTCTAAATGTTTTTTTTTTATTTTAAACCACAGTGAATATAATTCCTCATTCCACATGGGATGCAATTAGATGGCCTATGCTAAGTTATAGCCTAATGACACTCAGTCTCATAGATTATGGAAGGGTATACCATAGTGGGATATTAGAAGATGTAGATTTTAAAGTGTTAATCTCAATTTTCAAGGTGACTTTGAGGTCATTAACATGAAGACCAATAAAACACACTACCATGCACACATCAAGAAAAATTGGGAATATGATGGTAAAATGACCATAAATACAATAGCTAATTGACCAAAAACATGATAAGGAGATAATATCATAGTCATACCATTGAACAAAGTTGAGATTAAACCATACATCATTCCTAAAGGATTTTCTTCATTGTATGCTTATGGAGACAAAAATTGGTATAAGGTTTACACAAAACCAAAATCATAAGCTCTTCACACTAGAGGATTTATTGAATTCACACAACAAAATCACTCCACTCCTTAAGTGAGATATTTAGATAAATAACATAAAAACCTATCAAAACCATGGATCAAATTCTATAGTTTCAAGTAGAAGGGTGTAAATCCCCATCTGCGTGACATATGATAAGATCAAAAGTAGATCTATTATACCTAGTGACTCCCATGGATATGGACTAAATTAAGTCCACTCAGAAATGTATTCTCCCATGGGAATATATGTCTTATTTTATTGGTGATCCATACACGCACTTGCTAAAGTGGGCACAAGGAGACCATGAGATAAGACCAATGAGAGTGGTTCTTTATACTAAATGAAAATTTCCCAAATACTTCACAATAAAATATTTATTAAAATTCATTTATAGGTTGGAACACCATGTTCCTAATGTATATTTTTGGGTTAGTGTATTTCATAATACACTTAAAGGAGTTACTTTGACATGGTGGGTAGTTCACCATTCTAAAAAATTGCATTAGGAAGATGCCTGCCAGTTGTTACGAGTTTGGTTTCAAGTAGCATTTGCAATCTCTGATCAATAGTCTCTATTTCAAGAAGGTTAGTGCTTTGAAATACACATTCATAGGTGTGTTCATATATGGTCTTCACAATGTATGGAACTAAGATACTACGTGCATGTTTTTTAACATACTTTAATCGCATTTACATGAGCATGGTATATGCACCAAGAGTGTAGACATGAAACCAAACATTGGCTATAATTTCACAAATATTTTATACAAACCTTTATGTTTGAATATGAAAATCTAATGGTACAAAATGCTCTCCAAAATTTAAATATATTTTCATGCCATCGGCATGAAGAAGACATAATAACTATTTATGACTACAATTCATAAGAGGAAACAACATGGGACTTGAATAAAGTTATCAAAAATCATAGAGCCATTAAACAAAATGAAGATTTTGTGTTGAAATCATGTAATATAATTTTGGATAATGTAGATTAGGTAGAGTCTAGTGAAAGTGGGGAAGATTTAGATTTGAAGGGATTCTTTGAACCTAAATGATAGATAGAAGATCCTAAATTAAACATAACATAGTAAACAAAGGATGATCACTTACGAAACCTAAATACTCAAGAGTAGGAATGAGAAATGACACTACAAGACACTCTTCCAAATGGGTAAAAAAATATACCAATAGTCAATTTGAAAAGTATTGGAAAACATTGGTACTGATTCTATGTCTAAACTAACAACCATAAGTGATTACTATACCCAAAAGTAAATTTCAAAGGTGGTTCAATTATTGCAAGACTACCATGTATTCCCCATGAATTTTTTAAAATTCAAGGGTGTAAACCCTTCATTAGTGGAAATACATATAGAACTCAAAGAGTGTGCATGGATTATCAAGAAGTGTCCATACAAACTAAATCCCAATATGAAACCCAAAGTCAAGATTGATATTTACTAGATGAAAGAAGCAGAAATCATCTATCTAGTAGAAAAATCAAATTGGGTAAGTCTAATGGTAGTCCAACCAAATAATTCAAGAGAGATCATAGTTTGTGATAAATATATAACACTGAAAGATACTAGTGTTAATCATCCCTTTTCGATTCCTTTCATAAATGAAGTTTTTGAGTCAGTCATAGGACACAAAGTATATTCATTCACTTATGGCTTTAATGGCTACCATTAGATCCTATTCATAGTAGAAGACTAAATAAAGAGAAATTTTAGAATAGAGTGGGGTTCATTTGAATAAAAGGTATTCCTTTTATTCTAAAAAATGCTCCTCCTATTTTATATTTTAGTGTAGGCTTTTATTCCATTTAATGATTTTTCCCTACACATGTTTATTTAGCTTGTTTAGCTATTTTTTTAGGCCATTATGAAAGATAATCCCAAATTCATGAGGAAATGAGGACATGTTTATCTTTCACCTATATAATGTACCTTCCTAAATATTTTATGGCTAATGATGTTAATTATAATATTGTAATCTTTCAATTGTTGAGAAATTACTTTTTCCTCGCTTATGTTTGATTTCACTAATACACAGGTAATCTCTTTGTTTATCAACTCTATTTATTAGATCCTCAATCATGACCCACTCTAACATGGTATCAAAGATTTTATGGTAGATGAATGTCATTATTTCTATTTTGAAATCTTTAATTTTAGGTTGTATGTTATATATATTCCATTTGTTGACCTAACATATTATATATTCACCATCTCTCAAATTTTGCTCTTCTTCTAGGATCCTCAATAGATTTAGATTCAAAAAAAATAAGGGAGAATGTGTATTTTATTGGTCATATGTAATTTAGTGGGGTTTATGCAAAATGTCTTGTGCCATTAAATTCATAAGGTGTCAAAACCCTAGAATCAACTATAAACATGACCTAGTTTCATGACAATTAGTTTTTGCCATTTTCTGAGGGTTTCAGGGATTTTTTTATAATCTCATGCAAATTAGTATAATAAGTAGTCTTCAATGGAATAGTATCAAATATTTTATGGTAGATGAATGTCATTATTTCTATTTTTAAATCTTTAATTTTAGCTTGTATGTTATAGATATTCCATTTGTTGACCTAGCATATTATATATTCACCATCTCTCAAATTTTGATCTTCTTCTAGAATCCTCATCAGATTTAAATTCAAAAAATATAAGGGAACATGTGTCTTTTACTGGTCATATATAATTTAGTGGGGTTTTATGCAAAATGACTTGTGCCATTAGATTCATAAGGTGTCAAAACCCTATAATCAACTATAAACATGACCTAGTTTCATGATAGTTAGTTTTTGCCATTTTTAGAGGGTTTTAGTGTTTTTTTATAATCTCACACAAATTAGTACAATCAATAGTATTCAATGGAAAAAAATTTCTAGGTTTTTGGATATATTTAGTGGGTCTTTGGTCATTTTTCAAGAGGCATACTAGATCTGGGATTTTTTTTAAAAATTGAGGTTTTTATAATTGTGTGTACTACAAGAAACTTGAGCATTCTTGGCACTATAGAACCATCTACTTCTCTAGAACCTAAAAATATGCCTCTCACCTCTGACACTTCAAACCTTAATGGATACATAGGTAGGTTGCAACCATGATGAAAAATCCTAACATCAAGAATTTTGATTGTAGGAGTAATTTCCATCCCCAGCATCAAGACTTTTGACTATAAGGGCAGTCAATTACCTAACATTAGGATTATGGACTTCAAAAGCAATAAAAATCCATGACATTGAGATTTTAGACTATGGGATTAGTCCATAACCCCTGCATCAAGATTTGGGACTATGGGAGCAGTCGAAAACCCTGATACCTATAGTAAAGGGTTGCAACCCCAACACATATCTCCATTATAGGGAAAGGTGATGATACCAACATCAAGACTTTTACATGCATGCATAGTCTCAAACCCCACTTTAAGAGGGTACTACAACCCTTTATGCCAAATCTCTACCTCAAACATTTTTATTGTGAGAGTAATTTAAAACCTTAACAAGTGCATAGGGTCCTCCAAAATCTGATGACAACCATGAGAATGTCAAATTTAATCTCATGAAGGGTGACACCATTCATCTTCAAAAATGGGTCATTTTTTGGATTATGTCACTCCTACACTAATCACATCAATCAAATATTGGTGGGGGGGGGGGGGCACTCAAAAAAGGTATTATCCCCCTAGTAATAGCATGTAGTCATATGAAGGGCGCTTAAATTTGTATGCCTAATAGTGGGGGATTAACTTTAGCACCCAACTCAAACTTTTGCACATTCAACATTTTTCAAAATTTTCAAAGTAGAGATTAATCTTTCCATCTAGAACTTCAACTAAAGTGAAAATACTCTTGAGTAAAAGTTTACATTGAATCATAATGGGTACAAAAATACAATGGAAATTTGAATTAGAGAAGGTGAAGTGGTATAGCTTAAGTGTTGAATCCTATGATCGATTGTGGTTGTTTGTGTCTCCTGACTTACTTTATCATATTGAATCTATAATGTCACCAAATCAAGTATGGTCCACACTATAAAAACTTTAGAAATCAAAACATCCTAAGGGGTCATGAGTGTAAAATGAGCTCACCAGTTTGAGCCCAGGTGACTTTGATATGATTCAAGACTTTTTCACCAAGTTTAAATCACTTAAGTTATAGTTGATATTGTGTAATATTGATAAAAAAATATGATCAATTGATTTTTTCCATCCTTGCCAAATTAGGATCTAATTATTCTATATTTGTTTCTACCTTCCACACCACCAAGTATGCCATTATAGATACATGGACCATGTCATCATTGGATAATTTTGTTGTTGACTTGACTTAGAATCAATACAAACTCATTCAAATGGGTACACTGAATTCATTTAAATTACATACCTTAATTATGAGTCATGTCAAATAGATGACTTCTAATAACAAAGAAAAAAATAGAACAAGAAGGACCTAGAGAAAATATAGGGTCAAAAATTTGGTGCTAAGATAAAAACATCAAAATATTCCTCTCTTTTAAATAAGAAATCTAAGAAAGAGCAAATCACATGCAGCTATTGCAAGAAATATGTTCATGATGAAGCTAAATGCATGAAGAAATAAATTGACCAACTGATTAAGATGCTCGAGAAGCACAACATCAGTGTCCATGATTCTTTCAATCATATTTCATCAACACATGAGTCTTCTAAGGCCAAAAATAGTATGAAGGGAAAATATAAAGGTAAATCACTTGTTGCAATTGCATCCTAGCCTTCCACATAGGTAATTGATTATGTGCCTCACACCACATGCCTTCATCACAAGACATGTTCTCATATTTGGAGTCTTATTATATGTCTTCCATATTTTTGGGTGATGATACTTTGGTTAAAGTTAGTGATAAAAGATCTATTGAATTGAATTATGGGGCATTTCATGATGTTATATGTGTTCCCTCATTATCCACAAATCTTTTATCTATTTACTAGATCACTCACATTGGTTCAAGCAAGAGAGTTGATTTCACACCCAATTATGTGGTCATTAGAGAAGTAAACAATTACTCTATTGTTGCATTTGGGAAAGTATATCACTAGTCATGTGTTAGGTGTGGAGCTTGATTGTCTAATAAGATTAGAGGTTTAAAATCTGATGTTATTTTAGCTAGGTTTTGGATCTCATTATTTGTATCCATGATGGTGTGGGGGTTTTCAAGGGGGTGAAAATTTTATTAAAATTGCCTTGTAAAATTGTAATTTTATAGTCAATATGGGCTATTGATTAAAGGTTTATGGGTCTGATGATAGAGGTTATGTTTAGGTTTTTTTTCCTTAAAATGTATTGTCACATGGCTAAGATGAAAGATTAAATATATGGAACATATAGAGGAAGCAAAAAGAGGTAGAGAAGGTATAACATGGTTTGTTGCAAGATTTTATTCTCCATTGTATTTTTAGAAATAATATACTGGACAAGTTTGGTGGATGTAGCTCATCTTGGGTGAAGTATGTTAAATCTAGTGTCTCTTATTTTGGGCATGTTTATGATTATTTTTTGTATGCTTTATTTATTCTTTTCATAGTTTCTCTTGTATGTTATTTGGAGATAAATCTATCTTTTATTTTATCCTGACATCATGATTATACAGTTTCTCACAATTTACACCTAATCAACCCTCTACTACATTACTCACTCATTCAGATGAGGTGAGTAAATTATGGTATGATCAATTTGGCCATATCAACTATCACTACCAAAAGCAACTCGGTCATCAAGACATGGTTTTAGGGTTGGCATGAGTCAATTTTATTGATGGTGTTTGCTAAGGTTACATTCTTGGTAAACATCATGAGGATAAGTAATATAAGGGTAAATCATAAAGATCTAAATAGATATTGGAAATTATCTTTAGTGACATTATTATTCCATTTCCAAAACCTTCATTCAATATGACTAAGTACATGAATACTTTCATCAATGACTTTTACAAGTATAGTTGGCTGTATTTTCTTAAGAAAAAATCAAAGGTCTTTGACAATTTTTAGGACTTCAAAGCACTTGTATATAAATAGTTAGGTAAATCCATAAAGATTGTGTGCATTGCTAATGGTGGTGTGTATATCAATAACTTTTTTGATAAATTATATACATCATAGGGGATTGACCTAAAACATATAATTCCATATAGTCCTTAATAGAATGGTGTTATAGATCACAAGAACATGTCCTTGACAAAAATGGCTAACTATATACTACACTCTAAGTCTCTTACACCTAATTATTGAGCTGAGGTCATCAACATTAATTCATACATCTATAATCGAGTTCCTCATAAATCATTGAAAGGAGTCACTCTTTTTGAAGCTTTGAGTGGTCAAAAACCCATAGTAGAGCACTTTTGAGTGTTTGGATCTCCTACTACGTCCCACATTCCCAAGAAGAAATGTAAGACAATGGAACCTCATATTCATCCTTTCATCTTCATTGGATATCCTAAGGTCATTAAAGGATACATGCTTCTCCATCCTACCACTCATGAGTTGTTCACTAAGAATAGTGTTAATTTTTTAGAAGGCCCTTCAGATTCCACACTTGACACCTCTCCCCCTTCCTTAGATGCACTGGGATTTGATGATAGTTTCAATGATTCATATCTGGATGATCAACTTCTTAATGATCTTGATTCTTCTTCTAGTTTTGATGATGAAAGTAGTGATGAAGATTCTATATACACATAATATTTTTAACTTTTATTTACTACCGACACTTTGTATCTTGCAAGAACCTATCGAGTCTCAATCTCTCTGAGTGAATGCCTTAAGGGGTGCACCAGGAAAGGGGTGGGCAGACCATCAATGATTTTTAATATTGTCATTCATTTTACCACTTGCCATCCACACTCTATCCTCCTTAAATAATTGGGCCCAAGCTTATTCTTCTTAGTCATATTTATTCTCATCATTTGTTATATTTTATCCCTCATTTCATGCCTTAGCACCTGTTGTCTCCAAATTTTACACCCTAGAAGAGGGTTATTCAAGCCTCCTCTAGATTTGGGAAATGTTGGGACATTTACAAGCCTATGAGTGTGCCTATAAGTGGAAATGAACCTCTAGGTTGAAAGGGCTAGCTCCCTATATTAGATTTTTTTGCAATAAAAATGTTGAACTAGCTTGTATAAATGAAAAGAGTTAGAAGTTTTCATAAATGAAAATCCTATTCTAAAATGGTGATACACCAAGAATTAGTATCCACATATATGCCCTATATTTATGCATAATATAGTAGAATATAATCTATACCTCAAGCTCTAGAAGATTCTAATAGAAGTATTTCAATGTAGAGATAAAATGAATGAAATCAGATAAGGTAAGTAACTGGAAAGACAACCTATATATTCCAAAAAAGGGTTACACATATGCAAAATCTCATATAGATAGAATGCACTCTACATGACCTATTAGATCAACCCTTTTCTCAAAATCATGAAGGACAAATAATAGAAGGATAAAACATCACTTGTTGTCACTTTGTGTCTCTTGCATGCCCAATCAAATGTCTAGAACTTAGAAATAAAATAGACTTATGCTTCTTTTCTCAAAGGCAAGAAAATGGAAAAATATTCTAGTAGGGCTTCACCATACTATTTGTGGATGATAAAATAAGTGCCCAAGGGTCCTATTTATAGAAAAAAAGGGAGAGAAGAGGGAGATCCTATGAACCAAAATAGAAGCCTTCAAAATAATTTACCATCACCATCCGAGTGAAACTGATTCCAGCTACTCTCTCATTCAGTTGGAATTTGTCCTTCTCTTTAATTCACCCTCTTGAAATGACCAAGATCACTGTAAAACCAATGGTGAGATGACCTTCCATAATAAATGGCTAGATTCTTCCTAAAAGCTTTCACATTTTACACTGTAGACCCATTTGGGTCTTCTGAATGGCTTTACTTATAAAACTTTTAAGTGAAGCATGTTGGGAAACCCAATTTGCACTATCTAGGCTACTTGATCTTTTAGGGTTTTCGATTGCTTATACTTATAAAATTTTATAATCAAATCTCTTTTGAAAACCTAATTTTGCTTTGCTTAAGACCCTTTTGGGGTTTATAATTCCTCCTACTCCTTGCATACTCCTTCAAGTTCTTTAAGGCTCCTTATAAAATTTATAAGTCAAGCCTTTGATAAATCTTGATTTGCACTACATAGTCATTCAGGTTTTCCCAATGACTTTACTTCTTGATTGAAGACTTTGGGCATGAACTTGATGTCTTGCGGCACATCACCAAGTTACACCCCAATGGCTAGTTCTTTACATTAAATTTGATATCCTACAACATGTCACCAATGTGAACCCAATGGCTAATTGGTCACCCTAAATTTGACGTCCTATGACACGTCATGTCTTTAAACCCTAACGGTTAGTTGGTTGCATCAAAATTGATGTTTTGTGGCACATCATGGGAATCCATTTGGGTCAGGCTTATTGTTTTGATCAATTTTCCTAAAGTAATTCCTTCAAGAATTTTGGCTTTTGGGCAACAGCTTATTTCTTTCAAGAACTTTTCCCGAAGGACAATTGGGAAAGTGTCATTCAAAAAAGTTTTGAAGGACAGTTGGTAAAGACACAAGCTCCCTTCAAAAAAATTTGAAGGGCATTTCTAAAGGAAATGGCCCTTCAAAAAAAATTTGAAGGGTAGGCTTTGGACAAAGTGCCCTTCAAGAAAAATCTTGAAGGGTAACCTTGGAGAAAATGGTCAAAAGTGACCCTTCAAGAAATATCCTAAAGGGCATTTGGATAAAATATCCCTTCTAATAAAATCTGAAGGGCCATTTAGGAAAGACCAAGGTAAAATTACCCTTCAAAAAAATTTGAAGGGACACTTGGGCAAAAAGTGCCCTTCAAAATTTTTAGGAAGGGTCACTTGGACAAAAAGTGTCCTTCAGGATTTTTCCCAAAGGCTCACTTGGACAAAGAAATGAGGTGAAGTGCCCTTCAAATTTTTTTTGAAGGGTCACTTAGACAAAAATTGCCCTTCAAAAAAAATATGAAGGGTCACATGGGCAAAACAAGGAAAGGAAAAGTGCCTTCAAAAAAATTTAAAGGGCACTTCGAAGGGAAGTGACCCTTCAAAACTTTTTTGAATGGCACTTTAGGGGGAAAAAAATGAGAAAGGCTAATACAGAATCTTGAAGGAAAATAACAAAGGGGAAAGGTAAAGAACAAAGGGGAAGAGCCTAAACTAGGAGAGGTTGAATGGAAAATACAAACAATAAAGCAAGTGACCAAACACAAAAAATGAGAAAGGGAGAAATAAAAAGAGCTAAAGGGAACACACAAACTGGTCATGAAAAAAATGGGTAACATTCTAGAAATTTCTAGGGGAGACATGCCTGCTATGTCATAAGACCAGTGACCTAAATCTTTCCATTGGTTATGGAGTCATGCAAGGAAAACAAGAGTTAAAAGAATAAGCCATGGCTGAACACACAAGTTGAAGAGATACACACATAGCCAAAAAAAGGAAAGAAAATACCTGAAAGGGAAAAACTTTTGCTCCAAAGCACTTAGGGGAAACAACACAAACAAAGGAAACACACCAAAATAAGGTATATGCAATACATGGCTAGCAAGGGTCAAAAACAAGACTTCAAATGGATCCCATTCACTAGATTAGGTAGCTCTTCTCCATCCATTTTGGATAGTTGAAAGGAGTTTCTTTACTTGCACTTATTGATGATGTAAGGCCCACTCAACAATGTATCAAACTTTGTATGCTTGCTTGGTTTTTCTCTATCTTCATCCCATTTCAAGACCAAGTCACCTTCTTTGAACACTCTTGCCCTTGCCCTTTTGTCAAAGGATTTCTTCATGAGAACTTGATGATGTTCCAATTCTTTGTTTGCATCATCTCTTGCCTCCTACAACTATAGTAATTCAATCAATCTGACCTCCATGGGAGTGTTTTCAAGTAATTCTAGCTAATGTGCAAGTTCCAAGGCAGGGAGCTCTTATGATATGGATAGCCTAGCTTCTCTCCCATAGAAAAGTACAAAGTGAGAATTACCAATTGACTTCTTGGGAGTGATTCTATCTACCCATAAGGTTGTTTTCAGCTTGTTATGCCATGCTCTTTGATTGGTTTCCAACATCCTCTTGATGATCTTGATGAGGTTCTTATTGGTAGACTCAGCCAATCCATTACCTTGAGGGTAGTAGTTGGATGAGGTACTCAAATGAACTCCACTCTTTGCTGCCTAATAAAAAAAATTATCACTTATGAAGGCAAGTGCATTATCCAAGATGATGACATGAGGAACCCCAAACCTTGTTACAATGATGTCATAGAATTCTAAGATACCATTTTTTTTTACCTCCTTTAATGCAACAACATTTACCCACCTTATGAAGTAGTTTGTAGTAGTCAATATCCATTTGTGTCTAGCACTTGATAGAGGGTTCATCATGCCAATGAAGTCAAGGCCCCATTACATAAAGGGCTGGTCCACTTGAATAGGATTTAATGGAAGAGTTGCAAGTTTTTGTTTGCCAAAAAAGAAAGCACATTGAGGACAAACCTTAGCCCAATGATAATAGTCCTTAAAAAGACTAGGCCAATAGTAACTAGCTCTCATTATTTTTGTAGTTGTTGTTCTAGGAGAGAAGTGACCACCATCTACACCATTATGGTACTTTTCTAGTAGCATATCAAATTGGTCATTGCTAATGCATCTTAGAAACACATTGTTCACATCCTTCTTAAAGATAATTCCATCCACAAGATAATAAAGAATAGCTTGCAGCCTAAAATACCTTCTTTGAGATTTTTTCAAGTCATTGGGACACTCACCTTTTAAATAAAACCAATGATGTCTTGTGTCCAACTTTGATTTTGCATTTGATCATCTGGTTGGTATTGAACTTGATTTAACAAGGCTTGATCTTTTAGCTCTTGAAGGTTAGATGCTAAGTGCTCACACAAACCTCTTTCTTTTACCAAGTTGGTTACCTTGACATCAATTTCATATTCCATCACTTTCATGATCCATCCAACTCTCTTCTCATTAAGATCCTTAGGAGAAACTCCTTGGTGCTAGGATGGGAAACCATGACATGGATCTTGTTGTTGGAAACCATATGCCTAAAAAAATTCAATACTCTAATGATGGTTAAATATTTCTTCTCAACAAAAGAATATCTCACTTTGTAGTCCTCTAAGCCTTGGTTGAAGAAAGCAATTAGTTGCTCAACATCTTCATCATTCTTTTGCATAAGCATAGTTGAGATTGTGTCAAGGTTAGAAAAAGTATAAAGAGTGAAACCTTTAGTAAAATTTGGATTTAAGAGAGTGGGAGATGCTACAATTTCTTACTTGATTGCCTCAAAGTTACCTTTACCTTCCTTTGTCTAAGTAAAAACTTAGTTCTTTTTTAGCATGGTTGTGATAGGCTTTATCACAGTTGTAAATTTTGGGATAAACCTATTTACAAATTTTATTTTTCCCAAGAAACTTTGTAGCCATTTCTTGTGTTGAGGCAAAGAAGAGCCTATAATAACTTTAATCCTTTTGAGGTTAATAGATAAGCCTTTTTTTGAAACAACATGACCCAAAAGCTTACCTTCATGGATAGTGAAGATGCACTTCTTTAGATTGATGGATATGTCATACTTTCTACACTTCTCAAACACTTGCCTTAGATGTCCCATATGATCAACAACATCCTTTCAAAAAATGGTTATATCATCAAGGTAAACAAGCAAAAACTTATTGATCAAACCTTTAAAAGCCATGTCCATCGCCCTTTGAAATGTAGCTCTAGCATTGGATAAACCAAATGGCATATTCTTATAGGCAAAGGTCCCCCACTTGGTGTTGAAGGTTATCTTGAATTGATCCTCTTCATTTACCAATATTTGATTATAACCTGAATAACCATCAAGAAGAGAGAAATGTTGAGAACCTAAAACAAATTGCAAAATTTGTTCCATGGAAGGGAGTGGATAATGTTCCTTGACAGACACTTTATTTAGATCACAAAAATCCACACAAAGTCTGATTTCTCCATTTTTATTTAGAACTATCACAAGGTTGGCTACCCAAGTTGAGTGCTTGATAGGAAAGATAATCCTAGACTTAATTAATTTGGTCAGCTTTTTCTTCATGAGTTCTTCTACCTTAGGGTTGATAGGTCTTTGTTATTGTCTTACTGGTTTAGCTCCATGCTCCAACTCAATGGTGTGATGAGCTAGACTTGGATCAAATACTTTCAATTCCTTGTACTCCTAAGAAAATATGTCATGAAACTCTTTGTATAATGCAATAAAAGCTTGCCTTTCTAGCTGAGAACAAACCTTGCCAATCTTCAAAAGTTTGTCCTTAAAAATTAGAACTCTCTCATAGTTCTCTTATTTTATTGACATGTTCATTCTTTGGTTCTTATTTTGATCATCCTCATTGAATACACCCTCCAAGGTAATCATCCCCTTAGGTGTTTTATTTTTCTTCAACTATATAATTTGCTCTTCATAATGATCATGCAACTTTTTTTAACTTCTTGAAGAGAAACCTACCTCATTTTGTAAGAAGTGTGTAATGTGTTCATCACTTTCAAACACTTTCCATGATACTTAATTATCCATAATGGAAGGTCTAATAATAATCTTGATATGGGATTGATCCTTCTCTTGTTCAACATCAGTAGCTAAGTTAAAACATGCTCCTATTGCAGCCAATCTATCAACATGCTTGTTCAAGTCTCTTGGTATGGGTTGGATGTTGAAGGCATCAAAATCTTCAAGTAGATCCCATATCCTATGCTTTTAAGACTTAATCAAGGGGTTCTTGGATATATATTAACTTCTTACTTGATTAATGACCAGCTCATTATCCCCATAGACTTTTAAAATCTTGATTTCTCTCTTTTTTGCCCATTTGAGACCATGAACTAGGCCTTCATATTCTGCCACATTGCAAGTGCAGCTAAAGTGAAACCTATAAGAAGAGTAGTAACTATTCTTTGATGAAGAAACTAATATGATTCTAGATCCTGATCCTAATTTTCTCCTTGAACCATCAAAAAACATTTCTCACACAACATCAAGCTCATGATAGTCATTAGTGAGTGAAGGATTTGGGACATTCTCCTCATGCATGTAGTAAACTCCCAAATTAGTTTTCTCAATAAAAGTGTAAGGATCAATAAAATGTGTTCTAGTGTTGTAATTATCAAGATAGAGGTCATAAATACCTTCAAGAGGAGAATATGTTTCACCATCCATGACTATTTCTTCCTCTTTGTTGATTAAACAATTTTGATTTGTCATTATCTCCAAGTATGGCTCAATGGGGAACCTTGCTAAGGGTTGATTCCTTATGGTTACCTTGGTTCCATACCTTGTCTTAAAATATAGAAAGGACCAATCAATAAAAAGGTATCCTCTTATCTTAGCTATAAATTCCCTTGACAAGCATATGGCAAAATGTGCTGGAAGGTCCACCACCACAATATCTTGCATGACAGAGAAGCTTGGGCAGCCATGTAAAAACACTTTCATAACTTTGACCAATCCTACCATCTTGGTTGGAGTTCCATCTAGATGAAACACACCTTTATTATGTGGCTCATATTTCAAACCCATCTTATTAGCCACTATTTTAGGCATAACAGTAGTGCTTGCTCCATTATCCACAATACAATTATGGACCAACTTATCTCCCACAATGAGTGTGATGTAGAAGGGCGGAGGATTTTCAGCTTTAGTAAAAGGTTCCAAAAGATGATTTTGAGAATTTTTGAGAGCCACACTATGATGATTTTAATATTGAGGAGCCACATGCATGCTTTCTAACTACTCTTGCAAAAGCTCCTTTTGACCAGATATATGTAGAACCTCCCAAAGGGATATGCTTGTATTAGTTCTCTTTAATGAGTCCACAATATTCAGAGATGGAACATTCAATTTCTCTTACATTTTTTATGGTAATGAAGGAGTTTTAGCCTACTATGGTGCAATCTTGGCAACCACATTTACATTCTAATTTTATTGAGGAACATTACTTGTAGAAGGTACAACACTTTGATTGGCACTTTATGGCCTCATAGATGCATCACTTAGAGCTATTTGTGGCTCCTAGTCTTCTCACAATTATCTCTTCTTGGTCCTTGTATTGGATGTAATTGACATGCCTTTAGTCAACACAAAATCATCTTTTACTTGAAAATTCATCATTCCCACACTTGGGTTGCTGCCTTCTCCATGACTATCCCTTTGGTTGGGACATGCTTCTAGTTCCTCCATCATCATGTGTAAACTAACCTTGAGTCTACCCCCATTGGTCTACATGATCTTCTCTTTGCACTAGATTTACATGAACTAGAACAATAACCTTTATGGGAGGAGTAGAATTTGGATTGTATGCATTGGGTTGCCTAATATAACCTTGTTGATCTTATCCTCTCCCTTGATAATTGTATTGGAATGGAGCTCTATATCCTTGTTGAAGATAGTATTGTGCATTAGGAGGAGCACTTGCCTAATATTGAGCTTGATTGAGTTGAGCTCTCAATGATCTAATTTCTTCATCCTTGTCCATAATGTTACCCACCTTCTTGGGAAAGGCTCTTGGCTTCACATTGTCATTGGGAACTTTTGACATGCTTGGAGCTTCAACTAAATTGTGGGACAATAAAGGCATGGAAACTCTTGGAGGAAGTCTTCCAGCCTAAATTAAGCTATTATCAGCCTCAATTTCTATCTCATACACACTTGAAAGAGTGAATCCTACCATTGACTGCAACATAATAGCAACATCAATACCAATCCCTTCAAGGTATGTTGGGAACACAAATCTAGGAGGAGGTCTCATGAAAGTGGTAGCCTGTACCATGTTCTTTGAAATCTGTCATTGAAATATCCCATGGATTCATTTGGACCCCTTCTTATTACATTTAGCTGATGTATTATGGAAGTATGATCACTCTTATTTTTAATTCTTGTTAGCAATATGTCTCCAAAGCCATCCCAACTTGTAATGTAGCCTCCCTCCAAAAATTTATACTAGTCAAGTGCTTTGCCTTTTAAAGACATAGCAAGTAGCCTAATGGCTATGTTGGCCCTAATAACATTATAGAAATTATAGAAATTAGAGATGTCTCTAATATGTTCAGATGGGATAATAGGACCCTCCCCATTGAAACTAGGAAGATTTTTGGTAGCTTTTGGAGGGATGGGGTCATATGCAGGAAGCTCTATTAGGTTTTAGGTATTAAAAGTGGGGAAGGGTTAATGCCTATCTATCTCTCCTCTTTCCCCCATTTCTCTTCTTTCTCTTTGATCTTCTATTTCTTCCTCTCCTTGGACTTCTTTAGCCTCTTCCTCTTCTTCCCCAAAACCTCCTTGCCAAGGGTTTAATAGGGCTAGGAGTGGTTTAGGGTGTTGTTCTTTAGGAAGAGCTTCAGCTAAAGGGGATTGGTTAGAAAATTTTGAGGACCTTGTGAGGACCATGTAGGATAATGTATAAAACTTGGTCTAGAACTAGGGATTCACACCCTTTTGGAGTCACTAAATGTTGGGTTAGGGGTATTTCTGCTACTTTAGGCCTATCAAGGCTAGAATTAACCTTAACTTAGCAATAATACTTGGTCCCACCAGGTGTGCCAAAACTATTCTCCAAATATTGCATCCTAGAAGAGGGTTGTTCAGGCATCCTCCATATTTGGGCAGTGTTGGGACATTTCCAGGCCTGTAGGTGTGCCTATAAGTGGAAATTAACCTCTAGGTTGAAAGGGATAACTCCTTGTATTAGCTTTTTGTGCAATAAAATTGTTGAACTAGCTTTTATGAAAGAAAAGAGTTAGAAGTTTCAATAAATGAAAAGCCTAGTCTAAAATGGTGATACACCAAGAATTAGTATCCACATGTATGCCCTATACTTATGCACAATACAATAGAATATAATCCATACCTCAAGCTTTAGAAGATTCCAACATAAGTATTTTAATGTAGAGATAAAATGAATGAGATCACATAAAGTAAGTAACTGGAAAGACAACCTGTATAGTCCAAAAAAGGGTTATACATATGCAAAATATCATACAGCTAGAATGCACTCTACATGACCTATTGGATCAAATATTTGCTCAAAAGCATGAAGGATAGATAACAGAAGGATAAAACATCACTTTATATCACTCTATATCTCTTGCATGCCCAGGAAAATGTCTAGTTTTTAGAAATAAAATAGACTTATGCTTCTTTTCTCAAAGGCAAGAAAATGGCAAAAAACCCTAGCAAGGCTTCATTGTACTATCTATGGATGATAAAATAGGAGCCCAAGGGTCCTATTTATAGCAAAAGAGAGAGAGAAGAGGGAGCTATTGGGTGCCAAAATAAAATCCTCCAAAATGGTTTGTTATCACCATCTGGGTGAAACTAATTGTAGTTGCTCTCTCATTCAGTAGGAGTTTGTCCTTATCTTTAATTCACCCTCTTGAAATTACTAGGATCACTACAAAACTAATGGTGAGATGACCCTCTATAATAAATGGCTAGATCACTAATGTGAACCTTAGATTCTTCCTGAAAACTTCTACATTTTGCACTATAGACCCATTCAAGTTTTTTGAATGGCTTTACTTATAAAAATTATAAGTCAACCATGTTGGGGAACCTGATTTGTACTATCAAGACCGCTTGCCCTTTTGAGGTTTTTGATTGCTTTTACTTATAAAATTTTATAAGAAAAGTTATTTTGAAAACCTGATTTTGCTTTACTTAAGACCCTTTTAGGTTTTCTAAGTCCTTTTATTCCTTGCTTACTCCTTTAGGTTCTTTAAGGCTCCTTATAAAATTTATAAGTCAAGCCTTTGACAAATCTTGATTTACACTACAAAGTCATTCAAGTTTTCCAAGTGACTTCACTTCTTGCTTAAAGACTGTGGGCATGAACTTGACATCTTGTAGCACATCACCAAGTTACACCCCAAAAGCTAGTTCCTTACATTAAATTAGACATCCTATGTCACATCAACAATGTGAACCCAATGGCTAGTTGGCCACCCTGAATTTGACATCCTATGACATGCCATGTCTTTGAACCCCAAAAAATGGTTGGCTGCATCAAAATTGAAATTTTAGAGCACATCATGGGAATCCATTTAGGTTAGGATTATTATTTTTGGAAATTTTCCTAAAGTAATTCATTTGGGAATTTTAGCTTCTAGGCATAGCTAGTTTCCTTCAAGAACTTTTCTCGAAGGAAACTTGGGAAAGTGTCCTTCAAAAAGTTCTAAAGGAAACCTAGGTAAAGGCACAAGGTTCCTTCAAAAAATTCTAAACGGTGTTTCCAAAGTAAATGGCCCTTCAAAACTTTTTTGAAGGGCAAGCTATGGACAAAGGGCCCTTCAGGAAAAATCTCAAAGGGTAACCTTGGAGAAAATGGTCAAAAGTGACCCTTGGGGAGAAATCCCAAAGGGTACTTGGAAAAAATGTCCCTTTAGATAAAATCCAAAGGGGCATTCAAGAAACATGAAGGCAAAAGTTCCCTTCAAAAAAATCTGAAGGGACACATGGGTAAAAAGTGCCCTTCCAAATTTTTCTGAAGGGTTACATGGATGAAAAGTGTCCTTTGGGATTTTTCCTGAAGGGTCACTTGGAGGAAGAAATGAGGTGAAGTTCCCTTCAAAAAAAAATTTAAGGATCACTTAGACAAAAAGTGCCCTTTGAAAAAAATCTGAAGGGACAAAAGTACCCTTCAGAAAAAATCTGAAGGGTCACATAGGCAAAACAAGGCAAGGAAAAGTGCCTTCACAAAATTTTGAAGGGCACTTCAAAGGGAAGTGGCCCTTCAAAACTTTTCCAAAGGGTACTTTGGGGAAAAACAAAATGAGAACGGCTAAGACAAAATCCTGAAGGAAAACAATAAAGGGGAAAGGCAAAGAACAAGGTGGAAGAGCTCGAACCAAGAGAGGCCAAAGGGAAAAGACAAACAATAAAGAAAGTGACCAAACACAGAAAATGAGCAAGGGAGAAATGAAAAGAGCCTAAGGGAAAACACAAATTGGTCATGAAAAAAATGGTCAATAGCACACTTTTGACCTATCAGTCGTACTAGGTCAGCCAGGTCAATCTAGTATAGTTTTGAGACTTTTTATCTCTTTTGGTTCGTTGCCCTCTTGGCTGACTTAGCACATACCTAGAGAGTTAAGCCCAAAAACATGTTAGGTCAATCGAGTCAGCATAGCACGATTGATGTTCCCAAAAAAATTTAGGGCAAGTTACCACTATATATACAAGGTCATTTACCACCATTTGATATGAGCAAAAAATTAAATGAAGAAGTGCAAATGAACATTTACCTATGGACTATTCTACTTAGGGAATAAAGATTTAGGGTTAAATACTTTCTTTAGAGCTCTGATCTTATCTTGTGGATAAGTATTTTGGATGATTAGATAGGTTATGTAGCCTAGATCTAATGTATCTTAGTTTTCCTTACATACCATGACAATCTCTTGTGAAACACCTTGGCCAAGTGGGAGATTGAGGCTCGGAAAATTCATCTTCAAAGGTAAGTATTCCTAACTTTATTTCTCCTTTGTAAGAGTAGATAGATAGAGCATATGTATTATTCTCTTCCATGTATTAGGATTTTGTATACATTGGCATGAGTATATGTCTTCTATACATGTTTAGTTTAGTTATTTATTTGTTTTGTTTCTAACCCCCACTTTTTGCCACAAGCTTTAGTGCACACTATATTAGATTTACTTTTCTTGTTATTAGATTAGTGAAATATTAAATCATAAGACTCTTTTAGGGTTATTATGTGATTATGTTAGACTATAGGCTTTGGAACCCAATCTTGCATGGTGTGTTTTGATAAGTTATCCCCTAATCAGGTCTAGCAGATCCTCACATTGTTCATGCTCCCACTTAACAATTATATGCCCCCCAATTGGAAGTGTAGGTGTGCTCTAGCCCACCTGATCTAGGATTGATTTATGAACATGATGAATTTTTGATTTCATACATTCGGGTAAACACAACATGAATCAAACCCTTGAAAATTTTTTTCACTTATTTCATTTCTATTCATCATTATTTTTATCATATCTTTACTATTCTAAATTGACCCTATCGACCCAATTATTTAACTTTGTGCAAACATTTGTAGGAACAGGTAATTGGCTCGACCACCTTGACCCAGTACAAATTTTAGAACTTGTAGAATTTCATTCAGACAATTAGATCGACTAGCTTGACCCAGTGTAGTTTTTTCCAATTTTTAGACTTCTTATTCAGTCAACTAAGTTGACCAAGTTAACCTAGTGCATTTTCAGCACTTTTTTAGCAAGTTTTTATATTACTTGGTCAACCAACTTAACCTAGTTTTCAAGTTTTTGATAGTTTTCTTCAAGGTTTCAGATTAACAATATTATCCTCTTTATATATAAACCATTAAGGTGAGTTTCTACTTATATGTATCTTTCTATTTTTTTACATTCCTTTCACATTTTATAGTCTTTAAAATTACCCCTACACAATCAACTAGGTCGACCTTGTGGACCTAGTTCTATGTTTTGTGTATTCTAAAATAAATAGGTTGACCTAATCAACCTAGTTCATTCTCAGACCTTGCTTTCATAGTACATATTCAACCCTATCGACCCTAATTTGTATGATTGTCCATATAGTTTCTCAACTATACCTTGTTTTAAAGTAGGAATTAACCATATATGTTAATCACATATTTCTTTTCAGTTGTTTGCATGCTTAGAATAACTCAATAGTCTAATTAGGTGGTTTTCAATTAATCATTTAGTTACACTATTTCTATCATTTTGTATACATGACCAAACCACATAAACATCAACAAGAATTTAAACATTTGACTACCTAGGCCAACCTACTTGGATTTCATCACCAAGGGGGAAGCTAACTTGATGCTCTGGTTAAGTATAAATCATGGTTAATGGTATATTTTATCTAATCACCTGATACCCTTATCACTACAGTGTGTGCGGTGAGGTAATAGTCCCCAATACCAAGCTTGTATCATTATCACTACATTGCCTCTCATCCTAAACTTACCTAAAGCTATCCTTAGATTTATATCTAGTACCTTACTTATAGCCAATCTCCCTTTACAATTAAAATCATTCTTAATAATCTAATCAACATTATAGGTTAAACAAGTAGCTAGATTTGTTTTCTTGCTCGTTGATCAATTATGTGTGAAAAAGCTTGCATTAGCCAGCGTTACTGCAAGATTTTGATTTGTGTGCATCAATTGGATTAACCAGTGTCAATTCAATTTAATCTTTATTTCCCTTTTAGTACTTACTACTTTTTTACATTACTTGTAGTTATCTTGCTTTATTTCATAACTTGTTATCATCTTTCATTTCTTCCTTGTCTATTTTGCTAGGTTGACCCTATTGACCTAGTATCTTTTTTAGCCCATGTACATTATGCTAGGTCAACTTGGTCAACCTAGTGTTATTTATATCACCTTTACCTTTTTTTTTCAGTCACTATTTATTGAACTGGGTCGATATTGTGGACCCAATACATTTTTATAGTCTCTATTTTACACTAGGTTGTACTAGTACAGTTGTCAGTCACTTTTTGATCCTTTGCTTTCTCATCTTATCTCTTTTCCTTTCATCATGGAATTTATATTTGATGACAACACTAAATTTCATTCAATAGACATGATGGAATTTACCAATCCTAATAGGGTCTCCCACAGACAAAGTAGGGCTCCTTTTTTAAATGCTAATAAAGTTCATATTGCAACCTGCATGATGGATTATGGGACCCCTCCTCATACCCCTTTACATTAAAACCCTCCTCTTCTCTTAGAGGATTAGTGTGAGTTAGAGTATACTTTTTAAATGCTCTTATTAATCATAGAATTCCCTCAACATATAGGGAAGGATCCTTCCACCATCTATAACCTCATGATTAGCAATCAAATTGAAGAACCTCATTCTCCTACTCCCACTTTATCAACTAGATTTGGGGGTACCAATTTATTTGATTCTCAACCTCTTCCTTCAATCTTGACTCCTATTTATGCTATGGAATCTTCTTCTTTAACTTCTTTGACCTCCATGCCTATTATCTCAACTAACATGGTAGGTTCTACATCTAGTGGGCCTCTCATAAGATCCACTAGCCTTAATCCTTCCACTAGTTCATCATTAGATACCCAAGGCATTCATGTTTCTATTACTTATTCCTCTCAACCATTTACTAATCCATCTTTTACTTCACAAGCAAATTTTTCCACTAGTGCCTCAAATTCTCATAGCTCTTTTCAATCTCATATCAATGCTAATAGTGGTACCCAAGCCATTAATACTAACACAAACACTAATACTACTTATTATAATAACACTAATCAAACTAATCAAATACTATTGCAAACTCTTAATCAAATGATCACATTTAGATCTCATAATATAAATCAAATGAGGCAAATGCAAAACCACCTTCTTAATATTCAATTTAATCCTTAACCAATGGCTTGGGACACACATAACCAAAGTGTTCCTCCTCCTCCTCTTCGATATTCTCAAGGTAATCTCATTCCTCAACCTCCATTAGTCAACAAAGTCATCAAGAATTTTAAAAATGAATCTCTTACCATCCAAATTACTAACATTGACATTGGTAGTATAATACCTACAATTTATTACAATGGATCAACTAGTCCTACCCTTCACCTCAAGACATTTGGAAATATTTACAAGGACTAGGTCAAATTAAATACCTTTTCCGCTACCAAACTCTTATTAAAAAACCTCATAGGTGATGTCTTGGATGAGTAAAATTAGATTAGAACACACTCTGTCACTAGTTTAGAGGACTTACTAAATGCTTTAGTTCAATAATTTCAAACCAGTGATCTTCTATAGAACACTTTGGCCCATTTCATCAATTGCAAACAAAATGAAAATGAAACTGCCTAACCTTTGTTAAGCAATGGAAGACTTTGTCAAAAAAATGTGAACATAACATGGCAAATGACAATCTATTTCATCTCTTTACAAATACTCTATTTCCTAAATTACAATATTTAGTTTGTACCCTTTCTCCACATACCTTAGAGGAAGTTATCGATCAAGCCAAAAGACAAGATTTCCTCATGCATCAATTCAAGCCACCCCAACCTTCTGTGGGCCCTCACCTATTAGTTAAAAACAAAAACCACAATATTACCAATGATGGTGTTATCGATTCATTTGACACCATTAATAATGTTTAAGTTGTCATTCCTACCCCTTCTTTAGAATCAGCTCCCTCTCAACAATACACTAATGATCATTTCTCAACAAGTAGCATTAATGTCCATAAGCCTTTATCCTTAAGTGAATTACTTAAATGTCACCATGACTCTCTCTCAAGATTTTGACCCTACTCAACCTATGAAATCATGGTATGATACTAATAAGTTTTTTTGGTTTCATGCTAATTGGGGTCACTCTCACGAAACTTGTAGACAACTTCACAATTTAGCTATGGAATTTCTTTTTGGCCCAAATTTTGATCATGATTCCATTATTTGTAATCATCAACAATCTTATGAGATTGATTTCAAATACTATAAATCACATGATAAAACTCAAGCCTTAAATCAAGGAAACACTCATTTAGCTATCTATAAATACCCCTTGCCTAATCATCAACGAATCCAAGAAAGTCAAGGCAATCCCACTTCTTCCACCAATAACATATAAAGTCTTGTTAAACCAAATTTTGAATAAAATGTGGTTAGCATGACCAATATGTAAAGAGTGGTGGCTTTCATTCATTTTCAACCTATCTACACTCCTCCTTCCCATAAGACATATCATGTTATCCAAGATTCTTCTCCAACTCATTTAAATGAGTTTGGGTAAGAAGATATATATTTTTTTTAATGATTAGATTTATGATTCTCCATTGGATGACACATCTCACAATATTTTTACTTCTCTCCCACCATCTTCTAATACTAATGACAATCTAATCTCTACTAACACTTCATCCAAACTTCACAATCAATCTAAACCAACTACTTCTTCATCACCAAACAATTAAAAACCTTCTTCTCAACCTTTTAATTCTTATAAACATAAGTTTCAATGTTATTTGGATCCACCTTTCGAAGACATTATTAATCATTACTCACCTATATCTAACAATATCCTTATGGGTTATGATGAGTTGGATCCCATTGCATAATTTACTAATCTTACATCCCAAATCCCTTTTCTTAAACTCATGAGGACATCTCCACATCATAGAAACTACCTCATGCAACTCTTGTTTGAGATGAATATCCCTCACCCTCCTTTATCTAGATTTAAGGATAGTATCTTATAGCAATGTGAAGATATGTGTATTAACATTGATGAAATCATAGACACTTCTCTTTTTTTATGATTTCCTATCCATCTATGATTATGAATGAGATTTTACTTCATGCAGATGATCCTCCATTATTTATTATCATCCAAATAGGTGATATCCAAGTTAAGTGAGACTTGATTGATGAGGGTTCTAGCACCTATGTTGCCTCCCTTGATTTCATTAAGACCCTTGGGTATTATGAATGTAATATTAAGTCGATATGAAACACATGTCGAGGATATGATAGAAGGTAAATACCTCCTTTATGGTGTGTGTGGCTTCTCATTACCATCTCACCTATCACCATTCATATGAAGGTGATGATCTTCAACTTTCCCCTTTCATATAACATCTTGCTTGGTAGACTGTGGACTCATCATATGTGAGTTGTCACATCTTCCACTTGTCAAAGCATTAATTTTCCTCACAATGGAGCCATTTACATGATTTAAGGAGACACTGACCCTTAGAATTTTAAATAATTCTAGGATCATGGTTTCTTCAAGATTCCTACTCTTGAACCTTTGCTTAGTGTTCCATTCCATGAGTCACAACATTTCAACTTTCCTGTCAACTCAACCAGAGGTTACAATGGCCATCCTAAGTTCATTGGTAACATTTCTCCCAACCTATTAGACTTCAATGATGATGAACCTAATAATATTAACTTAAAAAACAAAACTTTTGATCTCTCACCTCATCTCATCTCATAGCTTCCTACATCCTTATAGCCTATGTTAGGTTGTGGAGCTAAAAGCTTCACTGATGCAGACATGGAGGAGGTTGCAGGATGAGTTGCAGAGTGTCACAGTCTTTGGCATTGGTCTGGCCAACCGACGTCGGCAGGTAGGAGACAGGAAGCAACCGACATCGGTCATGGATCGGCCGGCATCGGCGACCTCCAGGCAGACAGGGACCGACGTCGGTCGCTTGTGTGGTTCGACTGCGAGCTTATTACGGGAAGTTAGCTAACGAACCAAGTGTTTGCATGTTTAGATCTATTTTTAGACTGAGAGCTATGGATCTAATTATTGTAATTAGATGTCTAATCATTGTTTGGATGAGATCTATATAATAGACTCATGGTTGTATTGGAAAGGTGTTCTAGTTTGAGTTGAGCAAAGTTTGCTCCTTCTGTGTGTGAGGTGAGCAAGGGTGTTCCTCCTAGTTCCACAGCAGTACCTAGGTGGGTGCTGGTTTTGGAGAGTCAGAAAGATTCTTCAGGTGTGTAGGATCTTGGTCATAGGTGCATGGCCTATATAGGAGATCTACATGGTAAGTAAGATCATTGATCTGTAGGTGTATGTGTGTGCAAGGTCAAGGTTCACAAGTGTGCAGAACCGAGTTGATTTGCAGGTGTGCAAGATCATATAGGACAGCAACACAACGGGGAGCAGTATCAGGCAGGATCTACTTGGAGTACAGGTGTGTACTCAGATAGAGCAAAGAGGAAGGCAAGGGAGTTCCTTCCATAAGTATGGTATGTTGAATTGTAGGTTGTTGCAGGTTCATGGGAGATCTACTTGAAGTACCTTGAGTACTTGTGGAGTACGTGGAGTACTTGTGGAGTGCGTGGAGCCCTTGTGGTGTGCATGGAGCACAGGAGGTGAACACCAACTCTGTATTTGAGTTGGGTGTTGGGACCTGAGAGGGAGAGCTTTAAGGAGAGAATTACTGTTCACTTGAGGTGTGGCGAGCCTCTGAAGAGGTGGTGGAGAAGAAGTGGCATCTTCTTTATTGTATTCTTTTCTGTAAAGTATTAATACAAGTTATGTATTGTCTCTCATATCATGTGTTATTTTGAATTCTAGTTACTTGGTGAATCTGGTTAATTTTCGCATATTAAGTTGCTTGGTTTGGTAATCATATTGTGCTCTTTTGGTGGAGCAAGATCCTGACAAGTGGTATCAGAGCCTGGTTGTTGGCTCATAGCTTGATACCACTGACAAGTGGTATCAGAGCTTTTGGTTGGGATACTAACAGATTGGTTTAGATCTGGGTAGTGTGTTTTGATTACAGGTCACTCTCAGGGGTTTTTAATTGAGTGGGAGTAGAGCAATGGCAGATGAAAGTAAGCTAAGAATGGAAGAGTTGAAAAGCATAGATGGTCTCTTAAGGTCCTATGGAAAGAAAGAGCAGGTAAAAGAATATTGTTGGTTGGTAGCAAATCAGCATGAAGAAACTGAAGAAGCAGATGTAGTAGGTGTTGTTGCACAGGATGCTCTAGGAGGTTTCTTGGATAAAGTTGAATCTTGGATAAAAGATTCGGTTGCCTCTTTCCATGCAGCCCCAGGTAGAGGAGCTGGTAAGCCTTGCCAAAGAATTGGCAAAGGGGAAGTGAAGCTGAAATTGCAAGCGGCCAACACACAGGTGTTGATGAAGGTCATGCAGGTCCCAGGTTTGGAGATATGGCTAATTTCTTCAAAAAGATTGGGTGATGAGAGATGCACAAGAACTCTCACAGCGGATGCACTTGAATTAGCTGGTGGTAAGAAAATAGGTACTCTTTATCTACTTGTTTATATTACTGATTCTTCTTCTGTTGCGGAGACGTGGCTTCATAGGCTTGGTCACATGAGCAGGAAGGAGATGCATGTTCTTAAGTGGAAGACAGATATATTTGACAGGCTTAAGAACTGGAAAGCCTTGGTGTACTTGGAGGAGATGGCAGATAGAGACCAGTGGATAAGGCTGGATACTTCTGAGCAGGGTAGTTTGGACATGGGTTTTGATTCAAAGGAGCTCACGAGTAAAAAGTCATCACTCACAGGCGAACACAGATACCGATGTCGGTTAGGAGGAACCAGCGTCGAACAGACAGGTGCCAATGTCGTTCATGTGCAGACTGAAGCTGACGATGTCAGGTAGGGTAAGACTGACGTTGGTCATGGGACCGACATCGACAGTATGTAAGACCGATGTCGGTCAGGAGGACCGACGTCGGCAGAAGGGACACCGATGTCGGTAGTGTCGATAGTCAGGGACAGACGCATGGGAACCAACGTCAGACGGATGCAGACTGTGGAGTGACCGAGGTCGGTCACTGTAACGGATTTTGGGTGGACAGCACGCTGTCATGGAGTCTCAAACACCCATACGGAGGACTGAAGACGTAAGTAGGCCCTCAAATTCATTGTTCCTCTTCTTTATACATGTTGCTGATTGTAGAGCAGGAAGGATCCAGGAAACAGGTGTGAGCTTGGCATGGATGAGGATGTGATTCCTTGGAGGAGAACCAAACAGGCATTTTTGGTAGGATTGCTGGCGGTGAGAAAGCACAGAGACGACTGGATACCTTAGTTGAAGAATAGAGAGAACAGATACGTGAGACGGAAGACTAGGTTATATGGTCTTGTGGAGCTGCAGGATAGTGGTACAGGTTTTGACAGGTGGAGGATGAAGCATGGCTTCAGTCAATGTCAGGGTAACTACTGTGGTTTGTCTTACCAGGTGGATGATGAGTCGCGACATCATTCTATTGTTGTATGTGGATGGTATATTTGCTAGCAGGGTTTGTACATATAGGGTTTTGCTGAGCTAAGGGTAAGATTAGTTCAGTGGCATGTCAGGAGGAATTTGGAGCAGTGAAATTCTTTGACATGGGAGACATGGAGATCATAGGTTGATTTTGTCTCGAGTGGGAGCTGATGTGAATCAGGTGTTGGCGAGGTTCAGGATGCAGAGCCGGAGCACACTAAGGGCTGGACAGGTACAGTGTTTGAAATCACATGAGGTCTGGTATAGACCTGAGTATTCCCATGCAGTGGGAGTTGTCAAAGATTTAGGAGCCAATTCGGGGAAGTGGGTTCTCAGGTACTTGAGAGGGACCAATAGCAGGGATTCATGCTATGCAGGGTCAGGACTTCACTACATGTGTTTGTAGGTTCGGATGTGGCAGGGTACTCGGATGACAGGTGGTACACCACGGAATGTGTGGTGGGTTGTCTTCAGGATTGAGCTTGAAGAGGGATACAAACCAAGAAATAGATTAGACGGAGTACAGGTATAGGTACAGTGCAGCTGTTTATCTCCAAGTGGGAGATTGTTAGGTTGTGGAGCTAAAAGCTTCACTGATGCAGACATGGAGGAGGTTGCAGGATGAGTTGCAGAGTGTCACAGTCTTTGGCGTTGGTCTGGCCAACCGACGTCGGCAGGTAGGAGACAAGAAGCAACCGATGTCGGTCATGGATCGGCCGGCATCGGTGACCCCCAGGCAGACAGGGACCGACGTCGGTCGCCTGTGTGGTTCGATTGTGAGCTTATTATAGGCAGTTAGCTAACGAACCAAGTGTTTGCATGTTTAGATCTATTTTTAGATTGAGAGCTGCAGATCTAATTATTGTAATTAGATGTCTAATCATTGTTTGGATGAGATCTATATAATAGACTCATGGTTGTATTGGAAAGGTGTTCTAGTTTGAGTTGAGCAAAGTTTGCTCCTTCTGTGTGTGAGGTGAGCAAGGGTGTTCCTCTTAGTTCCACAGCAGTACCTAGGTGGGTGCTAGTTTTGGAGAGTCAACAGGATTCTTCAGGTGTGTAGGATCTTGGTCACAGGTGCATGGCCTATATAGGAGATCTACATGGTAAGTAAGATCGTTGATCTGCAGGTGTATGTGTGTGCAAGGTCAAGGTTCACAGGTGTGCATAACTGGGTTGATTTGCAGGTGTGTAGGATCATATAAGACAGCAACACAATGGGGAGTAGTATCAGGCAGGATCTACTTGGAGTACAGGTGTGTACTCGAATAGAGCAAAGAGGAAGGCAAGGGAGTTCCTTCCATAAGTATGGTCTATTGAATTGCAGGTTGTTACAGGTTCATGGGAGATCTACTTGAAGTACCTTGAGTACTTGTGGAGTATGTGGAGTACTTGTGGAGTGCGTGGAGCACTTGTGGTTTGCGTGGAGCACAGGAGGTGAACACCAACTCTGTATTTGAGTTGGGTGTTGGGACCTGAGAGGGAGAGCTTTGAGGAGAGAATTACTGTTCACTTGAGGTGTGGCAAGCCTCTGAAGAGGTGGTGGAGAAGAAGTGGCATCTTCTTTATTGTATTCTTTTCTGTAAAGTATTAATACAAGTTGTGTATTGTCTCTCATATCATGTGTTATTCTGAATTCTAGTTACTTGGTGAATCTGGTTAATTTCCGCATATTAAGTTGCTTGGTTTGGTAATCATATTGTTCTCTTTTGGTGGAGCAAGATCCTGACAGCCTAATTCTCACAAGCTTCCTTGTGATGACATTCCTGTAGTCTTAACCAAGAATAGGCACTTTATTCACCAAGCTTCTTTCAATGAAAAGGTCATCCTAACCTGTGTCATTGAGCTTCATACTCCAAATTATGATTATGGATATTCTATATATGATCCTCTTTTAAGAAGCCTTGTCTAGGCCTATGATGCTAAGATTGTTTGTTTTTTATTATATAAGGTTGCAAAACAGGGGCTGAACCCTTACAAAAGTAGAGGAAACATGAAGGCAATCAACATAAAAGATTCCTTATGATAGGAATGACATGATTAGTGTACCAACAGACACAACAAACTAAAATAAAATAAGAATAGTAAAAATGAGAGACAGAGAAATCTCTCCTTACATAACCATAGATTTGATGAGGTCATTCAATTTCTCAGTGTTCTCTGCATTGATAGCAGAAGTAGTATTACCCAATTCCTTCAACATAGACATGTTCAGGAGAATAGAATTCTAGAGCCCAATGGTAAAGTTCTGCTCCAGTTTCTAGATGCAACCCTTTAGGGCAGCAATTTCAGCTTTCAAACCAATCTTAGTTTCATTTTCCTCGTCATCTTCCTCCATATACATCTTTCCCTATTTGTCATCATTTTTTGCAATGTCAGCACCATCCTCCATAGTAGCCTCAAATTCTCCTGTCTCCTACTTACCTTCAGTATCCTCAGAGATTTCCTAAACTTCTAATTCCTTATACTCTTCTTCCTGGGTGGCTTCCTCTGAGGTGCTCTCCAAATAGTCAATAAGCCTAGCCTTAGGAGTGGGTTTGCCAACAATCTGCCCCGACCATCGAACTCCTGAGGAAAGGCCATCCTTGCTAACCTTAGTGGACATATGGGATTTACCACCTTGACCCCCAATGGTCTTATCGGGATTTTTATGGGTCCCCATAGTGCTCCCCCCAATACTCTTTTCACTAGCATAAAATTTCCTCTTCTTTCCCTTCATGCTCACAAAGGAGCTAGGGGTGTCAACAAGGGTCTCCTCAAGAGTAGAAAAGGAGACTTAAATAGTTTTGGTAGAGACAGGGGAAAGATAGGGCTCATCGACAGCATCACCAGCTAAAGGGTTAGAAGAAATATCCCTGCTATCAATTCTAATAGTCTTGGATGGCTCAAGGGCACGGTGGAAATTATACAAATAGAAAATAAGGCCTTGATGAAGGGGGATAGGATTCATATCAAGTTTTTTTTCCAATTTTTCTCTCACCTTAAGGACAGAATGTTTTAGGGAGGAGAGTAGATAAAGGGGAAAACTAATGAGAGCATTACACCTAAAATAATTTAAAAGGGGGAGATGATAATTATAGAACCTAGTGAATCATCCTTTCAGCATGAAATACTTCATGATGATGAGGCACACTCTATCCCATGGATCAGGTAATTTAGCTTGATCAAATCCTCCTTGGTAAGGAGCAAGTTCTTCACCTTCTCCCAGAATCAACTTCTGGTTGGAGAGGTCCATGATTTTTTTTTTCCTTTATAGCTTCATCCCCTGTGTGGACATGCCTGTAGCCATAGCTATCACCTTTTTAGAAATCTCAAAGCTACTTCCTCTAATAGTGACTCATCGATTTAACCAAGACCTCACAAATTATTTAGACAGGTTTTCATCAAACCCATTGAGCCTCTCTAGGTAGGGACTAATCCCACCCTCTTTGCAGTAGTACCAGACCAATGGGTTATCTTTAAACTCACAATAAGAGACTAGTTCCATTTGAATTATGTCACACCCCATTTTGGATTTACAAACTAGACCAAGAGAATTCCCAATTTTTACCTTCGTAGTTCAAGTGGCTTCAAGCCCTTGTTCCCGAATATGCATAATGATAATGTAGTAGCACATAATTTAGAGTATCATGCAGAGATGACATTTACTCCTCCCATGCTTAAAAATTATTTCCCAGTGATCTCCATAATGAAGTCTGCTTACCTTAACACATTGGTACAATAAATCAAAAATGATTATCAAAAGAGTACAACATGCACCAAACTCCGAGATCTATGTCAGCACCCTCCAAATGGACTGAATAATAGAGCTATCCTTCTCATATGTCTGACTCATCCTTAAAAAGTCATTTCCTTTTGGATAATATTCCTAATGTTTAAAGGGATATGATCTATTTGTCACCAACATCACCAATTTGAAAAGTGTTGGCTAAGATTGGCACAGGCATCAGCAACACTACTTCCCTCTCTATAAATATGTGAAATATCAACTCTCATAAGCTTCTGTAAAAGAAATTAAATATCCCTAATGATATATTTTAACTTAATGCCCACATTCGATGCTTATTAACTGCATCAATGACTATTTTAGAGTCCCCCTGGATACTCAAATTCCTTATACCTAGGGATATAGCCAATTTTATCCCCCATAGGAGAGCCATTGCTTCAGCATAGTTATTACTCTGGTAGCCTATTCTACTAGCATATACAACAATCATTCACCCTTTGTCATTTCTTATAATCCCTCCTCCATTGGCTTTACCATCAGACTTGGAGGCCCCATCAAAGTTAAGTTTCATCTAGTTAGGCTTTGGGCGAATCCATTTAGTATTAAGTCTCTATAGAATTTTGGAATTATTATAAGTAGGAATATGGTTTAGAACCTTCCATTTAGCCACAATTTGTTCTTCTTCTTGAGTTAGGGGTTTCTCTATAATATGAATATAAGCAATGGCGACACTTTCTAAAAGAGTCTTAACAAAAGAATGAAACACCTGAGAGGCATTTCTAGCAGTATCCCTAAAAATTTTGTGGTTATGCTCTTTCCATAAAATCAAACTCAAATAGGGTAGAGTTTGATTCCATAATTCCATGAAATAGGGATGAGAAAAGGTAGGATTCCAACTAATAATGACTTCCTTAAGGTCAGAGTTATAGACCCACTTAATACAAAAATATTTAGGATTATGCCCCAAAGTTCTCGGGCAAAATCATAGTGTATGAAAAAGTGAGAAACTGTTTCCTCTTTTGAACAGCACAAATAGCATCCGTTGACCAGGGTAAACCCTCTCTTTTCAAGGTTGTCTTGGGTTAAGATTTTGTTATGAGCAGCAGCCCACCAAAACATGTTGATTTTTGGTGTAAGTTTATAGTTCCAAACCTTTTTCCATATCTCTTTATTTTGAGCCTCAGGAATCAGCAATTGATAAGCAGACTTGATAGAGAACCATCCATTCTTATCTGGCCACCAATACTGTTCATCTTCACATGGGAAGAGAGGGATTCTGATCCCCTAAATCAACTGTTGAATCTCTATAACTCTTATTTACTTGATTTTTTTCATGCATTTCATCATTCTCTTTATTTTGTAGTTCCTAATTCTTGTATTTTTCTTCTTTATCATAGGGTATAGATGGTGCCAATACCTCTAGTTTATGAGGATCCATTTAGGACCATGTTCTTGGATCATGATATGATTGGAACTTATTGATTTTCCATAGATAGGGAATTCCTCCTTAGACCTCATGTGTATCCTACCCCTCCTTCAATAGGGATAACTATAGTTAATTCTATTCCTTTTTCCACTCTAGCTAAGTTTTTTATTCTTCTACTATTGTTGAGCCTCTTCTAGCATCTCCTCCTAATGTTTTTCCTATTGAGCCTAGTTCCACTCCTTCCCCATCATCACCCTCCCTTGATGATGGTTTACTTTTGCTTCATAAAATGGCTCCTTTTTCCACCAAATGGGCTGATGAGTCCTCTTCAGTAGCTTTCATTCCTATTTCACCTCCTTCTATGAGTGATCCAAAAAATAATCACAAGCATATATGTTGCTTCCAAATGATAGATAATCACTCTTATACCCATTTTCATAAGTTTTAACAATATCTTGATACCTTTCATCCTTCATTCCCATTATTAGACAAAGTCATACCTCCCCTAAAGGTACTTCCTAAATATTTGCCTAAGTATGGTGAGGTATATTATCTATGGTACCTATGTGGCATGCATCACATTGATCATTGTCACATTATTCAACAACATCTTAGAGATCATATTGTATCCATCCCTAGAGCTTCTACCATTCCTCCCATAACTCATTCCCATAATAAGGGTCCTCCTTCTTCTCCCATGGCTCCCCCCAGTGGTTTCATCACCTCTTATGGTCCCTTCACCACCTTTTATGCCTCCACCTGTGATTCCTTCACCTGTTGGCCTTCCCTCACCTATAGATCCTTTTCCATCCATGAGTCCTTCACCTATGTATTATTCTCCACCTATGATTCCTTCTTCTCCCATAGATCCTATTTCCACATATTCTTTGTTGAATGTGGATCCAGTTTCAACACCCCTAAGGTAAAAATAAAATTACCAGGGCAATTTTAATAGGTAATTTTTACTTTCATAAATGGTGGGGCATATTTTTTAGTATGCTAACCACTTCCCACATTTTTGGCATGTTTTATGGAGAAGTGGGTAAGGTGTTGAGATAATCAGGGGATTATGTTTATCCTGAGTGGTTATAACCTCCCTTATTTGGTGGGGATATGGTTATCTCCATGGTATGACACATTTTTTAAGGTATTTTGGAAAGTATAAATAGGGGTGATGTGAAACACATTAATAATTGAATTTTGCATCTTATTTTGAGCTTTGAATTCTCTCTTCAGTTAGTGTGATCAATTTTTAAGTGTAGCTCAGCATCTCAGGAATTCTAATGTGAATTCTATTGTCCCCCAAAAATATCAACCATTTTTGGGACAACATTTGAACTATTTTGGTCCTACAGACCAAAATTATCTCTTCCCTTTCCAAAATTTGTCTTGGGCATTCAAATTCCTCATTTTTCAAGATTTTCAAAAATCTACGAACTCTTTCAAGGTTAGAGAAAACTATGGACTTGGTTTCTATGGACTCTACAAACAAGCTCATTTCTACAAGTTCAACAGGCTTCACGGCTTCTACAGGTGGGTTCAATCAAAAGAATCCGTTTCTAACAATTGGTCATTTTCAAAATTGGTTCATCACCTTGGTTCAAACAAAAATCTCCATCGACAAGCATCAGCAGCAGGTTCAACATTTGGTTCATCCTTTGGTTCAACGTCAAATGGTTCAAAGGTGGGTTCAATCAAGTAGTTTAACACTTTGTTTCAACATTTGGTTCATCCACTTTGTTTCAACACTTTGATTAATTATTTGGTTCAATCAAATGGTTTGTCAGTCGTTTTAAGGCTTTGTTTGAACCATTGAAACAAAACTTGGTTCAACGTCTTGGTTCAATGAAAAGGTTCAATGGAACGGTTCAACAGTTAGTTCATCACCAAAGTTCAAAGGGGTGGTTCAATGCAAAAGGAAAAAGTCTCTTGAAGGATAAGTGTGCTTGCGGAGGACACTTGATCAATGAAAGTACCCTTCGAAAGGGTCATTTGCAAAGGTAATTCTTTCAAAATTCAAAAAGACTAAGAATTGTCTATAGGGAAAAGCCCAGGGAAAAGCTCAGGGGAATTTATGAAGTGCTACCGAAGGACCCCGAAGGGCAGGTGCCCTTGTGGGGGACTCTAGACTACCAATTTAAAGGGCACTTCCTAAAGTTGAAGGGTCACCTTCCCTTCAAGAAGGATGTAAAACAAGAAGCCCGAAGGCCATTCAGGGATCTTTTCAAAGCCATGGCCCGAAAGGGCAAGTTAAATCTAGAAAAGTGCCAAACAGAATAGTTGAAAGAGGATAAAGGAATGACACGCCTGAAAATGTCAAATTCAACACAGTGAATTAGCCATTGATCCTTTAAACATATAGACCAAAATACATTCATAGATTTCAAGGCCAAGACTAGCAAAAAGTGGGGAAGGAACAGAACAACAAACTAAATCCAAGACTCGATTCAATTAACCAAAAAAGGAGGAACGATGAAGATAAGATCAGATCACCAGGTGGACATTGAAAGTTGCAAACTTTCAATAAGCATGACTTATTTCCCTGCATTGATAAAATCAAATGGGTAAAATTCCCCTAAGTTCTAGCGTGTCTTCTTAATAGATTCCAATGCAAAATGATGTATTACTGTTCCCGAGTCCTTCTTGAAGAGGCTATATAAGGGACTCTATCCTATTGTAATAAGAATCTCTTTTTTGACAATTAGAACAAAACTCTGCCCAAATTTTAAGGCATTACTGAGACTTTGAGCTCAGATTGCTGATCATATTTTGTTACTAAAATAAGAAAGCGACTTTTCAGAATTTGTGTTGTAATATCTTTGTTGTTGAGGAAACTGTTCTTATGTCTTTTTATTCAATATATTTTCTATTCCTTTAATTCAACAAGAAGAATTAGTGACAAAAATCAGGAAGGTGTCCTGAAGAGTCAAGTGTGGAGAGACTTTGTGCCCCCATAATTGCCTTTAGTGTGTTTTCTTTTCATTTATGTGTAAAGGACCTTGGGGCAACTTTGTGCCCTTATTTTCCTTCGTATCTTACTCTTGAGCAATTCAAGTGGAGACTTTGTGCTGCATCTTGATTTATTGGTTATTTCATCCTTTGTTACATTTTCCTATTACTACCAAGAGTATTCTTGTGGTTTGCTAAATAGTACTTCTGAAAGAAGAGGAGTCATGTCTTTCATTTCCCTTGAGTTTTTCCTTTGATCTGCATGCATCTTCTCTAAAAAAAGACAGATGGACGGTTTGTCCTATCCCTGAGTATTATTTTCTATTTATTTATATATATATATATATATATATAGCCTATCTATAGGGAACCTCCCCTTGATGAGAGGAGAGATCAGTCCCCTTCTGATGTGGTAAACCTACACATTTGGATGACTAATCTTCCTACTTTGGCTGATCAGACCTATTTTGTTTATCAGTACGTTGATTGACAAAATATTTAACCAATAGTTTTTGGCGACTCCGCTAGGGATATACATAATATTGTGCAATTTGGAACCTCAAGTTTTAGATTGAAACATCACCTATATAACCCATTATCATTATAACCTTATCCATTACAAACTCTAGAAACACTGTTTCATGTCTTACCCATTATCCATTTATAGCCTTACCATTTTCATCCATCTCCATTTTCATCCATCTCCATTATATTATCTGGTCTACAAAACTAGAGCTGTTGGAAAAGAAAGCATAGTTTGAAGCCTCAAGCTTTAAGCTGAAGCAGGGTTAATTTTTTTTCTATTTTTGTCTTATAATCTGGAAACTCCACTTAGATGTGTTATCCCTATTTTTCATAATTAAATCATGGCAGTTCGAGACCCTTGGGGTAAATATTTTGGCCCACTCAACTTGACTCCACCTCTGCATGAGCTACCACTCAGTTCAAGGAATAATTTCCCCAAATTCTTTAGTGATGGAAGAGTCCACCCTGATGAACACATTGTAGTCTTCACCATAGCCTGTGGTGTGATAGAGGTGGAATTTGAAGATGTGGAAGTTAGGCTTTTTGTGGAGACACAACAAGGTGCTGCTACAGACTGGTTTTACCATCTGTAAGCTAGATCAGTGACTAACTGGAATACACTTAAAGCCAAGTTTGAAGCAAGGTTCAAGCCCATAGAAGATGCACATGCCTTGTTGGCCCATCTCACACAAATGAAGAAATAGCCCCATGAACTTATGAGGTACTTCATTACTAGGTTCAACAAGCTAAGGCATAGGATTCCCATGATCACCCAGTCGACACCTCAGAATCTCATGTGTTTCTTCATCAACTCACAGCTGTCTGAAGTGAGTTTTTTGTTGAGACAGGCTAGACACATAGACCTTGAGGCTGCTCAAGACTTGGCTACTGAGCTAGAAGATGACCTTATCTTGGTAGGAAACATAAAGAGAGATACTAATAGAGCTAAACCCTCTTCATCTTCTGAATACTCACCCATAGTCACCACTGATCCAATGGTACAAAAGTTGGCAAATGAATTACTAGCCTTGAAAAGGCAAATGGCACAAAGTATGTCTTCTGCTCCTCTATATAAAGATATATCAAGGAGGACATTCACTAATCAGCCATATCAAGGCAACGCTACCAGAAGTCAAGGGCAACAAAATTGTCTTCTTCCACCATAGAGGAATCCTACCTTTAAAGCACCTCCAACAAACTCGGTAGTTGGATATCTAGAAATAGAGCATGTTTCCTATTTCCAACCTGAGTTAGAGCAAGAAAATAGCATTGATCTCTTTAAGGAAGATCTACAAGAATCAACTGGTGACTCCCACATTGGTTTCCTGAATTACCAAGATGAATCTAGAAGTGAAGATGAAGCAATCAAAGGATCATACACAGTATTCACCCAGTCCCAAAATCAGTCAGCCAAGCAGGCTGACAAAGAGAAGACAGAGGAGCGACCCCAACTAGCAATTTCAATTGTTGAGTAGAGAACCCCTCTTTCTTTTCAATCAAAGGACCCAGTGATTACCAAAGAAGTAAGTACATCAAACATCTTTGTACCTTCTACTTCAACTTTGCAAACCAGTCCTTCCCCTCCTAAAAATCAAAAAGATGAACTCCCATCCTCTCTTCTAAATCTATTCCAGTCATTTGACATGATTGATCATGTCAAGGAATCCAAAATTCAAATGACTGAGTTTGAATCCCTGCAAGTCAATCCTAAGCAATTGGACATTGATGGAGAATCAGATGCAAACCTATCTGAGACAAAATATGTGGTCACCCAAACATCAGCTCCTGCAGCACAAATTCTATTTGAGTCTTCAAGTAGAGGTAATTATTTATTTACCACAGAGGATGTTCATGTTTTTGATGAAATTCCTGTAGCTGACAATTTAGAAATTGATCCAAACAAGACTTTAGATGAATTGGTAGGATGTAGTATAAACAAGAAGGATCTTCCATCTCTAATGAAGAGAAATTTGATAGGAGATCAGCTTCTGATGATGACATCAATTCTTCCACCAATGATGAAGTTGGAACTGTGTTGATATCTCCTCAAGGAGATATTCTTCCTTCATGCAATTTACAAGTCAGCAACACTAATAACATAGTTGGATGTGAATATATGTTGCTTAAATTAAAGATTTCTCAAGATGAAGAAGTCAAACTCTACATCAAAGGAGATGTTAATCTGATAGTTTGTCAAGAGTTTGATATGGCCAATCCAATCATATGCTAGACTGAACCAAAAGAACAACCAATTATGGTAATGGACCATGTTGCTGCAAATTAAAATCAAGCAAAGGAACCCTTCACAGGGAGATCAAGGAGTTATGGTTTTCAGTTTGAAGACCACGTCCTACCACAGAGCAAAAAGAAGGAAAGACCAAGAGGAAGACGCAAAAAATTGAGAACCTGAGCAATTCTATTTGAGTCTTCAAGCAGGGGTAATTATTTATTTACCACAGAGGATGTTCATGTTTCTGATGAAATTCCTGTAGCTGACAATCTAGAAATTGATCCAAACAAGACTTTAGGAGAATTGGTAGGATGTAGTATAAACAAGAAGGATCTTCCATCTCTAATGAAGATAAATCTGATAGGAGATCAGCTTCTGATGATGACATCAATTCTTCCACCAATGATGAAGTTGGAACTGTGTTGATATCTCCTCAAGGAGATATTCTTCCTTCATGCAATTTGCAAGTTAGCAACACTAATAACATAGTTGGATGTGAATATTTGTTGCTTAAATTGAAGATTGCTCAAGATGAAGAAGTCAAACTCCACATCAAAGGAGATGTTAATCTGATAGTTTGTCAAGAGTTTGATTTGGACAATCCAATCATATGCTAAACTAAACCAAAAGAATAACCAATTATGGTAATGGACCATGCTACTACAAATTAAAATCAGGCAAAGGAACCCTTCGCAGGGAGAGCAAGGAGTTATGGTTTTCAGTTTGAAGACCACGTCCTGCCACAGAGCAAAAAGAAGGATAGACCAAGAGGAAGATGCAAAAAATTGGTTTCCTGGTGGAGAGATCCATTCACCCATCACCATTTTTGGGGACAAAATGTCTTCTTGCTAGTTTACCAAGATGGTGCACTATTTTCATTGTCTCTCAAGAAGCAGCATCTGAAATACTTCAATTCTTGAAGTATCAGATCATTGCATATGTATATATGTATATCTGTATAGTTTTTAATTCTATTTTGTTTTGTTTGTTTCTATTTTTGATGCCTTTCATTTTTGGGTAGCATGATTCTGTAAGCCAATGGCATACTTGAAGACACTGGAGATTCTAGATTCTACTCCTTTCAATTCTTTTTGCAATTTATAGAAGTTCCCCAACTGGAGCCAGCTGTTGTCCCCCAAAAATATCAACTATTTTTGGGACAACATTTAAACTATTTTGGTCCTACATACCAAAATTATCTCTTCCCTTTCCAAAATTTGTCTTAGGCATTCAAATTCCTCATTTTTAAAGCTTTTCAGAAATCTACGAACTCTTTCAAGGTTAGAGAAAACTAAGGACTTGGTTTCTATGGACTCTACAAATAGGCTCATTTCTATAAGTTCTTCATAGCTTCTGCAGGTGGGTTCAATCAAAACAATCAGTTTCTAACAATTGGTCATTTTTAGAATTGGTTCATCACCTTGGTTCAAACAAAAATCTCCATCGACAAGCATCAGTAGTAGGTTGAACATTTGGTTCATCCGCTTTGTTTCAATGCTTTGATTCATTCTTTGGTTCAATCAAACAGTTCATCAATTTGTTCAAGGCTTTATTTGAATTGTTAAACCAAAATTGGTTCAATGATTGGTTTAACATCTTGGTTCAATGAAAAGGTTCAAAGCCTTGGTTCAATGGAATGGTTCAACAGTTGGTTCATCACCAAATTTCAAGGGGGCAGTTGAATGCAAAAGGAAAAAGTCTCTCAAAGGACAAGTGTCCTTGTGGAGGACACTTGATCAATGAAAGTACCCTTTGGAAGGGTCATTTTCAAAGGTAATTCTTTCAAAATTTAAAAAGACTAAGAATTGTCTACAAGGAAAAGCCCAGGGGAATTTACGAAGGGCCGCCGAAGGACCCCGAAGGGCAGGTGCCCTTGTGGGGGACTCTCGGCTGCCAATTTAAAGGGCACTTCCTGAAGCCAAAGGGTCACCTTCCCTTCGAGAAGGATGTAAAACAAGAAGCCTGAAGGCCATTTAGGGATATTTTCAAAGCCGTGGCCCGAAAGGGCAAGTTCAATCTAGAAAAGTGCCAAACAAAAAAGCCGAAAGAGGACAAAGGAATGAGACGCCAAAAAACATCAAATTCAACACAATGAATTATTCATTTATCCTTTGAACATACAGACCAAAATACATTCACAAATTTCAAGGCCAAGACCAACAAAAAGCAGGGAAGGAACAGAACAACAAACTAAATCCAGGACCTGATTCAATTAACCAAAAAAGGAGGAATGATAAAGATAAGATCAGATCACTAGGTGGACATTGAAAGTTGCAAACTTGCAATAAGCATGACTTATTTCCCTGTATTGATAAAATCAAATGGGTAAAATGCCCCTAAGTTCCAGCGTGTCTTCTTAACAGATTCCAACGCAAAATGATGTATTACTATTTCTGAGTCTTTTTTGAAGAGGCTATATAAGGGACTCTCTTCTATTGTAATAAGGATCTCTTTATTGACAATTAGAATGAAACTCTACCCAAATTTTAAGGCATTACTGAGACTTTGAGCTCATATTGCTGATCATATTTTGTTACTAAAATAAGAAAGCAAGTGACTTTTTAGACTTTGTGTTGTAATATCTTTATTGTTGAGGAAACTATTCTTATGTCTTTTTCTTCAATATATTTTTTGTTCCTTTAATTCAACAAGCAAAATTAGTGATAGCAGTCAGGAAGGTGTCTGAAAGAGTCAATTGTGGAGAGACTTTGTGCCCCCATAATTGCCTTTAGTGTGTTTTCTTTTCATTTCTGTGTAAAGGACCTTGGGCCAACTTTGTGCCCTCATTTTTCTTCGTATCTTACTCTTGAGCAATTCAGGTCGAGACTTTGTGCTGCATCTCAATTTGCTGGTTATTTCAGCCTTTGTTATATTTTGTTATTACTACCAGGAGTATTCTTGTGGTTTGCTAAATAGTACTTCTGAAAGAAGAGGAGTCCTGTCTGTCATTTCCCTTGAGTTTTTCCTTTGATCTGCATGCATCATCTTTGAAAAAAGAGAGATGGATGGTTTGTCCTACCCCTGAGTATTATTTTCTATATATATATATATATATATATATATATATATATATATATATATATATATATATATATATATATATATAGCCTATCTATAGGGAACCTCCCCTTGATGAGAGGAGAGATCAGTCCCCTTTTGATGTGGTAAACCTACACATTTGGATCACTAATCTTCCTACTTTGGCTAATCAGACCTATTTTGTTTATTAGTATGTTAATCGACAAAATATTCAACCAACAAATTTGGGTTGGAGAAAGTTGTCTCTGTGAGAGATTTATTGTTGAGATTTGTCTTGTACTTTTGTTTATAATATTATAGAGAGATTCTTTGTGGATTTAACCCACATTGGATGAACCACATTATATCGGTGTTATGTGTGTATTTTCTTAGATCTGAATTTTCTTTCATATGTCTCTACTACTATGATTTTGAGTAATGAATTCTATGTTGCATGTTATAGCATAATTAATCACTTATTCCTAACAACTAGTATTAGAGCTATCTTTAGTGGTTTTGCTAAAGTGATGAATCATAAGGAAACATATTAACTTGAGTGGGAGTTATGGAAAATAATGGTAGATCTAGAGTTGAAAAATTTAGTGGGCAGAATTTTGGATTATGGAAGATGCAAATGGAGTATTTCTTGTTTCAAAAGGATCTTCATCACCCTTTGATGGGGAAAGAAGGCCAACCTTTAGGTATGGATTAGGTAGATTAGAATTTTCTTGATAGGAAATCACTAGGAGCCATACAGTTGTACATTGCACCTTTGGTTGCCTTCAATATTTTAGAGGAGATGAACACATTTGGTTTGATGAAGAAATTAGGGAATTTGTATGAAAAACCCTCTGCCTCTAATAAAATATTTTTGATTAAAAGTTTATTTAATATGAAAATGTCTAAAAATGGTTTTGTAGATGATCATTGAACTATTTTAGTATGGTTGTGAGTATGCTAAATTCTGTTGGTATTAAATTTGAAGATTAATCTAAGGTCTTACTAATTTTGTGCTCCTTACCTAATATTTGAGATAGCCTAGTTATAGTTGTGAGTAATGTCATCCCTGATAAGGGAAGTTTAAAGTTTAGGATGTTATAGGTGTGATTCTTAGTGAGGAAATGTGAAGGAAGAGAACTAGGGAATTATCTTCAGAGAATGCTTTGATGGTGGAGACTAGAGGGAGACGGAAGGATAGAAATAAAGGAAATTATGGAAAGTTAAAGGATTAGGGAAGATCTAAATCTAGAGCCAAGATGGTGTGTTGGTACTATGGGAAAGTGGACACACAAAGAAGGAATGTTGAGAACTTCAGGACAAGAAGACCAAGCATGGCGAGACCAAGGAGGTAAATATGACAATAGGTATTTTTAGTCAAGATGCTTTAATTCTTTCCTTGGATAATGTTTTTGAATCTTGGGTATTAGATTCAAGGGCTTATTTTCATGCCACCCCCATATAGGCATCATTTTATTGATCATGTCCAAGGATATTTTGGACATGTTTATCTTGGTGATGATGAACCATGTAGTACAGTAGGGAAACATTTTGTTTAGGTGAATATACAAAATGGGAACACATGACTACTAAAGGATGTCAGACATGTCCCATAGTTAAGGCAGAATTTAATATCAGTAGGGTAGTTAGATAGTGAGGTCTATTCAGTGATGCTTATAATAGACTCTTGGAAAGTTACTAAGGGTGATCTAGTGGTTGTGAGAGGTAAGAAAGTTGGCACTTTGTACTTGACTAGTAGTGTTGATCACTATAATTTTGTTACTAAAAATGGAGATACAATTTTATGGCACTACAGGCTCGATCATATGATCTAGAAGGGCATGGATATCTTGAAATACAAGTTGTTTAGATTAAAATAGTTTGATTTAGACTTATATGATGATTGTGTGTATGGGAAGTAGAAGCGAGTTAAGTTCCTGAGGGTTGGACCTATGAAGAAGGAGAATAAGTTGGAATAAGATTACTCAGATGTATGGGGGCTAGCTCAGGTATCTTTTATTGGTGGTTCAAATTATTATGTTATATTTATTGATGATACAACTAGGAATGTTTGGGTTTATTGCATTAAGAATAAATCTGATGTGTTTGAAACATTCAATAGATCGAAAGTTTTGGTTGAGAATGAAATAGGCCTCAAGTTGAAATGTCTCAGGTCAAATAATGAAGGTGATTATTGTAGCAAAGCATTTGATGATTATTGTTCATAGAATGGAATTCATAGGCAAAAGATAGTTATAGGGATGCCACAGGAGAATGAAGTGTCAAAGAGGATGAATGGGATAATCATGGAGCATTCTAGGAGTATGAGATTGCATGCAAGTCTACCCCTAATGTTTTAGGTGGAAGCAGTTAGCACAATGGTATATCTAATTAACAAAGTAACTTTAGTGCCTTTGGATGGAGGCATACCTAAGGAAGTTTAGTCTGGTAATTAATTAAATTATTCTTTTCTTAGGGTCTTTGGATGTGAGGCATTTTTTTATGTTGACAAGAAAGATAGGACCAAGTTAGAATCTATGTCTAAGAGATGCATCTTTATTGGTTATAGTCAGGATGACTTTGGTTTCTGAGTTTGGAGTCTTAGTGATAATAAAATATTTTAGTCTAAGGATATTGTCTTTAAATAAAAAGTCATGTATAAGGATTAGTTGTAGGAATAGGAACAAAAAGAGTACATAGTGTTGGATGATATTATAAATGGTAAGGTGTCCAAGGAGACAGTTCAGGAACCTCCTACATAGGAACCCCAAACTTCTATAGTAAGGTATTCTAGGTTAAGAACAGCTCTTGAATTTTTTTCCCCACGTTTGAGTTATTTTTAACTTACTAAAAGTAGAGCACTAGAATGTTTTGAAGAATTAATGTAGGTAAATGCTAGGAAGAAGTGGGAGCAAGCCATGGAAGAGGAACATAGTTTTCTCATAGAGAACCAAACGTGGGATTTGGTGAAGCTACCTAAGGGCAAGAGAGCATTGCATAACAAGTGGGTATACAAAATCAAAGAAGAGGATGGATGAAGGAAAAGGTACAAGGCCTGATTGGTGGTCAAGGGGTTTACATAGAAGAAAGGTATTGATTTTGATGAGATTTTTTCTCATGTTATTAAGATGACTTCTATTAGAATTTTGCTTGGTATAATTACAGTAAAGGATTTAAACTTAGAATAATTTGATGTAAATACTACATTATTTCATGGTGATTTAGAGGAGGAATTATATATGGAGCAGCCATAGGGTTATGAGGTTGAAGGAAAGGATAAATTGGTGTGCAGACTAAAGAAGAACTTGTATAGCCTGAAACAAGCTCCATGAAAATGGTATACGAAGTTTGATAGTTTTATGTTGGAACAAAGCTGATCCAAGTGTCATTCTAACCATTATGTGTATGTCAAGAGATTTGAGGATGGTAATTATATTATCATATGCTTTTATGTAGATGACATGTTGGTTGCAGGAAAGAACATGCAACAGATTCAAGTACTAAAGAAGCAACTTGGTGATTCCTTATCTATGAAGGATTTGAGTGCAGTGAAGCAAATCCTTGGTATGAGGATAAATTGGGATAGGAAGGAGATGAAGTTGATCTTATCATAGGAAGAGTACATGAAGAAAGTTTTGGAGAGGTTTAGTATGCAGGATGATAAGCTAGTTAGGACTCTAATAGGCCATTTTAGATTATCAAAGGAGCAGTGTTCCAAGACAAAAGAATAAAATCTAAAGATGTCCAAGGTACCTTACTCATGAATGGTTGGTAGCTTGATGTATGATATGTTTTTTACTAGGTCATATATTTCCCATTTAGTGGGAGTAGTAAGTACGTACATTAGTAATCCAGGTTATGAGCACTGGCAAGCAGTGAAGTGGATTCTTCAATATTTAAGAGGAACCATGGGTATAACATTGTGTTTTGGTGGATCAAACAACACTTTGCATGGTTATGAGGACTCATATATGGCTGGGGATGTTGATATTAGGAAGAGTATGATAGGTTATGTATTCACTATCAGGGATACAATGGTTAGTTGGATTTATTGAATATGGAGGTTGTGGCTTTATCAACCATAGAGGCTTTAATATGTTGCTGCTATAGAGGCTAATAAGGAGATGATTTGGTTACAAAAATTACTTAATGAGTTGGGGCATGAGTAGGAATTTTTAGGATTATATAGTGATATTTAGAGTGATATACATTTAGCCAAGAACTTTGTTTTCCACTTGAGTACAAAGCACATATAGTTATGACATCATTTCATCAGGATAGCTTTGGAGGAAAACATGGTAAAGCTAGAATAGATACATACGAGCCAAAATCCTATGGATATGATGACCAAGGTAGTCACATTAGATAATTTCAAGTTATGTTCAACTTCGGTTGGTCTTCATGAAGATCATGGAGGAGTGTTAAATTTTTTTCAAGGAGAAACAAACTCCAAGTGGGAGATTGTTGAATGTAAAGCCCGTTCAAACACCCCTAAGGTAAAAATAAAATTACTATGGCAATTTTTACTTTCATAAATGGTGTTGACTATTTTTGAGTATGATAACCACTTCCCACATTTTTTTCATGTTTTATTAAGAATTGGGTAAGGTGTTGAGAGAAATGGGGGTTTATGTTTATCATGGGTAGTTGTAACCTCCCTTATTTGGTGGCGATATGGTTATCTCCATGGTATGGTGCATTTTTTAGGGGATTTTGGAAATTATAAATAAGGGTGAGGGGAAACACATTAAGAATTGAATTTTGCATCTCATTTTGAGCTTTGTATTCTCTCTTCAATCGGTGTGATCAGGTTTAAGGTGTAGTTTAACATCTCAAGAATTTTGGTGTAAATTCATGTTGGAGAAAGTTATCTCTATGAGAGGTTTCTTGTTGAGAGTTGTCTAATACTCTTATTTATAATATTATAGAGATATTCTAGGTGGAAATAGCGGTGGACCATGTTATATCAGTGTTATGTTTGTATTTGCTTAAATATGAATTTTCTTTCATATGTCTCTATTGTTGTGATTTTGAGGAATGAATAATGTGTTGTATGTTATTGCATAATTAATCACTTATTCCTAACATTATCCTGACCAACCTTTGCCTCCTTAGGATGATCCTTTGAGTATTCTTGGTTTTTAAGTTGAGGAGATTAGAAGAGAATTATTTTCCCAGTATTCATTAAAGATTGATGAGACTTTAGTAGTAGTTTGATTATAGCTTCATAGAGACTTATCTGATGTATTAGATAATGTGTGGATAGATTTATCAGTATTTATGAGTACATGCATGGTGATTTCTCATTTATATTTGTATTGGATGTGTGTTCCAATCTTATTTTTATCTTGATTATATCATTTAACACTGTGTCAAATTCTTTCTTATCTTATATCATGTTTCTCCTTCTTGTTGTACTATAGTTAGCTTATGTTATCATTTTACATTTTACATATGATTGTCATTCCCTTATCATTGCTTTCTTTTTATTTAGAGTTTTTCTCAAAACTCTTCCCTTGTATCTTCATGATTTTTTGTTGTCTTATCTACATTTTTCACAGGTAGTTGTCAAGGTGACTTGATTATATTTACCCTCTTCCCTTTGATTACTATGTCCTATTACCATGTGATCAGTTAGTAAGCAATCTTTCTCACTACTATTCCTTTCACCGATCTTCCTTTGGATTTCCTTTTTTCCCTTATTCATTTTTCCACAAACTAAGCATATACATGGTTGAGACTTAATGTCACATGCTAAGTTCATTGTCAAGCTTAAGTGTTTTAGTTAGTATTTTGTCTTGGGTCACTCAGCTTTGTTTAGCCTTAGCCTATAGCTCATTCATGTGTATCACTATCTCTCTCATGATTGGTCATTACAAATCCATATGGAGGAGGAATCTTAAAAATCCTTCAAAATAAAGTTAAAAGCCAAATAATTTAAACAAAAAGCAATGATATTAAAAGGTAAAAATATTGAATATTCTTAAAAGTATAATCACACTAAAAGATGTGATTCAAAACACATCTCCTTCTTCTAGTTGAAGCTCAAACTCCAAATTTGGTCTTATGGTAGATTTGAGGTCCTTTGGAGTGTGGTAGGCCAGTAGATTAGAAGAAGAGAATAAAAATATATTTTAGTGCTACCTACTTTCTCACACAAGTACCCAATCTTCATAGTAGACTGATGACTTTGTAAGGGGTTCTGAGGAGTGAGTAACATGTCATGGGAAGGTAGGTCCATTTTAATTTTTATTTTACCAATATACCATCATGAGTTGATCTTAGTAGCACACCTATTTACCTATAAAGTTTTATGTCTATATAAAGTAGATTTCCTTTGTATGTAGACAACCACTAGTTCCTTAGTGTCTTCTCATGTCCTTAGTATGTCTCTTGCCCCATAAGGTCTTCTCATAAGACACCTAAGTCTTACTTCTTACACTCCCTTTTTCATGCCCTTTTCCTTCATATTTCCTCTTGGGAAATATTGTTTTTCTTACTAATCACTCCCCATGGGATTTCATTTGTGAGTTGCTTTATAAGATTGTGGATAAGACCTGACATTCCTCACAAATTACCACCTTTTCCATCTTATTACCCATATCCTTGATTTACCATTTCCTTATCCTTCTACTTACCAATCTTTATTTGTTACCCCTTGGGTTTTCTTTTGTGAGTTGTAGTGTAAGACTGTGGATAGGACCCGACCCTCCTCACAAAAAATTTCCAATAAATAAGTCACCATCCAAAATTACATGTGTCAAATAAGATATAAAATTTGATTGATTATGAGGTTACACATCATTGACATACTTCCCATCTTGATATTTGGTATGTTTTATGCTTACTTAATTTTTATTTCACCTTTTATTTTCTTATTTTCTAAGTGCATGTAAGATTAAAACCATTTCTCAAAATTATCATACTTCCCAGCTTGAATTAGTATGATAAATTTAAGACCAAATTTTTGAAAATTTTATTTTTATTTTGTACTTCCCATCATGAAATAGTATAATTGATTGAATTAATTTTGATTTGTTTTTATTACCATTAGTGCCCTTTTACATACCATCCATTTATTTACATTGTTTGTCATACTTCTCAACATGATATTTAGTATGATTTTACTTATTTTAATTTGGTGCAAAAATATTTTACATTGGTTTAAAAACAAATCCCCTTTTACCATCTTGTTTTCCATTTTATTGGATTTTTATACTCAATCATTTTTTATTACACATTTCCCAACTTGAATTAGTGTGTAGTACATTTTCTTTGATTGGTTATATTTTTCCAAGTCCTTTTCTACCTATTTCTTTTTAACCATGCATGTTACTCTATAATGCTAGAAAAGAAATCACACCACATATATTTCCTATAGCATATACAATAAAGCTAAATACATGTGCTAGAATGAAATATATCTAAAGCATCCATGGACTCAACCATAATGAACAAACACAACAACCACAAAGACATCATACATAACCAATGCCAATAAGTCAAAATGATACATCATATATATATATATATATATATATATATATATATATATATATATATATATATATATATATTGTGTGTATATATATACACACCCACACACACACAACATGAGTTTGATACAATAATACAACCATATACAAAGCCTCTGTACTAGGGCTGAGATCCATCGTGTCTATCTCATGGCCTAACCATGCTTCCTGTTGAGGCCTCAATCTGACTCCTCTAAATGATATGTTGTAATGAGGTAGTCTAAGACCTAAATCTCTCTACTTGTCCTTATAGGCATGTTATATGCACTTGTGCCTACACCAAATCAGCTTGGGTCATTATATGTTCCTGAGTCAGCTGAGTCTACATCATTTTATATGCCTACATCATCTATGTCACTATCTCTAGATGTACAGCTCTCTCATCTACCAAGGCTTGTTAGGCCTATCTCTCACCTGCACCCATATCTACTGGTGGTTTCACCCTCTCTCTCGATACTTATATCTACCTCACTACCTCATCGGCTAATCTAAACCAACTTACTTGAGTTGGGGTAGATGGTATACTTGGTCCTCTAGTATCATGGGGTCATATGGCTGTAGAGTCTCATTTAGGATGTCATAGAGTGATCTCCTAATTAGGGACCCCCATTTCTCTTCCTCATCCTAAGGTATGCATGTAAAATCACACCAGATGGATATTAAATCACTATCATATCTCATAATATCTATCTATATCTCTCTAATACCAAATCAAAAATTAATAAATAATTCAACCATCTTCATACCTATCTATGTCTTAGCTTCTATGATATCATCATTTTCATGATCATCTAGAATAATCTCCCCATCTACATAGCCTCCTAGTACCCTCTTGATAAGTTACCTCCTTAGTTTAAACCTAGCTAACATGGCGAGTGTCTATCTCAACCTTAATTTAAGTGGTCTCTCTATCATCTCCTTTGGTGTATCTATGGGATCATTCAGGATGTCTATAATCTCCACTCTCTCCTATCTCCATCATTACCATGTCCTTGATGGTTGTTGTTTATCTCCTTATGGGGTTGGTAGTGGTACATCTGGTATTATTGCCTCCTCTACCTCCTCCTTTTCCACTCATTATTTCCCAACTATTCTATGGTCACTCTCGACATGGCCTCAGTATTAGCCTCATCATCAATGGTTTGAGTCCTCTCTTCCCTCATGGCTCCCTCACATGCTAATCCCACTAGCCGAGCATTAGTATCAATGTCATCAGATGAGGTAGGCCCATATATATTATTACTTGTACCATTAGATGTGGCTTGCTCCAACATGTATAGTGACCAATCATCTTTCTCCTCTCTAGTGTTGGTGTAACTATGTACCAGCTCACCCATATAACTATTATATGCCCATACAACTACCACATGATGTCTACACATCTCACCAACTGTAGCATTGGCATATTGGACATGGGCTACACTACCTAGTCCTCTCTCTATATTTACACTCAAGGTAACCTATCATTGACTGCATGAGGCAACCCAATCAATCGATACATGGAGAATCTCTCATATATCCATATTGTCAATAGTATGATCAATCCCATAGTCTTGTATCCTCTAACTATCATCTTGAAAAAATCATGTATGAGTTGGACCCAAATGACAGAACCTAGATCATATAATACTCCCTCCTCTAGCATCATCCTACTCAAAGCTACCATGAATTGTGGTAACTTATCATTTAACTTATGACAGAGCACCCATTATGTCAAAAAGCCTATCACCATCTTCTAGAGATCTAGAATCTTTGATATATGCATATCATCCATACTAACTCTTCATCCTCTCAACATCATCTATGATCATGTAGCCCACATAGCTAAGGCTCTCCTCTCCTCTAAGCTATCTATTATCCCTATGGTCATCGATGCTCTTGCTATAGTATCCTGAAGATAGCATGTACATCTTCTAGTGTGATACCCACCTCTATCACATCCCCATCCACCCCCCATCTGAAGGTGTTAGTCAACCATTCTCAAAATCCCAAAAATAGGAATAACAAGTCAGTGTTGAGGGGGATCTGACACATCTTAGCTATACTTCCTAGACCTATGGCTACCAATCTAGCTCGATATCCATCTATCAATCTCTCTAACAAATTTGACAACCAAGACACATCCACCAACCTCCATAATCTTGATCATCTCTACAACCAGGAAACAAAAAATGATGTATTAGTTCCTCCATGTCATGTATAATCATAATACATTCTTTATACATCATTTTTTTACAATTTTAATGAAAAACAAGCCTAATTGCTATTACATTTTTCATTTTATCCTATTTTTAGCTTTTTTGGTCCCTCTTGCCCTCCTTTGGTCATTTCAAGCCATTCTAACCCTCTTTCATCTTTTTGCACACTTTTTTAAGCTTATTTTGGTTCCTTGATAAGCTTAGTTTGACCAAAATTTCCCTATTTTTGTCATAATTGACTTCAAATTCCAATTCAAGCCTCTTATTTTCCTCTTCCTGGTTCTAAGTTTTCATTCTGGCCCTTATGGACTAGTTTTTCACTCCATTCTATCTTTTTAGCCCATAGATTACACTAGGTCAACCCATACCTACTAGTTCAACCATATGGATTTTACCCTATTTTAACCTACTAGGTCAACTTGGTTGACATAGTACATTCTATGTGCCAACCTAGTACATTTTACCCAAAATGTACATTTTTCTCATTTTTTTCCTAAACCCTTCCAACCCATTTCCTGTCTTCAAATTTTCTACCCTTAGAATATAATTTTTCTCAATTTTGACATAAATTAATGATTAAAAAAAATTATAAAAAAATCACTTAATTCAATATAAATTTCAAAAATTGGTTTGAGATCTGTAGTTGCATACCTGTAGTGCACCTGTTGTTGCCTATAGATGTCCTCCTTGTCTAGCATGTCATTCCCTCACCATCCTAGCCTTATTTGGTCTCATATATCTCCTTTATCCACTTTCACAATTCAAAATTCAAAATTAATTCTCTTTTGCCCTATTTAAAAAAACTTTTGAATTTAAAAAAACTTTTCAAAATTCAAATTCTTTCATTTATTTTTAGGTAGATTCCTTGTTTTGCATCTATCTTTGTTTCTACTCATATATTTTTCAAACCATAAAATATGTTAGAATAATGATTATGTAGAGATTATTTTCCACTATCACATGTCTATATTCCAAAAAAAAATATTTTTGGCTATTTTTTCCACCAACTTCTATAGGTTCACCTAATGTACTCTACATTAGATACCTTCATTTCTTACAGTCCACTTCTTTATCTACAGCACCAAGGTAAGTTAAAGGTATGTGTTTCTCAATATATTTCTTTCATTTATCTTATTTTATTCTTATTATACCATACTTAGCATCAGTGTTGTGTGTTATCATGTTTTCTTCTGAAGCACCATCCCATGTTGTATTTACATGACACGTGATGAACTTCAGCTAGGGTATATGTATACACATAATATTTTTAATGTTTATTGATTACTAATACTTCATATCTTGTGGGAACCTATCGATTCTCAATTTCTCTAAGTATATGCCTTAAGAGGTGCACCAGGAAAGGGATGGGCAAACCATCTGTGCTTCATAAGATTGGCATTCCTTTTGCCACTTGCCATCCACACTCTAGCTTCCTGGAACCATTGAACCCAAGCTTATTATTCTTAGTCCTATCTATTCCCATCATTTTCTATATTTTATAATCATTTCTTGCCTTATCACCCTTTTGACCTATCAATTGTGCTAGGTCAACCAGGTTGACCTAGTATAGTTTTGGGACTTTTACTCTCTTGGTTTGTTGGCCTCTTGGCCAACCTAGCACATACCTAGAGAGTTAACCCTAAAAATATGCTAGGTCAACTGGGTCAACCTAACACAACCAACATTCCCAAAAAAATTTAGGGTAAGTTACCACTATATATACAAGGTCATTCACCACCATTTGATAAGAGAGAAGGATTAAGTGAAGAAGTGTAAACAAACATCTACATATTGACTATTCTACATGGGGAATACATATTTAGGGTTCAATACTTTCTTTACATCTATGATCTTGTCTTATGGATAAGTCTTTTGGATGCTTGGATAGGTTATGTAGCCTAGAGCTGATTTATCTTAGTTGTCCTTACATACTACAAAAATCTCTTGTGAAGCACCTTGGCCAAGGGGGAGATTGAGGTTTGATGGGTTCATCTTCAAAGGTAAGTATTCTTAACTTTATTCATCCTTTGTAAGAATATATAGATAGAACACATGTATTATTATCTTCCTTGTATTAGGATTTCATATACATTGACATGAGTATATGTCCTCTATACATGTTTAGTTTAGTTTTTTATTTGTTTTGTTTCTAACATCCACTTTGTGCTACAAGATTTTGTGTGCACTAGATTAGATTTACTATTATTGTTATTAGATTAGTGAAATATTAAATCATATGACTCTTTTTCAGTTGTTATGTGATTGTGTTAGACTATATGCTTTGGAACCCTATCTCACATCGTGTGTTGTGACAAGTGATCCCCTAATCGGGTCTAGAAGATCTTCACATTGGTCATGCTCTCTTAATAATTATATGCCCCCCAATCAAAAGTGTAGGTTTTCTCTATCCCATCAAATCTAGGATTGATTTATGGATATGATGAATTTTTGATTGCATACAAATTCAACTCCTCCTTCTCCCATAATATCTTCATATGATGATGAATCTCCTCCTAAATCTTTGAGCACTAGTTCTCTTTGGGCTAGATAGCCAATACAAAGTGTTGGATAATGGGTTAGAGATCCATCAAACAATAGACAAAATCATTTAAAATTATATAATACCCCACATGTTTTCATTATATCTACTTCTAATCCATAAAAATTTCATGAGGCATCAGGCACTCCTAAGTGGGATATTGCCATGGAAGAGGGGTATAGTTCCTTGCATAGGAACAACACTTAGGAGTTAGTCCCTCTTCTCAAGGGAAGAAAACTTGTTCGATATAGGTGGATATACCAAACAAAATTTATAGAAAATGGGTCAGTAGATAAATTCAAATCACATTTGGTAATAAAGGGCTTTTATCATGTACTTGGCATTGACTATACTGAGACTTTCACCCTAATTACCAAAATAAACTCAATTTGACTCACTATTACCATTACTACAACACATCATTTGGATTTTCATTAAATGGATGTGAAGAGTGAATTTTTTCATGATGACCTCAAAGAGGAAATATACATGGATCAACCATAAATATTTGTGTAAGATTCCTCCTTAGTTTATAAACTTTGAAAACCTATCTATGGCCTCAAATAAGCTCTTCGAGCTTGGTATGCCAAGACGGACTCCTTTTTTCTTTAGGTTGGGTTCACCAGATGCCATTATAATATGAATTTCTACATCTTACATTAAGATGATTCACTATTGATTTTGGTTCTCTACATGGATGACCTATTGATCACAAGGAGTTATTCATCCATTATCATAGTAGTGAAAACTGCTTTGTCTTATAGTTTCTCAATGACTGACTGGGGCTTGTTGCATTACTTCCTCAAGATTGAAATTTTGCAGTCAAACTCTAGGATCACTATTTAAAAATCCAAGTATTCTCGTGATTTTTTTTCATAGTTTAACATGGTTGACTATAAGCTATCTCTAATTCCTTTTCTATCTAGTGTGAAGCTTGAGGCTAATTATCCATCTCCTTTGGTTGATTCTACCTCATATTGATAAATTTTTGGTAGTCACATCTACCTTATGTACACTAAATCTAATATTTCATATATAGTGGGCATGTTCTCTAGATTCATGTAGGAACCACATCAGATACACTAGAAAATAGCTAAGTATATTTTCCATATATTTAGGATACTCAGTTTCAAGATTTACTATAAAGCAGCCATCGGCATCAACTTGATTGGTTATATAGATTTAGATTGGGTTGGAAACATTTAGAATCATAAGGATAATTAAGGATATAATTTCTCCCTCATTTTAGGTCTAATTATTTGGTCAAGCAATAAGTAAAATTCTATTATTTTACCTTTTACAGAGCCAAAATATAGAGGAGTTGTTAATGATACCACTGTGGCTATTTGGCTTCAAATAATTTTCATTAAATTTGGCATCTAGTTTTGATGACCAATAGTCAGATTATGTGATAACCAAAACACAATCCAAATATGAAATAACCTATCCCTTCATCAATAGACCAAGAATATCTATATTCACATACATTTCATTATCTCCACTACATCTAGACAATAGAGAAATTTTTTGATATATTCATCAAACCCTTCACTAAGAGCAAGTATCTTCATTTGTGAGATCTTCTTGGTGTTTAGGTACTTCCAACATCCTCTTTTGGTGGGAATTTTATTGTAATTGGGTACTTCATTAGGCCTTTGTGCCAAGACCCAATTCTACTACCCACCTAAGCTATTCTTAGGGGGTTGTGTTAGTGTAGGTTTTTATTCCATTTAATGATTTTTACCTACACATATTTATTTATCTTGATTATGTGTCTTTTTAGGTCATTTTTAAAGATAATCCCATATTCATTTACATATAAGGTATACCTTTTGGTTTGAAAATGCTCCTATTGTTTTCTTCAAAGTTGTAGTCACTTTATTCAATAATTTCATACATGGTTTTCTACAAGTTTATCTTGATGATTGGATTGTGTTATCCTTATTCAAATATCATCTATCCAAGTTGTGTTTGATGTTATAAATATCCTCAACTCTATGCATTTATTTTAATTTGAATAAACATCTATTTTTCACACCTTTTTATGTTCTCTTGGATCATGTAGTCTAATCTAAAATCACATTTATTATGGGTTTACCACCCCTGTAAGTTATACTGAAGTGTGATCATTCGTAGGACACACTATGTATTATCACAAGTTCATTATGGGATATGCAATTATTTTTTCTCCAATGGAGAGACTCCTACACAAGGATAAAAAGTTTTTGTTGACTCTTGAATGTCATATAACCTTCATATATTTGAAGCAATGATTGGTAACATGCCCAGTATTGGTGTTTCCCAACTAAAGTAAGCCATTTCATGTTTATGTAGATGGTTTAGGAACTGAAGTAGGATTTGGGTTGACTCAACTTGGAAATGGTGGTTTGGACCATCCTATTCACTTCATAAGTCAAAATATTTCAATGGCTGAGAATAACTACACTAATATAGAATGAGAAGTTTTGGATATAAACATTCAGGCACTATATCTTGTCAAAACCATTTGAATTATTTATAAATCATAAAGTTTTGAGATATCTAGTTATCAAGCTCATTCTAGGAGGAAAAATATCTAGTTGGTTAATATTATTTCAAAAAAATTAGTTTAAAATCAGTGTCAAGTCTGGATGAGAAAATATGTAGCCAGATCATCTTAGTCATATAATAAATGTTGATAAACTAGAAGATTTTTACAATGAGTCACTAGATGCTCATTTGTTTTAAGTCTTTTCGATTTTATTCTATATGGAATATATAGCTAACTTTCTAAAAGAAGGAGTTTTTCCTATGTACTATATCAAAAAAGACAAAAATCAATTAGACACACAAGTTATGCCATTTATTATTATCAATAAGATTATTTATAAGATGGTTACATATGATGTGTTGTGCATAATAGCCTTAGAGAATGAGAGGCCACATTTTCTTGAAATCGTGCATTAGGGATTTATAGAAGGACACTTTACAAAAAAAAATATTGTAAGGAAGATATTATAGTGGTCAGTGGTGGCCTACTCTATTCTATGATGTGTACAGAGTCACAAAACACTATGACATTTTTTAACAAATGAGAAGACCAAAAAAGGGATGAAATGCCTCTAAACCAAATGTTAGCAGTACAATGATTTGAATAATAGGGAATTAATTTTTTATGGCTTATCAATCCATATAAAAATAGCTACCATGCAATATGTATAATTATTGTGATGGGCTACTTCAAAAATGGGTGGAAGCATTTGAGACACCAAGTTATAGTACTAAAGACGTAGCCAAATTTATATATGAGAACATCATAAAAAGATTTGAATGTTATATGAAGTTATTTAGTCATAAAGGAATGTACTTATTGAATAGTAACATCAAGACTAATTGATGAATTCATGATATAACCATAAGAACATGACTTATCACCCCCAAGCCGATGGTCTGGCAAAAAAATCAAACAATTTTTTTTTAGAATATGCTTACCAAAATATGTAATGTACAGAGAGATGACTAAGAGAATCAAATTATTGTGGTTTTATGGGCATATAAGACCAACTATATATGTGCGACATGATTCACTCCTTTTCATTTAGTCTATAGAATGGAAGAAATGGTGCTAATAGAATACATAGTTGCTAGTCTATGCACTGCCTTAATAATTCAACTAAGAAATTAGGACTCCATTCAGACAAGATTTTTAGATTTGACTCACATGGAAGAAACTAAGCATAGAAAAAGTTAGAGACAGGGAATAAATAATAAGAGATAGAAGTCATGTCACTATCATAAACTATGATCTAAGGAATTTCATCGAGATTAGATAGTATTATTATATGATAATATATTTCAAGCATATCAAATAAATATATGCATTTAATGGAAAGGACCATATGTCATCCAAAAAATATCACAAAAAATAACTATAGTTATCTAAGACTTTTAAAGAACCATTCTTATGGGGAAAGTACATGGTTATAGGCTTAAGCCATACTACTAGTGTTCACCATAAATATCATGTTGAAAAATAGAGTGGGTGTTGAGTAGCACCATGTAGTTATGATTTGTGTTTAATTTCTTAGTTTTATTATATTTTTATAGGTTTTTAGTGTATATGTATATAGTTCAATCTCTATATCATAGGAATTCATAACATAATTTAAAATTTAAAGTCATAGAGTATAAAAGGTAGCATCAAAGCAATAGGAAATCATAGATTGATCAACATATAAGTCAATGAATTAAGTCTGTGAACAAGGCACTAATGACAAAGTATAGAAAAAAGGTATCAAATAGTAACTACGAAGACAATTAATGACAAGACACTTTAGATATCATGTCATTCCCAAATCAGATAGATGTGTTAGATCTAGGTTATGTATAATAAAGGAAAGTCATTAAAAATGAAAATATGACACGTCATATCAAGAAATTACTTAAAATTAAGAAATGAACCTATCCATAAAACTAATAAGGTCACATTACAAAAATTTATGACATTTAAACCCAAAGTCATAATGGCATGAAAAATAATTCATCAAATTAAATGTGAAGTGTTAGATGAGTAGAGTGAGGAAAATCCATACAAAGAAATGCATACAAAATGAAATGCCATTAAAATCCATTGAGAGTAACAACCATCTAAAAATTGAGCCTTAATCATCTATATTAGTAAAAAAGTGTTAAAATCACCACTACGAAGCAATGAGAATGGATTGATGATAGATTTTGATACCCTTGACTAACTCGTAGAAAGAAGAAATAACAATTAAGCTCTCACTGTAGTAGAAAAGAAACCATGACCTAGATCCATTTGATTCAATTGATGTACCTAAAGCTAACTTGTTTTTCATAGACCAAACTATAAGTATGTATCTAGGAGCTATAGCTCTTAAACATCATTTATGAGGATCTGATGCAAGGTGACTCAACAAGCATCCTAATTTTATGTAATTGGATGAAGTGATTAAGACACTTTTGAGTTGGTATAATGAAGGGGAAATACATTTGTCTAAATATGTCACTATTTTCATCAATGCAAAAACCATTTTGCAAGTAACAGAACTTTCAACATGGGGTAAATCCCTTGTGCATTACATGGCAAAGATCCATCTAATCCATTCAGAAACTAGAGATAAATATGCTAGGGAATATAGAGGGATCCTCATTGACTCAATAAATTTCATAGTGTGAGTTCCCTCTAAATGAATTACCAAACAATTCTAACAAATGACCAAGAGTGCAAGGCAAGAAATTAAAAGGGTCATTAATATTAAATATCTAATGATCTAGTTTTAGGACTTCAACTAGCCAAAGTTCCTAGTGACCTAGTTGATAATTATTAGAGAATTAATGATAAAGTGGTGATTTATTCACCCTTAGTTTACCTTGAGTTAAATAAATAATAATAATTTATTATTTATAACATGAGCTAAAAACCTCATGAAAATAAAATAATTATATTATATTTTTTTAATAGTTATCAATGTAATTAATTATTTATCAGGGAAAGGATGGGACCATTGGTTAAAATGGTCACTTCCATTCATTAATATTATAAATAGGGTTTACCCCTATTGTAAATATATATCTTCAACATATGGTGATTATATTCACATAATATTTTGTAAAGAAATTTTGAGGAGTGAGATCAAGAAGACTTTATATATTGGGGTTATATTTGGTTTCTCAATTATTGAATATCACTTGTGGGGTTTTTTAGCTCCTTGAGGTTTTCCCACTTTAAATCCTTATGTCCTATGTCAATTCATTTATGTTCATTTATATGTTTTGCTTATCATTATTCACTTTATATTTATCCTGTTTATGTATGTTTCCATTGTTTTATAAATCTTCACATGGTATCAAAACTAGGATAGGATCCCCAAACACCTACAATGTAGCTTAAGGGGGGAAGTGTTGGAAGAAAGACACACCTAGACCAATGATGGGTTAGCTAAAGAGGGTCTATTAGATCATTTTCTAGAGCACTCCAATATCAAATGAAAGGTCCTAGTTTTGAGTCCTAGCTGGTTCATATGAGCTATAATAACAAACATTAATAAGGTCATCACTAGTGTTTCCCTAACCTTCTAAAACCAATTTTTATTATTGTCATTGTGACTCACCTAATGGAAGTCTCTAGATTCCCCATTGCACATGAAATATATTTTTGGACTATGACCACCTTTGAAAATATCTCATAGACCATAACATGGTAATAGTATGAATAGATGAGTCATTTTGATGCATGGTGGATAGAAATCTAAGACCTCATTTATTCATACCTGCACATGCCTACAAATGTATTACAATATTTGGAACTAATCATATCAATCACAAATTTTCATGATGGGATTCAGATATGATTATATGTACTAACCAAGGCACTCATCATTCCATTGCCTTTTTTCATCTCCATACTAGATGCACATGCATAAGTCATGCAAAAAAAATACCTAGTTGTAAAAACCATGAAACCTATGTGATCCATGCCTCCAAACACATATTAGCCTTTTCCATAATAATAAAGAGAATAACACACAAGTAGTAGGCACAACTAAAACCTTTTATATCATCAACACAACCAATTATAAGAAAAACAAAGGACCCATGTACAAAACATCCTCCCCACCTGAAAAAAAGACTCGTAACACAAATCCTTGGCTCACTGACAAATGCACACCCTCTAATGCCACTAAGTATGATTTTAAGAACATTAGAATCATTGTGTTGGAATTATAGAAGTCAATGTTGTAGGACATAGGCAAATAGGTCAATGAGGAAGAGGAGGAGAAACAATTTTTCTTCTAGAAGGCAATGCACGCCTACCAACTATGTAACAATGTTATAGTTTTATTATTAGTTGAAATAAATGCATCTCTTGAGTTCATCATTGTGGACATAGTCAAAGAAGAGGAAAAAATCAAATTCATAACTACTTCTTGTAGACACTTAGTTTTGGCCACTTTCATGCCTAAATTGGGATTCAGTTTAATTTCTAACAAATGACACATCTAAGCCTAGAAATCACCTGAATTACCTAATTTTTTTTGCATAAGAGATTTAATTGCCTAGAAATGTGATGAGGCTATCTTATTTTATGTATTACCTTATATGCATCACTAACCTAGTTTAGTTCTAACCCTAGCCAAATTATGACCTAGTAATTTGACACTTTTGACCTATCAAGCTATTAATTGAAAATATTTAAAAAAATTGCCAAAAGACAAAAAGTACTATACAAGACTAATTACATTTTAAATCCTAATTAACTTGTCTAAAAAATTTTCCAAATCAAATTAGTGAATTTCATTTACCAAAAATGAATTTTTTAGCCAAATATGAAGTCAAAAGGTCAAATGAGATAATAAATCTCCTAAATATTCAAAAATATGAGTCACACCTCACAAATATCTAAAATGAGTTGTCATGTCTCGTAAATATTTGAAACTAAGGTGTTAAGATTTCATGAGTACATTGTCCAACCCAAGGTTAGACTAACTCAACCTAGGTTAATTTAGACTCAACCAAAGTTAGAATTTAACCTATCCTCCCGAGGTTTAGAGTTAGTTCTTTGAGCTATAAATATAAGTGCTTGCACCATATGCAAATAATATTTTATGTGTAAGGTTATTCTACTAGAATACCTTATTGAAGCCTTTGATATGAGTGTTATAATGCCTAATTTATGCCAAGCTTCATAGCAAGCCATGAATTACTATTGGAGAAATTCTACTACCATGTAGGAGCATTGTTAGAAGACTCAAGTCGTCATAGGCTAAGCATGAACATCCTTATGCACACAAGTAAGGATAGAGTTTGACAAAAGAGGTAAGAAATTTGTATTGTCTTTATCTCTATTTTTTGATCTTGTTTATTGTGTTATGATCTCCCTAGTTTTTAGGCAAGAGTGTTTAGTCCTAGTGTATTGTTATGCTTGATTTTTTATCATTTGGACTAACAAAGAACTAATATACATATTATTTACTATTCAAAAACCTAAGTTACATAATGGCACACCTGGTAGGACTATGCATCCTGTATGGCTAAGGATAATGATAGGTTAGCCTTAGTTTTACTATCAAATATATTTAATTCTTCAAGTTTAGATTTTTACCTTTCAAATATACGTCATTCTATCTTTTGAGTAAATGATGGTTTTGCCCTATGTGATGGTATCTTTGCCATTTCCACATCTGTTTGCAATCTTTAGTTTTACAAAAATGGTGAATTTGTAATGGCAGATTTGACTTGCTAAACAATGGCTTTGCAGAATCAATAGCTTTGCTTGTGTTGAACGATATCTTCACAAGGTGAAATTACTTTCTATTTTAGTATTTTATTGCTTATTTTTTTGGCTTCACTTGACCTAATTGGTGGTTTTTACCTATTAAATGGTAGTTTTACCAAATTTTCTCTATGTTTGTGTTTGTAAAAAATTAGTGGCTTCACCCTTTTACACAATGGCTTCACTCTATGTTTTTCCAAAACTTGAGATCTCAAAATGGATTGTTGTTTACTCACTTTCTTTTTGTCTTCTATACTAGCAAACCCCCTAACATGTTTTAGGACCTAAGGTGGATAGAGACAAACTTAAGTATAATTTAAAACTCACATACATTTTGTTTGGTGCTTAAAATCCTCTTAATCACACTTGTCTTTTAGTTGTTTTCAAGGTTTTTTTACAAGTGCAAACAAGGCCAAGGGGCCAAGATTTCAATCACACTTTGATTTAGTGCTATTAAAAGGTATACACCTTTCATTTAGAGACCTTAAGAGCTTTTTTACTTTATGTTTGTTTTTCAATATTAACTAAATTTCAAAGTTCATTAGACAAGTTTCTTTGTTTGTGTTAAAGTATAAATTATTACATGTATGCTCTCCCCCCATCCCCTTTAGGGAACTCGAGTAACAAAAATCCCTTAGTTTATTGCTATTGTTTGTAAATTTTTGTAATAAATAATGTCATGTATGCTCTCCCCAAGATCTGAGTGACTTGGGTGACCCATAAATGACCTCTAAAGTATTTTCAAATTATTTTCTTTCATTTGGATTATGGGTGGGAGCTCACTTCTCCCTCACAAGTTATCTATGGGTGCATTGACCTAGGGTTTCATCTACATCATTATACTAATCCCACTTAATGGTGGGGTATAAAAATTGGGAAAACAATTCGATGGGATAGTGGTGAGTGGTTAGCCTAACCATCCTAATGGGTACTTGGGCCATGTGACAACCAGCCATCATAATTAACTAAGAAGTACACACATGAATTCATTATGTAAAGGACTAGATCATTTCATAATAATCTAGGTGGTTTGGACTTGATTGATGTGATTTTAGCCTTGTGTTAGCCATACTTGGGACCATTTAATGCATTTAAGATTTATAGATTTTAGTGAAAACCCTAGTTTCCATAGAATTTCTTGCCAAATGTTGAGTTCTCCTCACTCTAAGTTCATGCCACAAATCAATTATTGAGAGATAGAGGAGGCATAAAAACACTACCTACACCTATACTTTAATTTTTAGATTAACATGTAATGCCTCACAAAAATTAGTATATTGGTGGAAACTTTGGCAAAAGCTATACACACCCATGTTAATTTTTAGAGATAGTATGAGCTATCGGTGATACTTATATTTTATTTTTTTTACACGTGTGTTTTTATACTAAAACTATTTGTTTGTATTATCATGTTAAAATAAGTCCAAAACTATCACATTGTTTTCACACTCCTTCAGCCTAAGAGGTGTTACTTTGTCCATTTTATGTCACCACTTTTTGCCTTAGATATTTATTCTAAAACCATTTGTGTATCACTTGTTTAAATAGGACATCATTATGGTTCCCATTTCATCTCAAACATTTTCCTTGGATTTTTGAGTCCAAAATTATTGTCATGACATTTGTTTGAAAGAACATAATTATGCTGCCTAAATGATTCTAAATATCTCATTGTATTTGAAGTCAAGTTCCAAACTATTATTGTACCTATCTTATTTTAAAAGCATGGTTATGCTACCCATTTTGGTCTATTCCATTTTTGCCTTAGAACATTTGAGTCTTTTTGCATTAAATTTAAAATTCAACCTTTTGAAGTGCAAATCTTAAACTAATCAGGTTCAAACTGAAGCCTCATCTAATTTGGGTTTATGTAGTCTACATTTTTGTATTTGGATTATGTTACTTGGGTTTGCTTCCTATTTGATCTAAAAGATCACTTACAAATACCTAGTGATTATTATTTGTTTTTTACCTTGTTTAGAGCATCTTTTTAAGCCAAGTTATTGCCACATTCTTTATTTGAGGTTTGTTGTGCCAAATTTTAAGTGCTTTAATTTTATTTTTCTAAAAATCTCTTGTGAGTCAAATATCGAGTCTTAGTAAGCCAATTATTGAGTGTTGTATGATCTAATTCCCTTAGTTTAGTTTATTTTTGAGTTCTTGTTTAAGTGATTTATTTTTGAGTCTAGCCTTATTTTGCTCTAATGATTATAAATGCCTTTATGCAAATTGTTTCTATCTTTTGATCCTAGTTTACAATCGTTCTACTTTGTTTAGACACTTTTGTTATTGATTATAACCACCTTTGGGAAAATTAGAATTTAACATAGATAATTTTTCAACCTTTGTGTTACTTTTGCCACTGATTATAACTATATTTGGGTAAATCAATATCATTTTTTTAGACTAGTCTCACATTTGTTTTGTTCTACCTTTGCCTAGTTTAGTTATTTATCCCTTTGTGACTTTTTTATAGAGCCAAAGGTCTTTTGTTTTTATACATTGGTTGTTTGTTACCTCTATACCCTTTGTTTTTCATGTGACCTATCCATGGATATAAACATACCTCAATACACATGTAGCAAAACCATATATAATCTAAGCTATGAGAAATTTGTGACCAGTGACCCTTTTATTCAAGATTTGTATGATGACATATATTATGAGATGGATCCCTATCCATCTTATAACATCCCATACATTGAATAAAGGCATGACCCTTTAGTGCAGTATTTGGTAACTATGCCTCCTTATCTAGGCCAAGAGCCAAAGTAAATGACACAATACCTTGCTCAAATAATGCCTAACATTGAACAAAACCAACAACAAGAGCCCTACTATGTTAAGATGCTAATGCAAACAAGTTATGATATGTACTTTTTTGAACATAATTTATTAGAAAACAAAGACAAAGTGATCATTATAGCTATCAAATTAGGGGCCAAGTTTCCACCAGACTTTCCACATGAAAGTTTGAGTAGATTGATTATAACTCCTAGTACTTCACCTCAAATTAAACCATTCAAACAAGAATCAAATAGTCATATTCAAGCTCTAATCCAAATTCCATAACAAGACCAAAATACACTTGAAAAGGGGAAATTTATTATGGATGAACAAATGGAATAGGTACAATAGTTATATCAAACCTATTTCAACCTAGATCACAACCTTAATGCAAGGGTTTTTTCTAGCACACCACTTATTGAGATAGCTCTATCGACAGGGCAACAAATAGATGCCTCTGACTATTTAATTCAAAACATATACCTCTTTATCCAAAACACATTATTTAGTGATATGTATAATGTCCATATTTTGATGAAAGATAATGTTGCTCAAATAGAAGACCTCATTCAAAATATTGTCAATGGTACACAAGTAAATTCCAATTTAAACTAAAGTGGGTCTAATTTACTACCAAGTAATACACATCAGATTCCTTCGAACAATGTCATAAGTAGATTATAATAGTAGGGAATACATATGCTTATTTCTCAAAATCAGCAAACAATCTTCACTCCTCAAACAGCTACTTCTTCAAATGTGCAATAGGGGTCAATAAGCCAATAACAAACCAACTTACCACCAAAACAAGTGTAGAACACTACACCACCTCAATAGGTGATAATGAATGTTCTACCATAACAAGCAAAAACTAATATACCTTATTAATCATAGACATTACCTAACCAACAACGTATTCATATTAATCATAAGGTGACAGTTGGCCAACAACAACACTTGCCAAACCAATAGTTTCTTAATCAATAACAAGTGTTGTCTCAATAATAAGTATTGATCCAATAATAAGTATTTATCCAACAACAAGGTTATTACACATAGTAGGTACTAGGTGATAGGTAACAATTGTCTTTCACTCAATGGGTATCACATGTGTAACAAGGCTCCAACTACTAACACCCCAAATAATATGGATCTAGTTAGCAACATGTTCCCTATATATAAAAAGTTTTAGCAAGTACAAAACAATTTCCCTCCCAAACCCAATAATACAAACACATTATGCAGAGCCAAATGCCATTACTACATGCATAATTCACTAGTGAGGTTTATGTAGCCAATTCAAACAAGAATATGCTTCAATATCAGTTTATTATATATCCTTAGTATAATCCTAATACATGGATATGCATACCTGGTTGTCTAGTCAATCCAAGCAACATACCACAATATACCTACCATGGTTAGGGTAATTAACATTTGACCACGTAACTTCAATAATAACAAGCCACTCCCTTTGATTTCCTTGCCCAAGAATTGCAATAAATGAAGGGTACAATTCAAGCTATACAAGCTAGAAAAAAATGAAGAATTTCTAATTAGATGAGATACGTTCTTACCCATTCAACATGGAATATCTACATATAATATTTCTATTAGGTTATGATCTGACTACATTTGACAAATACAAAGGCAAAAGTGACCCTAGAGAACATTTGAAGTAATTATTTATTGCTTTCCAGTTAGTGGCACATAGTGATATATATTTTCTTCTACTCTTCCCAAGGACTATTTAGACAATCCTTGAAATAGTTGTTGAAATTACCAAAAATATCTATACTTGACTTTGATGATCTAACAGATAATTTTGTACAACACTTTTCATATAATATCAAGCATGAGATTACTATTGTAGATTTAGTCTAAACTAGACAACATACTGGTGAGAGCTTCATTGCATATTGTTAACATTAGAAATCCCTAGCAAGCTGGATTATTCATAATCTACTAGATAAATAGTTAGCCACAATATTTAATAAGAACTTACATAGTGAGATATCCTCCCATCTCAAGTTATAATGTGCTCATATGTTCAAAGAGGTTATAGCAAAAGGAATATAGATTGAGAAATCCCTAATCAATAAAGGCATAATCAAGCTATACTCTTCTAATCATAACCAAAACTAGAATCAAGGCTAAAACCGTAATCAAATATCATATTTAATGCCACCTCTAGACAACAACAATCAAAGACCTAAACCCTACAACTACAACAAGAATGTTGTTGGCAACAATTTACTAAATCATGCCATGTTCATATGGTGCATACACTAGATGTCTGTTTACCTCCACCCACTCAACAATTACCTCCTCCATAAATTCAACCATGACCTCCACAAAACCAACTTCCATAAAATCAAAACCAATTACAATCCCCTCTTTTGAGGATAAGACCACCCATCACCTAACAATTCAATGACCTTGATGAGCCTATTGAATTTATATTTCAAAGATTGGTTCAAATAAATATGATTAGGTGGCTGATACCAAATCCATTCCTAATGGGATTCCTTTTCTTGATTAGTATAATGAACATAAATTTTATGAGTACCATCATTCTAGATGACATTCTATAAGATAGTGTATCCAACTCAGACATCTGATTGAGAACATGCAAAAAAAATAGAGAGATAGAAAGAGACACCCATGCTAATAAGAACAATCATAACTTGGGCATCTACCAGAATCCATTTCCCCAACATAACAATAAAAAATAGTAATAATACCAAAAATAGTAAAAATAATGGTAGATATCTCCACCATAAAATCAACAACAACAATGTCAGCCATAACAATAACAATAGAATGGTCATAACCAAGGGAAAAATGATCAAACCAACTAAGGAGGTCATCATGCCATTGTGTATACTTATAAAAATATTATAGGACACATTTCAGGTAGTCATGTTTCCACCATCACTATCTACCCTAAACCAACTACAAATAGACCTAGAGCTTCACCCACTAATGCCTATTTGTTGAATAATACCCACCAACCTCCTTACGCTAGTGATTCTCCTATGGTCCATGTTGATATTTAGGCACCATAACGTCTAAGAATAATCATTCCAAGCCTCATTACCTACCCATTCAACTACCAAATCCAAGTTCCAGACTAAGATTATGTAATCATAATTCGATGAGCTAGGTTCAATACCAAAGGACTATATTCAAGTACTACAAGTGAGCCTAATTATCCTTTTATGCCTATCATAAATAAACCAACTAAAAAAACTAAGGGGAAGACCTATGATATTATGTAACAAATAAATAAGACACCTGCACACATATCCATCATGGTTTTATTTCACATGTATACCATCCACAAAGATATTCTGAGAAAAATATTTGAGCCAATCCCTTATGCTAGATAATATCACTCCAAACAAGTTTTAATCCATGGTAAGGCACTTGGCCCCTAGCTAACATCTCACCTTTGACCAAAGTAATATGTCTTCCCTGGGCCCTCTACATAATAACCCTTTGTAGATTGAAGTTGGTATAATGAACCATAGAGTTAAACATGTCCTTATAGATAATGGTTTAGGTCTCAACATTATGTATTTAAAATTGGTCAAACATATTAGATATGCAATAAGTGATTTACAATCAAATACCATCATTATCAAAGCATATGATAACTTAAAATGGGAATCTCAAGGTATTATTAGCTTTTTAGTGGTCACTAGACCAGTGACCCATGATACTCAATGTCATGTTTTAAACTTGGAACTATCTACAATCTAATATTGGGTCAACCCTAGATCCATGAAATCAGGGTTATGCCTTCTACATTTCATCAATATATAAAATTTCCACATTCAAGAATGGAAGTGACTATACCTATTGATATTCGACCATAATAGTATTGTAAACACATTGACGCTAAGTATAAAAGATATAACTACCAGGTTGGCATGAATCATATGCCTAAATTAGATGGAGAAAAATTTGAAAATGGAGAAGCCATTAAATCAAGCCTATTACATTGACCTAGACAACTTAGCCTCTACCTCAATTATGTCTCCAATGGAAATTTCCAACCATTTCTATATAATTGACAAAGGTAATAGAGAATATAGCACCCATAATGCATTTCATATTGCCAAATTTCCTGAAAATACTAAAGCTTACGGGATACCTAAGGCCAAGACTACTCGTATGTAGTGGGAAACCAAAGGAAAATATCAGTTAAACAAGCCCATTATTTTTAAATAAATCTTTGGCCTAGAAACATGACCCCTTAGTAGAAGATGATTCATGGTTCTACACTAATGAGTTATCTAATTTTTATCAAAGTGAAAAGTATCTTATTCCAAACTAAATTATTGATTACTTAGCTTATGACATCAAAGGCCTCAGGCTAAATCAATAAGGCATGATCAAACTAGTCTCAATGACCAAGTACAAGGGAACCCATGGGATCATATTTAAATTGCTTGGGGGTGACCCCACATACCTTATTTATATTTTAAGACTAATGACTAATGATGATGATGTCAATCATGATGTAAGGTCAAATTATAGAATCTATGATGACCTTACCACTACAAATTTGTTTAACCCCCATGTCATTTGCACTGTTAGCATTGTTTATCAACCTACATATTTAACCATTTACCATCCACAATTGATAGACTAAGACCAAAAAGAGTCAAAAATGCCATTAGATGAGTTTGAAAATGATGAGGATAAATATGAATTTTAGGGATTGAGGAGTCACATACCTCTTAAAGACCACAATCAAGGATTTTCTATTAGATTGGATCCTACCACCTACTTCAGAGAATGGGTGAACTTCCTTAGCCAAAAAAAATCTAACATTAAGGTCTGAAAGTGAAAACCTCTTCAGGGCACTTTATAATAAGGAAAAAGTAAAGAGAAAGGCAAGTATATTGGTGAAAATTGGTTTTCGGTGCCATTATATAAGGATGTTCACCCCTTTTCCTATGAAGCATAGGAGACATGTAGCCCATAGTCTATTTATGGATTAGATATTAGTACTAAGGAGTGGTAGGCTTTTTCACAAATTATTTAAGGGTTCCCTAAGGTATTTGTATCATGGTCAATGCCAACATTAGGAGATTTTAATTCATCCTACTTAGGATAATTAGACAATCTAATCCATCTAAGGTTTTTTCCATTGACAATCAGTTCAAATCATTGCCAACTATTTTAGATGATGGTTCTACACTTTTTGTGGAGGACACTTTAGAGGTAAATATTGGGACTCCAGAGGACCCAAAGTGGATTAAACTAAGAATATCCCTCACTAAGGAGGAATGTGAGTATTTTATAGCCTTTTTGAGGTAATTTCTTAACATGTTTTTATGGGACTATTTGGACATGCCAGGTTTAGACCTTACCTTACTTTTACACCATCTCATTGTACATCTTGATGCCAAGCTTCTTAAATAAAATTTGTGTAATATGCATCCTCATATTTTTGTGTTAGTAAATAAAGAGTTATAAAAACTCTTATACGTAAAATACATTAGGATCATTGATTATTCAAAGTGGATTTCAAACATTGTGATAATAAGCAAAAAACCAAAAGGTATTAGGATATGCATTGATTTAATAGATATAAACAAAGCCTACCTAAAATATGACTTTATTCTACCTAATATTGACATGATAGTCAAATCAATGGTCAGATATGAAATTCTCTCTCTAATGGATGGATTTTTTGGGGTTTTATCATATCAAAATTACACCAAAATACCAACATAATATAGCATTCACTAATCTATGGGGAATTTTTTTTTTATCAAGTAATGATGTTTGGACTTAATAATGTTGGAGCCACTTACCAAAGAGCTCTGACAATGATTTTTCATGACATGATGCATGACATTATTGAGGACTATGTCAATGATATCTTGGGTAAATCAAAGACCCGTGCTAATCACCCAGTCATGCTATGAAGAATTTTTAAGAGACTTCATGAGTATAATGTCAAGATCAATCTAAATAAATGTGTATTTGGAATCACTTTTAGATGTAGGGGAATTTAAGTTAACCTATCTAAATTTCATGTAATTATATAACTGCCACCAATGTCTACCTTGAAATAGCTTTGTAGTTTGTAGGGTGAGATTCAATCTATCAGACACTTCATCTCATAATTAGCTAACAAATTCCATTCATTTACACACTTTCTAAAGAAAGGTGTTACATTCTCCTATAATGAAGAGTTTCAAAAAACATTCGATTGGATTAAAGAATATCTTGCCAAACAACCTATTTTATTACCACCAATGCCAAAAAATCCATTACTTCTTTACCTATCAGCAACTGAGAATGCCCTAGGGGCACTTTTGGCACAGCACGATGAAGAATAAAATGAGCACCATGTATTATTTGATCTAATAATTAGTCGCATATGAGCATAAATATACACTGATTAAAAAATCTTGTTTATCAATAGTGTTCATAGCCTAAAAGTTAAATCATTATATGTTGAACAAAAATACCATTGTTATCACAAAAGTAGATACACTCAAGTATCTACTTTCTAAATCAACTTTAGAAGTCCATATGGAAAAATGGATCATGTTATTGAGTGAGTTTGAAATTGAATATGCCAACCATTAGGCCATTAAGGGGAAAGTACTCATAAATCAACTTGTTGAAGCTCCTCTTCAAGATAGTCAACCTATTACAATTGATTTTCTAGATAAGTCCATTATGACCATTAAAGAAGTAGATACACCTCTTGAAATCAAACAATAAAAGATGTACTTTGATGGATCCTTCATGACTCATGGATTAGGGGCCAAAATATTGTTTATTATGCCACAAGGGGATCTCATTCCCAAGTCCTTTCATATTGGATTTCCTTCTACCAATAACATGGTTGAGTACAAAGTGTTCATTGCAAGGCTTCATCAAGAAGTAAAATGGAACATTCAACATTTACTTAAGTATGGTGATTCTTAGTTAATCATCAATCAGGAGATAGCCTAGTACTACACCAAGTATGAGAAGTTGGTACCATATAAAGAGATGGTCAATACTCTTAAGTAGAATATTTCTAATAACTAATTTGAGATAATACCTCGAGCCAATAATAGAATATTTGATGCTATGACCACTATTGGTTCCATGATCTAGATCACTGGTAGAGCTATGGATTATCAATTTCTTGTTAAACATCATTTACCATCAACACATGAACAATCAGCTATTGATATGGTATGTGACATTATTGGTCCCACATCTCTCTAGTACTCATAATATATGCCTATATTTAAGACCAAACCATGCCTCCCAATTTATCACGTAAAAAGTAAAAAACATTCACACACAAAACCTCTCACTATACCCTACTTAGACCAACCTTGTATTGTAAAAGATATGATACAACTCTGATTCATTATTTACCTTTGACAGAATATGGAATATCATTGAGGGAATTCTATGAAGGAGTGTGTGGATCCCACACCAATAGAGTAATCTTAGCCAAAACAATGTGTGTGGTTATTACTAGCTAATGATGAAAGTAGATGCATTTGCATATGTGAAGAGGTGTGTCAAGTGTCAAAAACATGTTGATTTAATTCATGCTCCATACAAGACACTCAAACCATTGACACCACCATGGTTGTTCTCAATGTGGGGATTTGGCCTTGTGGAGAATATCAATCCAACATCTTCTGATAGCCATAAGCACATCTTGACTACAATCGAATACTTTACTAAGTGGGTAGAAGCCATTCCTCTCACTTATATCATTGTTAAATAGATATCCAAGTTCATATTTGACCATCTCATTTACTGTTGTGGCATCCCCTCTGATATTATATTTGATAATGGAAAATCATTCAAGAAAAAAGATGTGAAAGCACTTTGTTCTCAATACCACATCAAATAACATTTCTCTATAATTTTTTATCCACAAGGCAATGGTAAAGTTGAGGATTATAATAAAACCATTTTTAATATTATAAAGAATATTTTCAATGATGTTGGTCTTAATTAGCACTTATAGCTATTTAATGCCATCTAGGCATATCGTACCACATTTTATACTCTAACAAGAGTTACACCCTATTCACTTGTTTATGGAACTGAAGCCATTCTTCTTGTTTAGGTTGAGTTACCTTCCTTTTGAATTTCATTATAGCACATCATCAATGATGAAGGCTATAGAGTGGATCACTTTTAGGAGCTAGACTTACTCGATGGTAAACTCTTGGCTACCTTGAATGATATCCAAGCATATCAGAACTAATTAAAAAGCTAAAACACTAGGCATGTCAAGCATCATGAATTCAATCTTGGTGACTTGGTGCTAAAATAGAATCATAAAAATGCCAATGTTAGAAACAAGAAAAAAAAAGAAATTTCCAACCAAAATAGTTAGGGCCCTATGTAGTTGTTGGCAACTATAGTTTTGGAGCATACAGGCTCGCTACATTAGAGGGAGATGAATTTGGTGAACCAATGAACATAATGAAACATTTATATGGTTGAGAGACTCAAATTATTATCTAAAAGGATCATCTAATTTATGCCACATTATACCTATTCTTTTTACTATACCCCTTTTTATTCTACCATACCCTTAATCCTTCCCTAACCAATTCTTCTTTACCTAACCCTGCCTATCATGTTTGTCCTTGGTTTTGATTCATTTTTACTTTAGGCACATTTAGTGGTTGATAATAGATTTAGTTCTAACAATTATTTCAAAATTAAATGTTTGAATGGAAGTATGTGAAAACAATCTGACAATTATCCTAGCAATTACATCTTTCATTTGTTATTACATTCCCACCTTGTGCTAATAATTATAACCACCTATGGGCAAATTAGTACCATTGACCCTTCACCATTATTTCCTAATTATAACTGCCTATGGGTAAATTAGGAGCAACACCTTTACCATGCATTACTGCATCACCTTAACATTACTATTATTATTTTCCTTGCCATTTTCTTTTACCTAAACTTGTTACTACTTAATTAGATACCTTTTGCATAGGTAGAACTATAACAACTTGAGGTCTTGCAGGAATAAGTAGTTAGTGCATGATTCATGTTGAGGTCAGCTCAGTCACCCCCATTACCATGTTCTTTTCATTTTATGAGCATTGTTTAAACCATATGTTCTCACCATTTTGTGAGTTTGGATAGTGTTGTATCTCGTAACTCTCTATTGAGTTGAGATACCAAAAACACTAAAAACATTGGAAGTAATTCACCACATTCATTGCTTAAGGCAGAACTATAGGGACTTAAGGTCTTGTGGGACTATGTAGGTAGTTATTGATTCATGTTGAGGTCATATCGCTCACCCCTTTGCCAGCTCTCATCATTTTATGAACATTTTAAGTTGAATGCTCTTATCATTTTATGAGAAATATAAGTCACATTCTCACCATTTTGTGAGCATGTTTAAGTTACACTCTCACCATTTTGTGAATTGCACCATTTTGTATCTCATAATTCTTGATTGAGTTGAGATGCCTAGAAAATTCCAAAAATATTTATAACAATTTCAAAATCCCTAAACATTTATAAAAGATCTAAAAAACCCTAAAAATCATAAAACCATGAAAATTGGCTTAGAATTTTCATGCGAAATATAAATCTATCAAAAAAAATTAGGATGAGCCATCTTATCTATTTAGTTTCATTTTTAGACCACCTTGGGATTTTTCCTCCCAATTTTAGGAAATCTACATAAGCCTGAGGTCTGCACAGACTATGTAGGTGGCACTTGGATACATGGGGCATCTCAGGTTATATCAGCCACTCCGTCCTTTATTTTTTGACCACTTCTTTACCTTAAGTATTTTAGGCCTCCTAATTATTTCAAGAGTAACCAATTATGATTTAGTTTCCCAATATTTATTAACCTTAGTCATATACTCTCATCATTTTTTGAGTTGATGTTATGAGCATGGTGTATATGAATTTAATACACTAATGACCACTTGGCTTTTCTTATGCTCTCACCATTTTTTGAGCAACTTCATTTTATGTTCTCATTATTTTGTGAACTAATTCTCATTCCAAGTCTTAGATATAGTAGACATTATGAATTACCAATTTAGTTCATTTGTGAATACTCATCTCTTGAATTTTAGTGTGGTTTTAGCCTAAACCATACTCTCATGCTTGTGTGATTTTTTTGTGTTGATGTTTTCATGATTGTGAAATGTCATCCCCTCTTTTCTCATGCACTCATCATTTTATGAGTTCATTCCTATTTTCCTCTACACATTAATCATGTTTTCTTGTCATTCATTTTCTTCTATCCCATATCTTAAGAGAACTACATTGGCCTAAATTTCACATTAGATCTTGTGTCTATAGAATTATATAGGCAACATCCACTCACCTAGTGCATCTAGAGTTAGCTTGTCTACCCCTTCTTTTTCTTCTATTCTCCCCATTTTTTTTGTTTTATTTCATTGTATCTTGTGGCCTAAGGGCAATGTTTATTTTTTATTTGTGTCATTGTCTCCTATAGCCTACGGGAAATGTTTATCATCTTGTTTATGTCATTGTTTCCCTATAACCTAGGGGAAACATTGTACCAAGTATTCTTGTGTTATTTTACATGTGTCATTGCAACCAAACTTAGGGGTCACCCTGTCACCAAGAGTAACACCTGTATTACACACACATGAATAATTTGTTTCCTATTTGCACTAACATTGTGATTAACCACTATTTGTGTATTGTGGTTTGTTTAGCTTAAAGTGTTTTTTCTATATGTTTAGAGTAGTTTGTTTTCTGAATTTTTATTTAATTTAGATTGTTTATTTCACTTTGTTTATTGTTTGGTTTGTTGGTTTTGTTTGTTTGTTTATTTTTTTTTTATTTTTTTTATTTGTCTTTGTTTTTATCATGTTTGTTTGTTTATTTTATTTGTCTTTGTTTGTATGATGTTAGTTTTTTTTATTTATTTTTGTTTATTGATGTTTTGTTTGGTGTTTTGTTGTTTAATTTATTTATTGTTATTTAGTTTGTGTGTATTTAGTTCTTTGTTCACATGTTTTTTAATTTATTTCTATCGTGTTTGTTTTTATTGGTGTTTTGATGTTTATTTTTATTGGTGGTTTGTTGTTTTGTTTATTGATGTTTTGTTAGTTTGTGATTCATGTTTGGTTTATTATTGTTGTGTTTGATTTGTTTATTATTGTTTTGTTGTTTATACAATTTGTTTATTTTATTTGTTTTGTTAGTATTTGTTTGTATAATTTATTTTGTCTTTTGTTTGTTTGTGTTTTTCTTGTTTGTTTTTTTTTATTTGTTCATTTGTTTATTTTTATCTTTTTATTTGTTTTATTTGTTTGTTTGTTTTGTTATTTATTTTTCCTTTTGTTCCTCGGATGTCATAAGATTATTACATTTTATTCACACTTTAGTGTTGATTATCCATATCATGTACTTCTATTGTGAATTGTTATATTTAGTCTTCCACTTGATTTATTTGTTATATTTACACTTGAGATTTGATTATTCATATAGTATTTCTAAGTTGTTTATATTTACATTCAAATTAATTTTTCCATGCTCAGGGTATATATTTCCATTTTAGTTATCCATAACTATCATACATAATATTACAGACTAAAGTAAAAATGTACTTAATTGGATTTTAATCTAGTAATGAAATGGTAGTGCTTCTCCAATATGTCAAAAACTAGCCCAATACCCTAACACATGCCTAAATCCATGAATAATAAATAAGATCAATAAATTATTTATTATGTGTTTATATAGACATGGATCTCTGAATAAGCATCCATATAAGTCATATAATATAATCAAATGATAACCACCACAACATCTCATAAACATGGCATAAATAATAAATGAACAAATTATACACAATCATAAGAATAAATACTGATAAACATCCACAATACTAATCAATGCTTAAACATGAGATACACAAGATAATAAGCATGACATCATATATATCCAAACAATATCATATACATGTACATCAGCCTCAAATGACCCACAACTAAATGTCAATGTATCTCAAATGTCCTACACATAAAAGATATAGAGATATCATGATGGTGGCTCAAAAATACATAAGTGTTGATATAATAAGTATAATGCCATATGCTAAAATAAAGCCCAAATTGTGCCAAAATGTTAAGATCCTAATAATCAACTTTGGATTTATGCATCCATGGGACCTATAGCTAGAGGTATCCCTAGTGGCCCTGGTGGTCTTGGTGGTGGTGGTCATGACTAATGAACTAATTATCTTGAGACACCTAAAACATTAGTCCTAGTCCAAGACCAACCAGATCTGCTCCCTACCCTTTGTGTAACCCATATCTCAAAAATAACAACCTATTACTCTTTGGGCATGGTAAACTCATAGGCTTGCTTGTAATAGGATGCCTCATCTTTAGCCTGAAGGCTCTATAGAATAATTTATGAGAATCTAGAATGTATACTAGCTCCTCAAATTGTGTCTTACTCTAAGTATGCCCATAGTAGCCAATCATACTCACTAATGGCCTGATATCTCTCTACTATGAGGTGTCCCTATACCTACACCAACCTAGATATCTTAACCTTCAGTTGAGTGATATTTATCTATAGATACATCATATCATCATCACTCATGTCTAAGGTGCCATGTATATCAAATAGCTAATGTTGTAACCCTACCACCTCCCATACCTAAGCACTAACCTCCTACTTAAGCATACCAATGTCCCTGCCTAATATGGTTGCACTAAACAACCCTATCTATCCTAGATTTACATGTGTGCTCTAATTCCCTACTTAACCTAAGTTAACCTGTACCACTACCCCCACTACCAAACTAGGGTCCAATATCATCACATATGGCCTCTCATCTCCATCTCCTCCATCCTAACCATCATCATCATAATCATCCCTAGCCTCACTCTCCTACTAGGTGTTTTTACTTCCACTTGAGGTCTCAACTTCTATCTCCTCAATATCTATAGGACCCTGACCCCTTATTGGTAATCGAGTTGTCAGCCTTAAAAGGAACAATTGTACCCACCAGTGCATGAAAGATGGATTAACCCCTACATTAATAGTTCCTCCTACATAGGCCCATACCACCCATGGTATGTTGAGATAGCTCATTGTGGTATCACTCTTCAAGGTCACTAGAGTATCCCAACTAATCTCTTATGACATGTGCAAACCATCATGTCCCCTTAGGTACATCTTGTGTGTATCCAAACTACTTGAGTAAATTATTTGGGTGGTACTCCTCTATATTATGGGATTGTATCCCAATAAGAAAACATCTGGTAGTCACAAATCCCATGTACCATCCATCTCTAAACCATTACAGATGATAGGTGAGGTATGACCTCTAGATTATAAATTGTAGTGTTACATTGTAAAGCATCCAATGATATAAGGGGATGTCTCCTCTATGCCCACACCCATTAACTCCTATCTAAACCCAACCATAGGATAATGGTTCATTGGGATCCACATATTATGTATCCCAATTGGTTGCTCGATAGAAATATACTCTTATCCCCATACCATGAAAAGTGTGCATGTTTCAATATTATGTCCACCTTGGTACACTATTAGTTACAATTCTTTGCACAACTATATAATAATAATTAGTCCCTAAGCAAATCATGTCAAATCCTCCAACATGCTCCTAACCATGCCACCCAATCCCATATGGAAGTATCAACCACTCTTGTTATGTAGTAATAATCTACTAATAATGGCTATAAAAATATCAACCTCTTGATCAATCAGGGTTGGTTGTGAAAGTTCCCCATTAGGTAGATCATCTAATTGAATATCAATGTAAGTCTCGATTAGGTCTATATCGACCTACCTTTGAACCATAGGGATACCCAAATAGCTACATAAATCATCAATCACTACATGATGTTGTGTCGGTGGTGTCTAGAATAAGCATCTCTCGTGCATCATTAGATTGAGTATATGTCAGCTATCGTCAAGTGTGATGGTGGCCTCCCTAGTTGGTAAGTGAAAGGTTGATGTCTCACTATACTAGTGCTCTACTAGTGCATTTAGATAAGATCGATCTGCCCAAATAACTAGCATTCATTCCATGTCATGAAATTTTAGCATCTACAAGAAGCCCACCATACCCTCAATCTAGATATGTGGGGTCTGTAGACAATGAGATCATCTATCATGATACGTAAGCACAACCAATCACTCCTACATTCTAAATAGTTAGTGTCAGCCTAATTGCATACTACTAATAGAGCCTAAACCTAGCCTACTTCATCTATTTCACCCTCTTTTAAAGTTTAGACCCCTTCCAAGTCCTCAAAACTAGTCTTTTTGACTCTTAGAGTAAATCCATCATTTTCCCAGAGAAAAGCCACTATTTAGGCATTTTTGCACATTTTTTGGTTAAAGTGCCATTTTGATTTTCATGATAATGGTGACTTCACCTAAAAATGGGTGAAATCATCATTTTGATAATTTTTACCATTTTTTTGACATTGCCACTTTTTTTGGAAATGACAACTCTGCATGAAGTCACTGATTTTGTTGGCGAAGCTGTCATTTGCCTTACTATGTAAATGGTTACATCACCATTTTTCTTCCTTAAAAGTGTAATTAATGATCTTAAATGCAAATTAATAACCAAACTATGGTTACTTACTAGTGTCCCATTGTGTTATGGTTGTATGTGTTCCCTCACTCGCTCTGTTACATGTCATCATGTTCCTCTATAGGCCATTTTTTCTCTGGTAATTCATGCAAAAAACCAAAGCTAAAATGTCTAAATAGGCTACAATGAAAATGAAGTTTTCTCACCCTAGGGGAGAATATATAGCCAAAATTTTGAATTTTTACACCCCACAAGGCCTATAGTTTATTATGTGCCCTTTAGAAAGTGTATTTTTCACATCTATGGTCCATTTTGTGCACCGTTGGATCCTACATGCCTTAATTTTTGGTCGTATTACAACTAAACCATATTTTTGGTCCATTTTTTAACCTATATCTCATGTTTGTTCAAAATTTCATATTTGAAATCACATTAAGGCTATTATGTGTTGTTACCCTTTGCCAACTCATCGTAAATCCATTTTATGAATATTACACATAAGCCACATTGCCAATTTAACCCATTGCATCAAATTCTATTTTTGACCAATTTAATGATTATAATAGCTTGTGGTAAAATCATTATTTATGTGTCCCATGTTAATGATTATAATTGCCTATGGGTAAACCATTATTTTTAACCACTCTACCCACCTTTCTGGGTTAAATGCTTGTGTTACTGATTATAACTGCCTTTAGGCAAATCAGTGTTCCCCATTCTTCATTACTAATTATAACCACCTTTGAGAAAATTAGTATTTTCCTCACTTTTCATTACTAATTATAACCACCTTTGGGTAATCCATTGTTTATCATGTTTCATTACTAAGTATAACTGTCTTTAGGCAAATCAGTACCTATTCAACTACCCTATTGGGGCATCTATCTGTGGCACTACTTATAAGTACCTTTGGGAAAAATAGTGTCACACACTTTGTTATTAATTATAACTACCTTTGGGAAAATCATTAAATCTATTACTGCTACTATTTATAATCACCTTTGGTAAATTTAGTATCCCCACTCCCGCTACCACTAGATCATGTCATTTTCTTCATTTTGAAGGAACATTCAATGATTCTATTTAGCCATCCACTCCCTCAAGGGGGCATAAAGGGATTAAAGATCACCCTTTAGGTTATGAACCATTCATATTAATGATTTTTTCATTTTTTAAAAATATGTTACTATGCTTGTCTCACAACACCTTTTCAAATAGGGGCAACATGTAAACACTTAGTTTTGGCCACTTTTGTGCCTAAATCAAGATTTAATTCAATTTCTAGTACATGACACATCTAAGCCTATAAATCACCTAAATTTCCTAATTTCATTTGTGTAAGTGATTTAATTTCCTAAAAATATGATGAGACTATATTATTAGGTGCATTATCTTGTATGCATCACTAACCTAGTTCAGTTCTAACCCTAGTCAAATTATGACTTAGTAATTTGACACTTTTGGCCTGTCAAGATATTAATTAAAAACATTTAAAACAATTTCCAAAATCCAAAAATCACTAAACAAGACTAATTACTTTTCAAATCTTAATTATCTTGTCTAAACAAAATTTCCAAATCAAATTAGTGAATTTCATTTACTAAAAAAGGAAATTTTAGTCAAATATGAAGTTAAAAGGTTAAATGAGCTAATAGAGTGATTTATTATCTCCTATATATTCAAAAATATGAGTAACACCTCATAAATATCTAAAGTGAGTTGTCACATCTAACAAATATATGAAATTGAGGTGTCAATATTCATGAGTGTCTTGACCTAACCCAAGGTTAGACTAACTCAACCTAGATTAATTTAGACTCAACCAAAGTTAGAATTTAACCTAACCTCCCTATGGTTAGATTTAGTTACTTTAATTATAAATATAATTTACCACACCATATGTAAAGAAGCTTTTATGTGTAAGGTTATTCTATTGGAATACCTTCTTGAAGCCTTTGAGAGTAGTGTTATAATTCCCAAGTTATGACAAGATTCACTCCAAGCCACAAGTGACCATTGGATAGATGTTACCACCATGGAATATCATTGTTACAAGACTCAAATCACCATATGCTGAGCATGAACATCCTTATGCCAATAAGTAAGCATCAAATTAGATAAAAGAGGTAAGAAATTTACATTGTCTTTATCTCTATTTTGTGATCTTGTTTATTGTGTTATGCTCTCCCTAGTTCTTAGGCAGCAATGTTTAGTCCTAGTGTATTTTTATACTAATTATTTGTCATTTTGACTAATAAGGGAATAATCTACATATTTTTTACTCTTTAACCACCTAAGGTAGACTTTTACTTTTAAATAAGGCGTAGTAGGTTCAGGAGCATCAACTATAAATAAAAATACCCTTGTAGACTGTCGAGCAAAAATCAAGGGTGGAACAAGTTGTATAATAATAAATAAGTCCTTAACAACCAATGATGTGAAAACCACACACACACTAGACCATAAGGGCACCCCCCACAATCATAGAATGAATAGGCACCTTTGAAACAAAGCAAGGAATCATAAGGGAGTAGTCTAAAGAGGTAGTGTTCTAAATAACAACTGATAGTAGAAGCCCTCCAATCTAAGCAATATAAGAAAAACCTGGTCCCACCTACTCATGAGAATTCATCAGTAAATAATCACTAATTTGTTGTGTCTTCCTCATCTCCCTCTCCTTTTCCACAACATTCCCCACCCCATTCAACTCCTTCATCATCATTGTCCCCCTATACCCCTACTCATGTAGTTTAGCCTGAGGTAGGAATTGTAAAACAACAAACCACACCATAGAAACCTCCATTTCAACAAAAAATATAGGAACAACAAACCTAAGGATACATCATAGAGAATAAATCATAAAAAATTATAAGGTATAGGAAGAAGTTGTCAGGGCAAGAGAAGAAGAGGAAAATTCTAAACTAGATATGGCTAGACAAGAATAAGAAGAGAATAAGAAGAAATAAAAATATGAGTTAAAGAAGAAATAAGCAATGAATGATAATATAAAATAAGAAGAATAGGGTACATATAAGAAAAAGGAACAAGTAGGGAAGGAGGTGCAAGATGTATAGAAGAAGGTAGAAGTTAATACAACAACCAAGGAAATCATATAAAAAATAATGAATCCCTATACAAGCATGAATATTTAAATAAGAAAATGGTCTAAGAGAAAGCTACCAAGGATGTTCCATAGAAATCATAACAAGAATCAAAAGAGATAAAAACATAAAAACATTTAGCTAACAAGGTAAGTGAGGAGTTAGAGTTGAATAACAAAGCTGACGTTATAGCTGACACTTAGAAGGTTGAGAAATCTAATAAAACTACAAATCTAGTATATGAGGTTAATGAACAACTGAATCCTAAAGTCTTAAAGCCATCTATCACATCTCAAGGCTTAGGATGGGCATAGAGAGCCACACAAGAGGATATGTCACAAGATAAACCACAAATAAGCAATCAATGGTTATTGGGTGTTCAATCCCCACCATTATAATGCAAAAATATTATACTCTTAGTCACATAAATATGACACCTAATAGTTTTGGCCATAACCTTTGTGACATCAATTTATTTGGCCATGAAAAATCAAGAGGCATCACTTGATGTGACCCAAATCACATTAGCCAATTAAATTGAGGTAACTATCATGATCTAAGAAACCATAATCTAGAAGCTAACCAATATGGAGAAAGATAACCTCAACCTGAGGAAAAAAATGCAAACTTGCAATCTATGTTAGCCAAGGCCTACAATATCATGATAAAATTTGTCCAATCTTAGTGATATAAGTTTTGGGTGATTAGGTGATGTCTAAAGGGAAATAATTCACTACATTACTATATAGGCTCACCAAGAATTAGGTGTTTGTTCATAAATTGTATAAGCTTCGATAAATGGAAATAATATTTGAGCTTCTTAAAGAATATGAACAAGTTTTTAATACTCTCCAAACCACACAAATTTCTTGTAGTGTGATCGACTGAAAGCAACATATGTAAGATAAGTGGAATGAAGTGAATCCAAATTTATCTATGGAGGATAAATCCAAGGTATCCATTGAAGATCATACTTCCATGATAGATCAAATAGATGTGTTTAAGGAATCTTTTTTCTCAAGATACAATATCATGGAGAAGATGAATACATGGCATAATGAGATGCTCTACAACACATTATCCAACTTACATAATCAACATGATGCAGATAGGCTAGAGGAAATTTTGCAATACAATTAACTTAGGATCTTTTAAAATAGGATCATCCCTACTATCGCATATGATGAAGACATCTAGAACATTATGTAGTGTCAATCTCCTATGTGCACATTGATCAACATGATTTGGGAGACCCTAGTGGATTAGAGGTAGTTTAAATAAGATATATCACATTTAGAAAGCTCCATTATTGATATTATTAACGAGCCTCAATTCATTCCACAAACTTAGCTTGCCCAATAAATCCAAAGCAAGAAAATAAATAAAATAATGTAGACAATGCTTCCAACACCTGAATATACATTTTCATCATCCTCAACCATGGTTTTCATAATATCATCTACTATAATAGAAACATATTTTAAAACCATTCCAATTGCAGCATAATATTTGTAGCCTCATTAAACTCAAGTTGTGCACTCCATTCCTCAACCTTATCTCTAGGGAATATAAGGTTCAATTTTGAAAAAATTTAAAAAAATCAAATAGGGAAGGCCACAATCATTAGGTGGGGGGCTAGGATGGTTGAAAATCCATAAAGGGTATCTTTCTAGCTATGCCAATCTATTGAAAACTTACAAGGGCACTATATTGGTACACTGCTTAGTTAAAAACCCAAAAGGGTGGCTAATAAGTGCACAAGAGGTGAAAATTGGTAAACAACACTTTAAGTGATTAATGCAAGTAGTGTTTTTGGACCAACCCCTCAGTGTAGGCAACTCCACCAGCTCCTAAATTTAGCACACTTCCTACAACTTTGTCTCAAGAGATGAGATAACTATTTAAGTTTGATAAAGTGTTGACAGTAAATATAGGAGTGCAAAATCATAAAGTATGTATGAACAACAAGTTTGTGAATTATATTATTTTATATATTATATATCTTTTTGTATGTATTCAACACATGGTTGTATATCAAAAATCTATAGAATATGTAAACATTCCTTCATAAAATAAATGGAAGGTATATAATGCGAAGAAATGAAGCCTTTGTAAGATTTTTAAATAGTGTTTAAGTGTAAAGGAAAAGAGTTCTAAATGTGAGATATTAGTATATATATTTGATTATGGCTCTTTCAAAAATCATTATGTACTTACTTTGTGCACATGTATACTTTGTTTTCATTTGAATCTGCTTCTTAATATAGAAATAATGAGTGTTCTCTACATTTCCATCTTGTGTTTCTCTAAATACTCAATAAAGTATGAACATAAGTAATAATATAACTTGTTATATCCTCATTTGATTTTTGAGTCTATAATTATCTTAGCACAATCACACCTTAGCATGTTTTTATGGGTTTTTTAGGAACCTGTACTAATAATGGTGTGGTGAGTGTGGAATTTAAAACATGTTGAAATGGCTACTAGTTTAAAGAGATTTAGAATGATGGTTGTATAAAAGACTTCATAACTTCATAGAAGAAGAGGCTAGATGAATTAGAAGCGTGACAAATTAAATTATAACTAAGCTTAATCATGGTGAAATCTATGAATTTTTTTGGTGTAAATTTCTTGAACTATTAGTCGCTTAGTTTTCAAGACTCAATATTATTTTGTTAGACTGAGAGAGGTAGAACATTTTATTTGGACTAAAGAAAAGGTAGAAAGACTATAAATCTTAGACACTGAGTGGACATGTGAGATAGACCATTGGATAAAAACCACTATTGATGAATATATCACTGATATCGTCATAAAAGGTTGCATTTTATTTGATGATGCACATGATTTATTTGTAAGAGGTATCATAGGTAAGTTTATATAGTGATTATTGATACTTTTGAAGATGTTAGTTGTAGAGAAGGCCATGGTGTCAATCCCAACCAAAATGGAGTAGTCATCTAGGGAATTATGGGGATGCATATTGAAGGGACTAAATGATGAGGAATTGAGAGAATAAACTTGAACCTAAACCCATAATATGAAGGATGCAAACAAGTATAAATATAATAAACTTTTAGGATTGGATAGAGAGTTGTGATAAAAAAAATTGTTGGATTAAACAAAATGTTCTAGATGTAACTATGAGTAGAGGTACATTAGAGAGTGAGAAGACTACAATAGGAGATATACCTCCAAAGTGGAGATTGAAAATAAGTGGAAGTTATAGTCACCAATAAAATTGAGGGTACCAAATAGATTGAATGGAATGTGTGAGATGAGGAAATTGATTCAAATGAAATGAAAAAAAGAGAATGTGGATGGGTTAAAGAGAAGCAACAAGAAAATAGAGCATAGTTTGAAGAAGTATTTACAAGGAAGGAAATTATTTTAGAATAAGGATAATATCTTGATTAATTGATGAAAATTCATAGAGTAAAGTCAGGTTTAAGTGCGAGTGAGGAAATTAATTTAGACAATGATCATTCATCCCAATGGGCTACATCCCATGTACCTAATTTGTTAACAAGATTAAGTAGTACTGAAGTGGAAATGAATTTTTATGGGATTTATGATTTTATAGTTTAGTTTGTTATGATAATCATAAAAACCTAGAATTTGGTGGACAAAAATAATATCGGTTATTTACATACAGCTACATTGAATCCTAAGACACCATTAAAGTCCATTCCAAAGTAGTTAGTTGTGTAAGGAGTAATCACATGAAACATGGCTCTGACTCTAGGAATTTTTTTTACTTTGACAACTTATGATAGTTCCACTAACCTTGAATAGTACTTGTTGACATGTGAAATGAAATGGTAAACTAAAGGTGTTACAACTAAAGATGCAAAGAGTGCAATCTCATAGGAGATTTTACAAGTCAAGCTCTAGAGTTCATATGTAAAAATAATCCAATAAAAATGGCCTTTTAAGATGTTAAGAATAAATTAATTAGGTAATTGAAGATACAAAAATGCCCAAGTCAAACCATTCAAGACCTAAAGTAAATTCAATATAAAATAAGTGAAATAGTTTGGGATTATGATTATAGATTCTCAAATGTTATTAATTGAGTAAGTTTTAAGTTCACAAACATAAATAAATATCCATGGTTTGTTTAATGCCTATGACCTAGAATTGGGTTTGATATCGCACAAACATAGTTTCCCAATAAGGGTGAGGTTAGATCGATTGTGATTTAATTTAAATGTATAGGAGATTATGGGGAAAATACACAACCTACTATAAGGAAAGATTCTACGATATATGTTGTCTTTGTGAAAAATGGATGAATTGCATGAGAGCAACAAACCCAAATTATATATATGGTGTATGGAATGTGGTTAAGAGGGTCATCATAGGAATGATTATCCTAATATCAAAATGGTGGATTTTTGTGATATTTATTATATAATGGGACATCCCATTGCCAAATGTCATTTGTTATAACAATTTATAAAATAGTCACATAGTATGTAATATACTTTTTTCAAATCCCATAATCATGATGAGAATAATTTCAAAGCACTCCATGAATTTAAGGAGGACATTACTATAAATGTTTTTGTAGTAGTTTTGTAACAAATTATAGTTACAAAATTAATAGTTCTAAGCCTAGATGTGGATATGAATTTAGTTGTGCAGTTTGATTCTATTTAGATACCATAATCTCCATAGTAATTAGTTCTAAAGTATCCTCAATATTAGCCTCAAGTTCTCAATTTTTCATGGGATGGACATTACAATCACTACAGTATTAGTCAGGATGGACACATCCATCTCCATAGTAACAAAAGAATTAGAAATTTATGTATCTACCATAGTAATATGGTTTGGATCCACCTTCCCCTCAAAAATAGTTTAGGGGGTATGAAGGAAAACAAAAACAAGGATGGGGTTATATAGGTTTACATCATGGAGGCTATAGAGGAGGATATTAGGGTGGTGAACAAGAAAATAGACAATGAAAACAACCTATTATTTTCTTTCTATGAGGTGAATACAATCAATTCACATGAAATTTTTCTTGTAACCCACAAAGAAAAATATATTGTGTTTATTGCAAAGTATATGGGTAGAACCATATCCAAGATTTCCCAATCCTATAAAATCAAATAAAGGAGAAACTGATATGCAATGTGAATATGGTAAATGCACAAGCCATAAACCCTATGTATCTATAAGATATCACTCAAAAGTAGTATATAAAATAAGGATTTCCACCTTTGGGTATGCCACAAGAGCCCTTGATTAGAAAGTTTTTACATGACAAGTATCTATACCCAATGATTGAAAAGGTTTTGATATTTGAAGTTGCATAGTTATTATAGAACATTCAAAACCAAAATGATTCTAAAGGAGATGTTGTATTCATAGATTTGCAGATGTATGGGAATAAATTTGTATACTGCAACAACACCTTATACAACATCTCTTAATAGTAACCACCTTGACATACCTTATAAATTTGCTAAGAAATTTTAAAAATGAGGACATATTGTATAACATCACCAACTTGTTTCATAACCTATTAGACTATGTAAATAGGGGTCATGAACAAACTAAAAGCTAGTATGGTGTGTGAAAATTAAGAATCTTGTGATGTTGATTCCTAAATGGATATTTAACTTATGGGGTTTGAAGTATTGTATACCATTTTTTATTTTGGAATCATGGTGAATATGATTCCTTGGTCCACATGGGCGGCCATTGGATGACCTACACTAAGTTACAACCCAGTCATACTAAGTCTCACAGATTATGAAAGGGTGGACCCTATTAGGAGATTATAAGATGTATAAATCAAAGTTTTTGATATCAATTTGTGAGGTGAATTTGAGTTCATTGACATGAAGACAAATGAAACACATTACCCTAAATTCATCAAGAAAAAGTGGGCATATTGTGGTCAGATGACCATCAATATAGTAACTAATAAAATGTAAGCACACCAAGGAAATAATATCAAAGTCATACCCTTGAACAATGTTGAGAGTAATCCATACATCACTCCTATGAGCATACTTTATTGTATGTGTATGGAGATAATAATTGGTTTAAGGTTGATGTAAAACTAAAAGGGCAAGCTCTGTGCACAAGAACATTTACTGAATTTAAATAATAATCCTAGTCCACTCCTTAAGTGTAATATGTAAGGTGTTTATATAAAAACCTATAAAAATCATGAAGCCAATTTCATAGTTCTAAGTAGAAGAGTGAAAATATCCATCTGTGCAATCTTTGGAAATATCATAAATAGACCTATTGTACCAAGTGATTCCCATAGATATGGACTACTTTGAGTCCACTCAAGAAGATAAACATCACAGAGCAAATAGAGGACGTGTAGATGTGAAACCTAAATATTAAAGGTCAAGAAGGAGAAAGGACACTGTAAAACTCTCTTCCAAATGCGCTAAACAATTTAAAACAAAATTTAGTACAAAAATTAGTGGAAAATATTGGTACCTATTCTATGCCTAAGCTAGTAGCCATAGGTGATTACTAGACCCAACAAAAAAATTCAAAGGTGGTTCAATTATTGTGAGACTAACAATATTTATTTCCCATGAAGTTTTCAAAATTTAAGGGTGTAGACCCTTCATTGTGGGAAATGAACATAGAACTCAAAGAGTGTGCATGACTTATCAAAAAATGTCCATATAGACTAAATCCCAATGTGAAACTCAAAGTCAAGGCTGAAATTAACTGGATGCAAGAAGTAGGGATCATCTATCTAATAGAAAAAGTAGATTGAGTAATTCTAATGGTAATCTAATCCAAGAAGTTAGGATATATTAGAGTCTATGGTGATTATAGAGCATTAAATGATGCTTGAGTTACTAATCCCTTTCCAATTCCTTTAATAGATGAAGTTCTTGAGTTGATCATAGGACACAAAGTATATTCCTGCACTGATGGCTTCAATGGCTAGCCTCAGATCTTGATTGTAGTAGAATACCAAGTAAATACCACTTTTTCAATAGAATGGGGTTCATTTTCATATAATGTAATGCCTTTTGGTCTACTAAAATCTCTTGATGTTTTCTACAGAGTTGTACTCATTACATTCAAGGATTTCATACATGATATTATTAAATTTTATCTTAATGATTGGTTGGTATTAACCTTATTCAAATATCATATGTCTAAGTTATGTTTTTTCTTAGAAAGTTTTTGATATTTTCACATTGATTTGAATTTTAATAAATGACTATTTTTCACATCTTTTGGTGCTCTCTTGGGTCATTTAGTCTGTAGTGATGGTATTATTTTCAAACAAGCTAGTATCACATTTATTATGGGGTTACCACCTCATAAAAGTTTTATTGAAGTGTTATCATTCCTAAGACACATTGGGTATTATTACAAGTTCATCAAAGGATGTACAACTATTTTATCTCCAGTTGAGAGATTACTACACAAGGACACAGAGTTTTAGTTGACACTTGAATGTCAAGCAACCTTCATATATTTGAATTAGAGATTGGTAACAGCCCCAATATTAGTGTTTCCCAATTAGAGTAAGACCTTTCATGTTCATGTATATTTTTTGGGATTATAGTAGGATTTGTGTTGGCTCAACCTCGAGATGGTGGTTTGGATCATCCTATTCACTTCGTAAGTCAAAATCTTTCAATGACTAAGAATAAATACACTACCATAGAATAATAAGTTTTAGCTATGGTGTTTACACTACATAAATTTAGGCACTATCTTTTAGAAACACCAATTTAATTATTTACATATCATCAACCTCTACAATATATGGTTAACAAACCCATGATGGGAGTATGGATATCTAGGTGGTTAATTTTGTTTTAGGAATTCCAATTTAAAATCAATGTCAAGCCCAAATGAGAAAATGTGGGGCTAGATCATCTCAATCATAAGAAATGGAAAAGAACCAAAAGATTTGCATGATAAGTCACTAGATGTTCATTTTTTTAAAGTCTTTATGATCCCAAATAATATCAAAGAAATAGATAACTTTCTAAAACAAGGATTTTTTCTTATGCACTATGTTGAAAAGGAAAAAATAGTTGGTCACATATCTATGCCATTTATTATTATCAATGGGATTATTTATAATATGGATAAGGATGATGTGATGCGAAAAATAAACTCAAAGCATGAGGGACCATAACTACTTGAATAAGTCCATCAGGAACTTAAAAGAGGACACTTCACAGGAGAATCTACTTTATGGAAGATATTATAGAGTTATATGTGGTGGCATAATCTTTCTGGGATGTCCATAGAGTTACAAAACACTACAATGTTTATCAGTGAATAGGAAGGCCAAACCAAAGGGATGGAATGCCTCTAAGCCCAATGTTTAAAATGCAACCATTTTAACAATGGGGAATTGATTTTGTAGCGCTTATCAATCTGCCTAGCAAGTGCAACCATGCCAGATATATAAGTTGTTGTGACACCAAGTTGGAGTGCTAAAGACACAACCAAATTTCTATATGAGAATAAAAAAATAAAGTTTGGATGGTCCACACCACCATAAGCATAGGTAAATCCTTAGATCATAAATTTTTCAACCCCACTAGCCCTTAAAGCTAAATCATGTTTTTAGACCAACCCCTCAGTGCAGGCAGCTCCACTAGCTCCTAGATTCAACATACTTCCTATGAATTTATCTCAAGATAAGACAAATGTTTAAGTCTAGGAAAGTGTTGGTAGTAGCTAGAGGAGTGAAAAATCCCAAATTATGTATGCATGATAAGTGTGCAACTTGTAGTATTTTGTATAACATATATCTTTTTGTATGTATTTGGCACGTGGTTATATATCAAAAGTCTAAAGAATAAATGGAATGTCTAGAATGTGAATCGATAGAGCCTTTCTAAGATATTTAAATAGTTTTCAATTGAAAAGAAATAGAGTTATAAATATGAGATATTAATATAGAGATATGTTAATGTTCTTCTAAATATCATTTTGTACTTATTTTATTTTCATCTATACTTTGTTTTCATTCAAATCTACTTCATAAGATAACAATAGTGATTGTTCTCTACTTATCAATATTACATTATATAAATACTCACTAAAGTATGAACATAAATAATAATATAACTTTTTATATCCTCGTCTATGTTTTAATTATGTAATTATATTAGCATAAGCACACCTTATCATGTTCTGATGGTTTTTTCCAAGATCCTCTGCTAACACTTCTCCCTGCACAATGCATTTCCATGACATATGAAAAAACACACAACCTCATTTTTCATTGTTGACTCCACCAAATTATAAAATTATAGAGGTGATGTTATAAAATGAGGTTGTGTGTTCCTTTATATGGTGTGCTAATGCATTGTGCGAGAGGAGATGTTTTGTTTCATGTTTAACTTTACTAATGGTAAAGTGGTGTGTGAGGTAAATCCCATAAATAACATGTAAGTGGTGAAATATTTCAAGGTGAGTCAAGTGGTGATGGTGAGTTAAAATTATATCCTACACCAAACTCAGCTTTTGGGTAGTTATTAGATTTACATGATTTGTACCCATTTCAAAGGGATAGCAGATTATAGGGTGGCATAATATTTGATTGGATGTTTTTTATTGTTAAGATTGGATAATGACCCCATGAGATTGATTTAATTGTGATATGGCTCCATGTTCGATGTGGAAATCAAATCAATGATGGTAACATTGTTGATGTGGGGGAAAAGACATTGAAGTTCCAAAGTCTATATTGTAGCTTTTATTCATCTATATTTCCAATATATTGACACCTAGGGAAATTATGTCAGGGTTAAGAAAATATAGAAACACCATACTCATACCCATGGAAGAAATGGCAAGGACATATAGAACATGCAAGTGGTGAAATATTTCAAAGTGCATTTGGACAAGATGATGAAGGGAACTGACATGGTATTTCAAGTGATATTGTACACCAAAGACCTTTATAATACACATTACTTGGCTTTAGGGAAGTTATTGGATTTACATGACTGCATCCATTAAAAGGGGCTATTTTCTATTATTAAGGATGGATGAGGACATTATGAGAGCTAATTTGATTATAGAAGGTATCCACGTCTGATGTACAGATTTAATCAATGATGCAATTCGACTAATGTGGGGCTAATAGATTGAGGTTATGGATTTTATCTTGTTGCTTTCTTTTATTAAGAACATATGGAAGCACCATAATCTTACCCTTAAAATAAGATATGACCACAATTGGATCCTATATTTTTAAGCATAAAAAACATAAACTCTAAGGGTTTTGGTCAAGAAAAATGTGTTTTGGAATGATTATTAAAATGAATATCAGAGTATTGTTGCTTAACTCTTCATGCACCAAAGGTGATACGGGGTTAATGGTAATGAGATTTAAGTGAGGTATGAATTTTTATTTACACTCTTTTGATTTAAAAAACCCCACTTTACCAAAACAATAAATTACACTCTTCAGTATAGTAGTTACAACTTACACAAAGGAAGCTATAATAGCAAGGGCGGTGCCTAATTTGAGATATGTTAGACTGCCATACCACTTGAAGAGAGTATGAAAATACTGTTGGGGTTTAAAACCTAGGCTAAGTAGACTACCCAAACTTGGTATTATTTATGGTCGTGGCATCAATTTCACCTTTCCTCCAATCACCAAATAAAGAGAAATGAGGATTCACTATTACGAATACAATGGTTTTTATTAAGTGTTATTGAGAATGAGAATGAAAAAAAACTTGAAAATAAGTGTATACATATATATTTGTGTATGACAACCTATATTGGTTGATTATATTATATAATATGCATCTTTCATTTAATATATTTTTCCATTTTTCATCTAATTAGTTTTAGAATCATCTAATTAGGTTCATCTAATTATTTTTAAACTTGTCTAAATTGACACATGGTGCATTCTCTACATTTTAAAATGAGTCATTAGATATTTGAAATCTATTTTTCATTGAGATGACCTTTGCTTCAATCATGTATTGGGTAATTGAAACAATTTGATGAAAGCTAAAATTTGCATTGATAGGTGTGACATGTCACTCAACTTTGCATGTGTATATACTCAGGTTTCTATGAGTCTTTCAACTAAAATATTATGTCATTTCCCCTCACCATCACTACCTATCTCACCTTGAAATATTCCACCTATTTCATGTTTTGTATGGCCTTTAGCTTCCCCCCCCTCCCACTTTACCACTAATCAAGCTCATGTGAAATGGAAAGTCTCCTCCCCACATAGCTCATTATTTCTCAACACTTCATAATAAAAGGTAAGATAAGGTTGATAGTCATGTGTTTTGAGTGCATTAGGATTTATTATTTACACTCTTTATATTTACAAAACCCTACATTACCAAAACATAAAATTACATCCCTTACGAAGGAACACACAACCTCATTTTTCACTGTCATCTCCACCAAAAATATTATATTATTTTTGTATACCGCATCATAGAAAAAAATTCAGATGGGATCAGTGGTCATGCATTTCAAGTGAAGTACAACTACCAATTTACATTCTTTCCCTTTACAAAACCTTGCTTTACTAAAATTAAAAATTATGCCATCCCTTCTAGCATGACTTGCACCTTTGGGGTAATTGAGTAATTTGTAATATGGCAGTGACCAATGTTTGGATCACTAAATTTTATCCAGATTATGTCAATATTTTCCATCATAGTGTAAGCTTTGAAAGCATCATCTAAGCAATTTACTAGGCATCTTGAATATCATAGTTTCTGCAAATAGTTCAACCAACATGTCTTATTTAAAACCAATTTTTTTAAAGTGTGATTGTTTATGCATAGTATATTGTCCTGACATATGTCAAATCTTTTTCATCAATTGAATTGATGACAATTTATTTTCTCAAAATAACTGCAATCATTTTGTTAATGTGATGATTAACATCAAAATTCTTTAAAATATTATATGTAAATATTAGATCATTTCATGTTGGTCAAAAATGATTTTTATTGAGATAAGATACATTGGTGCTTGTTTGATACCTTTCTCGTATTCTATTAATAATCGACATAAAAGTTTGATCTTTTTGTCACATAGTTTTGGTAATTTGATAGTGTCAAATTGTTCTTCAAAAAATCACATGGAACTAGTTGTTTGGATATTTTAGGTCTTTCAAATACAAGATAATCATTAAAAAAATTTACTTGAAAAAAATCATTGTAAAACATTATGTCAATGTTGCCAAAATATGATACTAGTATGTGTTTTATTTCTCTTAATCATTTGTCAATGAAATGCAATAATTATATATTAATAAGGGGAATTCCATCTGTATGTTCAACACTTAGTAATGTTTTTAAAATATATCTAGATGTTCAACACTCAATGGAATGATTTCATATTTGTTAAACGGTAATTAAAAACCAAATGAAGTGTTATGCCACCTACATTGTAATCATCCTTGCATGTGAATGCCAAACTGAATACTTTTGGTTTAAACAAGTCACTCTCAATATATTTATTAAAAATTTGAGCCTAAGTTTTAAATAAAAAAGTCACTGAGAATGTCTTCCATGTTATTGCACCACCTATCAAAAAAAGGTACAATGGGTTTTTGTAATGCAATACATTTTACAATTTATTGTTGTATTTTGTTTAGCATACTCATTTTTTTGTAATATGTGACATGATCTACTATGAATGGATGTTTATCAATTTTAGTTGATCTAGTTCTATTTTTGTGTGTTATTAAAGTATGTAAAGAAAGATCAAAATGTATGTCATATTTTTCATGCAATGCCTCTTTTTTATTTTTGCTTTGAACATGGTGTAGTAGCATATTGTTTATTAGATGTCAATTCATAAAGAAGATCATACATATCATCCCATTTTGTATTGATATCATAAAAAATATCTAATTGTTTTACCTTCTGATTTTCTGATGGAATGTGTATGCATTTTCCACGGTGCGAAACAAGTTTTGAGACTATCTTTAGTTTTTTCAAATGGAACACGTGGCAATATTTCTCAACAATAGTTCTCATTATCCAAAAGTTTATTGTAATTGAAAAACTATATGACATGTGCCTTTCCACATATATGGATTTTTTTCCCATTGTTTTTTATGCTAAATCAAATTAAGGCAAATATTTTTAATAAATTATAGACATCCAATATAACAGTTTATAATGGATTAACATATAATGTTTTCCAAATGATCAGGTCTTTTATCCAATAATACTAAGTGTTTAAGAGTGAATATGCATTATTTGGAGTGGGAAGTGTTTATAATATGCATTCTCGTGAATTATTATTCAATGAAATGACAACACAATACTTGTAGAATGTTATGTAGACATCTATTGTTAATTAAGCATCTAATTAATTTCCCAACTTCATATCATTTGGATAGCATTAAGATGTAAATGTTTTGCATTTTTCATGTATTCTTCTAAATGTTTTTTCAATGATTTATCATTTTTATTCCTGTATGAGATAACATTAGTTTCAATTGCATGTGCATTGAGAACACATTGTGCATCTATATTTGCTTTCCATAGTGGTGGCATTTTTTTTGAAAATTTATTGTTCCATACTTGTAATGGTTTTCCTTGCAATAATATTGTTGATCATTTCAGGTTACTATGAATTGCTTTTATGTATTCACTTTCATTTATTTTCAGCTCATTGAGAAACATGTTGAAGGAAACTAAATTATCATACTGATTTTGTACAAGAACCAAGAAAATATGTTTTGTATTTGCAACAAAAAATGCATTCTCATATTTTTAGGGTTCAAGTATTTTAGTATGTTTCATTGGTGGTAAAGTAAAATTGTGTCTATATTTTGTGTGCTTGTTCTCCTCACAAATCTTTGTATGGTGATGTTGATGAAATTTTTCAATGTTTGGAGCAAATGACCTACTTTCACAATTTATGTACTTATTTACAAAGTATTAAATGGATAAATTATCACTCTTTCCATAAACTTGCACATATTTTGTCCATATTAACTAACGATTTTTATTATTGCCTCTATTTTGAAATTTAGTTACCTAAAAGTAATCAAGAATACCTCTGAAGAATGATTTATTTTTACAAATTAATTATTTCAATGCATTTAATATAAGTTCATAATAATAAGTGCAAGTAATTCTGTCATTTTGTATAAGAAAATTATTGTCCTAAAAATTATCTTATTGTAGTTTGTCTATGTATGATATCCGTATAAATTTGATAATGCAATTGCAAGGGGTTGCCAACAATTCTCTAAACTTGATAAAGTAAGAAAAAATGTTGGAATTAGTTATTGAATCATGATAAAGACATTTTTTTTAATATGTCTCAAGTAGTAAGGTAATGTTTTTTGAAATAAATGTATTTGATATCATATTTAGTATCTTTTATATATTTGGCTTATATTTGACATCTTTTTCTAGTAGTTTTCTCCTTTTAATTTAATTTTCTTGATTCAAACCTAGATGTATCTACCCACTTGCTCAATAACATTCTTAATTTATTTAAATAATAGATCAGTAATGTGATATGCAAATCAAAAATCAAAATGCAATAACTCACACTATGTAATTTTTAGGTTTGACATTTTTTCATATTGATCTCATCGTGTGATTTACCAAAGAAAAGGGTCGAGGATTTCATAAGTCCTTTAAAAACCTATCCTATAAAAATGCCAAGTTATTATTGTACTTTAGCTATAACAATTTGAATCAATTTGTCTTGTAGATCATGATTGCATGTTACACATGTAAACCCATGAACCAAAGTGTTACCAACATTCTTGTCATCACTATTTTCCTCCACAACATCATTGCCAAGGCAATTTGAAATTACTTCATTATCATGTAGCTTAATATGAATAATATGGTCCCATTTCTAGTTTCATTGCACATTTTCCATGCGATACAATGTTCATTTACACAATTATTTTAAAGTTTTCATGTTAACATTTGCACACACATTTCTTGATTGATAAGGATTTTAATATTACAACTGAAGTTTCAAATCTATAGTATCAATTTTTATTTCTTTTATGCAATGTGGCAACGCTCTTTGTATTATATCAACATTTGTTATGACATGTATTATGACCCATTTCAACCTAAAATGAGGTTTTTTGTATGAGTGATGTCTAATTTTTGAAAATTCCAGCCTAACACAATCCATCTTTCTTCAAGATTAGTAAGTTTTGCCATAAATGACTCAACTTATGGCAAGGCCTCATTTCCCAATTACCTAGATAGCAAGTACAACATATGTTTTCTTATTTTTTCATTGAATCATTTTTTAGTTAATTTAAACTATGTTTCTTTTTTATGATTCTCTAAAATTTGTCATATTGAACTTGAAATGTAATTGCCTGCATATAGTGCAACCATGTATTTGTTATATTGTACCTTTTTACCATAATTTTTAATACAATGACTAGATTTTGATTTGGTCTTTTGATTATTTTGAATTATAAATTTGAGACATCAAAGTGATATCATGAATGGCTCTATTGAGCTCTTTACTTGTTCAGTAGAATTACCAACAAAAAGTTGGCTTGAAAACCACATTGATGTGTCCTCTATTCCAAGAAGGCTTTTTTTGCATCTAATGCCTAGATTTATTTTTAATGTTTTTATTATTTCACATTTCATGTTTCAGACATGGAATGGAATTGTTTGATGGTTTTATTGATTTCTTCTCTTGTTTGATTAAAATATTAATAACATATTATTTTTAAGATATTTCTATTAATGCTTCATAATGAGTTTGACCTATGTTCCATGTAAAATATATAAGATTATATGTCAGTGAGGGTTCTAGATATGTAGAATATATGTTAACGATCTTCATTGTTTATGACTCCTTTAATTTAATTTTCACATTAAATACAATAGATAGCCATTGTAGAAAAAATTCACTACCTTCAATTCCTCTTATTTGATATGGCATGGGCATGTTAATAATATACACTTTCCAAGTTGCAATGTTTGATATATTCTATATGACATGGATGTCAGGGCAACCTTATAAACAAGACAACGTTTTCTTGTTTCCAAACAAATGTGCATTAAAAAAATATTATGTTGCATATCATCTTAGACATTGAACATCAAATTATCTATTGCATGATTGGAAAATATAATTGAACAAACTCTTGCCACTCTTAGATATTGTCTAAAAATATATCTATGTCTATTTTTCTATCACATATAAAATGTGGTCCCAATGAGATTAAACATTATTACAAATATCTAATAAGTGTCCATGTGTCGTTGAATTATTATAAATATTTTTTCCAAGACAATTGTTCATAATGACCACAAAGAAGACTTGTATCATGAAACAAGACACAATATGGAAATGTATGAATTTTTTTGTTGAAAATATAGTTATTTGTTTTTGTCATTGACTAAATCCATATCGGTATGATTAGATTGTTAAAATTTGAAATTTTTTAAAACAATAAACTCTTATTATTTAACTCATGCGTGACATTTATTTACAATAAGAGAGTCACACATATATAGGTGTTACTACTCCTTTATTTTAGGAGTCAACACTCATCTCAAGATATACTAAATAAGTCTATCCTTAGTAACTCTCCACATATTACTAATAAGTCCATTATTCTCTCAACACACTCCTAATATCTCTATAGAGATAATCTACATGATTTGTTCTCAAAAATCACTCGCATGTATATATTATTATATTGTATACTCACAGAAATATACTAACCCATACAAACTATAATGTGAGCACTAACATGAATTTCCTAACATTCCTCCTTTACTATGAACATGGGAAAACATCAATCTCATACTTGCAGTGTGTCACCTTGATGCTTGCTCATGATTTAGATGGTTTTTTAAGGATAGTCAACAACCTCAAGTATGGTTTTACAAGTGGATAACCAACAACCAAACTAGATGGTTTTATAAATGGTTGACTAACAACCAAATATGATAGTTTTACAAGTCGCTAACCAATAACTACAATATCATGATGTTGAAGTTTTTTTATCATCTCTCATTTATATCTTACATCAAGGGAAAATAAATAAAAATTATGCTCATTTATTACAAATTTGAACAAGAATTTTATATATATTATCATTCAGTACCACACAATAGAAAATAAACTAAAAACATAAGCCACAAAATCTGTTATGCAATCTCGTAATTGGTGACTGACAAGAGGTCTTTGAAAATCCCTCAACCTCCATCCTCAAGTCCGTTGCTACTTATAAAATATGGTTGTAAGACTCAATTTTAAAATTCTCTGCACAAAATGGATGTTATGTACAAGTGGTAGTACATCCAATCATAATTAAAACAATTTTTGTTTTTGTTTTTTATACTTTTTACAATTAAAAATACTAACTCAAAATATTAATAACCTATAAATTTAATGTAAAGGCTAAATCTAAGTGTAACTAATATCTAAACACCAAATAACCAAATCAACTTCTACAATATAAAACTTATAAACTATGTTTTAAATCTCAATCCCATCTAAACCTCTTATTAAAATATAATGTTATATTAATTAAATATAAATTTACTATATAAAAAATTGTATCCTATTGACTAAACATAGCATGATATATTGCATGTCTTTGGATATTTTAATGTCTATATGTAGCACTGCAATCCGAAATGCATGGTTCATGGTCTTGGCTAAACTCTTAAAGTGCATGTGAATGATAGTTCAGAAGACATAACAAACTTACGAATGAGTTTGTAGTGGAAATAATATTGATGGGATATAAGGACTTTGATATGTACACCCTTGAAGGATAACCAAACCTACACCTACTCCCATAAACATCTCTAGGCATAGCTAAATATTTCAACCAAAATAAATACCTACACTAACAACAAATAAATTTTTAAAACACTTCTTCTTATGTATTGATGAATTTCATCAATATGGGTAAAGAATTATTGCCCCTCCCAACCCCATTACACCTCCATCATAGGAAAGATCAGACACTACTGTGATACCATTGTGAAAATTTGAACAATATTAAAACAATAATTTCTTATCATTCAATTCATGTGGAACACTTTTTTATAATAAGAATCACATATAAAGGTGTTACTTCTCTTTTATTCTAAAATTCAACACTCATCCCACAATATACTTAATAAGTTTATCCATAGTAACTCTTTACATATTATTAATAAGCTCATTATTCTCTTAACACATTCATAAAATCTCTCTAGAGATAATATATGTGATTTGTTCTCACAAATCACTCACGTACATATCATTATATTCTTTACTCACCTAAGTATACTAACCTTACAAACTATAATGTGAGCACTAACATGATTTTATTAACATAACCATTTAACTAAGGAGTAACACATTGCCAATGGTCTTGTTTATGTTGAAGCCTTATTGATTTTTATTTACACTAAATAATTAAAATTTTGAGTGAACCACCTAACTCTAATGCCATTGAATGCAATGAACATATGAAAAAATGGCATGCCCAGTGTATTGAATGGGAAACAAGTCTAATATTAAATGCATATGAATGTTAGCACAAACAGAGACAAACATTAACACTTGAACTCCAATAAGATTGACAAAAAATAAATTTTCCTTAAAACATCTTTTTATAAAAATTATAGTCCACATGCAAATGTTTCCATGTGTTTTCATTCACCAAGGGAAATTTTCTATTTTCACTTATTGAAAATATTTATTTTCACTAATTAAAAAATCCCATATGATTAGGAAATTATTTCATCCAATGAAATGCAATAAAAAAATCTTTAAAAAAATATAGAATATATTTATATTTTTTAAAATATATATTCCAACCATATTAATAAAATACTTGGCAGTGTGTGATTGGACAAGGCAAAAGAAAAAACATATTTTCTTAAATCTTATATTAACTAAATTCTACAGGATAGCAAAATATTAATTATTAAAATCACTACAAACTTACTTGAGATATTATTAGTAATTACCCCAAAGGTGCAAGTTATGTTGGAAGGGATATGATATTTTGTTTTTGTAAAGTGGAGTTTTGTAAAGTGAGGGAGTGTAAATCAGTATGACCACAAACTCCATCTTAGATTTTGTGTGCAAAGGGTTAATCAACAATAATTTTATATTTTTAGTGGAGTCGATGATGCAAAATGAGATCGTGTTTCTTCATACAACATGGCAATGTGTTGTGCAGGGAGGAGACATTTTGTTTCATAATGAGTTTGAGCAACAATAAAGTAGTGGGGAAGGGAAAAGACATCCATACCTGTGTAAGTGGTGAAATATTTTAAGATGATTTGAGTGGTGATGGTGAGAGGAAATTATTGGGTAGTTTAAGTGGTGGTATACACCAGAGGTCCCATATTGTACACTAGACCCAAATTCAAGGCAACTAGTGGATTTACATATCCTTCGCCCATTGCTAGGGGGTTCATAGCTTACATGAAGTTGACATCTTAAATTGGTCATTTTTTATTATCAAGGGTGGACAAAGATGTCATGAGAGCTTATTTGATTACAGTAGGTCTCCATATATGATGTGATGCTTGTATCATCACTAAAATATTGTTGATGTGGGGGCAAGACATTGAAATTCTAAAATCTATGTTTATATATACAAATTATAAATATAATATACTATATAGATAAGTATATTGTATATTTATACATACTAATATTTTTGTAATATATATTTACTATATTTTACTAGGTAATTAGGGTTGGAGGGTCCCTTGCCCATTTTATTAAATTAAAGAAATAACATTACAATGTCTATTACTAAATGGAACTAAAGGACCAAACACCAACTAAAACCAAAACACACCCTGAAGGGTGAATGGACCACCAAAGGATGAAAATAAATATAACCAAGAAGATATCCCTAAGGGTAAAAAAATGATAAATGAGCCCTACATGGTCAAATTAAGACAAATTGGGAGCTATGACACTGCCAAAAAATGAGCCCACAGCCAGCCACACCACCACTAGTGACCAACCATCAAATTGCTACCACCAAGACCTAGACTATGGGGATCCTCCACCAACCACCTAGGAACCACCACTTCACCTACCGCTACCACCTTTTTCTAATCAAATCTAGTCACACCATCAATCAAACCAATATGTATTATCCACTTATCACCATCACTATGCTCTCCCTCATCTGAATTTCCCCCTTCAACACCATTGATTTAAACATCTACTATCATAGACGAATTGTGCACTTCATACTAAAGGATCCTTCCACCCCTGGTGCCGCACCTATGCTCACCATGTGAACCCTCATAGGCATTGAGATAACTCATCATCTAGTTAGGGGACACCCTTTGGGATCATTAGGGGTGGTTGGAGAAGGAGAGTGTGAGTTCCATATATTTCATCTAAAAGCTTAACCGTTGAGACTAGCATAGGTGACTTTTTGCCACTTAAGGATGCCACATTGGATGTCATTGGGTTATGCAAAGCGATTAAGTCCAAGATAGGTAACCAACTTCCATAGTACTAAAATTTTTTTAGATGGTTCTATAAAAACTCCAAAGGTTAAGCAAGTTGCATAACCTATCATCTAGATCCCTAAATTCCCTTAGTGGCACAACCCCTTGACCCACATACTGAAAAAAATCTAGGAACTTTTTTCTTCTAGCAGAAAATCCTCCATCATTTCCACCATCCCAACTCTAAAACTCACTCGAATGAGCCTAACTACAATGGAAAATGTCATATCTATATCCTTAGATACCATGAACAAGTTTCCCATAAATTTTAATGTGATCAAGGAGTTAACCTTAACCCTGGAACCGGTCTGTAAAAGGAATGCCCTGATAACCTCCTTAATAGCTTGTAATATGTTGCTAAAATGTATGATAAGCACTTTATTCAACCTGTAATTTGATACCCTTCCATCACATGCCATCTCTCATTTATCAGCCTTGACATGAAGGAGGAGTTCATTGAGTGCCACCCACATCATATGGTCCATTCTCATTGATGCCACCATTGTACAATCACTGCTAACACTCTACCTAATTTTTAAAGGCTTCTAGTGTCATTGGGAATAAAATCCTATTACCATCATGCCTACATAAAGTGGAGATGCATGGAGGTAACGTATTAAGCATGGGAAATAAAACTACCCAAGCTTATGCAAACCACCTTCCATCAATGTCATAAAAAACACATCCCATCCAAATAGGAACTAATCATTTAGTGAGGTACACCCATCCATCAACCAAGCCTCCCAATCATTGTCAATTATGATATCCTCAGCTTGAGATATGCATTTATTCACCAACTCATTTTCCACCTTGTTCACTTTATAGAAGCAATAATTGGCTTCCTAAGTATTGATAACAATAAGGACATCCCAAGGATGGCTAAAAATGTTCTCCACATTCCAAGATCTAACCTTTATAATCCTTAGAGCCTAAATGATTATCATTGAGTCACCCTCGATTATAGCTCTATCTATACCACATTGAACCACCAAATTGAGCCCTAATATTAAGGTTTGGGACTCTACCTCATTGTTATTTCCATCCACAAGCTTCTTTGAGGCTACTCTAATTAGTGAGCTAGCACAATCATGAATGATATAGCTTACCCTAGAGGCACTTAGATTTTCCCTTATAATGCCATCAAATTTTAATTTAAACTTCCCTGGAGCAAGTGACACCAAATCCATTTTCCCTATTTTTTTTTTGCTTTTGAAGAAATGATTGACCTCATTAACGGGGGCACCTTCAACCAATGCCAAGAGGAGATTATCTAAAAATCCAAATATGAAAGTGTGACTCTATGTCTTTTGGCATGGGTAGAACCAACCTCTGACATAATTATTTTAGCTTTTTTAATTACCACCTCAAAGGAGCTGGAGCGATCCTCAAAAATTCTCTCTTTAATTCTTTCCAAAGGGTCTAGATCAAAATCATCGAGCATAGCTTCCATAGGCATGAAAAGGTGTCTCTCATTGATCTTATTGGATAGGAAGTCAATTCATATTACAAAGACTCTAGTCTGGCCCAGCACTAAAAAAACTTGTCATACAACTAATTTCATGTAGTCACCACGAAGGGGTAATAAAAAACCAATTGTATCTTATTCATCTACCAAGCACATAATGCACCTTGAAGGCCTGACAATTCTTATTCTTTGTAAGTGGTCTTGAGTCAATATTTTCCCTTATATGGCAAGCCATGTAAATGCCCTAGCTTTAGGTAGACTTGCCTTACTCCAGCATAGGTATTTGGTCCAATCAAAAGAGGAATCTAACTACTCAACCATTTTATATCCTAGATTGACCACGTACACCCTTTTCTTGGCCCCAACCCATTGGATAATATCATCCTCATTATTGATGAAGACCTCTCGCTTCACCAAAGTTTTTACCAGTAGCTACGTTTGGTTATTTGGGATTGGCATAGTCTCTAACTCTTTCCACTTTCAGTAAAGAGTCATAGTTCAATATAGTCTCTCACCTTATTACCCCACAAGTTTTTCAAAATATCTTTGGCCACACCTAATTCCTAAATCTCCTACAAGGGCTTATGTCCATTCCATGAGTCCCCCCAATCTACCTCACTCATGTTGAGTTGTGAAAAAAAATGGTATTACCATCACCATCCTTAAGTCACAACTCCCTAGACTTATAGAAGACTTCCTCCCTAGAGTGCAGCTCTGCTAGTTTTCTGAGTAACTCTTTTTCCCACATGTAGAGGCTCGCATCCATAATGTTGTTTAAGATAATTTATTTAAGGGCTCTAAATTCTTCCTACACCCTTGGGATTTCCTTAAATATGTTTTTGAAGGTATCTATGTTTAAATTTTTAAGTAATACCTTGATATAATGGAGCTTTTTACTTAAGAGATATGACTTCATACCTTTTCTCATAGGGGCTTTAGTGCACCATTTCTTAATCAAGTCAAGTAGGGAAAGATATTTGAGCCATGTCATTTCAAACTCAAAAAGGCATTTGGGATGTGCTCTGTCTTTTACAATGTTAAGCTCGATTGGAGCATGGTCGAAAGCAAAAACAGGTATAATGTTACTCTTTATCCCCCAATCCACATACAGACAATTTGGTGAGACCAAAAAATGATTCAACCTCTTAGCTATGTTGTTGAACCCTAGGTTCTTGTTTGTCTAGGAGAACCAACCATTCTTTATGGAAACGTCAAGTAAACCAACAACTTCCAAAAATCTCAAGAAGTCTCTTTGTGATTTAGTCTCCTTTTTTACCCCACCTCGTTTCTCCACAAAAAGACAAGATGGAATTAAAACCCCATATAAAACACATCATTATCCAAAGAAGAGGAAAATTTGTTTCTAAATTTCCTCCTAAACTCAAGGTTTCATAGCCACCAAATTTAGCCCATACACATTAAACAAAAAGAAAACAATGTCATAAGCAAAAATCATTACCTTGCATAGCTGTCAGTAAACCTTCAAATTGATTTATTTGACAAGAGCCTTGTAAGGGGTCCATACAAATATAAATCCCCATAGGCCCCTATAGAATTAACAAAATAACCCCTCCATCTATTCCAAATTTGACTCGTCAAATCCTAACATTCCACTTCACAGAGCTTTGTTTCCTGTATGAGAAAAACATCAAAACACATATCCTATAACTAACACCTCACTAGGCACTTTTTGTTAGGGGTGTTAAGAACCTTAACATTCAAGATATGATTTTCATTTCACCTCAATGGGGTTTACAACTCCTCATTTTCCAAGTTAAATAAATTTTGTAATGGATTTTTACTTGCCTGCCAAAAAATTTGCATCTATGAGTTCTTTATTTGTTTTTCTAACTCTCTTGCTTGAAACCCTATAAATTGGTTGGGATATCTTACAGTCATTATGTGCCAATGTGAGAACCTTGATAGATTATAACTATTCATCTCCCTTTCCCTTAAAGTCCTCAACCAAGGGGTACAACTAAAAATTTCCCACGTAACCTGAGCTTACTTCCTTTGAGCAAGAAACTTCTTGATCCCCAACTTCATCCACTCTTTCATTTACAATGATAGACAAAATTTGCTTCACCTTCATGGAGATAAATTTGCATTCCTTCAACATAGTGTTTGAAGACAACCACTCTCCCCCTTCCATCTTTTCTATGAGTGACTCAGTTGTTTTGATGTTGATTTCCAACTCTCCCTTCCAATGACCACTCCTGGCTTTAAGGGAGGGAATCCTCCATTCCACCTCAAAAATGTGTCTGACTAAGGCTTTGGCTTGGTTTGCCATGCCACACTTTAGGGCTTGGTCTTGTTCACTCTTGGACACTCTCAAAAGATATGCCCAATGTCTATACTCTTGTAACCTCTGAATGGGACCTTCTCAACATCTATTTTCTACTCCAAAATCCCCTTCCTAGTTTTAATGCAAATGAATTATGAGATCGCATCCTCTAGGTCAAGAAAAATGCAAACTCACACATAAAATCATTTAATAGTCTTTGGGTTTGTTTTAATGTAATCGCCCATTAGTGACCCAATCTGTCTAAGGCAGTTCTCACCCCAATATTTAATTAGAACCCCATATATCCTAATCCAGATGGGAAACTTCCCTTTCTTTGTGTCTAATAGGTTAAATTTAGGGAATTAATTTTGTATCCATATCCCTATCCCTTCCAAAACCTAGGATCCCCCTTTAATAATCTTTGTCTTCTTCTCTTCCAAATGATAGGGGACATAAAAAAAACTCTTACACAAGAAGCAAATGTTGCAAACATATCCCCAGTTGTGAACATAGGATTGCAATAGGGGAAGATTAGTATGGTGTTAGTGAATGAAATAAAATCCAAACAAAGAACACACTAAGCTAACACCCTAATCCTATCTCAAGGGGGGGTCATATTAATAAACCAAATGAGAAACACAACTAAAATGCAAAGATAAATAAACCCTTCACTTTCCTTGGATGCTCCAAATAGTTTGTTGAAGTGGCTTGCTTGGCTTGTGCTCAATGAGTCTTCATCAAAGGAGGCTTGGCTATCTCCTTAGCACCTTTGTGATGGATTTGGATTTTGGTTTGGTTCAACAATTTGGCATTATAATACTAATTGCAATAGATTTTGGAATTATTTATGCATTATAACTTTGCATTGTTCAAGCTTAAAATTTAATAGGCAAGGCCTCTTATTTATAGATTTTGTAAAATGGTCAGAATGAAATTGAACCGTTCATCTCAAGATAAAGATGTGTGGCTAAGAATCCATTCAATTTTTGAGGGAAAAATCAATAAATGTCTTCATAAATATTTGGGATAGAGAGGCAATAAAGAGGAATGGAGGGTTTTAATGAGGCATGGGGTGACTTGATGAGATATTTTATGCATTTATGGCCTAGGGATGTCTTCCCAAAAAATGATGTCATTTGATGATGCAAATATTCAATATTCATTTTTAAAAATAAATGTTTAAAAATCTCAATGGAATTCTTAATTAGGCTCATCATTTGAATTAACTATCTTTAAGCATGATTAGTCACTTTGGTGCAAATTTCAGCCCTTTGGTACACAAATTAATCAAATTGGTCAAAATGTGTCATTATTGGCTCAAAATTTGACTAGATTAGAATTAAGATGTAATGTCAGATGAATTGGATTTGTTATCCCATTTAGGATTTTCCCAACACAAACTAACAAAGGCACGTGTCTCGTACAAGAAATTTGATAGAAAAGAGCAATCTAGAGCACCCAAGTGTGAAAATGCACTTTTGACTCGAAATGATTTAATCAAAGTTAGTGTCTCATGAATTGCATTTCCCCAATTAATGATACCCTAGATAAAATATGCACTTGAATATATCAAATTCAACTCATTTAATGTGTTTTAGTGTTTTAGGCTAAATTGTGCACTTTAATAAAAATTCGTTAAACACCTGGTTGGAGGTTATCGGTGGCCAATTTTAGGTGTCTATAGTTTGCCCTTGTTTTGGAAGGCATTGCAAGCTATAAGCATAGTAACATCTTCTCAAAGAATCAAAAGGTCTTATATGCTTACAAATTAAATGGCAATTGATGAACAGTATGATGCCCCCTCGAGGGAATGGTTGGCACAAGTAGGTCGACAAATGGTCCCTCAAAAGGAAAGAAGCAAAATGAAGGAACCAAAAAAGGAAGATAATGGGTTGAAAACATAATGAGTTTGAAAAATTAGTCAAAATCATTGAGATTGCAAGTGGGATGGTGTACAATAGTTTGTCCAAAGGCAGTTATAAGTATTGTACCCTGATAGTGGCAACATGGTATGATAACACAATGATTTGCCCAAAGGTGGTTATAATAATTGAGAAGATGGAGTTGCCCCAGTTAGGACAGACAAACAAGATAACAATATGCCTGTGTTTGGGCAAAAGAAAGTAAATTTGGTGAGAACATAATGATTTGCCTAAAGGTAGTTATAATCATTGAGAAATGCAAGTTGGATGGTGTACAATGATTTGCCTATATCTGGTTATAATCATTGGACCCTGATTATGAAAAAATTGATTGATTAACTGATGATGATGGTAACTTAACACAGAGGGTAATGATGAATTGGAACAACCTGCTAGTAGGGAGATGCTCAACTGAACTAATAAAGGTAATTATTTTGTGGTTAATTACTCTATTTTAGATATGATTAAGATGTCAATGCCAAAGAGATGTTGATATCACCCTTGCTCAATAGACTTATTGAAGCTAATTTTTTTTGTAGCACTTGATGGTGAGCCTCATGATACAACACCATGAGACTAGGCCAAAATATGCATAAGGACTAACTCCCAAAATCCAATACTCAATAGAAAACAATGAACCAATGATAAAAACCATGATGGCAATGTAAACATATGAATATGTATGGATTTAGGTATAAATGCACAAGGAATCACCCAATGAATGCACATAGACCGAATCAAGGCAATAATTTTGAAAGTAAATAAATAGACACACAAAAAATAAGCAAAGAAATTAAATAACAGTTAGTCTTAATGTTAATAGAAACAACATGACAAACATTAGCCCTAAAAAAAAGATAAATTAGAAAATAAACATGACGGGAGAATAAAAGAAAAGGAAGGGGTGGTCGAGTTGTCTCCATATGCACTAGGCAAGTGGATGTTGCCTACATAGTTTCATGGATGAAATATCTAAGAAAAACTTCAAGTCAAATGTAGTTCTCCCAAAAAAATGGGAAGAAAATGATAACTAATGAAAACAAACACAATGGATGTGATAGAAGAATAGGAATGGTCTTGAAAAATGGCAAGTGCAGGATAAAAAGGGGAGAAAAGGCCAAAAAGGATGGGGAAACTAAGTGACAAGTGATTTGGTTGTAACTTAGTAAGGGCTCCCAGAATCCTTAAGGCAAAGAAGTGGTCAATGTTTTTGGTTTTACAAATGTTTTTGAATTTTTTTAAGAATCTTAACTCAATCAAAATTGATGATATACTAAAATGGTCCAAACTCATAAAATGGTGAGAGTGTTTCTTAGGTTGCTCATAAAATGGCAAGATCATGGATTAGATTTCTCACATAATAGCGAAAGCATTTGGCTTAGGTTGTTCACAAAATGGAAAGAGTGCATGAAAAGGGGAACTAAGGTGACCTCAACATGAATTGATCATGGCCCACATAGTCCTAAAATTACCTCAAGCACAATAATTCCATCCACATAAAAGGCAAAGAAAAACCAACTAGGTTCCAACAAGTTCTCAAATCCATCAAATAGCCAATCAAATGAAAACACCAATGGCAAGGTGATGTAGAAATGCATGGTAAACAAATATTACCCTTATTTTGCCCATAGGCAGTTATAACTAGGATACAATGGTTCAAATAAATCATACTAATTTTCCCAGAGGTGGTTAAAATTAGTAGCAATATCAGTGAACACTAATTTGCCCATAGGCAGTTATAATCAGGCTCACATAATAAACCAACTTGATATAGGATGGAAGATTAAAGATATCTTGCCAGATCAGTTATCACACTAATTTAATATACTATCATTCAAAAATGGATTTGATAAGAGTTTAAACTGAATCAAAATACCCTAGCGAAAAGTGCGAGAACCAAAGGAACCAAGATCAAAATAGGATTGGCTAGGATGACAAAAAATAGGCTTTAGTCCAAATAGGAATGAAATGATAGGATGATATGGTCTTGTTAAGGATAATGATGGTTTGATTGATTAGATATAATGGTAAGAGGGTTACCCCCAAGTGATGGGGTGAATGGTTGATTATGTGACAAGGGCACATAGATATGGTAATTTGAAATGGCAAATGAAAACAACATGGTACATGTTTGTGGCCTGGGTGTGGTTTTTGGTATATGATTCTATTATTACTACTAAAGTAGAGATGCACATCCTGATCAGAAAATGATACAAATAGAATAATCAATCATATTAATTACTAGCCCACACCTCATCTAAATAGTTTCTCTATCAATAACTACCTATATATTTAGTTGTCAAGAATGATTTTGTGATCTTCATTAGTAATTGATTCTGATTCTTTCAAGTGTCAAGACAAGGTATCTTTGTAGCCTCTGAAAATGAAAGTGTAGCCATGGATGGTAAATAGGGATAAATGTTGGATGATAAGTTTGATTTGGTGATGTAATGGTGGATGATAATGGAAAGAATGATGATAGGAAAATAAATGAATATCAGGACTCTCAGTTACATATAATATTGTTGATGCTAGATGCAACATAACTTTGGATGTGGTAGGGTCAAATACTTGATCTCTTGATAGGACCACCAAAAAAATTTATTATTTAGGCCAAAAATAGCTACCATCTAATTAGGTTGTAGATTGGAAGCTATTTTGATTTGATTTTGAATAATGTCTTCATCATGTAGTGAAGAGATTTTGTGCTCAATGATTATCACCTCAATGAGGCTTTCACCAATGAATTTATCTTGATTATCCTATAGTGTCTCCAAGAAGGTTTCACTAATGAATATTAGATTTTGACTTTGACTATCTTCTAGTGCTTCCAAAAAAGTTTCACTAGACGATGTTGAGTTTGAACTTTGATTATCCCCTAGCACCTCCAAAAATAATACACTCATAGAGTCTTCTTCTACTACATAAGTGTGGTCTTAGAATCCTTGCTCTTATTCAACTTCTATGTCATCATGGATGTAGTTTAAAAAAGTGTGATTCTATCGATCCTAATCGACACTTGTGGGAGATGAATCGCTAGATTGGTTAATGGTAATGGAATGGGGGTTGGCTGCACAATCCTCATAAAAAATACTAGGAGAACTTGTGGCAATGCGAAATTAATCGTCCTTGAAAACCATAAAAACCATAGAAGGATCACAAATGTATTCAAATTGATATGTGAGGCATGCATAACCAATATTATAAAAATCATGAATGTATTATGTTTTTGAATCTAATTCTAACTTAAAGGACTCTGAATCTAATATTGAGACTAATGTTGATTCTAATTCTAATGATAAATCAAATGTCGATTCAAGAATAAAACCTAACTCCAATGTTGATTCTTTATCTTATGAATGTTTGGTATTAGAAAAGTAATGGCTTGTGATGGCATAAGGGGCTCCATAAAAACTAGTTTATCAAAGTAAGACTCCTTCATAATGGGAAATAGGTCAAGAGACAACTCCTCAAATACTAGCTTATCAAGGGGAAACTCTTGAAAAATAGGCATATGGTTGAGGTGATGATTTGCCCAAAGGTGGTTATAATCATTAAGAAGTGACTCAACAAAGACTAGCTCATCAGAGTGAGACTCCTCGATAAATGGTATAGGATCAATAAGCGATTCATCATAGGTTGACTTATCAAAAATAGATGGTTCAATAAAAACATCTTGGTTTGGCTGGCTCTCTTGGCCTTGGTTTCCAATGAGTTGAAAAATATGAATTTTGAACATAGTTTGGTTTTCAAATGATTGGATCAGTTGAGGTTTTGATGGGATTGATACTAGACAAGGAATGGCCTACAGTTGGATAATAGTAGGCTATTTTAGAGCTTGATTGCTCACACAAGCCAAAGGATGAAGTCTTAAAATGGTAACGACAGGGTGGTGTGGAGCTTGGTTATTCACACAAGCCAAAGGACTAGGTTCTAGAATGATGGTCATTATGGGGCCTGGTTGATCGTACAAGCCAAAGGATGAGGTCCTAGTATGGGAATGGTGTGATGTTTTGGTCTTAGATTATAAATGGTATGACATGGTGGAGCCTAATTAATCACATAAGCCAAAGCATCCAATTCCTCATAAACCATATCATCCCAGTTGATAACTTGATTTAGATTTTGTGGATTTTGACTATGTTCCCCATATGGAGTATTGTAGGGAGAATAATAAAACTCCTTAGAAAATCTATCTCTGTAGGAGTTTCTAGTCAGATTTTGTGTGGTCATTATATCATAAAGTGGATTGTATGTGACTCCATTGTAAGTGTAGCTAGACATGTCCACATAAATGATGAAAGCTCCAAAACAAAAGACCTAAAATTTTGCAAACTCTGAAAAACCATGTCCAAAGGACAAATGGTTCAAACTTGGTCTAACTTGGTCAAAGGTGGAGCTATATATCCAAACAATGATTTGATCATAGAGTTGTATCTCTAAAATGGTTTGTGTTAATACTTTGCATAAACAGTCAATGTCAAATGTCATGCACACAAAAGGTCAAGCATCTAAATAAAAATTGACATGTCAAAAGTCTAGGTCAAAGTGTTCCAAACAAGTTCTAAACTAGGAAAGGGAAAAGAGTTGCTAAGTCTTTTTTCCAGACACAGAGTCAAAAGCTAGGCTCAAACAAGATGTGCTAGGACTTTTGGTCAAATGACATCAAAAGCTAAACTTGAAACAAAAGCATTATGTGAATTTATTTAATCTAACAAGTGTAGAAACAACTTTGACATAGACCCGACACATGAAATTAAACATAAACATGATCAGTTGGAATTAGTCATAAGGCAAAAGACTTTTGGATAAAGGTTGTGTTCTCCTAAACAAAAGCACAAGCAATGATGAGGATAGGCTCTGTGAACAAACAAACTAGACAAAAGTGAATGGCATAACCGTTATAGACAAAGGCACTCAAAGAAAACTCAAAATGGTTGAAACTTTGAAATAACTTGGACTCTATGTGAAATAGGCCTATGAAACAATTTTCAAAATAATTTGAGCAACATAACAATGTTATAATGCTCAAAAGGTGTGATAAATATTTGTTTCAAGACTCTAAGTAAAAAATTGTTTACCATGATTTTGGCAGCGTAACACCATTCTCCCCAACTCAAATGATACCCACACACAAATTTGGATAAATTCTCTAAGGAATGAGTGTGTTATCAAATGGATAAATGGAAAAATAAGGTGGGTAGTCAAAGTCTAAGACTCAAAGTGTTAGTAAACACGTGACATGACTTGATTCTTAACAAATGATGATAATGATGTTGAGTCTAAAAATGGCCCTCAATTCAAATTGGAAATTGAACTCAAGTTAAAACAAGTTAAGTGCAAAGTGGCAGACCTATTTTAAGACATCAACCTTTAAAACTTGGAAGAGTCCAATTTTGAATTTTAACTATCAATGAGGGATTTAAACAAAATGTGGAAAAAGGTCTAGACTCAAATGGACAACATAACTGCACCAAATTGAAATATATGACACAAAGTGTATGATGATGAATTTGAACAAGGAAAAAGTTGTTTTCACTTAGGCAACATAATGCCTCCTTTGTTTAAATAAATTTGGGGACAAGTGTTTAGTTCTATAATTTTGTTAACACCAAGTTTTGACTCTCAAATAAAACCAAGTAATCTAAGACCAAGACAAAACAACTAACTAATCATCTTAAATCCTAAACTGATAAGGTATAGCAAAGTGGGGTTAACTAAACTAATTAGTTTTCAAAAATTCTAGATAGATCAATTGCATAATGACTTTCACACCAAATGATGTAAAATAAACACACTTTAATTGGGTGTCTACGGCACTTGTCTTGTTGCAAAAAGGTCTTTCCCTTTTGTAACCACTACATCTATCATTTGCTTAGTGTAGTGCGATATCTAATTTACAGATACGTCTTGGTGCTTAACCCCAACACTAAAAAGTGGTTTAACCATTCAAACCTCTAATCTTAGTGGGGGTGATGAAGTCAACGTTGGGAGATGAAACCTCAGGTCAAAGCTTCCCTATATAACTTGTGGGAGGTAATGAAGTCTCCCTCACAAGCCAAGATGGAATGAAATAAATGACTAAGTGAAAGAGCTTTAGACATTATGTCTAGGTCACTCAAGACATGTGGGTATTTGAGGAGAGCCTTAACAACTTCTCTTTCATGCCTTTTACTAAGGCACTTTGCAATAAAAATGGCACTTTTGATCCCAAAAGTTCTCTAAAGGGGGCAGATGGAAGATGATACACGCAATGTCTTTATTTTTGTCAATCAAATTCTAATTAAGCATCTACTGAATATAAACTTGGATAAATGAGTTTAATTTTAAACACTTATTTGAAAAGTGTGGTGGTGTTATTTTTGGCCCTTTAGCCTTAAATTTTGAACTTTGAAAGAAAACCATAAAAACTTGATCAATAAAGCACCCTAAAATATTTTCTTTAAGCACCAAAATGACGTTCCTAATTCATTTTAGACTTCCAAATAAAGTGTAAGAAGACTTATTTAAGTTGTTTTGGCCTTTGTTAAAGTATATCATGCAATAAAAAGTGTTATCACTTTGTTTAGCCTTAAAGCATATTTAAGTTTGAAACAATTAACTTAGGAAAATGAAGTCTCGAGTTCACACAAGTCAATCTCACTACTCCACAATACAATCCCAAGACTCTAAAAAAAAAAATTATTCAAACATGCAATATCACTATTCGGGTTAGATTAATAGGGAACACAATATCACTACTCAAGCCAACAATCCCTCCATTTGGATTGACAATCCCACTATTCGGGTTGACAATCCAGCTACTCGGGTTGACAATCCTGTGACTCAGGGTTGAAATGGTTTTGTGAAAATTTTATGAAACTTCAAGCTAAACTAATGGCATATTATGAAAATTTATAAAAAACACATGGTTTTTTAAAAAAAAGCATGTAAAACAGAGTCAAGATGACCCTAAACCAAGCTCCGGAAGATAGCCTATTTTGCACATTACAATATCATGACTCACAGTGCGATCCCGCCACTAAGTCAGTCACAGGATTGCAATACTGCTACTATAAAATAGCGGGATTAAAATATCACTACTTACAAGTAGCGAGATTGTAATATTTCTACTAGACATGTAGACAGAAACAAATGTTAAGCCAAAAATAGTTAAAAACACAATATCGTAACTTAGAATGACAAAGCCACCACTGTCTCAATGGCAGGATTGTGATCTAGAGGACAAACGTGTGACTCCGTAGGAACAAAATCGTGACTTCCAAAAAAATATTTTTTACTCAAATTTTTCACTCTCTTTGCTCCCACACTTCAAGATTCTGCATGAAAATGGTTATTAGGTTACTTGTAAGAGCCTTATGACCAAATTTGTGAGGCTAGTGTCCCATTGGGCGTGCCATTTATGAACATATAATTTCAAGAGGGGGATATTAGTATGGTGTTAGTGAATGAAATAACATCCAAACAAAGAACACACTAAGATAACACCCTAAGCCTATCTCAAAGGGGGAACATATTAACAAAACCAAATGAGAAACATAACTAGAATGCAAAGACAAATAAACCCTCCACCTTCCTTGGATGTTCCAAATAGCTTGTTAAAGTGGCTTGCTCGGCTTGTGCTCATGGAGTCTTCATCAAAGGAGGCTTGGTTATCTCCTCTTCTCCTTGGCACCTTTGTGATGGATTTGGATTTTGGTTTGGTTCAACAATTTGGCATTATAACATTAATTGTAATAGCTTTTGAAATTATTTATGTATTATAACTTTGCATTATCCAAGCTTAAAATTTAATAGGCAAGGTCTCTTATTTATAGATTTTGCAAAATGGTCAAAATGAACCTAAACCGTCCATCTCAAGATGAAGATGTGTGGCTAAGAATCCATTAAATTTTTGAGGCAAAAATCAATAAAAGCCTTCATAATTTTTTGGGATAAAGAGGCATTGAGGGTCTTAATGAGGCATGGGGTGGCTTGATGAGATATTTTATGCATTTATGGCCTAGGGATGTCTTTCTAAGAAATGATGTCATTTGATGATGCAAATATTCAATATTCATTTCTAAAAATAAATATTCAAAAAGCTCCATGGAATTCTTAATTAGGCTCATGATTTGAATTAACTAGCTTTAAGCATGATTGGTCACTTTGGTGCAAATTTTGGCCCTTTGGTGCACAAATTAATCAAATTGGTCAAAATGTCTTTTTATTGGCTCAAAATTTGACTAGATTAGAATTAGGGTGCAATGTCAGATGCATTGGATTTGTTATCCCATTTATAATGTTGCCAACATAAAATAACAAAGGCACGTGTCTCATACAAGAAATTTGAAAGAAAATAGCAATCCAGAGCACCTAGGTGCAAAGATGTCATTTTGACTCAAAATGATTTGATCAAAGTTAGTTGTCTCATAAATTGCATTGCCCCATTTAATGATACCCTAGCCAAAAGTGGCACTTGAATATATCAATTTCAACTCATTTAATGTGTTTTAGTGTTTTAGGCCAAATTGTGCACTTTGGTAGAAATTGGTTAAACAGCAGATTGGAGGTTATCGGTGGCCAGTTTTAGGTGTCTACACCAGCAACTCTTCACCTAGTTCTCCACTTCACCAATAGCTAACCATTTTCCCATGAACTTCCCAATCAGACCTCTACTCCTCAAACCCTAAACATTATCCTGAAAGACTAAATTCTCAGTTATCACAATTCTTAAAATCGTCAACCCATCCTTGTCTTGAACATAATGTTAATAGCTTGCACTAGAGGTAACTCTCCATCAACTTCCCCTCTCATAGGGTGACTAGATGATCCAGGTGCAAAACCACCTGCCCATAGTGCATCTAGCTTTGTGGGGGAAGACCTAGAATCATCCCATTCTCTTCATAACTAGTCATATCCTTCATCTCCCCTTGATCATCCTAAATCTCCTACTAGAGATATATTTTTTGAGTTTTATTAGCGCCATTTAGCTTGCTCTTGCCTTTTCCTTGGGGTAACCTCCTTTCCCATTGTTGTTTCTTCCTTGTTATCGCCATTCCCCTAACATGGGTCTAACATTATTTCAATATATATTACTTCTATATATAATATTACTCATATATGTAATAAAATATATAATATAAATATTATTGTTATTATAACATTAATATATTATATGTGACTTTATATGTTGTCAATATTAAAGCTTTTGGAATAAATGTGTTTCCATTTTTGCTCTATGTTTCGGATCACCACATGTGATTCTTCATTAGGGGAAAAATTGACTTATGGAGGATCATGAGTGGTGATCTAAAACATGGAGCAAAACACAAAAATGCAATTAATCTAAAGCATGGACTGTGAAAGCGTAAAATATCTTATATATATTATGTTTTATTATAATAATTAAATATAGATATAGATATTTTAACATATATTAATAGTTATAATGGAACGATGTATTATATAATAGTCTATAATTTTATTAAATAATATATTCTAATATTATACATAATATAATTGTAATTATTATAAATATAATATATTATTAGACATATTAAATATATTATTTATTTCTATATAATATGATATTGTAATCATATATAATATATTACTATTATATTATAATATCATATCATTTAGTATTATATATATATATATATATATATATATCCAAATAAATATACTTATAAGGATGGCTCCCAAACTGATGCATGTTAGGGTTTTGAGCTTCGCTACTATGTATTCGAGGAAGGTGGTGGAGGAGCTTATTAGGGTGGCAACAAGGCAGGTAAAGGGCATGGTAGGCAATCAACCTTTCTGGAGTTGTGGGTAGGCAGGGGAGGCACTAAGGAAGCTATAAAGGAGGGATTTAGGGTCGTTTGTTAGATGTGAATGATGGTCTTGCAATGCCTTCCCCCACTCTTTGGAACACTATGAGTGTGGCAAGGGCATGAAGTGTTGGACTAATCGCCAGCATCCCCCTTAGGGATTCGTGACATGGACTAACAGCCTCCCGTGGGTACTTATCTGGGGTTTGTATCGGGCGTTAACAGGTCGACCTTTTGGCGCAACGGCAAGCATTCCTACAATTGGTATCAGAGCCGTGGTCACGGGTTCGAATCCCCTCGGGTGATGCTGAGGGGGGGATTGTTGGACTAATCGCCAGCATCCCCCTTAGGGATTCGTGACATGGACTAACAGCCTCCCGTGGGTACTTATCTGGGGTTTGTATCGGGCGTTAACAGGTCGACCTTTTGGCGCAACGGCAAGCATTCCTACATGAAGGTAGTAGAGGGTAGGGGAAAATCCTTCACTAAAGTACTTTCTATGTTGGAGACGATGGAAGTGAAGCCCATGAAAGCCATAGTGACCAATTTTTTGGTCTCTTTTGGGGATGAGGCACTGGAAGATGTCCTTAGAAACAAGGATTGATTCATGGCTAGGGGGTTGATCTGCAAACTTCACAAGGTTTGGCCAACCCTACATGCACTACATAAATGGGTCTCAAATTCATGGCAGCCATTTATGGTGGATAGCGTGGAGATCTACCCCTATGCACAAGGTTTTTTCATTGTGGTGTTGGATAGTATGGAGGATCGAAATAGGGTGTTCTAGGATAAGATCTAGAGTTATTCCCAACATCTTCACTTCATGAAGTCATGTTTACTTTCAATCATTTATTGAAAATCGTTTCCGCTAGGCCTATTTGGGTTCAGTTGTTTTACCTTCCTCTTTAGTTTTGGGTTGCTCCTTGCCTCTCAACCATTGGCAACGCCTTGGGTGAACTGATGGAAATGGACACTTAGAATTTAATCTTTCATCATACTACCTTTGCATGTATCCTAGTATGCATAAATATCTCTCAGGACCTTCTAGCTACTATCTAATTGAAAGTTAAAGATTAGTGTTGGATTCAAACTCTCGATTATGAGGGGATTTCATTTAGATGTTGAAGGTGTTTTGAAACAAGGCATGTGGCATTGAATTGTCACAAATCCAAGAAAAAAATGAAATCTTTATGGTGGAAGGATGCCCTTCCCACCCATCTCACATTTTTTACAACCAGTCTTCCAGATTAACCCACAAGGGGGACTACAAAATTTATACTTGAAGTTGATCATAAGGTGGTGATTCAGGGTGCAAGTTTTGTACCTTCATTGATTGTTGAGGAGAAGCATGTGGAGGATGGTAGTGTTGTAAGTAAAAAAATGGCTTTAACAAACTATGAAATTATTGTTATTAGTCCCCCAAGTTATGGTGGGGTGAAGTAGATAACATGTAGGTTAGAGAGGATTGGACTGTTGCAAGAATAAGAAAGGACAAATTTCCCCTAATCAAACCTTCAGGGCTTTTCACTCTCATAATGGAAATGGTGAGGGACTTAATGGTTAGTTGTGGGTGTGTTAGGGTGGGCCCATGGTAGGAGGAGCGGCCTAATGGATATGGGTTTCTTTGGGTTTTTTGGTTGTCTTTTTGGTTGTGGAACTATCTTGGTAATGTTGGTTTGGTGTGGTTGCATGGACTTAATCCATTTCTTGGTTTCTCATGATTATAATCTATGGAGGTTTTGGTTTTTTGTAATCTTGTGTTTATGGTAATAAAGGGTGAGGGACCTATCAACCCTCGAATTACCTAGATATAAAAAATACTATATTTTATAAATATTATATACCTAAATGATGATAATTATGATGATGCCTTGGGATTATAAGCCAAGAACATTATCTATTAAATATATTATGTGGAAGGTAAATTTGATACTGACACTCATTACTGGTAATGAATTTGACATAATTAGGTTTGTTATATATAGTAAACATTGAGATGGAAACAAGTTATATTTGAATGTGGATATATTTAGTTTTACAAGTGGTAGAAATGTGTTAAAATATAAAGTACATATAAGTGTTATGTTGCATAACTCAATGTAACACGTATTCGAGATCATTCATTTTTCATGAAAATCTTCATTTCAATTGATAAACATTCCATCAACATTTTTTATGAAATCATAAATATGTTTGGTGTATTTATTTTATTTTAAACAAGTAACAATATATAAGTGAGAATGGCACAGCTTCTCCCTCAACATGCAAATTTAATGAAACTTCGTCAAATCCCATATCACTGAACATGATCTTTTTGTGAGCCATCATGTCGATCATTCTTTTACTAGTCTTTTCAGGGCCTTGCAGAAACTGGAGAGGTATCTATACGAGATCTTTAATGTATTTGAATTGAGCGAGAGCGGAAACATTAGCATCAAGATGATTTTCAAGCTATGCATCAAAATTTTAGCTCTAATTTGTAATCAATTTGGTGTTTAAATGAAGGGTAAGGCCCACTAAGGGTTTTTGTCTAGATTGTAATCTTAAAATGGCTCTAAAGTTCAAAACAAGGCACATTTAAATCAATTTTATATCAACAATAAGAATTCCTAGTATAATCTTACTGATGTAGGGTTGTATCCTTACATGTGGCATTAACAAAGGCACATTAGCAAGGGAATCATAAAGCCCTGAATCTTGGTTATTTATTCTTGCAATCAGATGGTGACATGTTTACAATCAATGATCCAAGCAATAAAAAAATTAAGTGAAGATGTTTACACGTCTTAAATAGATGAGTAAATGGGATGTTAGTGTAAATGAATGCTCAACCCTTAATAAAGATATAAAAAATTATGTAAATGAAACGTTTTAAATAATTATATGGAGGAAGAAAATAAACAAGAAACAACAATACAATATTCCAATATTATAGAGTTCAACTTGATTTATGAAATGAAATGAAAGATTTTAATGATGTCCATGAGACCAATCAGTCTAAGGGACCAAGAGTCAAAACATCAAGACATTCTTAGGTTATTTTCGATATCAAATCTTCTACTGTGAAATTTGATCAATAAACCAGTTGTATTGTGAGGCATAGGCTCCTCAAAAAACTTACTTAGGTTGATTACTTTCAAATTGTTTTCATAATGACTCTGAATATTTGCATATGCAGTACATTCAATGATGAAATGTCATTCAATTTCAACCACCACTTTGCTACAGAAAATATAAGTCCTTTCTTCCCACTCTTCTTTAGGGACCATCCATCTACTAGTTTCGCACCTAAGATGACGTAACCCAGATCTCAATTCAGCCACTAAAATCTTAGCCTTGCCTATAAGGGCAGCCTGCATATAATCCTTTTCACCATGCTTCCACGTGGGATTGAATTCTTTGACATAATGTGTTTTTTTTTACCATTTTGATTTGTCCATATGACAATCTTGAATTTTTCTAACACAAATTTCTTTATTCCCTTTTTAATGTTAGTGGTTGAAATCAAATGGAGGGAGAATATTTTCATATCTCAATTAAGGACTAGCTCCCACAAGCTCATGTGTGAGACAAGCAGATGAAAAATAGTTAAAGAAGAGTAGGAAGAGAGAGCTTGTGTTTTTTGCACCATGGAAGCAATCAAAATGAAGAAGCATTTCATCCTTGAATGTCCAAGCTACATAGACATTATAGTCAAATATAAAGAAACATTAAGACTAGGAAAAATATTTTTATGAACATAGTGGTTGAAATCAAATGGAGGCAAAATAGTTTTATAGTTCAATTAAGGACTAGTTCCCACATGATTGTTGTCTTGAAATTTTACATCTTACGACAACACCCCCCATTGCACTCATATAAGCAATTAGAGGTGTTTTAAATACAAAGACGGTAATTTTTTTGCAGAATGGGACATCAACTCCATAGCCTAATGGACAAGGCTTGGGTAGAATAATGAAATCTAACTATCTTTCAGGTTTCCAAATAATGTGTTGAAGATATCTCGATAATTTATCTTTCAATGCAACAAGATTCTTGTCATCATGGAAAGCATACTATGATAGAGAGAAGAGAGAAGTCATGCATTCATTTGATCTTACCAGAGCAAAAATTTAAGATAAAATCAAACTTATCTAAAAGTTCTTGCTTTTTGTCCCAATGCGGAGACCAGATCTGAGAGATGAATTTTGACTATAAATACTTGGTATAAAAATTTCATCTTGAATTTCAAAAAATCAAGAGAGAGAATCATAATTGCAAGTTTCAAGTCATGCAAAAACATCAACGCACTTTTACAAGTCGTGCAAATTTGTTTTGTAAATTTCAAGCCGTGTAAAAATACCGATGCACTTTTACAAGTGCAAATTTGTTTTACAAATCCCAAGTTGTGCAAAATGCCCCAACACTTTTTCAAGTTATGCAATTTGAAAAAAAAATCCACTCGGTGCAATTTGTAAATTCTTTTTTTCACTCAGTACAATTTCTAAATTCAAATTTTCACTCAATGCAATCTGCAAATTTGTTTTGCATTTTTGCTTCTCGTGCAAATTGATTTTTTCATTTCCATGGTCGTTAATTTCAAATTTCATTTTTCCAAGCCATGCAAATTGAAATTAAATTTCCTTGAGTCGTGCAATTTTATTTTGCACTTCCCCAAATTCATGGTAAATGGAGAATGATGGTGGTTTCAAGAATAAATTCGTGGTATTTTGAAAATGAAGTGGTTTTATCAATAAAACCCATCGATTTGAGTGTTTAAAAGGTTGTTTTGGTCCCAAAACCCATGGTATTCGCTATAGAAGCATGGTATTCACTGGAAGTGTATAATTTTCGCTGGTAGAAGGCAATTTTAATGAAATAAAGTTGTTTTGCATGGGCATATCCAACATAAATTCAAGTGTTAGATGGATATATGTTTGCATGTGTTGAGTAGTATTTAGTGTTGGGTTTCTAGTTGTGGGTATAAGTTTCTAATCTAAAATTTTAGAGTCCAAATGCAAATGGTAGGGGTAAATTAAAATTTATTTTCCATTGCAAACACCCTCTTAGTGCTTGAATCATGTCAATGACTTGATAAGGTTAAAGATTGCTATGGCGGGCTTCACAAAAATATTAACCTGAATATTATGCTCTTATGAAGAAAACAAGTCTATGGTGAATAGAAAGGATGACTAAAAAATATCAGTGGTCATTGAAAATTCTCAGTCAAGTAAATTCAAGATGATTCAGACAAATGCCACTATAAAAGACAAGCATATGCAGGAAGAAATTCCCTGACAAGTGCAAAGCAATGACTTGAGATTATCTTCAGCGAAGGATAAAGTGAATGAATTCTTCATCAAGCTTCTGGGCTTTTCATGTTAATGTTTGATCTCATTTTGTAATTTTCAGTTACAAATTTTATGTAATTGCAACCTTGTAAATACAATTCATGCAAATGCACTATGTCACTTTGTAAGTCTTGAATTGTGTAATTTTGATTTACACATTTCAAGTGGTGTAAAAACACCAAAGCATTTTTGCATTGTTCAAGTGGTGCAATTTTATAATTTCACTTTTGCATCAATGCATCTTTATATCACTTAAATGATGTGATGTTGTAATTTCACATTTGCATGCAATGTAATTACACCAACTCACTTTTACAACACTTAAGTGGTGCATTTTTGTAAACTTACTTTTGCACCATCTATAATGCAAACAAAAAGTGGTTACGCACCGTAACCACCTTCTTGCACTATAAATATGAGTGTTATGCCCATTAAAAAAAATGGGACTTTTGGCAGTTTGACTCTGCAAAAACTTTTTGAATGATGAGATTGTATTTTCGACTCAATAAAGATTAGAACAGGGAGACTTTGCAGACTTTGTGCTCAAGATTTCTTCATGAGTTATAACTTTGAGTATGATTCATTTGTATTTGTATATTTACTTTCAAATTGTTTTCATAATCACTATCAAATTGTCAGAAAATAAGAATTTCACATTAAGTATTTCTTTTATAATCTTTTTGTGTTATTTCTATGAATGTGAAATCTCGGTGGGATTTAAACAATATTTTAATTATCTTTTACAAGTGAATATGAGATAGTTGTCTTTCATTCTGTTACCAATAGTAGATAATTATCTCAATGTATATTTTATACTCCTAAGAGTGCATTATGTCTTTACCACCCATCGAATCAGAGAGATTTCCATGAATACAGTGTTATTTCTTTCTTGAGCCATTTTGGTAAGTTTTCATATTTAGCTACCCAGAGTTGTTTTTCATTTTTCATGAGATTATCATGGTAGCTTTTGTATTTAACTAGCTATAATAATCTCATTCCTCCTTTCATTTCTCAGTTTCTGCCTCTTTTCTATCATTCCTCTCATTTCCTTTTTAATTCATTTTCGTGTTTTTTGGTTAAAAATGTGAAACCCCCAATAGAAAATATTTTTGTTGTAAATAGATTTGAATAGTTTTTCCTCTACTTTTACCTTTTTGGTTTTTAATAAAGGTAGCTCTGCCTAATAATAGGAGGGTGACTTTGTCCTTTCGTTGTTGACTAATGTAAGGACTTACTTCCCATGTTGTTGACTCGAAGTCATCAATTTATGCTCCTGACAATTTTTTGAGCCAACAAAGCTATGTGAGACAAGCAAATGAAATGTATTTAAGGAAGAGTGGAAAGAGAGAGTTTATTTTTTTTGCACCATGGAAGCAATAGAAATGAAGAAGCATTTCATCCTTGAATGTCCAAGCTACATAAACATTCAAGTCAAATATAAGGAAACATTAAGACTAGGTTCTGTGGTGGAGCAATTTGAAGAGGTTAGAATAGAAGGGTTGGAAGACTTGTTGACCCAAATCATTAAAAGAAAGAACAACCTTCTTAAAGATACTACATGTCCAATGAATCTTTGAGCGGTTGAAGCAATCGATGTTCTCATGGACTAATGGGTGTATGTGTGTGCAAGGTCAAGGTTCACAGGTGTGCAGAACCAGGGTGATTTGCAGGTGTGCAAGATCAGATAGGACAGCAACACAACAGGGAGCAGAATCAGGCAGGATCTACTTGGAGTACAGGTGTGTACTCGGATAGAGCAAAGAGGAAGGCAAGGGAGTTCCTTCAATAAGTAAGGTCTATTGAGGTGCAGGTTGTTGCAGGTTCAGGGGAGATCTACTTGGAGTACGTTGAGTACTTGTGGAGTGCGTGGAGCACTTGTGGTGTGCGTGGAGCACAGGTATAAGGTGAACACCAACTCAGAGTTTGAGTTGGGTGTTGGGACCTAAGAGAGAGCTTTGAGGAGAGAATTACTATTCACTTGAGGTGTGGGAAGCCTCTGAAGAGGTGGTGGAGAAGAAGTGGCATCTTCTTTATTGTATTCTTTTGTTCAAGAGTTTTAATACAAGTTGTGTATTGTCTCTCATATCATGTGTTATTTTTGAATTCTAGTTACTTGTGTATTCTGGTTATTTTTGCATATTAAGTTGCTTAGTAATCAATTGTGTGCTTCCGGTTATTTATTTCCAACACGTGGTATCAGAGCTAAGGTTGCAGGGAGTAGGTTTTGTGTTTGGTTACAGGTCACTCTCAGGTGTTTCTGATCGAGTGGGAGTAGAGCAATGGCAGATCAAAGTAAGCTAAGAATGGAGGAGTTGAAAAGCACAGGTGGTCACCAACGGTCATATGGAAAGAAAGAGCAGGTAAAAGAATATTGTTGGTTGGTAGCAGATCAGCATGACGGAACTGAAGATGCAGATGTTGCAGGTGTTGTTGCACAGGATGCTTTGGGAGGTTTCTTGGATAAATTTGAATCTTGAATAACAGATTCGGTTGCATCTTTCCATGCAGCCCCAGGTAGAGGAGCTGGTGAGCCTTGCCAAAGAATTGGCAAAGGGGAAGTGAAGCTGAAATTGCAGGCGGCCAACACATGGGTGTTGAAGGAGGTCATGCAGGTCCCAGGTTTGGAGATATGGCTAATTTCTTCAGAAAGGTTGGGTGATGAGAGATGCACGAGAGCTCTCACAGCAGATGCACTTGAATTAGCTGGTGGTAAGAAAACAGGTACTCTTTATCTACTTGTTTATATTACTGATTCTTATTTTGTTGCGAAGACGTGGCTTCGTAGGCTTGGTCACATGAGCAGGAAGGAGATGCATGTTCTTAAGCAGAAGACAGATATATTTGACAGGCTTAAGAACTGGAAAGCCTTGGTGTACTTGGAGGAGATGGCAGACAGAGACCAGTGGATGGGGCTGGATACTTCTGAGCAGGGCAGTTTGGACATGGGGATTGATTCAAAGGAGCTCGCGGGTAAAAATTCGTCACTCACAGGAAACACAGGTACCGGCGTCGGCAGGAAAATCGACGTCGGCAGAAGGTAAGACCGACGTCAGTCACGAGGACCGACGTCGGCATAAGGAGACACCGACGTCGGCAGGGTTGGTAGTCAGGACAGGCGCAGGAACCGACGTCGATCAGATGCAGATTGTGGGGTGACCGAGGTCGGTCGCTGTAACGGATTTTGGGTGGACAGCACGCTGTCAAGGAGTCTCAAACACCTATATGGAGGACTGAAGACGTAAGTAAGCCTCAAATTCGTTGTTCCTCTTCTTTATACATGTTGCTGATTATAGAGCAGAAAGGATCCAGGAAACAGTGGGAGCATGGCATGGAGAGATTGCAGAACCAAGCAGAGATTTGGTAGGGTTGCCAGCGGGAAGAAAGCACAGAGACGAATGGATACCTTAGTTGAAGAATAGAGAGAACGAATACATGAGACGGAAGACCAGGTTATACGGTCTTGAGGAAACTGCAAGACAGTGGTACAGGTTTTGACAGGTGGAGGACGAAGCATGGCTTTAGTCAATATCAGGTAACTACTGTGATTTGCCTTACCAGGTGGATGATGAGTCATGACATCATTTTGTTGCTGTATGTGGATGGTATGTTTGATAGCAGGATTGTACATACAGGGTTTTGCTGAGCTAAGGGTAAGATTAGTTCAGTGTTTTGCTATGAAGAATTTGGAGCAGCGAAATTCTTTGGCATGGGAGACATGGAGATCACAGGTTGATTTTGTCTCCAGTGGGAGCTGATGTGAATCAGGTGTTGGCGAGGTTCAGGATGCAGAGCTGGAGCACACTAAGGGCTAGACAGGTACAGTGTCCGAAATCACATGAGGTCTGGTATAGACCTGAGTATTCCCATGCAGTGGGAGCTGTCAGAGAGTTAGGAGCCAATTTGGGGAAGTGGGTTCTCAGGTATTTGAGAGGGACCAGCAGCAGGGATTCATGCTATTCAGGGTCAGGACTTCACTACATGGATTTGTAGATGCGGATGCGGCAGGGTACTCGAATGACAGGAGGTACATCACAGGTTGTGTGGTGGATTGTCTTCAGGATTGATCTTGAAGAGGGATACAAAGCAGGGAACAGATTAGACGGGGTACAGGTACAGGTACAGTGCAGCTGTTTATCTCCAAGTGGGAGATTGTTAGGTTGTGGAGCTAAAAGCTTCACTGATGCAGACATGGAGGAGGTTGCAGATGAGTTGCGGAGTGTCACAGACACCGGCGTTGGTCTGGCCAATCAACGTCGGCAGGATTAAACAAGAAGGCAACCGATGTCGGTCAGAGATTGACCGGCGTCGGTGACCCCCAGGCGGACAGGGACCGACGTCGGTCGCCTGTGTGGTTCAACTGCGAGTTTATTACGGGCAGTCAGTTGACGAACCAAGTGTTTGCATGATGAGAGCTAATTTTAGACTGAGAGCTGCGGATCTAATTATTGTAATTAGATGTCTAATTATTGTTTGGATGAGATCTATATAATAGACTCATGGTTGTATTGAAAACTAGTGCTAGGGAGTAAGAGATCAAACAGCTCCTTCAGAGAGAGGTAGAGCAATGGTGCGTTCCTCCTAGTGCCACAGTACCAGGTGTGTGGGTGCTGGATTGGAGAATCAGCAGGGTTCTTCATGTATGTATGATCTTGGTCATCAGGTGAGCATGGCCTTTATAGGAGATCTGCATGGTAAGTAAGATCGTTGATTTGCAAGTGTATGTGTGTGCAAAGTCAAGGTTCACAGGTGTGTAGAACCAGGGTGATTTGCAGGTGTGCAAGATCAGATAGGACAGCAACACAACAGAGAGCAAAATCAGGCAGGATCTACTTGGAGTACAGGTGTGTACTCGGATAGAGCAAAGAGGAAGGCAAGGGAGTTCCTTCCATAAGTAAGGTCTATTGAGGTGCAAGTTGTTGCAGGTTCAGGGGAGATCTACTTGGAGTATGTTGAGTACTTGTGGAGTGCGTGGAGCACTTGTGGTGTGCGTGGAGCACGGGTATAAGGTGAACACCAACTCAGAGTTTGAGTTGGGTGTTGGGACCTAAGAGAGAGCTTTGAGGAGAGAATTACTATTCACTTGAGGTGTGGGAAGCCTCTGAAGAGGTGGTGGAGAAGAAGTGGCATCTTCTTTATTGTATTCTTTTGTTCAAGAGTTTTAATACAAGTTGTGTATTGTCTCTCATATCATGTGTTATTTCTGAATTTTAGTTACTTGTGTATTCTGGTTATTTCCGCATATTAAGTTGCTTAGTAATCAATTGTGTGCTTCCGGTTATTTATTCCCAACTAAAATGTTATAACGAATATGATTTTTTATGTTCATTGTTATTAATGGGCACAAGGAAAAAGAATATAGATGCAAGAGCATCAAAGGGTTCAGGGAATCTTGCATCAACGAAAAATAGAGTGGTGTGTTAGCTTAGATTTTTGTTTAGTGATCTTGTTTGTGTGAGTTTGTTAACCTCTTAGAATGATGTAAAAATAGTCCTTTGTCACTAGAAAAGTGCAAAGATATTTTGTTTGTTTTTAACAATTCACGTACATTGTTAAGCCACAGACATTAATCAGATTGGTTCTTCACTTACAAGAGAATTGGATGAAAAAATTTGGTGAGGTCATATTCTCTGATAAGCACAAGCTATATGTAAATTTCAGCTAATTTGGAGATACATTGGTAATATACCATCTGTCTATGTCAATCTGCGTCATTTGTCTAGTCTACAACACTTGGAAAGATGTTTATTTCCTTGTTGTGAGATTTTGATTGCCAAATTTGATGAGCTGATAGAAAACATAGTGTATACTATGTGTTTCAAATTTCAAGTCAATTTTATAAATGGTAGTAAAGTATTCTCTGTTTTTGTTAGTCTACATCATTTGTCTAGTCTGCGACACTTGGCAATATGGTTTTTTACCTAAGGTGAAAATTGAATTGTCAAATTTTATGAGCTAAAAGGATATATAGTGTCCAAGTTATGTTTCAAATTTTAGATCAATTGGATAAATAGCGGTAAAATTATGATAGTTTTGGTAACTGTCATTCGACTAAAAAATGTCACTGAGCACCCAAAAATCTACAGTTTAATTCTTTACCGTAGTAGCACCTAAGAAGATAATATTTTTGAAGGTGTTTGTTGTTTTATTGTTAATCATACATGTCAGGTTTCACATTGTGAAATGGTACAACGAGAATGTTTGATAGTTATGAACAACTATCTCTACTTTGTGACATGTGGAAGGAGTCATTATTTACAACTTGGCATTTAATTGCGAAAACTAAAAGATGCCAACTATTGTATGTTATGTTGAGGCCAGGGAATTTGAAGAGACACCCCATGAAGTTTAAGATGTCAAAAGGAGATACCATATTTAGAAAGAAGGGAGCTTTGGAGAGAGGGACGAACTAGAAAGGAACATAACTCTACACGAGCATAACATATTATTGTATCCATTTAGGAAGAACTGTATGAGAATATAGAACTCTTTCATGTAATTTAATAAGCATATAGATGCAAGTGTTTGCGAGTGTGAGTGAGTATGTTTTCATTGTAATGTTTTGAATATGAATGAAATAAAGATGTGTAAAGTGTGTCAAGTTTGATTGTGTTGAAAGTGTGTCCATGATTGAATATCTGACCCAAACAACACAAAAATAAAGACATTCCTTAAGTGGATCTCTTCTCTCGTGCTTGCATTAATTTGGTATCAGAGCAACACAAAGGTGAAGGTAGTCCTTAAGAGAGGATCCACTTAAGGATTGCATTTATCTCTGTATTGCTCAAATTGGACACTCAGTCATCAATTGATGCAAACACAAGAGAGGAGATCCACTTAATGATTGTTTTTATTTTTGTGTTGCTCGGGTTGGTCACTCAGTTATGGACATACTTTTAGCACATACTTAAACTTGACACACTTAACACATCTTCATTTTATTCATATTCAAAACATCATGACGAAAACACATTCACACTCTCGAATACTTGTCTCTACATGCTTATTAACTTTCATAAAAGTTATAGACTCTCATGCAGTTCTGTTGAACAAATACAACTCTATATTCTGCTCTTAAAGAGTTTTGCTCTTTACCAACCCATCCCTCTCTCCAAAACTCCCTTATTTAAATCTCATATCCCCTTTTGACATCCCAAGCTTCATGGGGTGTCTCTTAAACTTCCTTGACCTCAACATAATGTTTAATAGTTTAACATCTTTTAATATTTGTGATTAGACGTCAAACTATCATTGACTTTTTGCACACGTCACAAAGCCGAGACAGTCATTCGTAATTGTCAAACATTACCATTGCATGTTTCACAATGTGAAACTTGGATGTAGGAAGAATAGTAAAACACCAAGCACCTCTAAAAATTTTAGCTTCCTAGGTGCTATTTTGGTAAAGAACTAAATTGTTGACTCCCAAGTGCTCAAGTGATATTTTTAAGCCAAACGATAGTTACCAAAACTATCATAATTTTATTGTTATTTATCTAAAATTTAAAACATGGTTTGTACAATACATTTTCTATCAGCACACTAAATTTGGCACTGCAATTCTCACCACAGATAAATAATCATATTGTCAAGTGTCGCAGACTAGACAAATGACGTAGATTGACAAAAACAAACAGTATTGTATTGTTATTCATCCAATTGATCTGAATTTGAAACACATATACACTACATTATATATAACTTGCCAAACTTGACAATCTAATTCCCACCACAATGAAAGAAACATCTTGTCAAGTGTCATAAACTAGATAGATGACGCAAATTGATAGAGACAAATGGTACACTACTGTTGTAACTTCAAATTCATTGAAATTTATCATAGTATTTGTCAAGTACTATGACCTTACCAAATTTTATCATCCAATTCTCACCGTAGGGGAAGAACCAATCTAACAAATGTATGTGACTTAACAATCCACAAGGACTAACAAACACAGAGAAAATATCCATGCACTTTTCTCGAGGCAAATAAATACTTTTGCAACATCATTTTAAAAGGTTAACAAGCTTACACCAACAATGACACAAAATAAAAACCTAAGCTAACACACACCACTCTATTTTTAGTCGATACAAAATTGTATGAACACTAGGATGCTCATGCATCAAACATCTGAGATTTATAAAATGTAAGCCCCTACTCATAATTGGAATAAATGACAAACCCACTCTTTCTACAATTTCGTGTGCACAAAATGACCCATCAATTTCAAAACTATATGTTCTCATCCCCTCACCTTTTTTTCCCTTTTCCTTGTCTCCTCACTTGGAGATCTCTCCAATAGACAGTTACAACTCCACATAATCTCTTGCAAGCAATCTTTACCCTCATGGAGTCTTCAATTTTATCATCTCCAAAATAAAAGTATAGTTCTACTATCCATTTCATGAGCTTAGAAGGGCTCTCTTTACCACATAACAAATCAATCTCATAAATAGACTTACCTTTTTCCTTCACAATGATTTTTGTTGGTCTCTTTATTTTCCAACGGGTCCTTTCTCCAAGGCATCTAACATTGATTGTAAAGACAACCCCTCCCCCATCATCATCTCTTCTTCATCCTCTTCACTCACAACTGCAATATCTCCACTTTGTGCAATCTCCATCATTTCCAATCTTGCTTAGAATTCCTTAAACATCTATGTCGCGTCGTCCACCTCTCGTGTTTTTCCTCCTTTGCGTGTCATCTTTCCTCTCAACAAGCAAGCTTCTCTTTCATAACTTGTAACAGACTCAAAATAGAGCCTCTTAAACTTCCTCTCAACTTGTAAGATTTATCTCACACCTGCAAAAAACTCATCCTCACTACTATGCAAGTTTCTCTTTCACAAATGGCAATTCACTCAACAGACTTTTATTGCATACCCTACAACTGACTCATACAAGAGCCTTACACATTTAACCCACAAGGAAAAAAACCTTGATTTGATACCAAATTGATGCAAGCACAAGAAAGGGGTTCCACTTAAGGACTATTATTATCTCTGTGTTGTTCGTGTCAGACACTCACTCATGAACACACTTTTAGAACATACTTAGACTTGACGCACTTAATACATCTTCATTTCATTCATATTCAAGACATTACAATGGAAACACATACTCTCAAACACTTGCCTTTACAGGCTTATTAAATTACATGAAAGAGTTAGAGACTCTCATACAGTTCTTTTTGAATTGATAAAACTCCTTGTTCTGCTCTTAGAGAGTTTTGCTTCTTCTCAACTCATCCCTCTCCAAAACTCTCGTCTTTCTAAATCTTGTATCCCCTTTTGACATCCCAAGCTTTATGGGGTGTCTCTTCAACTTCCCTAACCTCAATATAACGTATAATACTTTGGCATCTTTCATTTTTTGCAATTAAATGTCAAACTCTCAATAATGACTCTTTCCACGTGTTACAAAACAAAGACAATCATTTGTAACTGTCAAACATTACCGTTATACAATCTCACAATGTGAAACTTAGCATCTAAGAATAATAAAACACCAATTACCTCCAAAAAACTTAACCTCCCGAATACAAACGTGGTACAAAACCAAATTGTTGACTCCCAAGTGTTCAAGTGGTATTTTTTAACTAAACAATAGTTACCAAAAACTATCATAACTTTATCACTATTTATTCAGTTGATCTAAAATTTGAAACACGACTTGTACATTACATTTTCTATCAACTCACCAAATTCTGCAATTCAATTCTAATTACATGTAAAGAACAATCTTGTCAAGTGTCGTACACTGGACAGATGACACAACCTGAGAGAAATAGACGGTATTTTACCATTATTTATCCAATTGATCTAAAATTTGAAACACAAGTTGTACATTACATTTTCTATCAACTCGTCAAATTTGGCAATCCAATTCTCGCTAAAGTAAAGAAACATCTTGCCAAGTAGTACAGACTAGATAGATGACGTGAACTGACAAAAATGAATGGTACATTATTGTTATTACTCAAAATTAGCTAAAATTTACCACATAGCTTGTACTTGCCAGGGATTATGATCTCGTCAAAATTTATCATCTAATTCTCATCACAAGTGAAGAACCAATCTAACCAATGTTTGTGAATTAACAATCCACGCAAACTTACAAATGCAAACAAAAGATCTCTGCACTTTTCTTGCGGCAAATGAATATTTTTACATCATTCTAAAAAATTAACTCACATCAACAAAGCCACAAAAACAAAACCCTGTACTATCACACATCACTTTGTTTTTTGTTGATGCAAGATTACACGAACCCTTGGATGCTCTTGCATCAAATACATTTTGTTTCATCCAAGTCAGTGGACAAAAGAAGATCAAATCCATGCATGCCATTAAATGGGAACACACTAATCACATAACGATTACCGTTATAATATCTAAACTCTATAAAAGGACAAATTATCTCACATGCTCTTATCATATCTTCTATTACCCTAATTAATCTTTTTGTTTGACTATCCATCTTTGTATGATTCCCATTGTGAAAATTCATCTGAATTTATGATGCTTTTAATAAGGACTAATTGCTTCTTTTAAACTTGGAATTTATCTCATGTATGCAATATCATTTGATAAACCATATTATGAAACATGTTAATTGATTGGATTTATGATTTAGGATGTCTTTCTACATTGTCATTTTGGTAGGAATGAACTTGCCATCTTTGTTAGCATTATAATTGCCTTCTCAAGTCTCAAAAGTGTCTAGGACATCCTGTACTAATAAAAAATAGAAGGGTCGCACCCCCACATAACTATGAATGTATCTAGTTCTACTCTAGTGTATCATCGTATCATGTACTTTTCTCGTAGATTGTAATATTGTTGATATATCTTGATTGAATATTCTAATTTCTTTATCATTTACGAATATGGTACTTTACTCTTTAAAATTAAAATTTAAAATCTAATAATTAATGATATTGATCAATCACAATATTTAAATTTACATTTATTATTTTAATATTTTTAATTTCAGCTAATTTTATCTTTTTAAGTTATTTTTTAAATTTATTTATATATTTTAAATATTTATATATTATCTTAATTACCCTTCCACTGCCAACCCAAAATTTTGGAAATTTTTTGACGTCCCACCTAACAATGAATACTAAAATATTCAATCATTTAAGTCCAAACATGCAAAATCCTAATCCTAAAGACAATTATCAATCTTGCCCATAACAATCTCGTGTCAAAAATATAAATCAACAGAAATTTTAGTTCGCCTATACTTTTATATTGCAATAGGCATTACAAGATATTTTTTAAACAGAATGTGCCATCCTGCAATGTGTTTATTTCAAATTCTTTAATTACATGAACAATCCAAAGAGTAAATAAAAATGAGCATATCTTGCAATCTTATGAGAAAGACAGTCAAATATTTCCAATGAAGTGCAAACAGAGAAAAACAGCACATCCAAGAAAATGTTTAAATGTATACGACAAATGAATGCTACAAGAATTTCACAAATTTTCTAGCAGTAAAAGCCGAAGCATTTGCAATAGTGATATAAGGAACAAGAACTGCACTTTTGTGTTACTGTGACTTTGAAATGTTACACACGTGAAAGCTCCAAGAGTGTCACTTTGTAATCCAGAGATCGGGCCAGCTATCGTCATACCCCGGTGGCAATTAAACTTGCTGCAACATATTTTTCCCACTTAACGTCTTTTCTAAAATACAAAAACAAACCATCACTGAATAAATAGATAGCAGTACTTTTCTTCCAAATTCGTTTGCACATAGGGATATACAGCTTTTGAGAAATTTCATCAACATCAAACTAATTTAAAAAAAAAAGATCTTGCCATTCCAAGCTAATTAAATCCATCAATCCCGTAATTGTCCTTGAGAAAGTAGCAGTTTTCCATAAAATGTCATCTCCTCTTACGTTTTGGCTTAGGCTGCTACAATGATAAAATACAATATCAGCGGTCAACATAAATTAAAAACTGAAAAGATAAAAAACTGAAGACACATTTTAAGAATGGAATATCTAGAGAGAATTTCACAAAGGTATGGATGTGACTTGGCATCTCGTCAAGAATGAAATTAGTTACTCGCCTAATGCATAAATTTTGGTTTTTTAAATCTAGATTTGAATGGACCGGGTTTATTTTCAATGATAAATTTAGCCTTGAGAACTTAATAGTGTATTTCAAAGATATTTCAATTGCAATTGTCAACAGATCTTTAGATTCTATAGGCTACAAATTTAGAAGAAAAATATCTCTAGCATAGAGAAAGCAACAAATAAAAGTGCATTCGCAAAATGTCACCAAAACTAGTAATTAAAAACTGAACCAATTTAACTAAAACAACGATTAATATGTAAATTTGAATCAGAAAATTCAAAGCATTTCTTCTGAATCTATCAATCTCAATTATTTCGACACGAAGGCTAAAGCATGATTTTAATGGGATAATTTCACTTCCCATCCATACAGTATGAAAAAGTGAACTCACAACTGCCATAGAAATGCAACTCTAGAATGTATCAAAACAACAACAATTTCCTCGCAATACAAATGCCTCACAAATTTTCATAAAAACAACAATTTCATGTCCAAAAGGACATGGCCTAGCAGTAAGATACAGCAATTGCCATGAACCTGTGATCTGGGTTCACATTGATGTTGGGATTACTGCCAATGTTAATGTGACCCGTGCTCATATGGGGCCAAAAGCAAACAATGATGATACGAGTCCCAAATGAGTTTCAGCAGAAGTGATAGCCATCAGTTGTGGCATCTAAGCGGAAACTCAGGTTCTATGTTTAATAGTGTACCACATGTCCATGATGATACGATTAATATTGTGGGTAGCATTTCCCGCTTGGCCTAGCAAAAAAACACCGTGTCATATATCTAATTAAGCGCTAGTAGTTATCAAAGGATTCTATGAACAGATTGACTTACCACTCATACGGACACAACCTATCATGTGTCCCTTGATCTATGGAAAACCGACAGAGATATTCTAGGTGGTAGAGTAGGTTCTTCTGCGAGTAGAAATCATGAACCCAGCATTCAAGGCCTAACATGTCTCAAAATATTGAATATGCTTCTTACAATTGTGACCTGGTTAAATTCTCTTGTCCATAAAAATCAGGGAGAATGAGTAGCGTTGTGACTGGAGGTATACTTGGACATTCAACAACTATATTGTTGCTTCCTCGTTTAGGCTTGATGTTCAAATGAAGCTGCAGATGTTTTGACCATTTTTTTATGACACATTCTACGAATTTTGTGTTTGAAATAACCAAATAGGCTAGGATCAGCATGAATGATTGTTTCCTTTTCCAAAATGTAATGTTCCTAATGCCTCCATGCCTGGACTATGGAATATAGCTCTACCCCAAAAGTTGGGTATAATCAATTGCATGAATGTCTCTCTGTGATAGGCGACACGATACCCATGCTGACTGAGGACAGTAAGGAGTGCATACTCTGAGGTATCAGTCACCATCTCAAAGGGTTGTTGCAAGTCACATTAAACAAAGCCAAACACTTCATCTCTTCAAATGCATTTTGATCTATGTTTAGCCAATTGAATGTGAGAAAACCCCAATACAAATGTGCTGTAAAAATTGGCTAGGACCAGAAAGTTACAGAGCACTCTCCAGGTCCTAGGAATTGGCTATTCTCAGATCAACCAAATCTTTGTTGGACCAAAATGAACTCTTTTATCAACAATATATCCAAAATTCTGAATATGTTTCATGGTAAAGGAACACTGCTCCAAATTGACAAAGGAAGTTGATCCAAAAGGTTGCGTCTCAAGAGACCAAATTATTTCCTGAAACTGATCTATTTTGGCAGAACATAGAAAGATGAGAAAAGATAACCATGATACCACTAATCTAGTCCCCTTGAAAAATCTGAGGGACAACCCAATAAATTGTAGGAATCTAATTCGTTAAAGGACAGAAGAATGTTGTACTGCTATTTATGAACACCAATCAAAGTGCATAGAAAAAGAGAACAAAACCATAAATTCATTCGCATAAAGATATTGAGATAATTGAACCTTGAGAACACAAGGCAATAACAATTGTGACTAAAAATCCATTCCCTAAAGGTCTAAACAACATTCAAGAATATATGTGAAAACTGGAAAAAGATGTACAACGCAAACTCCTAGACTAAGAACCAAACCCCTTGGGGCTTATATGTTACATTATTATACAACTCTATCTGTCGAAGGAGATGAAAATCCATTGGGGAAGATGTGACTGCTCATCTTCCACCATTACAAATTCTTGGTGCCATCCTTAGGCGCTTGCACTTATGGGATACCAATACTAGAATCTTTGTGATTTAAGACGCTGCTTGGATCAACGCTAGTCCAATAATTATAAATCTTTGGATTATAGAAAGTACAAACAGACCTATTGCCTTAGAATTGATTACAACTATTCCCATTATTTTCTTCATAAATGAGGTTGGTTTGGGAAACCAGCAAACAGTAATATGTTGATTTCCTTAATTCAAAAGGCTCTAAATGCATGCAAAAGAAATAGACCTAAGAGTGGAAGTGCAAGTAGTTTTTTGACGAATTCATGGTATGATGAAGAGTGCAAGGCAGCAAAGAAAACTTTGAGAAGGCTTGGAATGACCAAAGAAAACAAAATGGCTTATAAAAGAATCATTCGGTCCAAAAAAGAAGTCTACATGAATACAAGGAAAAAAGAGATAATTTCCCTTGGTAAGCATAATTCCAAAGGTTTTTGGAGGGAACTACAGCAAAAAAGAAAACAAACAGAAAACAATTTTACAGATACCCAATAGTTAGAGTACGCAAAGCTAAATAAAAGAGTTCAAAATAAAGATAACCCTCCTGTAATCAAAACAACTAAGCTTTTTTCTACGAAGGATATCACTCAAGGCATAAAGAAACTGGTAGGGGGTAAGGCAATAGACATAGATGGGTTGCAAGCTGAATATTTAAAGTGGGGCTTATAACCCTCAAAAGACATCAAAAGCATATTGAATGGCATCCTTCAAGAAGGATTTCCGGCAGCTTGGACAACTAGTGTCATTATCCCTCTCTATAAAAGTGGGGATATCAATAATCCGTTTAACGACCGAACTATCATGGTGAATCCCCTCCTTGAAAATCTATTTGGTAACATGATAGAGCGCAAAATTAGCAGTTGGGCAAAAAAAGAGGGTAAAAGAGCAAAAAGTCAAGCAGGGTTTATGCTGAAACATTCCACTATTGACCATTGCATCACTCTTAGACATTTGATTGAAAAAGTATGGGATACTCAGAGAGAAGAAGTTTTTTGTTGTTTTGTTGACTTTTAAAAAGCACTTGACATGCTCCATAGAAGTAAACTTTGAAATTGAATGGAAGAGCTTAGAGTTCCAGTTGAATATAAAGCAGTAATGCATAGACTCTATGAACAAGTAAGGGCCAAAATCAGAACAAGTGAAGGCATGTCAGAATGTTTTCGTAGCGACATTGCAGTCAAACAAGGATGTCCTCTATCTCCCACCTTATTTGGGCTATACATTGATGAACTAGAGGAGCGGATAGATAATGCTAGTGAAGGGGGGCATCCACCTAGCTAATTATGTTGTAAAGTTACTTTTATATGTAAATGATCTTATTCTAATTGCAAAAATGGCCCATAGTTTGAGAGAACATTTAAAAGCTCTAGAGCACTTCTATCAAAAGGTGGGAATGCAAGTGACTACAAAAGTCATGATTTTTCTCCACGGAGAGAAAAGAAACAAATTGAGTTCCTTTTCAAAGGAAGCCCGCTGGAAGTAGTGGAAGAAGACAAATATCTCGGGCTTGACTTTCACAACAAATTTAGTTGGGAGACCTGCAGGGCAAAAAAATATCAAGGGAGGTGGAAGGCCTTATACTCACAGCAAAACAGATGCAGGAATGCAGAATTATGGGATTGATAAACCAAGAGAATCTTGTTCGGTCTGCTTGTCACACCAATGGTCCTATATGAATGCAAAGTTTGGAGCAGCAATGTTTCTAACCTAAATTGGAGATAGATAGAGAGAATTCAAAAGCATTTAATCACAAGCAGCCTCAAAGTCAAAGCCTCAATTCCATGTGAGATTATATTAACCGAAACAAGTATTTTTGTTGGAAGCATCGGCAATGACTCGAACATTAAGTTATTTTAAAAAGATGCAAGGTATGGAGAATCATCAATGGCTCAAAATGGTAATAGAAGCAAAGCTAAGAAGAAAAAAAAACACGTGGATGAAATAAAACAACAAATGGATGAGTAAATGGAACATCAACAAGCAAGAATGCCCAAACACCGACAAGGAAATAAAAAAGTATGTGAGAGAAATTCAAGACAACCATGTAGACAAAGCAATTGGGACGGAAGAAAGCATACTACATCAATAAGTTTAACCCCACATAGAAGATGAAGAAAAGACATACATAGAGGCAGAAATCAAATGGAAAGCAAAGATGTTGATTGCATAGTTTAGGACTAGCTCACATCATCTTATGTGTGAAATCGGTGTTGGAATATTGACATTGATGTCAAAGGAATTGTAATGGATATGAACGAAAATGTCAAACGGAATAGTTGCCAGAAGTGAACAGAATTGATTGCCGGAAGTGAACGAAACTGTTGCCGAAAGTGAACAGAAGTGAACGGAATTGTTGCCAGAAGTGAACGGAAATGTCAACAAAAGTGAATGGAAATGTTGACGAAAGTGAACGGAATTGTCGATCTTGGCCGACCTATTGGGAGGAGTTGTGACTGTTCAAATGGACCTTTTCACTTGAAGAGTCATGACCTTAATTTGTGGTTTTCCGTGGGTTATAAATAAGTGCATAACGAATGGCAAAATTTGTAGATTCGAAAGTGGAAGATATAAAAGAAGAGCAGAATTTTTAAAGACAATTTTTTGTGAGAATATTAAAAAGAAAAAACCAGCAAGTATAAAGAAGAGTATAACAACGAAAACACTCAAGTGTAGATCGAATCAAAAGGAGATAAAGCAAGTGTTCTATCATCGTTGTTTTGACAACAAATATGAGACAGAAGAGTGATTTTTTTCTAAGAAGGTTGGTGCCTTCGTTTTGAAGAGATTGGTGTCTCTTGCTGAGTGGGTGCTCAGTGAAAGAGGTTGGTGTTCCTATAGGTTGGTGCATGCAAAATTGTTTTTGGGGTTGGTCTTCCAGTAGGTTGGTGCCTACAAATATTTATATTGAAAAAGTATTCTTCATGGTTTTCTCCCGAAAGGGTTTCCACGTATATCTGGTGTCACTTTGCATTGTATTATCTTGTGTTGTGATTTGATTGCTTTGAATATCTTAATTGGAATAAGAATACTGATTCACCCTCCCTCTCAGTATTAACCTGTGCTCAATAATCAGTAGGTGGATAGTACCCAAGGAAGAATGGGAAACGAGAACATGTCTATTTTGTGACAAGGGAGTAGTGGAGACAGTATGGCACTTCATTATGGAGTGTGCAACCTATAATGACATTTGTATCAAGTACAAAAATAGTTTGAGGGTTGACAACTTAACTGACTTGTTTGAAGAGGAAAGGTTAAATAGAACAACAAGTTTTTTAGTCAAGATCCATAGTAGAAGAGTTAGCATCGAGAAGGGATTAAAATTTTTGCAATATTAGCAGGGCAGCCCTTGTGTCAAGAGGTGGTGTTAACAAAGAACAATTTTGGTGCATCTCTTGATCCCATAAACTGCTTGGTCTCGTGAACGTTATTAAAATATTTCATTCATTCATTCATTCCCAAATGCTTCTTGGTTTCCTTGTACCTAAGCTTGTTTTGATTCTGGCACTTGGATGTCACTTAATTTTTCATGTCATACTTCTTAAATCTTGAAAGCACTCCAACAAGAAAATGGACAAGTGATGAACATGTACACATTTGGAACAAAAATGCACTTGACTATTTGCAATTCAGTATTAGACTTGTCCATCGAGGGAGAGCCTTCGATTATGCTTCATATTCTTCGCATTCACCAATTGAATGTCTTTAGTCAACTGCTTACTCGCAATCTCTTTCTCTACACTTTCTTCTTCAAAGAGGGTTGCTTCTTTGTGTCACATTGGCTGCCAACACTATTTAGTATTCCAAGACAAGTTTGTTTCTTCAATACATCGGCATCAATATCAATTGGCTTCCTCCATTCATATTCTACTTGATTTCCCCGTCAACTTATTTCCTCAAAACTATTAATATTCCATGGCCAGTTTTCTCCTTTAATATATCAGCATCAATATCAATTGGCTTCCTCCACTCAGATTCTACTTGGATGCCCCCCTCGACTTATTTCCTCAGAGGGGATCAATAGTGTTGTTAGAGATGATATATACCAAATATACATTTGGGTCACTTGGGCCTTGATTCATAGATAGCCTGACTAGACCAATGTCTAATTCATTACCACAAATTAATCTGTCTTATGACTGATTTATGTGATTATGTGCAGATTCAGTACTATGCCTATGCACATTCATTCATAGAGTTTCCCATATAGCAAGAATTACATGAATAAATGAGAATTGAACATAGAAACATGTAACAACACACACAGGAGTAAGTGTGGGGAAATTCCAACAAATGGGGTTGTGCTTCCAGTCCACTATCACCAAATGAATGCAGCATTACAACCTCACAGGCGTATGGCATATAACCAATAACCTATCTTACTTTTTCTGCATACCCTAATCTCCGTTTTCTGATACCTTCCCTTCACCTATGCTTTGCAAGCATCAACCCAAACTCTAGATGACCATTCAACTGCCCTATAAGACTTTTAACCGAATCAAATGCAAAACCAACTCAACAGCCAGCGTACCTATGGTTGTATCTTCCATGTAAATGTTTTTGTCAACTTCCATGGCCTAAGGCTCGCAACTACCAATATTGTATTTGCCATCTCAAAGGTAGCCCAACAACAATCTATGGCTAGCACCCTTAAGGATAGCAGAACTGTCTCATTAAAAATTAGTTACTCGTTGTGCAATTTTTGAGCGACAAGCTTAAAACATGAGGAGCTAACGGGGATTCGTCTACAATATACACCTAAGTATTAGGTGCATGTAACAAACTAAGAGAGAGAAAGCAAGGGGTGATCCTTGAGAAGTTTGACTTCTCAAAGACTACTTGGTGTCTAGACAATTTCTCGGCTCAGTCATCAATAACACCTCCTTATTATTGCCATCTCTCTTGGCCCCTTCATCTTCATTACCATCATTGAATACATCAATGGTGTCATCTTTGTCACCAAACTACTACACATAAATCTGATTTTCTTCAACCTTGAATAAGAGGTGCTAATGATCTCCTCTTGCTTGTCCTCATCGCCATCTTTCTTTTCTATTCTACGTTACCGGATACGCTCCCCCACCTGGTCTGATATGGATGCAATACGTATCTGATACAGATACAGGCTGGATACATGGGGGATAAGGGCAGGATATGTCCTGCCCCTTGCGGATATGCCCGGATACATTTTGGGACGTATCCGTCTCGTCTTGACGCATGCTGCCCGCATCCCCTACATATCCAGAAGAAAAAACCTTTTTTTTTCAATTTCGCTTGATAAAAAGTCAAACACAGACTTCAAAAAACAATTAAAAACAAAATAAAGTATGTAAACCTCTCTGCAGTTTCAATGGCTGGCTGTGTTTTCAAAATGTGAGCCTCAGTCGATTCATCTGTATCTTCTTTATTAGAGCTGTATACAACAGCTATGAAGGTTGCCAGAGCAAGTCAGGAAGAGTTCCAGTTATTAGATCATGTTTCAGCCTTGTCAAAATAAAGGAAATAAATTGTAACATGATCAAGATGAGGGAGAGGTTAAAATCAATAATGTATTTTTTTGCTTATCCTTTGTCCCAAAAATATGGTTCTCCAGGACTCTTTTTGTGCAGTACATATGGTAAGATCATTTGCACATGTATAATACGAAAGCTCTACTCATGAATAAGCTCAAAGAAGTGAACAGGCCATAGTCTTAAGTTGATTTAACACCAGGTCATCTCATTGTAATCTTCACCAAACCGCAAACTGCATTTTCTTTTGTCTTTATTTTCGTCCATACCTTGTAACATTTGCACTATGTACTTGTAATAAGGCCAATCTAAGTTTGACAATTGAATATTATGATATTTGGCATTGAATTATTAGTATGTTTTGTGGTTATTTAACTTATTTTGTTTCCTCTATGCATATTATGTGGTTAATTTTGTTTATATGGCTATATATTTTTTATTTTTTATATATATTTTTGTGCATTCATATCCAAAACGTATCCAAGCCCCAAAAAAAAATCCCCGTATCCACGTATCCAATTCTCATACCCGTATTCGTATCGATAACGTAGTCTCTATTTGAGCTTAGGCTCCCCATCCTTGGTCTTCATCTCAATAGCCTGCTACATAGAAGGTGTAGAATCCTTTGGCTCCTTTGAATTCACCCTTTGCCGCATTGGATTTAAAGGATTGACATTGTGAAACTTCTACTTCAAATGATGCCACCTAAAGAATTTTCATTGCCCGTCCACAAGAAGTAATACAATCAACACATTGTTTTCCCTCTTGACAAGTGTCATGACACGACATAGCCACTACACCATAAAAAAATTCTAGGGCGTGAAGAAACATATAGAATCCCTTTGAACATCTCTCTAAGCAATCCTTCAATTTTCTTGACAGGAGTACAATCCAATTATGAACTTTGTTGTACATTAGGCCCTTCATATAGGATACCAACCATAGAACAAAAAAAATTGTTTCTCATATTGCAGACCACGGCTAATCAAAGATGCTCAATCCTCTTATGAGAGGGAGTGAAAGCGGAAATTGTCAATACATTCTATCTTCTTCTCGAGGGTCAAATTTCTCCTTCATTACCTTCTTCAAAGAATTAGGAAGCCTCACGGCTCAATGGGCGTCTACAATCTCATGAAAACTCAGCTTGCTTGCTATGTACTTCTAAGACCAATTTGCATTCCTTATGATAATAAGTTTTAAACAACTTCGTCTCCTTGTGAAATGCAGGGTTCTTGTCAAACACTGGCATAGAAAAACATGGTGAATATGTGCCACTATCAACTAGTATCTAAGAAGGTGATTCTTATGATTCTCCACCATGAATTGCATTGATAAGAAACACTACATTTATTCATAATAAGTGTTCCTTTCTCCGGCTCCTTTAACCTCCCCTTCTTCAGTGATGGTGGTTTTCCAACAACCATAGACTTCCTCGCACTCTTTGTCATGTCCTTTTTTCAAATAAAGCAAACAATAATAAAGTTAATATTTTAAGTTGTCCAAGTGACTTATTTTATTAAAAAATGACAACTTAGTATTACTTTATTATTATTAGAAATAAAAGAAAATGGTGTGAAAAGGGAAAAGCTAAAAGTGAAACACTAACCCTAAAAGTTACAATTGAGTCTATATATTGACAGTTCTCTCTCATTTGTATCCATTCAAGTTTATGTTCAATATATTTTCTCAATTTGTTGAGCTTCATAGTTCTTCAGGTTTTTTAACATAAAGACAAAAACCTTTATTAGTTGAAGATAGTTGTGGGGACAAAAATCTCTATCTTTCGTAATTCAGTGTCTGATGATGAAAACCCTCCTATTCTTTGAGGTGATTCCAACAGGGATCACAATTGTGCAAACAAATTAGGTTATTTTCAAATTTCAGTTGGCTGCAAGGTACTATCAATTACCAGAATTTTTGAGGGTTTATTGGATTTACAAATCAAGGTTTTTTGCTGTACAAAGCGCTGTCATTTTCTAGAAGAGGCTGCCATAACTTTTGGAGATTATTGTGCAAGCTTTGGTGAAGGGTTACATTGGTATCCACTTTGTTGGCCATCGATCTTTCCATTCCATTGATTGCACGTTGTTGTAATTCATTCATAGCTAGCCAATCTTTCCATTTCAATGATTGCACGTTGTTGTAACTCATTCGCAGCAAGTCATACCTTCATTTACAGCTATCATAACATTAAAATCAGTCAAGTTGTTCCATCCAACGCTGCTGTTGTAAGTGTTATGTTGTTGGATATTGATAATAAACTAGGTTTTCATATCAAATAAGAGGATTCTCTGCTTTTGATGATCAATTTGTGTAAACATCCATATTTTCCACTCAATACAATTAAGACCTCAGTGAAGTTTTCAATTGGGTCTTCAACACTTGTGTTGCATGTGTTGTTTAGTATTTTGTTGATGTTCCGGTGTTGAAAACAATTCACAATAAATTCCAGAATTCAGAAAATTCCTCAAAACGGACATTACAAAGGTATTAGAGCTGGTAATCTTGTCAGTCTATTGGGAAAAATTAATATTTTGCAAATACTATCTGATGCATATCCTATGAATTATGGAGTTAATGAGAAAAGATAATTTGGAAATAAAGCTTTACACAATAGGGAAGAAATTTGAGCAACTGCCTCATTCAAAAAATGTTCTACTCACTATTTTGGAGGAAGTAGCAAACTGTTTGTCCATGATAAAACTGTCAAATTATGAGTCTATGTTATGGGCAGTGAATCCATCGATGACTCATTTGGTTAAGCCCACACTTTTAAGTCACCCAGATCCAGATTTAAGAGTTGTAGTTATCACTTGTATTAGTGAAATTACAAGAATAACAGCTTTTGAAGAGCCATACAACAGCACCACGAGGGAAATATTCTAGTTGATTGTGGAAAGCTTTCAAAGTAAAGATAAAATCAAAAGTCCTTATTTTGCTAAGAAGGTTATAATTTTAGAAATTGTTGCAAAAGTTAGATCTTGTGTTCTAATGTTAAATCTTGAATGTGATGATCTTATTCTCCAAAAGTTTGAACATTTCTTTGCTACTATTTATAAGAATCATGCAGAAAATATTGTTGTCTCAATGCAAACAATTATGGCATTGATTCTAAATGAGAGTGATGATATTTTCCAGTAACTCCTATCAATTTTATTGACTAATGTGAAAAAAAATGTGTGAGAAGTTTTCCCAACAGCACGTCCATTGGCTTAAAGTGTGGTTGATCAATGTGAAGAAAAGTTGAGACCATACTTAACAATAGAAATGATAGTTGAACTGAACAAGAACTCTCTAAAAGATAGCAGCAAAAATAATCTTAGAAGACAAAAACGTTGCTTCTCATATAAAAAACCTTGGGAGCCAAGCCACAATGGTCTAGGCAAAGGACGTGTGGAAGTGTTGTTAGATGAAGAACCAAAAAAAGTGTTAGATGTAGCATAATTTCAAAGGGTTGAGGATGCAAAAAGTGGTAAGAAATCAACAACATCAAAAGTAGTTGAATTAAGACAGTCAAATTCAGAGCCACATGACATCATTGAGCAAGAACAGGGGGGATTCAACATGCAGGGTGAGGGTAAAGATCCTTTGATAGTAGAAAATGTTTTATTAACTTCTAATGATTGCATATATATCAATGAAGTCAAGGAGGAAAAGGCATCACTAATTGAATGCAAAGAGTCAAAAATTGAAATAAATTTGTCAATCCATGAACTACCCAACGATCTTCCAAAAGGTGTCATTGTCATATATGATTGAATTTTAGGATAGCCATGTTGAAATGCATGCAATTGAGGAGAATGTTGATCCTAACTTGAAAATTTTGAGTCACAAGAATGGAGACGTTGAGGATGTCTCAACAATTTCTAATTTGGCAAAGGAAGGTGAACACTTTGATTACAACCCAAGGTATGTAACGGATGGTCATATTTCATATTTGTTGATTCATATTATGCCAATACAAGATTCTTGTCATCATGGAAAGCAATCTAAAAATGGTGATAGGGTCAAAGATACAACTTGCAACATAGGGCATATAAATTTCTTTATTCAAGTTCAAAATTGTTTTTACATATGGGATCCGGATGATCTTTTGAGATACAAGAAGGATAAAGGCTTTGATGAGATCCATATTACTATTTCTCATGAATTCTTCATCCCAACATTTGGATAGAAAGGAAGTTCATGAGGAATCATATAGAGTATGTTGTGCATTCTAACGAAGTCGTGGAGGATCAATGCTCACGATTCATAGATCATTCCTTGAAGCCAAGTTCTACATTTGAAGACATGGTTATAGATGATGGCCTAACAAGGATAATCACAATAGGATGCTTGTTGGATGATGGTAAGCAGAATGGATGTCGTTTTAATATTCAATATTTTGACTAAGCATGGCATGGTGTTATTAAAATCAAGCTACATACACATTTGCCACCCTTGGATGTATGAAGGAGAATTCACAAAGGATGAGATAATAAAAGATGGCTTCACCATTCCTTGCATCACGAAAGTGCAAAAACATGTCAACACTTGAGATAGACACAAGGTGTGCAAAGACCCTTATGACATGGGTTTAGGTGAGATATCTTTTAATGATGATATTTGGTCTACTTTGGATCAGCTTTGCATTGTGTTTGATTTCGCATTTTCGAGATTGCCCTTGAGTAAAGAGTACCATCGAGAGTTGAGGAATTGTGTTGGATGTATCCTTCCTATTGAGAAAGTTATAAGCACCACAAGATCTCAAGGGAAAGTTCACATGAATACCAGAGTAATGCAACATAAGCGTGGTGGAGGTAACTCCAAACTTAGATATTTGTGTAAAGAATCACCAAGAAGACATTAAGAGAATGCGTGGTGATGGGATACTACCATCAAGTGATAGAGGAAACATACCCAAGGCAGTTATGAACCAAATTGCCACCATTAATGCTGTTGTCATCACCATTATCAGCCACCACATTATTTCAGTTGCACTCATAGAAGTGTATATATAGTTTTGCAACTATTATGTTAGTGTCATGTTGCTGGTTTTGATAAATTTCAGATCATGAGCCGTTGTTATCAGTCATGAACAAGTTTGCACATTTTAAGGTCGTATCACTGGATGATGTGGATAGGTCTCAACTAAAGGGAACAAACATGTCAACCACCATAGTTCTGATTCGAGTGAAATTCCAGGTGGTTTGTGACTTTTGTAACTTGTTTTTAACCTATACACAGTCTGATTTGCACCATATTTTAGGAGGTACAAAAGTGAAGATGCTTGTGAAATTTCATGCTTTAATGTTAGGACTCAGAGCACGTTTGGATAGAGGCATATATCACATTCAAGATTCAGGACAATTTACATTTATCAAAGGATTGCAAGAGCACTTATTCGATAAAGATGTCATGGATTTAGTAAAAGAAGGAAATGCTCTTATCAATACATTCAAATTAATCTTGATCAAATATGAAGCAAATGTTTGTATTGTTGCTTCATCCTTGGCCAATAATGTTGTTGGTCTTCCAAATGGATGTATGGACAAGGTCTCAAGGGCAGCCAAAGTTATGCAGTCAAAGGAACATACTACATCACACTAAGAATTTAGAAAGTGAAACTGCAAGTTCCCAAAGATGAATTGAGATCCAAGTATTACAGAGACAACCAGTTGAGGAAAGTCAAAGCAGTTGAGCTTGCAATTGCTTGAGGACAAGTAATTTTTTTGAAAGACAGACTGTCATGTTCCTTTTTTCAAATAAAGTAAAAAATAATAAAATTAATATTTTAAGTTGTCTTTACCCAAAGTGGAATCTTTTTTTGAGATGTTTTCTACAAACAAATATATATATATATATATATATATATATATATTAAGTTGTCTAAGTGGATTACTTTTTATTTTATTACAAAGTGACAACTTAATATTACTTTATTATTATTAAAAATAAAAGAAAAGGGTAAGAAAATAGAAAGTGAAAATAAAATAAAATGAAAAAACTTAAAAATGAAACCCTAACCCTAAAAGTGACAATTGAGTCTATATATTGAGAGTTCTCTCTCATTTGTATCCATTCAAGTTTATGATCAATATATTTTTTCAATTTGTTGAGCTTCATAGTTCTTCAGGTTTTTCAACATAAAGACGAAAACCTTTATTGATTGAAAACAGTTGTGGGGACAAAAACCTCCATCTTCCGTAATTCAAGATTTGAGGACGAAAACCCTTCTATCTTTTGAAGTGATTCCATACAAAGATCGTAATGTGCAAACAAATCAGGGTATTTCCATATTTCAATTGGCTGCAAGGTACTATCAATTTCCAAATTTTAAGGGTTTATTGGATCAGCAGATCAAGGCTTTCTTTTGTACAAAGGGTTGCCGAAAGCTTTTAGTCCAAAGGGCCCGAACAATGTCTTTTGAGAGCCTTACAGAGACCCATCTCAAATCAACTACTAGCTCAATAATGGAGATTGTGGTTTAGTGGCAATTTTTTTTAGTTCTATTGCATTTTTGCTAGATGATAGCAATTTTTTATTTTTTTACTTTTAAAAAACAAATGGAAAAGATTTATATTATGGAAAGATCAAAATATACATATTCTATTGTGACAGGTATAGAAGCTACTAGTCTAGCCCAAAGCAGTAGAAACATAAGCAAGCATAGGCAACATAATCACTGATACAAATCTAACTCGATAATCTGTCAAAGATCTTGTTGAAGCTTGCCGAACCACCAAAGTAGTGGAGGACCAAAACAAGATATATTCCCATTGTCAAGGGCCCAATTAGTTAAAGCATCTGTCACTATTGAGTTGTCTTAATATATGTTTGAAGGTGATTTCCTGAAACCTATTCTTCAGACGACGTATTTTGTCCCTTTCTCTACACAGTTGCCAATTTTTGCCTTAATTCACAACAAAGGTAGAGCAATCTAACTGTAATTAGAGAATCAGATTCAACCTGAATTCTCTGCCACCCAAGTTTCAGGGCTTCTTGAAAACCCCTAGATATAGCGCGAATTTCAGCTAAATTATTTGTGGCATACCCAATACTTTCTAAAAAGAAAAAAGCCACAAAACCATCAAAAAGTCTTCTGATGCCACCCATACTTGTTTTTCTAAGATTACCTCTAGAAGCACCATCTGTGTTCAAGTTACTCTTGTCAACCTTAAGCTGCACCCTGAATCAAATACGTGCTGAAATGGTCAATCCTCTATCCGGTTGAAACAATGGGATCTTTTCATGAGGGTGGGTGCCTCAATGGTGAGAAGAACCTCCAGAGAACGCTGGTTCCTGTAAGATGTATCAATGGATCTCTACTCTGTGCTGCGAATCTACCATGGAAAAAGAAGGAAACTTGAAAGGGAAATCCTACTTAATGACGGTGATACACCAAAACGTTAATCCACTCTACTTGGAACCTTGAACACTGAATCAAACAAGGGAAAAAGAAGACGTTTGATTTCAATTGATCACTATGCATAAATATTTCATGAGAAGGTTCGATCCAATGACCAAAACATGAGGAAAAACGATGGAGAGAGGTCTGATACAAGACACTTTGCAGCCACCTAACATCCACTTATAGCTTCAACAAAAGACATAAAGAACACTGAACATGACCTGCATAATATGATAAGCTAGCAACTAGGTACGAATCAGAATTTGGGAAGGGAGAGAAATCTACTACATGCAAATTGTTGAATGAATATACACTATGCCAGCACTTGGAATCTAAAAGTAGATTTCTTCTATTGATTGAAGAGGTTACACAACTCACCAATGGCAGAGTCTGGGCTTGCCAAGAGAGATGAAAAAATCTAAGGCTGAAAAGCCATTAATATAGAAAATTACAAAAGCCAAGAGATTGGCGTTGAAAAATATAAGAGAAAGATCAACTTAGATTAACTCAAGACCAACTTTGCCTTCCAATAAAATATATTTCCCTTTGTCTTTGCATTAAGCTCCTTCGCGTTTGAGAAATGGACGGTGGGTCTGTTGAAAGTCAACTTCTCCTTTGCATGGAAGTTGCACCAATTGTCAAAAATAGACTCCTCTTGAGCTGTCGGATCGAGAAAATAATCATTTTTGCCTGAAAATGGTGCCAAACTTAGACTGAGAAACTCGGCTTGAAGCTGAGTTGGACATTCGGATGCATGAGAATAACTAGTCAAACCATGAACAAAACAAATAGTCAACTGAAACTTATTAATCCGCCAAAAATAGCCCTTGCTTGCATGAGTGAGACATATTTAGACTGAATCATTCGTCAACTTTCCATTCTCGGTTTCCTTATTTCCGTGCATGCATTTCTCTTGCCTATTTGTGGTTTTTCTATTTCCTGGCTTTTCGTTGACTTCACCTTGGTCTTGTATTTTCTGCGAACATTTGTTTTTTTGCAGACCTTTTGGATTTCCTTCTTGGTTTATTCCCATTGATTTTCTTCGAAATTTTCGTGTGACAAATTTTTCCTGCGGACTTTTTGGCTGCATTTCTTTCGGACTTATGTTTTCTCACTTTCTCGTGAGCTTTTGTGTCCTTAGGATTTCTGTCTTCTCACTTTCCCGCGGGCTTTTGTGTCCTTCAAATTTCTGCGAACTTTATCTATTTGCATTTTTCCGAATTAATCCTTCAGACAAAAAGTCCGAAGGATACTCTTCCTCCAATTTTGTTTTCTCTTTTGCCTTTGTGTATTTTCCATCGGGTTTTTCTTTGTCCCAAATTTCTTCGGACTTTTTGTCTGAAGGAATTCCTTCGGACCAAAAGTCCGAAGGAATTAGTCTCCTTTGTCTTTATTTTTCCACCGGCAGAATGTCCTTCGGGAAAATTGAAAAGGTCTTGCCACCAACCAAGTGCCCTCCGCAAGGGCTTGTCCTTCCTCTATGCCCTTCGGGAAAGTTGGAAAGGCCCTGTCACCGACCAAGTGCCCTTTGCAAAGGCTTGTGTCCTTCCTCTGTGCCCTTCGGGAAAGTTGGAAAGGTCCTGTCACCGACCAAGTGCCCTCAACAAAGGCTTGTGTCTCTCCAAAGCTGGCTTTTCAGAAGAATTGAAGGACACCCGGTTTTTTGTAGGGCACTCAGGGTTTTTGTAAGGCACCCGGGCTTTTTATAGGGAACCCAAGTTTTTTGTCTCCTTAATTCCTTCGGACAAAAAGTCTGAAGGAATTGAATACTTTGTAAATTGTCCATCTCTTAGCCCGACAAAATTTTGAGAAGACAACACTTTGGAAAGAAAACACTTGGGAATAGTCGTTGTAAGTCTGAAAAACAAACCTGTATTCCGTAGGTGTCCGAAAGAAAACACTCGCCTTCATTCATAAGCGAACTTATAGGCTTGTAGGCTCTTTCCTTGGCTGATACCTCGCTGTAGATGGCTCCTTGGGTAGCTATAGGTATGCATTTAGGCTTGATTGAACTTTGCAAAACCTTTTCCTTTTCATTATTCAGTACCCAAAACTGATTCATAAGACAAACTAGTACCCATAAGACCATCTTCCGAATAGTAAGGTTGAAATTTTTTTTTTTGACCTGTGGAAGAATTGTCAACATTTTTGGCGACTCAACTGGCCCAACATGTCTGCTATGCTTGAGAACTCAGAGCATGTACATATTTTGAACTCCTAAAATAATGATAAACCTGATTTCTGACTAAAAATCTCCTCTTGACCATGGCTGAAGTAACCTTCCTCCTTCAAAATAAGAAGTGAAACACACAAAAGCAAGAAAACTAACTAGGAAGCAAATGTGCAAACAAGCACTTATTGGACAAAATTGAAGCAAACTACTGTGCTTGAATAGCACTTGGAGAGAAGCAAAAACAACTATGTACATAGAGTTTTGCTCTTCAATAGCAATGTTTCAGATGTATCCCATTGACTGGGATTGGAAGCTCCTGGTCATCCATCTTGGCAAGTTGGAAGGCGTTGTAGGATTTGTAGGTAGAGATCATGTATGGGCCACTCTAAAGTGAATCAAACTTTGTGTGCCTTCTTGGTTTGGCTTGATCCTCATCCCACTTGAGAACCAAATCTCCTTCATTGAAGCTTCGTGAGGAAGCTCCTTTGTCAAATGTTCTTTTCACCTGTTCCTAATGACTTTCCATGGCTAGCATGGCTTGATTTTTTGTCTCTTCCAACTCCATAAGATCTGCATACCTGATCTCCATAGGCTTATTCTCCAACAACTCAAGTTGATGCATTAGTTCTAAAGCTGAAAACTCGAGAAAAATAGGTAACCTTGCTTCCTTACCATAGACTAGCTTGTAGGGAGAGTTGGCTATTGACCTCTTGTAGGTGATCCTATCAGCCCATAGTATTGACTTCAACTTGAGATGCCATGACCTCTGATTGTCTTCAATAGTCCTTCATATGATCCTTAAGATGTTCTTGTTTGTAGATTCAACAAAGCCATTTCCTTGTGGATAATAGTTCAATGAAGTGCTAAGATAAACCCCATGTTGGACAGCCCATTGGCTAATCCTAGATCCCACAAAAGCCATTGCATTGTCAGAAATAATGGTCGAAGGAACTCCAAACCTAGTGAGAAAACCTTCATAGAAATCAAGGACACTAGTTTCATTTGCTTCTTTCAATGCAATTGCTTCCCTCCAATGTGTGAAGTAATCTGTAGCTGTTAGAATCCACCTATGCTCTGAACTTGAAGGAGGGTTAATGAGACCAATAAAGTCCAATCCCCACTAGACAAAACGTTGATCCACTGCAATTGGCTGAAGGGGCAGGGCTGCAAGTTTAACTTTTCCTACAAACATAGCACATTGTTTGCACTTCCTAACTCATGTATGGCAATTGCCAAATATAGTAGGCCAATAGTACCCACCTCTCATGATTTTAGGTGTTGTAGTTCTTGCGGAAAAGTGTCCTCGACCAAGTCCATCATGGAATTCTTCAAGTAATCTTTGAGTTTGTCTTGGTTCCACACACCTTAGTAACATTCCGTTGATATCCTTTTTTAACAAAACGCCGTCAACGAGCAAGAATGGAATTGATTGCACTCTGAAATACCTTTTTTTTTTAAGCACTTAGGTGAGAAGGGTAACAACCATCTTGCAGATAACTTACCAAATCGCGAAACCAACTGGAAGGTGAGGTGTGAACAGCAGCAATCTCTTCATCATTTGACAGTAAAACATCTTCATTAGTTTCTTGCAAGTCCTGAGCTAGATGCTCACAAAGTCCTTTGCCTCTAACCAACTTTGTAACTTTAATTTCTACGTCGTATTCCATTACTTTGGTTATCCAACCAGCGCTCTTCTCATTTATGTCTTTGTTCAAAACAAATTCTTTGATACTTGGATGAACAACCATTAGATGTATTTTCTTATTAGACAAGTGCCTAAATTTTTTCAAAGATCTTATAACTGAAAGGACATGTTTTTCAACGAAAGAATACCTTGTCTCATACTCCTGTAAGCCTTGGTTGTAGAAAGCTATTGGCTGCTCTACTGCTGCATAAGAATGCTTGAAATGGTTTCCACATTAGCATACGTATACAGAATGAAATCTTTCATAAAAATTGTATTTAAAAGCATAGAAGCACTTGCTATGGCTTTCTTAACATCTTCAAACCCTGTTATAACTTCTTTGGACCAGCAAAAGTTCTGATTTTTCTTTAACATGGTTGTAAGTGGTTTAGCTACAGTAGCGAAATCTGAAATGTATCTCCTTATATAAATTGATTTTTTCAAAGAAACTTTGCAAAGCCTTTTTGCTCTTGGGCAAGGAGAGTGTAAGAATGGATTGAATCCTTTCAGAATCTATGTTTAAACCATGCTTTGAAACATGTCCAAGAAGCTTACCTTCATGAACTGAAAATACACATTTTTGGGGATTTAGAGATATCCCAAATTGCCTACACCTTTCAAAAACTTGTTGGAGGTGAACCATGTGATCTTCTGCATCTTTTGAAAATATTGTTATATCATCCAAATAGACAAGCGCAAACCTATTAAGAAGGCCTTGGAAGGCCATATCCATGGCTCTTTGAAAGGTTGCTCCAGCATTGAACAAACTGAATGGCATCTTTCTGTATGTAAATGTTCCCCACTTAGTCGTGAAGGCTGTCTTGAATTGGTCCTCTTCTTTGATCAAAATCTGATTGTAACTACTATATCCATCCAACAAGAAAAACCTCTCTGAACCTGCAACAAGCTGTAAAATTTATTCCATTGATGGCCATGGATAGTGGTCTTTAAGCGAAGCCTTGTTTAAATAACAAAAATCAACACAAAAACGAATCTCACCATTCTTTTTCCGTACTGGAACGAGGTTTGCCACCCAAGTTGAGTGCTTGATTGGAAATATGATCGCTGATTCTATGAGCTTGTGAAGCTCAACTTTCATCGAAGGCTCAAGCTTTGGATTGATTGGCCTTTGTCTTTGTCTTACTGGTTTAGTTTCGTCTTCTAACTCAATAGTGTGTTGAGCCAAACTTGGATCAAAACCTTTGAAATCACTATACTGCCATGCGAATATATCAGCAAAATTTGTGTATAAATCAATGAAAGCTTTCTTTTGTGGAGTGCATACATTGCCCAATTTCAAAATCTTACCAGCTGCAATCTCTACATTGGCATAGTGCTCTTCCTTTGTTGACAAGGATGGTTTCTATTTCCTTAGCTCATCATCTTCACTGAAAATATTTTCAAGAGTGACCAATCCCTTGGGTAGCTTATTGATTTTCAGTTGTACAATCTGATCACCATACTGATATAAGCATTTCGACTGATTCTTTAAAGAAAACTTAGCCTCTTCCTGCAAAAATCTCACAATTTGATTGTCATTTTCAAACACCTACCAATTTTCTTGGTTATCTGGAACAGAAGGCCTTACAACTATCTTTCTATGTGATTGAAAAATGTCACTTTTTACATCAACTGGGATATCAAATTGTGCCCCAACAGCAGCCAACCTATCAGCATGTATATTACTATCTCTTGGTATTGCCTGAATATTAAAACCCTGAAAATCTTCAAGTAGATCTCAAACTTTGTGTCTGTAAGATTTAAGCAACATATTATTGCATATATTCAAGCCTCTTACTTGGTGGATTACAAGTCCACTATCTCTAAACACTTGCAAACAATTTACTTTCATCTTCCTAGCCCACTGCAAACCGTGAACTAGTGCTTCATATTTAGCAACATTGTTTGAATAGCCAAATTGAAATTTAATAGAGAAATGCCTTTGTTTTGTAGGAGAAATTAACATCATTCCAGCTCCGGTCCCATGCTTATTTCTTGATCCATCAAAGTATAATTGCCACAACCCTTCATTAGATTCATCCTCTTTTACCATGGTTGAAATTGGTGCATCGTTCTCATGAAGACAATACACACCAAGACCTTCAATCAGCGTGTAGGAATCGTGATCATGCAAGGTGGACGCCCACTCATCAAGAAACAAATTTGGAACTCCATCCAAAGGCAAGTCCTTTTCTACATCACTAATTTGCAGTATTTCATCTGAGATGATACAATTTGCATTGACCACATTTGGCGTGTAAGCCTCCATATGAAAACGTGCAATAGGCTCTGAATGGATTGTTACCTTCGTACCATATTTGGTTCTGAACAGCAAATAGGTCCAATCAACTAATAAATATCCCCCAATCTTTGAGGTGAAATCCCTTGAAAGGCACAGCGAAATAAGGAGGCAGGTCCACCACTACAACGTCCTACTGGATAGTCACGTTAAGATAAGCATGTAATGTCAATTTCAAATCTTTGATAATGCCTACCATTTAATCTGGTGAGCCATCCAACTGCAGTACCCCTTTAGTATTTGGCTCATAAACAAGGCCAAACTTGTCTGCACTCTGTTTGGGCATCACTGTACTGCTAGCTCCACTATCCACCATACAATTATGAACCAAAGTATCACCCACTATCAAAGAAAGATAAAAAGAGGGAGTTTTTTTCGTTTTTACCTCAATTTTGTCCACCTTTGATATCTTATCTCTTTGTTGCACCTGTTGCGTAGTTGGCTGATCCGAATTTGTCAAGACAGCACCTTCTTTCTCAACCAGTTTTGGAGACAATTCAAGCGCTGAAAGTTCTTGAATGAATTTATCATTTTGCTCTGGAATTGAAAGAGAATCCCACATGTTAATGTTGATGTTAGACTTCTTCATTTGGTCTACAATACTGAATTGAGATGGACTAACCTTTGATTGCACTTTCTGTGGTACTTGCTGCTCACGAATTAGAGGTATTTGTTGCACTTTACTAACCTCTATATTCTAATTTTTTTGGGTTGAGGGAGCAGCAAACTGCTCTTTTGTACCTTGAGCAATAATACTAAGAGCACTTGAATTATTTGCTACTGTTTGGGCTTCCTCAACAACTCTTCTTTTAGTTCTCTGATAGGTTAAGCTGCAACTTGACCATTTGAAATGTTAGTTTTAACATCCTGAATGAAAGCGACATGATCATCTACCTACCAATTTACATTAATAGCATCAGGCTGCCCTTGAGTCGCTCCTTGTGATGTCAAACCTGTATCATGATATTGACCCCCTTGAAAAGAGAACTCTTCTTGTGTCATCTGTGGCATGGTGATGTTCGGTGATACCAAGTTCTGGTTTTGAACATCATTGAGATTTGAGGGCTGCCAGCTTGAATCCTGCACCAAATTATTTTGAGGTAGGGTTGGAACAATGGCTTTTGAAGTGGAAGGAGCATTCGGATCAAGAGCAGCATATGGCTTAGTTGGAGTTATGGCTCTTTGTGCTTGACAGGGTGGTCTATTTTCTCTGAAACCCTGATAAGGAGACCTTTGTTATTTGAAGGGCTAATAGTTGTTCTGATTTTGCTGTTGATAGGGCCTATTTAACTGAAATTGTTTCCTTTTGAGTTGTACTATTTTATTTCCAAAATATTGTAGCAAACTTTTCAACTCTCCTATCTCACTAGATTAACTAGTAGGGGCTGCAATAAGAACTTGACGTGCTGGAATTGGAGCCAAGGATGGATTTTGAGGAACTTGAGGGGCTGGTACAGAGCTTATTTCTGGAAATATGGGCATTGGAGGTCTTGGAGAAAGTTTACCTGCTTGTATCAAACTATTTTTTGCCCTTATTGCAACTTCATAAGCATTTGACAAATAGTACTACCCATTGACTGTATCATCACACTAATGTCAGAATTAAGAGCTTTCAAAAAAAAAAATACATATTCAGGGGATGGGCTAATCAAAATCGGTATCCTGGTCCATGTCTTCCGAAATCTGAGATTAAAATCGGACATGAACTCATGAGGAGCTCTCTGTATGGCAGTTAATTGCTCAACTAAAGATAAGTGATCAGATTTGTCCTCAAACTACTTGACCAAGGCTACACCAAATTCATCCTAGATGGAAACGGATCTAAGTGGGAGGGTACTATACCACTATAATGTTTTTCCTTTGAAAGAAGCAGCTAGCAATCTGATAGCAACATTATCCTCAACAACATTATGAACTGAACAAAGATTAGCCACATCTTGGATATGCTCAATAGAGGTTGTTTGATTTTTTCCTGAAAAGAATGGAATACTTTTGAAGGCAGATGCAAGAATGTCGTCTAACTGTGTTAGATTCAGTGGACTTCCCCTATTGAATGGAGCAAACACTTGATTTCTAACGGCCATTTGGATGGTGGAGATTGCAGTGTCTAGAACAATAGGATGAGGGGGAGGTAAGTATTCCCTTTGAGAATATGGATTTGCCCTCCTAGACCTTGCTCTTTTATAAGTTACAAATTCAAAAGGAATACCTTTACTTGCTAATCTTGTGGTAACCTTTGGCATGAACGAATTGTCTAAATGATGCTATGAACTCTGCAACTGAATGTAAATGAATATCCTCCGCTACTGTGAAAACTCTATGCAAAGAACTTTTTCGTGGTCCCACCAGGCGTGCCAAAAACTATTGTCAACCTAGAGCTGCACCCTGAATCGAAGAAGGCTGAAATGACCAATCTTCTATCCAGTTGAAACAATGGGATCTTCTCACGAGGGTGGGTGCCTCAATGGTGAAAAGAACCTCCATATAACGCTGGTTTCTGTAAGATGTATCAATGGATCTCTACTCATTGCTACGAATTTACCATGGACAAAGAAGAAAATTTGAAAGGAAAATCCTACCTAATGATAGTGATACACCAAAACATTGATCCACTCTACTTGGAACCTTGAACACTGAATCAAACAAAGGAAAAAAAAGACCTTTGATTTCAATTGATCACTATGCATAAATATTTCATGAGAAGGTTCGATCCAATGACCAAAACATGAGAAAAAACAATGGAGAGAGGTATGATACAAAACACTTTGCTGCCACCTAACATCCACTATAGCTTCAACAAAAGACAAAGAACACTAAACATGACCTGCATAATATGATAAGCTAGCAACTAGGTACGAATCAAAATTTGGGAAGAAAGAAAAATCTACCACATGCAAATTGTTAAATGAATATATACTATGCTAGCACTTGAAATCTGAAAGTACAGTCCTTTTATTGATTGAAGAGGTTACACAACTCACCAATGACAGAGTCTGGTCTTGCCAAGAGGGATGAAAAAATCTAACGCTGAAAAACCATTAATATAAAAAATTACAAAAGCCAAGAGATTGGCGTTGAAAAATAGAAGAGGAAGATCAACTTAGATTAACTCAAGACCAACTTTGTCTTCCAATAAAATATATTTTTCCTTTGTCTTTGCATTAAGCTCGTTGGCGTTTGAGAAATTGACGGTGGGTCTGTTGAAAGTCAACTTCTCCTTTGCATGGAAGATTACACCAATTGTCAAAAATAGACTCCTCTTGAGCTGTCGAATCGAGAAAACAATCATTTTTGCCTAAAAACGACGCCAAACTTAGACTGAGAAACTCGGCTTGACGCTGAGTTGGACCTTCAGATGCATGAGAATAACTAGTCAAACCATGAACAAAACAAATAGTCAACTGAAACTTATCAATCCGCCAAAAATAGCCCTTGCTTGCATGAGTGAGACATATTTAGACTGAATCGTTCGTCGACTTTTCGTTCTCGGTTTCCTTATTTCCGTGCATGCCTTTCTCTTGCCTATTTGTGGTTTTTCTATTTCTTGGCTATTCGTTGACTTCACCTTGGTCTTGTATTTTCTGCAAACATTTGTTTTTTTGTGGACCTTTTGGATTTCCTTCTTGGTTTATTCCCTTTGATTTTATTTGGAATTTTCGTGTGACAAATTTTTCGCACGGACTTTTTGGCTGCATTTCCTTCGGACTTATGTTTTCTCACTTTCTCGCGGGCTTTTGTGTCCTTCGGATTTCTGTCTTCTCACTTTCCCGCGAGCTTTTGTGTCCTTCGAATTTCTACAAACTTTATCTATTTGCATTTTTCCGAATTAATCCTTCGGACAAAAAGTCCGAAGCAATTCCTTCGGACTTTTGTCCAAAGGATATTCTTCCTCCAATTTTGTTTTCTCTTTTGCCTTTGTGTATTTTCCATCAAGTTTTTCTTTGTCCCGAATTTCTTCGGACTTTTTGTCCGAAGGAATTCCTTCGGACAAAAAGTCCAAAGGAATTACTCTCATTTTTCTTTATTTTGCCACTGGCAGAATGCCCTTAGGGAAAATTGGAAAGGTCTTGCCACCGACCAAGTGCCCTCCGCAAGGGCTTGTGTCCTTCCTCTATGCCCTTCGAGAAAGTTGGAAAGACCCTGTCACCGATCAAGTGCCCTCCGCAAGGGCTTGTGTCCTTCCTTTGTGCCCTTCGAGAAAGTTGGAAAGGTCCTGTCACTGACCAAGTGCCCTCCGCAAGGGCTTGTGTCTCTCCAAAGATGGCTTTTCGAAAGAATTGAAGGACACCCAAGTTTTTTGTAGGGCCCCTGGGCTTTTTGTAGGGAACCTGGGTTTTTTGTCTCCTTAATTCCTTTGGACAAAAAGTCCAAAGGAATTGAATACTTTGTAAATTGTCCCTTTTGAAATTCTCTCGGACTTCTCCCAAGTCCTTTGAAAAATCTTTTCCCTCGGACAAAAAGTCCGAGGAAATTGTCCATCTCTTGCCCTGATAAAATTTTGAGAAGACAACACTTTGGAGAGAAAACACTTGGGAATAGTCATTGTAAGTCTGAAAAACAACCCAGTATTCCATAGGTGTCCTAAAGAAAACACTTGCCTTCATTCATAAGTGAACCTACAGGCTTGTAGGCTCTTTCCTTGGTTGATACCTTGCTGTAGATGGCTCCTTGGGTAGCTGTAGATGGCTCCTTGCGTCGCTGTAGGTATGCATTTAGGCTTGATTGAACTTTGCAAAACCTTTTCCTTTTCATTATTCAGTACCCGAAACTGATTCACAAGACAAACTGGTACCCATAAGACCGTCCTCCGAATAGTAAGGTTGACAATTTTTATTTTTGCCCTATGGAAGAATTGTCAATAGTTACCATATCCTGGAGGAGGGATAGACCACTTACTATCAATATGATTTTTCTCGCTTGGTTTAGAGACAGTCATTTTAGTACTCGAAGGGCATATCAACAACTATTTAAGAAGACTATCCCATTGTGGAGAGAGATCGAGGTAACCGAACTTTGTGCTTGATGGATTCAGCTATATTCAGCTTGATCTTCTCCCACACCCAAGAGTTGTCTCTACTCTCTTGTTGAAATAGTCGTCTACTTTTTTCTTTCCAATTATTCCATAACAATAGAGTAATACCACTCCATAAGGCATGTCCAAAATTATGACTACCTTTAATATATTTACCCCACTCCCTAAAAGGTTGTTCGATAGCTTGCGTACCAGTCCAAGGAATCCCAAACAGTTTGGCCAAACGCTGCCACAATCTACTCACAAACAGACAATGAAGAAAAAGATGAGGAATAGTTTATTCAAAGTCCAAGCACATGACACACCGAAATGGACTATAAAACCTCTTTTCATAATCCTGTCACCTGTAAGTATTCTTCTGTTCAATAACAACCAAACAAAGAAACTAATTTTGGGCCAGAAGGCTTCCTGCCAAATGTGAATAAAAATGTCCCTTAAGGGGTGAGAAGTTACTATGCAAAGAGAATCATAACCAGCTGAAACTGTATATAAGCTTGTGGAGCCTTTCCTCCAAGCTATTGAGTTCATCCGTGGTGAAGTTGAAAGCTGTCTTGACTGAAGAATATTTGCAGTCACCTGCTCTTGTTGCTCCCCTAGCTGAACTTGCCATTTATGAAGAGGAATCCAACTTTTACCCATCTCTCAATGGTGTATAGTAGGCTGGCAATAGTGGGCAACCTTTATCCATCCCTTTTCATGGAGACTTTCCATAACTTGATGAAGCTCAAGATATTGGGCGCTAACTGGTGGATGGCCATTCTAAAAGTCAATCCAAAAATTAGCAATTTGGCCATTAATAACTATCCAGAAGCAATGTCACTTGATGATGACTTCTACTCAAAGCAGATAGAATAGGAGATCCTTTAGAAGGGAGGGCCAAGCGAATGATCTTCTCAGGAGGATTATTCTCAGCATTTTTAGCTCTGAGATTGACAACCCACAACTCATTAGGATCAGCCAAAAGTCTCCAATAAAGCTTGGCTGCTAAGGCCTTACTATGTTTAAGTATGGAATGAAAGCCTAAGCCTCCTTTTGTTTTAGTTTGACATTAAGTATCCCACTTGACTAAGGACTATTTGCATTTCACCTAGGTCCCACTCCAAATAAATTTCTGGCAAATGGAATCCAATTGTTTCAAAATTCCAACCGGAATATTCAAAATAGATGACACATAAATTGGTAAAGCTTGGAGAACAGCCTTTACCAAAGTCATTCAGCCTCCTGTTGAGAGCCACCTGTTTGTCCATTTCTGTCATTTATTATGGGCTTTATTAATTAACCATTGCCAATCTTTGATTTGCTTAGCTGCCAAAGGAATTCCCAAATATTGCAGCAGCAAAGAGCCCTTTTTGAATTTAAGAATATTTCTTGCCTCAAAGAACAATTTGTGGATGACTCTAGGCTACTTCGCAAGGCTATCTATTCGGAGGCAACTCATATGCATGAGTCTTCAGCTGTTCACTAGAGCCATGGGACAATTGATTAATGAGTGTAAATCTAACAATTTTTGATATTTTCATTGATAAGAAGTTGACTGGTTATCCGGTGGTAGTTATGCTGGATAGACTTCTCGTCTCTTGACTGATGTGGGGGAAGACTATTTTAGTTTTAAACATTCTTCAGGTGATTGTACACTAATAGGGGTTGTAAGCACCAAAGTGTTTACAAAGCAGTCAAAATTGTTGGGAATCAGGGAAGATATAGCATACATTAGGTATGAACCCATCGAGACAAAGATCAATGTGGTTGGGCATTCCCATGATGATGTTGATATTACATTATAGGTACAAATGATCAAAGAGATTGGTGACTGAATCACATTCATCATCTTCGTGTCAGTAGTGTCAACAGGCACAAGGGCACAGAGGTTCAAGTTATGGTTGTAGTAGACATGTCAACACAAGTTGATTAGTGTTATTAGTATAGGTGACTAGTTAGTAGATTGCGACAGGTTTTGTTGAATAGTTTCTATTGCTCCAGATCATCTTCATTACCCCTTTTGGATCAAGGGGTTTTGTTGGGTTTTATGATCCAAAGTTACGTTAGTTGTTAGTGTTAATTTGTATGAGGCATGCATCTCATTTATGAGACACCCCCTTAGAGTTCGAAAGTTAATATGTTAGAGATCCAGTTGGTCGAGGAGGTGGTAAGTGGGTTAGTTGGGTCTCATACATGTGTGCAAGCCTTGTTATTTAGGCTTGCAGGTGTTAGATTTAGAACAGTCCTAGTGTGTGTATTTTAACATCATGTGATCTCTCTTTGAATATTAATAAAATATACGGCATTGGGCCATTTCTATATAGGAGGATGAAAAATTCTCTTTAAAGAAAAAGATGTGGCATCAGATCTTTAGCATCACTTAAACCCCTTGCATTTGACAAAATTTCTTGGTGTAGGCTTAATGTTCTTCCTAGACTAGCAAGCCAACATGCAACGGAATTAATGCTTCTCAAAGTGTATGAAATCATGACCTCCTTAGATCATTCTCCTTTGCAGATTTGATTAATCAACAACTGCAATTTCCAATGCAAAAATCGATAGCAGGTTGCTGTTATGAAGCTGATTTGACAGAAGAGAGATAGTCACCTTTTTCTGATAAGTGCAATAATGCAATCCGATAACACTAGGCAAGACCCCTTTGGACTACACTTGTCTCAGCAATGTTACTAAACCCTTTCCCTATGTTGTGTATGCAAACAATACACTTTGCCTTGGTGAATTCTAACCTCACCTATCGCTGCCCACCTATGTAGAATGATCTTTTCTTGATCCATCAAAGTTAAATTCATAAGAAAATGGCAGACTTCAAAAGCCAAGGGGCTTAACTAAATCAAGCAAATATATAATGAGAATGCAGCTTTCAAAAATAAAGTAATACCAGTTCGGCTGTATAGATTTTGGAACTTGGTATGGGGAATAGAGGCATGAATTGGTGCCCTTACATTACTTTATAAACTATGTAGAATAACGCCAATGTCCTCTTTAGATCTTAAGGCACTGTGATTCTGATCTAGCAATAAAACTCCAGTAAAGAAAATAAGGGATTAATTCGAACAATATCTTTGAAAAATTTGTTCAATAAAACCTTCCTTAACCATAATAAGATGATATAATATGTATCCAATCCAATGCCTTAACATAGCTTGTAAGCAAAACCACAAGATTAGTGAAAAGTCTTGCATCACTACCATATCAGAGGGCACATTGACATCAAACAACAAGATCAAGACCCGATTTCATGCATCAACAAAGCTTCAAGCAAGGAGTTTTTGGCTTGGTTACAAAACCACCACTTCATGCAAATGGTCGTTACGTAACCATTGGTTCCTAAAAGACGGTGGTTACATAACCATTGGTTCCTACAGGGCGGTGATTACGAAACCACCATGGTTGTTTCATAACCGTTGGGGTGGTTACATAACCACTAGTCTGCATCAATCAACGATTTCCACCATGATGACCAGATAGGTATGGTACAAACAGTGCATCTCTTCACATTCCAGGTCGATTGGGGATCCTTTAGTGCATAAAAACATAGTTTACATACCCGTACTCGGCCAGTACTCGCCCAACTCCCAAAAAGTTTACTCGGTGAATATTCGGCAGCCATTTCCGAGTACTCAACAATACTCGACAACTCAATAAAATACTTAAGTTTATTTAAAAAACATAAATTTTTTATAAATTACAATTACAAAATGTATCAAATGAGTCTGTAAAACATTGGGGAAATGTTTTCAATTAAGTTTGGGTACAAAATCGCATAATCATGATTCATGCGAATACAACTGTCAACAACAAACTAATACTTATACAAGAATCTACAATTTTCTCTTCCTTTATTTAGTGAAAACTAAGGGAGACTGAAAGAATCTAATCCTCCCACTCGACTGCCCCTCCTCACTCTGCCTAAAACATTGTACATGTGGCTCCACCTTGGTACCAGATGGCTATGACTCCTCCTTTGCCTCGTATTCAACATCTACAAGGATGTCATCCAATCCAATCTCTCCTCCTGTTGCACCACTGTCTACACCTTCCATAGCTTGCTTCTTGAAATCAGCAATCTCTTCTATGAACAAGGGGGTCTCCTCAACCTATGCAGCCCAATCACTCTAGGGATCGATCTCATCTAAATCGATAGGCTCTTGTGATGTGTTCACCTTTTTTGTGCAAAGCCAAAGGTTGTATTGCAGAAAAACTAGGTCATTGAGACAATGTTGACTCCACTTATTACGCTTCTTCGTGTAAATGGCATCAAACAAATTCATGTTGTGCTCACATCTAGAAATGCTACAGTCTTGAGATAAATGTGGACTAGATTTTGAAGACTTGGGATATTTTAACCCCAATATTCCCACCACAAGCCTGCAAACAAGATATTCAAAAGTTTGTAAGTAATTAAATTATTAATAATTATAAATTTTTAAATTATAAGGTACAAGTAATGATTTCATTTTTTATTCTTGGTAACTGAATGGATCTCCCTCAGATAGCTAGCACTGAAGAAAAGAGCCTTTCCCTATAACCTACTTGTAGTTCTACAACTCTGAAGTACTGAGGTCCCTCACCTCAACCTCAGGTGTCATACTCTCAATGCATGTTGAGAGTGTAGAAACCCCTGGTCTCACTTTCTCTGAAACTGCTTGTTTTTTTCTTGTTTTGTATGTTTTTTGGTTTTTTTGTGTTTTTTTGCATAAATATGAGAGAGGCAGTTCTAAGAAGAATTACTGAATAAATTCAAATAAAAAATTGCAAATCCGAAAATGATAAAATCTAGGATATTAATTATTGCCAATAGGTTTATTGATCTTCTATGACAATTACAACTAGTATCTGATAACATGCAAAATCAAAAGTAACAATTTTTTATGAAAACCTGGTTATGGCAGCCAGCGGAAGAATTCATGAAAATTGTACAGCTCTGTCCTCAAGCTATTTATCCCTCCGTCTGATGCTTAGGAAATGATCCCAAGGTGTAGGCGCCTCAAGGAGTGGTGGCAGATGACCCAAGAAGCAGGCGATTTGCCTTGGATGAATAAATGTGCCCTTTTTGTGAAGGTACAACCCTGCTGTACAGAAGTACGGTCCTATGACAGCAGCCAACCAAATTAAAGTGCGCCCCTGTTTGTTGTACTAGAACCTCAGGAAATAGGCGCCTCTATAAGAGAAACTCTTACGGATGAATCCAAGCTGAAAAATCCTAATTGATGCAATTTCTGATGATGTTTTGTGATAACCTCTGAATGAAGCTACCTCTCTGAAAGCAATAAATCAGTTGGTATTTCACAGCCTCTGAATTGCAACACTAAAGATGGCTCGTTCTCCAATGCTAGATGAAAACTGAAACCCTTGGCTCTGTTCTCAGAAGAAAAGACTTAGCAATTTTTTTGATTTCAAAACATAATCCCTTTTCTTCTCAATGAAAAAACCTTATATTCTTCCCAAGTGCGATTTTCCCCAATTTGGCTTCATTTTTAATAATTCGAACTTTTTTTTTTCTTTTTTTTATTCCCTTAGTCTTCAACGCCCCTTTTAATTATAAATTATAATTAAAAGTGGCCCCTTTTCAATGTTGGTCGCCCCCCCTTCAATATCACTTAAGTTATAATATTAATAATATTATAACTTTATATTATAAGCTCCCGATAATTAATATTTAATTTGACAATTAAAATATTAATATCTCCCTCATAAATTGTTCGATGTACGAACCGTCTGAAGCTGGTGAACAAGTGATTGATTCCGCACATGACCAACCCATACTGCTAAAAATAGCAGGGGTGCTCCATTGAGTGACCAATACTGCTAAAAACAGCAGGTCAGGCAAATGGTGTCTAAATGATCCCGAACGAAAGCCAACTGGGAAAGTCTGACGAACGAAGCCAAGCCAAGCTCCAACCAAGACCCTCTATCCATCCTATTAGCCTACGAGGGTCACATAATAGGCTAATCATAAGCTCTGAGATATGTCAACTAGAAGGGGACATGACAGAGAGGCCTTGCATAACCTCCCCATTAGCATCTATAAAGCCAAGGAGTAGAAAAACTCGAGGTTAAGGTAACACTCCACTACATGGATGGGTTGGTAGAGTTGATTGTTCCACTTCCAATCAATCAACTTCTAAATGGGATCAAATCTGACACTATCCCCCCTTTAAAAATTTTGGATGGCCTCTTTTGCCCTATCCATGGCCTCCTAAATGTAACCCATTGGGTTTTGCTCTCCATCCACCCAACGCAAAACCCTCACCAAAGGCTCTGACACCTATAAAGTTACAAACAAATTAAAATTACAAACTTACAAATAAAATAGATACTTTAAAAATTTGAAAATAAAGGAATCAACTTGAAATTTAAATTGAAATTTGAGGTTACCTTGTCTCCATCAATTTTGTTTGAATATGAGCAGTTCATCCATGCTTGTCTCACAAACATCTGCTTCAAAGATGTCAACAAACTACAAATACTTTGCAATGTAAAGAAGTTCATAGCAAACCTTGTGACACTTGCTCACACAAGTTTTTTCCCCTTGATGTGATCTCTCATCACACTGAGAACTCAAGGATGATTATAAATATATTTAGTGATGTTTATAACTTCTAAAACCGGTCTCACCCAATCAATTTTGCCTCTGCCCTCCAAACGAAGGTCAAGACAATGGGCCGCACAAGAGGTTCAAAAGAGTGATAGATGCCTCTCTTTAAGAAGTCTCCTAGCATCCACATATGTTGTATTGTCAATGATAACTTGCACAACATTTTGATGACAATCTCGTCAAGCATCAGGCTCAAAGTTTCTGCATTTTTTATTTTGTTATAGGCATAAATTGACTTCAAAAAAACTATCTCACCATTTGAAGGTGCCAAAAAATTGATGAGGTTGCGGTTCTTTCCATTCGTCCACTCATCAGAAAGAATGGTGCATTTGAATTTTTACCACCACCTCTTTTGATCTTCCATAATTGACTTTGCATCTTCAACCGCATCCTGGAGCAACCTGCCACTTAAGTCTCTTAAAGAGAGTGCCTTGTACCCTTTCCATACAACTGTCAATGTAGTCACTAAATATTCCCAGTACAAGCTCCTAACCACGTTGAAAAGAAGGTTGTTGAAGTACCAAAAATTTGCACATGCCTTATTTGTTTTCACATGCGCCTTCTTGTTCCATGTTATACCTTGCAATAAAGGTTATGCCCTAGGTATGTTTTTAGGCACAAAAACATTGTGTATCTATCTTTTGCTCGAACTGGATGAGACGGATGTGTCTCGCATGCGTGGACCACAACTCGAGCCCACAATTTATGTCATAGCTACTTTTGTTTCCTCTACCAATGCGGTAGCAATGGTGGTTGTTAAAGTTGCTTGTACCTTTACTCTTTTTTTCATCCAACAATGCAAGCTCTACAATAATCTCTTGTTTTGTCTCTTATGTTGCACTGAGACAAGGCATGACATCACGACAAACAATGCATGCAAGATGGTACTTGAAGCGATTGATGCCTCCAAAAATCTTCTTCAAGCAAAACATACAAATCAGAGTCAATTGGGACGTTCCACCCTGTATGACATACTTCCAAACAACGATACGAGCATTAGCAGGAGTTGGATGGCTATCACTCACTGATTATGTCCTTGATACAAAGTCAAATGCCATTGTATGCTAACGGTAAACCTGCAACATGTTTAAAACAACATTTAAAAAACGTTTAAAAAAAAATACACATTTGTAAAAAAAAAACTTATACCATAAACTTGTAAATATAAACACTAAACCCTAGGGCTTATGCATACGACAAAATATTATAAAAATTAAAAATGGCATCTAAAATAAATGTAAACCATAAATTTTTACGTAAATAGTTAAAAAAACGACAATTTTATTCAAAAATTATGAAAAATATGCATAAATTATGAATAACAATTATGGAATTGAATGGAATGCATGTACATTTGTTAAACATATTTACAAATAAATTACAAAGAATTTACATGCTTGGAAAAAAAAGAAAAAAAGAAAAATAATTAAACTAACTTGTAAATCGAGTTTGCTCAAATTTGTTTCCTCCAATTCACTCCAAATGTTGTGTGATTCGATTGTGGGGGCATGTATGCTTATAAAGGACAAATTTTAATGTGTTTTCCTCAATTTCACAGTGTTTTGTGTGTATTTTGTAGTGTTTTGTGTGCATTTTTTACTTTTGCACTCATTTTGACAGCATAATTTGTTTTTCACAGGGCTGGGGAACATTGGCATAGTACTCATCGAGTACTTGCGAGTATTCATGAGTACTTGTAGTGAGTACTGTTCCAATACTCGACTATAGGAAAAAAACCTCTACAATTATTTATGGCAAGTATTCGCCCAACTACAAACTCTACGAGTACTCAACCACTCACCAAGTATGTAATCTATGCATAAAAGGACATCTCCAAGAAGTATAAGAAGATGGCACACATCAAGAGAAGACATCAGTGAACAGAGAGTGTTCTAGTTGGTTGTAGGAAGAATAGGGGAAAGGAACAGTGAAGGCGCTGAGTGAGCAAGATAGCTGAGTGTTGTACTTGTTTTACTACCTTATTGTCATCTATCTTTGGACATAAGAAAAGAGGAAGCAAAGCAATTCCTCCACTAGTTTTTACCTACACCTAGTGGGGTTCTCCAGACCAAAAATATTGTTTTCCTTGTCTCCATGTTTTGAGTTATGTTTCATGTTCTTACATTCATGTTTCCATGTTTCAGTGCTTAAAATTTTGTATTTACTCTTCCAAGAACACATTACACTAAATTCTAAGTCATTGATATAAATTGAACTGTCATTTTGAAGTAGAACAAGAAGTTGTGCTTCTATGAATTCAATCAAGTCTAAACTTGAGAGTTTATAGATAATTTTGGTATCAGAGCAGATTTATCTTTGGGTTATTGTGGAAAGCGTGACTGATTTGTATGACAGTTACAAGAACACAAGAAGAAGAATTGCTGCCTTGCAATCCTAAGATATCTACAAGAAGGTACAATTAGCAAGAGAAATGGCTCGCAAAGATGAAAAAAGCCTTGCCAAGGGAGTAGCTGCACTCTAATCATGTATGGATAGCATGATGAAGTCCCAAGACAATATCACTAGACAACAAAAGCTCGCAGCTAGGAACTAAGGTTCCATGGACGCAATGGTCCAGGTTATAGTCAAGAAGCTTGGCATAGAAGAATCTGATAGTGGAGAAGAGTCCATTGATGAGCATGAATAACAACTTCCTAAAGACAAAGGCAAATCTAGGCTTAAATCTGAACATACTTATTTCAAGGTTGAAACAAAAGTAGAGATCAAATCCTTTTAAGGACAAGTAGATGCAGAAATATTAAATAAGTGGTTGAAGCAAATGGAGGTCTATTTTAGTGTGCATTAAGTGATTGATGTGCAAGAGATTACTTTTGCACATCTAAAGATGGAAGGTCATGCTCTAGTTAGTTGGGAAACCTACCTAGTAGCTTCTGAAAAGAAGCTAGTTATAGATAAGTGGAATGATTTACAAAAATTGTTACACGTGAATATTTATCTTATTGGAAATAAAACTGATCAGAAGATCAAGTGGCAGTATTATAGACAAGAAGCAAGTCAAAGTATGCAAGATTATACCATAGAGTTCCATAGACAAGCCAAACTCATCGGATTGGACTTGGAAGATGAAGACAATGTGTCCAAATACTTGGGAAGTCTCCATTCATGCCTAAGTGCCTAAGGAGATGGGTCATCTCAAGTAAGCCACAAAACCTTGATGAGGTGTGTTTGCAAACATCCTACATTGAGGAAGAGAAGAAACAAGGAAAAGAGGAATATTCAAAGCAAAGTCAATCCACAAATTAGGGCAAGAAAGAACAAAACGAGCATTACAAAGCCTTCAAGAAAGGTATATGGAAAGGTTAAAAGAATGCCACAACTATGCATAGTTGTAAGGATCCTAACAACCACTATAATCATTGTACCATAGATGGTCATACTGACGCGAAGTGTTGGAAGTTGCATCCTAAATTGCATCTCAAGAATCATCCCAAGGAGGACTCTAGGAAGCTCATGGCATCTTTGAAAGAATCAGAGGTAGAGATAGAGGACAATTCTGATGTAGATGAGAAGCTTGGTTGCACCACCATCAACACGAACAACAAGGAACAAGAAAGGGAAGAGATGAGCAAACTATTCCAAATCAAGAAGACCAAGGCAAATGCACTTGTTGATACTGGGTCTCAATCTAATTTGATTTTAGATGTTGTTAGGAAGCTTGGTTTACAAATATACGATCACCCCCACCCATATCCTTTGGGTTGGGTGAAGAAGGGTGTTAAAATTCAGGTTACTAAACAATGCAAGTTAAAATTTGGTATTAACCCACAATATGTTGTTGAACTAGAAGCAAATGTGATTCCTCTTGATGTTTTTGATGTTGAGTTTGGAAGTCCTTACTTGTATCTCAAGGATGCTATCTTCATGAGAAGGGCTAATAGCTATTGATGGGTCAAGAATGGTATCAACTATGTCATCAGGGCGCATCAAAGAAAGCCCAAGCTTGCCATAGTAAGTGTCAACCAAGCAAAAAAAAATTATTCAAGCAAATAATCAGTTGTGTTTACTTCTTTTGATAGATAAGAAATAATATAGGTTAGAGATATCTGATATTGATAGTGCCAATAAGGCATTGATGGGATTGAATGAGTTGTTGCATTCTTTTCAAAATGTGTTTCAAACTCCCAAAAATTTGTCTCCAAAGGGGGGAGTAGAACATGAGATTCAACTGATGTCTGAATCTCCTCTACCTAACATTGGTTTGTACAAAAAATCATTTTTGGAGAGTAATGAGGTTAAGAAACAACTTCAAGAATTGTTAGAAGGCATCATAGGCCCAAGTACTTCACCACATAATTCACCCATTGTTGTGATGCAAAATAAGGATGGCTCTTGGAGAATGTACATAGATTACTAGGTTTTGAACAATATCACCATAAAAAATAGATTTTCATTTCTACGTATTGATGATTTGTTGGACAAAATTCAGCATGGTAAGTACTTCACAAAGTTGGATTTCAAATAAGTCTATCATCAAGTTCGTATGAAGGGGGAGGATGTATGGAAGACAACCTTCAAGACAAAACAAGGTTTGTATGAATGGTTGCTACTTCCATTTGGCTTATGTAATGCACCACCTACATTCATGAGATTAGTAGATAATATATTAAAAGTCTTTCATAGATAAATGTGCCATAGTGTATCTAGATAATATTCTAATTTTTATTGCAACATGAGAAAAAATTTAACACATTTGAAACAAGTCTTGCAAGTGTTGATGTCATGTCCCCTTTTTCAAATAAGCCAAGGAAATAATAAAAAATTAATATTTTAAGTTGTCCCAGTTACTTTATTAAAAGGACAGCTTAATATTAATTTATTATTAAAAGTGCAAGTCCAAGAAAATGTTTTTAAAAGGGGGCCTAAAGTGTTGTTATAAAGTGACGCTAGGCATGGAGGTACAAAGTGATTATTTTAAAAGGTTCCTAAGTCACTTTGAATTATATTTTAAAGAAAAGAAGAAAAAAGAAAATAATATTTTATTTTCTTAAAAGTGTTTATTAAAAAAGGGTTTGGGCAAAAGGAGAATTCAATCAGTGATTACCAAACTCTATTTTCTTGGGAATGAACAAATGTTCTTCTTTTCTGCCCTAGGATGAAAATCCTTTGGTAACGAATGGTTTTGAGGACAAAAACCCTCCTCACCATATGGGTAATTCCATCCAGGAATTACCAGTGTGCTGCAAGGATCAAATTTGGGGACAAAAACCCCCATCTCCATTTTGGGTAATTTCATTCAAGGATTACATTTATGTTTCAAATAATCAATTTTGCTAGGGTTTCACAACATGGACGATGAGGAGTGAAAGATTTGTTGGAAAGTAGATCACAGGGTTGCCCTATCTAGAGTGACTTTGAAGATTTCAAACTACTACGCTGACATAAATCAGCCTTCAGCAACAAATTTTGTCATTACCAGCAGTCTGATTTTAAGTAGGCATTCGTGTAGCAGGCAATTGGAACGCTTCAACGTAGGGTTCTACCAATTTGAAATTCAACATCAAGGCTTAGGCAGCAATAGTTCAAAATTTCATATTTTATTAGCAGCAATACCAAAAGATGTCATCTAGGGTTTTTAGTTGTCAGAAAAAATCGATAATAGCAAGGTGGTGTTCAGAAAAACTGATATTAGCAATCAACTTATCAATATTTTGTCAATTGTCATATCAATCTTAAATTGTAATCTACATGCAAAAGTGAATAAAGACTCTATTGGGAAATTATAGTCTTGTGAAATAAAAATTGCAACTTTGACATGTTTCCATCCCTGACAAATTAAATCACAAAATTGTTTTAGATCTCCAAGTTGTAAATTAAGGATTTACAAAAAAATCCAAAATTGTTGTTTTTTGTCCAAAAGGGACATTACAGTTGAAATAAAAAAAAAATTTGTGCAATATGAAAAAATGTGAGATTGCAAAACAATCACTTGTCTATTTGAGGCACGTGGTTGGAGAAGGAGAATAAAGAGTGGATCCATTAAAAGTAGAGCCTATCATAAATTGGCCCACACCTAAGAGTGCCACCAAGACTAGAAGTTGTGTGGGGGCAGTACAATACATGAGGAATTTTATTCCAACTTTCTCCACAATAGCCGCACCTCTACACACAACTGTAGCAATAGGTAAGAACTTACATTGGGATAAGGAACATGATAGTGAGTTTGATTCATTGAAATAGATCAACCATGCACCAATCCTTGCTCTTCATTATTTGCAACAAACATTCAAGTTCAAATGGATGCACGTGATTATGCTATGAAGGCAGTTTTGTTGCAAGGAGGTAAGCCCATTTGTTACATGCAGATATATTTTCTTCAGCAGTAAGAGGGTATTTTGTTTATGATAAAGCAAAATGTATGCACTAGTTCAAGAAATAACGAAATTGAATCATTATTTGTTAGGTAAAGAACCTACTATGTACATTGACCACAAACCTCTTCAATATTAGCAAGCATAAAGCACATTGCAAGAAGCAAGACATTACAACTGAAGGGGATTTATCCATCAATTCCATTTGGTGATCAAATACAAGGGCAGCACAAATGAAGTGGCAAATATGCTACTAGGCCACCAATAAAGCTAGTTTCAGGTTTGAAAACAATCTCCCAAATTGAGCCTTTCACAAAAGAGGCATATGAGGAAGCATATGCACAAAGACGTAGACTTTGGGAAGGCATTCCAACTTTTACAAACCAAGAAGGTTGAAAATGAAGGCAAAGATGGATGTTATCTCAAGGATGGACCACTCTACAAGTGGGACAAGCTATGTATGCCAAAGGAGGAAAGACTTATCTTGATGAGGGAAGCGCATACTTCCAAGGTCTTATGACACTTTGGTGTTGGTAAGACCATGGCTTATTTGCAAAGGTATGTGTATTGGCCTAATATGCAAGAAGAAGTTTCAAAGTTCATTAGACGATGTACGATGCATTTTTTTCCGAAAAAAAAATCATTATACGATGTAAATGATGTTGTACAAGCAAGCCTAAGGTCAGGAAAGATGGATTGTGCATGTACCTACTAGACCATGGGAAAACATTTCCATGGATTTTGTCAGAGAATTACCTATGCCCAAACATGAACATGACGATCTATATGTTGTTGTAGATAGGTTCAACAAAATGTGTGTCTTAATTGCATGCAAGAAAATAGTGAAAGGACATGAAGCAGTTGAACTTTTATTTTCTAATATTTGGGTGCACATTGAATTACCTAAGTCCTTTGTTTCAAACAAGGACTCAAGATTCTTGGGCAAGTTTTGGACTCCCTTGTGGGGAAAGAAGGATACTAAGCTTCAGTAAAGTACCACTTTCTATTCACAAACTGATGGACAAATGGAGCCGGTCAATAAGACTTTGGTGCAGCTGATAAGATGTTATAACAGCAAGTATCCAAGGAGTTGGGATGAGTCTTTTTGGCATACATTCATCACTCATACAATAGGATAGTACACACATCCACTAATAAGTTACCATTTGAAGCATGTTTGGACTATTTTCCAACTAATCATTTTGATGTTGCATTGGTACAGCAGACATGAGTAGAACAACAAGATTCAGAAGTGACAAGTGCAAAAAAATCATTGAGAGGATTAAAAAAATTCATCTCAAGGTGAAAGATCAGTTAGAGAAGTCTCAAGGTAAGTACAAGGCCAGACATGCCCAGCACCACAAAGAGAATACACTCAAGATGGGTGACAAGGTATGGCTGTACATGAGCAAGGAAAGGCTTGAAGGACAAGCTAGGAAGCTCAAGCCACTAAGGTATGCCCCGTTTTCCATCATGAAGCAGATTGGTGAGAACACTTTCAAGCTTGATTTACCCTCATTCATGGAATGTATTCAATTGTCAATTGTGAGAATTTGCCCTTGTATGAACCACCCATGCTAGATGAGGAAGAAGAAGAAGAGGTACTACCTTCCATAGAAGACTTGGTTGTGGATGCACAAGGAGAGTTGGAGGACATAGTGCTGCAGCAGAAAGTTGGAGTGACACGCAAGGGACCACAAGAGTCTTGGCAGGTTGGACTAAAAGGGAAGACACCAAGGCAAGCAAGATGGTACTCGAAGGAGGTGAAAGAGTTGTTTCCAAGTCTCGTACCACAATAAAAGCTTTTGTGGGGCCAAAAGCCTCTTAACAAGGGACGTATGATCCATATGGATCCAGAAAAGAATCCAATCCATCAAAAAACAAGATCAAGACATGGTTTCAAGCATTAATAGAACGTCAAGGAAGGATTTCTAGACTTGGTGATGAAACCACCACTTCATGGACGCATCCATTACGAAACCTCCAAGGCAGTTCCAAAAATGTTGTGGCAGTTATATTACTGCCGGTTTGCATCAACCAATGTTTCGTGTGCAATGACCATACAAGTATGGTACAAATAGAGCAAGTGTCTCTTCATATTCCATGTCAATCAGGAATCCTTTAGTGCATGAAAGGACATCTCCAAGCAATATAAGAAGAATACACATTATTGAAAGAAAATATCGGTGAATAGGAGTGTTCTAGTTGGTTGGAGGAAGAATAGGAGAAAGGAACAAGGAGAGAACTGAGTGAGCAACATAGCTGAGTGTTGTACTTCTTCTACTACCTTATTGTAATCCGTCTTTGGCCATTAGAAAATAGGAAGTAGAGCAATTGCATCTTCTACTAGGTTTTCCCTACACCTTATGGGGTTTTTCAGACCCAAAATCTGTGTTGTTGTCATTATGTTCTGAGTTCTGTTTCATGTTCTTGCATTCATGTTTCCATGTTTCTGTTCTAAAAGTCATGTGATTACTCTCCCAACAACACATTGCACTAAATTCTAAGTCATTGGTATAAACTGAACTGTCATTTTGAAGTAAAATCAAAGTAGAACAGCAAGTTGTGATTCTGTGAATTCTCGAAACTCTGAACTTGAGAGTTTATAGAACAATACCAGCCTTGGTGAATTAGACTATCGGTGGAAGTACTTTGTCTAGCAGCATTAGCCATATAAGGGGCTAGATTTTGGCTATGCAGAGGAACAACACAATTCTAAAGCTGATGTATGCAAAGAAGTCAGAGAGGATAAGAGTGATTGACAAACTGCATGTAATTGCATATTCCCCAACAAAAATCTCATCACAAAATGTCACATGGAGGAGTAAACACATGCTGACACACTTGTAATTCATGTAAATTTCATTACATAGTGGGCTAAAGAAGAGGATTCTGAATAGAAGCATTAAATTTATAGTGTCCATGTCCTCCGAATGTTTATAAAGGAATACTATAATCCCGTGTAGAGAGATAGCCTTGTTGCTTCAGAATTCCACAAAGAGACCGCTAATCAGAACTAGAGAAGCAGGCGGGCAATCGATCCCAGTTATCCAACCAAAATCAGGCCTTATCGCCACACCTTCCAAAAACAATAGCTCTTAAGTAGGTCAACACCAACATCATCAGACTAATTAGTATAACCCTGGTTCAACAAAGGGCAGATAAAAGGCTACTCTAGTCAATTTAATCCCAACATACTTCGTCTGGATAATTAGACTTGATGGTTGTTAAAAGAATGTACAGAGATGTCAGACAAGACACATTGCCAGAGCTTGATTTTAAAAAGGTCCCGTTTGGCAAAATAAGTAGCTTTGATAAAATCATATGAACTATAAAAATCTAAGAAGTTGAAGATTAATAGTCATTTACAACTAGGAGGTTAATGCACTTACTTTTTTGACATAGTTAATTATGCCAGCTCATGATTTGTCAAGAAATGCATTACTAGTGCTTAGTCAAAACGCTACTTCTGTTATTAAAAGCATTGCCATACTATTAAATAAATTAAACAATAAAACATGTTACCTTTATTTCAAGAGAGGAGAAATCTCTTGTGCCATTTCGTGGTTTCTTATGAGCTTCCTCTGAGCAATCCGGGCATGTAAAATGCTCAATTGTTTTGAGTTGATTTGTAGTCAGGTTTATACAGGCAGGATGAAACCTACACATAAATTACAAACACAATTCAGTATGTGGAATAAGAATAAGGATTTATTTTTTTTGGATTACTTTCTGGAAACCTCACATCAGAAACCTTGAAGGAAATTTCTACAGCCTCATACGAATACACATAAAAAGTATCAATATATTCAAAAGAAATAAAAATATGGATTTGGCTGGTCTGAGTTTCCTCGTATATTATGCTGGACAAGAAAATAAAACATTTGTAGTGCTACTTTATTTCAAAGCAAGATGCAACTTCATATTCTAAAATGTAACCTCTCTAATATGAAAAAATACAAGTAACCACAACATGTGAATAAAGATGTCAGAAAATGGAAATAAAAGTATCAAAATTATCCAAACTTATCATTGTATGTTATCACACGTTGATTTGTAATTGTCATGATTTGGCATATTAAGAGGGTAAGTGGCACAGAGGCAATCAAATTCTCAAAAAGATGACCTAGAGGGATTTGCTGAACATAGTTTATATGGGGTTTGAAAAGGCAACCCAGGTATGGCTAACAGTGTTGGTATTATAAGAAAACAGAAAAGTAATCCTCAGGTTTTCTATGCTTTTTGTGAAGGACGATATAGCTAATCAGTAGTTTGAAGATTGCCACTGAATTAAGGATAATTATACGATATCTATATTATCTGTTAGTGCATGGTTGCACATTTGAAATAAGCATGCCTTTGAAGGCTCCCTTGGGCCACCCATTGTTGGTGTACCTTGGGATACTTGGGGTTAGGGTTCATTTTGACCCTTAAGGAACTGGTTTTAGTGTTTATAAGGATTATTGCTTATCAAACCCAATTAGATACATGTTTGTGGCACTTTTGGATCCATGGTTTATTTGGGCCCGCCTTGGTATGGTAGGCCCACCATGGCCTACCTTTGTGTATAATAGGAGGCCGCCATGTGTTATAATCATCCAAGGTTAGGTAACTCCAAATGTATTAAGTAGAAGAGGATTGTGCCTCATTTTGATCGCCTTCATCTATTGTGATATAGTGATAATTTGGTACTCTCTCTCTCTCTCCCTCTCTCTCTCTCTCTCTCTCTCTCGCACGCCCCCCCTCTCAAGAGAGAGAATAAAGTAACCTATACTCACATGGTACCAAAGTCAAGAGGGACACTCCCCAAGCCTAATCCAAGCTCTTGCAAGATTTGTGAGGTGTTGAAGAAGATACTCAAAGTAATGGAGATTCAAGGTTTTGTTGTGTGCTTGATTGAGCTTGAATCCAAGATTTGGAGTACTTCATAATCCATGAGACTTATACCACGTGTTTGGAGGTTGAAGGTGAAGGTGTGAACAGGTTGCAAGGCAAATTTCAGGTCTTCAAGAGGTATGTGATTTGGAGTTAGAATAGTTTGTCCCCACTATATGGAGATTGAGGTGGAATTTTCCAAAACCATCTATCCGCTTAGAATTTTTGCAAAAAATTGTCAGGCATCCATTTTTTACACTTCTAGAATAATTATTTAGCCCCTCAAATTTGCAATTAACGTCACCCCAAGTCTATTTAGGAGCTAGTCACTGGTTTAGCAAGTTCGAGCGGCACAAAAGCAGTGCTCAGGTGGCAAACCGGTGTTATAATGGCATGAAATGTTGGTGCCATTTTCAATTATGGGCTCAAGGTTAGCTTTTGGTCAATGACCAGCGTTGCATGTTACTGGAGACAAACAAAACATTGGAGCTGCCGTAGGGACACTGCTCGCAAGGGAAGTGCACCGTAGGCACTTACTCCCAAAGCATCGCTTAGCCTTCCTTAAAGGCTGGGACTTAAGGGCTAAACCCGTTGGGCTAGCCTGAATGGCTAGCTCCCTAGGTGCTAGACCTTGGAGGTTAGGGATTTGATTCCCACCAGCCTTCCTTGTTTATTGTGCGTTGTGGGGAGGAGCTAGTCGACTAGGCCAACCTGCAGCTTGCTCACATTTGTACATACAGCTGAGGTGGTATAATTAAATATTTCAGCAACATGTATCTAGGTGTCATTTGCCAAAACATGTTAAAATCATATTTATACCCACACAGTCAGCAAGACGAGGCATTTTCTAATTTAAATACTTCCAGCAAATCCTGCAATGACACATGGTGCATTCAAACCAGCATATTCCGAATTTTCAAATTTCAAATAAACAGGTCAAAAGACTCGAAACTTTTCAATTTTCAGTACCATCAAAGCTCCAAACGCCAATCCCAAAACACTTTGGCAGCCTTTTATAGCTGAAAAAATCACTACACATTTGAATAAATCTATCATTTTTGTTTGCACACATTTAGAAAGGTGTTTATTAAATTACATGGCATTTTTGGAAAAGCCCACAGATTTATCCGAGAAATTCTTGGGTTTGACCGACATTCCATGTGAGTTGCAACACATCAAAACAGCAAGGGAATTTTGGTCCACGGTTACTATTGTCAACCTAGAGCTGCGCCCTGAATCGAAGACGTGCATGAAGTGGCCAGTCTTCTATCCAATTGAAACAATGGGATCTTCTCACGAGGGTGGGTGCCTCAATGGTGAGAAGAACCTCTAGAGAAGGTTGATTCCTGTAAGATGTATCAATGAGGATCTCTACTCTATGTTGTGGACTACCATCGAAAAGGGAGAAGGAAACTTTAAGGGGAAATCCTACCTAATAAAGGTGATATACCAAAAGATTGATCCACTCAACTTGGAAGTTAGAACACTAAACAAACAAGGGAAAAGGAAGACCTTTGATTTCAATCGACCACTATGCATAAGTATTTCGTGAGAAGGTTCGATCCAATGACCAAAACATGAGGGAAAAACGATGGAGAGAGGTCTGATACAAAACACTTTATAGCCACCTAACATCCACTTACAGCTTCATCAAAAGACATAAGGAACACTTAGCATGACCTGCATAATACGGTAAGTTAGCAACTAGGTATGAATCAAAACTTGGGAAGGGAGAGAAATCTACCACATATGCAAATTGCTGAATGAATATACACTATGCCAACACTTGAAATCTGAAAGTACATTCCTTCTATTGATTGAAGAGGTTACACAACTCACCAATCGCAGAGTCTGGTCTAGCCAAGAGAGGGATGATTTTAATCAAAGCTGAAAGCCATTTTATAGAGAATTACAAAAGCCAAAGATTGGCGTTGGAAAAAATTGAAGAGAAGGATAAACTTAGATTAACTCAAGGCAGACTTGGCCTTTCAATAAAATATGTTTTCCCTTTGTCTTTGCATGAAGCTCCTTGCACTTGAGTAAGTGAATTTGTCTTTTGTTTATTGAACCGCCCACCTCTCTTTGCATGGAAATCCACGCCAATGTCAATTTTAGCTTCTACGTGAGCTGCTGGAACATTTGCAAGCTTGAGATGATAATATCATGCATGAAATCCAATGCCAATGTCAATTTTAGAACTCTACGTGAGTTGTTTGATGCCGAGTTGGAACGTTTGAAAGGCTGAGTTGACCGTTTGGTACGCTGAGTTGGACGAGGAGATAGGCTGAGTTGGACCTTCGAATGCATGAGAATGACCAGTCAAACCGCCAATAAAACAGATAGTCAACCGAAACTTACCAATCCGCCAAAAATAGCCCTTGTTCGCATGTATTTTCTCTTATTTTGGTCTGCCTATGTCTTGTCTATTTTTGGCGAGATTCTAATTTTTGGATTATCTTATCTATATTTGGTCTATATTTCCTCGAATATTTTGTTTTCAACTCTCTGTCGGATTATCTGTTTTCTATCTTTTTTGCACAGTCAACCTCCATTTCTTTCGGATTTCTTGTTTGCCCTTGGCTTATTTCCTTTGGGCTTTATCTGTGACTTCTACCGCGGCTTTATTTCCTTCGGATCTTTTGTTTCAACCTGCATTTGCCTTGGGTTTATTTCCTCGGGCCTGTCTTTCGACTTTCCTATGGATTTCCTTCTGGGAAATTGCCTGAAGGAATTGACCCTTGTTATTTCCCTCGCTTCTTGGCTCTAGTCGAACTCCTCTTTGAACTTCAACGATTACTTCCCATGGTCAAAATTTGACGTCTTGCAGGACGTCACCCTTTGCCATTTTCTCGGGCTTATTTTCTGTCAGGCCCATTTTGTGCTTAACACTTTGTCCGCAGCTTCCTTTGTGACTTTGTTTCCAAACTTTCTGAAAGAATTCTTTCCTTCGGGTCTTTGCTATTTTCTTTCAGGAAAATTGTCTTGCTTATTTCTTTCTTTGTCAGACAATTTTTCCGCGAACATTGTCTTTCAACTTTTCCGAAAGAATCATTCTTTCGGGCTTCTTGTCTATGTTCTTTTCCTTCGGACAAATTGTCCGAAGGATTTCTTTATGGCTTCTTTTCGAACTACCCTTGCTATTTCCCACAGAAGTGCTTTGTCTATTTCTTGCGGGAAAATGTCTTCTCTATTTCCCGTGGGAAATTTTTCTTGGACAACTTTTCCACAAAAATTGTTTCCTTTTGGGCTTTTGCTTTGTCTATCCTTCGGACAAAATGTCCAAAGGAATTGTCCTTTGGCCTCCTCTTGAATTTCTTCGGACTTTTTGTCCGAAGGAATTCCTTCGGACAAAAAGTCCGAAGGAATTAAACATGTCTCTTGTCTTTGACTGCATCTTCAAAATGCCCTTCGGAAAAAATGCCATGGTCCAGGCACCGACCAAGTGCTCTCCACAAGGGCTTGTGGCTCTCCCTGTGCCCTTCGAGAAAGTTGCAATGGTCCTATCGCCAACCAAGTGCCCTCCGCAAGGGCTTCTATCCTTCGTCTGTGCCTTTTTCAAAAAAATTGTAGGGCACCCGGGTTTTTTGCAGAGGAATTTGACGTGTACCTTCCCAAAGGGTAGGTGCCCTTCGAGATTGTTGAAAATGACCCTTCCGAAAGGCAACCTTGCCCTTCGGGTTTCTTGTTTTGCTCTTTTCTGCCTTCCAAAGACACCCCTTGCAATTACACGGACTTATAACAAGGCTCATTCCTTCGGATTTCTTTGGACTTTTGTTCGAAGGAATTATTCCTTGGTCTTTTGCTTTTGGCAGACCTTTCTCTTTTGTATTTCTCCAAAGTATTCCTTCGGACAAAAAGTCCGAAGGAAATACTTCCTTTGCTACAGGCTCTTTCCTTTACTTATTCCCTTTGCTGCAGGCTCTTTGGGTCGCTGTAAATATGCATTTAGGCTTGATTGATCTTTGCAAAAACCTTTTCCTTTTCGTTATTGAGTACCCGAAACTGATTCACAAGACAAATGGTACCCACGAGACCATCTTTTGAATAGTAAGGTTGACAATTTTGCCCTCTGGGGCAAAAACGTCAACAATTACTTAAGATTATTCGCATTCTTTTTCTAACTAATGCTGCAATGGAGGATACTTCAATAAACTGGTTTCACATGAGACATTTTCAGCATATTTGGATGAAAGGTTGGTAAACCAAAGGAAACAAGCCTTGTTTACTCAAAGGCTACATTGGGAGATGGTTCTCTTAAGTCTAGTGTGCCACCATTTGATTCCTCAAAACCTGACTGTATCATTGAGAGATTCTTCGGAGCAGAAAAAGAGGCAACATGCACAATTCACAAATAAGCCATATGGGCATCTTCATTCTAGAGGGAGTAACCTTTCTACTCCCCAATACAAGTTTGCAAGTAACAACTATTATTGACAATCTCCAAATAGGAATCTCTGACAAAATTCTAAATCTGCATCTATTAGTCGTGTTTGAAGAAATCATACGGATGTGTCTCTTTAATAATGGGACGTCTTGCTTTTTACCATTGATGAGTTCCATGGTGCATTTGATTGATGGATGACCATTTGGCTGCATGGAGACCATCTTGTGGGCTTACCCATATGATTAATTTTGCATACTTCTTGGATCACTTTGGATGCTTCATAATCTGCCTTGATTTGGAGATGGAGTGTTTTGGATAAAGTATTACATCTTACATATGATTCAGCAGCATCTTGCAGGTTCAACAATTCTTTGAGGATATGGTGTGTTTGATGATTCTGCAAGGGGATTGAGTTTGATGACTCTCTTGTTCTTAGAAGGGCTTCTTCCCTTTCCTAGAACATTCATTTGCATTTCAGTTTTTGTTATTTTCATTGACTTGTTTTGAACCCTTGTTTCACTTGGTGGTTCATCTTTGATTGCCTTTTGATGTTGTAGACATGATTATAATTTATGGTAGTAAGGCCTATATTAGTGTGAAGCACCTCTTAGGATGTTTGGCTACACAATATGAGATTTGATGTTTTCTTGATTAGGCCTTGCATCCTCCTTTGCACATATTGGGCTCACTTATTGGAGATGCCATCCTTGGTTGTTTCTTGGATGACCTTGATAATTTGATACGATATGCCATCCTTGGATGTTTTGTGGATGGCCTTGATGTTTTAATTTGAGATGCCATATTTTCCTTGGTTTGACAGATGGCTACATACATTGATGATTTATGACTTTTATAGAATGCTTGCTTGGTTGCTTCTACATGATATGACATGGATCTCCCGAGGTCCGGGAGACAACACTCTAAACAAGGGTTTAGATGGGTTGTATGCGTATGCAGAAGAAATATTGAATGAGATGGAGAATAAAGAAAGTGATAGAACTGGAACAGAAAACTTAATTAATCTGTGTTTTTTACATGGCAAAATCTTGAGAAAGATGCATGGTTGTCTAACCTTACTACTATTTGATTGCTATCTATCGCTACAGATATGTATACATAGATTACAATGTCAAGAAGGCTAAAGAACTGTAATGGAAGTCGAACCATTTGGACTTCCACATGTAACTCTTCACCTTCTGACGGTTATGTAGCTTTACCTCCAAATGCGCGATATGTTGACAGTTGATTTGGAGATGGAGTGTTTTGGATAAGTATTACATCTTACATATGATTCAGCAGCATCTTGCAAGTTCAACAATTCTTTGAGGATATGTTCTGTTTGATGATTCTGCAAGGGGATTGAGTTTGATGACTCTCTTGTTCTTAGGAGGGCTTCTTCCCTTTCCTAGAACATTCATTTGCATTTTAGTTTTTGTTATTTTCATTGACTTGTTTTGACCCCTTGTTTCACTTGGTGGTTCATCTTTGATTGCTTTTTGATGTTGTAGCCATGATTATGGTCATAGTCACAAGGTTCGGCTGGATCTGCACAAAATCAGGCCGGATCCAGATTTTTTGGCCAACCCAGATAAGTTCGTCCGAGTCGGCCCATTTTTATTTTATTTTTTAAAATAATTTTGATTTATTTTTTATTTTTTCGGTTTTCTGCACAAAAAAGGGCCCAAAAACCATAAATATCATATAATATTAACATTTTATATTATTTTATTGATGTTTTTCATTGTATTTGTCAATTTTACATATTTATAAAACTATGCTCACATATATGTATATATATATATATATATGTATGTATGTATTTATTCTGGATCAGATTTTTCCTTTTTTTCAAAATTTTCGAATTTCGGATTTTTTTGCCCTCCCGAACGGATTCGGATTTTTGAACCTTGTGACTATGATTATGGTAGTAAGGCCTATATTAGTGTGAAGCACCTCTTAGGATGTTTGGCTACACAATATGAGATTTGATGTTTTCTTGATTAGGCCTTGCATCCTCCTTTGCACATATTGGGCTCACTTATTGGAGATGCCATCCTTGGTTGTTTCTTGGATGACCTTGATAATTTGATACAATATGCCATCCTTGGATGTTTTGTGGATGGCCTTGATGTTTTAATTTGAGATGCCATCTTTTCCTTGGTTTGATAGATGGCTGCATACCTTAATGATTTATGACTTTTATAGAATGCTTGCTTGGTTGCTTCTACATGATATGACATGGATCTTAGGGAGTCCGAGAGACAACACTCTAAACGAGGGTTTAGATGGGTTGTATGCGTACGCAGAAGAAATACTGAATGAGATGGAGAATAAAGAAAGTGATAGAACTAGAACCGAAAACTTAATTAATCTATGTGTTTTTTACATGGCAAAATCTTGAGAAAGATGCATGGTTGTCTAACCTTATTACTATTTGCTTGCTATCTAGCGCTACAGATATGTATACATAGATTACAATGTCGAGAAGGCTAAAGAACTATAATGGAAGTCGAACCATTTGGACTTCCACATGTAACTCTTCACCTTCTAACGGTTACGTAGCTTTACCTCCAAATGCACGATATGTTGACAGGTGTCTTGAGATGAAATAAGCTCTGGGAGTGCCATCTGTCATCGTGCAACATGGCACAGTATCTCCATGTGGCCAGTTGCATGTTCTAAGTGTTGAAAGCAAAATTGAGTTGTGCAGCATGTCTGTGGATGTTGCACAGAGGTTGGTTGCACAGAACGTGGAGTTGTTGAATGGCATTGAGATCATAGTCACACGGTTCAAAAATCCAAATTCGTTCAAGAGGGCAAAAAAATCCAAAATCCGAAAATTTTGAAAAAAATCAGAAAAATCCAATCCGGAATAAATATATATGTGTGTGTGTGTGAGCATAGTTTTATAAACATATAAAACTGACGAATACAATGAAAAACATCAATAAAATAATATAAAATGTTAATATTATATGATATTTATGGTTTATGGGCCCTTTTTATGCAAAAAACCTAAAAAAGTAAAAATAAAACAAAATTATTTTTTTGAAAAAAAACAGGGCCGACCAGGATGAACTTATCCGAGTTGGCAAAAAAACCGGATTCGGCCGGATTTTGTGCAGATCTGGCCAAACCTTGTGACTATGATTGAGATTGATCATCAAAAATTTGGTGTAGGCCATTGCCCCGCAAAAGGGGCACTTCCCCTCAACCCCACAAGGGCTAATCCCTAGACACTTATGTGTTTCGTGCCTATCAAGTGAAGTGCACAATGTGGTCTTTTGTTCCCGGCGCTACATGGAAGGTGCATGGTGCTAGGCATTGTGCAAAGGTGCTCAACGCGTAGAGTTGCGCAGAGGTAAACAAGTAACCAATGCACTCAAGGTAATAACACAGGTCTGCAGATGTGCATAGATCATTCGCCCTCTCTTGAGAGGCAATCATCCCAATTGTGTTAGGACTAGGAAGCAAGTAGGGCATCTTGGCTTTTAGCTAATATCCGGGGAACGATTTGCCTTAGGGATTGTTTTGACCCGTCATGACAACTCTGTATATTGGACCAGAAAAATTCTAGGTGTACATGGTTTCCATAATCTGACCTATTTCTATCGGTTAAGGTTGTGATATTGTAGACGGTGAGTATGATGCAATCTTCTCAAGAATTCGCACCACATGGTTAGAGCTTGGAATCGCTTCAGGAATCCGATACCTCTTACTACCCAATGATATGGTGATAGTCTAAAGATTGGTCGTGTACACATCATAGCAGCTATGCATGTATGAACACTCCAGGATTATATCACAAGTATCAATTGTCATTGCATCAAAAACTAGCTCCTCTTTAAAAGGATGGACAACACATAAGAAGTGACATTGGTGAGTGATATGTATACCTTTGGTGATGCATAAATTGATCCATTCAAACTATAGAGACGTGGATGAGGCATGGTTGGCAAATTCAGTCATTTGATGATTAGTTTAGAGATGAGATTCTTCATGCTACCACCATTGATCAAAAACTTCAATGTTTATCTTTGCACCCACATCTACAAATGGAATAGGTGTTCTTCTTCAGCGTCTTGCATTGTTGGTGTGGTTGTTCCACTGAGGCAAGTGGTTTTTGGATTTGTTTCTATTGCTCCCATATCCCTTGTTTCTATGCGCATAAGCAGGCTTTTCTACTCATGGCACTCTAACTAGAGTGATTGATAGTTTTATGTTTGTCACATGATTTACACATCTTAAACAATTTGAAATTGTCTAACAAAGGTGACTTCTTTGCCATGGAAGACGTGTCACGCTTGCCCTTCATCTTGGACTCTTCCTTAATGGTTACTACATAACAATAGGCTTCTCCCGTTGTTTTAACCTTACCCAGATTTAGTTTGGAATGAATAAATGGGCGTAGACCGTTGCGGTTCTTGAGGACTCTCATTTCTGATTCAAGGGAGTTGTGATGTCCCATTTTCATATAATTTTAATAATTATTAAAATTGTCTGAATAGTGATTTTAATCATTTGAAAATAAAGGCAATCAATTAATTATTAAAATAAAACTATATTGGATAATTATTCGAATTATCGAAAAAGTGGTTTTAACCATTTGGAAAATTAAGGTAATTGTGATGATTATTCTAAGGGGCTTTACAATTAATAAATTGCTTGAAAAGTGAATTTTATCACTTTAATTATTACATCAATTTAATTAATTATTTATGGACTTAATTATTTAATGTCAAAACGTAATTTTAATTACTAATTTATTAAGGCAAGTTATTTAATTAATTGAAATTAAAAAGAATGTCATCTTGAGAGCTAAAGCAAAAGAAAAGAAACGATATTCTAAAAAGTGCAAGCAATGGCTTATGAGGTGTTTTATCTTCCCAAAGTGGTTCACCCCCATTTGGATGATACAAATACAAGGTGAAGGCTACAATGGAGGACATGCTGAATTTTAATAATTTGTTCTTTATGCTTGAAGAAACTATTAGGATGTATGCCTAATAGAAGTTCGCTACCTTTGGTGTTGATCAATCTGAAAAGATGTCTTTTGACACCACATTTGCTAAGGAGATCTTGTTTTTGCCTTAGAAGTGGGGTGATTTACTTTAAAGAGTTCATGTGGATTTTTGTGAGGATTTCATGGTTCGTTTCTTCCATATTAACCTTGCTAAATATTTATTCTATTTTTGCAAGTGGAGCGAACCACCTTGGGAGCTTGGATATAGGGTTTGGAGGCCTCTATTAGTCTATTTTATGCAAATTAAATATTCTGATTTTATTTGCTAATTTTCTAAGTGTTGGTGTAAAGAATTAAAGGATTTCGTGAAAGGTATGAAGAAGAAAATTAAATAATAATTTTTTGAATTATTATTTAATTATTTTGACAAGTTTTGAAAACTTTTCCACTTACGGAAGGCAAGATTTCACTCTCCTAATTTTTTGCCTATTTTTCCTACACTTGGCAAGTGGAAATATTGGCTTGGAGGATCAATTTTGGCCATTTCTATGCCCAAAAATGATCGTATTTTTTTGGTATTTTTTTAGCACTTGTGGCAATTTTTGGCAAAAGTGGGAATTAAATCAGAATTTTTTGCCATCAAAAAGTGGCGTTTGCGCTTCAAAAATTGGACAGAAAGGTACTTGTTTTGTGTAATTTAATTTCGAATTATTTTTTACAAATTTTCAGTTATTTTAAAACAAGTTGTTGGCTGAAATTCATCCGTAAAACCCTACTATTTTGGCATCTAGGGTTTCTAAGGCTTAACAAGGGTTTTGTGAGCTTACTTTGCAAACTAGGGTTTGTATATTGCATTTTCATAATTGTCGATTTAGGGAAAAACTCTTTTTGCATGAAAATGTCCCATTTGGGGACATTACAGTGGTATCAGAGCACCGATCTTGTCCAACCTGTGAGGGTTTGTGTTTGCAGATTTGGATGCATAATCTATGAATCATGGAGTTAATAAGTGAAGGTGAATTAAGAACAAAGCTTCGTAGTTTGGAAAAAAATCTTGAACATCCACATCATTTAAAAAATGTTTTGCTCAATATTTTGGAGGAAGCAGCAAACTGTTTATCCATGATAGGGTAATCAGACTCTAAATCTATGTTTTGGGCAATAAATCCTTTGGTGGTTTACTTGGCTAGACCCAAGTTTTTGAAACATCCAGATTCAGATGTGAGACTTGTTATCACTTGTATTAGTGAAATTACAAGGATAACAGCTCTAGAACAGCCATACAGTGACAACATCATGAAGAAAATATTTTAGTTGATGGTGGAAAGTTTTGAAGGTCTTGGTGACATCACAAGTTCTCTTGCTAAGAGGGTTAACATCCTGAAAACTATGGCTTCAACTAGATAATGTATTTTGATGTTAGATTATGAATGTGATGAACTTATTGTTAAGATGTTTCAACATTTCTTTGTAATCGCTTGTAAGAATCCTACCTAAAATGTTGTAGCTTCTATGCAAAAAATCTTGACCGTGACACTCAATGAGAGTGATGATCTTTCCAAGCCATTATTATCTATCTTGTTGACAGGTTTGAGGCTAGAAAAGAAAAATTTCTCAATTGCATACATGTTTTAAAATGTTGCAATTGATTGTGAGGAAGAATTGAGGCCTTATTTGATAGTGGAGCATGTAGAGGAAGAGAAGATTTAACTACATTGAGAGTTGGAAGGAAAGAATGAAGGGACAGCGCTTCATAAGGGTTCTTATGAAGGAGCCAAAGAAACAAAAACATCTGATTTGAAGGAGGAAGATGAGCTGCAAAAAGATGACACTTTAGAGCACACTATGTTGGGATTAGTTTTCACATTGAGAGAATTTAGGTATTTACAGGATGGTAAATAATAATTAGTAAGTGGTTATAACCGTATGGTTAAGACAGTAAGTTTGTATATTGGAATATTGTTATATAAACAATATTACGATAATAGATTTATATAGGCTTGTTGTTTATATTGTTGGTGACAATAATATAAACTATTATAGGAGTTTCGGAGATTTTATAGGTGAGAGAATATTGAAGATATTACAGAAAACATTATTCTTATATATATGCATAATGTCCCAGCGGATTAATTAATTCAGAGTGGAATGTATTATTTGTTGTTGAAAATTTGTCTGTGTTCAAGCTCCATTATTCTGTGCATGTATTAATTCTTTGGGTTCGGCTTTTTGAATCTACAACAATGGTATCAGAGCAGATTTGACATATCTTTGTTACAATCTGTTAAGGGGCAGCATTGGAAATAACCTTGCCCTATTACTGAAAGTATCCTATGCCAAATCCGATTGTAGAATAGTATGAAATTTGTTTTACAATTGTATTAAGTGTTATATATAATCGATTCTGCTATATGCGTTGAAGAATTTAGATGCTTCAGTTATAAAGGGCCTTGTAATAAGCTTTGTCTTGAACCGGTTCGTGTTTGCATGCACCAGCATTAACAAGCACCTATTTAACGCAACTGTGTGTTGTAGTTGTGCACTGAAGTTCCAAAGTTTTGTATTTGTTTGACTTCGTACAGTTTTTGAAGCCTGGAATTTGAGAAGACCAACGTTTATTTATAGATCTGATTCGGTGTTACGTTCTAAGACCGTGGATCTACCACGACCTTCCTACGTTCTGATGTTTCACGACGTCAAATCCATATTTTAAGGCAATTGTTTACCTACAGATAGAACAATCAGGTGTGAAGATCTCTGTTGCCAATTAGGCACACAACGACATGCATCAAAGTTGTAGCACATCGCAATCTTTGCCCAAGTCGTCCAAGTGTCTCAATGTGCCTTGTTGGTAGTTTCATTGAAGACATTCGCACCTCAAATCGGCGAGTTATTACTGGATGTGCTCAAATCACGAGTTTATTGTCAAAACTCAACATGTGAAAATTTCATTTGGAGCGATTCAAATCGTGTATTGAAGTCTGCTCAGCAAAACCACCTAAAGTTGTGCCTAAAGTTATACCATATAACAATGGTCTTCGCTTGCCATCACGTACCTTTGTGGTAAAACCATTTTTTTTAAGTTCGCATTTTTAGGTTTACGTTTCTTTAAATGTTTTTGGTCTTAGGCTTAGGAAAGTCTTTTTTTAATACGTGTCTTTGTTGAATCCAATATTTAATTGGATCCTTGTATCATATTTTAGTAGTCATATTTTAGGGTAAGATTTGTAAGAAGTCATTAAAGTATGTATCATTTAGAGTAAATTAGTATTTAAAATGTTAAGGTTATTTAAAAAGTCTTCACAAATTGTTCATAAGAGTCTTTTTAAAAGTGTTGTCTTTAGTTTAGTAGTAAAGGGTATATTTATTTGATCCATGACAATAAATATTGTATGTCATATAAAATATGATTAAATAAATTTAAAGTCGTTAGTCATTTTAGTTATAATATCTATCATCAAAAGTATAGTCTTTTGTGAAAATCTTTATGTCGTCAAGTCATAAAAATTCAAAGTGTCATTATTTTGTTTTGGGTCCATCGTCATATTATGAGTCAAAATTCAAAGTTGTTTAGGCTTAAGAGTCACAGACGCATTTTCGCTTGTACGTGATGTCCGTATTGTGGGGGGATTTCCCTCGAAAAAATCATGTCCCTAAGCTATATAGACAAATTTGCTGAGCATGCAGTGGCATATTGAAGGTTGAAGGATACACGGGAGAACGAAGTCTTTCAACGACCTCTCGTCAATCACCAACGATGGAACCGCACCAATGATGTGGTGACATTTTGTGTGGTGTATATTTCATTTCAACATGGTGTGAATTTCAGTTTTTTCAATGTGGTGGTTACATTTGTTTTTCAGCATGTGTGAAAATAAGAATAGCTGTACCTATTCACTTGTGAATAATATTCTCATGTAACCCTTTTGTATATTTACATTGGAGAATGCAAATCTAAAAAGCATTGTAGCAATCGTGATGAAAAGTTAGTGGTAAACCTGTAAAAATCATATTGTAAAATTAGTGGTAAACCTGAGAAAACCATTCTGTAAGGTTAGTGGTGAACCTGAGAAAACCATTTTATAAAGTTATTGGTGAACCTGCGAAAACCATTTTTGCAAGGTTAATGGTGAACCTGCGAAAACCATTTTTGCAAGGTTAATGGTGAACCTGAAAAACCAATTGCAGATGAGTGTGAAGAAGAGATGTGCGATGGCACATGTATGTAGAGAAGATCATGAGCACACGGAGGTGGAGCACGCTACAATCAGAAAAAGAGATATTTTACTATCTAAAAACTATGGGGGGAATGTTGAGTTAGTTTTCAAATTGAGTGAATTTAGGTATTTACGAGATAGTAAATAGTAATTAGTTAGTGGTTATAACCGTATGGTTAATACGTTAGGTTTGTATATCGGAATATCGTTATATTAACAATATTACAATAATAGTTTTATATTGGCTTGTTTATATTGTTGCTAACAATAATATAAACTATTATAGGAATTCCGGAGATTTTATAGGTGAGAGAATATTGGAGATATTATAGGAAATATTATTCCTATTTATATGTATAATGTCCCGGATGATTAATTAATTCAAAGAGAGTGGAATATATTATTTGTTGAAAATTTGTCTATGTTCAAGCTCCACTGTTCTATGCATGTATTAATTCCTTGGGTTCGGCTCTTTGAATCTACAACAGCCTAGAGTGGGAAATTGTGAAAACCAAAAATCTGAGTTTTTGGAACAGCAAAGAGGGCTGAAAATGATGGATGAAAATAAAGTGATGCTAGGTGCTTTGGGGCAGCCAAGTACCCCAAACTTTGGTATTCGAAAAGATGATTTTGAAAAAGCGAAGGAAACTGAGATATTCATAGAAAAGTATGAATTGAATTATGATTTTTGTTTGATATCTAATAATTATTCAAAATTGTTGCATGACTCTAGACTTGACGAAAGAGCTTGGAAGGAACAATTCCTAATTACAAATAATAAGGGAGTGCAACCCTTGACAAGGTTGAAGGGCATAAAGGGACTTCTTGATAGATCAATGCACAATGAGATGAGGGAATGCTTGAAGGAAAAAACACTGTGATGGACTTGCATACAATCAAAATGGATATGGGAGAAGATCAAGATTCCAACTTATTGTGGAATGTCAAAGACAATCCATTGTATGAAATGGATAGGGAGGAAGGAACAAGACATCAAGAAGGATCCTAGAATTTGACAAGTGGATCAAAGGGGTGTTATTAAACACCAATGATTTTCTTAATTTGTTTGTTTCATGTGTAGGTTTATTTGGGAGATCCCTTATAAAGGTGGCAAGCAAGAAAGTCATTTGGCATGACTTAAATGATGAAGAGGGTCCTACATCTTCATCTAACATTATGTTTGATAATGGTTGTGTGAGCATGAGAAAAGGGAAAGAAAGGTTTGAAGGTATGTTTTTGACCAAATTTTGGTTTCTCTTCTTGTCAAAAAATTTTGAGGATGTTTTGCCACATTCATGGCTCAAATCCTACATAGAAGCAAACTCTTTTGGCATGGAACAGCCAAGTAAAAGTCCTGAAATTTTGCGGATAAGGTGCGAAATTATTCCCTGAGAAATTTATGAGTAAGGGGAACACTGCCAACCACCGATTGAGGGCAAAGAGGAGAAAAAAGAGAGCATACTACAACCCTTCATGGGTATGGGAAGTCTTATTTTTTCTATGACTTATAGCTGTCATCAAATATTGAAAATTTGGTTGAAATACATGAAACTCTTGCCTCCAAAAATTCTGTGTCAAAAAAAAATTTCCAGCCACTTAATAAGGATGAAAAAGGTGGGGAAAAGACCTGTATACAGCGTTTTGAAGAGCATTTGTTGACTGATTTTATTGCACCATACAGGCAGTCCCTATGGCATGAAAAAAAATCAGGTTTCTGTTTAGTTTTACAGCCTCTTTCCAAGTAAAACATGTCTGATTCTAAGGTACAGGTACAGAAGTTTTCTACATGGTATTTTTGGAATGTTTGAATTGTTTTTGAGGTCACTTTTCCACCCAACATTCACAAGGAGCAGCTTTGGTTTAATCCTAATTTTTGCATGGGAGTAACCTATTCTAGTAGGCTTCATGGAAGGGTAAGTTGCTTCCAAGGTATGGTTCTTTTTCCTTCATTGCTTATTTGGGAAATTATTTTGAGGGTTGGAGTATGGAGCTGGATACTTTTTTGAAGACATAGTTGGGGAAATGGGATTGGATACCTCTTCATACCCTACTCGGTTTTTAGTGAGATGGGGGCATACAGGGGCAGTGAGCCATTGGATGGCTTTCCTATAATTTGGGACAAATTGGGGCACTCCCCAAAATACAGGTATTATAAAGTTCAAGATTGATTTGGATATTTTGTCCCCTTGGGAAACATATACAGGAGGGGTTTGCATTGTGGGATGTGTTGGCAAGGTGAAATGGCATTCATTATCCATTTGGGGTATGTCACACTATGTTTTTTGGCAAAAGTTATTCCACTTAACAGGGACAAGAGCAAAGCATTTTTAGCACAACAACAAATTTTACCATTTGGATGTGGTAATTGGGCATATGAGTTTGCATTTGCTTGAGGGCAGGGAATTTGGGAAAGCACTGTGATGTCTCATTTTCATATAATTTTAATAATTTCAAGCAGGCAAATTTGGAAAGGGAGGACTGTGATGTCCCATTTTCATATAATTTTAATAATTAATAAAATTGCCCAAATAGTGATTTTAATCATTCGAAAATATAAGGCAATTAATTAATTATTAAAATAGAACTATCTTGGATAATTATTCGTATTACCAGAAAAATGGTTTTAACCATTTGAAAAATTAGGGTAATTTTGATGATTATTCTAATGGGCTTTATAATTAATAAATTGCTTGAAAACTAATTTTTATCACTTCAATTATTACATCAATTTAATTAATTATTTAATGACTCGATTATTTAATTTGCCAAAAAGTAATTTTTATTTTTAATTTATTAAGGCAAGTTATTTAATTAATTCAAAAAAGGCCTAAAGTGAAATTAAAAAGAATGTCAGCTTGGGAGCTAAAGCAAAAGAAAAAAAATATATTTTTTAAAAAGTGGAAGCAATAGCTTATGAGGTGTTTTATCTTCCCAAAGTGGTTTGCCCCCCTTTGGAAGATACAATACAAAGTGAAGGCTACAATGTAGGACATGTTGAATTTCGATAATTTGTGCTTCATGCTTGAAGAAACTATTGGGATGTATGCCCAATAGAAGTTCGCTACCTTTAGTGTTCATCAATCTAAAAATGTGTCTTTTGACACCACATTTGCTAAATAGATCTTGTTTCTAGTCCTAGAGGTGAGGTGATTTGTTTTGGAGAGTTCGTGTGAAATTTTGTGAAAGATTTGTGGTTCTTTTCTTGCATATTAACCTTGCTAAATATTTATCCTAATTTTGCAAGTGAAGCGAACCACTTTAGGAGCTTGGATCTAGGGTTTAGAAGCTTTTTTTGGTCTATTTTATACAAATTAAATATTCTGATTATATTTGCTAATTTTCTACGTGTTGGTGTGAAGAATTGAAGGAGTTCGTGAAGGGTTTGAAGAAAAAATTAAACAATAATTTTCAAAATTATTATTTAATTATTTTGACAGGTTTTGAAGACTTTTCCACTTGCAGAAGGCAAAATTTCACTCTCCTAATTTTCTAACTATTTTTCCTACACTTGGCAAGTGGAGTGATTGGCTTGGAGGATCAATTTTGGCCATTTTTATGCCCAAAAATGATTGTATTTTTGTGGTATTTTTTGGGTACTTGTGGCAATTTTTGGCAAGGATTTGAAAAGAAAAAACATTCAAAACAGCCGCTGTAAATTTGGAAATAAATCAGAATTTTCTGCCATTAAAAAGTGGCGTTTGAGCTTAAAAAATTGAACATAAAGGTACTTGTTTTGTGCAATTTAATTTATGATTTTTTCTATAAATTTTCAGTTATTTTGGAACAAGTTATTCATTGGAATTCATCCATAAAATCCTACTATTTTGGCGTCTAGGGTTCTAGGGCTTAACAAAGGTTTTGTGAGCTTATTTTGCAAACTAGGGTTTGTTAATTGCATTTTCAGAATTGTGGATTTAGGGGAAAATCCCTTTTGCATGAAAACATCCCATTTTGGGACATTACAGGACCCCAAGTTTGCATACAAGTCATGGAAGGCATCAGTGTAGCCTTGGACTTACTAGTCGTCCTTGCCGTAGTTGTTGCCACCAAATGTAGTTGTCATCATAGACATCTCCAAGATAATATTCATCCTTGAAGGCTTCCAAGATTTTTTCCAAAGTTGGCTTAGACTCATCTTCTATTTCGCCTTTCTCTCATACAGTATGGTCTTGCCCACCAATTCTTGACAGATGAAGAAACTTTTAGAAGTGCAATCTTTACCTTCTCTTCATCAAAAAAGTCATCCATAGAAAACTATGACTCTAATTGATCGAACCAATTATCTATTGCATCTGCATTTATTTCCCCTCAAACACAAGAACATCTAAATTTACTAGAAATTTGGGGGACGGGCGGGGAGGGATCCTCATATGTGAGCCGATGGAGCCACCCTTTTGAGGACTTCAACGAACTTGTTGAACAGAAATGTCTTTTGTTCTTGAATAGCCATTGCAATCTCATTCTTGATCATCATGTGGACTTCATGTTATGCTTCATTGTCTCTCACCATATAAACTTTACTGAAACCGCATGGTAGATAATCTGATGGATCGCGTGGTTTGACACCAAGCTTCAAATACTCCAACCTCATTTGATGGGACATGCAATATGAACCAATATGATCCTGATGATACCTTACTACTATCTACGTACTATCTAATGCTACAAATATGCATGTATAGATTAGATTACAATGTTGCTAACGCTAGAGAACGTTATGGAAGTCGAGCCATTTGGGCTTCCAATGTGAGTCTTCACCTTCCGTAAGTTGTGTAGCTTGATCTCCAAATGCGCAGTATGCTAACAGGTAATTTACGATGGAACGAGCTCTGGGAGTGTCATTTGTCATGGTTCAACATGGCACGGGATCTCCATATGGCCATTCGTGTGACCTGAGTGTAACACAAAAATTCAAGCTGTGCAGGATCTCTATGGAGACTGCACAAAGGTCGTGTTTCGTAGAACAGCGTTGAGATTAATCTTAAAAAAAATTGGTGCGGGCAATTGCCTCGCAAAAAAGGGGCACTTCCCCTCAACCCTGCAAGGGCTAAGCCTTTGACACTTGTGCACTTTGTCCCTGTTAGGGAAGTGTGCAATGTGGTCTTTTGAGTTACGTGACATGTTTCCTAGTACTACGCGAAAGGCACAGGATGTTGGGAGTTGCATGAAGTTGCGCAAAGGTGAACAATAACCAAGGCACTCAAGTTGATTGCATGGATGTGCTCGGATCAAGATATCTACATTTGGACCTCTTCACGAATATGTTATGTTTCATGAGTCCATTGATATGCTCATGTTGCTGAGATTTGTGGCTCTTCATTACATGAGATGGTTGTGATGCAAAATTTTGATAATAGTGATATGGTGATACATTAATGAGCCTTTTTATGCTTTTACATCGATACCTCATGTTGGAATACTTCAGCTAATGAGTGTGGCTTGAGGGGGAATATTTGCATGGCAATTGACACTCCAGAATTGTGAACATTGCTGCTATAATCTCTATTATTTGGGCACTTTGATTCTTTCTCTAAGAGCTTACTGATTTGTACTTAGCCATTGGTGCATTTTTCTTCGTGCTTATATGTACCTGAATTTTCATGCAGTTTGATTCTTGCTTTGAGGGTGGAGCTTGCTTATGTGCATTTGGTATTGCTCCTTTTTATATGGATTACACGGTTAGGGAGTTGTTTATTGTGGTGTGTGGCCTATTATGGACCTGCTTAATGCAGCTTATGATGATCTATTATTGAGTTTGATTTCTACTGGATCCAGCTAGCTTTGGATATGGCAAGCGATTGTGCAGATCTCTTTGATTTTGTTTGAGGCATTGGTGGTCTTTTGCCTCTTGGATGAGCCCTCTTTGGTTTGAGCCAGATCTTAGTAGCTCTTAGGTGAAGTCTCATGGTTCGTGGCAGAAATCTTTTCTTCATGGGCAAGCTTTCATGGTTTGAGGTTACTTCAAAATATTGTGCAAAGTTTGAGAAGGCTCTTCATTGACCATATCATATTGATTTCATCTTTTCTTTTCTTGAATTGTTGTGGTCCAAACTTTGGATATTGAATTGGATCCATCAATTTCCACTTTTGTTCTTGTAGAGCGTTCATTGTCCTTGGCTCTAGATGGTTGAGCATTGATCACGTCAACTCCAAGACTTTGATTTTGTATCAACTACAAGAAAGTGATTTGAGGCTATGGAGCATGGAGGATTATGTTGATTTCATCTTTGCTTTTCTTGGAATGTTGTGGTCCAAACTCTTGGAGATTGCGTTGGATTCATCTATTTTGACTTTTGTTCTTGTGAAGCATTGATGATCCTTGGCTCTAGATGGTTGAGAGTTGATCGAGTTGACCTCGAGACTTTGATGTTGTACCAACTTCCAAAGAGTGATTTGTGGCTATAGAGTGTGAAGGATTATCTTGATTTCATATTTGATTTTCTTCTATTGAAGCATTGATGATCCTTGGCTCTAGATGGTTGAGAGTTGATCGAGTTGACCCCAAGACTTTGATGTTGTACCAACTTCCAAAGAGTGATTTGTGGCTAGAGTGTGGAGGATTATCTTGATTTCATATTAGATTTTCTTATATTGTTGTGGTCTAGATTCTAAGATATAGAGTGGGATTCATCAATTTCAACTTTTTTCTTGTAAAGCATTGATGATTCTTGGCTATAGATGGTTGATCATTGATTGAGTCAACTCTAAGACTAGTGTTGTACCAACTTTTAGAGAGGGATTTGCAGCTACGGAGCATGGAAAGGATTGTGTAATAGTTGGCTTCAAGAGTTGTTGATGACAGAGGATTTTTTCGTGATGGTTTTTTCTCAGTGCCATCCAAGTCTAGTTTAAGGGGGGATGTTAGTGCAAATTTACAAATTTGATTTAAACCCGCCTTGTTGGGCCCCTTGGGACTAGTTGTGAGTGTACCTTGAGATACTTGAAGACCAGTTTCATTTAGGACCTTGAGATACTAAGTTGTGGTGTTCCTTGGGATTATTTCTTATTGGACCCAAATTGATACGATTTTGAGGTACCCCGAGATCTACGTTTATTCGGGCCTACTTTTGTGTGTAATAGGTGGCCAATTTTTGTTAAACCATCCAATTTTTTTAACTTCGCATGCATATATAGATGAGTAGTGCTTATTGAGACCATCTTTATCTTTTGTACTATAGTGATAGTTTGGTAGTGAAGTTAATTGATCTTGAAGGTGTAAAGAAATTTGTTCCCACATTAATCCTTTCAAAGATCAACTTCAAAAAGACATAATTTTGGTTGAATGAGCAATTCCTATGATCCTATAGAGAATGGGGACTCAACAATAGCCATTAAGGGCATTAGTACCTTAATTGAGGAAGTTGCTTACCTTAAAGAAATTTTCTCTCAACACCTTAGAAGTCAAAACAAGGTGATCAATCACATGGCCAATGTTTCAATATATATGGTCATTTAAACTAGAAATTAAGAGCTCCAAAGGTCGGGCACGAATGCCCTACACTCAAAATTTTATTCAATAAAGATAATCATTTTAATGATCACATTGTTCGAGTTCATAATGGATACTTATATTTTGATACATCTTGGATATTGTAATCGTTATTCATTTATTATGACTTGATCTAGGATTGAGGGCAGTGGTAATGGGGTGCTCAAAGTTGACCTAGTGTCATACAAGCACTACATTCCATTATGCTCTCGATCTTTCAAGATGATTTAGGGAGTCAATTTGATCCTAAGGTCTTTCCAAATATTTACACGATATGACAATAGGGAAAAGTTAGAGATGCCACCTTTCCTTAATTAAGTAGGGAAAGGTGGTTCTATAGTGCCCCATTCATGATGTAATATTCTCAACATAAGCCCCAATTTCCTGAAAAAGGGAAAACCAATGAAGTCACTCTATCTAATCGTGTTATGAAATTGTTGTCCCATGAAAATCACGAGAGAAATCCACTGCTCAAAAATAGTTAGGACCCAAGAGTTTAGAAAAGTGTACATTAAAGAAAATGAACTTTAGATGGAAAAACTTGATTGTATGTACCACTAAACGTGTCTAAAAGCTTTAAACGTGTTAGGAATTAGCTTTTACATTGTTGATATTTACCAAGACGTAAATATAATTAGTTAGTTTGTATATTGGAATATTGTTATATAACAATATTACAATATAGGTTAGAATATATATTGTTGAGACATACTGTTTATATTGTTATAAAAATATATCGTATTTAGTGGTTTGCATAATCATAGGATTTCGGGTGAGGGAAATTAGTGGAGAGATTATAGGAATCATATTCCTATATATTTGTAATGTGTCCAGAATGATTGTTCATTCAGATAGTATGAAATAATAGAGCAGAATATTATGTGATTAAAATTATTTCTGTGCACTGTTCATATTTGTGTTTGGCTCTTTGAATTTACAACAATGGTATCAGAGCAGCGAGCCATGAGAGTCCTGTACTAGCAATTCAATTTGTTTAATGTTAGTGGATTGTCATTCTTATCAACATTTTTATAAATATGCATGCAGATCTGAGTGTTTTGCATCGACCCCTGCATGTTTTCCATCTAGTGAGGCATATACATTTTGGTTTAAAGTAAAGCGTGGCCCATAGAAGTGAAACACTTTGTCTGAGATAAAAGGCTATTTGTAAAAAGGAGCAACATGTGCATTGACGCCACCTGTTACTGAACTGTCGCACTTGCCCATGAGAAATTGATACATCTTCTATTGATTGGAGAACATTTAATGATCTTGTCAATTCATAATTTTGGGTTTTGAAGCTACGTTTCAAGCAGATACGACGACTGCCATTTCCCAGCTTAGAAGCTTGTGTCGAACCCTGCATGCCAAGATCCGTCCTCAAACGGTCAACCATAATTCATAACCTGTCAGTTAGTTTTGTCAATTAATATCTGCTACCAGCAAACGGATCTATGGTATGGGAATGATATTTATATACGGCACTGATCTATGAAAAAGGGAAATTGAATCCTTGGCAAAGTGTGGTCAAAGGTGAAGTTTATCATGACAATCTTTATAGACATTTTTCTTCATTGTCTTCAATTGCCTACAGCGTTCTGTTGTTTTGGTCTGATTGTGTGTTGCCTAGAAGTTTCATTTAGATGAGAAGAAAATTGGCATTTTGTAAAAATTCATTGCAGAACCCTTGACACAGTGTCTGTCGGCATTCTCTTATCAGCTCAGATCTAGCAAGCTTCCCACGGATTGAAATTCACCTTTGCATTCTTGGCTCAACCTTGGCAGCCTTCACTATATATTTTTTAACTACGAAGCCCATGGTAGGTTGGTTAGAGTTGAGTTTTAAGTCTAAGGTTTATTAAGATTTAATAGGTTTAATTGCAAGTTATACAGTTAAGTCGAGTCATTTTTAATGTTAAAAGTTTTATTTTAATATTGTGTCTAAAGAGAGTCTTTTAAAATTCTTAAAGTCATTTATCAAGTATCATTAGTTCTAGGTATTATAGTTTTATATTGCTCAAAATCAAAATGAAAAATGATTTTTTAGTAGTGTCAATAAAATCATGTCAAGAGATCTATTTTTATGTTAAGAGTATGTCTGTCCAAAATCAAAAGTATCAAAATCGTTTTTTTGTCAAAGAATCAAATCAAAAAATTCAAAAGTGTCAATTTAAATATAGTCATTTTGTTGTAAAGGGTGCACTATTGCTTGCATGCGATGTTCTAATGTCGAATGCATCAGTATTATGGGGGGGACCCCATTTCAGTCAAAGCGACATACAATTGAGCTACATCGGCATATGTGTTGAGCGAGCGACAATCTAGAGGAAGGAGGTTTTCAGAACCTCTCATCAGTGACCAACGACTAAGCCCAGAATGTTTTGGTGATATTTTGTGTGGTGTGTTTTTCATTTCCACTGTGTTTTTGCAAAATAAGAACAGAAGATATTCCTGTTCAAAATTTGTAATTTGTGTGAAAATTCCAAACATAATTCTCTAAGGTGAAAACATTGTGAAAAGACAAAAAACACCAATGTAAGTCAGTTCATGGATCTTGAAAGGGTTTGTGGTAAAAATCAAAAAAAACACAAGAGATGAATAGATGGTGTTACTGTCATCGTTCCCACACTGTTAGGTTGATGTGTTCCCTCAGTGAATGGTTGATGGCAGAGGTCCATGTTCATGTCAAGGTTTGTGGTAAACCTGTAAAACCATGGGAGGAGTTGATGTGTTCTTTACTCTCTTTATATCAAGGTCATGAGCCAAAAAGGGCATACTACAAGGGGAGAGCATACTGCAGGTGAGAGTGTGAATGTTTTTGCACCATGTAAAAACTAAGGGGGGGAAGTTAGGAATTAGCTTTTACATTGTTAATATTTACAGAGAGGTAAATATAATTAGTTAGTTTGTATCGGAATATTGTTATATAACAATATTACGATATAGGTTAGAATAGATATTGTTGAGATATATTGTTTATATTGTTATAACAATATATCGTATTTAGTGGTTGGCATAATCATAGGATTTCGGGTGAGAGAAATTAGTGGAGAGATTATAGGAATCATATTCTTATATATTTGTAATGTGTCCCGAATGATTATTCATTCAAAAAGTATGAAATAATATAGCAGAATATTATGTGATTAAAATTCTCTATGTGCACTGTTTGTATTTGTGTTCGGCTCTTTGAATTTACAACAAAACCTAAAATCATAGATTTGCATGGGAATTTCATTCTGATACAGAACCACACTAAAACCAAGCTACTAGTAGTCATATTTTAGAAAAAGAACGGCCTTATGGCATTTGACCAATGACATACCCCATTTTATTGGCTTGTTGAACAATATTAAATAAATGATAATATTTATTAGTCATTTTTAGAGTATTCATATTATATAATGAATTAGTGATTTATGTTAAATACAATTAATCGTTGATTAATTGTCATTTACAGATTTATCATTTTAGATTAGCATGTTGATTATGCTTTTGATATCCTATCAACAAACTAACTACAATGTGTCTGCATGTGTGGTTTTAGAATATCCCCCTCGTGAAGGCCATCCCTTGAGGGAGAATATCACTAGAGAGAGGGCAACATATCCCGAAGAAGTAGTAAAGGAGATAGAATATTTCACCCACCACATATGTGATCTTTTGGGCATTAATATTTGTTTTTCATCTATATGAGTGTATCTCTCGCCTTAGCATAATATGATTTGACTCTTAGTAGTTGTTGGGTTTTGCATGGTATCAACTTACATTAAGATATCTTGTCATGAGTCATTTGGTCATTAGTATGCTTGCATAATATCGTCTTGATGTGTGTGGTATATGTCTTGCATTGATTGTTGAACATATTCTTAGACTATGAGTGATGTGTGTGGTATTTGATTAGCTATGAAATTATAATTAAACCCTTACATTGTTTTATGAGTTGTAACAACATTTACTTGATGGCTAGGAACATGAAAATATTTATCGTGCTTACTAACAACCTTTAGGCCCAAAACCACCTTGAGTTACAACGTATCTTTAAACATGATGATGATCATCTAGTCTTGAAAATATTATCCAGAAGCATTTGGATTTGTGGATGTTATCCCAATAACCTTGCACTATTGAAACTCTAGTGTAAAATGGCAGTGGCAATAAATGACTAACCTTGGTATATTGATGCAAATGAGAAAAAGGGGCCAAATTAATGTTTCCTTACTCTTCATCCCAAACTTGCTCACCCTCCAAATTGACACACACTAACACAAAAACTCAGACTCAAAGCCAAACACACCTTTATTTTTGTGGAAGATAGTGTTCTATAGATTTCATTACACACTCTTTTGTACTGTCCCCTTTTTGAGCGAACATCAGAGTTTGTGGATTAGCCTATCATTTGACCCTCGTAGGCTAATGTGAGTGATTAGAGGGTCCTGTAGTGGAGTTATCTGGTTCTTCCGAGGGCAGTTTGCAACGTTTATCATCTCCAGTCCCTTGGCTCATTTAGAGGTTGTTATTCAGGGGTTTTCTGGCTCCGTTTGTAGACACTATTTATAGGAAGTTAGTGGGATGTTGGGGGCCAACCTTACTATTTATAGTAAGGCACCCAGGTGTGCAGGCAAGTCAGTGGGTTACCTTCTGGGACAGACGGAATTGATTTATGTTGAGTATTGATGGAGTTATGAAATTTTATTATTATTAAAGTGTTACTTTAATAATCATTAATTATTAAAGTGAATAATAGTAAATGACTTAATTGACTTTATTATTAAAGGCTTATTAAATGATATAAAGTCAAATTATTTAAGTCATGGACTTGAGTGCCCAAATGAGTTATAATATAAAGTGACAACTTAAGGAATCGTGTTTAATATATTTTAATGATTTAATTGTGCCTTGGATATCGTGATTTTTTGGAGGGGAATGTATGAAGGCTTGGAGAGTTTTATTAGTATTCATTCTACACTGTCTTTTTATGAGAGCTCTTGTTTGGAGAAGAAAACCAGGGTTTGCTGCAATTTGGTCTTGGAGAGCGTAGCTTCTCTTTGATTTTTGTTTCCCACAGGCGTGAAATAGCACCCAAAGGTTGCATTCAACAAGTGGCTTTATTCAAAAGTCACATTGTGCACAGATTGGAGGCTATACATCAGTTTTTACGAGGGGTTGATGTGCAGATCAGAAGTTTTGTACTTACTGCTACAGTACCCGTGCTACAATGATTCAACTGTTAAAGCCAACGTCATCCTTTCCTATTTGCTGTTGTTCCTTTCTACTGTGCTCAGAAAATGGCGTGATATTCCAGGTCTGCAAGTCACAGTATCACTCTCTATTTTGTTGTTATTAGTCATATTAAAGGATTTTGTACCTCTTTTAATCTGTTGTTCATTTCTGGGTTAAAACAGTGATGAATCCACTTTATGTAAATGCACAGTCTGGAAATTGTATAAGTCTGAAACCAATTTTTGTACACATCAGTTTATGATCAGTCAATAAATGGGAAATGATGTGTGATAGAATCTCAGTTTGTTTAATCCTTTCATGTTAAGCTTTATTGTTGTTCATGCAAAAGCTTTAAAACTCAGTTGGATAAAACGGAACGTCTATCAAACTGAAAAATCATCGCAAAATCTATCACACTTGGAAAGGAACATTTCAGGGATATTGGAATATCAAATAAACTGAAAGACAAAGGCAAAAATCAGAAATTAAATATCCTATCAGGGGTGAGACACTTCATCTTTCCTCGCTTATTGAACACATGAAAAATATTACAATCAATCTCAGTCCCTCAAGGACTTGATACACTTTCTATTTTTTTCTTAACACAACACACCTAGCCAACCTCTAGTAGGGAGCTAGTTGAATTTGTCCTCCAATTGACTCTTTGCAGCTCTTACCAACTAATCTCAATCTCACCTGACTGTTTTGACAAGGTGCAGTGACTCTTCAAGTTGCCTCTGTCTTGAAAAACAGTCCACGTTAAAAAATGAAGTTTTGGGCAAATTTTTGAGTTTTGCCTTCACCATGGACAAAAGCATTGGTTATTGCAGACCGAACGTCTACATTAAGTGGTGATTTTGTCATCCTCCCAAAGGGGGTCAATTTGACCTCTGGGAGATGACTAAAACCTAATCCCTTGGATTATCCTTAGATGTTGGAGTCTTGATGATGTTCCTTGGACTAGATTTGGTCGTCTTTGACATGCACAATGTTGTTCACATTGTCAAGTCACACAAACACCAACCCATGCTTTTGGTTGATGCAAGATTGCTTATCGACCCAAAAGTTGCTGCAACATTCACCCTAAGTAAAAAAAAATGATACATGAGCTCTTGTCCATGAACCTTGCCTAAGCTCTTCCATTGAGGTTCCATAATTGGCAACGTCAAATGCGCACAACCAGGTTGCATCTTCTGCTACTCTATTCTTCCACTTAACCAAATATTCCCTAGGCTCTCTGTCTCATGTCTCTTTGCGATTTTATAATCTATCACCATCTCAATCTCTTCCCTTGCCTTCTCACGCAGCTATTGTATGTAATCTGCAATTGAAGAATTTGAACTTATATACATGTCACTTGCTTATCCCTCATGGTAAGGGTGCAAATCTGCTACATTGAAGATAGGAGAAATGTCAATCCCATCCAATAGCTCTATCTCATAAGCATTCACTGTGAACTTCCTCAAGATTCTACATGGCCTAATCTTTTTCCATTTGAGTTTATTGTGCATTCCTTTTTGGAACCTTCTTTCCTCAAATGTGCCAAAATCAAGTCACCTACTTGGAATTCGTGTTCCCTTCTATTCTAATTTGCACGTTGTTTGCAATCCATGGAAATCTTCTCCAATCTCTCCTTTACTTCCCTATGCATATATGCTCCATAATCCTCCACTTGAGCACTTCTTCTATTCACCTTAAATGTATTTCTCAACTTATTAACGCCTCTAGGCCTACAATGATACACAACCTGAAGGGACTCTTGGTTGTACTTCAATTGACTATTGGGACTCCTGGTCATACTTCGATTAATTGTTGTTGTAGGCAAACTCGGCTTGTGCTAAAGTCATGTCCCATTGTTTAGGCTTGTCTCCTACCAAGCATCTCAACAAATTACCGGGGCTTATATTCACCACCTTTATTTTCCCATCCGTTTGTGGATGGTACACTGAATTAAAACTCACCCTAGTGCCCAAAATTCTCCACAAAATTCTCCAAAATTGTCCAAAAAACTGTCTCCTTATCCAAAACTATGCCCTTTGAAAAACCATGCAATCTTACTTTTTTGAAAAACAAATTGGCAAAGTCCATGGCATAACTTGTCTTCAAACATGCAATGAAGTGTGTCATCTTGGAAAATCTATCAACAACAATGAAGATAAAGTCATTACATTTGTGTTCTTGGCAGCATAAGAATGAAATCCATACTTATGTTTTCTGATGGCCTCTCCAACATTGGTAAACGTTGATACCTACCTATATTTTGACTTTTGCCCTTGGCATGTTGGCAAACTCTACATCCTTTCACAAACTTCTTCATGTCCACACTCAACCTTGGCTAATAGTAACTCTCGCTCAGCTATGACAATGTTCTATCAACACCAAAATGACCAGCTAGTCCTCCACCATGTTTTTCGCTTATCAAGTTATCCCTCATTGAGCCTTGATGCATACACAATTACTTTCCTGTTTTATCAACACCAAAATGACCAGCTAGTCCTCCACTATGTTTTTCGCTTATCAAGTTATCCCCCATTGAGCCTTGACGCATACACAATTACTTTCCTTTGAACAAAAAACCCTTTTGTAAAAGGAATTCTAGTCATGCAGTTATATCCATACTAATTAGATTCTTGCATGATGCCCATGCATCTCAAAAATCCAAATCTTCTTCATATGAATCCTTCATTAGGTCAAACCCAACTACTTCCACTCTCATGTCAACAATACAAGACATCTCTTACTCAATGCATCTGCAACCCTATTTGACTTGTCACTTCTATGTTATAACACAAATGAATAACTTTGACGTAATTCAACCCATTTCCCATGCTTTTGATTTAACTTAACATGGATTTTTATGAACTATAGTACTTAATGATCCATGTACAAAACAAACTACGTGGGCAACAAATAATACCACCACTTCTTGAGAGCTTGTATCATAGCATAAAACTCTTGATCATAAATGAAGTACTTTCACTTTGCTTCATTCAACTTCTCACTAAAGTAAGCAATGGGCTTACCTTTTTTACTCAAAACTGCTCCCATTGTTGTCCCACTAGCATTACAATCAATTTGAAACACTTTGTTGAAATTCAGCAATGCTAACAATGTTTGTTCTATCACCTTCTTCAAACACTGAAAATTGTTATCTACTGAAACAATCCACTTAAACTCTTTCCTATCACCCTTCATTGTTTCCGTAATGGGTGCACATATTCCACTAAAGTTTCTAAAGAATTTCCAATAGAAACCATCTAACTTATAGAAGATACTTGCTTCAAACAGACTTCTAAGTGATGGCCAATCCACTATAGCTTTTACCTTTTCCAGGTCCATTCTTAACTCATTTGAAATTCCAAATATACCAACTCTTCCTTTATGAAGCTGCATTTCTTCAAGTTGACCAACAACTTTTATTTTTTCAACCTTTGCAATACTTGTCCCAAATGCAACAAATGCTCCTCTTGTTCCACTAAAAATCAAAATGCCACTAAATACACAATGACAAACTTACCCAATTAAAGTTTCAGCACTTTGTCATGAGTCTTGTGAATTTGCTTGGTGTCTTTCACAATCTGAATGGCATTGCCAGCCACTCATTCAAGTCGTCCTTTGTCTTGAACGCGGTCTTCCACTCATCACCTTATTAAATTCTGATTTGGTGATATCCACTCTTCAAATCAATCTTTGTGAAGTACCTTCTCCACTCAAACAATCCATCAAGTCATCCATATGTGGCAATTTAAATTTTTACTTGATTGTGATCTTGTTAATGGCTTTTAAATTCATACACATACACCATTCCCCACCTTTCGTAGGCGCTAACACTAAACGAATTCCACACGGGCTCAAGCTCTCTCTTATCAAACTCGTCTCCAACAGCACTTGTACTTGTCTCTTCACCTTCTCATTCTCCATAGGATTCAAACAATATGCTGCCTTGTTTAGAAAATTAGATCCAAGTGATGGCTAATGCTCCTCATTGGTGACAATCTATTTGACAAATCTTTAGAAAAAATCTCAACATATTCATTCAACAAATTCTGCACTTCGAGAAGGATTTCACTCCCCTATTTTGCAATCACAACTTGCATAGGTTTGTGTCATGTCCCCAATTTCTGCCCTTCCTTAGTGACAACATTTCTAGCAGGGTTGGTCTATTATCTGGTTCCCATAGGCCAGCAGAGCGTAGAGGGAACCAACCCAAGGGCTTTGAGAGTCCTGCATGAGCCTCCCAAGTAGTTTGGAGCAGTAGACAACAGTTTCCTACAATTCAGGAGGGATTCCTAATTTGTAGGGATTGACTAGGAGTGGTCTAGGAGGCATTTGGAGACCTCGGCGAACGTTTTGGAGACTTAGAGTGCATCTCCTATTTTTTAGGAGGCATTCCTATTTTTTAGGAGGAACTACCAGTTCGGTGATAGTTCTCTCAGAGGTGCACACAGTTGGGGAGAGTCATTGGGACTCAATTTTGGTTATTAAGTGTTGGGGACTTGGTGTTCTGGCAGTTATTGATTAGTTGGGAGACTTTCCTTGTTTTTAGGAGGCAGTTCCTACATTTATGAGGGTTATTCCTACTTTTTAGGAGGTATGATCATGCCCAGGGTTGGGACTCCATGAGATTACTCTTTGGGTTCAGTTTCAGAGGGATAGGGCTTGTTTCCTAGATTTTAGGAGCATCCCTAAATTTTCGAGATGAGACTGCCAGTGGATCTTTGATTTCCGACTTCAGTCACAGACAGGTGACAGGATGATTTGTTGGTTCGTGTTGTCAGTTGGACATTTTGTGGCTACTTGGGTTATATTTTTAATATTTCCTAAGTTTCCGTCTTTTTTTTAAATAAGGCTAAGTGGTTAGCCATTTTGGAGTAATAAGGGGTTTTTGGCCTCATCTGGATGTGCACCCTATGGTATGATAGCTCGTTGGAAAGGTCTCGAAATTCTCTAAATCTTTCTCTTTGGTCTCAGGGCAATTCAGTGAACGGATTTCTGTCTATGAGGAAAAAAGTCATTTTCTAGTAACATGACCACTTTAAAATAAGAAATTATAACACCTTCACTTCCCAACGCCACTTGGAGACACTTAGGGTTTGCTTTGCATTTGAGAAGGGTTATAAGGAGATGGAAGCTTCATTGTTGCATTATCATTTGACATATTATATTTTGGAGAAGTGCGCTTGGGCTCAAGAGGAGCTTTCTGCATTGAGACGCCAAACCCCAATTGCTGACCTATTTGGGACGTAGCCCCCATACAGTGGACTTTACTCATTCAGATTCGTTGGGAGATTAATCAGTGTTTCTTTGAGAGGAGTTGGAAGTTTGACAGAATTCAGCAGATATTAAGGAGCGATTTCAGATTGTGAGGGTTTCTTTTGTACGGCTGAACCTGGCAGCTTGTGTAAACAGTACGGCTATACTTGACAGTCATTTCTTATCACAGCAGCGCATCAACAAGGATTTTTTCAGCTGGCCGCCATTCTTCTTCTGGATTAGATTACCTTCAACAATTCAGGTTGGCTGTTTGTCATTGTAATTTACCAGAATTATTGAGAATTCATCATTGGTTCCTTATTTGATTCAATATCTTAAATTTTGCCCTTTTGAAATTGGATCTGGCTGTACTTGGGTTTTAATTTCATAAGTTATTTATGTTATTGCATTTCAATTATTTACTTGTTGCAAAATTCCTCAAAACACAAAAACAAAAGAAAAACAAACAAACCCTTCTGCAACTTTCCGTCTATTACGGAAAGAAAACATTCGGAAACAGGAAAACACCATTTCAGATTACAAAATTACAGCAAATCTACAGAAGGGATCCGTCAGGGATCTTTCAGTTTGGGAATGAAAGCAAAATATGCCTTCTCCTTATGTGCCTCCTTCCAAAAATGTTTACCAAAACTAATAACACCTTAAGACTGTTGTCCACCTCTTCTCCTTTTTACTTCACGGCCTCAATGTAAACCTCTTACCATACTTGATCTCTTGGTCAAGACCCTACCTTTCCCCTATAGATCTTTAAAATAAAAATTATCTTCACGAGTCTGTCGGTATTAGCTCTACCATCATGCACGACCTTTCTATCAAACTACCATGAACTATCCAAAAAACACGTGACATACATCAATAGGCATAATGTCACACAACTTCATTCTTGTAAGACAATCTAAAAGTTAACCAAACATTGCTTATTCACTAAAATCTGATGTCCTTTTTGCAACCAAGACACCTTATACAGATTGAAATGTGCTAGTCTTTTCAACCAAAGCTTTTCTACCATCTCACTAGATGCATGCCACCACTATCAACACTTACCTCCAAATTTGCATATTGTTCAGAATAGATTATTTCTTTGAACTAGTTCATTCTCCTTCTTAGCTGGTTTTAACAGCACTATCTTCATCATGAGAGCCTCTTCATGTTCCAATTCCTCCATGTGATTTGGGGATGCAACACTGTCCTCATTTGCTTGTGAAATGTGATTGTTTGCTTCATTTCTTCTACCACTGTTTCATAATGTATTTGGACATTCAAATGCCCTATGTCCAACATCTCCACACTCATAGCATGTATCCATGAATCCTCCACCTCTTCCTTTACCAAAGTATCCTCTACCTCTTGAAGAATACCCTCTCCCTCTTTGTGTGTGATTCTGAATTTTAGAAGTGCTAGATTTTCCTTCATGAGCATGCTGTCCTCTACCAGAGTTTATTTGTCCTCTTCCTCTTAAGAACTTGCCTTTACCTTTTGATGTGTTTTTGTTGCCTTCTTGACAACTTCTCTTTTGCCTTGAATGCACATTGCTAGGCTTCTTTTGCCAACTTCAACTTAAACATGCCAAACTCAACTTGTATGGAAATAAGAAGACCACTCCCATACCTTGAGACCTTCTCTTGAAAATCTTCAACATGACCCACTTGGATTGTGAGTTGGTACAACTCTGTGTAATTCTTTACACTCATCTCTCTTTGCCTCCAATTCTGCAACTTCTTGAACAAACTCAGCCAATAATCAGAAGATAAAATCTTACCTTTCAGCTTTGCAACCAATATATCCCAAATTTGATTTTTTTCCCCTCTTCTCTCCCTTTTCAACTGCACACCATCCCACCACCACAAGGATGCATATCCATTCAACATAGTGCAGGCAAACTTCAGTCTCTTAGGATCCTCCATTGACTCATAGTCAAAATACTTCTCCAGCTCTATGATCCAATGAATGAGATCTTCAGAGCATAAACATCCTCCATAGCTAGGTGGTATCCAACTTAGTCTTGCTTCCCATCTTGGCAATGGCCTTCAAAAAATATGCCTTCGTGTCCATCAACCAGCTCTTCAACTTGAATCTCCAGTGCCCCTTCTTCTTCATCATCACTTAGATCTACAACATCGTTCCTCTTCTTTGTATAGTTACACATCTGCAACATAGTTCCTCTTCTTTGTGTAGTCTTTGTAGCATCTAACTTGCATGGATTCCTCTCAATGTCTTTGCCAAATCTGTGACTCTAGGTGATTTTCCTCCTCTTGCACAAGGTGATCTTCGATGCACCATTTCTCTCTCACTATTCTCAACAATGACTTTGCAAGATTCTCTTTCACAACTTGCAACTTGATTTCACTAGAGCCTCACATACTAAACCTAGCAAGGTACAACCTTCCTCCAATACCAATTGATGTAGGATGGGAATGAGAGGGTCAAATTAATGGTTGCCTTACTCCCCAACACAATCTTACTCACCCTCCAAATGGACACACACAAACACATGATCTCAGACTCAAACCCAAATACACCTTTATTTCTTTACAAGACAGTATTATAGAGATTTCACTACACACATTTTCCTCGCTTGTTTATTGAACACAAATGAAGAATATTACAATTAGTCTCAGTCCCTCAGGGACATGATAAAGTCTATTCTATTTTGGACACACCACACCTAGCTAACCTCTTCCCAATCTCTCTCTCTCTCTCTCTCGCTCTCTCTCTCTCTCTCAGTCGGAACTAATTGAAGCTGCCCTCCAACTAACTCTTCTCAGCTTTTACCAAATCTAAATCTCATCTGACTGTTCTAACAAGTTGCAATGACTTTTCAAGCCTGTCCATCTTGGAAAGCAGTCCACATATCAAAAACTGAAGTTTTGAGCAGTTGAGTTTTGCCTTCACCGCTGGGAAAACCACCGATTACTGCAAACTGGCAATTTAGGTTTCAAAACCGTCGCTTATATTAAGCGGCGGTTTGGTTATCTTCCCAAAAGGGGTCAATTTGAAACTTGTTCCCCTATATTCTCCTAAGATGTTGGAGTCTTGATGACGTTCCTTGGACTAGCTTTGATCATTTTCGACACTCACAACATTGTTGACATTGTCAACATTCTCCTAAGATGTTGGAGTCTTGATGACGTTCCTTGGACTAGCTTTGATCATTTTCGACGCACACAACATTGTTGACATTGTCAACAAGTCGCATAAACCTGCACCAACGTGCACAAACAATGACCCATGTTTTTGGTTGATGCAAGAATGTATGTTGACCCGAATGCTCCTGCATCCTATATATTGTTTGTTTATACTAATGTTATAAATTGAAAAGGCACATGAATTGCACGACCTAGCATTATGATTTAAAAACCTAGCATTGTATGATTTGAACCACCAAGTGGTCAACATGCAAAACACAGAACGTTTGGTTAATATTTCTAGAGTCTAGACAATTAGCGATCAAAGTGCCATATGGAATCAAACCTGAGTTTTAGTGTATGCATTGGAATTTGTGGTTATGAGACTCAAGTGTTTAACACTGCATGGCAATTGCTTTATTGATAAGGTTGATTATATAGCCTAACCCTAAATTGTTTGAATAGACTATGAGAACTTTTGTGAAATAATTCCTTTGGAAAATAGAAGTTGAAGGTTGAATCTCGCTACCATCATGGAAAGAATGTAGGGTCTTTAGTTGCTTGGGATGCATACACCACTTTGCATGGTGAGGACTCCCCAACACAATCTTACTCGCCCTCCAAATGGACACACACAAACACAAGAACTCAGACTCAGACCCAAATTCACCTTTATTTCTTTGCAAGACAGTATTACAGAGATTTCACTACACACATTTTCCTCACTTGTTTATTGAACACGCGTGAAGAATATTACAATTAGTCTCAGTCCCTCATGGACATGATAAAGTCTATTCTATTTTGGGCACACCACACCTAGCTAACCTCTTCCCAATCTCTCTCTCTCTCTCTCTCTCTCTCTCTCTCGGAGTCTGAACTAATGGAAGCTGCCCTCCAACTAACTCTTCTCAGCTTTTACCAACGGATATAAATCTCATCTGACTGTTTTGACAAGCTGCAATGACTTTTCAAGACCCTCCATCTTGGAAAGCGGTCCACATGTCAAAAAGTGAAGTTCTGAGCAATTACTTGAGTTTGCCTTCACCACTGGCGAAACCACCGATTGCTGCAAACCAGCAGTTTAGGTTTCAAAACCATCACTTATATTAAGTGGCGGTTTCATCAAATTCCCAAAAGGGTCAATTTGACATCTGGGAGATGACTGAAACATGTCCCCCTATATTCTCCTAAGATGTTAGAGGCTTGATGATGTTCCTTGGACTAGTTTTGATCATTTTCGACGCACAACATTGTTGACATTGTCAACAAGTGGCATAAACCTACACCAACGTGCACAAACAATGACCCATGTTTTTGGTTGATGCAAGATTGTCTGTTGACCCAAATGCTCCTGCATCCTACATATTGTTTGTTTATACTTACGTTATAAATTGAAAAGGCACATGAATTGCATGACCTAGCATTATGATTTAAAAACCTAGCATTGTATGATTTGAACCACCAAGTGGTCAACATGCAAAACACAAAACGTTTGGTTAATATTTCTAGAGTCTAGACAATTAGTGATCAAAGTGCCATATGGAATCAAACCTGAGTTTTAGTTTATGCATTGGATTTTGTGGTTATGAGACTCAAGTGTTTAACACTGCATGGCAATTGCTTTATGGATAAGGTTGATTAGATAGCCTAACCCTAAATTGTTTGAATAGACTATGAGAACTTTTGTGAAATCATTCCTTTGGAAAATAGAAGTTGAAGGTTGAGTCTCACTACCATCATGGAAAGAATGTAGGGTCTTTAGTTGCTTGGGTGCATACACCGCTTCCATGGTGAGGACAGAGTCACTCTTAGGCCATGACTGCCCACTCCTTGTGTCTATTAATTAATGTAAAGATCTTCGATCATTATCTACAAATAAATTAATAGTAAATGGGGCTTTTCTACTAAAAAAAGGGGAAGAGGTTTTCAGTTGGGTTTCATAATCTTTCTAAGTTTTTGCATTTGCTTGTGGATTAAAAGTGGTTGTGAATAGAGAGCTTGGCAGTTGTGCTCAACTGGACATTCAAGACCCTTCATCTAACTGATAGGCATGAAATCTACTTCCCTTCTATTTTTGCTTGAATTATTTAAGAAAAAATAGCTATCGTGTGCATTTGTATCATTGTCTTGAAATGGTTTTCGCTAGATCTTGTTTTACCTAGGCAATGTACATTGACACTTTAACCTCCCAGCTCACAAGTTGTCATTTGGTCTCGTATTTGTGCATTGGGTTGTATGGCTTAACCGTAGACCCCAATGATTTGGCTAAAAACATTGCTCACAGGCATACATTCTTTATGGCTCGAGGTCCTTTGATTGATGTTCTAGAAATGCTTAAAAATGGGAAGAATCTATATTTGATTCTTGTTATCCTTAATAGGAATTTGAATAAGATCTTTGTAGTGTTTAAGACAAGTTTAAAAGAAATATTTGTTCTTGTAGGTTTTTGTTTGACTGAGCTTTGGAGACTGAACCTTTTAGTATTCGAAGACTTAATGGTAGTTCAAACCAAGGATTAAATGTTTTAGCTCAACCCTACATCTCTAGTATGATCTTTAAATTGTAGATTGATATGAGAAAGGGCTTAGCCTCGTTTGGCCTATCCTTACATATTAAAAAAAAAACTCTCTTCTACTTGCTCTTCTGTAGAAGCACAAATAATATGTTGCGGTTGTAATTTGTACAATAATGTTTTGTTGTTTGCACAAACTCAAGACATATCTTGGTTTGATTTAGTTGACTGTATTTGGAATGGAATAAAAGTGTATTGGCTGTGTGGTAATAAGGATTATTTTGTATTGCTTGGAAGATTAAAACTCCTCTGATTAGACAAGACATTTACCACGGGGTCCCATGCGGGGGAGTCAAAACTCATTTCTTACGCCACAGTTTCTTAGCCAATGATTTACCTACCATCACACAACGCACCTCTTGCTTAGACAAGCACCAGTCAAATGAAACCATGATTTTGCTTGTTTCTTAGACAAACACAAAATTCTAACAGACCCTAGTAGAGTCTGCCTTAGTATTTGTAATATGAATGGTATTGTTAGAGCTCTGCCCTATCATAAAAATATTATGAATTCACATTTAAGTGACATAGTTATGGTACAAATACGTTGTCGTTATGCTTCTTTTGGGTCTCTAAGACCTTAATAAAGGCTTGTACCTATATACTTGAAGTAGCTTAAAATCATTGGCAAAGGGCTTGTGATGTCTTACATACCTTGAATGATATTGACTCAATGCCTATTGTACCACCTGGAAAATACTTGATTGTCAAAACAGAAATTTGTATTTGATGATTGCAGAATCATGATTGTTTGAAACATTGATAAACATGGATGTCTATTAGTTGTACTTGATTGAGTTACAATACAGGTGGGCAGCAGTTGTTTCCCTCCAGGCATATGTAATATAAATTATTTTGACTACTGATTTTGCTTATGGGACATAGTTCCTTTATTTTCTTAAACTGCAAACTTTTATAGGGATTTTTCCCTCCTTGAAAACTAATCTGGATTAGCATATTTGAAGCATGCCTCGTTGCTTGAGTATGATTGACTATGCCACATTCAATCTTTGATTTTATCATTTAGCTGATATGATTAAAAACTATTGTCATAAGGTTTAAGAACTTGGAATCAAATGTTTTTCATAAATCGGGGGGTGTCAGGTACCTCTCTACAGCCCTGGTTGCAGTCCATGTTGCAGAGATAATCCCACATCCCCCTTCAACCTTTACTGATATGAGAAACATGGCTCCCCTATTTAATTATGGATTGAGAATAGACTTTTCTTGGTTCTCAGTAACCTTCCTTGATCATGTATGATGTTGATTCACTATACCTTGATGTTGATTTTGTGAAGTATGACTCATAGAAATCTGCCAAACATGACATGTTAGATGGTTGAGATAAACTATTTTACTAATTGAGATAGTTGTAAACTGAATGAACAAATTGGGAATTGAATCTACAGGTTGTACCAGTGATTCTTATAGCTCAGTTATATTGAGTTGAGTATACAGGAGCCTTTTACTAATTGAGATAGTTGTAAACTGAATGAACAAATTGGGAATTGAATCTACAGGTTGTACCAGTGATTCTTATAGCTCAGTTATATTGAGTTGAGTATACAGGAGCATTTTACTAATTGAGATAGTTGTAAACTGAATGAACAAATTGGGAATTGAATCTACAGGGTGTACCAGTGATTCTTATAGCTCAGTTATATTAAGTTGAGTATAGAGGAGCTGCCTGGATGTATGACTCATTTATTTCTTGGGCCAAAGCATGTGATTGATCATTTTATCTCATTCATATGCATGGTGTCTGTGTCTTGCATGTCTATCTGTTGCATGCTGGTAATGACTGTTGTGATCCCATAGTTCTCTGTCACTTTACTGGCTCTCCATATTTGTTATTCCCATTGAAGGGGAGGGCCATTCCCAAGTATGGGAGGCATGTTCGGAAGCCCATAGGCTCTATGGTTGGTGGTAAAGTGAACCAATGATATTCTCCCTCTTCCAACTCATAATGACATTACATCTCCTGATGGTTCTTGGCATTCAGCAGCATGATTTGGCCTTTTCTTGATGATTTTTGCAGAAACTTATCATGACCATAGTTTGTTTTTACCTATATATTTTCTACAAAAGTGGTGCATGGCATTTTATGTTGTTGCCAAACTATGCCATCATTGTGAATGCTATTGCTGTAGAAACTATAACTGAAACCACTTCACATGAGTAGTTTGTAATAGTCCATGGATTACATAATCGCCGGTTGCTCGAATACTTGCAGAAATTTTGGAAAACCGATTAATCGCCACCCATAATCGCCAATTCTTGGTTTTTGGGCCCCTGGTGAGTACTACATTATTTCAGAGTATGACACCTAACATTGAGGCGAGGGACCTCATTATTTCAGAGTTGCATAAGTACAAGCAGGCTAAGGGGAGGCTCTTTCCTTCAACACTAGCTATTTGAGAGGCACGCAATCACCAGGTAATAGAAAATGAAGTCTTTACTTGTACCTTCCCAGTTACAAATTTACAATTATTAATTACTTAAAAACTTTTGAATATCTTGTTTACAAGGTCGTGGTGGGAAAATTGGGGTGAGAATACCCCAAATCTTCAAAGGCTAGCCCTCTGCATTTTATCTCAACCTTGTAGCGTTTTTGAATGTGATCGCAACTGGAGTTTGTTTGACGCCATTCACACAAAGAAGCGCAACAAGTTGAGTCAACGTCTCAATGACCTGGTTTTTGTGCAATACAACCTTCGGCTTCACACAAAAAAATTTGAGAACACATCACAGGGACCTATCGATCTATATGAGATCAATCCCTACAGTGATTGGATTGCATAGGCGGAGGCGGCCCCCATATTCACAGAGGACAAGATTGTTGATTTCGAGAGGCAAGCTATGGAGGGTGTAGCTGCAACGGAAAGAAGAGATATTGGATTGGAGGACATCCTTGAAGACGAGGCAGAGGTGGAGGTGGAGCCATAGGCGTGTTGTCCCCCAAAAATATCAGTAATTTTTTGGACAACATTTGAACTATTTTGAACTATTTTGGCCCCACAGGCCAAAATTATCTCTTCCCTTCCCAAAAATTGTTCTGTGTATTCAAATTCTCCATTTTTCAAGCTTTTTAGAAAACTACGGACTCTGCAGGCCCATTTCTACAGACTCTGCAGGCCATATCTACGGACTCCGTCAATTCTACGGACTCCCCCAGTTCTACGAACTCTGCAGGGTGGAACTACGGACTTCACAGATGGTTTCTACGGACTCCCCCAGCTAGATTTCTACGGACTCTTTCAAAGTTAGAGAAAACTACGGACTTGGTTTCTACGGACTCTGCAGGCAGACTCAAATCTACGGACTCTCAAGACCTCAAAACTACGGACTCTGCAGGCCAGTTTCTCACTTCTACGGACTCCCACAGATCTACGAACTCGTTTCTACGAACTCTGCAGGTTGGTTTCTACGGACTCTGCAAGAAAGAAACAATTTCAACACTTAGTCGTTTTTTCAATCGGGAAGTTCAAAGGGGTCTTCCAAGAGCCCGAAGGACAAGTGCCCTTGAAGAGGGCGCTTGGAAACCAAAGTGGACCGTTGCAAAAATCCGAAAGGCGACTTTGGAGCTCAAACATCCCTTGCGGAGGGCAGGTGGGGAGCAAGTGGACCGATTCAAGGGAATTCCTTCGGAAAAGTTCCCGTGGCAAAGTTGTAAAGGAACAATTCCTTCAGACAAAAAGTCAGAGGGAATTCCTTCGGACTTTTGTCTGAAGGAAATAAGCCCGACGGAAAGCAAAAGTCCGCCGAAGAAAAACAAAGGCCCGGCGGGAAGAAAGAACGAAGGAAGGAAAGGAACAATTCCCTTCGGACTTTTGTCCGAGGGAAAAGCCCGAAGCGAAAGTTCGTCGACGAAGACAAAACCCACCGAGGAGAAAGAAGCCCGAAGGCCATCCGAAGACCACCCGAAGGGTATGTGCCCTTGCGGGGGGCTCTCACCGACCAAAGCGAACCTTTCTCAAGACCCCGAAGGGCAAGTCCCCTTCAGGAAGGATCAAACAAGAAAGCCGAAGGAATTGCCAAGGAGATTGACGGGCCCACAGACGTCAAATTTGAGCGCCGTGAACTAGCCGTTGAGATCCAAACGCCCGGTGACGTCCCCGCAGCCGTCGAATTCAGGGCAGCGAACTAGCCGTTGGCTTTCCTAACGATGACGGGCCCGAAGACGTCAAATTCATGGAAATGAAATAGCCGTTGATCTTTGAAAGCTGGAACACGGACCCGAATGCAAAAGGCCAAAACACCAAAGGAAAAAACCGTTGATGGAAGAGTATAAGGAGCCAACAAGACCAAAAGAGATAGCCCGAGAGCTCAGATCACACAGATAAGGACAAAACACAACAAGAAAAGGGGGAAAGATGGAGAAAGATCAGAAATATCCGCGCATAAGATATGTTTCTAGAAGGTAAAGCAGCCCACCAGGTGGACATTGGAAGAGCACGAACATTCAATGGCATGGCCCGTTTTTCTACATCGAGTAAAGTAAACAATTGCGCGCACATCAAGAAACACATCAGGCGGCCCATATTAAAGACCGACGCTCGATTCCAGCATAGCCCATGGACAGAATTTAAAATGCATTAAAGGCATTGAATGCATCGTAACACATTTTTGTGAAACAAAGCACCCAAGTCTTTCTTGGAGTACTATATATTGGACTCTCTCTTAATGTTTTAGGGATCTCGGTCTGTAATCAGAAACGAAACTCTGCCCAAATTGAAAGGCATTACTGAGACTTTGAGCTCAGATTGTTGATCATATTTCGTTATTTGAATAAGAAAACAAGTGACTTTTCAGACTTTGTGTTGGAATAGCTTGGTTGTTGGGAAAATTGTTCTTATGTCTGTTTCCTTAATACGTTTTTTGTCCATTTGATTAAATAAGCATAATTAGTGAAAGTGATCAGGAAGGTGTCTTGAAGCTGGTTGTGGAGAGACTTTGTGCTGCCACAATTGTCTTTAGTTTGTATGTTTTTCTATACCTGTGTAAAAGATCTTGGGACGACTTTGTGCCCTCATTATCCTTCGTATTTTGTTTCTGTGTAAAAGACCTTGGGACGACTTTGTGCCCTCATTGTCTTTCGTATTTCACTCTTTGGCGGTTGAGGCAAAGACTTTGTGCCTCATTTCATCATGTTGTGTTACTGCGTCCTGTTACAGTTACTTATCATCATTCAAAAGATTCATTTTGTCTGCTGAACAACACTTCTGAAAGAAGAGGAGTGTCTTATTTCATTTCATCAAGAATTCCCCTTTGATTTATGAACATCATCTCTGAAAAAAGAGAGATGGATGGTTTATCTTACCCTTGAGTGTTATTTTCTATTTATATATATAGTATATAGCTCCTGTATATCTACAGGGAACCTCCCCTTGATGAGAGGAGAGATTTGCCTCCTTTTGATGTAGTAAACCTGCACATCTGGCCGACCAATTTCCCTATGTTGTGGTTGAAGAGCCCTATTTTGCTCATCAGTTAGCTGATCGACAATATATTCACCCAACAAGGCATAGGCGCAGTATTCTAGGCAGAGTGAGGAGGGGCAACCGAGTGGGAGGACTAGACTTTCTCAGTCTCCCTTAGTTTTCTAGAGAGCAGGGAAGAGAAAATTGTAGATTCTTGTAAGATGTACTTGTAGATTCTTGTATAAGCATCACTGTATTAGTTTGTTGTTGACAACTTGATAGTGTCATAGTTGTATTTGCATGATTATGCGATTTTGTACTTTATTTGTATTCAAATCTAATATAAAACACTTTCCCAACATTTTACAAACTCATTTGATACATTTTGCAACTGCAATTTCTATAAACTTTATGTTTTTTTATAAATTTAAGCATTTTTTTACTTTGTCGGTTATTCCCAATTAGTCAACCACCCCTATCGATTACTCTCCAGTATAAAAAAAATCCTTCTTAGCGAAAACTCGCCGGTTACGGTTATATAAACTATAGTTTGTATCGTTGTTCTAACAAACAATGGCTCCCACAATTTTACATTGACGGAAAAATGACAAAGTTCCAAAATTTCTGAAAAGGGGAATTGATGGTGACCCAGTATTGGGAAAATTTCACCGGCTCTTGAAGTACATGCCACAATATCAAAAGGATGGAAGGTTATGTATCTATAAGTTCATTATGGAACTCAATCTGCAAATAGGAACGAATGTATATGTGTATCGTTGTTCCGACAAATGATGGCTCCCATAGCTTGAAATTGGTGGAAAGATGACATAGTTCCAAAATCTCCAACAAGGGGAAATGATGGTGACCCGGTATTAGGAAAATTTCCCCAGGCTCCTGAAGTACATGCCACAATATCAAAAAGATGAAAGGTTATGTATGTGTAAGTTCATTATGGGACTCAATCCACAAATAGGAACAGATGTAGATGATCATGGACCTAAATCCATGAAGCAAGGCTTGAGAAGGCCATAAAACAAGGACATAAACTACAATCATTGGCAACTGATAGGAAAGAATTCAAAGAAAAGAATAAAAGACAACAACAACGGCAATAAACACCAACTTTCAAGAAGAAATTCCAAAAGAAAAATGGTGGTGGGAACAAGAACAATGCAAGTTGAAAGAAACCCAAGGCAGGGAATGCTTTCAAGCAAAACAATTGACAAAAGGGTCATAATGGAAATGGAGGAAAGGCTATGGGGCAGAAAGGCCCAAAGAATGGGTGCTACACGTGGTGGCAATCCTTACACCAACCAAAGTCCTCAACTTACCCCAAGTGTAAACCCTAGGCTTCAACCTTAATAGAATTCACAATAGTTCCGACATTGAAATTCATGATGCAGTAAACAATTGTCAAGCTTATCATCAGGGAGCACATATAGAGGCCTCAAATAAGCTTTTTGGTTACCCAATTTCAGTTTCAATAGATACAACAACATATGGATGCTTTGTAGTTCCTAAAGTTTTGAATAAAATATCTAGAAAAGTTGGCTTTATGAAAGATTCTTGGACAGTCCTATATGGGAACCAAGAGGAAAAGAGGGTAAATCAGTGTCTATTTGAGGCAAAGTTGGAACTAATGGATTTCAAAACAAGGGTAAATTTGTATGTTGAACAACTTGGATCATATGATGTGATCCAAGGGGTCAATTGGCTTTGGCAATATCGAGATAAGATTGATTGTTTCGATAAGTATTTTGATTGTCTAAATGGCCTTGGATACTTTGTAAGAGTGCGAGTAAAAAGGCCCATTAGCCTGAGATAGATCTCTCAGCTATGCAACTATAGAAAGCATAGGGAAAGGGGTCTATCCTCTATGCAATGCACATTCATCAAGTGTGTGATGAGAAAGACCCCACGTTCAAGGACTAGCCTTTCTTGCATGAGTTTCATGATGTATTTCTTGAGGAATTTCCAAGACATCCACCCAAACAAGAGTTTGGCTTCTCGATTGAAATCTTACGTAAAATGTGTTGTGACCCAACACATCCAAACATTATTATGTTTGGGCCATGTGAATTTGCTGTAAAATCTTAAATTTTGATTCCCCAAAGCCATTATTTCATTTTGCACCCTTCTAATGCCCAAGTTTCCCCTTTGATTTTGATTATTATTTTACAAAGTTATATCCCAATGTCCCAAACTAGTGCATCTCCCCTTTTATCGCACACACGTATGTTTCAAAACTTTGCATTTATCCTTTGCAATATATGGTGCACGATGGACATCCCCATACTTATGTGAAATACATCCTTTTGTGGGTTGCCTTATATAAACCATCGCATCCATGCATAACCCCAAAACTTGTTTTCACTTATAAAATCTCTATGAACCACGAGATGCTTAGAATATTCAATGGGCTTTGTTTGTGTTCTTTTTATATGTTGGTTTTAAGTGTCCATCGCATCGGCACACCATTCTTAGTCGTAAAGTCACCTTTTCAATCCTTGTGAAGTGTGTGATATCCACGAATATGCCTTAGGTTTGTTCTAGCTAACATGTTCTAATAAAGTGTTTGTGTTGAATCATGTGCAAGAGGAATGGTTGACAATTGCGATCATGTATATGGCGGATTCTATAGACCATCGCGTTTGCGCAGCTCTCAGCCACCCAAAGCTCATCGTCTCCCTTGTGCAAAGTGAGACAAGCCAGGAATATTCCCTTGGGATACATGGATGCCAAAGCCAATTAAATACGTCGTATAAACCATCATGTCCATGCTTGAATCAAAGGGCTATAATGGGGGTAAGGAGGGTCTTTGACCATGTGATAGGATGATATGCAATGGCATGGGTCCCAAAAGCCACCAAAATGCATGCAAAGAACTCATTAAGAGCAACATCAAGCAACCATGGGAATTTGACTTAAGATTTGACACAATTTAGCAGTTTGTCAGTTGAAATCCTGCCAAAGGTAGTTGGTGCATTGGAAATCGGGGTAAACTTTATGAGATATGATCGAAGAATGAAAGGTGCAATTAATTGCTAAGGTCATTTCAAAAATCAAACAAACATATCAAAAGAAAGGAGCTGAGGAAATTTCATAGAGAATGCATAAGTCAAAGAGAATTCACAGTTCATAGCTCATAATTCAAGAAGATTCACTTGGACATGTTTGCATTGTAAAGCAGATAAGATAAAGATAGAGATAAATATATTAATGTCCAACTAATGACCACAAAAGTAGGTCAAAGGGACTGCAGATTACAGAAATGTGTCAGGATAAAGCGGGAAACCAAAAAGGTCTCCGAAAACAAGACAAACAATGCTGAAAGAATGGTGTCTAAAGGGAAGCAATCAGCCACTATTTCCACTCCACCACAAGAATTCAAGGACCAACATTAGCATATGGGATATCAAAGATGAAAAACTATAATGAAATATATTATGCAGTCAAGAATTTGGAAAATTGTGCTACAAATGACAACTCAACCCAGCAATAGTTGGATTATGCAGACAAAATCAAATAGATCAAAATGTGGGGTTTATACACAGCAACAGCAAAGCTAGGGGTATTTTGCTGCAAAGACTTAATTGGGGCCGTGTAAAAATTGCATTCTTAATGGGGAATGATACATTCCCCAAGTGGAAACAGAATAGCTATTGTAATAGCGGTTGCCTTCAGGGAGATGTATAAGCTCCCTGAAGCATCTTTCAAGTATGACACTACATGCACACAAGACTGGATCGATTTTAATGGCATGAACGTTGTATAGGAGGACTGGTCTGCTGATCCCAAATGTTATGTCAGGAGACAAATTATCAATCAAATCTCTATCGGAATCTTCAGGCCTGGGGTGAAGATAGCAACAATTATTCTAAATCAATTGTATGGTGCCCCAAACACTGAGCACATGAACCTTCTATTGGTGCCCCTTCTATCTATGATCCTGGCAGATACCATAGTCCTCAATTTGGGGGAGATTGTCACCTTCAATTTGGACAAGAGTTTCAACATTGCAGAAAGGGGCAAAGATTTCTACATGGCTTCCTACATCATTGATGCATGTTGTTATGCTCTCAAATTCAATAGCAAGGTTTTCTCAAATTGGGTTTCCCCATCAAGAACCCCAGTGCATGCAGTATTTAAGAAATTGCATGACCATCGGTACCATGAACACTACAGAAATCTTCAATTGTTTCTATTCCATTCTTTATGAGCAAATACACAACATATCTATGTCTTGTATTTCAGAAAATATGAGGGCAAGTTTAAATAAAATTGGAGCATGGTGGTTACGTCAGAAGACCACATTAATCAGAGTAGCTGTTATGGGAAGCCCCCACTTGTTGCCTTATTATGTACCTTACCAGCTTGCAGTTATGGAAGCCTGTTATCAATATATATATGGAGTAGCAGGGTCCTTCAAAGCCAAAAATATGGGATTGTATCCTCCTTTGCCCTTGACCATAGGAGAGCGTACCATGATGAAATTTCCCACGATACAACACATGGCCAAACCTATTCAAGATTTTGGCTTTGAAATAATGAAGGCTAGGAAGTGGAATCCTAAGGGCGATGTGGATTCATTACTTAAGTCTCAGGCCAGCAGAATAAGCATGCAATAACACTAAAGAAGAGGAAAACCGTTATCACTTATTTGCTTCCAGTGACGGAGAAGTGATAAGCAAGGTCAAGGTTGTAGATAAATGGGTTGAAATCAGGAAGGTTGCCACTACCCAGGTTAGTGATTTGGAAAAGTACAAAGAAGACACTAAAGAGGATGACATTAGCAGCCCTCCAGACTCACCAGAAATTAGCATTTCGCAACTGCTTGTAGCAGGACTACCCAGTCCAGATGGTGCAGGATCACAAGGTTTGAGTGTTTCTTCCGCTGTTATTGCCACTTTGTCAAGTGTAAGTGCTATTTCTACACTTACTATTGTCTTCACTCCAATTTTACCGTGTCACTAAGGGCATCAATTCTTGTTATTGTTCCAATTTCTGTCGTTGATATTTCTATTTTTGTGTCATCAATTCTAATTTCTCTTAACTACTCTTGTTGATACTACCCCTACGACTGTGACACAAGTTGTTGGTACTTCTTCTGTTCTTTTTCATCCTCAATTTGTTATCACCCTTTCTATTGTCAAAACCCCTCCTATGGTTTCACCAGTTGTCTCATATTCTGGTGTGTTTTCTGTTGCTGCTACACCTTCACAAATTGCACATGTTGCCTCCTTGCCTACGATTTTTTCATTAAGTGCTATCACTTCTTCCAAATCACCTACCATTTCCATTGCCACTCCACCAGTTGTAAGTGTTACCACTTCACCCATTGCAACAATCACTTCCACTACCACTCTGGCCATTTTAGTCCCCATCTCACCCACCGACACCTCCATTGCCATTGTCACTCCATAAGCTGTAAATGTGTCATCCATTGATAATGCACAAGATGAAGAAGATATTAGTGTCATTGTTTCCTCTAGTGCATTAGTTGTTGTCACGACCCTCACTGTTGTTACTCAGATGGCAGTTGATCCCATTACACCTGACTCCCAAGTAAGGGTTGTCCCAAGGTTGACGCTGCCCAGTGTTAATGCTCCCAGACATTTCCCGAGAGGTTCTTCACAATCAGTGACTCAAGCATCCACTTGGACGCAGAGGATGGAAGTGGAATCTCTCAAGCCCAAGAGTGTTGACATGATAATCACAGGGGAGCCTGAAATAAAAATGACAAAAAAGAAATACAAGGAAGTTAAAGGAAGTAACTACTCGAAATGGGAAGGCATGAGGGCGACCACTAGTATTACAAACAAAATAATATTTGTTTTGGGCTTTGAGGAAAATGAAGAGAGGCTCTGAGCCTACTATGTAAGAAGCAGGCGAGCCAATCTATCACAGTCACTGAGCCAATTCACCAAACATCAAGTTGAAAATATAAAGGAAGAGGTCAAAGAACTCCAGGTTATAACCTGGGTAACAATCCCACCATTAGTTGTAAACAATGTGGAATCTGTTTTGTGTGTTCTGTTTGGTTTGTTATTACAGGTGTAAAGGTGTTTAGAGAGCAATCAAGAATCCCAATTGATTGCACATAAGCAAATAGAAGTCATTCATCTGAGTGATAGAATTGACACCATAGCCCACCTTAGCCAACAAGGCTAGCTACCCAATGCACCTCTTTTGTCCAATTTAAACATTGATTTATCAAGCAATTTAGAAACAGGGTCACATATGTTAACGCTAATTAAAGCAATCAGCCTTAGTGTTGAATTTAATCACACAGAAGATAGATAAAATGTTCGCCGCCTCAGGTCCAGTTCCCAAGAAGAAGAAAGGTGGCAATTGGTTGTCTGAAGCTAAATTTGATCTAAAGTATTCATGATGTCTTTCAACAAGCAGGCCAAACAAGTACAGGACATTGGAGACCATAAGTCTTTGGATTTCATCATCAAGGCAATTAAGCGGGTTGAGAGGACATGTAATCTCAGAGTTTATCATGGACTCGCTCCAAGCTATTTGCAAGGAGTTGGTTATGACCTGGTCAGATCACAAACATCTTATTATTACCAACACAGTGCAAATAGACCAAGACTTTTATAGTGTCAGGCCGCCTTAAAAGGGAAGGGACCAATTCAATCTTTGTCATTTGTTATAATGTTTGTACAGCTATGGTTGACGTCCCAAAGGGTGCCAATTTGATGGGTATTAGTGGTGTATTTAATGTGTTAAAGGTTTTTAATGAATTATGAATTGAGTAGTTACAGTTAATTTTGGTGAGGTTGTGTTCCACCACCGGACTAAAATAAAAACTCCTTAGTTGTTAAGTTTTGGATAGATGATGAAATTTGAAGATCGTTATGCTGATTTGCTAATACTACTTTACAAATTTTGTTATCTCATGAATGGTGGAATGATATGCTATGTACTATTGAAAATCTTTGATGCTTCATATCCTATCTTGAGAAGGGAGATTAATATGTGCTTTGCTATGATAGCTTACTTATTAAATGTGTGTTTTAAAGAGTTAATTGCTTAAACAGCATGAACGTGTTGTTCAATTTAGTTCCTTTGGAAATTATTTTGAACTCATGATTAATAAGTTTTTTTTGTTTTGTTTCCGTCCAATCCTTGGAGTCTTGCACCGAATTTGATTTTGGATTGAATTTAACTAACCCAGTTAAACTTTCGTTGCTTAAGATTGCAATGGACTTCAATTAATTTCTTCATAAAGTATATAGATATGTATTTACTGTCAAATGTCTTTCTACCCTACCCTACTCACATTTTAGTTTTTTTTAACAAGCCCCATATTTCATTTTATTTTGCTTTTAGATAAAATTCATAACAGAGTAAATTCATCTATGATATTAAGGCTTTGTTGGTATTGACAAATCTTTGTTTGAATTTGAAAAAGACCTTGTTTGTAAGACGCAAAGAAAGACTCATGTAAGAGGTAGTGAGTCAAAGTTTAAACAAGTTATTCCCATACCAGTAATCATTGAAACCAAAATGCAACTTCTGCCTTGGAATCACTTAAGTAGAGTCCTAAAACAAGAGGGTGTATACCCACCACTATAGTGTGTGTCAAAACTTGCATCAACAGAACGAAGCCTCAGTCTAAAGCTCCATATCGATTGACAACAACGGAGTTGCTCAAATTGAAAGCACAATGCATGAAATGCTTTCTAAGGGATTAATCCATCCAAGTGTTTCTCTATGTGGAGCACCTAAGGTCTTCCTCAAGGAGGATACTACACTCAGGTGGTTCGTCTACAGAATGTTGAACAAAGCAACAGTGAAGAAAAAATATCTGCTACCTCGCACTGATTTACTCATGAACCTATTATGGACCTAAGGCTAGTGATGCAATGGCTGAGGAAGCACCAACTCTTCAGCAAGTTGTCAAAGTGCTCTTTCTTTTAGAAAATGATGAACTACCTCAGCCACATCATTTCTGCAACAAGCATTTCAGTGGATCCGAACAAGATTCAAGCAATCATGGATTGGCTTGCACATTGAAATGTGCATGAAGTCTGCAACTCTGTGGGATTAACAGGCTGCTACAAAAGGTTTGTAGAAGGTCTCTCCAAGATAACAAACCCCATTACTTCCCTTCAGAAGAAAGGAAAGAAGTTTGAGTGGTCAAAAAAATTGAAACATTATACATTATTGAAAGACATAAATGAGGTTATCAGATCCATAATGTATTTCATGTTTCACTTTTGAAATGTTATCACGCTGATATGTCACATATTCTCGATTGAAAATCTTTCCCAGTTCAGGATTCCAGAGTAGTCCAAGTCAAGCCCTTGAGGACACTTGAAACATGCAAGTTTCACTTGCACAACATTGAGGTCTCTCAATGTAAAGTCCAATGGAACCAGTACACTAAGGGCAGTACTACATGCAAAGATTCTGATGAGTTTCAAAAAAAAGATCCTCATTTGTTTACTTAGACATTGAAATGATGACTTCCAAGAGGGTAAGGATGTTGCACCTTATTTTATTGTATCTATTAAACAATATTAAATAAATGATAATAAAGATTTATTAGTCATTTTCGGAGTATTGATATAGTGCTACGAATTAATGATTTATGTTAAATGCAATTAGTAGATGATTAACTGTTATTTGTAGATTTATCATTTTAGATTACCATGTTAATTATGCTTTTGATATCCTGACGACAGACCAACTACAATGTGTTTTCATGTGTGGTTACAGAATATCCCCCTCGCGAAGGTTGTGCCCTAAGAGAGAAAATCACCAGAGAGAGGGAAACGAATCTGGAAGAGGCAGTAAATGAGAGATAATGTTGCACACATCACATATGTGATCTTGTAGGTATCGATATATGTTTGGCATCTATGTGAGTGTATGTGTTCGGTTGACGCTTTGTAGATGTCTTTTGCATTGTATTGACTTGCATTGTTGATATCTTGCTGTGAATCATTTATTGGTTTTGGTCATGGGTATGCTTGCATGATATCATCTCGATGTGTGTAGTATTTTCTTGCATTGCTTGCTGGACATATTCTTGGACTATGAATGATGTGGGTCATAGTTGATTGGCTATGAACTTATAATTAAACCTTAACATTGTTTTATGAGTTGTAAAAACATTTTCTTGATGGTTAAGAACATAAAGATTTATCATGCTTGCTATAAGCCTTTAGGCCCAATACCACCTTGAGTTATGGCTTATCCTTAAACATGATAATGATCGTCTAGTCTTACAAATCTTATCTAGTGTTAGAAAGTGTTTCAAGTTGCATTCTTAGTCCCCTTGAGAATAGTGGCTTAGTTAGCTTATTTTGCTAACACTCTACGATCCAATTCGGATCACAACTCACCAATTAAAGGAGGCTTTTGGTCCCCAAAAGCTTGGAAACTCATGAGGTGAGGAAATTTCTTCCCCATTTCCTCTTTTGAATACCACTTGGCTTTACTTAACAATTGTCCTTTTAGCCCAAATTACCATTTTTCCTGCACTCCCCTCCTTGTCGCTCTATTTTTCTTTTACAAAAGAAATTTTTTTTCTGACTTCTCTTGGCCACTAGGAGCAAGATTTTCAATAGAAGGTAGCAAAAAACCTTCTTCATCTTGCATAGAAGACTTAATGAGATGCAAGTTTTCATCATTCAAAATGGAATGAATCTTCATAAATGAAGGTTGGTCTAATTTGAAAGTATTTTTTGCCCACTTGCTCTAAAATCTCAAATGGGCCATACATAAGTAGCTTAAGCTTCTTAGCTTTACTGTAGAGTCTCTCTTTGCTCAATTATAACCATGCCTTCTCCCCAACATGGAACTTATGCTCAACTCTACATTGATCATGTATTGCCATGTACTTAGCCTGAGACTCCCTTAACCTCTCTTGCACTTGCAGGTGTGTATTTGTCATATCTTCTCCATGAAAATCTGAGCTTTGTGAAATCTAAGTATACCTTTTCATGCTCCTTGTGTAGCTTGTCCTAACAAAACATCAAATGGACTTGGTAAGTAACCAAAACATATCTCAAACAAAGATCTGTTATCCGAGGAATGAATTGCCCTATTATAAGAAAGTTCAATACATCTCAAATTTTCATCCAAAGTCTTGAGATGCTTTCTACTATACCTCTTCATGGGCTGCACCAACGCCCTATTGACCACCATAGTTTTTCTATCAGTTTGTGGATGAAAAGTTGTGGATCTCTTCAATTTAGTGTCCATCTTATCCCACAGTGTGGTCCAAAAATTTCCCAAGAACCTAGAATCTATATCTAAAATGATAGAACTTGGTAAAAAAAATGAATCCAAACATTAGTGAAAAATAATTCAGCTGCATCATTTCCCTTATGAGTTTTCTTACATGGAATGAGGACACACATCTTGATAAACCAGTATATAACAACAAAGTAGTCATGCTCTTGCTTTGAAAAAGGGAATCTTCCTACAAAATTCGTATAAATGCTTTCCCATGGCCTAGAAGGATTGTTTATGCTACATAGCACATCCCATTTTGAATTGTACAACATCAATTTGCATGTTTGACCAATAAATGTACCTTTGCAAATCTGTTATCATCTTTGTCACACCGGAATGACCTACAAATTTTGAAGCATGAGTTTGTCTCATTAGTTGAAACATTTCTTATGCACACAAAGCTTACCCAACATATGGAGCAATCCCTCTTGGAGATAGTAGGCCTCCTCGGGCTCAATACCTGCAATTTTTTCCTTCTTTGCTTGTTGAAATGCTTCTCCAAAATCTATATCATGCTTATATTTTTCAACATGTGTCTCTCGCACAAAAGGTTCAAGATGAGTTATAATGTCAAAAGCTGAAATCAAGGCAGGTCTAAGCAACAGATAAACCAACTTCCTCTTTGTACTTAATAACCAAACGAAATTGTTTCAAGAAACCCATCCATTTACGATGACATGATTCTTGCAATTTTGATTGAGCTTGTAAATATCAGAGAGGTTGGTGATCCATATGAGTAATGGTTTCTTTTCCCATAGATAATGCTTCCATTTTTTTACCGCTTAAATAAGATCATAGAATTTTTTATCATACGCACAATTATTCAATATCGACAAATGAAACAACTTTGAATGATAACATATTGACTTACCTCCTTGCAATAGAACTACCACTATAGCATAATCACTTACATTTGTTTCCACCTCAAAAGGTAGTTGCAAATTAAGCAAAGCTAGAACTGATGCATTGTTAATCCTTTGTTTAAACTCAACAAATGCATTTTGTTGTTTCTTACACCAAGTAAAAGACTTGCCACCTGCTATTATAGAATGCAAGGGTGCCACTATGGTAGAGAAAGATTTGATAAACTTCGTCCAGTACTAAACTGCACCTACAAATCTCCTTGTCTCAGTGACATTAGAAGCTTGAGCCATTTCAAAATGGCCTCTATTTTCGTCAGATCAATTCTTATCTCTCTATCCACAACCACATGCACCAAACAGGCAAGTGATTGTTGTATAAACTCACATTCCTCTCATTTAGCAGCAGCTTGTTCTCCTTCAACACTTGCAACTTGCAAAACTTGTTTCAAACATATTAAATGTTCATCATAAGTTTTTCAAAATATATATATATATATATATATATATATATATATATATCATCCAAGTAAACGATGACAAAAAAGTCTTTGAATGGCCCTAAAACATCACTCATAAATCTCATAAAAGTAGTAGAAGTATTACAAGGCCCAAATGGAAGTACAATCCTTGAATGTCATACAAACCTTGTCTTGTCTTGAATGTCATCTTCCATATATCCTCTTTTATTCTCACCTACTGATGCCCGAATTTTAAATCCAACGTGGTGAAATACTAAGCAGACTAAAATTGATCCAAAAGATCATCAATCAATGGAAGAGGGTGCCTATTCTTAATGGTTATTTTGTTCAAAGCTCTATCATCAATACACATTCACTATGAACCATCTTTCTTAGGCACAATAACAATAGGAGAACCACATGGAGAAGTGCTAGGACAGATCATCCCTTGGTCTAACAGAGCCTACAATTGTTTTCTTACATCATTTGCTTCCATCACTAATTGCCGATAAATATCCAAGTTGGGAATAGTACAATCCGATAACAATTGTATCTCATGTTGAATTTCCCTTTGCAATGGCATACCCGTGGGCTCTTGGAAAACTTCCATAAATTGTTGCAACAACTCTTCCATTTGCCTATGCTCTTCGTTAGTTGACGTGCTATGAGAAAGCTTGTATTCTACTTCTTTTTCTTGTTTATCTCTCAAAAGAATCAAACTTCCCACTAGCACTAATCAATATTTTAGCTTGAGTGGCACTTACCAAAGAGATTTTTTTACTTCTCTTCCTAGGTTTTGATGATGTAGTTTTTCCTATCCTCGACAAAATGGTACTTGTTAGCTCTTACCACGAAGATATCGTCTCTAACATACATATACGCAATATCAAAAATGACACCACAAACATCAAGAGGCACAACATCTGCTTCATTTATCCTATATTTGACTTTGCATTGTTTGGTAGCCTCTATTTCTACTCCTTGCCTCATTCAACCTAGAGAACAAGGATTAGGATGACTTTATGTTTCCAACCCAAGTTTGTCTATCAACACCTTGGAAATCTAATTTGCTTAAGAATATAAATCAAAAAGAGTATCAATTTTTGTCTTCTTAATTTGAATTTTGATATGAAAATATTTAATAAGGTCACCTTCATCTTGAGCCTCACTGATACTCAAACATACTTCTCTATGAATTGAGGTATGAGAAATGCATTCATCCACATCAAAGCTATACTCAATGTCTTTTCCTTGAACTGAAGTCAATCCTCCTTTCAATGTTCTCGAAATGATGCAATTTCCAACAAGCCTCATCTATATGACCACCAATTGTTAGACAAATAATAGCAAGTAGAGAGAAATAATCACAGAGAAAGGACAATAGATTTAAGACACATACATAGATATTACGTGGAAAACCTGGCAATGTACCAGGAAAAACCACGGGCAACTTCATTATTTTATTATCCAGGAATTAATCCACAATAAAATAATGGCAGTCTCCACGCCAAAACTTATCAATTCATACAATCAGTACAACTCTATATAATTTTACAATTCATGGGTTCCTTATAAAGAAAAACATAGTACAAAACCGCGTGTAATACAAACCGCGTGTAGTACAAACTGCGAATAGTACAAAACGCATGTACTATCCCTCAAAAAATGTGTAGTACGAAACCATACAGAATGTGTAGTACTATCCCTAGATATCCACGCTCGAGTTAAACGTCCAACCTGCCAGCTTGGTCGCCAACTGCTTATTCAAATGTTGACTTCACATATCAACACCAACTTCATAGTGCTCGCAATGCCTTTTATAATCATTTTGAGCAAAAGTAGTAGTAGCAATAAACTTACCTTTCCATTTTCCTTTCTCAATTGGCTTGAAGCCACCCTATTGCTTTGAAGCATCTGACAAGAGAAATGGACCCTTCTCCTTGTCAACTTCAAGGTAATGGACTTGAACACAGGGTTCGTCTATGTCCTTAGGTCTGGCCAACAAAATGGGCTTCCTTAAATGACTATAAAGCCCACCAATATATTTCATCGTGTTGTCACAATCCAACACATCTTTACCTATTTGGAGCATTTGAAAAGGAAGATGGATCATCTATCTCAAGGCTTGAGCACAAGCCTCATTTATGTTCACAGGTTTAGCCAACAAAACAGGCCTCCTTAGATGACTATGAATCTCACCAACATACTTCACTAGGATGTCACAAAACAACACATCTTTGCCAATTTGGATCACCTTCTTGGGAAAATCACATGTATAATATTGCACACTTTGACCATGTTTTTACTTGAAATATTGTCAATTAATAGACTTTTCCTCTTTATAACAAAGAGGATAAAATGGTCTTTTGATCCACATATTATATTCATTCCATTTGGAAATTGGTGGTCGCTTTCTCACAACCAAGTAATGAACATAACTCTCAAACCAAGTTAAAGCATTCCTGGCTCACTTCAATCTTGCAAAAGAAATTCGTTGCTCTTTTGTATTTGATGTATACAGAAATATACCTCTAATTGGGCTAACTAATGATCAAGTTTCTTAATATTCACTTCACCTTCATAACGGTGAATTTCTATCTTGGACTCCACTTTGAATGTTGGTTGAGCTCCATTGGTATGAGGTTGCACTTTCTCGCAGTCTTGAATCTTTAACTCTTCATTTGCTTTCCAAATCTCCATATAAAATTTTATCTTCCCCATGACAGCCTCCATTAGCTTCTCCAACTTATCAAGCTTCCCCGCGGATTGAGAAATTTTTGCAACATCCTCTTCCAATTTGTTGTATCTCTCATCTTCGTGAGCCATGCTTCTGACTTCTATTCCACTTTATTTTGGATCTCTTGTTGCAAAAGAATCAAGACACTTTCTCCGACAGCACTAGTTTCTCTGGTAATGTGCATAAGTTTGCAAAATGGTCACACCACACAAAGAACAAAACCGGCTCCAATACCAATCTGATCTATAATTAGTATGGATATTCCATTACCTAATTCATCAACACGAATCTTAATTTTTCCTAGCAATACTTGATTGATAAACTTGTTTTCTTATATATTTGCATAAAACAATCAACAATGTGCATAGAATGGAATTTTCAAGTGTTGTAAACTGAAATGAAATAACTGTACATGAAAGTAGAACAAGAAACTACTACACAACAACCAAAACAGAACTGTACAAGACAATGTTTGCCCTAGGGAAACTAAATGTGGGAAAAACTCAAGAAGAGTAAGGGATTGCCTTCTCTTGCCACTCTCTCTTTTTGTTATTACAGATATACTACTTTCTCAATGCCTCCATGGACACTCTTTACAATATCAACATGCCCAGATACACGTACAAGCTCTGAAACTTGTTCAATGCCACATCACCATCACACTCCAATTCCTAAAACACTAAACCAAGAAGAAAGTACAACTAGGAAACAATTCATATCGCCTTACAATGACCTCCTAAGGATATGTTTATACATATTTACATCATAAGGTGCTCGAATGGGAAGCTAGAAAGACTTAGAAGAGGAAGAGAAATCATTTGCAGTTGTTACTCTATTCGTTTCTTGTCTTCATGCAAAATGCCCATTTGAAAAACACATTACATATTTTATTTTTTGAGAAACACACCATATTATTTAATTTCTATGTTTTTCCTCAGTTCTGAATATAAGAGAAACTCATAGGAAAAAGAGTATTAGGAAGTGTTTCAAGTTACATTCTTGGTCCTCTTGAGAATAGTGGCTTAGTTAGCTTATTTTGCTAACATTTCATGATCTAATTCATATCAATGATTGACTAGTTTAAGCTTACTAAAATAACTACGAGTAGTAGATTGGTTTTAACATGCTACCGTGTCACTGTCTTCCAAAATATTTTTGAATTTCTTGAAGCTCTCTACAAACAGAAGTTTGTCCATAATCTTTCTAAATTGTTTGATGCACACAATTTTGCATTTTACATCATTTTGATCGTGAGCAAGGTACCCACTTTCCTTGTTACTTTCTCTTCCACACAAGTGTCTACTTATAGACTTGCTACAGTGTGAAGATGTTCATAATTGGTGGGAATGGAACTAATAAAGCAGCAGGAGAATGTAAATAAAGAGAACTGTAAGCAGAAAGGGCGGTTTATGCATATGGTGTAGCTCACTAAACTTGTCTATAATATTTAAACCATTGTTCTTATCTTTGGAAGGTAATCTCAGTTTACAAAGTCTTACTAAATCACTCAAGCTTCTCTACAAACAAAAGTGCTATGCAAAATCTTTAGTGTATGTTGGATGTACACAAATCTGCATTGTATATCAATCTGGTAGAGAATCATACATTACTTTCATATACCATCGTACACTATTACAAAGAGCCACACCTGATACCATAGCAAATTGCATTGTTAAACAAAAAATTTGAATTTCTAATAGAGAAAGCACTTACCAGTCCTTGCAAGACTCACACTGCACCATAAGATCATCCGGATTGTAGGGCAATTCACATTTACAATACCTGCCAGCAACATATAATGAACTAATTTCAATAATCATAACAGTAAGTAAAGCTTTGAAGTTTCTGAAGTGCATAGCAGTTTGTATAATTTTTAAATTCTTCTGGACAAACCATGTGCAGCAAATAAAACACACACACAGTTTAGCTAGAAGAACTTTAACAAATAACAATGATAACAATAACAATATTAAATATTACATGTGTCTAATCTAAGTAGCCAAATGAAGTTATATCAATAACAATAATAAAATAGAATAGAAGAAAGAAACACACAAAGAAATAAAATATATTAATGTCCATGAATGACCAAAAATAGGTCAATGGGGCTCAAGAATACATCCAATAAAAATAAGAAGTGTCAGGGTAAGATCAAAAACTAAATAGATAAGAACTGAAGTACTCAAAATAAACAAGGGCAGAAACCCATAGCAATGAAAGCCCAAACCTATGTGGTTAAGATACCAATACACAGCCATGTGGTGGGGTTTGATGAAAGTTAAAAATTCTGGAAGCTAATTCCATCGTACATATTTGTCAAGGCCCGGGCCAGACGAATCATTTGTCTCATGGTCTATCATTATGAAAGGCCAAAGCAGGGTCTAATAATGCTCATCGGGGAATGTCCAGGGTTGAGAGGGCCAAGTTGGGTAATCCTAGGAGGAAGCAAAGCACTCCCCCTAGAACCTCTCCTAACATCCATGGCCGAAGAAACACCAGTAGCAACAAAGAAACTCGTAATGTGTGTCTACCCCCACAATTCGTGAGGTAGCCGAGAAGCAAATTGACGACGCCGAGAAGGAGAAAATCCATAATGCCAAGAGAGAATCAATTGGTGCACCCTAGTAGTGGTAGTGTGCATAAGAGTGTTGCCTCATTGACTTCACCCCCACCCACCCTCTATGTGTGAGGCAATAGTATCCAAAGGGCGCTTAACACCACCCAACTTCATGATGGACTAAATGAAAGAGATGATAAACCTAAGAGCTCTAGGACCCCTTGCAGTGACCTACATCTAAGGGTGCCAATCTCTCGAAGAAAAAAGGGCCAAGCATCATTGGTTTGAGTACCGAAAGAAATTGAATAGAGAGTCGTGTGGATCTCTATAAAGATGGTGGTATCTTTCCCAAATCTCATAATAAATGGGGCATTTAAAAATGAAATGCTCCTCAACCTCCACCTCCTGGAGGGTACAAAGACAAAAAATCTAGTCCTCAAATGGAATATGATGATCATTCTCAACCTATAACTAGTGGGAGCACAATCTCAACTAGGCAAGGGGAAACTTCAAGCCATGTGACCAATGGTGTTCAATATAGTCAGGCCGATGAATGACAGCATCCACCAACTGTAAGAAATGCTCGGCATAAAAGGCAAGCTTGGGGCTAAGCGGCTAAGGAAGGGAGGTCCAAGTGATCGAAATGTACTATCTATAAATTACCTCTTTGACAGCTCTAATGATGACCTCCTTTAAGGGAAAAAGCTGACGAAGGGCGTCCAAAGATCATCTAAAAGGAGGTAGTCTATCAATAGAAATATTGGTAGACTGGAGGAGCAAACTACTCTCAAAGTACCAACAATGTCGATGTCTAGTGGGGCCGAAGGATGCAATCCTCTTTGACTAACAGAGAGCTAAGTAGGGATACCTCTCAAGGTCTGAAGCTAAAACCCCAATGCTATGAATGTAGAAAGTAAGCTTGAGGATAGTCTCAAGCCAAAGAGGTTGAGTGGCAAACTCAACTTGGACGATGCACTCAGGAATAGTTCATTTGCAATGAATCATACGTTGAATTGAATATTTTTATTTATGTCCACATGAGCCTCTGTAGGATTTGTATGATGAAGAACAAAAAGTTGTGTTGACCACACCAATGTGCAAGGCGTCAACAATAAGGGGTTAAAACCCTCTCATTTCTATGGTGAGTACAGGTTACATATCTAAATGCTTAAAACTGAAGTGAAATTTGTGATTTTTAACTTGAAAAGTAAAAAAACTATATTCAAATATTTACAAAGATGGTTACAGAGACGCATGAATTTTACTATTTTCAAGTATTAATAGAGCACAAAGAACTTGCAATAATGGAAATTAACTAGTTTGCAACCAAAATAGCATATCTAGATGAATTACAACTCTATGCAACTTTTAAGATGAATCACTGATTTTACCTTTAGATAACACGAGTACAAACAAAGTTATTTCAATCAACTAGATCAAATTCCTCAATAAATCTTAGCAAATAGCAAAAGCACAAATGCAAAATTTATTAAGAAATTGCAAGCAATAGGAGGAAAGCTCTATTATTTAACCTATCAACACCATTAAAAACAAGCTTAGGAATCCTAAGGACCCCATTTGTTTGTTTAATGAAAAATGTATACTCGATCCCTTGCTCTTGCAGGAAATCATACATCGGTGAGACTGGTCATTTGCTTCAAACCAGATTAAAAGAACCTTGTAAAGATTTGGAGCATGTTAGGGTCGATAAGTCGAGATTGGTGGAACATGAAGACATCACGAAGCACTCCATTTGCATAAACAATGCCAAATTAATTTCCTTAGATAATCATTCCATTGATAGGAAGATTCGAGAAGCCTTTGGAATTGAAAAGTATCCTAATAATCTGAATTGTGATGACAGGTGGAAGTTGAGTCATTCGTGGAACTGTTACATAGGTTATGTAACCCCTAAAACTTCTTCTCTCTTTGTTTCTTTAGTATTAATTAATAGATTAGTTAAATAATATCATTAGTTAATTTTATTAATATAGATGTGGGTTTAATCATTATTATGTTGTTATTATTATCTAATAATAATGCTAATGGCATAATACATGATTGTTTTTGTTAAAATTTTAATTTTTACTTTACATTTTATTTTTTCATATTTTACTTTATTTTTATTTTTAGATTTTATTTTATTGCTTAAAAAAAAAAAAAAAAATCAATCACAATGTTTTTGGGATAAATGTGTTTCCGTTTTTTATCTCGAGGTTTCAAATCACTACCCATGATCCTTCCTCAGGAGAAACAAGACTAATCAAATCAAGGTTTCGGATCACTACCCATGATTACCATCAGGTTGCTAATCAAATCATTGAAATGTAATTCTATAACCCATTTGTAAGCAATTAATAGACGAGATTTTTATTTAGGCTAATATACCTAGCATTCCATACTATGATTGTTTTCACATTATTCAGTACTATGTGAACATCTCCTATCCCCTCTACTGCAAGTGCCTCCCCATCAGCGAATAAAACAAAATCAAAACAATTTGTACTTGCAATAAATGTGACATACCAGTCCTTATGAAACATGAAATGTCTAAATGAACTGGAATCAATGAACCAGCCCCTGGTAACACAATCATTTGTTTATGGACTGTGACAGCATTAAATATTTATTTTTATTTTACTTTATTTTACATTTTTTATTTTATTTTTTACTTTACTTTATTTTACTTTTTATTTTTATTATATATTTTTACTTTTCTTGTCCTCTCTTTTAGGTTTTTTATTGCCAACTTCTATACCCTTCTTTTCTTCTCCTCATCTTGGCATATTTAAACTATTGTGGATTTCTCTAAACTTCCTCAAACATAGGGTTCTTCCTAATGATGGATCCAGTATAGGACTCAAAACGTTGGAGTCAAAATTTTATAGTCTTATCCAGAATTTTTTTATAATGACACCTACCTGCTAAAAGAAACTCAAATCTTAAAATGTATGAAAGATTATGCTGTTACTTTTCAAATGAAATACAGAAATAGCATAAGCACATATATATATATATTCTTTTGAAAAGAGAGATACAAAATAACTAACTATTAACCAAAGAGAAATGTGCAGATAAAAAAATGCTCCTTGATATTTAAAAAAATTGTCTTTTTGAATTCTCCGTCCATTCCAAAATGATTCAAAAATATGAGTTCTATTTATACTCAGGATGGATAGTTATCTAATCTTGCTGCTTTTTGGCATTAAAAATGTTTTGACAATGTCATTAACCTGATTTATGTAATTAAATAATATATGAACACAACTAGCAACATTGGGGCTCAATTCCTCCACTTAAGCAATTAAATTCTTCATTAGTTCTCTTCATATTTTCCATGAACAATCTCGTTTTCTCGTTGTTTTCCATTGGATCTATGATATAGTTTGAGTATGTGTTGGTTCCCAAGTTGCAAGTCCATTACCTTCTTTTTGTGTGGTACCATCAGAGTGCTAATCAAATCATTGAAATGTAATTCTATAATCCATTTGTAATCAATTACTAGATGAGATTTTTTATTTAGGCTAGAAACATACCTAAGATTCCATACTATGATTGTTTTCACATTATTCAGTACTATGTGAACATCTCCTATCCCCTCTACTGCAAGTGACTCCCCATTAGCGAATAAAACAAAAATAGAAAAAATTGTACTTGCAATAAATGTGACATAGCAGTCTTTATGAAACATGAAATGTCTGAATGCACTGGAATCAATGAATCAGCCCCTAGTAGCACAATCATTTGAGTATGATGCCACAAGGGTATACTCTTCCTCATAATCTCCTCCTTGTTCAACCACTGCAATATTAGTCGCTTGACTACTTTGTTGGGAAAGTGCATACTACTACTTCTGGCAATCCTTTTTGAGATGCCCAACCTTATGACAATAAAAGCACTTTCTCTAATACTTAGAAGATGATTCAACAAGGATATGTTTCTGCTTCCTTTTCGACTAAGCAGAAAGTGCACTCTTTGATTGTCCAACAATGGACTCATTTTGTGTCTGTTTGCATTCCTTTTGCATCAAATAGGAACTAACCTGATCAAATATCAGGGTTTGGCTTTCTACCATCAAGTGTATAGCCTCCACGAAAGACTCATAGGAGATTGCCAAATCGTTCGGAATCATCATCCACCTTTTTATTAATGGCACCTAACTAGTCTTGGAGATCTTTCATTCGAAGAAAGTGTTCTGACAAAGACTCATCCTCTAACATCTTTATGGAAAATCGTAGATTCTTCAATTAAAGAACCCAACTTTTCTCCAAAGCTTGATATTTATTTTTCTAACTAGTCCAAATGCACTTGCCACAGTGGCATTCCCAACCTCTGGAATCATGTCATCTAACATCGATAACTTTAATAACAACAAGGCTTCCTTATGACGTTTGTCATAATCCGCAAAATTTGTAATACGTCTTGCTTCAATGCCAAGAAGGATTTTATCACAATCACAATATTTCATAATTGTTAAAATCTTAAGACTCCAAACATTATAATTATGGTCAGTTGACTTCTGCTCTTTTGGTGTAGACACCTAAATTCCGCCACATTAGTGTCATAATTAACTTTGCTAGACATTGACACAAAATCGCCTAACTTAACCATCCAAAATCCAGATTTTATCTAGTCCACTAACACCATTTTTGCTCCCAAATTCAAATAGTTAATTAATCAATGTTAATTAACTAATCAATTTCTAATTAATCAAGCACACATAATTTCACAAATAAATAATAACACCTAATTGAAATTCCAAAAATCCGAATCACCAACCACTTCCTCAATTCTTTCAACCAAAAGGTTGTCTCACCCAACCATTTTCTCAATTCTCTCACCCAAATGTTGAGTCATCCAACTAACTCCTTAAGACATGCAACTACCATGATTTGTAATTCAACTACCTTGACGCATTCATAAGAATCTTTCAATAACCCAACTATCTTTCCCACGTTTCTCAACCACTTGAGGAATTTGTCTTCTTCACTTGGATGAGGACTCAAACCCGACCATTCAAAATCAAGGTAAATCCTTATTTTTCCTATTTGTCCATTTCCTCATCCGAATGTCTATAAATTGACAGGGGTTTTCCAACATCCATCATTGAGCTATTGAATCGCTATTAAATTATCGAATCCATCATCCACTTGAGATCACAAATCATCCACCCTTTGGCTGTTGAATTTCCCTTACATTGAAGATTTACATTGAAAAACCACATACCAATTTCCAAGATCACATCCAAGTCATCAAAGGAAGAAGATCTTCATCGGTTGGTAAGATGAAGATAATTTGTGTATTGTTCTTTTATAGCTCTATTTGAGGTTCTATGACAAATTCAGAATAAAGGCAACTGTCATTATTGCTTTCTAGTTTAGAGTTCTGAATTTTGTGTATTACATTTTGCCATGCCCAGTGGGAGCCATTCACAATCTCTTTTGATCGCTTTTTCATTGGGTTTTTAAGTTTATTTTAAATCCTTTTGATTGCCTAACTCTTATAATGTTGTTTTGGAAGGAATTGCTTGTTATAGGTAAAATTTGACAAATTTCAGCTAATTATGTTCAGTTGTAGCAGTCATTTGATCTTCAACGAAATCGTCACACTTATCATCAAATTTGTCAACATCTTTGGTGAAATCGTCAAATCTATCGTTGACATCATTATGTTTGGCATTCTCTTTTGCAGGTTTTGTTCTGCGTAGCGAAATCACTTTAGGAATCAGCAAAATCACCACATAGATCAATGAAATCATCACTACATCAGCGAAATCATCAACATATTCGGCGAAATCATACTAGTATATGCATTTTTCCTTTGTGTTTTTGTTTTCTTTGTATTGTACCTAATGGCAAAATCGTTCAGTCAAACAACATTTTCATACTTTGAGTGATGAATTTGTAGTTTGAGTGGCGAATTCATACTTTGAGTGGTGAATTCGTAATTTGAGTGCTGAATCCGTACGATGTAGTGGCGTAATCATACTTCCACCTATAATGGCTATCTTCCAGAGGCCATAACTTTTGACTCAGGCGTCTATTTGACCTCTTGCCCATGCAAACGAAGGTATCAGATAGACATGCAATCATAAACAAAAATTTCATTTATGGTTTATGTTACTAATAGTGTTGTTAAGTTGACTAACTTACAACTTTTTTGCTTGTCAAAGATGCAGCTCTAAAACTACTAATAGATTTTTGCAACACCGCAAGTCGAAGATGCAATAAAAATCAAAACATTTTTTGTTTATTTTGCATACTAATGCTTTTGCTTTTAAATTTTTGCTTATTTTACTTCTTTTTTCTACAAATATTTGTTTGTGTTATTAGTTATTTGTGTATGCTCTTTCCTCGCACCACCTAGGTGGCGATCTTGGAAATCAAAAGTAGTCTTAATAACTTTTGAGTGTCCAGAGCTATCTCGCGTATGTTCCTTCCTTGCACCACTAGTGGCGATCTTGGAAATCAAAAACAAGAATTTTTTTTTATTTTAGTTTTCTAGGGTTTTGCGTTTGGGATTTCATCACCTAGCGTTTGGACCAACCTCGTGTTTTGTCGGGATATACAAATTCAGAAGGAGCTATCATTATTAGCTAAGCAATCGTCTATTTTACTAACACTATGAAGTGAGGGGTTTTCATACTCCAATACCCAGGCCCTAGACAACACTCTCGAGGTTAGATTTTCCGGCAACATTCTATTGAAATCTTATGTATGGAGTGAGCATGTGGGACTAGACCCTTTCGTGCAGCCCGTTCATCTCCATCTTCCACGGACTTTGGGTCACACCGTACCGAGAGATATATAGAGCACCCCTAGATAAGCCTGTAAAGCCTTAAGCCAATAGGAAGCCTTTTATCCCTTTCATTTGTGATGCACACTTGAAGAGCGTATTGCTTAGAGAAGTTACTCTCAACGTACCTTTGAAACTGGATTTGGTGGGCTACATGTATGGTTCTACCTCTGTAGTTAGTGCTCTGAAATATTGGGCTAACACTATCCAATGGACAAGCAAGTATTTATGAGAGCCCATAAATCATTCAACACCTTGCTTAGAATCAACCTTTATCCATGTTGTTTGCTTGCATTGTATTCATATCTATTTGAATAATTTAGATTTGTATTGTATGCTTTTTTTGTTTGTTTTTGTTGTGCCAAACCCGTAATCAAGTCATTTTATTTTGTTTTGCAAGCCAAAACCAAATACTTGATTTTAAACCAAAGAGAACACTTGTCTTCCAATCACATCAAATATTTGTAGTTTCAATCCAATCATCCTCCAAAACGTTTGTAGTTTTGAAACCATCTTGAGTTATCCCACATCTTGAGCCCAAACCAATTTGTCCAACTACCAAGCATGCTTATTTTTAGAAATCACATCTTGAGTCAAACCAATCTTAAGTCAAATCCAATCTTGAGTCATCTTTTGAGTCCAACCAAATTAAAGTCCAAATCCAAAATCCAAAATCAAATTTAATCCAAATCATATGGCATCCAAAACCAATCTTGATAGAACCCACATCGAACAATACCTATTTGCAAACAAGGACGATGTAATTCTATGCCTTATAAAGATAGGTGTCTGTCTTCCTACCAACTTCGATCCCAACAACTTAGCCCACATCATTAGTAGGGAATCCCAAGCCATCCCACATCAACATCAACCTACCACTAGTAACCCTATTATCCAAAATCAACTAAGTCTCCCATCCACTAGCTATAGGCTTGATTACAACATTCCCCATCACACTAGCAAAGGGAACCTAATTATGGCACCCATACCTCAAAGTCAAGCTATAGTCGGCCAAATCTAACCGCTTAGTCAAACCAATCTTAAGTCAAATCCAATCTTGAGTCATCTTTTAAGTCCAACCAAATTAAAGTCCAAATCCAAAATCCAAAATCAAACTTAATCCAAATTATATGGCATCCAAAACCGATCTTAATAAAGCCCACATCGAACAATACCTATTTGCAAACAACAACGATGTCCTTCTATGCCTTATAGAGATAGGTGTCCGTCTTCCTTCCAACTTCGTTCCCAACAACTTAGCCCACATCATTAGCAGGGAATCCCAAGCCATCCCACATCACACTAGCAAAGGGAACTTAATTCTGGCACCCCTACCTCAAAGTCAAGCTATACTTGACCAAATCCGACCACTTAGTCAGCACAGGGGTGACCTAACATCTAGCATCATTCTGGCCCCAAAGCCACAACAAATCCAACACTCCAACTATGTTCTGCCATTGCCACACAAAGAACCATCATTCGACCAAGAATCAATTCCATTCACATCCAAAACGGGTTTCAAATAGAGACAATACACTCCTCTCCAGGAACCCTTGGAAACAATCTTTCACCAATTAGTTGTTGTAAAAATCATCGTGTATGCGCACACCAAGCCCTTTGATAAGAGCCAACCAATGCCTACTTGATATAAAAGGGTGAATGTTGTGATTTTCATAGGATTGAGGACCATTCTATTAATACATGCCTGAAATTCAAGAATTATATCCAAGATTTGATTGACTATGGGGACATCAAAATAGAGCCAAGTGTATCCAAGTCTGAGAATCATAGCATGGGGGTATGCCAAGATGCCTTTCCTAAGCACCATCAAGCTCCTTCCCTTGCAACTCAAGGTCATGATCTACCACCAATCTTGGATGAGCCTCTCTTTCATACACCCATTTTCAACCACTCCATAGTTGACCAACCAATCTTTGACCACCATGGCCTACCTCCAATTTTCCATTTATCAACCTTCGATTATCCACCCATCTTTGATGAGCCCCTCATTGAAGAGTTTATCTTCGACCAAGAGCCCATTTTTTATCAAGAGCCCATCTTTAACCAATCCTCCTCTGATCAACACAATCTATCACCCGTTGGCCTATTGTCCAACCTCCCTTTGCATATCAAAGCCCTAGTCACCCAACAACAAACACCTCAAGTGACTAAGGTACTTGTAGACAATAAAATCCAAAGCATTTTTTGCATGGCTAACCTCCCTACTCCCAGAAGCAATAGCAGGATCACCATAAACAACACATTAACAATAACATCGTATCAGTTTGGTACCACATCATATATCAAATTCGGCCTTCTCATAGACAAGAAAATCAATGGCTCCAATAACCCCTACTTATACACTAACAACTTAACATCATGCTTCCAAAGTAGCAAATATCCTATAGCAAGCAAAATCCTCAAAAGCATGAACTACAAAGGTAGAGGCCTTGGCCTCCATGAATAAGGAATCCTAGAGCCTATCCATTACCATGAACACAAAGGATCCCATGGCATTGGCTACAAACCATCTACAAAACAACGTAAAGATGTTGGCAACATTTTCACAGTTTTTTAGGAAGCCTCATCCATAATTTAAACAGGCTCAGTTCATAGTCCCTATGAGGACCATGCTACCATTAATCCTTTAACAACATTGCCATCCCCACCATCCACTCTGACATTCAATCCCCTGCACCCATCGATTGGGACCAACAAAATCACAATATCCATCATTTCTCTCATCTTGATAGTCAATCTCCTACACCTGTTGATTGGGACCGACAAAATCAACTATCGTCAATTTTCTTCCATGACAATCAAACAACCGTAGAATTCATGACTGGCATCCAACCAGAATAGCATAAAGCAATGTCAAAATATTTCAGGGAACAAGCGCCCTCAATCGATATGAATCCTACAATCCAACAAATCAAAATCCAAAATCATCGTCCCATAGTGAAAATCTCTTTGAAGCACTATCAAATAATCAAAATCAAAATTGCAATACAAAGAATCACAAAAATCCAAAATCAATGCCTCTTAGTGAAAACCTCCTTGAGACACTATTGGGCACTCAAAATCCAACTCCAAACAATCAAGAGGAATCTGTTGGTGAAAACTTCTCTAAGGCGCCACTAGACGAGCAAATTAATCTCCCTCCTGCATCAACATAATCGCAGGATGAATCTGCATCATTTGTTGTAGACACCATTAGCACAGAATAAAATCTCTCAATCCTCCAACTTGCGACTACTCTCAGTCTCGCGGAACGTGAGATTGTTGGTCCGAGTCCCCCTCCACATCATAATCACACCATCCCTCCAAATCCTTCACACACTCAACACACATCCTCCATCCAACACAACTTCCGCTTCACCCTCCTTGGCAGCACCCTCTATCATAGGGGCTATGACGGTATCCTAATAAATTTGGAAGAAGTCAAACTTAGAAATTAACAAAGTTCCCAAAAACGTCTTAGAAGCACATACTTGAAGGATTCAACTGTTGCAATACACCCAAAAAAAAATGAGAAATAAATTCATCCACAAGTGAAAACCATTTATATGGCTCCTCAGGCCAAGTACCATGATGAAAACCAGTTTCTAGCATCATGCATAGTATTAGTTGTTTACAAGTTCGTTACACTTGGGGGCAAGCCCATTCCATATCCAAAACGCATCCTGAATTATCCCTCTATCCTTACCATCCTTATCCATTCAATCCTAAACCCATCCTTATCCATCCAATCCTTTGCCATCATACCATCAACCTTCTTCACAATTTTGACCTTGATAAGTGGAAAAGTCTTGAGACATGTTCTTAAAAACATCTTGGTATATCCTCAAAATGGTACTTTGACAACTAGACACTCGGTTCTTAGGCAACATGTTCCTTGGAGTTCCCAAATACTTCCACTATCACTCCCATCCTTGGTGCTAGAATGGGCTTTCCCTTTGCTCATCCTCTTGACAAAATCTAGAAAATCCAAATACATTTGAAAATCCCAAAAAATCCAAAAAAAATTTACAAAATCCAAAAAAATAATCATAATAAAACAACCACACAATCCAAAAATCATTTATCTTGTCCTACATCCTATAAGAATCCTTAATCAATCAAACCATCCATCCAATTCAAGTTAGCAGCTTTTTTGGGATATAACATTCTCAAATCCGCCCTTTAACATATATCGTTGATTGGGGGCACATCAAAGCGTGAAGCTTTTTCAGGATATATCATTCCTAATCAAACCCCCTTGCATATATTTGTTGCCTAGGGCAAAATCAACCTATCACCATTATTCACTAAACAACAAGGTTTTTAACTTGATGTAGGACATGCATTTGCTTTTGTGTTTTTGTATGCGCTTGCTTGTTTGTTTTCTTGTTGAATCTTGAGTCGGTCCTTATGCCTATTACAATAGTGGCATCATGGTTTTCCATATCATGATGAATCCTATCATGCACTTGTGGCGGTGCCAATCCTGCGGCATACGACAACAATTACATCACGGTTTTTCATATTATGGTGCAACCTGTCACATGCCATAATAGAAACAAGGTTGCTCAAACCATTTTGGAACTCCATGCAAGGATAAGCAGCTATTCAAAACCTCTACATCATTGCCTCATCTACAAACATACATCACATCCATAACACAATACAAATAAAATCATTCAAATACTAACAATCCTTTTAAACTAACATTCAACTTAAACATCCATCCTAAGCTACTAAGTGTACTTCATCATTAATTATGTGGGAATGCTAAGCCTTACATCACATAATCACCTATATCTACTAACAACCTATCAAATCCATGTTGTCCAATCACATGATCAATCATCATTAATCTGTGCAGTCTATTAACTTCTTGAGTTATGTTTGTGCATCAATCAACAAAATCAAACAATCCATCCAATCCAAGCTCACAGCTTTTCAACGTGATATATCATTCCCACATCCACCTCCTTGCATATATCATTGCTTGAGGCAAAGCAGCTTATCTCAAGATATATCATCCCCATTTTGCTCCTTGCATATATCGTTGCTTGGGGCAAATCAATCCATCATCAAATCCAATCAAAGCATGCAAGCATTAGCTCCAATGGGTTAATCTCATCCATAGATTAATCTTATTCATCCATAGCATCCATGCCCTCGTCTATATCCATCCCATCATCATCGTCCTATCCATTCATCACATCCTATTGTAACCCAACCTCTCTTCATTCATCACCCACCCCTTGATTCTTCCATCTTGCTCCCTTCCTCTTCTTTTCAAAAGCCCATATACATCCCCACATGCCCTCTCGAGAGGGTATCATCCCTAACTAACTCATTACATCATCATTTAGCCAATCAAACTATTCGGGGCATCTTTTTGCATCCGTATCTGCTCTACTTTTTTTTATTATTTGAAAAGGCCTTGCTTCTTCTAGTCGCAGCACCTTTTCAAAGAGGGGCAAATGTAAACACCTAAATTCTGCCACATTAGTGTCACAATTAACTTTGCTATAAATCGACACAAAATCACCTAACTTGACCATCCAAAATCTGGATTTTATCCTAGTCCACTAACACTATTTTCCCTCCCAAATTCAAATAGTTTATTAATCAATGTTTAATTAGCTAATCCATTTCTAATTAATCATGCACACATAATTTCACAAATAAATAATATAAACTACTTGAATTTAAAAAATCCGAGTCACCAACCACTTCCTCGATTCTCTCAACTAAGAGGTTGAGTCACCCAACCATTTTCTCGATTCTCTCAACCAAGTGTTGAGTCATCCAACTAACTTCTTAAGACATGCAGCCACCATAATGAGTCATTCAACTACCTTGACTCATTCAAAATGAAATTTCAACCACCCAACTAACTTCCCCACATTTCTCAACCACTTGAGGAATTGGTCTTCTTCATTTGGATGAAGACTCAAATCTGACCGTTCAAATTCAAGATAAATCCGGATTTTTCCTATTAGTCCATTTCCTCATCCAAATGTCCATATATCGACAAACTTTTTCCACCATTTATCATCCATCATTGAGCTATTGAATTGCTATTAAATCCATCATCCACTTGAGATCACAAACAATCTACCCTTATGTTGTTGAGTTTCCCTTGCATTGGAGATTCACATTGAGCAACCACATACCAAAAAGCAAAGGGCACAACCAAGTCATCAAAGGAAGAAGATCTTCATCGGTTGGTGAAGTGAAGGTAATTTGGGTGTTGTTCTTTTAACTCTATTTGAGGTTCTATGACAAGTTTAGAATAAAGTATCAATTATGATTGTTTACTTTCTAATTTAAAATTCTGAATTTTGCATAATTACATTTGGCAAAACTAAGTTTTGAATATTGGCCATTTTATACACATTTTTTGACTTTGAACAGAAAAAGTACAATTCTGACTTAGAATTTAATGCAACATGAAAAGTATAGTTTTCTGACTTGGAAATTAATGCAAAAGAAAATACAAAAAATACACAGTTAATAATTTGAATTTGTCTGAAAAGTCACAATCTGAAAATTCATTCAAAAATAAAACTCCATCCTTTTGATCTGGTATTTGCAACTGCAAGCACTATAAAATCAAATGCCATGTGCCCTGGCTGATGATTTTCGTGACTAATTCTGCAAAACGTGAGACTTTATGCATCGACGTGGGATGAGTCGTGGGACAAATTTCATGACTAAAATGTCATGACCTTTGCAACATGCATTCCTTCATGACTGCACTAAAAGCACAATTTATGCCTCTATATATTGATGTTAAAATCACAACTTTTGTCATGCCCTAACGCCTTATGTAGATTCATTCAAAATGACGATTTTTGCCTCTGCAAAATGTGATTTCTAGGTTTTACTTCTACTGCAAAATGCAAAACACAATTTTATGTTGTGATCTTCGTCCTCTACCTTTCCTTTGTGCCTTTTGGACTTTTTTGTCCTCTGCATGTTGGTTTTATCTTGTCTGCAAATCCGGTCGATTTTCCACACTCTATTGTTGGACATTCCACGAACTCTTCAATTTATTATAGAGTCCATACCCTTCTTCCCAAGGCATCCTCAAACTTCGACCTCTTCTTCTCTATTCATACCCTTCTCCTAGGGTTTCTTCAAACAATCTACTCCATTTGTACCCGACTAGGGCTTCCCCAAACGATTGGCATTGGTACCAATGTTAGCAAATGAATGCCGAAAGAATGAAGAGAAATGGAAGGCACACGACACACTTACACACTTGTGTGTCCGTCTTTTTATTAAGCAGAAAGTGGTTACATTCAATTGGGAAAGTTGATAACTGTCTATTAGTTAAACATTAACTAATAGCTTTAACGTGACAACGCTCCAATGTGGACTTCTCTTGCCAATACCATTGCTCCATGAACTATCTTGCATCTTTCCTTGTTAAATATTACCTGTACACCCACGTCAATCATTTTGCTTACACAAAATCAGATTTCTAGCCAAACTTGAATGTGCAAAACCCCAAGGAGGATTTTGTAGACCGTATCATTAGTATTGTCATGGTTATCAGTGTAATCATATATTTTAGAAGCCAACAAGTAATGTGGTTAATAATTGTATTATCGGCCTTAGGTAATTTTGTAATAGCTCTCGTGAGTATGTTTAATGTTGGATGGTTGTGTTAATTGACAACCATTGGGTCTTCTTGTCATATAAATAGAATGATGTAACTCAAGGAAAGGGTTGTGAGTATTATGTCCTCCATACACTGTATGAATTGTATTAAGACTTATCTTTAATGAATACAAAGTTGTTATTGTTCAAATACTTTGCTCTGTCATGGTATGTTCTACAATTTATATTTTATGAATACAAAGCTGCTATTGTTCAGATACTATGCACTGCCATGGTATGTTCTACAATTAATATTTTGTGTATGCATTATTGGTAGTCTAGTATCTATGCAGACATTCTACAGGTTTTAACCCTTTTGTCTTTTATCATCAACTTGACTCTTTTTCAGTCTATGATCTTATTTGTCGAGTTGTCTCCTAAGAAGACATCACCTTCATTAATCTTTTCATTACATTCATTAATCTTTCCCTATTCACATAACCACTCCCTATGAGGAGTCATACAAAATGAAGCATTTGAGCCAATCAACCATGCATCATGGCATGCATGTGTACTTCAAGCTGCCAAGAATATATCCCTCGAGTCTTTGTTGGATATCTTTGTTTCTGCAGAGGGGGCATCGGCAGGTAGTTTACCTTGATGATGATCTAAGAGTTGGATCAAAACGTTGATGTTAATCTCTCATGAATGCAGTTTCCTTTGAGATAAACTTTTCAACCTTCTTAGAACTGCACTTTTTTTTAAAATGCCCGACTTTACCACGATGCTAACATTTCCTCACAAGTCTTCTTGGAGATTTAGTTTTACCTCTTGACTTCAATTGTCTATCCCCTGACTTATTTTTATTTCTTTCTTGGGGATGACCTCTCACAAACAAGGCATCCTTTGTTTGACAATGCTCCATGGATTTTCACCTTGTTTCCTCTAATAACAAAGTTGGGACTACATCCTCTAGCTTTAATGTAGATGCAATAGTACTGATGGCCATAACAAGATTATCCTATGAATCGAGCAAAGAACATAACAAAGTAATACATTTCTACATCCATTTTAATCTCAACTAAAAGTAACTAACTAAACACAGTGTTAAACGCATTCAAATGCTCTGTCATGGAGTCATCGTCGTTCATCCTTAGGGAATATAGTTTATTTTGAAGAAAAAGTTTGTTCACTAGAGACTTTGTCTAATACAAAGTCCCTAACTTATCTCAAATTTTCTTAGCAGTGTCTTCTCAAAGACATTCAACATTGAATCTAAAAGACACACCCTAATTGAACTCTTCACCATCCGATTCATCTTCTCTAATCTTTTGGCTTCATACCTGCAGCTTGTGTCCCTGACACAACACCCCGCTAATCTCTATCTACAAGATCTTTTCATCTTGAGTTTCCATAACTCAAAGTGTTGGCCATTAAATTTTTCAACCTCTATCATGTTGTGCTTCCCATCGTTTTCATTTACACAAAATCTCATGCACAAAGCCCCCACTCAAGAAGTAGTTTATCATGGGGTCAAGATGCCATAGCTCTAATACCAAATAAAGAGAAATAGACCAATCAAATTAATGCAAGAGAAGCAATGCTTACAAAATATGGAGTTATAACAAAAAGGAAAAAAACATATACACCCAATACATGATATTTTCCCCTGGGAAAACCATTTCAAGAAAAAACTACCTAGCACAACAACCTTCTTCCCTATAATACAATAACGTACTTCAAAGTTTTGTTTTACCCCAATGCATGTATGAGTATTTATAAGCACATCAATAGGAAAACGTCCAAGCGGTATTATAATACAATGGGTACAAATCATGGGCTTGGAAACCATGGGTCATAAACCATGGGCTAAAACCACCCATACATTACTATAGGTAAAAAACCCATGGGCTAACCAAAATGCATGTGCTACTAAAAAAAATTCCCGTGGGCTCCCCATATCCTGAACCCCGCATAGGGGCCATACCCCCTAGCCAGGACAATGTCCCGGACCCCATCACTAATATAGGCCAAGCTATACAGTCTGAGGGGTGTAACTCATGCAAAGAATACAACACCTATCCAACATTCAAATGATTATGCATTTTTACAAATTTCTTTCTCTAGGAAATATCCATATTGGCATTGCTAGGTAAGCTTTTGTTTGAGTGTAATCAAATGTGCTACCACTTTACCTTCCATGTCATAATGTGAGATTTTTTCCAAATTAAAAATATATTTGTGCATATCTTTGCAATTAATCTATGCATGTGTGCAATTTTTTAACCAAAGGTCCCCTATCATCATAGGAAAGTTATGGTACATGGTGGCATATACTCTCTTTAATGCACTTGTTACTCCTTGAACAATTTGGTTTTCAGCCTCTTCCATAATCAATCTATTTGGGACATTTTTAGGCAACTTGTGGAGGCTATCGGTGTCCCATCCAATCTGAGTATAGTGTAATCTAAAACGAAAGACCAATCTCCCAGTACTTTCAACCTTTTCTTCATCTCCGATGAAACCCTTGTGCATGCCTTGTTTTAAAACACTTGATATGTCTTTGCTAATGTGATATTAGTAACTATGGAACAAGTAGCAGTGAGAATGGATGGGCTCTGTGATATTTGATGCCCATTGTTCGAACAATTCCTCACTGAAATTGTGGCAAGCAAAGATGCAATCATATATGAAGCCATATAAAACCCTAAGGTACCCGCTCTATATTCTTGAATTCTCATTTCCAAATAAATGGAAATGATCTCAGCCCAATTAAACCTTGTTCCATTTTCCCAAATTTTATGTAATAAGGACACTTAACTCTTATCTACATGCACTGCTTCTTGAGCTCCTGTTAACCTACATATGAGCACCATAGCATTTCTAACATCTGACTAGAAGTTTCTTATTGTATATTGTTTTGGAGCCTTCATTGGTTTAAATGTATCATCTAAGTCATACCATTCACTGAGAACATTTTCAATATCATTGTTCTTAAGCAATGCACCGACCCATTCTAGTGTATATTCTACCTGAGCATTAGGAAACTTGTAAATAACATGTAAATATCGATCTATGAAATCCACCATGAGTTTTCCAGAAGGTGAATAAACCTTTTCATTCATGGATTTGGCCTTTTGTCAGGAGATATTTGAGCATCTTTGAAAATTGAAAAACCTCACTTCTTGCAGCTTCCCAATGGAAGAAAGACTCTTTGATGAAGGAATCCATATCCCCTGCTACATTAACATTCTCTAAGTCATCCTCAAATTTTATGGCATTCTTTAATTGAAAGTAAAGCTTTGAGTAATTGTCATGCTTACATTTGTATCGTGTCAATGTAGTATCCCCCATGTTCAAAGGCTTTGGCATTTGATGTCATTGTTATATTGAACCATGTCCTATATTCGTATTCTTTCTTTTGCCCATGATTGTTCACCCTTTTGTGTTCTCACAAAATCAATGCAAAAACTCAAGATAATAACACCTTCTAAATACAAATCTTGGAGAAACACAATTTTAGTACATAACAATGGCAACAATGAGGATCTTTGCGTAAATGAGTAGATGTGTTAATTAACGCAGTGACATCCCTTTAATATTGAAGTGACTTGAATTCCACCTAAAGCAGCTTGTAATTTAAAACACATTCTCTATGGAATGTGTGCAAATATTTGAGGATTATGACAATGCTTGGGATAGTGCAATACACAAAGATTTTTAGTCAATGGCATGGATTTTTAGTTAAAATTCCAATTTAATGCAATGATAAATTTGACACAGAATTCATAATGCAATTGGCATTAATAGAGTTAGATCAACGGTTATCATTGCTCCATCAGCCCTCAATGAAAACCCAAAATCCTAAATAGTGCCAAAGGAGTAAAATGCTACGAGATGTGGACACTTGTCATAACCTAGTGGTGTCTCAAGATCCCAAGAAAAAAAATGTGTCCAACTCCTTTTAAAGGCTTTTCCAAGCGTGCATGTATGGCAGTGACATTGTCACAACGTTTTAGCACTGAGAAAGCATTGTTTGAATATTTGTTTAGCTTATAAATGTTTAGGTGTGAGGTGAAGACAAATGTCACCATAATGCATCTCCTCAGCACCGCGTTAAACTTTAAATCATTCTCCAATACAATAAATTTTGCATAGACAAAAATGTTGAGAGTCAATTGTCTCCTCTCGTATACATGTAAATTATCCATGCTTGTTTTATTTTTGTTTAATTTTTTAATTTTGCCATGGGTCGCGGGGTAGCAGGATGCAAATGCTTTCCATCATCCTAATCTTTGCTATGACAATGTATTATTCAACAACAATATTTATTTTACACTTAAAGACTTAAGAAAATAACTCAATGACTTAAAGTCTTGCTTTGAAAATTATGAAAGGGATAAGAACATGAAACTATAAAATGAAACTACATACAAAAATTTGTAGAGAAAATTATATACAAAGCCACACTTATTAAGCAAAACAATGAAAAAATTGTGAACAAATTTAAGAAAGTTAAGCATTTTCTCAAATTAATAAAGTGGCCCCATATTTGAGATTTTGGGTGTGTTGGTGACAAGAAGTTGCAACAAAATTTACCAAAAAAAATCAGAGCTTAGTTGCCATTTACTTCAAGGTTGTTACTAAAAGTCATATGTATTCTATCAATACTATGTTTTTTGGTCTTCTAAAACTTCCTTATTGTAACTCCTTAAAATAAAGAAAGGTGTGGTATTCTCTAACTACTCAATCAAATAGAAAAACCATGGAAACCCTATAGCCGACCGAAGCCATCAGCCGCCATGGCCAGATTCCGATAAACCTTTAGGCTAAGGGTTCGAGTGGTTGGGGATAGATTCTCTATACATCAATGGTTTGTTATTCTGATTTGCTGGAGACTGCAGTGAGATCTTTATAGTGAAAGGAAAGTCTGTGATTTGGACCTTAAGCATTTTTTTATGGGTGCCTTTTTTTCAGCAGCTCTGACAAGCATTATGAGGTTGGACCGCAAGTTTTGATGATTTTTTGAGGATATTTATGGTCCGATTTGGAATATGGAGGCAATGGTTGCATTATTAAGGTAAAATTTGTCCTTTGCATGGTAATTTCTTACGGGAATAGGTTGTTTGGGGAAGATTGTAAAGGCGAGGCTTTTGGTGCTCCCCAACCTTTGTCTTCTTTATATGGATTTCTGTGGTTTTGGAGTAGAAAGTTGTGTGCAAACAGAGATAGTGAGAAGGCTGCTCTTTTCTCCTTGGGTTGGCGCCTTACTGGGTATCAATGGAGTTTTTCAAACTAGTAATCACTTTCTGATGCCATCTAGTTCGACAAATCATGATGTTGCCATTCTTGTTCGTATATGTATCCCTTTGGATGTTGCAAGCAATTTGTTTGACAAAATGTTGAGGAAATTTTTACATATATTATTGACATTTTTTAATAATGAATATAAGCAATCTAAATCAAATTGAATAGTGAGCAAAGTCTGAACATAGTTTTGAGGATGGTGTGTGGAAATGGAGGATGGCATTAGCAAGCATGGGATAGGGCTGTAATTTGGATCATTTAAAGGGGCATAGAAGGACACTTGTAGTAAGATACGTATGTCCTGAACAAAATGAGATATTACTAGCTCCAATAAAAGAGAAAGAGGTGGAAGAGGTCCTTTTTGAGTTGCCTAAATCTAAAGCTTCAAAGCCAGATGGGTTTAATAATGATTTATTTTGGGCATATTGGGCCATAGTCAAATAAGATGTGGTGGCAATGATGCAGGAATCGATAGGAGCAAAACAATTTTATAATCAAAGAATTCCACATTCATATCATCGATTCCTAAAAGAATTAATTCTTAGACGCTTGGTGACACCCGAGCAATAGCCCTATGCAACACTTCATACAAACTTTTAGCAAAGGTAGTAGCAAAAAGACTCAAGCTAATACTTCCAAAACTAATTGCAGGTTTGTTGCTGGAAGACAACTCTTGGATGGAATAGTGACAACATGGGAAGCTATTTAGTCAATTTCTAAAGGGAAAGATGTAGGCATGTTCATTAAACTTGGCATAACTAAATATTATGACAAGGTAGACTGGACAATCTTAATTCTGATATTGCAAAGATTTGGTTTCCTGACTGAATGGGTAGAGTGGATCAAAAGCTGCAAAACTACAGTATCTTTTTCAGCTCTTGTCAATGGGTCTCCTACAAAATTATTCACATCAACAAGAGGGTTAAGACAAGGAGACCCTTGGCTCCTTGTCTTTTTATTTTAATGGCAAAAGCCCTAGGTCAAACCCTTTCCAAAGTTGTAGCCAATAATGAAATCCAAGGGTTAGCTATTTGTCCCACAATCAAAACCTCAGCTCATCTGCGGTTTGTGGATGACACCATGCTAGCATCTACAACAAGCATAGTGAAGGTTAGAAAATTGAAAACAATATTAGACAAATATGAGAGAGCAATGTATCAACAATTAAATGAGGCGAAGTCCTTTATCTTGTTTCGTGTCCATGAAAATCTACAATGAAAAATCCTTGAGATTATGAACTTTCAGAAAGGCTCTTTCCCTACAATATATCTTTGTTTTCACATGGCTACACATAGCAGAGAGAAAAAGGGCTGGTTAGATCTACTAGAAAAAATTTAACAAATGATAGAACTATGGACAAACAGGGGGTTAACCTTTGCAAGAAAAATACTGCTAATAAAAACAATATTATCAACCATACCAATTTATATTTTCTCTACTATAGCGGGCCCCAAGCAAATATTCACAGCCATGGAAATAATAATGAGAGATTTCCTCTGGAAAGGCAGTAATAAGGAAAATAAAATACATTTAGTCTCATGGAAAAAAGTATGTAGACCTTATGCAAGTGGAGGTTTGGGGATGAGGTCTTTGGAACCGGTGGGATGGACCCTAGAGCTAAAATGTTTTAGCGATTTTGTAGGTCAAGTGATGCATATTGGAGTAAACTGTTGTGGGCAAAGTATGCTAACAATCTTTCAACAAAAGACTTCTTGAGACTCCATAATTTCCCAAAAGGTTCAGCAATATTGAGCAACATGACTAAAGAAAAACAATTAATTTGTGTGTCTTCTTTTGGAAAATTAGAGACAGTACGCAAGCAGATTTTTGGGCGGACGGGTGGAATCAATATGACCCTCTGATACAAGAGCCTAAATATGAAGTAATTTCTGATCCTTTAAGAGAAGCAGGCTAGGATAAAGTGGAGAAATTCATCAAAATAAAAAACACAAGCGATGTAAGAGTTAAAATTTGGAAACCCCTAGAACAATGGCCAGAGTTGGGGGAAGTAGAGATAAGAAAGGAAATGTGGAAATCAATAATAACCAAAAGGATATTGTAAACAGCAAGCAATGATGTCTCGAGATGGGGAAATAATAGAAGCAGGGATTATACTTGTAGAAAAGGGTATGAGCTAATAACTCGAGTTCTATGGACTAAGGAAGATAGTTGGAAGAAACTTGGGTACAAGGCCAATGGCCCAAAATAAATTCATTCATCTGGCTGCTATATCAAAACATAATTTTGACTCAAATCAAATTGTGGATGTATGGCTTCCATGGCCCATCTTGTTGCCCTCTACGCACAGCTGGGGAAGAAACAATGGATCACTTGTTTCTTGGCTGCTCTTATGCAAAACAAGTTTGGCATTTGTGGGGGAAAACTTTTGGGTGCTCGAAGCCTGGAATTGGTAGGCTACTTGATCTTATTTCAGAATGAAATCAAAATATTATTAAATAGCCAATCTTGAAATGCACGTGTAATTTATCTCTAGGGCAGGTCTCGTGGAATATATGGAAAGCAAGAAATTCAAGAATTTTCTGTTCTCAATCTTTCCCTCCCGAATCTATGTGAGATAAAGAAAAATATGCAATCAAAGAGAGAATCCATACAATAAATAAAGAATGCAATGAATGGCCAACGGTTGAAGAATTGAATTTAATAAAAGGCATTGGCCTTTCAGTGAAACAGCTAGAAAGAATCCCTCGTAAGTAATATGTTAATCCCCGAGAAAGGTTTTCAAAAACTAAATTGAGATGGGGCAACTAAAGGTAATCCAAGCCCAGCACGGTGTGGAGGAATATTAATGTGCAATAATGGAGGGATCAAAAAGGTATATGCTAAATATTCGGGGTATAGTTCAAACAATCAAGCAGAGGCAGAGACTATTGTCCAAGGGCTGAAAATTGCAGTCAAAGATAAAGTGTAAAACTAATTGTTGAAAGTGACTCCAAGATGGTAATCAGTGTTTTGACAACATGTATGTATCGAAATTGGTATCTTCAGGATTGCCTTTGTGACATTACAGAGGCTGTCAAAAATTAGATCTATCCAGTATAGGCATACTACAAGGGAAGGCAATAAAATAGCTTGTCATCTTGCCAACCTAGCTGTCAAAACCAAAATCTTTGAGCTCAAAGGAAACACATGAGTGGAAAGAAGCACTAGAAGTCTAGAAGGATTAACAGCATCATTCTCAGGTCTTCGATAGGAAACATACCGTAGAATAAGAAGAGGCTGAAAGTTTTGGAATTGACAAGACTTTAAGATCCTAAAAACTCAAGTAGTCTTATAGATGTGTTTATGAAACTGTCAGCATTTAACTCTTTGTTTTTTCTAGATCCATATACAGTTTTGATTTCAGTTTTATAAGATAGCTTGTCATCTTGCCAACCTAGCTGTCAAAACCAAAATCTTTGAGCTCAAAGGAAACACATGAGTGGAAAGAAGCACTAGAAGTCTAGAAGGATTAACAGCATCATTCTCAGGTCTTCGATAGGAAACATACCGTAGAATAAGAAGAGGCTGAAAGTTTTGGAATTGACAAGACTTTAAGATCCTAAAAACTCAAGTAGTCTTATAGATGTGTTTATGAAACTGTCAGCATTTAACTCTTTGTTTTTTCTAGATCCATATACAGTTTTGATTTCAGTTTTATAAGATAGCCCAACAAGCCGAGAACAGTTGAAGGCCATTAAATTCTAGTTATAGTTCAGTTTATTTGTAAGTCGTAACTACATGAAGACAGCTTGTCTAAAATCATTCATATAATTTCTCTTTATTTTTTTACAATATATTTAACTTTATAAAAAAACCTGAAATTAAAAGGTTTTGACTACGTCATAAACTGATAGGCCTAATCTAAGTTTGTAAATAAAATTATGGAAAACGAAAACAGTTATAAAGGACGTGTGTCTATTTTTTTGGCCCAAATTTTATTCAGAACTTCTCTTCTTCTACAATTATGGAGTGTGAAAATTTGAAGTCTCTATATCAAAATAACAATGGTTTGAGAAATGAAATGAACAAGCAAGCAACATTGGAAAAGAAGTGTACACCATACACTCCATGCCACTTAGGCGAAGGAAAATAAAAACTCACACGGCAACCCTATCCGGGGTGAAGCCTCCAGTAGCAGCCTTGTACTCAAAGCGACAGAAATAATCCTCGGAGGCTACAGACTCCAGCTTAGTGTAATTCTTGAAAGAATGAACTATACACTTCCCCTCGATCGTGTCTGCGCTTTGCACATCGTAATGATCCGACAAGAACAGCTCTTTGACGCCGTGAAACTGCCTCCGACCACCGATCGATTCTTCCGGCCGGTAATACCACCGCACCTGCACCTTCGTATTCTTCTTCTTATTGTTATCACCATCGCCTTCGATTTTCTCTATTCTCGCTACGTATGGAGGCTTCTCCGGATCCTGAGCGCGCATCAGCACGCAATCTCCAGCTGCATAAAATTAAAACAATAACGACAATCAATTCAACCTTCCGCAATTCATATCAAAATATTTCAGGATAAAAATTGCGGAGAAGAAACCTGATCCGCGTTTCCAGCCATCATTTATAGATCAAGCTTTCAAAATCGATAATATTTATTTTTTATGTTTCAGGATAGAACTCGTGAAGCAAAACTTTGATCGACCGCAATCCAAAATAATTGTTTGTAATAGTTTACGACACAAGTTTTGTGAAGACAGATTTAGACGGCGTTTCGGGCCACTGTTTATAAATCAAGTTTCTGCTGGAAAGATTTTAGGATAGAAATCGCAAGAAATACGTTATTTATAATAAAACTTTTTGCAACTAGTGGCCTCAAACGTCGAATAATCTTTTTTCTTCCAAAAAAACAATCTCTGAAAATCTTTCAAACAATTTTTTTTTAAAACCTCAAATTTATCAACAATTTGGCTCAAAATCGGACAAGATAGCAAAGCAAATCCTGCTTACCTTTAACGAGCTTGTTCGCTCCCTTGATGGTGCAAGACTGTAATGCTTTGCTGGCGGATTTGGATTTTGCCATCAAACCCTAACCCTTCTTTTAACATTTATTTAACTGTGAGCAAATAAATGCAATGATAAAAACACTGTGAATTAGAGCGGGAATGCGAAAGAAGTAAAGAGCCCTAGACTTTCGGGTTATACTTTCATTTCACCAGCCCGTGCAGTTTAACATGGTGTGCTGGTTTGGATAAAGTTATTGCCACTTGGATTGATCGGACGACTATGTTCGAATTTCAAATTTCCAATTTTTTCCTGCGATGTGGATTGGCAGTCACTGGTATTTTTGTAAACCACGTGGATTGCCCAGGTTAAATAGTTGTATTGACTTTTTCGTTCGTGATTTAACCCGAACATGATTTTCTCCCTACGAGAATCTTTATAATTTAACCCCACCGTTGGTCAGGAAGAATTCATTCTTCCACCTCACGACTAGTAGTCAAGGATTAGCTCACAGTATTTAAGACTAGGTGGCATTACAGAAGTCTGGGAAAGGAAAATATCAGAAGAGAAACCCTACATTTGAATTATGTATAATTCTTAAAGTTGATAGTTTTACCATTTTCCTTTGAAAAAGTAAGATTGATTAAATTAATTAAAAATTTTAATTATTTAGATTTAATTTCAAAAATGAAATAGATATATTATAAATTTAATTTAGTGCCTTTTGTTTTAAATCGTTGTTTTTGATTGAAATATATTTGCTATTAGTTTCATTAAAACTAGTACAAATTATGGGCGCAGAACCTAGCTCAATCAACCAAGTACTTTCGTTGCGGCTCTATTGGTCCTGAGGTCTAGTCCCTGCCCCGTGGTACCGGTATTAGACGTGTCTAGCCAGCGCCGTTGGTCACGTTAAAAAGTTTCCCAGGCTTTACAAAAAAAAAACTAGTACAAATAATTAAAACTAAGGTATAACTAAAATCTAATATAATATATTAGATAATAGTAATCAAAATTGTTATGAGACTTAAAATAGAGAAAAAAACACCATGACACTGTGAACAAGCAATAATAGTGAAAGAAAATAGAAAGAGAGGGATAAAGAAGTGAAACATACTCACTTAGGCTCTAACAGTTCCAAAAAATGTAGAGAAAAAGACTTTGGAGTGATGCACACTGTGATCTCTAATTTTATCGATGTTATGATTAGGACATAATCAACGGACCACAAATTATTATATGGGACAAAATCGATCATTGATTGTGATCCATTCCATCGATTATGACCCTGAGTTATAATTATGTCCTCTACTACTTTTAAGTACCTAAAACTTTCTGAGATCCTTCATCTTTGGTGGATGAATAGAGTGCCTCTCTCAAATTTACGAATTGGTGTGTGCAAATGTCAGAAACATATATCCTTTGAAGTAACCCTAATCTAACCTAACAATACATCAAAATCCAGAGAAATGTGCAATCGAGTGACTTGGGTCCCTTTGAGGGTTGAAACTACATATGACATTATTATGAATCAAGGCTCGATGTAATTTTAGCAGTTATGAGTGTCCCAACTCAAGTGAGAGAAAGGGTTTCCACCTTCTCTTTGTGGATAATCAAATGCAACTACACGAACTTCTCCTAAGCCTTCTTTTAGTACAAGTATGCAAAAATATAAATCCTTGGAAACAATTGAAGTCTTGAAGAATAGAAATATAATCTTGATAATGCACCTAAGATTGTGAATGCCTTGATACTTGTCGTTATTTCATAGATACTTGTTATTAAAATGCCTTAACATATGTATATATGTATGTATACATATGTGTGTATCTATACATACATATATACATACTTCTCATGTTCAAGTTAAGGACCTGTTATCATACAAGAAAAACCAATAATTATGGGTCCACACATCAAGAACAAAAGGAAAAAGGGCCAAAAAGATGAACAAAAGAAGAAGGATCACATTTAATACATTGTCGATTGTGACCAAGTGGAATCTGACCCCCATAAAAAAACAACATAATATGTATACATACATACATATATATGTATATATGTATGTAGATATATATATATATATATATATGTGTATATACATATACATATACATACATGCATAATATATGTACATATGTAACACATACATACATAATTACTATTATACATATATACGGATATACACATACATATGTATGTATGTATGCATATATATATAACATACACATACATACATCCATATATATGCATGTATGGATGTACATATGTAATGTATGTACACTACATATATACATATATTATTGTATGTATATATGTACATACATATATGAATGTATGTATGTGTATGTTACATATATATGCATACATACATATGTATGAATATATGTTAACATGTAAGTATATATACATACATATTATATGTGTATATGTGTATGTGTATATATAATATATGTATGTAATATATATATGTGTATATGTTAATATATGTGTTAATATTACATACATATATTCATGTTAACATATATACATATTAATATGTATACATACAAATATATATTACATAAATATTATATATGTAATATATATGTATATGTATATATTAATATGTATGTAACAAGTATATATACATATTAACATATATAATATGCATGTAATATATGTGTATGTATATATGTAAACATATATACATATTAATATACATATATATGTATGTATATGTGTTAATGCGTACATAAACATTACATACATATACATATATATTAATATATTACATATACATATATATATTACATGTATATGTTATGTGTATATATTAATATATATATATATATATATATATATATATATATATACACATATATATTACATACATATACATATATGAATGTATATATATGTTAACATGTGTATATGCTAGCGCGCACACACACACACATATATATATAATATACACATATATTTGTACATATATATTAATGTATACATAAATATATACATATCTATGTTAATATGTATATATACTAACATTACATACCTATATATAATATACATATACATACATACATATGTATATATGTGTAATATTAGTATATATATACATATACATATATTATATCTATAAGTTCAAGTTAAGGACATATTATAATACAAGAAAATTCAATAATTATGGGTCTACACATCAAGAACAAGAGGAAGAAGGGCCAAAAAGATGAACAAAGGAAAAAGGGTCACATTTAATAGATTGTCGATTGTGACCAAGGTGGAATCTAACCCCATAAAATTACATACATACATACATATATATATATATATATATATATATATATATGTATGTATGTATGTATATGTATGTATGTAATGTATATATTTGTATGTAGATATATATATGTACGTATGTACATACATACATATGTATGTATGTATATATGCATATATATGTAATATAAGCATACATACATACATAATATATGCATGTATGTACATATGTAATATGTATATACATAATTACTATCATACGTATATATATGTGTGTATATACACATATATATGTAACATACACACATCCATATATATGTATGTATATATGTACATATGTAATGTATGTATATAAACATATTAAATATATGTAATGTATGCATATATACATTGATATGTGTATATACGTACATTACATATGTACATGCATGCATGCATATAGATGTGTATATGTGTATGTATATATGTTAATATGCATATAACAAGTACATATACATGTTAACATATATATATATATATATATATATATATATATAATATGTATGTGTATAAGTAAATATATATACATATTAATATATATACATACATGTATATACATGTATATATATGTATATGTATGTATATATGTTAACATGTACATAAACATTACATACATATGTTAGCATATATATGTTATGTGTATGTATATATATAATTTATATGTATATATTAATATATACATACATATATACATATATGTATGTGTGTGTATATATTAACATATATATATGCTAACTCACACACACATATATATAATATATATTTACATATATTAATGTATACATAAATATATACATATATTAACATATACATATATTATATTATGTACATATAGGTATGTAATATATATATATATATATATATATATATATATATATATATATATATATATATATAACATACCTATATGTACATAATATACATATGCATGTATATATATGTGTAATATTAGTATATATATGTTAACATATATACATATACGTATATTATATAAAGAAGTTCAAGTGAAGGACCTATTATTATACAAGGAAAATCAATAACTATGGGTCCACACATCAAGAACAAGAGGAAAAAGGGCCAAAAAGATGAACAAAAGAAAAAGGGTCACATTTAATAGATTGTCGATTATGACCAGGGTGGAATCTGACCCCATAAATAATAACATAGTATGTATATATACATATGTATGTATATATGTATATATATGCATGTTATATATATATATATATATATATATATATATATATGTATACATACATGTATACATCCATATGTGTGTATGTATGCATGCATATATATGTAACATACACATACATAATAAATGCATGTATGTATGTACATATGTAGCACATACATAATTACCATTATATATATATATATGTAACATATATATACATATATCCATATATGTATGTATATATGTAATGATATATATACATATATGGATGTATGTATGTACATATGTAATGATATATATACATACATTAATGTATGTATACACATATATTACATATGTACATATATACATGCATATATATGGATGTATGTATGTGTATGTTACATATATATGCCCACAATACATGTTGAAAATATTGGCATTGATTGCAAAAGTCTAACATTATCGGCGATAAAGGCCCCATAACATTTAATAGTGTTTTTAATATTCATATATTGGCTAATGTGTGTTAATATTTATTTAATATTAATGAATATATTTTTGGTTGCATATAAGTCAAAAGAGGGCCCATCGAGAAGTCAAAGAGTCACAAGGTAAAGACAAAAGAGGAATGGGATGCATTTTCTCATGAAGAGTCATCTTGAGGAATTCTAAGAGTCACCATGTGAAGATAAAAGAGGGTATGGTAATTTTTCCATGAAGGGACACTTTGAGGAATACGAAAAGTCACCAAGATAAAGATAAAAGAAGAAAGGACACATTTTCTTATGAAGGGTCACCATGTGACTTTTCAAATGCAAGGATACGAAGGGTCATGCAAGTTTGGCACTATTTTCCATGAGGATTGAAGGGTCACAAAGGGTGAATGCTAAAGTTCATTTGAAAAGCTATAAATAAAAGCTTGAGAAGCCATTTAAAATATGCAAGACAATGCATGCTTTGTATTTATTTTAGAGGAGAGAAAAGTAGGAGATATTGTAGAGTTCTATCATTTATTGAGTAAACAACATTGAGAGATAGTTGTATTTTATACACAAAAGGGGTTGGTGCTCATGTGGGTTGGTGCTCACAAATCTTTGCAAGGGGTTAGTGTTTTTATGGGTTGGTGTTCACAAATAGTTATTGTGTTGGTGCTCAACAAAGGGGTTGGTGCTCCTACAAGTTGGTGCTTGCAAACTTTATAATTTGAGTTGGTCCTCATTCATATACTTGAGATTGTTCTACGTGGTTTTTCCTACTTTGAGTTTTCATGTAAAAATATGCTCTCTCTCTCTCTCTCTCTCTCTCTCTCTCTCTCTCTCTCTCGTGGTGCATATTATTGTTTCAATTTTATTACATATATTGAATGTGTGATTAAGTGGTTAAAGAAAAGAAATTAGATTAAGTAAAAGATATATAATATACTGATTCATCCCTCTCTCAGTATATTTCATGCATAACAATTGGTATCAGAGTAGGTTCTTTTTGAAAAAGTTTTACATCTTGAAGGTAGATCAAAGAAAGCACGATGGTTGGATCACATGAAGGTTTTTCTACAAATAAGGCACCTTTATTTGATGGGACAAATTATGCTTTTTGGAGCATAAGGATGAGGACTTATTTGATGGCCCTTAGATTCGACATTTGATAAGCAGTGGTGGAGGAATATAAAGAGCCACATACACTTGTACTACTTCGACGAAAAAGAAGGTAAGTGAATTTAATGCTAAAATTTTAAATACTATTTTATGTGATTTATGTGAATCATAATTTGTTAAAGTTATGCAATGTAAATTTGCTCATGAAACTTGGGTAAAGCTTGAGAATATTTACAAAGGTGATGGAAAGGTTCAACAAGCTAAGTTTCAAACTTTTAGAAGACAGTTTGAGAGTTTGAAGATGGAAGAAGAAAAAAATATAGCGAGTTATCTGTTGCGGGTTGATCAAATAGTTAATCATATTCAAGGTCTTGGAGAAAAGTTAGAAGAATCAACCGTGGTACAAAAAGTTTTGAGATCTCTACCATTGAGATATGATGCAAAAGTTTTGACAATTGAAGAGATGAAGAATTTAGCCAAGCTAAAGATGGATGAGCTAGATGGTATTTTTACAGCATATGAGATGCAGATCAAACAAAAGAAACCCTCAAAAAGAGAAGTTACTTTCAAGACATCAAAGAAAGAGAAGGCTAAGATTCAAGAATCAAGTGACAGTTCTAGCGATGATGAAGATGACAACGAAGATTTATTCATTTTCAAGCCAAAAAATGGTATAGGTAAATATAAAGGAAAATTACCTTTTAAATGTTTTACTTGTAGAAAGATTAGACATTTTGCAGCTAAGTGCCTAAATAAGGGTAATGGTGATAATGAAGAAGGAAATTCTACATACAAAAAAAAATTCAAAGAAAAATTTAAGAAGGGATTCAAGAAGAAGAGTTTGTATTCTAAAGATCCTAGTTTAGTGAAGATAGTGGAGTCAATGATTCAGAGGAAGAGATTTTATTCATGGCCATACATGAAGATGCCTCTACAAGCAAAAGTATAGATGATCAAGAAGAAGAACAAGGTGAAGCCAAAGTGAATCTGAAAGGATAACTCATTTGTGCCTTAGAAGAGTTAAAAGCTCTTGAGAAGAAGAATCAAAGATTAATGCTCCAGATCGAGAAAAATAAAAAGGAGTAAAAGGAAAGAATTGAAGATCTACAAGCACACTTTGAAGAAGCCAAGAATGAAAAAGATCTAACGACACAGTTGCAAAATGTAAGTGAAAAATGTGAAAGGTATGTTATTGAAATTGCTTCTTTAAAAATAGATCTTGAGAAAATAAATAAAGCAATCAATGGTAGAGCAGCTAATGATTCAAATTTTGATAATAGCACTAATATGTTGAATAATATATGAGAAAGTCAAAGATCAATGTCAAATAAGACAGGTATCAGATTTAAAAAAGAGAAAGGGGAGGCCACAGACAAGGTTAACATAGAAAAAGGAAAGAGCTATGATGAAGCTCTTACAAAAGAGAAAATAACTAAGAAAGAAATTAAGAATATAGAGGACATCTCAAACAAAGAAGGCTGGAAAGAACAAAGCTACAAAAGGTAAACAAATCAGAGATACACAAACAAGGGCTATTTTTATGGTTATTATTTTTATTGTAATAGATATTGTCATAAGAAAATAGAATGTCAAAAAAGGGCTAACAATTTCAAAAATAAGAAAAAATTTCATGTAGAGTCAAGGAGAAGCTGCAACTTTTTTGCTCTTATATCGGGCTTTAATGAAGAGGCCATAATATTCTACAAGTACAATAACTTCGGACATATAACTTGGTATTATAGAAGTGTGTTCGAGTCAATCAAGAAGGACCATAGTTTTAAGGCTCCATTCATCAAGAAGAAAGTTTAGACAAGTTTATGGTAGAAAAAACAACCTGAAAAGTCTATATTGGTCTAGACAACTTTACATGTAAGAAATGAAAAAAAGACATAGTTCATTGATAGTGGATGTTCGAGGCACATGAAAAGAGACAAAATCAAGTTCATAACCTTGAAAAAGATCAATGGTGATATAGTGAAATTCAAATATAATACTACTACCAAATTTGTCAAAAAAAGTACACTAAGTTTGGATAATAGTAAAACTAAAACTGAAAATGTTTTGTATGTAGAAGGTCTTCAGCATAATCTTTTGAGTGTAAGTCAAATGTGTGATTAAAGGCACACACTAAAGTTTTATGCAAAAGGTTTTAAAATTAGGAGAAAAGATTTAGATGTATTGGTTGCAGATGCTAAGAGAATAGGCAATAATTTATATATGTTATCAGACATCAAAGGTCAAAGATGTTGTTTGAGTTAGATTGAAGAAAGTTAGCTATGGCACAGAAGAATGAGACATAAATTATGACAATCTTATCACCATCAATAAGAAGCAAGAAATAAAAAATCTTCTAAATATTATAAAGCCATCCAACATGCTTTGTGAACCTTGTCAGCATGGGAAGCAGGCCAAAATGTAGTTCAAAACAAAAGAGTACTTGACCACTCAGACGTTAGAGGTTGTTCACAATGATTTATGTGGACCTATGAGAACCCAAAGTATTCAAGGTGAGAAATATTTCATGTTGCTTGTTGATAATTTTTCACGTATGACTTGGGTAATGTATTTAAAGAAAAAATCAGAAGCTTTCAGACATTTCAAAGCGTTCAAAGCATTAGTTGAGAATGAAACCGATTTGAAGATTAAGTGCCTAATATCATATCAATGAAGAGAATTCATGTTAGATTAGTTTATTGAGTATTATGAAGACCATGGAATAAATAAACATTATTCAGCAGCCAAAACTCCATAGCAAAATGGAGTAGTTGAATGGAGAAATAGAATAGTTCAGGAGATGGTGATAATAATGATAAATGCATCCAAGATATCAGATAAATATTAGAGAGAGGTAATTGCTACAATAGTGTATATTCAGAACAAAGCATTATTGAGAGTCAATAGTGATAAGACTCTTTATGAGCTATAAAAAGACAAACTAGCAATAGTTGATTATTTTAGAGTTTTCGACAGTAGATGCTTCATAAAGAGAACCGATGAAAAACTTGGTAAGTTTGAATACAGAGCAAATGAAGGTATATGTCTTGGTTATTCTTTCAAAAGTAAAGCTTATAAATGTTATAAAAAAAGAACCAAGAAAACAGTTGAAAGTGCAAGTGTCAGAATAGAAGAAGATGGAACACAAAGAATCAGTGATCCAGTAGACATTTTTGAAATCATTGAAGAAGAAGACTTTGAAGAATCAGATAAAGATGAGAATGAGAAAAAGTACATCAAAACCCCATCTAAATATGTCCAGATAAATCATAATGAAAGTGACATCATCAGGGACATAAATGAAGGAATTCGCACTAGAAAAATGATGGTAAGTGAATCTAAGCAAGTTAATTTCTCTTTGTTATCCAAAATTTAGCGTATAACTTTTTTAGAAGCTAGACATGATAAGCATTGGGTTAAGGCAATGGATGAAGAATTAAATCAGATAGAAAAGGATGATACTTGGGAATTAGTGCCTAGACCAAAAGATCACGATGTGATAGGAACAAAATGGGTTTACAGAAATAAGTTGAATGAAAATGGAGAAGTGACCAGGAATAAAGCAATATCAGTATGTAAAGGATATGATCAGATTGAGGGAATAGATTTTGAAAAAAAAATTGCACCAGTGGCAAGGCTAGAGTCTATTAGAATGTTTCTTGCATATGCATAGTTTAAAATTTTTAAAGTGTTTCAGATGGATGTTAAATCTACCTTCCTAAATAGGAATCTAGAAGAAGAGGTCTATATTGAGCAGCCTGAGGGATTTATTCTCTCAAATATTATTATCCATGTATGTAGATTGAAGAAAACACTGTATGAATTGAAACAAGATCCTAGAGCTTGGTATGCAAGACTTGATAAGTACCTACAGGATTAAGGTTTCAAGAGAGGATTTGTTGATAGTAATCTCTACATCAAAACAGAAGGTGAGCATCAATTGATTGTTGTGGTATATGTTGATGACATCATTTTTGGAGGAAACATTGAAAAGATGATAATTTTTTTTTTTGAAAATATGCAAAAAGAATTTGAGATATATATACTTGGATAATTATCATTTTTCTTAAGATTGTAAATATTTTAGTCAAATAGAGGAATTTTCATATCTCAAAGTAAATATGTTAATAAAATGTTGAAGAATTTTGGTTTTGAGGATTGTGCACTAGTTGGCACACCAATGAGTACAACAAATAAGGTGAGTAAGGATGAATATTCACCCATTACAGATTAATCTTTGTATAGATCTATGATTAGTAGTCTTTTATATTTAACAACATTAAGGTTAGACATCATGCATGCAGTAGGTATGGTTGCAAGATATCAGTCAGCTCCAAAAAATAGTCATGTTCAGTTGGTGAAAAGAATATTCAGATATATCAAAGGGATATTAGATTATGGATTGTAGTATTTCACAGGCAGAGATTTCACTTTGATTTTTTATATAGATTTAGATTGGGTAGGTTGCTTGGATGACAAAAAGAGTACAAGTGGAGGAGCTTTCTTCCTTGGTGATAGCTTAGTATCATGGCTAAGCAAAAAGCAAAATTTAGTATCACTTTCTACAGCTGAAGCAGAATATATTACAATGGTATTGTGTTGTACTCAAGTGTTTTGGATGAAGCAAACTTTGGAAGATATCAAGGTAAAATATGATGAACCTATTTCTATTTTTTGTGACAACATAAGTGTTATTAATATTTTGAAGAATCTAGTGATGCATTCAAGAACAAAACATATTTCCATTAGATATCACTTCTTGAGAGAGCAAGTTATAGATCAATAGGTTAAGATAGAATATATCAGTACTATAAAGTAAATTGTAGATATTTTCACAAAGGCACTACCAAAAGACATATTTGAGTATCTACGGGAGAAGTTGGGAGTAGTTTCTTTTACTTCTTGCCATTGAGGATCAACATTAGTTGAGGGGGAGCTAAGTGTTAGCTCTAGAATAGGCCCTTTGCCATTGATGTCAAAGGGGAAGAAGAACAAAAATAAGTATAGGTACAAAAACATGCGTAAAATAGGTACATGGAACAGGTATAGGTTACTACAGTAAGGGGGAGTTATTGTATGTTTTTCAAATGGTAATATGTGCAGGTTTTAAGATGTGGTAGTTTCAGTTTGAGGTTGCCATCAATTACAAAGGAGGAGATTGTTGGAAATATTGTCATTGATGTCAAAGGTCTAGCATTATTGGTGATAAAGGCCCCATAATATTTAATGGTGTTTTTAATATTCATATCTTAGCTAATGTGTGTTAATATTTATTTAATATTAATGAATATATTTTTGGTTGCATATAAGTCAAAAGAGGGCCCATGGAGAAGTTAAAGAGTCATGGGGTAAAGACAAAAAAGTAATGGGATGCATTTTCTCATGAAGAGTCATCTTGAGGAATTTCAAGAGTCACCATGTGAAGATAAAAGAGGGTATGGCATATTTTTCCATGAAAAGACACTTTAAGGAATATGAAAAGTCACCAAGATAAAGACAAAAGAGGAAAGGACACATTTGCTTATGAAGGGTCACTATGTGACTTTTCAAATGCAAGGATAGGAAGGGTCATGCAAGTTTGGCACCATTTTCCATGAGGATTGAAGGGTCACAAAGGGTGAATGCCAAAGGTCATTTGGAAAGCTATAAATAAAGGCTTGAAAAGCCATTTGAAATATGCAAGAGAGTGTATGGTTTGTATTTGTTTTAGAGGAGAGAAAAGTAGGAGATATTGTAGAGTTTTATCATTTGTTGAGTAAGCAACATTGAGAGATAGTTGTATTTTATACACAAAATGGGTTGGTGCTCCTATGGGTTGGTGCTCACAAATAGTTGTTGTGTTGGTGCTCGACAAAGGGGTTGGTGCTCCTGCAAGTTGGTGGTTGCAAACTTTGTAATTTGAGTTGGTGTTCATTCATATACTTGAGATTGTTCTTCATGGTTTTTTCCGCTTTGAGTTTCCATATAAAAATCTGGTGTGTGTGTGTCTCTCTCTTGTGTGGTGCATGTTATTGTTTCAGTTTTATTGCATATCTTGAATGTGTAATTAAGTGGTTAAAGAAAATAAATCAGATTAAATAAAAGATATATAATATATTTATTCACCCCCCTCGCAGTATATTTTGTGCTTAACAATACATACATATGTATGAATATATGTTAACATGTATGTATACATACATACATGTTATATATGTATGTGTGTATGTAATATATGTTAACATTACATATATATATGTATTTTAACATATATACATATCAATATATATACATACATATAAATATACATTACATAAATATTATATATGTATATATGTTAATATATATAATAAGTATATATACATGTTAACATATATACATAATATATATGTAATATGTGTATATATATATATATATGTAAACATATATAACAAACATATATACATATATTACACACATGTATAAATGTATGTATATATGTTAACATGTACATAAACATTACATACATATATATGTTAATATATTACACGTATATGTTATGTGTATATATATATATATATATATATATATATATACATACATATACATATATGAATGTGTATGTATATGTGTTAACATGTTTATATGCTAGCACACACACACACACACATATATATATATGTGTGTGTGTGTATATTATATATATATAATATATATATACATATACATATATGTACATATATATGTTAACATCTATGGATATATATATACATTACATACATATATGTATATGTATGTAATATATGTATATGTATCTATATATGTTAATATGTATATCTACTAACATTACATACGTATATGTATATAATATACATATACGTATATTACATACATATATATATGTTAATATGTGTATATGTTAATATTACATACATATATATGTATATGTATCTGTATGTAATATACATATACATACATATGTATACATGCATATACATATGATATGTATGTGTACATACATATATGTATGTGTGTGTGTGTGTGTGTACTTACTTCTAAGTTCAAATTAAGGACCTATTGGTATGTAAGGAAAATCAATAATTGTAGGTCCACACATCAAGAACAAGAAGAAGAAGGTCTAAACGGACTAACAAAAGAAAAAGGGACACAATCAGTGGATTATCGATTGTGACCGGGTTAAAATCCAATCCATATAAAAAAATAATAGAGTAAAGACATTAGGAGGCCTCTAGACACATAAATCACATAGGAGAGATAAAACATAAGGAAATGAGAATCACAAGCCCACACAAAGAATAAAAGAGAGATAAAAAATATAGAAAAGGCACCAATAAATACCTAATTTGAACCAATGATTTCTATACATATAACCATGCTAAAAATATTACAATGATAATCCTTATACCAAAATTATATGTTTACACTTGATCACCAAGACCTTATTTTTACAAAATATTTGATGTTCTCAAGGATGGAAGTACAAATTAGGCCAATCGCCATTCACATCCCTGGGAACCTCAATTCCATCTAAATAAACAAGCTTGATCACACCACTACCTAATACACACTTAACCATAAAAGGTCTAGGTCATCAAAACTATAACTTCATGGGATGCTTCTTATACTTAGAGTCATACATGAGAACATGGTTGCCTACGAAAAATATATTAACTTTAATGTGCCTATCATGTCATGATTTTGGGCATTAATTATTAATTCCCTGGCTCCATTGCACTGACAATATCTTCTCTTTTAGCATCATCAACTCAATCATTTGTGCCTATAAAGAACTATCATCATCCAACCCAGCTACTAAAGCAATGCAAAGGCTTGGGACTAGGAACTAAACTAACTGGATAACATCATGCCAACACATTAATTAAAATGGTGTTTACGTCACAAGTCCCTTAAAGGTGGTCTAATAATCCCACAATATTGTTAGTATTTGTTCATCCTAATCCTTTCTCCCTACATCACATAACTTGATCATAATATTCTCTAGGATCTTGTTCAATGAAATTGTGATCTCAATATCGTATGGATTATATGGTGAGATCTTATGGCTATGGCATGATGAGTTATTGATTGTCGAATATTTTTCTCTCAATGCAACAACATATGGATATCATAATTTATCAAATAATTTAGGATATGCACAAAATGGTTATTACAAAAATGATTTTAAACTTATCAAGCCAATGTGAAGGAATGAAAACATCTACTAATCTCACTAACAAAATTTGTGTTACATGGTTAATTTTTTACTAATATTGAACATTATTACCCATAGATGATATATATTTTGGCATTTTTGGCCCAAAATTTTGGCTAAGTATATATCCATGTAATCATGAAGGTATAGTAATGAAACATAAGTGCATTTCGAGTAAGTATAACAACATATGGAGTTATAAACATGTACAAGTAAGCAGATTCCATATACATCTAAATAAATGCACACATTTATTAGTGCACAATAATGTATGAGGGAAGGTCTTACAAGGATATTTTGTCCAAGTCTTATAGCATGCCAAAGAAAATAATTGTGCATAACTAAAATAATTACAGGGACTCTAGGTAAGTAGGAAGTGCATAAAGCATAGGGCTAGCTAGAAAAAATATAAGAGGTGCATAGAGTGAAAGGATAAAGAACCACATGACATGGAGGTGCCCAAATAAGAATGATGGTTAGTGTAAATCTTAAATGTGCTAGAATAGAGAGTTCAATTGCACAAAACACAGAGCACGAATACAAAGTAAAGTTGGTGATAAACATGGAATTTGTCAACATAAAACATGGTCTATTATGAGAAACCCATTTTTTTTAGCTTGCATGTACAACAAGGCATGTCTTAAATGTATAAAACATTGCCTTATCTCTTGTAATAGGTTTTTTATATGTTGCAATATTGATAATAGTTGTTGACTTGTTAATGGTTGTTCTTTGTTAGAATTAGTATTGCATGAAATTTAGTTTCCATTGTTGGAGCTTAAATATGAATGTAATCCTTGCATTCTAATGCATATGCACTATTACGATGAAGAAAAAGAGAAAGTTATGGAGAATACTATTTATTGTTCTATATTAATGTCTTTTTTTATGTTTTGGATCACCTATGTTATATCCATTAATGGTTGCCTTTTGGCTTAAATATCTATTAACTAACCCAATGTGCCCTAGTATTCTCTCTCCACACCTTAGGTGAGTGCTCAATTTATGATTGAATGATAGGCCAATATAGGTAGTGCATTATCATATGTTGGTTTTGCGTTAGTGACATAGGGAAATTGGCAAGGCATTGTAAAAACCCTAACATTTTGGTTCCATTATCGGGACCCTCATTGACCAGATGATGGGGAAGCCACTAAGAAATGGTTGGGAGGATCTATTTGGAAGGTGTTGAACAATGGTTTATGAATCAAGAGTTAAATTTTACATAGAGATATCCCAATAGATGGGATTTGAGTCCAAATAAGTAGGTACAAAAATATTTGTGTGACCCTTTCTATGATTTTTTCGTAGAGCTACCTAAACACCTGCATGTAAGCTTAGTCATATATATTATGGATAATAGTAGAAATTTTAAAAGTAAATATGCATGGATAAATGCATGGGCTAAGTAGTTGAAATGAATGGACAAAGTGTGGTGGAGAGGTGCATTTGGTAGTTACCTGTTATATTTTTTAGTATCTACGTACTCTTGTTTGGAAGATGCAAAATACTCTTTTTTGTGCAAGCTTAGAGGGTAATGCATAGTCAATTTACTTCAACATATCAATGAGCTCATGATAGATTGGGGTATTTAAACTTTGTGCATGGAGAGATAAAGATTCCATACTCTGATGTTAAGCAGACAGTAGAAGAAAATGGGAAGGCAAGGTTGCATGTTGAGCCAATAAGGGTATAACACCAAGAAACTTAAAAATTTTAGAAAACCAAGATGCTTAGGAGTTAAGAGACATAATTATGATGAATGCATATAAATGGTGATAGTTACCATGGACCGTAGGGGGAGAAAACATCTATGTCAAGAGGATGTTGTAAGGATCCACTTAGAAAATTAAGGGCACAAGACTGAACCCCATCCAAAGGAAGCATGCTCCATGGGAAAATAATTAACACACACTTTAAATCAAGAAATCAATCCTCAAATAGAGGAACTAACTGAAGGGCTTATTTTGGGAATTGTTAGGCATGAGAAACGACACTGTCATTGGAAGGATACCAATCCATAATCTACCTAAATATATAGGATGCATGTGTTTTAATCAACCAGAAGAAAAATTTAGTGAAAATATGGATATTTCAGGGATAAGAAAATTTATTAGACAAATAGCTCAACAATGGATTTTGAAGTAGATAACACTTTACAAGTAAATGAGACTAGTAAAAGGAAACCCAATCCCACTTAGACTATCTATCCTAATCATGTTGGACTTTCTAAATGTAAGAGGAAACAACAATCTAAATGCAAAATTAAACACCATAATAACAAATTCCAAAAGAGGGATAATTGTGGATAACACACTTGTTACCTGCGCGATTCCTATAACCATGTAGAGCAACATGGGATCTGGACCACCACCTAATACAAGTGAAAACATAGGCACTTCAAGAGGAAGAAATCTAGTATCAAGTAATCCAACTGTAAGTAGTAAGCATATAGTGTCAACTACCTCACAACAACATTTCATTTATAAAGTGTCTATGAAACTAAGAGATTATATGAGAGTGCAGAAAGTTGAAGAACATGTGCATAAGTGTGAGATTATTTGACATGCTAAGGGGAGCATTGAACTTGACCACAAGGGAAGCAATTTTTATACCACTTTTATTGACTACACACATACTTGGCATCATAAGTATAACCCACACTAGGCAATAGTGGGTTATGATCAATTGAGGTGGGCATTCCTCAAGGAATTCGACATTCCAAAGTTTACATAGTAGAACATCTCCATGTATAATGAGATAAAAAAAATGCCATATAAAGTGTTTGTGCTTATGATGTAAGGTTTAAAACCTTTATATCTAACATTTTATATGATATCCATCCATTGCAACATGCTCGATGGTTCGTGGGTGGTTTATTAGTACCTTTTCAATGTGTGTTGTCTATGAATACTTTCACAGAGCTAAAAGATAACTTGGAATATTATTTATTTGTTAAAGGAGTTATAAACCTAGACACTAGGATATGTCCCTTTATAAAGGTGAAGACTGAGACCATGGAGACTCAACTTTACAAGTTGACTACCAATAGTGTGCATGAAACTATAAGTGAGGGCCATAATAGGAATAATTGCCCCAAGCACATCATCAAAGGGATCCTAAAGTATTTTTCAAATTTTAGTGAGGATTGTGATGTAATAAACTACCCACAACTATAAAGGGATAAACAAGTTAAGGTATATATGTATTACAAAATCTATAACACTACCGCTCATGATACACAAAATTGTCAAGTGACATGTGAGATACATGAAGCACAATAGTTAGGAACTCATTAGGCCATGGGTGGGCCTTCACATCAAGCAATCAGGTATGGTGGAGATCTTTTTTACAAATGACAAGACAATGGATGAGATGGAGGTAGATTTCCTCCTATAACATGTTACAAGTGTGGTTCACTTGATCATTACCAGAGGGAATACCCCAACTTTCTCACTTTTAGTACTTTAGAGAGGCACATAATATTGAGGGATGCCTATATTTGTAGAAAATATCATCTAGAGGGATAAAGCGAAAAAGGCACAAGGATGATCCACATTGTCTAGTAAGAGGAAAAATAGGTTCTTAAGAAAAGTGTGCACAAGGGTCAACATTACGACACGTAGTGATATATATATATATATATATATATATATATATATATATATATATATATATATATATACCCACCCTAAGATGATGGAGGAATAAAAATGAAAAGTGTAGAGAACACTTCTCATGAATGTAATAGACCATCTTCATTATTAAATTATGCAAGTTTCCATGATGTTGATTATTCGAAAGAGATACTTCTAGATGCATCATGATAGATGAAATTAAATCCAACATTTCAAAACCATACATGTGCCCATCTTCATGATAAAGAGATGAAGAAATTGAGGAAGAATATGAGAAATAACCACACAGCCACAACCCTAAAATAGTGACGATGAAATAAGAAAGCACAAAGAGCTGGTCAGCTACCTCAATAAAGAATAATTAAAAATAGATACACCAACCAAAAATTTAAAGAGACATTATCTTGTGTGTGCTTTTTCACTAAATTATCAAATGGTTCATAATTGGTCTCCAGGAGTCACCAATGCCTAATATGTTGTCACAATTCAAATTGCTTGTTCTTTTTCTATCTGAATAGTTTCCCTAACCTTTATTTTCCAATACTCATCCTCATCGACTAAAATTTTTGCTTGATCAAAGCAAATGCAGTGTTTTGTGAGAAATGAGTGTTCTACAAGGGCAAAGCTATTTATACAAGATTAATGAATGTCTCTATTTTGTTCTTTAATCCTCATATTTAGAGACTTGCCAGTTTCTCCCACATAAGGGACTCTACATGAGCCTAGAACTATGTAAACACCTTTTTTCACTAAAGGATCCACATCATCCTTGGTAAAGTCTAAAGATGTTTGAAGGGTTTTATGGGGTTTTAAATTAGTTTGTATACTCGCCTTTCTCATAATTCTTGATAATTAATTTGAAATTCCCTTAACTTAAGGAATGGTGATCCTTAATTTCTCATAATATGTATTCATATCTTTATGGCTCTGATTATTTATCTTATGAAAGGCCTTTTCAATTTCCCATCTTTTATAACCATTACCCATTAAAATTTTGATGAGGTGATATTTTTCTTATTGATGTGATCTTGGTCTGATATTTTTAGAGCCCTCAAGGCTAAGGAATAAAGGACATCAAATTTATGTTAGGGATGATGGTGTGAGTCATCTTGTAAATAAAGATCCATATGCATCTTCTTTCTATAGACCATATGAGATAAAGTGTCATCCGGTCTTTTTGAGATATTAACATCAAGGAAATGTAAGTTGTTGTATTCTTCTTTTTCCATTGTGAATTATATTTGGCTGCTAGATCTCCCATTTATATGTATAAGGAATTTATCAAGTTCATCATTACCATGAGGCCATTTTACATTATGGGATCTACGAACCTATCCCACCAATCCAATTTTAGTGGGTATGATTCTAAGTCTTGAGACTCAAAATGCTCCATGAATAAGTTCACAATTATGGCTGATAGTGGTAAACCCATAGCCACTCCTTCCATTTGCTCATGAATTTCTCCTCTAAAAGTGAAGAAAGTGGACCTTAAGCATGGTTCAACTAAATAAATAATTACAGAGTCAATGATATTACGTATAATATTTTTAGCCTCATCAAGTGGGATTTTGGTGAATAGAGAAACCACATCAAAATTAACCAAAATGTCATCTTTATTATCCCTTCTATCCTTGATTTTACAAACAAAATGCTCTGATTTTTTCATGAAAGAAGATGTATTGCGAACTAAATTCTTTTATTTTATGACCAAATATTTTGAAAGAGGGTAAGTGGGGGCATTCCTTGTATTAATGATAGGCCTCAAAGGGATTTCATTCTTGTGTATATTTGGAGCTATGCAAATCCTAGGTGTAACAAGTGTTTATGGAATGATCTAATTCTTCTCTCTGTCATTAATGGATGAGTTCTTGATGGCGTTAGTGACCTCTTTGAAAATTTTATTTAAATGATACTTGGATAATTTTTTATAGCTTCCACTCAAATTTAGATGGTCAAGCATCTTGCCATCACAATCAATCTTGTCTAAGAGAACTATGGTATTGCCTTTGTATGCCTTGAGAATGATAACATTCTTATTTTCTTTAATACTAATCAAGGAATTATTTTCTTCTTTTTAATATCAAGAGAGCACTCTACTCTTATTTCTTCAGAAATATCTAAATCGAGTCTTCTCACACCAACTTATATACCCACAATAATGTTTTCATAATAAATTCTCGAAGGGGCAACGACAAAACCAAGTCCTCGACTTATAATTTTATTTTAAGGGCCATTAAGAATAAGATTATAGAGGTTAAGAGTATTATTTTTAATCACATTCTTAATATATTCCTTGGATAAGGAGTTTATATGGGGTTGATACACATAAGAGTGTATTTTACTCACTCTCGTTATTAAATTATAACTTGATTGATTATCTAACTCAAAATATTATCTTACAAGAAAATACATACATTATTTATGATATCCAAGGAGAAGAGCAAGCTGAGCAGTACATTGAGTCCAAGATGGAGGAAAATTAAAAGAAGGGTCCTAATGAAAAGGAGATTGGATAACTCTTTGACATCTTAAAATTATTGGAAAAAAAAAAGAGTGATACCACTCCATAAGAAATGGTTTGAGATAATGTGGTTGGCATGGAAGAAAAGTGATAGGTTATAGGTCAAGAAATCAAAACAATGCATAATGTTAGCTACAACCAAGAGCTTTTGATTGATGTCATTATTGATGGGTTTTTAGTTTATGATATCCTTGTTGACACAAATGCTAAAGTTAATATTCTTACTAGGGAGATTGGATAAGGATGGGGAGATTAACATTAAAACCCTCATCTCATGTCTTATTTATGACAAATAAAACATGTATCCAATCTATTTGAATCCTATGGAATGTTTCACTTGATATAATGGGTGTCAAGTTCAATATTTATTTTTAGGTCATAACACTTATTAGAGTATATTATTGTCTAAATTTGCTTGGTAGGATGTGGAATCATGATAATAATGTAGACATTCACTTTAAAAATCATTGAGCTTTGAAAATGGTGAAAACCAAGTATTCATCCCTCTTGATAATAGCCAAGGACTTGTATATGTCAAGAATATGGATGTGGATGAAGAGATAAACCATGTCTACAACATTAGTATGCAGGAACAATAGTATATGAACCTTGTGGATGATGGAGTCTTGAGTTAGAAAGATGGCATAACATGGCACTCACATTACCTATGAGAGATGGGTGTAGGAAACTTATGAAATTATAAGACACAAGTGGGCAAAAGTAGATACAAAACCATAATTTTCACTTGGGTGGAAAGTTTTAGCTTTATATGAGCCAAACATAATGATTAAGGGACAATGCACACAAAGCTAAGCACTGTGGATCACCCAAAAGGTGAAAAGACTATATTGGTTGAGTAAAGGCATACTAGGAAAGCTACCTAGGTATGATGGTTTTATGTGCATGTCAACATATCTAAATGAATTATAAACCTATTTTCCTAATGAAAGGGAGAGAATGTTCTCCTTAGTTCACACAATAAAGCACACTACAATGCACTAGTATGATACTCACAAGCCACAACTACCTACTTGGACCACTTTAAAAGAATCTATTTGCTCTATGTTGAAGCTCAAAACGTAAATAAGGGGATTTTAAATTATGATAGGATTTCCTCACTATATGAAGAATTCCAATTTTTTGAAGAGGTTTGGTTCTAAAATACAAGTTGTCTACCATTTACCCCTTATGTTTATGCCATTTATAGTACTCTCACTTCCTAAACTCATGTATTGTATATCATTAGTGAGACCCATTGAGAAATAACTAAATAGGGTACTATAAAGGAAGACGTCATCCACATTTTTGCTTTATCCTCTTCCAAACTATGAATCTCTAGACCTTTACAAGTGATATGCAAGGTCATCATGGAGGAATGAAATGAATATGCTTAATAAATGAGGGTACCAGATGCCTCATTTATTTATTGAATACTAAAATAATGAGAACAACGATGAAGGTAATGAGTGGTCCATACAGTGCAACAATTGAGTGCAGTCAAATAAGGAAAAGGCGATCTATCTAGTAGAGGAACAAAATCCAAAATATGATGTGGACCACCTTAAAGTTGAGATTTATATGGGAAAAAGAGGAGTCTTAAACACACAAAGTGACAAAAATATTATTGTGATGAACCTATCCATACTAAAGAAGTAAATATTGGAACCCATGCAAAACCAATGATTGCTATAATATATATTACTAGTCAAATGAATAATTGGCATAACCATTGAGATCCTTTGAGATTCCAATATTTATTTCCTAGGAAATATCGACAGATGAAGTGTATTGAGTTATCTTTGGGGAAAATGAAGATCCAATTGCTTGAAGATACAAGGATGATGAAGAAGAGGTATTAAATAAGAATTAGTCTTCATGCCAATGTAATAGATAAATTGACAAAATAATGGTAATATGAGTTATTTATGTAGTAAAGGAATGCAAATTGCCTATCCCCATGGTAATAAGCATTGATAAGAGTGGGCACATAATGATGTGTTTATTTTCATGCTCTCAACGAAGCTTGAGAAATGACGCACTCCCTACCCCTTTAGTAAAAAAATCCTAGAGGATGTTGTAGGTTGTGAGATCTAAACCTTCACAGATGGATTATCCTAATACTATTAGGTACATATCATAGAAGGAGATAAGGCAAATACCATGTTCATCAAATAATGGTTTTATTTCCATACAATGTGATAAGTTTTTGTCTAAATAACGCGCGGATAGTATTTTATTGAATAGTGGTGGAAGAACTCAAATACTTCATTCATAATTTTTTACAAGTTTATTTAGGTGACTAGACTATGTATGCCTTTGTCAAAGACAACTACCAAAATTTAAGGCTTATGTTTGAGAGATGACAATAATAAATCTCACTCAACTTCAAAAGGTGTTTATTCACCACAACCTTTAGAATGTTGCCTAGGCAAGCTATTTATTAGGAAGGCATTGTAACAACCCCATTGGGTTAGTCATATAAATATGTGATTTTTTTTATTAAACACATATACCAAAAATAGATTTCACCACATAAATCTATAGAGACCATAAAAAATACTCAAGGTGTGATAATAGTGACAAGCATAATACATCACATATCACTGATCTCTAAAATCATAAGAGTACATGTCATAATGCAAATATAGAAAGTAATCATATTAACTTAGCTACAATTGACACAAGTCTACCACTACCATTTCCAAAGTACAATATTAAATAATTAAAACTATTCATGACAATATTCAATGATAAGTATAATACAATACAATGTACATATAGATACATGGTTCCCCTAGAGCATAGTTCCCAAACTCAAGTATCTGTGGCAATCTCAAGTGTCGTCTCGATAATTAGTATTATTTTAGGGAGGGAAAGCATCATCTGAGTGATTTTCCACGCCAACCACGGACCATCAATCCCCCACACTAATCCCATCAAGAAATATCCCTCCCTTTACGAATAAGTAGATAGTGATGGCATGGGAATCCAAAGAGGCAAATAATGACCCGTGTGCTATATGATTTCTAAACTAAACATGCAATGTCTCATAAGAAACTATTTTATTTCAAGATATTGCACAAACATGTAAATCATACTCATGAATGATAATGCCTCACTAAACATACTTTGGCCCAAAGCCTTATAAATAATACATTATAACGATCTATAGATCAATCAATTTCATACACACCACTTGATTAGACTGCCTTCATCTGTCATTGTGATGCTAGTAAGCCAGTGAAGACCATCTCACTCCTTATTCTAGATCAACAATGCATAATGGTCCAATACAATTCAACCATATGATTAATTTAATTTACATCCTACTAGCAAATACATCACATCACATGCTAAACATAGGAAAAACCAAAACATATATTTATTCCATCAAATGTATGAATGAATCTTACATTATTTTCTATTCCATACTAGAAATAATGACTACAATTTATACCACCTAGATAAATACACATTTAACTGTAGATTTCACTATCACAATTAATTTATAAACACACTACACTCTATGATAATCCATATTACCATAGTCTAATGTTCTGAGACATAACTATTAATCTTCCACAATCAATCATAATACAATAGTCATAACTACATGGAAACATTAACTTATATCCAAGCATCTAGACATAATAAGCAAGTCACAGTTTTTCGATACACATAATATTCCATCTTAGCATAAACTACACTCTCAAATATTTTATGCACACATACACAAATTCTTACCAACTATTATAAAATATGCTATTCATAGCAATAACCAGCATGCACATAGTAAATCAGTCAAACATAGATGTAAGTCTAGAGATAACAATTATAGTATGTACCATCCAAGTACAATATATATTTTTTCTATAGTACTCTATGATATCTCATACTATCATAGTTCACAACTGCATAAAAACACATAACCCAACTTATGATTTTAAGAATCAAATGATCTGCATAGATAACAACAAGCAAGCTAGTACAGAATTATACCACCCGAGTATACACTAAGATTAACCTAATTACTAACATTGAAAGAAACACAACTTATAAACACACACCATGATGCACCAATATATGCTAAATACAACCAAACATTTATACATGTTAACATTCTCATAATATGTATCACACATAAGTATTCAATATTGAGTACACATATAACTAACAATCAATCAATCATTTGCAGAAAAATAGAAAACTTATAAACCCATTATATCATTCATTTGAACATCTCATTCTATTTTCTAGAAGACCGTTTAACAC